>OX457013.1:5557500-6945000 GCA_949752705.1 Callimorpha dominula
TTTTTCTGTCATGCAGGAATTGCTTTGTCCATATTTATGGCCATTTTCACGATAGAACTTAAACCGTAGAGGTACTTAAGTACAAATTAAAAAACAGAACCGTTACCACTTTAGTCACTTCCGAAATGGTAAAATTTTTGGCAACTTCTTCAAAAGGTATTTAGAAGAAATTGACTCAACTGACAATTAATAATTTTCACGCTAACTTACAAAGTTACAAACATGATTGACACAAACCTCCATTCATCGGGATTAACTAGCTAAAAATGTGTTGAGCGATTTTTTCCCGCGCGGCTCTCTTTGACAGGATTCCAAGATGGCGGTTAGTCATCTGTCATTTTTAATTGTATGTCAAACGGCGCGTTCAGGGCGATGCGCGATGCCGGCGAGCAGGCATTAAGTATATTTAGTTTATTGCGTTATAAACGGAGCTATTATTAGGAGCCCTTATTTGAATTTCGTTACTGTTCATATTTAACAAGATTTTTAAGCCGCGTAGTTATGATCTTTGGTACTTAATCAATTTAAATTATAGATTAGTATTATGTAATTGAATAAAACTGATCTGTAGATTAGTGCTAGTACTTGGTTAGTTATTAGTACTCCGTACATTGAAACATCGGTAAAAAAAACAACATAAATTGGATATCCGGTTGCTGTGGAGCGTTCGGAATATGCGTTGAAGTCAGAGCTGGACAAAATACATAGTTTGTTTTAATTAAAATGAAAAATTACGTATTTCCTTTCATGAGCACTAGATTTCGATTTGGTATCTTTGGTAAATAGAAAAATTATGAATTAGAATAGATGAGATCATTGCGAAAAATGTGCGTAGTAGGTATTGGTTGACAGAAAGAGGAATGCAGAAAATTCGGGAGTGGTGTAGGCTGAAAGAGGACTTACAGACATTGATTGGGCACGTAAATAAGGCGAACGTTAGTGGGATGACCGGTAGTGGTCGACCACGCAGGATATACAATGATCAAAATGGTTGTCAAATGGCAGGTCTGATGTACCCAAAAATGTATGAAAGCCCAAGCCTGCCTTGTGTGAAAGGTTTAATGACCGTAGAGAAAGTTCGTGAGGTCTGCCAGGACAGAGACAAGTGGCAGGCTGTTGTCTTTGACTACTCCCAAGGGAGAAAGGCGAGAACTTATGTATGTAGATTTTGAAATGTAGCATTAGACAATCTCTTGATGGGAAATGAATAAAACCTGCTAAAGAATACAGTCTTTGTAAGGTCCTGGTGACCACAAACTTGTGTTAAATTGTATGAACGCTTTTATATATACCTATTGGGCTAGCTTTCAAGAATGGTTAGCACTTAGTTTTGGACATTTAAAAAGCTGGCTAACTCTAACTCCAATGAAACGTCTGGGGTTAATCATTGACAAGATATATCTCAGCCATTGTAGACGATGGTGTTGATTAAATTTGAACATCCATTGTGATGATAGGGAATATGCATTTTATTTAACTGACGTAAAAAAAGGAGGTGGTTCTATGTTAGGCAGTGTATATGTTTTTATTTTATGTATGTTCACCGATACTTCACGTCAATTATGGACCGGTAAGGAAAATTCTTTTTTTTGTTTGACCCTTCAGAAATGACCCTTTTCCTCAGGAACCCGTGGAGGCATCAAGTTGAAATCAACATCAAATACTTATGTCAGTAATTCCTTGAAGCAGTAAAAAATCAAACTTCTAAGTCAACGCAATCAAAAGATACGGCCATTAAGCCTTAGATTTGACAAATTTGAACATTTCGCAGGTAAATCAAAACCTATATGGTACTCCCCATTAACCTAGAATCATGAAATTTGGTAAAAAGCAAGGTCTGATAGCACAAGTACAGGAAAAAATGTGAAAATCGTTAATTGGTTGTTATATCACATAAAAAAATAGGTTTTATGATTACAAACTTATATTTTGCGGTTGGAAAGTTGACTTTGTCGTACATCGCAACCGCAAAGTTAAGTTAGTCTTTCGGAAAAAACGGGCAAAAACCTTCGAGAATTGATTCCCGAGATGGACGTACTATCTACATACATGTTTGTTTGCTTTCAAAACCCTCGGTGCGCGAGTCAGACTCGCACTTTTTCGGTTCGGTTATCGGTATCGGTTTCTTTACATCGACATATTCGGAGAAATAATAAAATATATATTTACTTAATTGACATTCATTATCTTGTCTTGTCAAAAACTAAGAATTCACTACAAATACCAACACTTTAGATTATTGAATCGGGATATAATATCACTATACCTATATGTATCACGTTGTACGTACATATATAAATACAGCTTTAAATAGTCCGCTTTGTAATTTTGCAACTCTCTTAACTGAACAGAAGCTACTAAATCCATTCACGGTTATAATAAAATTCAAAACGTTTAAAATCTTATAGTCGACTAAGTGACCGGAATAGGATGCCATTTACGTGTTTATAGTCCAATGGCGGTTGTTAACGAGTCCATAGAGTTGACATCAAAGGATAATATCAATGTATAAACGATCATTTTTAATACTATAAACCTTTTTAGGATTTTTAATGAGTTAATTGGGTTTGTATACAGCTATAATAAACTGAAATGCCTGAGCATGTCCTTTCTTACCCACAATTATAAGGTGAAATGGCAGGGAAAATTCATAGTGGCTTTGTGTATTCAGCCATTTAATGAAATGACTGAAGGGGCATGACTCTAGCATGCTGTTACAATAAGGATTTGAAAAAAAAATTACAAGTTATGACTGTTTGAATTTCTAGGTATTTTTGCCTCCGTTTTTCATAAAAATAGGTGGAATGTATAAAGTTTAGAAATTTGGCGCCTGGTGCTGGTGCTGAAGCTAAGAAGAGAACTTATCATCTCCTCTATGGCATGCATATCTCTTTCAACTGAAACTGACACTCAAACTTCGGTAGTACACCTTAATAATAATTCTTGGAAACTAATCTGCAAATAATAATGTTCAAATTTAGGGATTTCTTAGTATGATCACAGAGTCTAGAATCATGACTGAACGTTTTCCGTTGCATTGAACGAATAAGTTTACTAACCTCTACTACGTTGCACCAGAAACATATACCTATAAATGTATTAATAATATTTTTAATTATTTAATTCATATATATTTATAATCGTTGAATCAGAATTGAATCAGATCAGATTGAAAATGTACGAGAACCCAACTAGTCCAGTCAAAATTTGATACTCAACTTTTGGTATGGGGAAAAAGCACTGAACTCGCATGACCGTCACGCTCAGATGACAGATGTCTCAGTTATGTTTTCACTTCTGACGTGCAGTCCTACGACTGACAGTTTCTTTTTTTTTTTTAAGCGTTTTATCGCAATTGTTTGAAAATGGTAAAAGTTAGACAAAAAAGTTCTAATTAAAATTGTTAAAATATTAAATAAAAAAGGTCCTGTTACTTTTTTTTAATTTGAATGCTTAAAAGTTAATGAATATTTTTTTCAATCGTAAAATTATGGAAATTTTACGAAGAATCTAAATATGACAAAAAAAGTAATGCATTAACTTTTAAGCATTCAAACTTCAAATTGTTATATTTGTTTTAAACAATAAAGAAAGCTCTTTTAAACTATTTTTGTTACTGTTTAATACCGCAACATTCTTATTCTTGCATGTGGCATGTTATTCCTCACTAGACATTCGCTTTGGTTTTACATTAGCTGTGAAACTCTGAATTCTAACAAAATATTATTTAGGCTTTCGAATGTGCGCTATTACGGGTTAGCAGACAGTATTCAGTAACGAAATCAATTTGATTAAAAATTGTACAAAAAATAGACATATCTATCATTTATTTTCTGCTTTTATGTAAAAATTATGTAAAAATAAACCAAAATTAAACAAATGTGAATAACTATAATACAACGATATGATTTACAGCGAAACTTTACTGAAAATTTACTGAAGCACTGAAACCGCTCTCACCACCGCTTTCACAATAAACTATTTATATCGCATTTCTTCAGACATTCGACAACAAACAAGTGGCAATTAAAAGTGACAAATGGTATGAGTTATACACTGGTCTGTCTTGTCCTAACGCCGTGTCGCTCCGACAACCAGCTTCAAAGACTTCACACCGCTCTCTGATCTTTCCACTGTCCGCACACCACTTGATGACAGTGCCACAATAATTTAAAAAAATATCGTATAAAAATATTATTTTAATTTTTAGTCTATGGTTTTGGTTTCAATACTTTAATGCGTTTTTTAAAACTGAACTTCCAAACCGTATTGCAAAACATTACTTTATCCTTTGCAGATAAATCGCTTTTCCGTTTTTAATGCCGTTTCTTGTTCCCATCTTTTCAACAGTAGTCGCAAAACACACACACGCAATGTATGGAATGGAGTCTACATAGTTGGGGCAAGGATATACAGAGGATTAATATTTCTCTAACATTAATAAAACCGTCGCATCTCACTCTGTCCGAAGATTATGAAGAATTCCCTGAAAGTAAAAAGTCACATCTACGCCATTCTATTACCTAATGTCAACCACGCCTACTGTTTACAGTTACTGTTTATTGAATGTATTTTAGAATATAATTGAAAACCAAATTCAGTAAACGGAATGTAAACACTTTCGATGATAAAACAGTTAAAGTTTGGTTAAACAGAGAAGAGTTTATACATATATGTGAAGATACAAAAGGTAATAAGAATAATGGATTTTGTTTACGACAACTTCATATCAGAATCAGTGCTAATAAAAATAAATTACAACTAAAATTAAAAACGAATAATAACTATTCAAACAACGACCACTAAAGATTACACCTAATTAACTTGGCATTTTAGCTGTTTAGATTTAGAATATGACGAATAGCATGGTATGTGGTCACTTGGCACCTTACACTCGTTACCTTTTGACGGATGACATTTAAAAAAAAGATAAAAGCAAATGTTCAGTAATGTTATGACGCGTGACCGTTGGCTGTATAGCCATGTCGTCTAGTACATTAAAAAGCAATAAATGTTCCAGAGATATATTATAAAAGAGAGTACGAATACAATTTTGTAAATTATTATCGCTCGTTTGTGGGACAGAAATACGAAATAAAACCCTTTTAACATTTATAATATAATATTTTCTTAAATATTTCATCGTCGTGCGATGTACGGGTTCTAACTCATTTCTAAAATAACGTTTAGTGGTATTAATTGTTACTGTTAGTTAAATACTTATAATATGAATCATTACATGTATTAGTGTCGCCTAGAGGTTGATATTCGATTAAATTATTGTTAATTAATAAGCTTCGTCGAAGGCAGGGGAAAACTGTTTCCACAACATTTTACTGATAAAACTGGTCCGAAGCTTGCTTCAAACCAAAAGAAAAGATAGGCAGTCATGGGACGGCCGACAGAAGTGAAAATAAATACTTATAGTAACTAATGTAAAAAGTCGTAATTAAAATTGCGACATCTGTGAAATTGGCCTTAACTAATATATGGATAATTAGTATAATATATCAAACTACAGTAGTATCGCGCAGAATCCACAGATGATAAAAAATATTTTTTTAAATATATGAAACTTTTCGATCAGGCTCACGTGTCCTGACGCGGACACTTTTTCGATCAGGGTCACGTGTCCTGACGCGAGTTTAACATTTTTTACCAAAAAGTGCACAGCGCCGCTAAAGAAGTTTCCACTTCAAAAATAAAATCGGTTAAAAAAGAAGAAAAATATTCGAGTATATAATCCAGACCCATATTGTTGACAAACAAGTCATATAAATTCATCAATTTTTTCTATTATTTAAATTGTTGGAAATAACTTGTCAGAAATCAGCAATAATTTTTAGAATCTGAAAGCAAATGAGGGCAAGTATTCGTAACCGACATCAAGAGAAGAGGTCTATATTTTACCGTTTTTTATGTCCGTATGTTTCGTAATAACACCAACTTTTGTAAACCGAATTTTAATGATTATCTTTTATTTTAAACTACAAACTTTCATTTGCTTTTTGAAACAGTCCTTTAATGTAACCTAAGAGCGTACTCCCACCACAAAGGCCGGCAACACACTTGTGACTCTCAAGTTGAGGTGTCCATGGGCGAAGATAGTCACTTACCATCATGTGACCCGCCTGCTCGTTTGCCCCCTATACCATAAAAAACCTATACCTAAAGGACATTTTCAAGCGAAGAAAGTTAGTAGTTTTTTTTTTTTTGTAAAATATCAATTATAAGCTAGCCGATTCTCATTGATATGAGCCGATGTTACTTATTATTACAAAGTCAAACAATCGTGAATGTGGAGAGTTTTGATTTTAATTGTCGTTATCAAATCATCTCCCATTAAATTTTAAAACCGATTAGAGCAGTAGTCTTAAATGATTCTAATTTAAAAATATTAATTAGGAATGATATGTCTCCGATAAGCGTAGAACTGACTTCATCATTTGAATATGACGCGCCGCCATGACGGGATCAAAGACACGTCCACAGCACAGTAATGGGCGTAAATTTGTATTTAATTAAATATGACGATATTTAGAGCGTTGATTGTAGATAAATGTAATACAAGATGTTTCATTACATCTTATTAAGATTATAAACACGAAAGTTTGTGAGGATGTATGGATGCAAGTTTGTTCCTCTTTCACGCAAAAACCGCTGATCAGATTATCTGGATGAAATTTAGCCAGAGATAGATTATAGCCTGGAATAGCACATAGGCTACTTTTAATCCCGAAAAAAATTACTGTTCCCGTGGGATAGATTTTACCAAAACATTTCTCGCGAACGAAATCGCGGGCAATAGCTAGAACCACAATGTTAATGCTAAACATATTATAAAATAACATTAAGAAAAATCTAAATACGTTAGCTTAAGTAGACGTAGCTAATAGTGCTGTTTCTTTTGATATGTATTATATGTTTATATAAAACTAGCAGCGTCCCGCGGCTTCTCCCTCGTAAGTCCCGATCCCGTGGGAATATCGGGATAAAAAGTAGCCTATGCGTTAATCCAGGTCTCCAGCTATCTACATACCAAGTTTCATCGCAATCTGTTCAGTGGTTTTTGCGTGAAAGAGTAACAAACATCCATCCATCCATCCATCCAAACATTTACATTTATAATATTATTGGGATTTATAATATTAGTGGGATAGTGGGATTGTCGTAGTTGAATTCAACTTCACCTGTTTATACTCTTCCTTGTATTTAGAGCAAAGATAATTAGTTGGTTGTAAAACTAATCGCAATTAGGTACGTGTTCCAAAACAGTATCGGCTTTGATTAATATAATGATGTGTAGAAAATGTATGATTTAACTAATTATCAAACTGAGTTGGAATTGAGTCCTCATTAGTTTTCATGTTATAGTAATTATGGGAGTCGGTTTATGAGCGTTAACATCAGTACTTATGATATTTAAAGTTGTTAGCAGTGTTCGAATCTAGAAATACTTGAACCTAATGTTAAAACCGCATTTCTATATTTCTATAAGGTATAGAATCTTAGCTGGATAACGTTAGACAATATATCAATAATAGCGATAATTACTTATAAAACGATAATCTTAGTTGGATAACGTTAGACGATATATCAAAAACTAGCGATAATTTAATAAACGTAGCAAGAGTTAAAAACTCCAGTGAGAATTTCAAACTATGAATCGAAAAGCTAGTATAAATTTTCAGGAAATTTCAATATCAACAATTTTTTTTAACAAAAATAAACCGCCTTTTAATCGCCTTCAAAATATACTACATACGTACATATGGAACGAATATAGAACCTAATCTTTTGAAGTCGGTTAAGAAGGTTAGAAATTCTTGTAAAAGTGTTAGTCAAAAAACGGATCAATTAATCCATTACAACTGAAATTGAGAATGAGATGAGTAGTGATTCTTAAATCCGTTTTGAAATAGGTACTTGATTTATTTTCGGTACAGATTAACAAACAAGTTTAAATTTAGATTAATATACTTTGTTTATTTCTGTCTTTTTAACAACAAAATTATTTTCGTTATAAACAACCAACCTACATAGAGCTCTCCCGATAGTAAGGAGACACCTTAACCCCATACACACATAGGTAATACGCAGTCCATATTAATATGCAGCTTTAGGTAAAACCTACATGGTGGCGAGGTTGTAAATTGCCATATAGGTACAAGTATTTATCCTATGTACCCTGCATTTCCCTCAATGATGCAGACTTCTGTACATAAAATGTGTTTTATTATTGCCTTTGTATTTCAACAGACGAAAAAAGACCTTAGGTTTCAAATTTTAAGTATATTTTTGTTTAAAACTTTAACGTGCAGTCAGGAAAAGATTCTGGACGTTAAAATATTTTGTTGATTTCCCTGCAAAGTAGGTAGTTTCAACCTTCTTGGAAAAAGCGATTCAGTTTCGATTACAGACTTCCAGCGTTATATATGACAACTATTAAAATAGTTTAGATATCAATCTTTCTAGGTTACAAAGTGACGCTTATCAGTTATCCAGCGAGAGTAGAACTAAGCAATAAATAGTCAAGGTAACTCTATTATTTTGTAGTCGTATCGTTAGTCGAGTATTGTAATATTCGTGTTTACAATATCTATACTTCTGTACTAATATTATAAAGCTGAAGTTTGTTTGTTTGTTTGGTTGAACGAGCTAATCTCAGGAACTGCTGGTTCGAATTGAAAAATTTCTTGAGTGTTGGATAGCCCATTTATCGAGGAAGGTTTTAGGCTATATAGCATGACGCTACAACCAATAGGAGCGGAGCATCAATGAAAAATGTTGCAAAAACGGGGAAAATTTACAAACGCGAACGAAGTTGCGCGGGTCAACTAGTTGTATCATGTAATCGGGGGCTATAACTTATGAAACATACATTTAGGTAACATTTATCTCAACTTAAGTTTAAGCCTCCGACACAGAATACCTAATAGTACTAGTACATCTAATGGCGATAGAGCAATAAAATCATCTACTTTCGTATAGAGTAAAACCAAAGACCGTAGCGCAATCATACCTGCCAGAACGCCTGCGGTGAAGCTGCCAGAACGCCTGCGGTGAAGCTGCCAGAACGCCTGCGGTGAAGCTGCCAGTACGCCTGCGGTGAAGCTGCCAGTACGCCTGCGGTGAAGCTGCTATGATGACCATATGAACATATGGTCATCATAGCGTTCTGGCAGCTTCACCGCATAATTAATGATAAGGTAAGTTTTTTTTTATCTTTAAAATACCAGCCCGTAATGTGAATTTTGTGAGATTGTTTGTTTAACGAGACATAAGAAGGAGACAAACGTTCAACCGTAGCGTCATAAGGGACCTGTAAGGTCCCTTATGACGATCCAAATATATATTGTATAAACATACAAATTAAAATATATGTAAAGAATAATCTGTGTGCGACACGTTACATGCTTGGTTTTTTAGTCAAACTAGTATCCATTATTGTTATTATCCTTCGAAAGTACAGAACAAAAACTGTTATAAGTTTTGTGTTATTGACTAAAAAACAGAAAAAAATGGTTCACAGAGAGAGGAGCGAAAGACACTGAACTGCTTTGTATTTGCCTCTGTACATAGGTAATCCCATGGATCCCTATCCTCCATCCTCACCAGGAGAAAAAATAACAGTCAGTTAGTCAGTCAGAAGTGTAGTCTATCCGCGGTCATCTGCATGGTCACATCTTGAATATCCGTAGGATGGATTATCTCCCAATAATGCAATGGAATATGGTTGGAAATTGTACCGTGGTCTTGATAAACAAAACGCTTTTATAGGTTATCAGCAGATTTTAAATCATCATCATCTTCCTGCTCTTCCGAATATTCATTGGGGTCGGCCCAATGTGTAACGTTTCAAAGGGTTTTTTAGAGACTACTGTACTGTACCCGGTACCCGAATATCCTGTATTTCCTGTGACTGGAAAGGCCACTAGGACAGGAACACCACCAGATTTTAAATAACGTTAGCTTTTAAAAACTTATTTTAAATCCGAAGAAAGAAACTCTTCAACTACAACCGCCGGAGCTAAAGCTTCAAAGAACGATTGAAAACTTTAGCGTAATACGATTATTCCTCAATAAAAATAAAACTGTAAGAGGCAAGCTGCTGAATCTTTGGTCTGAAGCTCCGATCTTAGAAGAGAATTTATCGGCTCGCAATCGGCACTTAAACATCAGAAATTGTCGGTAATTGAGTATTCACTTCTTTAATAAATTGCCTCTCAAGTCAGATCGAGACGTTCGCGAAGAAGTGCGTTCACATTGCACCACCTAAAAAAACGGATGTCTTTTATTACAGATCGGTTGGTTTTAAGTCGTTTAAGATCAGTTATATGTATAGTATCTTATGTATTTGTAATACACCTATTTCTATAAATTTCAACACCTACCCTACCTACCTACACCTATAACTCGGGTTGCAGTGACTATTTGTACTGCTGCGTAGTGACTAAGTAGTGCTGGTGTCTCCGACATCAACCTCCAGCAGGTCTTGGCTACCTTGTCTGACAAACCCACGGTTCCATAAACCTGGTGATCAAGTACAGGCTACCTTTACCGTCATAACAGACCATCTAAGTGATTATTTAAAAAATTCGAACGCCGCTTAGGATTTTTTCAAAGATTTTTCCTTCGCAGCCCTAAAGAGACTCGTTCCCTGGTCAGGAGAAAGGTTTTGGGTTAAAGGGCGGCCTGTGTCAGAAAACTCCTAGCAACTCCTGTCTGATCAAGCTCAGTTGAAAATAAGAGTACTAGAAGTAGCGTCACGTCTGTTACCCCGAAGACTCCCGTGCACCTCGAAGAGGATTTCTAGAAAAGTACCCCAACCCTATCCTTCTTAGTGCTCTTGCTACCCTACCTAAAAAAAACAGTATTACTAATAGTAATCCTAGTTAATTACAATTTTCTAAAACAACTCTACAAACCAGTCAATCAAAATGGTACAATTTAGGTAGAAATTAGATGTGCTTTTTATTTTGATGCTATTTAAAATAAGCAAAAATATCTCAATTGCATTTTATATTTATCTATACGCAGACCAACAGCCTGTTTTTTTAACATTTATAATTATCTCACATAAAATGTGAATAAATTACGCTTCTTAAACTATCGCCGGACTAAAAAGGTATACAAACACGACAATGGAAACGCTTCCCATCTAAGACTTCATTTAAAAGCTGCATATTTAGGCGAATCCTGAATGAGCTTTAAGCTTTTAAAAAGAATCATAGAGACGGCGGTGTACAGACACTGTCGAAACTGACTCGATAAGACATTCGGAAACAATTAATTTTCTTAAAATTTAGATTTTGCTTTAATAAATAATATAATTGTGCACACAGATTGGTTTAAGAGGTTATCTTGCCAAGTAAACTGAGCTAAGTATTTTGGGTTAAGTCCCGACTTAGAACAATTAATTACAGATAGTTTAATCGTTCCGGATGTGGATGTACTTTGTGTCTGTAACTTTTATGGTTATAATGTCTCTTGTAATTTTTTTTTTACAGTGTTTTTAAGTAAAATAATATTGCAAATAATGAGTGTAGACCTAAAATAGGTCTACACTGTACACAACATGTATTTTTATTATTCAATAGGTCTTTATTTTGAAAGAACATTAAACTTATTAAGTTAAACTCTAAAAAGACTATAAAGAACAATAAGTAAAACGTATTAGGAAAAGAATAACACTGAAACGTCGATTTACCGCCCAGAAATAAAACCCAACAGGCTAAAATACCAGTGAAAATATCCGGTTTTTTTTTAAATAATTAATTTGAAGGAAAGCATGTTCCGCCGCCACGTGTACACAACTCGAGCTCAGTAATATCCAACGCTAAATCCGAAAGAGAAAATTGCTTCCGACGATTTGTTCAAACTACGTACTTTTTGCACTCCACGCATTTACATAATTCACTAATGTATTTCAACATGGCCGGCGCTCTTTATTAATATAAATAGTTCGTAAATTGTTCCTTTAAGTTTATTATGTACTTCTTTTATAAGATGGCACTTGTAGTCGTTTATATCTTTCAAGAAAATCGTTTAATGTCGGAATTGTTTATCTGTTATGAATTTTAATGGATCAAAACGGAGCTTTATGCTATCTGTGACTCCATATAATTATAATAATAATATCCTCGGACATATTACATATCGCTGTTTAGACACAAACTAACTAGAGTTTATACTATGGATTCGAGAACACGGATAAATATATATCTAAATATTGAGGGTGTAAGTATCACCGTGTAGAATATTGAAATAGTGTATTCAGATCATCATTCTGAGTAGAAAATCATTGGAATTTTTTGCCGGATAATTCATCTTCTTTTTGAAAGTGATATCACAATGAGTAAACAAAACGGTTTACGGAACAAAAAACAATAAATACCACATCCGGCAAAAAAACTGTAATGTATCCAAAAACAATTAAACATTTTATTCACTCAGCTGGTCTTAACGGCGCGGCGCGGCGCCGAACGTTTAAGGTCTTTCACCGAACCGCACAAAAAGAGCATCTACATTTGTAACGTTTACATTGCGTAGCGCCAAATGAAACTAATGATTTTAAATCTTTAATTTCGCATTTTTATGACGAACTGTTTTTTGTATTGGTATATCTAGTATAAGTATCCGTATAAGTAGCTATAAGTATCCACAGAAAGACGTTTTTGTAAGTAGTCGAAACTTACACGCTGTATATATTTTTTAAAATGTACATATACATATTACACATAGAAACAAATGCAAATGGACATATTCATGCGTCATTAGCAGTGAGCAGGAATCCAACCCGTGACCCATGCCGTGGCGGTCAACTGCACTACTTTATAGTTCTTCTCAACCAAATTTTTCTCTTCTCCTTCTTTTTGTCTATTATCGATTTTGTCTATCCAAAGGTTGCTTGTAAGAGATCGCTCTTAGCGATAAGGCCGCCTATTGTGTGTTTTTATTAGAAATATGTCGTTGGTGAACAGTAAAGATTATTCTATTCTATTCTACAACAGAGGAAGCTTAACTTTTTCTAATAATTATCTCTTAAAATCCGTCTTTAGTGTCCCTAAATCATGGCTAGAAACATCATTCATTCAACATTACGAGTACCACTCTAGAAGTAAAGAATAATTAACAAAAAAGAATCAATGAAAATACGCCCATATGACGTGCAGAAACTTGTGAAAAAAAATTTGTTAATTTGCTCATGGATCCATTATCAGATCATGAACAATTTTTTTCAGGACCAATTGTCCTGTCTTTCTAACAAAACAAGGAATCATTGAATTTAGACACATGTTAAAATACCTAATCGATACTTTATTAATTAAAATAAATGTACGCCAACTTTACTTTATTTATGTTTTGTCACTCCTACTGTCAATGAGATTGAGAGATGAGAGAATGAGAAAAATACTGATTTCTCTACATCAAATATCATTAAAAACAACAATGAAATAAAAAAACTGTAATCAAACCCCTATAAAAACACACTTATAAACACTGCTCTCAATATTATAATCAGTCTCTTTCCCCCTAATACAATTTTCGCCATTATTAGCCAAGCATCGATGCGTGTGATTAAAATATAGATCACTCTGCTTAACATCACAATGGGTGGATTAATGGTTGAAACTATGCCGATGTAGCGAGTTTAAAATGCTTCAGTTAAGTCAACTAAGTGTGAAAATGTAATGGTCTAGAGTTTTGACCCATATGGCACCAGCTTTGTATATTTATACGTACTTAATAAAAAAAATGGTAATTTAACTTCGTTCCAGCAGAGAAACGTAAATATCGCAAAACTTTGAGAAGATAGATGAAAGAAGAAGTAAATGATCCGTTTTTGACAATTTTTTGCTACGTCACCGGCCACACAAACATCTAAAGATCCCTGTTTGTACTTGCAATAGGTACCAAAAAAGATCGAACATAGTCAGAAGAAAAAAAAACGTGTGCGTCTCGGGACGCCCGACAGAAGTAATAACTTAAACGCCAGACAGACTGGCGCCGTAAGGCGTTATGTAACGAAGCGGTATAAGAAGTTATCACTTCAAAAGTGAAAGGGTAGATGAAATGAAACACAATTTCGCATTTCGTATCAAAATATTATATTGTGTCACAATCACAGACTACCTACACAGTGTTGTAGTAGTAAAAAAAAACTGTCAGTCGTAGACTGCACGTCAGAAGTGAAAACATAACTGACACATCTGTCATCTGAGCGTGACGGTCACGCGAGTTCAGTGCTTTTTTCCCATATCAAAAGTGCCCAACGTGCCCAAAGAAGTTTTCGCTATTGAGCACTATAGACGTTATAATTTTTCACATCAATTACAATTATGTTTTTGTTTATTTTACCATATGAATTGCGCACACAATAAGTTCTTTATTGAACTAATTATATTTTTTAAGATTCATTAATAAAGAGCTGACAGAACTCAATGTTTAGATTAGAGCCCTCTAGTGGATCTAAATATGTATTATAAGCGTGACGGTGCGAGTTCAGTGTTTTTCCCCATAGCAAAAGTGCACAACGTGCCTAAAGAAGTTTTCACTTCAAAAAAACAGGACGACAAGGCACCAGCGAGGAGGAGCCTGTTATAGCTGATAAATAATATAAATAAAAATAAATACCTAAAATAAAATTTACTGATAAAATTACTAATAAAATTTAGAGGGATTTACGAAGTTTATAGGAATGTGTCTTTAAGAAGGCAAAAGTTGTTTCTAGCGACGTTAAAACCCGTCCTACGATAGAGGCTGGAGTGAAGGCACGGAGCCCTCACCTTCGGAAAGACGCATGTGATTTCTCCACACGGTTGCTTCGGCAAGTACTTGTATTGGATCAGCTTGGAGCCGACGACGACGTTACGGTGCCATCATTGTTGGTGCTTATCCTGGGCTAGCTATTTTTTTTAATAACAGCTAGCCCAGTAATAATACTATTACAAATTCTTGTAGAATTGTGACGTAGGCATTCAAAACTCTATACCTAATACTGACATTACTAGATAATGGTGCCGATTCTATTGTACACTCGACTAAACTAAAACCTGAGTTAATTTCTTCATATGAAATCAACCTAGTGATCTTCGTAATAAGGTCTATTTGTTACTAGCATCTATTTCTCAGCGCCTCTAAATTTCAATAAAACCTGTCAACGTATACTCAACTTTATTTCCACGCAGCGAGAGTCTTCATTTATTCAAACGCTGTATAATTGCCATATAAAAACTTGTTCAAAACGAACAAGGATGACGTGTTTTTAATCTACACCTACGAAGACGCTTACTAAGAACACAGAGCGAAAGAGATGGCATTCAACGGAGCTACGTGGTATTAAAGTTTATTTAAGCGTATCAGACTTTAGTCGACAAATAAATTGCTTATTTCGATAGCGACATATGTTACCTACTTGTTTCATTTGAAATAAGACCTTGTTTCTAAGTGTACAAGGTTTACTTCTTATATGAAGAAAATTTAGTGAATTCTAATTTAGCGAGTGAAGTAACAGAATTGGGGCAAATATTAGTGGAAAAAAACTATACTTATTCTAAACTAAAAAAAAAGAAGAAGATCCGTTCCGCTCACGATGACAAAAGCCAATTCCGCTTTGCCACCAGTTAGACCATAACTACCCTCGGTAGTTCGTTCTACCGTATTAGCTGCTTACCCGGTCGTGTGATTAAAAATTATGCAATCGCGTGCAAGCGCCCGCCGCGGACGGACCCGTGCATGAAGCGTGCTACCATTCTTGCTTTTAAAAGCTATTTAAAACGATTATAATAGGTCAAAAGAGCTAGTATTATAGAATAAATTATTATAAATAGCAAATCTATTAAAGATATTATGGTGGAATCCTGTGAATTTATTGTACGTAATCAAACGTCGTAGCCGTGAGTGAGTGAACGGTACTTGCGGATTGCCAATTCTATCTAACTATTCCTTTTGACTCGCCTGTTGGTCTAGTGGTTAGTGATCCTAACTGCTGAGCCAGAGGTCGTGGGTTTGATTCCCACCCAGGACAAATAATTGTATGTAGAGCATGATCATTTGTTCTGTGTCTGGGTGTAATTTATCTATAATAAGTATGTATTTAGTAATATATAAGTAGTCTGGTTACCATAGTACAGGCTCTGCCTAGTTTGGGATCAGACAGATGCCTCAAATTATTATCATTAATTATGAACTACATAATTATCGGTGGATATGCTTACTAAGAACTTACCAATTTATTGGCGTCAATGATCTTGACAGATGGATCGTACAGATAAAAAAAGTTTTAAAACACTTTTTAAATACATGGCCCTAGACAATAAAAATAAAACGCAGGAGACAAATGCTGACAGATGAAATGACTCAAAATAGCATAGTAATGTTGTAATAGAAACAGGTTGTCTCAGACAGTTTTATTGTTTAGATTATTTTGTTCCATGACCATTGCACGACACCCTGCCTCGGTAGAATTGGTATCTCAGAAATGTTATTTTGATACTGACAAATTGAACTTGAAAATTTACCGGTAAAGCTATGCAAAATGTGGTTTTGGTGTGACTCAAAACTCTGATAAACCAACAGATCTACGGATCAAATAAATATATTCCAAAACTATAGTATTTTTTATATCCTTTCCTTACAGTTTATAGTTTCATTGTTCACAATTTTATAACATTTTTAAATACCCCTTATTCAAATATATGGCTATTTTAAAATGTTACGAATAGAAACGAGCTAATGATCTCCGAACGGCTGAACAAATATTCTTGAATTATAGTTAATAACAGTCTATATTAAGTCACGTTCTAAACAAAAAAAACTAAATCAAAAGCGGTTCATTTATTTCGGAGCTATGATGCCACAGACACACAAATACACAGTTAAACTTATAACACTTTTTACATCGGGGTATAAAAATAGTACAAGCTATCTACCGTAGAAAGAATTTTACAACAAATTAGTCTGAACTAGACAGAAGAGCTTTTGTTTTTTTATTTCAATAAAAAAACAAACTACTAAACTTGTACCAGTTCAGATAACGCTAATTCTACTATTCAGACAATAATTAGAATAACAACAAAAAGAAGAATACGACAATAAACCCACTCCAATCTTTTTTCAACCGTCATTAAAAGCTTATGTTTACAAATTGAGTCACAGAACAACTTCTCAAGCTCCTCACGTAGGTCACTTATTTTCCACATATTTTAAAGGCAGATTTACGGTATACACCTCGAAGGCACGTACAAGTCTATTTCCAAGTTGGTCGGGCGGGTGTTCAGCCGTGAAATGGGTCCCTCTTAGCGTATATCGATTGGGGGTTTGTACCCGCTCTTCAATGGAATTAATAGACTCCCCACAACGTCGGATGACAAAGCATTCAGAATTTGTGTAGAGTACTACCGTTTGATAGTTTGCTAAGCTTCTTGTTATCTCTTATTATATATATTATATAATTATATATATGTATGAATTTCGTACCAAACTCAAGTGGCTTCCAATTCGCCTTCGCCGGAATACTCACATACTCTGTTTACTATATAATACCTTGTTTAAGCCTACTACTCCTATCTACATCAAGAAACTTTTCGCATTTATTCACGATACACATACACGATACTTGAGGTCATCGGAAAATCTAAAGTTAGAAATTCCATCATATTCCACAACGTTTTCGAATACATCCTTCACAGTACAAGCCGCACGCCTATAGAATTCTTTGCCGAAAGCTATAAGACGACCCCAGACAGTAACTACTTTTCAAAATCTCGTTAAGAATCACTACTTATCTCTGTAATAACTACTTGTTATAAATGTATGTGTATGTAAACCGCATTTAATTTAGGAATACCGATATATATTACTGCAGACAGATCTTACTTAAATAAATTTTATGATATAAGAAACTTTGAATATATATATATATACATAATCAATGAGAATAAAATAAAAGCCGATGCGATATGTCAACCTATTCATACATTTTGATTGAGCTTTACTTGAAATGTCAACATTCGCATTCGCGAATACTAGAATATTCGCATTTGTGAATGTGAAAAATCAACATTCGTTACATCACTAAAAGGGACCCTATGTCCGTTTCTGTGTCCCTAAAAAAGGTCAAAGGAAAAGCGTAACAAGAAAACAAACGCACATTCGTATTTATGATATTAGTTACGTAGAATAACCTATTAAACATACAGTTCTATGTTAGAGATCAAGCGTTTCTAGAATTTGAAAAGTCCTCTATAACAACAATCTAATTAAAGACAAGTCAACTAACAAGCTCCTTATGGACGATTATGGGGTGTTTTATGATAGTTATGTAGGTACTGTACTGTAATTGTTTTTAAACTTTCGCGACTTTGATACATATTAGATGTGTAATTCGGGACTTAATCGCGATAATATTTAAAAGGTACAATACCTCTTGGTTACCCGACGTTTCGATCGAATTGCAGCGATCGTGGTCACGAGTGGACTCGCAGGTATTGTACCTTTTAAATATTATCGCGATTAAGTCCGGAACTACACATATAAACTGTACTGTAAACTGATATTTATGTTAACACTGAAGTTACCTATATTTTCTCTATTCAACAAAAACTTATCGAACTTATAAATCTATTTGATCGCTAGATCACAAGTTTAGGGGCTACGTTCGGCACATAGAACAGACAGAAACTATTTAGATTGAGTAAAATATATAAATTATTAAGTATACTTTGAAAACTTGATGAAGCTGAAAGTGATAGTTGTGTATAATTGTGAGTTTGACTATAGACACCTAACTCCATTCGAGCAGTTGCAACGTCGAATGACCTCATTTGTGTAAAGCTTTGATCAAATGTACCATATATGGTATATAATATGATTGAAGGTGTAAAGGAATTGCTCCGCCCGTCTCAGTCGTCGCAATCGATGACGCAAGCCTTCTGGGCTTTCTTACTTTCACAGAAACTTGGATCATACTGGATTAGGAACTTATTTATGAAATTTGCTTCAAGTAATAAAAATAAACTGTGATCACCCAGACACTGACGACTACGACATTATTTTTCTAATTATTAATTTGGCATACTTACAGTCTGATGGTAAGCAGTTTTGGGGGGCCCATTTACGCTTGCACACACAAGTGACATGTGTTGCCAACCCTAGATGGAGCTTTGGTGACCTTAGTCACCAGCCAGAAAAGCACACTACACCAGTAGGGCTGGTTAACTGCAACACTGGACGGTCAAGGAACTTTCCGTTTCGTTAGGCTCCCATACGAACATAAAACCTCTCCATATGAAAATTCCATATACAGGATGTATTTCAAAATAGAATACTTACTTAAATCACTGAAAGGGTAAGACTCTAGCATGCAGGTACTTAAAAAAAAATTAAAAAAACTATCCGTTTACAAGTTACGATCGTTTGAATTTCCAGGTATTTTTAGAATAGAATAGAATAATCTTTATTGTACACCAGTACACATTGCTTAAGGTTAGTTTACAATATTGATATGTACAAAGGGCGGTTTTACCTCAGTTTCTCATAAAAGCGGTGGAACGGATGAAGTTAAAGATTTTAAATCGTATGTATTTCTTTTATTTTGGAACTTTTCACTCAGTTTTTGAGAAAATCCATAAAAAGTAACTTAGTTTTTATGGATTTTCTTAGTAACGGAATAAAAAATACCAAGTTATAATAATCCATAACATAAGTATCCAAGAAATAAAACCGGTTTAAAAAAACGGGTGAGGTGTCTTTGGGACACCTGATTAGAACGAACGAATAAATATATTTTATGTGTTGAATAAATTGTATCAAAATATTGTAAACTAGCTGTGCCCCGCGGTTTCACCCGCGTAAATTAGATGCCTTTTGAATATCGGGATAAAAAGTAGCCTGTGTGTGTATGTATCATCGCAATCGGTTCAGTAATTTTTGCACGAAAGAGTAACAAACATCCATACATCGTCACAAACTTTCAAATTTTTTTCACATTCAATATCTTCACTACATATTTTAAAACAAAGTCCCCCGCCGCGTCTGTCTGTCTGTTCGCGATAAACTGAAAAACAACTGAACGGATTTTCATGCGGTTTTCACTAATATATAGAGTGATTCATGAGGAAGGTTTAGGTGTATAATTTGTACCCGTGCAAAGCAGGGGCTGGGTGCTAGTATATTATAGAAATGTATGTATACAGAGCCTTTTAACAAATCACTAGTGTCTTGAAAATTCCCATTACGGACACAACCGGTCACAACGTCTGCCCTCACGCGTCTACCCGCGTTCGCGTGGCTCACGCCAAGCGACGGTGAGCGATGTCCCCCCCCCCCCCCCCCTCGCCCGCAGTTTTATATTATCGTCGTAACTTTTAAAATATTTGACCAAATTACGTACTTTAAAAGACAAAGTTTATCTACTTTGAATATCAAAAGCGATAAAAGTATTTATTTTCATTAAAATCAACGTTACCTACTGCTAAATGTAAATTGGAAATAAAAAAAACTAATTTTATTGTTTTTATGGTTCACTATTTTGGTAATAATGGCTTACACATAAAAGATAGATATATACTATCGCGGACTTTTTTGTAGAACTATTTAGAAGAAACAATCCGACCGTACATTATATTCGTGTAACTCTTACAGTTTTCCCACCGCACGCCAGAATAGCTCGCAGATGACAGACTTTTCTCCAACTTACATAACACTTATCGTTATATTTTGGCCAATATACACAAAATCTTCATAAATTATAGCCTATGTGTTATTCTGATATATAAGCTATATTATTGTAAAGTTTCATTAAAATCCATTCAGTAGTTTTTGCGTGAAAGAGTAACAAACATCCATACATCCATACATCCTCACAAACTTTCACGTTTATAATATTACTAGGATAGTAGGATATTGTAAAAAAAAACCGGCCAAATTTGCGGAAATTTACGGCATAAACGGCTGTATCTTTTGATTGCGTTGGCTTAGAAGTTTGATTTTTTCACAGCTCTAAGAAACAGTAGACCTGAGTATTTGATATAAATTTCAGCATGATACCTTCACACGTTCCTGAGAAAAAGGGTCCTGACAGACAGACAGACCTTCGGACGGACGGACTACAAAGTGATCCTATAAGGGTTCCGTTTTTTCCTTTCGAGGTACGGAACCCTAAAAACTCGAAAATAGAATTGCGAGATCTGTGAAAGTTGCTCTGACTAATATACGGATAATTAGTATTCCAGATATTACAGTAGTATCGCGCAGAATACACAGATGGCGTAAAAATAAAATTAATCAATTCGCGGTCAGCATTTTTCGTTGCGCTAACACTTTTTCTTGACTAGCTGGCTGGCCACCAAGCATCTGAAGTGTAAGGTGAGATAAAGAACTCTGTTTCAACAAATTTCTGCAGGTAAGTTACCTTCATTACCGTCTACGCCTTCGTTTCGTTAGTTTCCCTCTATATTCTAATTCACTAAAAAAAATATCTAAATATTGCTATACAAACCAAAATCACGATGCTTCTCTCGTGAAGTGAGGGTATGCGAGTGAGCGAGTTGTCTAGCAATCGACGCTATTCCGCAGTGCACGCTTTGTGATGCAGATAACCTTAATCCCTGTCTGTCGGCTACGTGTCAACACCAGTCGCAGCTCGCAGCCGAACGTTGGGTTAACAGGATACGACTTAGATAAAATAAAGGTTTGTTAAAGACCAAACAAGGGCTATAAAAGGACGAACATACCTATTAAACAAGACCTTACTTATTTTCTGATGAACAAAATGTGTCGTATTGAGTAGTATTATGTAGAGGAGACTCTGACGTTATGCATACCAGCTTAGGCCGGTGGCAAATTTTCAAGTACCAGGTGCTAAAGTTACATTAAAAAATTTTGCAATTATTTTAAATTCTGAGTGCTGATATTTGACAATGTCATTAGAATGTTATTGTAATATTGCCCGCCAGTTTCCGTCTGCGGTAATTTCGAAAAAAAAACGTAATTTTATTTATAGTCTGAGTCTTATTTTTATTACTGATAGACTAGACAATTATTTTATTGCTATTTGTAAGCAGCCTCACAAATCATAACTTTTTCATGATATTGTGTATATGTATACCTTCAGTCTCTTCTAATACTATTCAATCATTAATGATCTCATACCACTCTTAGAATAGAAAAAGTTAGATCTGGCAGCTCTGGGATCTTCCTTTATATATAAGATGACGATTGGGGTTATAGTAGTAGCACAAAATTAAACGAAAATAGGACTATCTTCCTAAGTGTAGTCATAAATTAAATTAAGGAATTAATTTTTTTTATATATATTTAATTAGTTTAAATATACCTAATTATAAGGTTTGTATGTTGAGTAAAATAAAGTCGAACAAATTAAAAAAATACTATTCGATATTGGTCCACATTATTTTTAATTCTTATTATTTTAACTGTTTATTAACATTAGTGTATAAATTAGATACCCTCTTCAAGTATTTCTTCCTCATATTTGTAACACTGTTTTTCATAAGAGAAAATCACTCGTTCTTGATACCTCTACGGTTTTATAGGCATATCAATGTTAAGCTCATCGTAATTTGCACCAAGCAACAGTGCGAAAGGATTATGAAGGGCTGAGATAGCAATTTGCGGCGTACTTAATTACAAGATAAATTAGTATGTAAATTAATAGCCATGTTCCTCGCTCTACGGATGGTAAATATTACGCTACGGAATATTTCGGCCGGATGCCGGATATATTCCGATGACGTATATTTTACTTACTGCTGGGTTTATTCTCAATTAGTGTGGTAGCAATCAGCTTCGTAAAATTAGCTTGTTACGGATATCTATTATGTAGTTGTCATTATACTGGTGTTACATCTTCAATCTTGGTTTTTGGGTAACTGTATTTTGTAAAATTATTTTAGTTTTAATAAACACGCATTAGATGTTCAGTTTACGAAGCGTAGTAGGATTATAATTATGTATTTACACGTATTTACAAATAGGTATTACACACCTCTGGATTGCCTGACTGAGGCCGAGGCTCACATCATTGAGTCAGCCTGTGACCACGGCCAGTGCAACCTGGTCGAAACGTCAAAAAGCAAGCTGTATTGTGCGATTCTCATAGTGAGGGGTATCGCACAATACTGGTTTGATCCTGGCATTTTTTTTATTGGCACACCGGAGTTGTCGATAAAATCCCGCAAGTAAAAACAGCTTAAGGAAAAATATGGTGATATATCGTAAACTAGTTTTTAATTCTCTCTTCACTTTTTTTGTAAGTGATCTTTCGCCACTTATAAGTAAAAGGCAGGGAAACAATTTGAAAGAAAAAGAAAATTTGGAACTATAGACTGTAATGTTTTCTCTATTGTATAATGCTCAGATCTTTTGCTCTGCAATGTAATGTAGGTACGTTATGTACAAAGGTTTGATATTTTCCTTTAATTTTTTTTCATAATTTTTTTTCGCTGAAAATTACATGTCTAAATTGCCAAGAAATTGTAAAATATTGAGGAACTGTGTAATATTCGAATAATTTATTTTGTACAAAAGAAATTAATCGAATATCATATACTTATTAATCTAATCTAGGCGAGACTATGCATTAAAATACATATCATTCTTTGACACAACACAGCTCACATTTTTTTACACACCTACTCAATGTGATATTTTCTTTACGGCATGTAGCCATTTTATTAAAAAATAAACATTAAATCTTCACATCAATTTAATGTTTAATCTATACTAATATTAAACAGCTGAAGAGTTGTTTGTTTGGTTGAATCTCAGGAACCACTGGTTCGAATTGAAAAAATCTTTTAGTATTGGATAGCCCATTTATCGAAGAAGGCTATAGGCTATATAACATCACGCTACGACCAATAGGAACGGAGCAGTGACTATAAATGCTGGTGAAACTGCGGAGTCGGCGAGTTTTTAATAAATTGCTACTCCTTTTCTCATTTCAGTAAACAATTCTTCCGTACATTTTGTTATTTATTAACCTCGCCTTAATATTTTACTATTATTACAGCATTTTAGTTGACAGACAAAATTTAAACAAAAATCGGAATTATAAATTCACGGTTACTGTCGTCAATTATTGTAAATATTGTAGGTAATATCTTTTTATCCATGTTTCTTGCGAATAAATATTAATTCATTCATTCGTGACGTATTACATATTAATAACAACGATACTTATAATACGATATTATAATAACGTTAATCATAATTGTATTAATAGGTATTTTAACAGTAATTAATCAACGCTTTATTTGCTAAACACATCATTCACCCCCTAAGTTAAATAATATGTTAGAATCTAGAGGGAAGGAAACAAGACCAATTACATAAATTATATTTGCACAATACCCCATATAAAGAACAATGTGTTTGCTGATATAATATTAATAAAGATTTGATTTTGATACCGCTATCCGGAGCCATGTTTGTTTAGCTGTCAAACTTTGTGTGTTCGGCGCATGCGTGACACGTGTCGTTCAAATAGAGTAACGTTTTAATCTAATAGGCCTAAGATCGCATGCGATAATGCCAGGGGTGAAAAAACACATTTTGTTGATTTTATGGGAATTCATCTTTATTAAAAGTTGCTTTACTGTTATGATTTTGTTGAGTTCTCACGAACTTGAATAGTGCAATTTGATGTCCATATCAGTAACATAATAACATTTAAAAATATGAAAGGCCCAGGTTTTAAGGGCAGTTTTCGTAATGTGTGCAAACCTACTTATTTGTTATCAATATTTATACCTACTAGAACAGAATTAGAAACAAAAACAAGTAATATTTAATTCTATTAATATGACAACGAAAAAGTGTAAAATAATACCTCCAAAAGACACCACAAATGAAATTGTTATAACAGATTATTATCGTGCCAACTATGGGGAGATCGTACCAATGATATAAGATATCAAATCGCAATTTCGGCACAAGATTGCGTCGACAGATCGGCTTCAACGACATCCCTTGTTTATTTGATTAGGATGCTTTTTATCAATCTCCCCTCAACATTTTGTTGGACTAAGAAATTATTTTTGTGACCGCAAGTTATGATCGTGATATGACACAAGTTATTGGTGCAATAGGAGGTAATATAAAAAAAAACGATATTTTGTGTTTGGGTTTGCCATAATAATATTAGCATCGGTGCTTGGTTTGTTTACAAAGTAAGTTACTTTGAGTTGGGTTTTATAACTGTTATATAACTAAACATATTAATTATATAAGTTTCCATAATTTGAGTAGTTGTTATAAATATTCGTTAACATTCGTCGAAAATATTCGTTTTTAATACAATAATTACACACGAAAATGGTTGTTTTTTTTTGCAGCAATTGACAGGCTTGGCTCTTTGATAGCTAGATAGGGCTTTCATGAGTTGCTCGGTGAGTAAGTATAGGTACGCGTGAATTAATTAATTTAAAAAACTGAAAGGTGTTTCAAAATTCTCGAAAAAGAACAATGGATAGTAAGTATGTACCTACCTATAAAATAAATCTATCTTTTTTATTCCAAACTTTATATTTTTTACTAAATCCGTTTTAATTAATCCACACATAAAGCTTTCCAATTAACGATCACCTGTCAAATTGGCAGCCAATTTAAAACAAGAACCGGTCAGCCATTATCACGCAATTAAAAGCTGCGTTCGCATTTTGAATCCGTTCTATTGTTCGCGCCCTTCGTTAATTCGGCATTTTGGGTGCGTTCCGCGCTGCACTTGGCTGATAGCTATGACATTCTCCTTAAACATAATGGAATAAAGAAACAGTAAACTGGCCTCGCATGTTGGGGGAGTATTTTGTTATTGGACTACTGCGATGGAACAGTGTTGATCCTGGCATTATGAAATACTAGCTTTTGCCTGCGGCTTCACTCGCAGGCTTTATTAATCAATTCAATTATCATTCGAGCGCCTGGTGCCTCTTCTTCGGGACGGGAGGGTACTAGACCTCACCCATTCCCTTTCCGCTGCCTCTTTAGCAGACATCACTTCCTCACAAAATGAAGCGGCAGAATCCCACACAGTCTTACTTAGATCATGGACAAAAACCATGGTCTCCAGCTAGAGGCTTCCCACGCCAATTGCCGCGCCGAAATCGCTGCACTCGCGTCAGCCGGTAGCAGAGGCTTCCGTGCTGCACCTGAAGCCAGTCCCCCGTGATGGGTCTTACCTTCACAATTGTGGCGTGCCCTATAAATGTATATCTGAATACTTAATATGAATATGACGATTCGCTATTGCTAAACAATAGCTTCCCTACGGCTATTTAAGATGACAAATAATCAAGATCGCCTAGCTAAAATATACGCTAAAACTCATAGGTAGCACCATTCATAACGAATCAGCGTACAAAATGATATTATTTGTAACATAATCCGCGAACAACTACGGCACGAGATTGATATTACGCTAGGGTGATATTGACATTAATTTATATGGATACGGTTTAAAAATGTATAATGGGTGGGTCGCCGACGCTAATAAAGTCCCCAGGGAGCGCCATGTTCCCAATGACAGTTTTTGGCGCGAAATGTAATCCAAATCTCGGTAGGAAATTGTGTAAGCTATTTTGTGAATCAATTCTATTAGTTGGAGATGCTGTAGGTTCTCAAATCCTGTGAAAATATTTTGACATACGACGTGAATTTTGGTGCAAGTTTTATTGTTGTGTTGCCTTGCAAATGATTGATCATCTAATTGTGAAAAATGAGGTGAGGAGGAGTTGTGTTGCGCAATTAAAAACACGTTCCCTTTTTTTAATTCGTAAAGCCTATCAATAAAAAAATAGGGACATATATTATGCCAATTGAAACTAAAATGTAAAATGCAATAAGTTTAGTGTAATTAAATTGATTCGTTACAAAACTAATATTTTACAGCCAATTTCAAATTTAGAGTCAAATAAAGAGATTATGTAAATTTATACGATTTGAATCACGAGTTCATACACAAATCAAATGTTAAATAATTGCTAAATAGCGTGTAAAATGTAGGTACACGGGGTTCTTTTGTATTTGGAACAAGACAAACAAGGATAATTTTATAATTTCATGTCTAATGTCCATTTCTTTTATTCAGAATCAACTGCGTGTTAAATTTAAATAAACGGTTCTGTACTAATGCACATTCGAAATTCGAATTTAACTGTGCTGATACCGCGGTTTTGACGTCTTTATTCAAATTTCGAATAATGAGAAATCGGATACGCACCAGTGAACGCATTCATATTTAAAATCTGCTGGCAAATGTTTAATATATGTCATACTTTTGTGACAATTAATTAATGTTGCAGTAACATGTGACAAATTAAAATATAATTGTAGCATTACAAATTTTGATTTATTTACTGCTTACATTTTAAAAAGTTTAAAAAAATACTAGACTTATTTTTAATCATATACATAAATATACAATTTAAATAGGACTACGATAAATCTTTGAATCATTAAAATTTAATATCATTATCGCCTAAACTACCTACAATCGCTAATTACGTAAGCGGCGAGCAAAAACACCTAGTCCCAAATAGACAATAAATCAAGAAAAGTAAAATATCGGTCCCACGAGGCCGCTCCCAACTGTCACTTGAAATAATAGGGTCTTTTGTCGCGTAGTTTCGATAACGAGCACAACACTGGCGACGATGATCGCTATACTATTATGTTAGAATAAAAATGTGAAAAATACTCACAACTTTGATATTAGTATGTAAACTTTTTTTTTAATAAGAATACTTGCTAATCATTGTTGACCTATTTTACGCTAATTTTGTTTTTAATTTTAAAACGTGGACCTGCCTCATTCTCTATCTCTATATAACTACTTAACGCATATCAAAACAACAGCCTATGTCTCAATGAAGCCTGTCATTCAGTTCGCGTGGCACTTAAAGAACAAGTAAGAATAAAAGAATCTTCTTTTTCGATGTACCTCCGACGATCCCCTTCCCATAGAGTTGTAGCATAAGTAGCTTAACGTTTACATACATTACTTTTTAATTAAATTAATTTGCCAAACTAGAACACCTCATTGCGAGCGGTTAGCGGTCGCTACACCAGTTGTCACCCGCACGGCACCTTCATCGTCAGCAAATTCAGTCAGTGGTCAGTAGTTCTAACTTTGATTTAAAATTTCTACTTTTAAAGCTTACAGCTACAACATCCACAAAGCAAGGAAAAATTACACATTCTAAAACTCACGTTATAAGTCTGTTAACGTTAGGAAATCAAATTTTAATAACCAAGCGAGTCAATTAGATGTTGTTACACTGGTAACAGTAGAAGCGACACGTGTACATCTAATTTTCTCCCCTGGAACATGGGAGAACGCCATTAAGACTCCCGCAGGATTAGCGAAATCAATGAGCTGGTGTCCGCGTGGACACATCGATGCAGTCTTGTCCCGATAATGTATTGTATTCAATATTTAATGTTGTAATAGTCATATTTTACGCACTGTCACACAGGGTAGAGTTTGGTTGTTTTTGTTTTAATTAAAACCTTTACTCTCTAGCCCAAAACATTAGTAAATTCAAGCAAGCTACCAACTAAGAAAGCTAAGAAACCAACTATCTATCTTGTCGTAGCTTCGGCCGACGTCATCAGCGGCACGCTTAAGCATTATTGCTGTTGGCAACCCTTTTTCAAAACCCATTTTATTTTCAAGCAAAAAAAATAAAAATAATTCAACTATTTGTCGGCTACACATAACGCTCCTAAAATTTTACCACACCTTTCTGTAACGCTGTATACTTCATGCTATCATCATCATCATTATCATTTTCAGCCATAGGACGTCCACTGTTGGACATAGGCCTCCCTTAATAACTTCCGCAAAGACCGGTTGGAAGCGGCCTGCATCCACCGACGTCCTGCGATCTTTACCAGGTCGTCTGTCCACCGCGATAATGGACGTCCTACGCTGCGCTTTCCGATGCGTGGTCTCCATTCAAGAACTTTTCGGGCCCATCGACCATCCGTTGTACGTGCTATGTGCCCCGCCCATTGCCACTTCAATTTGCTGACCCGTTCGGCTATGTGGGTAACCTTCGTTCTTCTGCGTATCCCCCCTTTTTTGATACGATCACGCAGAGAAACACCAAGCATAGCATACATATAATACGAGTAATTATATAAATTAACAAACAAATATCAAAGTAAAAAACTCCTCTGAATCTTTTTAACGGGGTTCAATCGCACGACGTTACCGAGAACAGCCAACGGAGGGGTCCACGATACCAACAACATTGATTTATCCCGTCACCCACCTGTTAACCCCCATTTCATTACTCGCTATTGTTATATTATACACCCGCTATAGAGAAATTAGCAATAGTTATTGTTATTTTCAAGTTAATTAAGGATTAAACAATATTTTACACTGCTAATGTAAAGGCTCTACCATAACACGTATTTGAATAACTGATACATATACTTAGAAAAAAAAGGTCATTTTTTAAAAGTATACATAGATACAAAATTCATATGAATTATTATCTCTCTGTCCGATTTGTTTTGTTCTGTTCAACACAGTTTCAACACACACACACGCGTTCACTTTGCGACGCGGCGACGCTAGCAATAGATTACTAATAATATTATGTGTAAGCTTGTTTTTATCAAATGTTACTAATATATGATGATAACCAAATATTGCAATTTGCATTGTAAATGATGTTTTTTTTTTTTTGAGAAAGAATACTAGTAACGGACGTAGGTCACACATTACAAGTATTCTTTTTAACCCCTCCAGCTAAGCGAAATGCTTGTGTTAAGAGTGGGCTCGACTCCGCTCGATACCACGGCCTCACAGAAAACCGGCAGTGAAACAATGCTTGCATTGCTTTTCGCCGCGTGAGTGAGTTTACCGGAGGCCCTAACCCTTCCCTTTCCCCTATGCCCGTCCTTTCCTAGCCTGTAATCCCCCTCTCCCCTATTCCCACTCTCCGCTCCCTCCCCCTCTGCCCCTACTCTCACCTTAAAGGGCGGTAACGCACTTGTGACTCTCGAGTTACGGGTGCCCATGGGCGGCGGTAGTCATTTACCATCAGGTGACCCGTCTGCTCGTCTGCCCCCTATAACATAAATAAAAAATTAAAAAAAATATATATTTATGCATACAAATATGTGCAATAAGCGGGAATGGAAGCCTCGACTTCTGACTAGGTACCGCTACGCCACATTGGAGGGATTACGATGATACTTGGAATAAATTACCCATAGCACTACGTTTTTTAAAATGCATATGAATGTATACACACTACACAGTGTTGATGAAGACGTTTGACCGAATACTTAGATCAAGTTAACTCTTTTACTCAATTATTAATTATTAAGCATACCTATTTATTTGTTTGTTTCTCTAAACAAATTAAAATCAGCGCATATAAGCAAGCCGGAATAAAAGATCTATGATTGATGAAACTCGTGAGGTATGTAATGTTCAGTTCCGGACAGGTATCTGCCTATCCGTAGCTAGGTTCTATCTATCTCACCTAGAATGTGCTGGATTTCTTTGAGGAACTTTTATTCACGTATGTATTTCGGGGATATACAACTAGTTTCCGAGCCAACTGGGCCCTTTAATAAGGGGTAAAGCGAAGTCGGTGTCAGGTGAAGTGTCTTTCAGGTTTAAACTTGTTCAGGTATGTTGGATTTGATCAAAATAAATTCTCGAACAATTCAATGTTTTCTTAACTACTTATCCAGCTTTATTTAAGTATAAAAATTTGTTACTGTTCAGAAAAAAAATATTTTTGTGAAAAATCTGTTATTATTTTTCACAATATATTCCAAATTCTTTTCGTTTTAATCATGTGAACATTTCATAATACAATATAATAATTTCATGAAGAAATGCAAAAAAATATTAAGTATATGATTTGTTTAGAAACTTTTGTATTTACAAATCCATCTTAATTATATAACCACCAGTGTATTGTTATATTTGCAATGAATAAATAAATACCTGCATAGACATAATGATAATACAAAAATTATTGATTGTGATTATTGTGAATATGATTATACCTACTAAAATATCGTCTTATTTTTCAAAAACATACAAAAAGGAAATATAAACAAATCATCCTCCTAAGGAACCTATATTCCTATTTGGTGAAAACCTCATTTGACACTGATACTCGTATAATAGAATCACATTATGCGGCTGGGGCGTAACCCCATGGGGCGACCGTTCCACATCGATTGTGCTGTCGATTCGAGTAGTCGAATAACTATTCGATCTTCAAACCGATCCCAATCGAGTGTTTGTTCAGTCCATAGTAAAGGAGTGTAATTGAAGATGTCGGTTTTTTATTTGATTTGTTGTTAGCTATTTGTATAGGGAAATTGGTTTTTAAACAGGCTCGGATGACCGTATCAATATTGTGGAGGAAAATACTACGTAAAGAAATAGTGGACATACTTTTGAAGCGGGAAGTATTCCATCTGTAAGAACTTCCAATTTACTAAACCGAATAAACTTAAACGCAAACAAATGATTTTCGAATATATGTGTAGAGAAGAGAGGGAAGCATAATAGATCACATCGTAAAACAACACTAATTTATCACGAAGAATAATAAAGGAAACAAAAATAAGGGCTCCAAGAAGCTCCATGGAGCAATTGGATGAAAAGGCCGTAGTACAGAGAAAATAAGGAGCTGACAGTTAGCACTTAGTAATGGGTGGATAGACTTCATAATTTACGCCTGATATTTTTTTTTTAAGATTATTTTAGATATTCCTGTGTCACGGAAGGCTTTACAAACATTCAAACAACGGATATAAAGAACAAGGGACACATAAACTCGGGACTATTTGTGAATCACATAAATTTTTGACCCATATGGGATTTGAAGTCACAACACTCGGCGTGGCGTAGTGGCGAGGTGACCACTTAAACCATTACGCCATCCGCAGTCAGTCATATTATTAATTAATTACCAATCTAGTTAGAAAATGTATTGAGAATTGATCTCTCAATACATTTTCCTGTATTTCTTCATTTGTTTTTCTATATAAATATTTAATTCTGGACGCAACACACATTCGAGATACATTAGATCTATATTTTTATTAGTTATTCTAAATAACAAATGTAGTTTTGCCTTGCATTTGTATGGTTACTTCGATTCCCCTATAGGACATAATTTTTAACCCAAAAGCTAAGGCTTACATGAAAGTATTGGGTTAAAACAAACTGTCCAGCGTTATGATATCGCAAACCGGTAGAAGGTATGGCAATTAAAGGGAGCTAACTCAAATATTTTAATTTTTGATTTATGCACACTATTAAATTCCTTATCTCAATATAAACCAACCAATAAAACAGATTTAAAAATATCACCACAACTTGACGCTAGACGATAAATTCCCCAACTCAAAACAATAAAACAAATATAACAATATTTCATAAATAAAAAAAATCCATACATTGTTAAGCAAAAGGCAAATACTAGAAAAATCTAATTTTTCTAAGCCCCAAAACATGATTTAGACACAAGATTCCTACAATACCATTCTTCTAGCAGCATGTAAAAAGCATTAATCTATACAAAAAACTCATGTTGTGCACAGGGACAGTTTAGTTTTTTGCCTTTTCTGAAGAATGTGAATTTTTGAGTTAATATCTCTTTAGGTCTAGCTGTACGATTTTAGAACAGATCTAGGATTTCGTTACTTAAATATATTATTTGCCCTTAAAAGCTCATATTATTATACGAAAAAGTGTCTACTTCTGTGTTTTAATCTACGCACTGATGCAATCTAGCAGAACTAACAAACATTTTTTTTTTTTTGGTAAATTGATCGCAAAATTGAAAGCAGCTTTTAAAATACCCTACAATTATTTTGAAAGGTGATCTAACTGTAAACGCTAATAAAGCTAGAGATGTCACTTTTGCAAGAGGATATTTTATGAAATTGTGTTTCATTTTCAGACGACAATTTAGGGTATAAATAAGTTATTTTATAATAGAGTCTCTCTTCTTACAATAGTCATTCGATAAACTACATAAACTTATAGCTACACAGTGTCCAGTATAAAGGTTCCACAAGATGCAAGGGGTTGAGGCTCGAAGGGGATCCTGTTAAAACGTTAATCGAATCTGGACGTAATGGGATTTCTTTCTTGAGGGGCGCATTGCCAAAGGATTAATTTATATCAATTTAAATGGGAGCTCGGATACAGGCCGATGTGTTTTACAGAGATCTAATAAAAGATTAATTTTTTGTTTCGGTTATTTACAATTTCTTTGCTTTGGATCATTCGATGACAAAGCTAAGGTATTTTTGTCTCTCTCTAAATGATGTGTCATGATTTGGGTGCGAAATGACTTATTAAAATCATTGAATAGGAGTAGATTTTCTATAGTCACATATGTATATATTTATGTTACAGCATTGGATTCTCATTGCCAAAAAGAGCATAGAAAAAAGGTGGCAATGCACGACTGATAATTCTAGTGTTTAAAGGTACCGGAAACCGCTAACCATTCGGAGGGCCAGAGTGCTTTATTATCAACTTATCAAGTAGTTACTCTGATACAGATAAGATAATAGTTACTTCGATTGTGGTGCAAGCGTCATTAATGCCTTTGCCACCATTCAATCTTATATTAAAAATATATATAGAAAATGACAATTTTGTGCACACCCCGTTGTAAAGCGCTCCCGGGAAGGTCTAATCCTCCGCGTTTGTTTGTGTCCCGTAATGTATGTGAGAGCCGCCGCATGCGACAAATTATAAACACGGGAAGCGATTCGATCCCGAATATTGCTAGTTTTAGGATCCAATGATCGGATTTTTTCTTATTTATACCATGAAGATTAAACAGTATACTGCTAATAAAAGTTTAAGGCGTTAATAATCTAGTCATAACTGGTTAAGCTTTAGCAGAGGCACCATTCCACAACACCGGGTATCATCATCATCAACATGCGCAACAACAGGAAGTTGTGTGAGATACAGGTATTCTGTAAACACTTCCATTTAAACATCCGTAGGATGAAGTTCAGTGGTGTTCTACTCCTACATGTTATCACAAACGAAACCTCAATACACAAACCATTAGGTATTGAAAAAGCAACCAATATCTTCCCAAAAGAATAAAAACAGGAGGTCATAGGAGGTCAATAATAATTATTTTTAGAGTCAGAGGATTAACTTTCTTAAGGCTTGGTCTTCCTCTACCAAGTCGTGGAGTCCTCGTATAGGCCCACGAGTAACTTATAGTATGACGAAACAGTCGATTAGATAAAATACTAGTAATGTGTGACCCACGTTTCTAGTATTAAAAAAAAAAAAAAATGTATCGCACTTAACTCTGAAAAGGGCCAAGGTAGAAGGGTAATATTATTCCTCAAAATAATTATAAGGCTAATATAACATGGTCTTGTATTCTAGCGAAGATAATATTAATAAAGATAGTAAATCTAGAAGGTATGACATACAAGTTTCTGCCCAACTTAAAAAAGGGGTAGCACGTTAATTCTACGAAACAAAGGTGTGAGTCACAGAAATCTAAATAATATACGTATAGTACGTATACATATAATACGTAGTAGTACCTAACATAAAGAACTCCCTTATTTAACTACCTTTTTGACTTTCCACTTAGATTAATAAAATAAAATTGCCATGAGTAAATAAAATGGTTCGCATCGCAACACAGCAGTCGTGTGCCTAGCTCAAACCCAACCTCTATGCAGACTGCGAGCGGATGCGAGCAATGTTTTTTTTTTTTCAGCCGATCAGAAGCTTACAAAGGACGCAATCCGTGTCTTCCTCTGCTCAAATCCGTGTACTCCACCACAATCGACTATTATATGTACCTAAATTTACTATACCTATATAGGTATAGTAACTACATATGTAGCATAAGTAGTCTTCTCTTTTCAATACTTTTACAGCATCATTTTGTGATGCTGTATTTGTTTTCTATAATCTAATGACGTTCTCTAACACAAAAGCATCATCCTCCTAATATTGTCTTACTAATATTACAAACGTGAAAGTTTTTGAGGATGTATGGATGTTTATTGCTCTTCCACGCAAAAACCACTCAACCGATTGCAATGAAACTTGGTATGTAGATGGCTGGACACCTGGATTAACACATTGGCTTATTTTACTTTTTATTCCCATATTCCCACGGCATCGGGACTTACGCAGGTGAAACCGCAGGGCGCAGCTAGTACATAATATTTGTATGTTAATTTATGAACAAATACTTTTTTTTTGTAACTGTCATTCAAGTATAGGGTGGAAAACGCGATAATCGATGGATGTAATATTTGTATACTTATATTTATTCTTTTTAATAGTGACAAAATAGTGTTGTTATAATACCTACCGTTTTCAGAAGTACCATTAGATCAACTGTCAAATACATATTATACCTAATATAACAAAGGTATGTATCCAAATAAAGTATGCAAAATTTTATTTCATCAGCATCATATTTCTTTATAATAGCAAAGATGTAGGTTAGACATGTGTAGTTCCGGAGCGTAATAGTTTTTGGAACAATGTCCGCAGTCGGAACTATGTCAGTTCTTTCCGACTTGCTCAACCTAATAGTTCCAGTCAAAGACTACAATAGTATATAGGATATAGACAGGCAACTCTGCTTCTTTTTATTGACAACACAAAACTCTGCCTAGTGGTCAGATACCGAAAACTAATATAATATACATATCTATAGGTATATATATATATACAATTGAACAATATATAGGTACCTACTTATACGGTATATGAATGTGTTTTGTTGTTACCTGTTTCTTGTTTTATTGGTTCTAACATGAGAATTTTATACTTTAGCTAATTAATGTATGGTTATGACTAATCTCCGATTTTTATATTCAAACCAAAACTTTTATTGCAAAAAGAAAAGCACAAGAAACCGGCAATCGGTACTCATACGCAGCCATTTGCAATATAAGTGAAGTATTGCCAACCTAATATTAATAAGTTAGAAATATTTAAAAAACATTGTTGATTGTTACGATTGTATTTTTAATTAATATTATTGTGTGTTGGTGAACAAATTGTTGTTTGTAAAGAATTTGAAGTGGTTTTAGATATTTAATATGCAATATTTTGGTATTTACAAATGCGAATTTTAAATCGTAATACATTTGAGGGTAATAAATTTCCCCTCATACAAATTATAAACTTAAATATTGTAACACAGTAATTTTAGTTCCGGTATTTATCCTTGGGATGGCACTGGACTCAATAAAAAAGTGCAATTCTTTTATGTTCCAAGTTGCCATAGCATGGTTCCAGTTCCACAGTTCTTCGGAACGATCACGCGGATTGAAGGAGCGGCCGGAGCGATATTGAATGGTGGAACGAATAACGAACTGTCCGTGTGACGTATGCCGCTAGCGTTGCGCTCCGGGCCGTCAGTGTTACTTCCAGTTACTTCTGTTCTGTGCAAGGGTGTATTTGGAAAAGCAGGATTTACTTTTATGGACAGAAGGCAACGATTGAAGGCATCAAAGGTGCCTGAGCAACTTTTTATGTTAGCAATTATAAATAAAATACGTATATATAATATGTTATGAATTATGATGTACAAATTTAAATATTACTTAATTATGTATATATACTATCAATTGATTTTTAAAGACCAAGCCAATACATTAATTTAAAATATTTTAAGTCTAAATAAACAATATCATTGTTTACAACCATGTATGTCCGAGGAACTGTCTGACCGAAATAAAACTGTTAACTACAATGTCCGGATAAAACTAAGGAACTAGATAGTTCCTCGGACATGTTTCCTGGAACTAGTTCCGACAAGGAAAGGAACCGTTCCAGGTTCAATCCCATGTCGGACATGGTTTGCGCATGTCTAATATAGGTAAATAAATAAAGTATCTATTTACTTCTGATTTCTTAAAAGGAGAACAACTTAGTTGTAAAACAAATTTGGACCTTCTTTCTCATAATAATACGTAAATATCAATAATGTCTCGTAATACCAATATCATCCTAATATCAGGTAGGTTATAGGTAGATACTTAACCTATTTTGTATTTGAAGTTAACAACTAGGTGGTATGTAGCAGATTACGCTAACAGCTATCAATTCAATTCAAAAGTTAAATACGAGTATAATATTCATGTACCTAAATCACACCGAATATTATATTCTGTATCCCTATAAAATAGTTGTAACCCATCAAATTTAGAATTGACCAAAATGGCGTGGAATGCTCGCAGACGGCAATGGCAGCAAAAATGAACGGCCTAGTAAAATATTCACATGTAGTTATTCCATGCGGCTGCCCGCGGATCACCGCTGCAGATTAAACTATTAACAAAATGGTACCTCCGCGTTTTTTAACCAGATCCCATTTTCGTAGGTATAACGTTTTGCATAGTTAAACGCACAGTTAGCGAGCCATGATCGTTGAACGAAAAGGTTTTATTATAAAAAAAATTGGATGAGAGGATTCTCAACGCTGAAAGCTTTTTTTGTGCTTGAAGAAAGGCGTATGAAAATCGTAGTAAAGAAACCATAATCCATTAGACTGAGATTGCTAAAGGGCTGATTTGTTTTTTAGTATCTACTTACCTTCTTTGTTTCGTTGTTTACGGTTCTGGATTCTTTTGATTTATGCCTGTAGTTTCTTATTATTAAGGTAAACGAATGAAACTAGGCAAGACTTTAAAAATGTTATTTGCACAACAGTGAACTTCTTCTTTTTCGGTTTACTAGGTCCAACTATTGTATAAAATATTTGAACCTGGAACGAAAATGTTACGTATTCTGTACTACAAGCCACCATGACAGTTTCCGTCACTCAGCAACAGACCTAATTGGCGAAGAATCGTTGAAGAGATTACCTGTCACAATGCGCTCGAGTATCAATGCCATACATGCGCCAACAAACCTTTATCGGACTATGTAAATACTAGCAGCGCCCCGCGGTTTCACCCGCGTAAGTCCCGATCCCGTGGGAATATCGGGGTAAAAAGTAGCCTATATGTTAATCCAGGTCTCTAGCTATCTACATACCAATTTTCATCGCAATCGGTTTTTACGTGAAAGAGTAACAAACATCCATCCATCCATACTTACAAACTTTCGCGTTTATAAAATTAGTAGGATATCTTGGACAGTCGTGTTGTGTAAACATTCAAGTGACAGTGTAAAAATGGCAACTAGTCTTATTATTCTTAATTAACACTACGGCGACTTGACACGTGTCTAATCTTTCTGCACGTGCAAACTAATTATACCTACAACCTGGTGCACTTATAAGGGTGAATTACACATAAGCAGTCCCTTTACACCTGTCTAATACGTCGTTCATGAATAGACTCAGTGGCTCAGAATATTTAAATTGAGTTTTTAGTGTTGCGCTTTTTAAAGGTTTTTGTGTTTGTCTGTTTAAGTGTTTCCAACTGCTCATTTCTGTATTATTAATATGATTATTCTAGATTATACTCTTTAAAGTAATAGCGGTATGTTAGTAAAAATATATTGAGATTACAATCAAGATTGAAAATTACTTAAAAATATAATGGGCAATCGAAATCCATTTTTAAGCGGTTCAACGCAATGTAACTCATAATAAATAGTTACGCCGTTTTAGTGATTCCGCCGATTTAGCAGCAGCGCCGTCGTCTTGCCATCGTCACATACCATAAAATTAAAGTCAAGTGGTGGCGAGATGGTTAAAACGCCAATGCTGATGAAAAGAACTTGCCGGACAACGTTATTGAGATTTTCATGTAATAGTATATGCCATGAGGTTCTACTATAAGATAGGCAATGACGTCCGTGGCTGTCGAACCGACAAGGCACTTAGTTTCCTTTCCTGGTTAATTCTTCAGCACTATGCACAACAATCCTGTAGGGAAACTACTGTGGCGTGTTCAGTATCACTTTAATACTCTCTTAATACTTGTACTGTGTTTATATTTATACCCTAATATTAAACGTGTAAATAATAATGCTTACAGTTCTTATACATAAAAGGCCGAGGCGGCTTACATGAACCGGTAAAATCGCCTGCAGGCCCGCTGGGTTAGTCAAAGTTTGAGTGTTAAGTATGACGAGCCAAGGGACTTAAAAACAATATCGAATAAAAGTAAAGGCGAAATAAATCAATGTTGTCTTGAATGAAAGAACTTGAATAAAACATTGTTGCCAATTGGGAACCCCACAAGGATTTTCTACCATAGTTAGTAGGTTCACCAGTTCACCTGCATTTACTTCCGCTTCACTACTTCACCACATCATTATTCTACTACACAATCTAATAAAATATTACTAGAGTTAATAAAATATTAATATTAAGCCCAAAATTAAAGAAAAAGTACTAGAAATACACTATCTATACCTTAGTGACGTACGAAAGTACGCCTAACACACAAACTTCTTAGCAAATCACACCATCACAGATCACTGAGTAGTTAACCTACGCCTACCTATTTACAGCTAAATTAGTAGGTTTTTGTATGATCATAGGTATTACACCTATTTCATGATCGCGTTAATTGCCGCAATAAATACATAATTATAACGCAAAGTAATAAAAAAAAACCGCTTCTCCCATTTATTGCGAAGATTCAGTCGCTCAAAACATTTTATATAATATTTGTACATAACATTATACACATTTACTTATACATACGTGATATATTGTGTATATACAACATGCTTTAAATTAACTTGTCTATTAATGCGGGCGCGGCGCGTTATCGGCCAATTATAATTCACCACGCAAATGACACCGTCATTACCGGCCGTTCATAACCGGCTTAACTGTGTAGCCGGATACCCCGGTACGGTATGCAGAATAAAATGTAAATTAGCACATAAATAAAGAAAATTGTATGAACCACTGTAATGTTAAATTCAGGGCATCTTACAAATTTAACATTATTGCTCTATTTTTGTTTTAAAATTAAAATATAATTATTGTTCATATAAATGACTGGCCTGTTAGTCTAGAGGTTAGTGATCCTGACTGCTGAGCCAAAGGTCGTGAGTTCGATTCCCACCCAGGACAAATAATTGTGTGATGAGCATGATCATTGTTCTGTGTCTGGGTGTAATGGTCGTCTCCCAGACGTTAAAATTAAATCGTAATTTATTAAAAAAATGGAAGTTAAGCGTTAAAGAAAAAAAAAAATTGTTTTTATTGATGACACAAAATCTCGTTGATAGCTAATAAAAAAAAAAATAAGAAATTCGGTTAACAAACAGATAAGAAAAAGGTACTGAACTGAAAGATTTTTGCCTATTTACGTATAGATTTACTATTCAAACCTTTTGTGCTGCCATTACAGGGAGGCAGCAAGGCGGGGCTGCCACCCGTTAAACAAAGGCAAGCCAATTATTATTAAATATTCGCAGCCCAATTTATGGTGGTGGTAATCGCAGCGCAGACAATGCCCGTGATAGCTGGCTGGGTAATTAGCCTCCTTAATTAATGCGTTTATGTTCTTTTTGGATAAATAGGAGAGTAGCTTGATAGTTTTGTTTTGAGGTTTATGTTAGGATTAATGTCTGTTGGCCGGCGCTTTGTCGACCGTTGATGAAGTTGGTAAGAAGTTCCGGTGGTCCACTTGTTCAGGTGGAGTAGAGGTGGTTGTTGTTCGTAAAGTCAGTGAGCTGATGAAATACACACACAAACCGTTTCAGCGTTTCGACATTTTTAACCGACTTCAAAAAAGGAGGAGTTTCACAATTCGTCGGAATCTTTTTAGGGTTCCGTACCTTGAAAAGAAAAAACGGAACCCTTAGAGGATCATTTTGTTGTCCGTCCGTCCGAAGGTCCATCTGTCTGTCAAGACCCTTTTTTTCAGGAACACGTCGAGGTATCAAGCTGAAATTTAAATCAAGTACTCCGGTCTACTGTCCCTTAGAGCTGTGAAAAAATCAAACTTCTAAGCCAACGCAATCAAAAGATACAGCCGTTTATGCCGCAAATTTTCGACACTCACAAGGAAATCAAAACCTACACGGTACTTCCCGTGAACTCAGAATCTTGAAATTTGGTACGAAGCAACGTCTTATAGCACCGATGAAGGGAAAATTGCGAAAACCGTAAATTTATAGTTACATCTTATAATAAAAATATTTTACGGAACCCTCGGTGCGCGAGTCCGAATCGCACTTGGCCGGTATTTTTTATTTATGTATGTTCAGCGATTATTCGAAGACACCTGAACCAATAAGGAAAATTCTTTTTTTGTTTCAAAGGGTATCTTCCCAGGTGGTCTGGTCCCATTTAAGTTTTATCGAAATCAGTCGAGTGGTTTTTGGAAAATCAACTAATGTCTAAAAATTGTAAACGTCGATGATATTTTCGTTTGCTCCGAAACATCGCTGTCTCATTGGAGCAGTGCGTTTAGTTGTCCTACCCATATTATATTTAAACAAAATACATCTATTTTCCACTAAAAAGCACATTGAAGTCGGTGATACCTTTTTTTAAAAGATAATTATACTAATAAGAAAGGAGCAAATAAATATTTGGATTTGCAAATCTTATATTCCATTTAATAGAGATTATAGTTGAAAATTATTAAGATGAAATGATTAAGGATTATGCTGAAATTATCGTACAATGGCGATCTTACAGAACTCTTTTTTCTTATCCCATTATCATGAATTATTTCTGTATGATAACAATATTATAAAGAAAGTGAAATTTGGCTGAAAGTGGGATGCTGCGAGCATTACATAGCACCAAAATTTACGTTTAAATTGAAGAGTCTAAAATATTGATTTTTTTTTTCTCCTATGAAAATACATCCAATACCACTAAATCATGACGAGTGGCATAGCGTATACTTAAACTTTGCAATCTTTATATATAAAATGAATCCCTATTTCCCTAGGTCACGACATCACGCGTGAACGGCTGGACCGATTACGCTAATTCTTTTTTTTTGTGTTTGTTATTGTCAGGAGAAGGTACTTATGAAAGAAAAATTTAAGAAAATTGTGTGGAAAATCAGAAAATTAAGGAAAACTAAAAGACCATATTAACTTTTCTAATGTATCCTTAGCGCTTTTGAAATAACTGTCAGTCGTTTGACAGTTGGCGCGATTGACAGAATGAGTGCTGCAAATATCATTTAAAACAGATGCATCGGTCGGAACTATGTTTTTGGAATATTTTTTTAAATATAAATTATACCAATTTGAATTCAATATTCATAGTTAAGACAGGACAACGACTGTCGGGTCAGCTAGTTAATAATAAAAACGACACTTTATATATCTAAACTTTAAGAAATCTCTTTTATTTACTACATTTTATTACTACTAATTTAAATAAACAAATATAACTTACACAATACGACATTACCGCAATGATCATAATCTAATAACAAATAAACATCCTTGTTCCAAAAGTCGCCATATGTGTGCCATGTAAACGCCTGTCATTAAAAATAACTGCAGGGGCGCCGGTTCGATTCCCGAGCGAGTCTCTGAGGAGCAGGGCGTCGTTTTTATGGGACCTCGTTTATTTTAATGCCTCTAAATAATTCTGAACAATGCAGTGATTTGACGATTGTAATCTGAGGCGCATGTGTCAACATTTATGGTAAAAGTGTTGTGTTAGTGTGGTAATATTCATGTCGTATCTGTTCTTAATTACTATAATTTTATTTTAGACTAGCAGTTCCCGCACGTTTAGGGAACGAAACGGAACCCTAATACTTTTTCTAAACTGATTTTTAGGCATAGGTAGGTATCGTGCAAATAACTGTATCATCCAGGAATCCAGCTATCTACATACCAAGTTTCATCGCAATCGGTACCGTAGTTTTGGCGTGAAAAAGTAACAAAAATCCATACATCTTCACAAACTTTTACGTTTATAATATTAGTAGGATTATCCTTAGTATTGTCAGAATCTATGAACGAAATCTGAATAACTCTGAACTATTAATAAATATGAATCAATAGTAATAGAGAAACTGCAATTATTTAAATTTAAAACAAACGACCAGTCATATTTATAGCTTTAAAATGGACACTTCCCCTAGTAATATTTTAGTCACCGGTTGTTCCAAAAATCCTTATTAATGATTCCATATTATTTAAATATTAAAAAATTGTCCATTAAACTTATGTAATCTAGATTGATGGCATAAAGTGACATAATACGATTACAACCTTTTTTTTTGGCATTGAAAGCATTGTAAAACTTAAATTCTAAATGTTTGAAGCAATAGCTAGTACTATTATGTATTCTGTGGCAATAGCAACAAAACGGTCGTCAATATTATGTAGACGCATTATGAAAAAAAAAATGTTTCCTTAATTTTGTTCAATTATATAAAAACGTATTATTTAATGTTTTAACGACTGATTATCTTTATAATAACTAAATATGATTAGTATTCTAAATATTGTAGGTTTATAGTAAAATGCACTAATGACATTTTACTCTAAATTTTAGGGATAGCTTCGTTCTGCCGGGGCTCACAGGAACTTCCTTTCTAGGGTACACCTGAGTCCCCAGAAATAGGACCCCGTGACGGAACAAAGTGTGGTTTTAGTCGGTTCGAGTCCGACATACCACCTTACCGCTAGCCCCGGTGAGGTGATGACCCGTGGGGGTTTCCACACGTAAAAAAAAGGGATAACTTCGTTTCTAAATATGTAAAGTGAACTTTAATTAAATTAATGTAACCAATTTTTCAAATGATAATACTAAATACATAGTTTAATATAATCCAAAATTAGCTAAAGATGCTTATGATTCTTTTAATAGGTTAACCAGAGCTTTTTGAGAAGCGGAAAATTTAGAAATCGCCAACGGGCCCAAATGGAAAGAGACCAATGACCTTCGGGTAAACCGTATGCTCGTTTACTTAATTAAAATGTATATTAATATTTTACGATTCCCGGAAATGTTCAGATTTGTTTCCTATATACAAATGCGCCAATCGCGTGTGTCCATCAAATTAAATGAACCTGCAAAATACGCACTCTATGTTTCTTTGTTCCTGAATTGGAAATAAAAATTAATCACCCCAATTAAATAATACCAGGCACCAAGATTACCTAACAAATCAAAGACCCGAAATTCGCCCCTACCTGAGAATACAACAGCGACGATATTCCAAGCTTAGACATACTGCTTGAATACCAACCTATTACTGCCGCTAATATCCTAGAGTAATACCTTTAACATTACTGTTATAAAGTCTGTTTTAGCTTGTACTGCATTCATTGATCTGTAAGTTAAGTTGGTAAAGCTTTCCCGCCACTTCATTTACGAAAATGTTGGTACGCCTGGCTTAAGTGTTGCTCGTTGTTAAATTAATGAGCCAATCTCAGCCGCTGGGGCTGCCACCTCTATATTTTACAAGGTGGTAATGTGCGTAGTGTGGTGTTTTATTATTGCTATATTTTAAAGAGCTAAGTACATTATATTCAAAGCTATTCAATGGCAAGCACTTAGGAGTAAATGACTTTTTAAACTGTTGATTAGGTTAGATTTCTTGTTTGATTAAACGTGGTCTTATTACTTTTATTATTTTAACTAAATCTTCAAAATATATAAATGTGGGAGAGCCATGCTTCGGCACGTATGGACCAGCTCCACCGGAATATTACTACGGCCTCACAGAAAACCGGCGGTGCCAGCCGGTGCTTGCATTGCTTTTCGCCAAGTGAGTGAGTGTACCGGAGGTCCTAACCCTTCACCAACCCCCTCTCCCACTCTTCCCCAACTCCCACCTTAAACGGTAACGTACTTCTGACTCTTGAGTTGCAGGTGCCCATGGGCGGCAGTAGTCACTTACCATCAGGTGACTCGTGTGCTCCTTTGCCATCCTGTCAAGGATCTTAAATACAACTTTTTTAATGTTTTAAACAATACAGGCACTAGGAATGATTCCTGTGTCGCGGGGGACTTTACAAACATTCAAACAATGGACACAAAGATCATCCAGACCGGGAACAACAATTTTGGTCCCGAGTGGGAATCGAACCCCCACCATCACCACCGTGAGAATCACAGTGAGGCGACCACTTTAACCATTGCGAAATCCGTGCAGTCGAATCGTCGAGTGCTCTTCCTTTTGGAACAGGGGGTGGGCCAATACGAACAGAATCTCATTTACAAAAAAAAATTATTCAAATTTTTTAAATTGATATTACCTGTACTAAAGCTCGTTAATAGCTATAAACCGAAAATCGGTTAACAAACATAGGATAACATAATTCTTAACTATTTTGTCTTTGCTTATTGTTTGTTTGGTTGAACGCCCTAATCTCAGTAAATATTGGTTCGAATTGAAAAATTATTTTAGAGTTGGATAGCCCATTTATCGAGAAAGGCTATAGGCAATATTACGCTACGAACAATAAGAGCGGAGCATCAATGAAAAGTGTTGCAAAAACGGGCAAAACTTACAAACGCTGACGACACGTATAATATATATTTGACATGTTGTATTTATTAATCTATAAATTACCTATATTGTTAAACTATTGCTTAAATGTATTCGTGTCAAATCTCTACTAGTCTTATCAGCCGTTGTCAATACATAATATTTTATAGCAGTAGGTGCGCATCTAAAATGGCAAAGATTTAGTGAAACGTGACATTAACGAGATCTCTTGCGCTCGACTGACACTAAGTGATAAGTGAAGCGGTGTAACGAACCGAATTAAAACGCAAACTATATAAAATATATTTACTGATATCGGCATAGGAGATGTAGCGATGTCCCTTTCCGCTATATAGCCATATTGTGTCTGGGTGTAATTTATCTTTAACTAGCAACGGCTTCGCACGGGTAGTAGAGACATCTTCAACAATCATCATCATATTTCAACCAATTTACACAAAACGTTAACAAATTATACACCTAAACCTTCCTCTTGAATCCCTCTGTTTAGTGGTGAAAACCGCATGAAAATCCGTTCAGTATTTTTTTCAGTTTATCGCGAACAGACGCGTCGGGAGACTTTGTTTTATAATATGTAGTGGTGATGATATATGTATGTATTTACAAATATATAAGTATGTTTATTAGCAGTCTGGTTACCATAGTACAGGCTCTGCCTAGTTTGGGATTAGAAGGCCGTGTGTGAGGTGTCTCAAGTTATTATAATTTTATAATCCCACTTTTTCAACAGTTGATCCACCTTACATAAAATAAAACCTTAATAAAACCTTATATAAAAAAAACAAAAACATTTGGAAAAAGAATAAATTTAATTTGGTGAAACGAATTAAAAAAGCGTTCCGTGGCTCCATTAGTCATCAAAACGAATCACATGAGGACAAACTGGAGGGGTTTAATAGTAGAAACTGAAGAGTTCCTCTATCCAACTCCTGGCTCTATCATCAGATCTGCTCCAAGATTCCAAATTATAGTATTGTGGTTCAAAATACAAATAGGTCAATTCAATTCAATTCAATTCAAAAAATCTTTATTTCATTAAATTGACCATCAATTATTCGAAATCGTCGATTTAATAAATAATTATTATAATTAAAAATTATAGATCAACACACACAGAGTCACCGCAACAATAGTTTGCTTCGTCAAATGTAAAATGATTAAAGAAAACAAGATGGATAACATAATATCACATCTGCCTGTTTCGATCTATAACCGCCCGTTTCCAAATGGTTGAGCCTTGTGAGAAGAAATCGGGCAAACAAACTCACGGCCACTCTTTTAAAAAAGAAAAACCAGACAGTTTCAACAATATTCAGTAAATATTACATCATTTTGTTGTGTGCTATTATGTTTTTGAAATTAAAAGTAAATAAACTAGAAAACGAATATGACAATAGGGAAACTGATAATTAAGGAAAAAATTAAAAAGAAGAAAAGAAAAATATGAGAGATGGAAAATAAGAAACATATTAGCTCACATTAGATTTCTATTACAATTCCATCCCAAGCGATTTTATCCTGTATATAATCGCCTACTGAGTAATAGCCCTTAAGGCATAGCTGGCGTTTTACTGTAGGCTTAAACTTGTTTATACTTAACATTTGAATATTATCTGGGATTTTATTATAATATCTCACACATTAACCTTGAAACGACTTGTTAATTTTTTGGAGCCTAGAGGCAGGTACAACAAGTTTATGTTTATTACGCGTGTTAAAAGAGTGTAAGTACTTTTTTTACAGAAGTGATCTTTATTTTTATGAAGGTAAATTAGATTTTCATAAATATATTGGCACGCTACCGTCATTATGTTAATTTCTTTAAATTTCTGCCTCAGTGAATCACGATTGCCTAAGTTATAAATTGCTAAAAAGCCCTCTTCTGCAGCACGAAGATAGATTGAATATCGGCGGCATTCCCCCACAGTAGAATTAAATACGACATTATACTATGAAAATAACTAAAATAAACTAATCTGGCTGTTTCAACATCAGTCGGTTCACGAATTTTTCTAACTGCGTATGCTGCTAAGCTGTAGGTAAGGTAGGTACATACATTTTTTTCATTTCGTTACGACTACTTTTATTTTAGACGGGCCAGTTGATCTAGTGGTTTGTGATAATGACTGCTGAGCCAGAGGTCGAGGGTTCGATTCCCACCCAGGACAAATAATTGTGACATGAGCATGATCATTTGTTCTGTGTCTGGGTGTAATTTATCTATAATATGAATCTATGTATTTAGAAATTTATAAGTATGTTTATCAGCTGTCTGGTTACCATAGTACAGGCTCTGCCTAGTTTGGTATCAGACGGCCGTGTGTAATGTGTCGAGTTATTATTATAATTAGAAGTAGGTTAAAAGCTACTTCCAAGATGTGTTTTTCTTAGTTAATATGTTAGTTAGTACAAGCGAAGCTAATAAAAGCATGTGAAAAGGTCCGTTCAGGTCCAGGTCAGACTCGCATACGAAGGGTTTACGTACCATCGAAAAATCGAGTTTCTTGTATGTCTCTGCCCTTATGATTTTAATTTTTTTTAAATGTTTTCTGCAAATGACAACGGTCTACCTATTACAGACAGCGGATGCTTAGTAATAGGGTTCCTTTGGCACCCTTTGGTACGGAGCCCTAAAAACTATCATAACTAGTAAAGTAAGGAGTAGGTCCGCCCTTGACGCCTAAATCGCACTTACCTATTTGAAATTTATGTAGACTTGGATCCTTCGATTAGTTTCGACGTTTCTTCTCAAGACTTGTTTTAGAAAATTTCTGCACAATTTAGTTTTATTGACGTGTAAAAAAATCTGTAAAAATCTATTCACAAAATAAAAATTCGTTTTCATTCATAATATCATCAACCAAAACGTATCCTACAAATCGCTTTCTATTATCTTCTCTACATTCTAATAATTATTATTATACAAACACACTAAACAACAAAAACAGGTATTTCATGTAGACAAGCGAATGGCGGGTAGTTTACTACTTACAAATGTGGCAATTAGCTTCACTGACTAATGGTCGCCAGTCCGTGATTAAGACGAACCCGAAGATAACGAATACGCAGATTGTTTTACGTATTTGAATAGATATTGCTGGCAGTTGCTATCGATGAACGGCAAAACAATTTTCGCGAGAATTGCTTTTGTTAGCGATTACTTACATCAAACTTCTTTTATGAGGAGTTAGCAATATTTAATTATTATTTTTTATTATGGTGTAAATGATAATAATAATATTCTGGCACACATTACAATTGGCCCTAACTAAGCCGAGCTTGTACTATGGATTCTAGAACACGGATAAACATACTTAAATAGTTTTTTTTTGTTGTAAATACATATATATACATGATACACTAGCCGTCCCCGCAGTTTCAAATGTGTTTATGGTCACTGCTCCGCTCCTATTGATAATAACGGGATGTTATATAGCCTATAGCCTTCCTCGATAAATGGGCTATCCAATACTAAAATAATTTTTCAATTCGAACCACTAGGTCCTGAGATTAGCGCGTTCTACCAAACAAACAAACAGACTCTTCAGCTTTAAAATAATATATAGTACTAGCAGAGCCCCGCGGTTTCGGAATATCGAGATGAAAAGTATCCAGTATCAGGTCTCCAGCTATCTACATACAAAGTTTCATCGCAATCGGTTCAGTAGTTTTGCCGTGAAAGAGTAACAAACATCCATCCATCCATCCATCCATATAAACTTTCATATTTATAATATTAGTGGGATAGAAAGGAATGCCCACACCAATTCAAACAGACAGTGGCAGTCGAATGCACTGCCACTGCGCCACACACGTCATAGATTAATATAATTATTATATTGTTAGTGCATAATAATTTACTGTCTTATAGACTGTACCGATGGCACAGTGGCTGATTTTTTCACAAAGAACAGATGTAATCTTGTTATTCCTTTCTAAAAATATACTTTTTTGAATGTTTCATTTATCTCTCTACGTTTTTTCCACTGAGTGATTGAGTTGCAAATCATTCTGTGATAAAAAATCTCTATGCGCTCTTTTTTAAAAGTGATAACAATTTCGTTGCTATCGACATACGTAGTGCGTGCCAATTCTAAAACATTTAGGGAACCCTAAGAGAAAACACAGTTGATAAGTTGTGTTGTAGTCTTATTTGTTCACTTTATACAACTATTTGTCTCCCTACCGACCCTATCAATATCGGCAACCGATATATTAAATGTTGGGTCCGTTATTTGGTAGAAAATTACATTAATTTAACATTTACGAAGCGTATTTAAACTTTTGTAATTTGCACTCATTGGTTTTCTATTTTTTATTTAATGAGAAGTTTTTTTTTAATATAGCATAGGGGGCAAACGAGTAGATGGGTCACCTGATGATAAATGACTACCGCCGCCCATGGGCATCTGTAACTCAAGAGTCACAAGTGCGTTGCCGCCCTTGTAGTTTAAGGTGGGAATAGGGGAAGAGCGGGAGGGTTAAGGCCTCCGGTAACCTCACTCACGCGGTGAAAAGCAATGCAAACATTGTTTCACTGCCGGTTTTCTGTGAGGCCGTGGTATCGAGTGGAGTCGAGCCTGCCCATACGTGCCGAAGTAAGGATCTCCCACGTAAAAAGTTGCATTTTTATTTAGTTAGAAATCAAATAGTATATATATTATTTCCGATTAAACAATAGTTAACTTCTTCCTATAATACAGACTAAGGGTTGCTGTATAAGATGGCGGCAGATCACGGAAACTATTCGTGACCCACAATGTCCCTTCGAATATTAAAAAAATTCATAATGTTAGGTATGGAGCAGATATTTTGTTTACAAAAATGATGATTGACTGAGCTTACAATAGCTACAGTCATCTTTGAAGTTTTGTTGTTTTTGTTTGGGTAATGTGACGAGGGACAATGGGTTTAGGAATTAGAATAGAATACAAGTAAACTTTACTGTAGGTACACCAAGAAAAATGTTCTTACAAGAAATACATCAGGTCAATATGTACAAAGGCGGCCTTATCACTGAAAGCAATTTCCAGGCAACCTTTGGATGGACAAGTCGATAATAAATAGATGAAATCATGGGTAGTTTTGGTTGAATTTTCAACTAAAATTTTACCGTCCGTAAGCAAAACGAATCGTTTCTTGTTTATTGGAACGCGGCAATAATCAACTCTGTACCAATCTGTTCTAGCTAGACATTGATCAACGGCTAGATATAAAAAAAAATTGAAAATAAAGCTTAAAAGGGAAAATTAACAAAAACGTCAAATAACGATAATCGTAAATTTAAAATTTAAAATACCCCGACTCAAAATCGCTTCAACGATTACAAAAGAGCTGATGATCTTCGAACGGCTGAACAGATTTTCTTGAATTAATCTCGATCAAGTCACCTTTAAAAAAAATAGGCATTCATGGGACTGCCGACAGAAGTGAAAACGAAACGAAGAACTTAAAACGTCACATTAGCAGGTTGGTGACTTTAATTAATAAGGAGCTGACAGAACTCAATGTTTAGATTAGCGCCCTCTAGTGGATCTATATGCGTAAATTGGCGTGACGGTCACGAGTTCAGTGCTTTTTCCAGCAAAAGTGTACAAGCGTGACTAAAGAAGTTTTCACTTCAAAAACGCACTCAAATCGGTTCATCTGTTTTTGAGTTATAATGCCACAGACAGACACACAGATACACAGCCACACAGACTCGTCAAACTTATAACACCCCCCTTTTTGTTCAGAGGTTAAAAACAAAAAGTTCTTTGACAGACCGTAAACTAGTCTTAAAAAGTGTCGTAAACCCAAAAAAAAAAAAATAGGCAGCCATAGGACTGCCGACAGCAGTGGAAACTTAAAACGACGTATCGCATTAGTATAACCGTGACGCGAACCCATAACTTTTGCCCCTACCAAAAAACGCTCAACGCGGCTAAAGAACTTTACAATCACAATTCAGTATGAACTTCATAATCCTAATATTAGCACTATAAACCACTAACTACACACACTAACCTCACAATGTAAACCAAATAATTATTAAAATAATTATTATTACGTAACAAAAATAACTATTAAATTAATAATGAAAATTATTACGTATTAATTGAATATACTAAACACAGCTACACAACAGCGAAGAGCAGCTGACTGTATCTTTCCACTCGGCGGCCCTGAGTTCACCCGAGCGAGCCTTTCATCTCAGAGCGTGACGGATCAGCCTAACTTACTTACTGCCTACGAAAAAATGTGTGTGCGGTGCGCCAAAAGAAGTTTTCACTTCAAAAAATGTGATCCTAATAACCCTATCCCCTCTACACATCAAGGCTTGTCTTATGCAGAGCTTTTTTTACAAATTTGTGTCACCAATCGCTGACGATACGTTATACTTATAACAATAAAAAATGTCATAAAAATCAAACGCCCGCGGGCGAACCTTTTCCTTTAATAAATTGGTTAAAAAGCTAAGGCAACAAGGCACGCTGAGGCATTACGGTGGCGTTACGGTTCAATTTGAATACTCTACCGCCGATATCGAAGAGGTATTACAAATTTCTTCAACAAACTCCGTAAACTGCACCACCTGAAATGAAACAACATCCTTATGCCCGTCACGATAACATTCAAAATTGCCTAAAAATGGTTTGAATCTGTGGTAATATGTAAAATGGTAAGTAATGCAGAACTCGATCAATCCACTAGTCGTATTTGATCTGGCAAGAACCCTCGAATTTAAATCATATCGAAGTTCATTGAAATGTACGTAGTACGTAAGACGTTTATATTCAATATTTTCTAAAAAATTTAGGTCTCTAGGTTGCGATCACCCTTTCGGCGTTTAAGAAATAAAACAAATTTAGTCTAGACTGTGCCAAATTTAGTATTTTCATGAATATAATAGGGCATTATTTCTCGATGACAAATAATCTCAACTTCCAAAGATTTGCTTTCGGCTATTTGTTGTAGTGTAGTTGTTGTGACACTAATGAAGAAGAAGTCGAAATACGAGTGTTTTGTTGCTTTTAAGACGTGAGTCTTCAAAAGGAAGACTCACTGGCCTCTTTCTTGATGCAATTGTACAAGAATTTTACTTTGACATGAACCATTGTCGATCGAGGTCAAGGTTACGATAACAGGGCGAACACGGTAGGAATAAATAAATGTGTCACAAAATTCTAAACCAATATCCTCAAATATTTTTAACCGACTTCAAAACTAGGAGGAGATTCCTCGGATCTTTTTTCATGTACGTTATCCGATTACTCGAAGAAGCCTAGACCGCTTTAAAAATTTCTAGTTGGTCCCATTGCCATCAGGTCAGATTCTGATGACGGGATCCTGCAGAAATCGAGGGAACTTCAAATATTATAGGTACACCAATAGCAATTTGGGTATTTTTGTAAAGGAAAATAAAACGAAATTTTTTAAACCTTAAACTAAAATCGACTAGTGTTTGCCCGGTGGCCAAAATTCGGTCGGGATAGACGAAAGGCGTGAAATGGAATAGGCGTTTGTCTTCCTCTCTCACCTGATGGAAAGTGACGATGAAGACGAAGATGGTACGCGTCTATCCAAGAGAAACCTATTCACTGTACTCTTGAATGTTTAACGACAATTATGTTGTTTTGTTTGTTCACTTCCTTACCTACCCTAAGAAGCGGCGGCGAGCAAGGTATTCAGCTTTGTCGAGGTATTTCCAAAGTACCATTAGGTACCTACCGTAGAAAACTTAAGACCTCTCTAATCGCCCATAAGACAATGGACCAATACATTAATTCATTACATTCATAATTAGATTACTAAAAGAAGAGTCCCACATTACAAATAGTAGTGGAAGCTTACAGTATTGTCCGCCATTGTGATCTGTACCGTACAAAAAGACAAGTAATAAATAAATGAGAACCTACGAGTACATCCTGATTCTGATGCCCTTAAACATAATTAAACCACAAGCTTTACTATCAAATACAATAGTCATAAATAGTCCGTTTGTAGATGTAGTACTTAACTGAAATGTTCATCCCAAAAGCACTCGTATCAAGAACAGAATTACCAACACCATAAATTCTAACATATCTTCCTACACTTTGGTACATAAAACATGAAAAGGAAACGGGCGAATCTCGCAGTGTTATCAAAACGCTGCTAAAGGGAGGCTCTCCGTGAAACGGAACGGGGCGGGATCGTGTAATAATTGATGAGTGCATTAGAGACACGTGTCCGCCATCTTTTATTCAAACGCGCGAACTCGGTTTCTGAACGAGGCAAAGAGCGCACTTCGACGGCGTGAGATGTAAATGTTAAGCATAACTTGTATGAATTGAGAATTGGTACCAATATTACAACATCATAATTTATAGAACACCGTTAACTTTTAATATAACGAACGAACATAACCAACTAAATTAGGCGTTACAGGTCCGAAATTCATTGGAAAAAATATTGTACAATTAATTTCTGACCTGCAACGCCTAATAAGTTTCATAACCAGACGATTACGTCTGGATACTCTAGTGATTGTCTATAGTAGGTATAACATTCGGAAATTTTTCTTTAATTTACTTTTTTTTTAGAAAATATACAAAACTATACCTAACGTACCTAAAATTACGTTCCTCTTGACATTATGTTTTTATATATATACATACATATATATTTATCATAGTACTTTTCTATTATTATATTATGTTTTTGACATAGTAATTTTCTTTGTTTGTTTTAGGCGTCTGACTTTACGACTTGCATGATAATGTTTAATGACTTTTTTCAGTTTTATGTAAGTATAATTTGATTCTTAATTTTGTATACTTACCTATGTGTTTTATATGTTGCTCAAAAATTCTCATTAATTAATATTTACTGAATGTAGCTAACATAAAATCAAACACAATTTAAACTGTTCATGATTAAATAAATATTAAAAAAATCCTGAAATGATAGACCATGTGGGCAAAGCCGCCCACTAAACCTAGTGTTTGCACAGCATAGAATGGCGGCAAACTCCAATCCATCTACATATGTACATAATTAAAAGTTGGCATGAAAATACCCAACAAGTTGTCGCCAAAGCTTTTTTATTCGCACATCTACGAGTTGCATGATAGACTGGGAAGACCCTCTTAACTGAAGCACTTAGTAATTTCGTCTAATCCGATATACAAGTTTTAATACCCTGTCCCGCTCGCCCGCGGCTACAAAAAAGGGACTGTGTTAAGTCTCTGAAAAACTGCACATTTTCACACGCTCACACTCTTGTTAAGGGTGACCAAACGTCAAATTATTTTTGGAATTACATATTTTAATTATATTCGAAACACTGTAGCGTGGTATTTAATATGTATTTTTTAAGAACCATCGAGTATTCCCAGGGAAGATAGGCAGAGAAGAATGAGAGCCACGTTACGACATCCTTACATATTTGGGACTAATATATGTAAATATTAGTCCCATAATATGCAAGAGGTAGCGATATTATTGCCATTTATTGGGTACAATCACAAACTCAGAGACTGCACCCGGGTATTTTAGGCCGAAAAACCGCGAAGAATTAGAATACCGCTTTTGCTGCAATGATTCTTTCTTAACGTTGGAAGAGACGTAGCTGACTACGGCTAATGTTTGGAGAGGAGATAATGGCACATTTTATCAAGCTGATACTTAGCGTAGCAGAGAATATAGTGGAGAAATGATAAGGAGGGAGTAATGGTCTAGCTCTAACATAAAGTTACACAAAACCAAACCCTAATCCTGACTGGCAATGGACGAGCTAAGTTCGGTAACAAAGGGGTTGCCAATCCTGGTAGCTAAATCCTACCGGAGATTAGTAAGTGTGTCTGCACCACAGCAAAAACGTATCTCTTTATAAAAGGTTTGATATTGATCATCCAATATAATTCTAGTTTGAAAATTAATTAATATACCTATTCTTACAATACATACATCTTGGCTTAATTAGGTATCCAAAATTAAAAATGTCACTTTTCTTACACATGGTCAAGCTACTCCTGAATTACGGATGGAAATTTCCAACATTCATCCCACATCGCCATCTCTTTTTCTCCTGCCCATTGCCCATTACTAAGAGATGACGTATAAAATAATTGAAGTTATTTTCGCGCCGGACCTTCTGTAGGGAAGCTTTTAAACGATTTAGCATTTAAGAACCTTTCATGGTCCCCTATTAATTGAATCCTGAGTGCTGGGTCATTAAAAACATCAAATGATGTTACGCATTTAATTTACGTAAGCATAACTTGTTGAAGTAATATTAGATGGAAAAACAATAATTTCATTAAACATTAAAATTTATTTAATCATAAAATACAGAACATAAAGATAACAATTTAAATCGAGAACGAGGAGAACTGTTTCCATATTCAAATTTTTTATTTTTATTAAAAACATAATTAAAAAAATAGCACCTAATGTTAACAATAAAAGCCAACCCAATGATGTACATTTAATTTAAATAATAATAAAAAGGAGGTAGATACTCATACCTTTTATTTATATGCCACAATATAATTAAAACATTTCGGGAAACGGGAACTCAACTTCGACACCCAGGGAAAGTATAACAATGTTGTTTTTCGCATCGCATGAACCACACCGCAGTGTACAAAAGAAACAAGTATGAACTTGGCGCAGTCAGACTCCGATACAAGAGGGGGACCGAACAGGCGGAGCTCGTTACCATTCATAATTCACGTGGCAAACTCTTCGTACGTTTTCCCATTACAAATTTTATAAGGTTTTTATTGCGTCACTCGCATTGCCACAGTACGTTTTCTCGCGCCAAAAGTTTGGACGCTCCCGCGTTCTACATCCCGAGACGACTTTTTAAATATTCTATCTCAGACTTTTTGAAATAGAATAAAAAATGCATTTTAAATTTGATATATTTAATGCTCTCATTTTAGTCTGAAGCTTATTTAGTATAAAGATTATTAAAGATAGATATTTGAAAAACCAAAAAGAAGACTCTAAACACGTTGTCAGCGGCCTCCAAAATGTCATAAAAATAAAACAAAACACAACCGGATAAGAAGCGGCAACTGGCAAGATAAAAAAATAGTTTTTTTTCTATCTATTATGAATAAAAATCTTTTTTTTTCGGTATACATTCGTGCATTGTATGCATGTACATCTGAGACCATACAATGTTTATAATACTATAGCTTCGTCGAAGCTAGGAAAAAAATATTTCCATTTTTTTATTGATAACACTAAAGCTAACTAACTGGTTTCTTATCTGTGCTAAAGCTCGTTAATAACAAATAAACAAAAAAAAAAAAAGGTTTTGTCTATACCGATGTATATACATTGTATGTTATATGTATAAAAAAACTGATTCCAATTTTTTTTTATCGATAGTTCTGAATCTCATCAATACGTATCTACTAAAGAAATAAATAATAGTTTAGTAGTTTAGTAGTAAAATAAACAAAAAAACACGCTTTAATTAGAAAGACAAACTAAAAAGGAGAAAATTATACTCAAATTTAAATTAAGAATAGTAATTAACAAAAAAAAAATATTGTAAAAAAGCGGGTGTTTGATTTCGATTGTTATAAATAATAATTATTGACAGATATTGGTAAATGTAGAGTCATTTTGAAAATATCTTAAAAAGCACCCCTAGCTTTTTTATTTGTGGGAGAGCCATGCTTCGGCACGTATGGGCCGGCTCGACCGGAGTAATATCACCACCTCACAAAAAACCGGCAGTGAAACAACGTTCCATTGCTTTTCGCCGAGTGAGCGAGGTTACCGGAGGCCCTAACCCTTCCCTCTCCCCCTCTTCTCCCTCTACCCGCACTCTCCCTCTTCTCCCCTTCCCCTACTCCAACCTTCCTCCCCTTCCCCTACTCCCACCTTAAAGGCCGGCAACGCACTTGTGACTCTTGGGTTGCAGGTGCCCATGGGCGGTAGTCGCTTACCATCAGGTGACCCATCTGCTCGTTTGCCCCAATCCCATAAAAAACAAAAAAAAAGGCAATAAAATAGTTTTTTGCTTAATCACAATAAGTATTCTTAATTTAAATTTATTGAAAATTATTTTTAACTGCGTGTCTCCATCCTCAAAAGTTAAAGATTGTAAATAGATTTTATTGAATTATTCATTCCGCTATTGAGAAAATTCATAAAAACTAACATGCATAATTTTTGAAGTTGGTTTATATGGATTTTCTACACAAAACTTTTTTTCAAAGAAACTTTCTGTAACTGCATATAAGGAAATGTCCCATTGTTAGATACACCCGATACACCCTGTGTAAACCATACTAAGTTTATGGTGTCAACACGTCTTCGTTATACTTCGAGTTTAAGTTAACAGCGGCAACGGCGGCTATTCTTAACAGTTGGCGTTAGCTTACAACTTTGATAGAATCTAACAAGTTTTACATCGATACCGCCAACTAACTTCGATAATGAGGATGAATAGGCGGCCCAATATTGGTAGACATTGCTGCCGCGTCAAGTTACTAAATTTCTGTTTGGGTAATGTAGGAAAAATATAGTATGCGTTTCAAATGAAGAAATAATCGCGACCGCGGCAAACTTCAGTTAAGACTTGTCAAAAAGGTACTGCATGACCTTGCCCCACTTATAAATCCCCCAGTTCAAATACTGACGGGAGAATCTTAAACGGTTTGCACGTTGAGCCCTAATCTGAGGAATTCTACAGAGGAAACAACTCGTCGTCTTGACGTTTGCTGGTCTTCGTGTAGTCAATTCAAACTATTCGTAACTTTTTTCACACTATTACAAATAGGATCTTTAACGAAAATTAGAATAGGAACCCGTGTAAGTGACCACACTTACACGGATTCCCGTTGTCAGACGTAGGTGGAAACTTACGGGTCACTGTACGATTCCGAAGAGCACTTAACTGTACATACCGATCCTCGCGAGCCGTTGTTTGACGAACTGTACTCGAAACAGGTCTTCTGGCAACACTGCCGGTCTCTTGGTAGCGTTTCCGTACATTTTGAATAGCTCCGCCAGAAAAATCGAACTGCAAGCTCACGTCACGCTGTGAGTGTCCTTCTTGAATCATTGTAATGGTTCTATTTGCTATAACCGCATCCATGTGCCTTCGTATTGGTGGCATTAACGGGAGGTGCTAATTAATCAATTCAATTAAAAAAATAAACTTTTGTTCCTTAAACAAGCGATACACGTTAAGAAGAAAATCGAAGCAAAACATCACAACAATAGTCAATTTAAAATTTTCTTCAAATGACGGCCAGTACTTTTCCAATTAGGAACACGAAAGAGATCAGACACCAAAGAGTTCGTAATCTATACTTATAATAAATCTGTAGCGGGATGAATTCTGGACGTATTCAACGTTAACGTTTAAAAAAATCGACTGAGGGGTATTAAGATATCGATACTGATGCCGAATATGCAATTGAAACAATTTTTGTCTGTCTGTCTGTCTGTTTGTATGTTCACGATAAACTCAGAAGTTACTGAAGGGATATGCTTGAAACTTAGTATGATAATAGTTTGAGTGCCTGCGCAGGTTATAGGGTACTTTTTATCCCGGGTTAAACTTTGGTTCCCACAGGAAAATCAATGAAAGCTGTAATAACATTGTACGTTAGTAAAATGTATTTACTTATTTCGAAGTACATTACAGCAAGCGTTTAGCTTATCTGGTGTAGAGTACGATTTCTACGAGGTTGGGTGCCGAATCGAATACCTCTTTGACACTCTTTTCTTTTTTTGCACTTTTTTTTAATATATATAAACTAATTTACTTTTTAAAATTAGGTACCGTTTTTAACCGACAAAAAAAAAGGAGGTTCTTAATTCGACCGTTTAAATACATATTTCTTTTTTTTTATGTATATTCAGCCTCCTCCGTTATTTATGAAGCGATTTTGATTATTCTTTTTTGTTAGATAGGGTATACTCTAGGGTATACTCAAGGGTGGTCCCATGTCAAGGAAGTCTGGATCTGATGATGGAGTTCTGATAAAATTGAGAGAAACCTTCGAAAATTGTAGAAAGGAATAGTGTTTCTATTCCTTTCTACTTTTCATTACTTTATGGAGTATTTGCGTTTTAAAATCATCACATCATGTAGCATTATAAACCGAAGTAAAAAACTAAACACTTAAAAATTTAAACCGAAGAAAAAAACTAAAAAGCAAAAAATAAATAAACCTTTTAAATAAGCTTAATACTTAAGACTGAAAAGGTTTTTTTTTAATTTTTTTTATAAAACCACTCAACTTAATGTTAATTAAGTTGAGTGGTTTTATAAAAAAACTTAACTTAATAAATATTAATAGTACAAAAAATCGATTTTTACCTGTGATTTAAAGAAATATTATTAGTTACATTAGATTTTACCTGCAAATAGTCATGTCTGTTTGAACTATTTCGAGTTAATGTATATTTTCAATCGTAGGATATCATCGTGCTTTTCTGTGGTGATTGCTGAAGCAGCAGGAGTTTTTTTTCTTTGTTTGGTGATCCCAGAGTAATCGATGGCTGGTTCTTGACTATGCCAACGAGCTATTTTGCCCCTCTCAGCCATTAAATTCATAAATATGTTTCAGGGCATTAATAATAATAACAACTTCACACACCTCATACACGGCCGTCTGATCCTAAACTAGGCTGAGCCTGTACTATGGTAACCAGACTGCTGATAAACATACTTATATATTTCTAAATACATACATATTATAAATAAATTACACCCAGACAGAGAATAATTTGTCCTAGGTGGAAATCGAACCCACGACCTCTGGCTCAGCAGTCAGGGTCACTAACCAGTAAACCATCAGGCCAGTCCAGTAAAAATACATATATTTATAAATAGAGTTATAGAAAAAAGAAGATCCAAACTTTTAAACTTTTGCGATCCATGATAATAAAATTATGTTGACGGGAATTCACATGATCACGTATTTAAAAAGTATTACAGTACCTACAGGCCTGTGATCACGGCCACGACCACGGCAAAGCAAAGGTTTTAAATACGTGATCGCGTTGATTCCCGTCAACATGATTATTTAAGAATAGAATAGAATTTTTATTAAAAGCATCTATGAATTAAATAAAAAAGTTGTTAGTTTAACTTAACACTTTGTTAGTATTACAGTATTTTACTATATTAAATGCATGGCAGACACTTTCGCCAAAAACATTACATCTAAGCTGAAATATTGACATGTAAGCGGTAAAGTTTTTTTACACTTTCAGACTATTTATTTTCCGTTCGGTTACAGTAGTGTGAAATCTTATGTTACACCGTGACTAAACAAAGCTCAGAAGCAAACACTGACTACAGCAAGAGTCTCGCAATTGGTCGGACGAATCGAGATGTTAGGTCGTCACAGTTGTTTTATGACGATTTTCTGCGAGGAGAACATATCGCGCAAGGAGGAGGTGACCATGTGGATTCGGTAGAAAAACTTTCAGGTAGAACCTTTTCACTCGCGCTCTCATGCCTGCGCTAAGAATGGCCGTGGGTGTCTAAGACGAGTTTTATGTTCTTCACCCGAAGCAGAGTCTCCCGTGAAGAGGGTGGTTGGACATCGGCCAGTTGCCGTCCGTTAGCCAGCGCTGGGTGGATCATTGGAGGCAAAACGTCGCCGTACCGACGGTCAACTCATAAACGGTGCTGTGAGGCTCACCGTCTGGTTTTAGTTGGTTTAAGCTTGATATACGGCCTCACTAATAGCCCGGTGAGGTGAGCTTCCACACGAACAACAAATGAGTTATATTACCACGGCCAAATTATGTCGTTATTTCACGTCTGAGCAACCAAAACAATCTTTTTTGTACGCTCCAGGTTGAATAATACAGTATCAGAAATACTGCCTGGAGAAAGAGGAACTATGCAATAAGCGACAAATTGCTGTTTTCCGAAAAAACGCGAACGAAGTCGCGGGCACAGCTAGTATTAATTTAATACTACTCATCAGTTACTTTCAGTTCACTAAAGCGCACTTAAATATTAAGATGTTACTGGCCCTTATTTGTTTTGAGTAGTATAAATGTATTCCTATCTATATCTATAAGAAACTGTGGTACATTCCAGAGCCCAGGCGATAGTACATAACGCAGACTTATTTTTTTGTAATGAAAAATTACCATGCTAACGAACTTCTGCGGCAGCAAAATTTTGCTAGTCCCAGTTTTATTTTATCCCTTACCACCTATGATGATAGCAACGCAATAAAACATGGGTAAGCAGACCTAACCATAGATCACAATACGGCACAGTTTATTCCTTATAAATTATTACTATGAATACATACCTGTGAAGAAATTTTTGTTTGAGTAATGTGGTAAAGGTTTTCCATGGATTTCAAATGAGAAGATTATCACAAACACGCGCAAGACTTTTCAAAAAAGTACTGCATCATCATCTACCTACCCTTGTCCCAATTTTATTCGGGGTCTGTGCAATATGTTTTATTCTTCCATTCTACTCTATCGTTCGACAGTTCACTGCTTACGCCCTTTCTAGCCATATCTTCTTTCACACAGTCCATCCATCTTTTCTTTAGTCGTCCTCTTCTCATGTGCCCATCAACTTCCATACATAAAACTCTTTTCAGTACATTTTGCTCATTCTTCCGCAGCACATGTCCATACCACGATGACTCAAATCAAAATTATTTATTTCGATTAAGCCTATTACCTACATAGGTATTTTTGAATTGTAAGGAGTAGTAGTTAGCCAGACTAAGTCAGTCGTGAAGCTACTGGTCTTTTCCAATACGAAGATCCTATGGACAAGAACAAGCAAGAAACTCCAAAGATGCTCTTTTTCAACATGTTCTTTGAAATTTTCTCGTTATATTGCTTATTGCGTAAGGTGCAAATGAAATGTGAGGACAATGTAACATATTGTTCTAAAATATACATGTTTTGTAAAATTAACAAAGTCACTCACTAGCTCCACACCTTCGATAGATAAATATTCTATAGTCCGTCTGGCGGAGTGAGCTGGAGCGTTGTTGTAGTGGAGGAGGATCCTGCTTCTTGAGCGCTGCTGTCTAACATTTTCCAAGACGTCTGGTAGACAATGACTGACATACCAATCTGCAGTAACAGTCCTTTTATCTTCTAGAATGATTGTTGCGAAATGACCCGTCCGTCCGAATGAGGCAATCATTAAAAGGTTGCAGTTCACAATTTTCAGTTTGTTGTGTATTTGCCCGTTAGTTTATCGCGAGAATGTATATAAACTAACGATAACGTATACATCAAACTTACGGTGACGGTATGCTAATCAGTCAAAAAACTTTGACTGCGCAATTCAGGATCAGTAGTTACTAAGTAGTTCGGCTTGTCTTTGCTAGATGGCGACGAACTTTGTATTTGTATTTGGATGTCAAAAAAATTATATTCTTATATTAAAATGAAACTATATATATTATATTATAAACAATTTGATCATCGCATACGTACCCTAGATTCCTAGAGAACAAAAATTTAACACAATTAATATTTCTGTACAGATTCCGATTCCCTTTCTCGTACTTCGGACATAGAGAGACGTCAGGTCAGGGGTGTGCCGTACAGGGGTTTGTAAAAGTTTTATAATATATTGGAATAAAAATTTCTAAAAAGAGAACGTCATGCGTGCATATTTTGTGGCTACAGAGGGAGGAACCAACTTCACTGCTTACCGTGATTGTATGCTGTCTCTGTTTCAGGAACTTGAACCAGCTGTTAACGTTTCGGCGCAAAGACTATCGGATCAAGTACGGGCCATCCAACGATGTCATTTGTTGGATAATTCTGTGCTTGAGAGGCTACGCTTGGACTTGCAGAATAACACTATGGCTTCTCCACCTTCACAGATAGGTAACTGAAAACTTTAGTAAATGTTTCAGGATGAAATTTGGTGTGGATAAATGTGCAGTCATGCATGTAAAAAGAGTCAGGATTGTGAAATCTGATGGGATGGAACTCTCAGATTCCACACACCTTCGATGTCTTTCCGCAAACGATAGTTACAAGTATCTAGGTATGTCACAGTCGTTAGGAGTAAATGAATTGTCTATGAAACAATCGTTACAGGAGCGCTTCTTTGGCCGCCTGAAAAAAGTATTCGAAAGTCTTTTGTCAGGTGGTAATAAGGTGCGCGCCTATAACGATTGGGTCATACCATTTTTTTTTTATTTTTTTTTGTGCGTGTGGAAACCCCCTCGGGGCGTCACCCCACCGGGGTTTACGATGGGGCGGTGTGTCGGACCTCGCACAGGTGCCGGACGATGCGGGCAGAGAGGACCCTCTCAAACAATTTACCCGCCTCGTCCAGCAACACGATGGGCCTGTAGGCCGCGACCGAGTCGGTAGGCCGTCCCGGCTTCCTTAAAAGGACCAGCTTCCCGCTCTTCCAGCAGTCAGGGAAGTGCCCGGACGCCAAGCAAGCGTCGAACATGTGGTCGAGGGCGAGGGCCAACACTCGGGCAGGGATCCCGTCTGGCCCGGGGGCGGTGTTCTTGGAACGGATCCGTAGAACAACCACCCCTACCTCCGCCTCCGTGACGGGCGGAACACCATCCTTCTCGTTCTCCCCGTCGTCTCCGGCCAAGGGGGCCATCGACGGGGGTACGTGCTCCACCCGTTGCGGAAAAAAGCCCTCAACCACTTCCTGCAGGAAGCTGGGCTTTTCCTTTTCTTTTGTCCTCTTTGGCGCGGCTAATGTCCAGCTTCAGAGTTTTCCGCGCCTCTCGGTACTCCTCATGAAGCTGGTCCTCCTCCCCCTCTTCGCGGTGACGCCGCCGGCTGCGATTGTAGGACCTCCGGGCACGAGTACAGGCTGCACAGAGGTCCGCCAACTCCTGGGACCACCAGTAGACCTCCTTCCTTGGAGGCCAACGACCTCGGACGCGGGGCCTTCCCGCATCGCAAATCCGCGTAATCGCATAGCGAAAGCGGCCCGCCCCCATGTCTACCTCCTCAGTCAGAGGCCGCGGAGACAGCCAAGCGTAAATAATGGCTGCCTCCTCCAGTAGGTCCCTATCCACTTTTGTAACAGCCCACCGCGGGAAGCGGGAAGAACGCCGCACCGTGTGACCCCTTCTGGGGTCCTGGATCCGGGAGAGCTCGAATCGGATATACAGGTGATCCGAGAGCGTCTCAACCTCTTCCAGGAAACGCCAGTTCCTTACTCGTGCGGCGAGAGCAGGGGTAGCGAACGAAACGTGTTGGTGGAGCCTCTGTTTAGGAGACTGGGGCCCGCCGATGCCGCCCACTCCTCCACGGCATCACCCCGTGCGTCCGTCCTGGGGGAACCCCACGCAACGGACTTTGCGTTGAAGTCCCCCAGCACTAGGACGTGCCCAGACGCTAGTCGCCGCATCGAGGTCTCCAAGTTGTTGGGGAAAACCTCGAAGTTGCTCAGACTCCGGTTGGGGGAGAAGTAGACACCATATATGGTGATACCCCCCCACTCGGCAGCAACATATCCGGTACCCTTGTCTCTTAGCGACAAGGGCGGGGAATGAGCCGCCGTGGAGCTGATGACTGCCACGGAGCCGTCCTGGTCACCCATCCAGTTTGGACGGGGAGGAACGTAGTAGGGCTCCGAGGCTACGGCTACACCGATCGACCACTCCGCCATGGTTTGCAGGAAAAGATCCTGCGCACCGGCAGAGTGGTTAAGGTTCATCTGGACAAGGAGGCTAGAGACTTGGTCCATTTATTGGACCGTCTCTACAACCTCCTCCATGTGCGACGACGAAACGGAATGACAACGGCGGCAGCCTGGGTCGATTGCCTAGCCCCCGAAGATTGACGAGAAGTGCGGGGCGGCTTGCAGCCACCCTGCCCCATCTGATGGTTGGCGGGCAGATTGCCCGCCGCAAACGGTGGGCAGTGAGGGGCGGCGGAACATTCCGCCGCCTTGTGCCTTGGAGGCGCGCCACATCACCAATTAAGGTCTTAACGACCCCAGAGACCGCGGAGGAGGAGTCCTTAAGGGCCTTTACGTAGAACCATTAAGGTTTGTGGACTTAGTGGCCACTTTGTGAATTATGACCACTGCCGCGTCCGCTCTCTCCTGTATGGTTACCGGTGTTTGTGGGAAAGAACCCCCTTCCACCGGCTCCCGGATCTTCTGCAGGAGGTCCGCAATCTCCTCCTCCGCCACAATTTCGCCCTCCGCTCTGGCACGGGTGTAAGCGCCCGACCGGCAGAAGGCGGAACCCGCTGGAGCTGGGATCGACCTCGACCTCCCTCTCAGGCTGCTAGCCACTTTCAGTGGCAACATGTCTTGCGACGTGTCGCCATCCCCGTCTCTGGAGTGTCCGCGCTTGCGACTTTCAGTGTCGCGGACCTCCAGCTCCATTTTCTCGGCTGACTCAGCCGTTGTACTTGCGGTCCTGGAGCGCGCCGGAATTATTTCGCTCCCAGGAGTCTGATTGACTTCTAGGAGCTGCACCGAACGAGTAGTCTCATATGAGACTTCCTCGTCTGTCGACGCAGCTTCTCCTGCTAGCCGTCTGCTCCTTCTTCTTTTCTCCGTCTTTTTTTCTTCCGTTTTGTTTTTGTTTGGTAATAATTTTTCACTTTCCATATTGAATCCCACGAGATGGGGAGATCTAAAGATCGGCCCCGGCAGAGATCCCCAATACCCGGGCAAGCGAAGATTTATGCCCAACCGAGGGGTCCGCAGGTGCCCCGGCTGGGAGTGCGCTTGCGACTGAACAACCCATCAGCCATGCATCCCCTGGTCACGCACCAGAACACGGGATTCGGGGTGATTTTTTAAAGAGGTTTTCATCTCATAGCCCCGAAGAGCGAATGGCCAACAGAGGAATCGGCAGACACGCCCGCTCTGTTGGACCAAGCCTCGACCGAGTGGCCGAAGCAAAATGGCCTCCTCTCCTTACTAGAATATTAGCCGTTGGCGATGACGCCGTCCTCAAAAACTGAGGAACAAAAGGCAGCGTCATCGCCAACGTTTCCAGGGTGCACCACGTGGAGGTTTTCTAGACAGCACCCCAACCTAAACCTTTTTTTTTTTTTTTTTGTGCGTGTGGAAACCCCCTCGGGCCGTCACCCCACCGGGGTTTACGGTGGGGCGGTGTGTCGGAATCGAACCGACTAAAACCACACGGTGTGCCGTACTGCGCCTTAAGTAGGAGGGATCCGGGAACAGCTTTTATTAAGACATCCGGAACCCTCCTAGCGCCTGCCCGCAAAAGCGCGGGCACCACCTTCGGGTAAAAACCTCTCAATTAGGCGACGTCCAGGCACACTCGGACGCCGCCTCCTCGCGGGGGACCACTATAGCGGGTGGAGGGGAAAACCCGTCCCGTCCACCCGCGGCCACACTCAGGGCAGCATGAAGCGCTGGTAAGCGTGCCTCCGCCGCCCGGTTCGCCGGCGGCGAATTAGGTCCGAGTGGAGATCGTCCTCCCGGACCCGTTCCGCCGCCTCCTTCTGCGAGATGACGTCCTCACAGAAGGTCGCGACCGCGGTAAAATTCCTGTCGCTACCGGCCATGGAGCGTATGACGGCCGGTAGCGAGAGATCCCCTCCGATGACTGCAGTGAGGGCCCGACGCTGAGTCGCCCAGGCGGAACAAACCACCAGCGTGTGCTGAGCCGAGTCCTCACTGCAGTCGCAGTGGTGACAGGCGGGACTCAATTCCCTCCTAGCGACCGAGTGCAGGTACTTCCCGAAGCAGCCGTGCCCGGAAAGAACCTGCGTCAGTCGGAAGGAAAGGGTCCCGTGCTGCCGCCCTGCCCACTCGACGATGACCAGCTTTTTCCTTTTTTTGCATTTTTTTATATAAAAACTAATTTACTTTTTAAAATTTTATTAGGTATCGTTTTTAACCGACGAAAAAAGGAGGTTCTCAATTCGACCGTTTATATACATATTTCTTTTTTTTTATGTATGTTCATCTATACTTATCTATACTTATAATAAATCTGTAGCGGGATGAATTCTGTACATTGAATATATTTAAAAAAAAACGACTGAGGGGTATCAAGATATCGATACTGATGCTGAATATGCGATTCAAACAATTTTTGTCTGTCTGTCTGTCTGTCTCTCTTTCTGTCTGTCTGTTTGTATGTTCACGATAAACTCAGAAGTTACTGAAGGGGTATGCTTGAAACTCAGTATAATAGCTTGAGTGCCTGCGCAGGTTATAGTGAATGTATAGCTGGCTTAGCAGTCAGGGTCACTAACCACTAGACCAACAGGCTAGTCAGTTATTTTTTCATTCGATAAAAAAATACTTTTTATGCCTAATATACTTAACTCCTGTGCAAAGATTAGAGATCGGGATCCAGAAACCCGAATCCGGCATCATTAGACGTCAACCGGATCCATTACCATATTACCGGATCCGGTCATCGGATCCGGTAAAAAAACGACTCTAACTTTTGGAAGGATTCTCGTGATTTGTTACTTGTGCAGTCACTACCGCACCCTGCACGTACCCAACTCCACTCCACATTAGATTGCAAGTCCACAACTGATAATAATAAAAGCTGGCTATATTTGTAACTGTTTAAGAAGAGTCGATTGGCAAACGATACAAACAACACTATTTGTTTGCCACAATTTAAAATCATTATACCATAAATAATTATTTAATGTCATTTAAGTAATATTATCTTAAAAATTTAATTAAGATAGAATAACATAATTATTGTGGTCTAAGGTGATCATGATTGATTAAGTTACATTTATGTTATATAAGTTACATTTGAATAATATTTACTAACGTCTTTCATGAACTCTAGAAAGACTGCACTTAATAGAGATTAATACTACTAATATGAATACTGAGATTTTACTAATTACTTTGGATACTAGATTTTAATTGTTGGTTACATGGAAGAAAAAGTTTAGTGTCTGTCTAAACTGTATTTTTTATAAAATTTATGATAACTCCTTAAACCTTTTTTAAAATGTTCATTTTGCTACTGGCCAAAAAAGTGTTATGATATGCAAATTTCAATCCGGTCCGGTCTGGCGGGTCCGTTCGGGTTTGGCCGGATTGCAATCCCTAATAAGGATGTGTTTCGCCCAGAACTATGCGAGTTAGCTAAAGCAGCGCTTGTAAAAATATACCAATATACTTATTTCAATAGGCAGCTGTGCTTACCACTAAACTATCGCCGCTCAGATGTTATGAAGGAAACCGCCATTATTTTCTTAATCGACAAAATATCACGTAGAATGGAAAAGTTTAATTTTTACGTTATTTAGTCGCCACTACTATCTAATAAAGATAAGCTATGAATTTGATAGTCTGAAAATAAATGATTTTTATTTAATCTAATTAAAGGTTGCGTGGAAGACATTGCTTGTTGTGATAACACCGCAAATTGTGCATTTTATATATTTGTATTTGATGTACAATACATTTTATTTTATCTTTAACTTTAAACAACAAGCAATCAGTTTAAAAATACGGCAGAGGTCTCCCAAATTACCAGGAAATCAGGTGTATATACATTCATCTGTATATTAAATGACTACTATATCACTCAGAAGTTATAATATAAAATTGTTATAGATCATAGAATCTTGTATAGCTCCTGACAATCAATATAATTGAACAAATAAAGTATAAATGTAAAAAAAAAAAAAAATATCGAACCACCACATTGAAAATGCCTAATCCTTCAACTTTCAGAAGTAATTAGTTGTTGTCAGCCATTTTTTATTACGTCTAGTCACAGTTTTTCTAAAAATACGTCAGGATTATGAGAAAAAATAGGGTATACAAAGGGTATTGTAGAATTAAGTCTGATGTGATCAAGTCCCAATTTAAATCAAATATAACTTCGCGATGACGAAAAATAAACGGACCAACCCTACCAGTAGTAGCCTGACGACCTCTATTAATTAAAACGCTGTGTAAACCGGGCTTTATCGGCGCCCGGCCGCGCCACCCAATTAGGACGACCTGACGAGACTCGCGCCAAAAATTATGCGGCTTATCAACTCCCGCGTAATTTTGACAACCGACCGTTCGTTCGGTAACACGCTTCGGTGGGCTGTGATCGATTATATTTGATGTATTTTTAAATGTTATGGATGCTGTTAATTTGTATCGTTTTTTGCTCTAACTTATTTATTATAGAAATAATTGTAACTATCTGTAGGCCTTCTGGTAGTCATTCCTTCCTGCTCGTGACCGTAACTATTCATAATATATGTCGTTATCTTTACATCCCCGTGTCAAATGATAATTCAATTACTCCAAACCAGGCGGAAGCCTCTTAAAATTTTTCAATTCACTTAAATTATTACCTATTCAATTCACAATTCATCTCTTAAATATAATGGAGTTTGTCTGTAGCCAGCCAGACAGGTACATACCCAAACTCTTCAGATTTGGTAAGGTTATAAAATAATTTAAACCTTTATAATCCTTGTGGTTCTACATATAATACTATTGTAATTGTTTTAGAACTTTCTCGACTTTAATTTAATATAGGTACTACATATATTAAATGTGTAAAACGGGACTTAATCGCGTTAATATCCGTGACCCTTTCGGTGCAATTCGATCGAAATGTCGTCGCTCGTTTAAATGAAAAGGTATCGTAGGTACCTCATCGATATTAGGTTATTAAGTACTTAAGAGTAGTAACTACCTATTTACTAATCGAACTAGTTGTTGGCTCAATTGTGAAAATTTCTTCTGGTTTACATTCTTTATACTTAGGTACTGTACCTCACTGGTAGATAGGTACCTTGTTTATGTACCTATAGTATAAAATGCACAGATGAGTTTTCTTACTTTCTCGTTCTTTTCTTTTTACTGATATCTTCAATCACAATCTTTGTTTTCTTTTACAAACAAACACACCGTCGTTAAAAAAAATATTATGAAATATTTTTTCAAGGATACTATAAACACACAACAAATTTTGTTGGCTTTAACTCATTTTCGAACAAACAAACTCGTGTCTGGTTTTTTGTTTCGGGTTCGTACGCGTATATCCAGGATTTGTCACCTGATACGATGTTGTATACAGCATTTGAGGATCCATTTGAGGAATCTTTCGAGAGTTCTAACGCACCAAGTAACGCGAGCCGAATTTGACTCATGCCAATGTCTAAAGTTGCCTGAATTTCGCGGTATGTCACATGTCGATCTTCCTCAATCAGCTTACGCACAGCATCAATGTTTTCTTGGGTGACTGCAGTTTTTGGACGACCTTGAAGGGGATCATCACTGAGCTTGACACGTCCACGTTGAAATTCAGCAAACCAGCGATAAATTGTGGTTTTGGATGGGGCTTCATCACCAACTGCAGAAATCATCCGGTCAACACACTGTTTTTGCGTTAAACCACTTCGAAAGTCATAATAAATCATCGCTCTTGAATTTTCTCGAGTCAATTCCATTTTCTCAACGAATAAACAAGTTTGACAAAACCTTGTGATAAGACCGAGAATCTTTTTTTAAATAAATAAATGGTATTCGATTTTTAAAACCAAGGAGTTTTCTATTAAAAAGATTTTAATATGACAGAAACAGTGGAAATATTCCATTCCCGATACTTTTAGTGCAGCGTATGTACGTGCAATTAGGTGACCAAAGCTGAAAAAAATATTTTTAAGCTACGTATATAGTTTCTTTAATTCCAGTTAAGACTTCATTGCTATTTGTTATAATAGTTTATTTTAATATCATGATGTTAGATCTCATTAGTATAATAAGGGCCACAAATTTTATATTAAAAAAAATTGTTTTAATTTTCTTTGCTTTTGTTAAAGATTTAAATAGTGTTACGAAATAATTTTTAAAAAATATGAATATTTTAGATAAATCATCTATTTAATACTGTTTAATGCAAATTTTTGTTACGTTATTCTAATAAGGCTCATCGATGTTTTCCTGATTAATTAAGATTTGTCGAAAGCGTGATTTGTTAGAAAATGATAATTTACATTAACTGAAAAAAGAAGACGTTGTATTCCTACTGATAAAACTTAATAAAACTGTATTTTGATACGGTCCTTTTTAAACCACCTGGGTTTATTATGGGCCAGAAAGAGGGTTTTAAAAATACTTATTTGTAAAGTCAAATTATTCAAGAAACCAAATAAATTGTACTTGTTTGAACTTTTAATAAAGCAAATATTCGTCTGATGCCTTGTTTTTTATCCGTATTGTTTAAATATTGAAAATATTGAGTTTTTAATTAAGGGGCTCTTATTTGCCGCAGGTACCTTAATTAAAACAAGACCGAGCTAACATCACTGGATAATATAACAGGAGCAAGAGCAAGAACATATCACAAATGACATCAAATTAAATATATAGCTGAAATCTGAAATCAAACATCTTATCAGACATCCTTATACGTATATCCAAAAGTTACGCCAATGTCTGTCACATCATACCAATATGCTATTCATCAGACGAGGCGTCGCTAAACACCGGCGGTCGCACGAGATAACCGAGCAGTAAAGCGACAACAATGCCCTGACTCGGCACTCAATAAAAGATGATAACACATGAAATATGAACTGACGACACCCCTCTAGAAACCACAAGGGAAAAAATAAAACTATCTCTATGATTTATTATATAAAGTTTACTTTAAGTTAACTAGTATGCTAAGTTATGATATTTCAAAGCGAAGACACTGTTAACATAATGTACGCGGTCCAATGAAAACAAACCGCATCCAGCTCACGAATACAGGCAAATTTCCCAAAGAAAACATACCAAGTTACAACGTTTCGGAACGAAGCGGTGACGGCGCGAAACAAAAGCGCGGGAGTCGCCGCCATTGGCGGAGGAGATGGGCGGACTCCCGGATAATATGGCGGAAATATTACGAGCCGAGGAGGTATTCAAGGTGCACTGGGAGGACGGGTGGGCCCCAGGGAGTGGGAGGCCACCCCCGGAGAGGTTAATTACCCGCCGGCCGATAAGGCAGCGGCTCGCTAATTACGTACTTATGGCGGACTGAAATTAAGTTATCGTCGGCGGGAAAACGACGTTCACTTTGTTTGCGTTCCGTTTTACGGATAATATGTATTCTGTGGCGCTCGAGAGTAATGGAACAAAATTGGCGGCTATTCAGTTTATCTTTTATGTCGGAGTAGAGGAAGCGTCGCCTCGTTCTCAGATAATGAAATCATTGTTCAAACAGTGTACGCTCCAGGGGCTCTTTTTTAATCGTTTACTTAATATTTGCTTTGTTTGGTATTTAAATGAAATTCGCATGCGCGCTTTTGTGTAAAACGTAATACCTTATTTAACATATTACATACTAAACCCATAAAGTGACAATATAACATATGAATTCATGAACAATTTTATTATTATAGAAGTATTTCATTTTTAAGCAGATATTAGATACTTAGATAGCAAAATATACTCAAGTGTAGCAAACAACACGACTGGCAGCTGAGCTCCCAAATAAAAAGCGATAAAATAAAAAGATGCCAGCGACAAAACGTAGATACTTATACGTGAGCCAAATTTTTTATTCAAACCAGCTTTTCAAACTACTTACCTAACCTGATAAAAATAAGAGTGAAAATTGTGTAACAAAATTAAGCATTGTATGCACAAGTAATTTGGTAAGTTTATACATATTTACCACAAAAGCGGCTCAGCGAGAGATCGCGGGATCTGTTCCCCGGTTTTATTTTTCCAAGCTCTAAATGGAGTCGGTGGAGCATTTAAATAAGCTTCGCCGCCTGAAGTATGGTAATGTTAGTAATACGCGGAAAGAAACCGCGCGCCGTTGCTTTCAGTGTCGGCCATTTTGAATTTTCTTTTATTTCCCTCGTTCTCGGCATGATCTTTTGTAATATGATTTTTTTTTTTTGGATATACTTAGTTGAGCCCCGTTCGTGTAGTCAAGGAGGATTAAATTTCTCTAATTTTCGTAATAGTTGTTTGGTATTGAAAAGGCGTCAGAACATGTATACCTAGTATGCAATCTACATATACCTAGAAATACGTATTGTGCTTGAGGACTAAAATATTCTTTAAAATCTCTTAAATCAGATTAGCACAGCTGGGTTATCGCATCAGTAGTTTATCAATATTTTCAAGTCTTTTTGCAAGTATTATATATATTTTCACTAGATTTTTTTAATTTGTAAACGCTAAACTGTCTTTAAACCGTGGCCCATTTGAATAACTTTTTTAGGAAAGTTCTATTACCTAGGATTTGAGGAGTAGGTAATAATTTTTTTGTTTCTAAAAAGACATAAATTAACAAATGGATAGTGATTATCATCTCGAGCTATGTATCAATGATATTAAAATTATATAAAACTAAACACCAATCTCTAATACATATAAATCGAGTAATAAATTATTTTACAGAAATCATTTCGTAAAACAATAAAAATGACAATCTTATATTTTGAGTGAAGTGTATGAATTCAATCTCTGAAAAGAAACAACACACACAAGATTACCATAACAAACTACTGAAAACAATCCCATTAATTAAAACGAAGAGCCTCAAAAACATTCCTCTTCCAAGCCCTAATTATTCTTCAACAATTAATTAATATAACGTGTAAACGTCACATTCTCAAACGAGCACATGTAGCAGCTGATCAAAGAGGCCGGAGATTTTTTGTCTCTTAATTAGTTACAAATTATGTAACAAAAAGTCTGTCGAGTCCCCTGCGCTGTGAGAATGGCGTGAACTTAGTCATGGATCATCTCGCGTAACGCGTCAAAGATATTTAGCTATAGAATTAATAGACAATTTTTATACCACTAAGGTGGCAAACAAGCATACTTTTTGCCTTTTTTGCCGTTTAATTGACCCTATTAACTTAGGTTAATTTTTTTATTAATTTTTAATTTGCAAAAATTGCAATTTTGCGTAATTTTTACAAAATGTAGAGATAAGTTGTTAACTTAAACATTAGGAATTAAAGTAAAAAAAAAGTCTGGTAAACTAAGTTTGATAAATATTAATTGGATAATTTGCTGCGCCGCCCGCGATGAACTTTTCAAGCACACACATATCTAACTAACGGATACAGAGTACATCCAGACTCAAAAACATTATCTGTACATTACAAAAATGTTTCCTGTGGGGCGATCAAACTAACTAGTTTAGCCACCTAAAAACCTGCAAACTAAGTGACACAAAAATACTTAATATTACTAATTATTTATTTCTTAGTTAATAATACCACCTACGTTTTTTAAAGTTTTACAAGAATCTAACCTAAAAATACAATGTATTTCAAGCGTCATTTTCATATGTATTATATGCACTCGTTGGACGATATGCATGTATGTTCAGTAAGTACATTTTAACTACAATGTTGTGAACGAAACGAGCCACATAATTACAACAGAACTTTACCTATATAATGTTTGTCTACTACTTTAAATGCGGCAAACAAGCATAAATATTTCACGAATAGGTACTCTAAATTTAAACATTCATTCCATTTTAAACTCAGCCGTACCGTCTAATCATTCTCAGTTCTGAAACAGTCACGTTCGGCTGCACTCGCGGCGCTCGAACTAGCCCGTTGCTTGAGCCCTCCTCCCTAATTAGCTTCCGTAAGTTGTAAATCTAATATATATTGCGCCGACGTCAACGCACCCGCTTTGATCACGCGGCAAGTGAAACGTAACGCGACCTGTGAATGAATGAACTGAACGATTTTTGAACGCAGCGTTTAATGTCAAATGTGGCGGGAATTCCGCCGCTGTTAAGTTTTATGACTTCATTCTGCTCAGCTGATGATATATTAGACAACATATTATTACCGTTTTAAATAAACATTTAAGACGTAGATGAAATCGTGCCGTATCCGGTAGTTAACAAGTAAAGACTGCAGATTATATTAAAAATGTCCAATACAGACCTGCCTTGAAAACAGTTTTATCTATGCAACTTTAAGTATACTTCTAGATGAAGCAACCCGATATAAAATAGGCAACCTGCAGTCAAACCGTTAATAATCGCAAGTATCGTTATAGTATGAGTAGGAAAAGCTAGTAGGTTTATGTGTTTCTTTGATTTTTACGTCAGTAGAATCTAAAATAATATTAAAATTAAACATTTAAGCCTGTATATTTTTAAAACTGAATAAACTCTTAAAGAGTAACACAAATTGATACTAATTCGAATAAAACTCGGTTCTGTACCCTTGGTATGAATTTTCTACGATGAGTTTCATCAACTTTTTCAAACATATGCTGACAACGTTCTTGATATATAAACACTCTCATTAACTAATGTAAGTATAAAATATTCGACAATACTCATCGTAAACGTGCGACTCATAAACTCATATATATTTTACCATTCATTTAGAGAGCTTCGAACTTAGAAAGTTTCCCTACTCTCATATTAAGGGTACTGAATTCAGAACTAGGTAAGTATCTAAATTAGGCGGCTCAACCTTTAATAACCGTACTGTATTACACAATCACACAAACAAACATAGGGCTAATGACGTTAGCAGTGAAGCCCGTTAATCGTTCTATCATATCACCCAGTCGGCCAGAAACAATCAATTAGAATCCGATCCCCTTTCAATTATGCCTCGGATCGGTAGATAATTGCCTCGTGGCTCCACCTCGGGGCGGGCCGAATTATGTGTGATGGACATTCTATTGCTATAATCACTTTTTGATTTTAATCGTGAGGTAAAAATATATATAAGTGTATGATACATTTCGTTGTAATTCAGTTCTTACATATTAAGTAGTAAATTTAAGGAAATTAATAACTAAAATGTTATAAGATTTGAAGAAAGATTTAGGCACAATAGTTTAAATAGGTATGTCGAGATAGTTTGTGCACGTACAACGAATGAGTAGTGTAGAGGACGACCCCATTAGGGTTGAAAAACAAACCAAGGAAATTAATGATATCCTGGAAAAAGAACAGGTAAGAAGTTTGTATGTTACTATTAACTCAATCTTACAATATCAAATATGCATGATTACCTACTACATGGTTTAAGTAATTTCAAAATCAAGTATTTAATTTTGATGGCGGTGTTAACGAGAATGGAAAGGAATAGATGGACAGAATTTCGCACTACTGGATAAAACATAGTATTTACGTATACTTATCTTACGAGATACGGAATGCGAGTTCTTGACTCCTATAATATGATTATGTGGAAACTAAGTTATATATTTTATGTCTTAAATGTAATAAGTAAAATGAATACGTCTTTTGTTTAAGATAATTTAATGAATTTGATAACTGAAGAATCTTTTTTAGCTATTGTCCATCTAATATAGATAGCACTTCCTTCATTGCTATGCATCTTGGAAACGTTAAGGAGACTTTCCTTCCACAATTCAGACATAATGTTATTGTCACAAAAAGTTTATGCGCAAGACAATAAGGGCGCTTGTGAGTAGAAAGATGACTCCGGCATATGCAGCACTTTTACGGCCTGAAATTGTGTCTTGAAATTAATTAATAACAACCGGTAAAAGTGTACCTACGACACGAATTTACTCAAGTTTGTTTCAAGTATAGGCCCGTATAGACTGTTCAACTAATAAATCTTTGAGTAAATAATCTCGACTTAAGCATTTAATTTACTATCCTCAAACCCTAATGAAACGAAACGATGTTTGAATAGAGATAACCATAATAACGAAGGTGATTTAAATAAGTCGACAAGTGCATAAGTATCATTTTGTAATCTTTTCATCGCTGGAATTTTATGTCTTAATTTAGAGCATAGAGCAAGAATTTCTTAAAGCCGATCTCCCGCGCTTGTTTTGGGGGTTAATAAAAAAAAATCTTAACCAAACGGAAGGTAGCTTAATAAACTTAATAGGAATAAAAAGCAAGCATACAAAAGCTAGGGCGAGCAGCTTCACTCCCCTGAAATCCCCTTTCTCCTCCTCTAGGTACGTCCTAAACATTTTACTTTCATATAAACCATAGCAGATTGAGGTCGAGGAAGCTAGAATTTACTAATAAGTATTGCCTATGCCTCCGTCCACGCTGAATATATTGTTTAATCAATATAACTCGCCTATACGTCCGTCTATGTCGACACGTAGATATCGTTTCCGTCTCGGCACCTGAGCCGCCGACAGCCCGTGATGGATGACATGCAGTCACCCCTGATCGCCCCTGGCCACGATTCACTCCCGGCGACACCCCGACGTAATTAAATTTAGATAATGATTACACTGCCACTCTTATGAAAAAAATGCGGTTAACGTGTGAACTTCAACGGTAGCTTCTAGGGTGATGTTGATACCTACTACCAAAGTATTCAGCTGGAAAGCGTACATTAGGTACAATAAAATTAAAACTACCTAACAATAGGCTTAAAAAGTTATAGTTACCTGATTAGATTCCATTGATTACACAGAGAGGTGGCGTATGCGTTGTTTCCTAACAAGTGGGCAAACGTGCATACAACACTCACTCCTTAAACCAATATTATAATACACAAAGAGGTCAATATAGTTTCAGATCTGAGCTACCTTTAGTTAGCATTAAATACAGTTGTAAGTGGGCAAACGTGCATACACCACTCACTCCTTAAACCAATATTATAATACACAAAGAGGTCAATATAGTTTCAGATCTGAGCTACCTTTAGTTAGCATTAAATACAGTTGTAAGTGGGCAAACGTGCATACACCACTCACTCCTTAAACCAATATTATAATACACAAAGAGGTCAATATAGTTTCAGATCTGAGCTACCTTTAGTTAGCATTAAATACAGTTGTAAGTGGGCAAACGTGCATACAACACTCACTCCTTAAACCAATATTATAATACACAAAGAGGTCAATATAGTTTCAGATCTGAGCTACCTTTAGTTAGCATTAAATACAGTTGTAAGTGGGCAAACGTGCATACAACACTCACTCCTTAAACCAATATTATAATACACAAAGAGGTCAATATAGTTTCAGATCTGAGCTACCTTTAGTTAGCATTAAATACAGTTGTAAGTGGGCAAACGTGCATACAACACTCACTCCTTAAACCAATATTATAATACACAAAGAGGTCAATATAGTTTCAGATCTGAGCTACCTTTAGTTAGCATTAAATACAGTTGTAAGTGGGCAAACGTGCATACAACACTCACTCCTTAAACCAATATTATAATACACAAAGAGGTCAATATAGTTTCAGATCTGAGCTACCTTTAGTTAGCATTAACTACAGTTGTAAGTGGGCAAACGTGCATACAACACTCACTCCTTAAACCAATATTATAATACACAAAGAGGTCAATATAGTTTCAGATCTGAGCTACCTTTAGTTAGCATTAAATACAGTTGTAAGTGGGCAAACGTGCATACAACACTCACTCCTTAAACCAATATTATAATACACAAAGAGGTCAATATAGTTTCAGATCTGAGCTACCTTTAGTTAGCATTAACTACAGTTGTAAGTGGGCAAACGTGCATACAACACTCACTCCTTAAACCAATATTATAATACACAAAGAGGTCAATATAGTTTCAGATCTGAGCTACCTTTAGTTAGCATTAAATACAGTTGTAAGTGGGCAAACGTGCATACAACACTCACTCCTTAAACCAATATTATAATACACAAAGAGGTCAATATAGTTTCAGATCTGAGCTACCTTTAGTTAGCATTAAATACAGTTGTAAGTGGGCAAACGTGCATACAACACTCACTCCTTAAACCAATATTATAATACACAAAGAGGTCAATATAGTTTCAGATCTGAGCTACCTTTAGTTAGCATTAAATACAGTTGTAAATTCTGTTTAAACTTTATAATTCTTTTTTTGATAATGGGATGAAGTTCTGCCATCCATACCTTCCAGTGGTCAACAACGTTGTAGAAGCTATAAAGTAAAACAAAAACCGGACAAGTGCAAGTCTGATTCGAACTCCGGTTCCATACAAACCTGTGTGTAGATAGTTTGTCCATCTCGGGAATCGATTCGGTCTAAAAATACCCTCTCATACATCGATATACACCACAGTCAATTTTCCCAAAGAATCCAAGGAAACCACTTTTGGGTTATTTCCTTTACTTGTGGTGTGATACCTTGCGTTTCGCCAAATTCTAGGTTCCGTTTCCGTATCTTTCGATTGCGTTTAGAAGCTTGATTGTTTTACAGCTTCAAGGGACTGCAGACATTAATCATTAATTATCTATCGCCGTCCACTGCTAGACGAAGGGCTCCTTAAAGCCTACTATGCCGGTCTTGGGCAGTCTGCATCCATTCGCTGCCAAGCCACCTTCTTCAAGTCGTCGGTCCATCGTGCCGCATTAATATTTGATTTTAATTTCAACTCAATACCTTCACGCATTCTTGAGAAAAATGAGAGTCGTGACAGACAGACAGACGGTCAACAAAGGGTTGCTTTTTCCTTATAAGGAACAGAACCCTAAAAACAACGTTAAGGTATAAACATTTTAAGTATAGATATTAGATGGTACAAATAACTATTTTGTTATCTTAAACTATCTAATATTAATTAATCTTTTAACTTAGTCGTGATAGAATCTGACACTTACCGCTAATACGTTGTTCAACAAAAAAGTTCTTACTATATCAACAAAGGTATCCAAACTACATGACTAAAACCGAGGTATTTGCTAAAGAAGAAAAACGTCATTCGAAATTCAAACGCTTGTCAGTGTCAACTTGCGCGTCAGTTGAAAACAAACAAAAAATGGTTGTAACGGTTTTACAAATTTGTGGTAGTGAATATTAATGGTACGATGATAGTTTTCACAAATGTGTTATAATGGACGCTGTGACCGCCGCTGGTTTGGGAGTGGTATTTATCGCAATACTTCTCGTGTTTAGATGGAAACTGAGAGCTTTGAAGGTGGGCTGAATGCCAGGGATAAGTATCACAAGTTTAACCCCTTTTAGCTATGACAAATTATACACAGAGAGGTTGCTCTTCATATTTAATCACGAATACATGTATATAATAGTCCTATCATTATCTGATAAACAAACTACTAACACCAACTAATGATTTTTCTTGATCATTTTTCATACGATATTACATTAAAAAATTAAGTTAAAGTATCATGAACTTGTGTGGTTTATATTATATGTGATTCGGTCCCGCCAATTATTGATTCACCCACATTTATCAAACACTTTCATTAGTTAAAATTTCCAAGCACAAACCTAATTATTCATCATGTAGATTTATTAAAAAAGTCACTAGAATTATAAACAACGTTCATATTAATTTAGTTATTAAATGATTCTCCATGATTATACCTAATAACTATTGTATTTTGCCATTGAACATCTACCAGTTGGACATACTATAAAATTATTTTAATTATAAAATATAAATTAAATTTAATTATATAATTATATAATAAATTTAAAAATCCTATGTAATTTTTTAAACAATTTTGGAATCAATCCAGAATTGTTTAAAAAATTAAACTCCTAATACGACAACTTTTTCACTTTTATTTACTAATACCACAGATAACATAATACTATAACCTGATACATAGTTTAACAATAACTATTACTTACCAGTCACAACCGGGCTCTCTGGACCGGGATATCTTTCAACGGCAGTTTTTCTGCTCCGAAGATCTATCGTTCCTCTCTTCTGCTAGCCAGGCAGGGTTACCATTTGGTGATTTTTTTCTGTTTCAGACCTACCTAGTCAGCAGTCATTCAAAGTCATTCAAACACAATAAGAAATACAAAGAAAAGACTAAGAGATTTCCACTCGGGATTTGTACTTATCGAATAAGTACAAAACCCTAGTGTTGTAAAGTGCAAAGGATTTAACTGATAAATAGGCGACGTCTTCTATTACAGTCAAAAATACTAAACCCCGTTGCCACTTTTGGTTATGGGGTGGAGTCACCTTGAAGTCGAAAGTCGCGGGCTGAAGATGATTCTAGAACAAAGTAGTTTGATTCATGTTAGATTCATTAGAAAATAAATCTTCATGTAACTAATACAGATGATAATATAAATCATGTCTAGGGACCTCGGTTTTGTTATTCGGGCAGATATTCAAGAATCAGGAGGGGACTGTAGTTTACTTCCAAAAACAAATTTCTCGAACATCCTGATACCTATTCATTGCTTTTGTGTGCAGTCTCAGCCAGAACGCACGCTGGTCAACCCGGTACTAGTGCACCGTCTCTGTCCACACCATAATGTGGTGCAGCGATACCAGGTTGAAGAAAAGGACTCCCTCGACGAACATCTCGACGTTCTTACCAGGAAACTTGCTGAAAAGGTGCGTGTTAATCCCAATTGTCAATAACAATTTTTTCAGAGATAATTTTAGTATCGTCAACTTTAAATCAGAAAAGATATGAAAAATGGTATCGAAATAAAATTATCTTAGTTTTTTACATGTTACCACAAGTAACCGAAAAAAAACAACAAGAAATAAATGAAGTCCGTAACAGGGACCGCATATAAAGAATACACGCTGAGACGTGATTAAAGTGATTTGAGAAGATGGCACCCGATCATCGCTTCGAGAGTGTTACCATTATATAATATAGCTTCAGACATAAAGTTCTAGTTGTTGTGATTATCAAAATATTTGGATAACGAATATGAATGTTATAAAAACATTTATTCGATTATAACAATTTCATTGTATGGAATGAACAAAGAATGAAGCGGGTGTGAAGTCATGCATCAATTCTTTATACTGATTTTTTAACCGACGAAAAAAAAGGAGATTCTCAATTCGACCGTATATATATATATATTTTATGTTCAGCCCTCTTCGTTATTTATGAACCGATTTTGATTACTCTTTTTTTGTTAGATAGGTCCCTCCAGAGGGGTCCCATGTCAAGGAAGTCAGGATCTGAGGATGGGATCCTGGTAAAATTGAGAGAAACCCTCGAAAATTGTAGGAACGAATAGAGTTTCTGTTTACTTTTCATAACTTTATCAGGTATTTGCGTTAAGAAATCATCACATCATGTACATGCTGTGCTGATGATGAAAAAAATCATAAAATAAAAAAAAAATTAACAAAAAATTAAACCGACGAAAAGAACTAAAAAGCATAAAATAAATGAACTTTTAATTTAGGTATTGAGCTTATTTACATAAACTATCAAATTTTATATAAACTTATTTTGAGTCGGCGCCAAACAACAAACTGATTCATTATCTAAATTTTATATGTACCTACGTAGAAATGGACATGGCTCTACATAGTACGTACGTATCATTCCGATCGAGCCGGCCTATACGTGCCCAAGCATGGCTCTCCCACGATTATGTAACAAATGGTATAAGTTATGATAAACAGTTACAGCACAGAAATAACTGCTAGTAGAAGTAAGTATGAGAAGTAGTCTTGCGAAATCAATGTCACTGAAAATGTACCACCTTCTGGAAAATTATGTTACTGTATGTCAGCAGTATAAGATTCAAATCATTTATAGGAGGGTCGTCTTCGCCTCTCAAAGTCCAAAATCCGCCAAACCCAAAACGAAATTGAGAACCTGCACGCGATAGATCATGACGTAAGGATCAAGTACCGCGAGATCATGGAATCGTTGCGCACAGACTTACTCACCAACGAGAAAGAATGTAAGAAGCTACAGGAACAGATTGAGTGGGTATCCAGGCGACGTGGTGAGCTTAAAGATGAGGTAAGACAAACCTTTTTTGTTTCGACTGTGAATACTGCCATTTCAGCGTCATTATAAAACGGACGGTGGATGTATGAATGTTTGTTACTCTGTCATGCAAAAACTACTGAACCGATTGCGCTGAACCTTGGTATGTAGATAGCTGGAGACCTGGATTAACACATAGGCTACTTTTTAACCCGATATTCGCACGGGAAACCGCGGGGTGCTGCTAGTTCTAAATAAAATTCCTCGCATGGCTCTGGTGCTAATCTGTAGGTACTAATATAACGAAGCTGAAGAGTTTTTTTATTTTATTGTTTGTTTGTTTGTTGCTAATCTTTGGAATTACAAACTTGGATTTGAAAAAATCTTTTTTTATAAAATAACCAGATTCATGAGGAATGTATAAGCTATCTAACATCACGCTGCAACCCTTAGGAGTGGAGCAGTGACCATAGACGCAGGTAAAACTGCGGAGAACGCCATACAATAGCCCTTTTTCATATTTTATGGAACGTTATGTTCAGGTACGTCGTGGACAAAGGCTATACGGGGAAGCGGCTGCAGAACTAGCAAGCAATCTAGCTGAACTTCAACGCGGACGACTCCCAGAGCATCGAATAATTGACAAGCCTCAAGCGCAGTACTCGTACTCGTCGCTTAGAATTCGCAAAGAACCTCTTTTACCCAGATCGAGCCCTGTAACGTCACCTGACATGAAACAAAAGACTGTACTGTCGCCTTACAATCGATCCCAAGCTGAAATATAACCCCATTCTGGTTCTGAGTCAAGTAGAAAAAAAATCAGAATCGTGATGTTGGTTGGCTTATGATTAATATTATAAATATTTTCTTTCTTTGGACTTCTGTAATCTGAGTAGCGAAAAGAATGAGTTTTTATTTACTTGTACCTTTTGATATTTACTATATTTTATTTTTTGATATTGTAATTTATTATTATATATTTCATGCACTAGATATACCTGTATTATTTATCGGTCGCAAACACGCGACCTATCTTATGGTATGTGGTTACCACTACCAAAAACACCAGCAGATGAGTGTTGCCTACCATCCATCCAATGAAGCTCTGATGACGCTACGCTAGTATTACCAGCTCCCAGCAGTAATCTATACTTCCCCTCTAATTGTACCTACTTTTAAATTAAAAAAAAATTGGAATGTGTTCGTAGGTGGGTGCTCCTGGGGTTCTACAGATCAGGTTGTCAAATGTTTTTTTAGGTAGAATGTTCTCATACGTAGTCTAAGTCCTGACACACACTTTAAGTCCCGGGTTTCTCCGTCTACGAACTACTCTACCATACTCCTGCTGAGTCCACTAAAATTTGATTTGACTCCACGTGCATTATAGACTAAATGTTTTAACTTTTAGTGTTTATTGCTACAGAAATATACCAGCACATTTATTTTTTTACTAGCTAGGGCATGCTTTGCCATTTACCATTTTCCATTTTCTTTTCATATAGATTTTTAGGGCCAGGAACCCTCGCGGGCGTCCCCAGTTTCATCACACCCTACTAAAGTTTCATCACAATATCACCAATGGTTTCGGAAAGCATAGAAGACAAACATAGAAACATTGATTTTTATTTATATAGATAGATATCGTATTTTGATTGTGTAATTTTGAGTCAAACCGACTAAACTCAAAAAGACTCTAAAACCTCTAAAAAAAGATATATACCTATCTCCGAAGCCAGAATAGGTTTTGCCCGAACAATCTAGGCAGGTCAATATTTTTAACCAAGAATATCAGCTACAATGATATAGTACAATGGAAACATGTAGGTACTTACCTACTCACAAAAGACTAATATTTATTCTCATATAACAAGTATTCATATCATCGACATTTAAAAATATTAACAATCTTTCATCGACACCAACAAAACTCAAAAAATGTGACTTCAATCGACGCATCCAAAACAATGACAAACCACTGCAGTGTTCAGAACTGGGCCCCCTTTTATTTTATATCTCTTGTTAATTCCGAGGGTTAAAATCCCCGAAAAAGTGAGCACTTGCCTTGTTTACAAGGTTTTAGATTTTAATTTAGATTGGGGTTGGGTTGCGTGCGAGTGACAAAAGGGTGTAAACGTCACTTTTCCTGGCGGTAAAATTGGGCTCTTTTTACTTGTACGGTTAAGTCGATAGGTGCGTTAAGAGGGGTCTCTGGACGTATCCATTAAAATCGCATTCGTGTGTGATCACTTAATACAATATCATCAAGTCCGGGCCGGGGGTGCTTTGTGAATAATTTCGCGGCAATCTGCTCCCGTTTGTATCGGATTTGTATAATTTCATAATTGGTATGGTATGAATTTGCGTTATTATTTCATAGAAAAAGGTTTTAATAGACAATACAAAACTTTACTTTACTTTTAATTTAAAAAAACCGCAAAAGGAACGTGTTGAGAAAAACAAATAGTAAGTATGCTAATTAAAAAAAAAACGTGTGCGTCTCGGGACTAGACTTAAACGCTTAACCCGATAACTTAAACGCTAGACAGACTGGTGCCGTAACACGTTACGTAACGAAGCGGTTTACCCTCCTTTAGGAAAGTTATCACTTCAGAAATGTTTCAGGAACTATTGCGTACACGGGACTTATTATTTTCAGAGCTGGATAATTGGGCAAATGGATCTGCACCTGTTTTAACTTACTACTACGCCTATTCAAAATAGAATATAATCTAGGCAGCATGTCAAGCCCGGTTGAAGAAAAAGTAACTGGCGACTGGCGGTGTGTTATATTATTTTATTACTAGCTTACCCGGCACACGTTGTTTTGCCATTTTAATTATTTCTAATGAATATTTTGGTCCTAACCCTTCTCTCTCTCTCTCTCTATCTCCCCATCTCCTCTCCTACTCCCACCTTAAAAGCCGGCAAGGCACTTGTGACTCTCTAGTTGCAGGTGCCCATGGGCGGCGGTAGTCACTTACCATCAGGTAATCCGTCTGCTCGTTAACCCCCTATTCCATAAAAAAAAGTTTGACATCGACTTGACGGCAATCGATTATTACAATCGATTATAACAATCGCACTTTCTATTTTCACTGGGTTAAATACTTAAAAAAAATTGTACCAATGAAAGTAAAAATGTCGCTATTAAAAAACAGGGGTTGATCATAGAGAGTTGAAAATTCAGGGTTGTATGTATTTTTTAATGCTGTATCATAAAAAAAATAAAAAAAAAAAGTTTATTTAATAATTTAAAAAATAAATTAGGGTTGGACTACCCTTAACATTTAGGGGTGGAGTACCCGTAGCATTAAGGGGGATGAAAAATAGATAAAAGCTGATTCTCAGACCTGCCCAATACGCACACAAAATTTCATGAGAATCGGTCAAGCCGTTTCGGAGGAGTATGGTAACTAACATTGTGACACGAGAATTTTATTTATAAGATTACAATTATGCGAACTATTTGGAGCTACTTAGGACCGCTTTATAAATCTTAATCTATTTAACTTAAATACTTTTTGTTTATTTATTAAAATCTCTTACATTAACTAGAACCCTAAATTTCATAAATACTGGTCTAACTGTAATCGAAATATTATCGTTTTCTGTAGATAACCCTGAAATTTATTCATATACATAGGTACAACATTTTAAATTAAATTTAAAAAGCAAATTCCTGTTTTTTTTCTGATATAAGAATGTGCAATGTTTAAAAATATAACTTCTTAAATTTGTACAGTCGGTTTTTTTACACAAATCAGATAACTTACGATAAATTAAAGCTCAAAATTTGACTTTGGTAGTTTTCACATTCATCAACGTCATCACACATTTTTTACTACAACACATACTCGTACAATGTGTATGTTGTAGGTGCATAATAAAAATATTGAATTACACCTCAAAAGTCGGCTTCGTACACAAAAATTAGACTGGTCCTTACTAATAATAAAAGTTGACCCTGTCGTAACTAAGAGGGTATTCAAATATTTTTTGAGGTAATTAATTAAATACCAATGTTTAATTATAAAGCAAATACATCTGTCACTTTTTCCGTGTGATTGACAGTTCAGGCTGTCTGTTTGTATTCCTTTGCCGAACATTTGTTTGCCGGGGGCAAGTGTTTGCGTAATTACTACATTAATGTGTTGATCAAAAGCGCAATGACGCGTGTGCTTACTTCAACGGTGTGTGTTTGACTTGAGTAGAAACTATTGAAAAACGATTTTTTTAATTTTTACGCAAAGTATAATACCTAACTAATAAAAATTGTACCTAGGTACGGTGTCCTCTGCGAAGGCCTGTTGGTCTAGTGATTAGTGATCCTGACTGCTGAGCCAGGGGTCATAATGGTCGGTTCCCACCCAGGACAAATAATTGTGTGATGAGCACGATAATTTTTTCCGTGTCTGGGTGTAATATATCTATAATTGTATGTATTTTAAAATATATAGGTATGTTCAAGTTTCAGCAGTCTGGTTACCATAGTACAGGCTATGACTAGTTTGGGATCAGACACCCGTGTGTAAGATGTGTCAAGTTATTATTATTATTTTTAACCACAAGTATTAGTTTCCTCATCCATAGACACAATGTAATGTGCGGCTTTCGGTTGCTTGGCTTGGTTTGTAATGTTTTCTTAACCTAAATTATTTTTAGCTCGTTACATGCAACTAATAGACCAAGATCCCAGAGCGATCACACATAACTTATTTTCACATACATAGGTGAAACCTTAGGTTCTCAGTAGCGTCTCATGTGCTTTGAATACCTGCGTGCTTGTGGAGCTCGCCTTGTCACACCTGGACAGGTACCAGGTAAGAAAGGTAACTAAAAATAAGAGTTACTTAAATGTGTATGGCTGATTTTTATATTATGTTTTGTAGTACAAACTTCATTCGCGTGGAAAATCAAATTTATTGCACGGGGACCAATTTTCTTTTTTTTATTTTACTCTTTCCGATCCGTAAGGATCTTCCATAAATTATAAGATAACAAAAAAAAAGATAAATTAAATAGGTTAAGTCATTCATAAGTTATGGCGATATATACATATATATATATATATATATAAGTTTAGTAATAAAATAAGGTACTGAAATCCCCATAAAATAATTTATTGTTGTTCGATACAAGTCTTGCTTGACATAAATCTATTCAGTTGGTACACTGCTGGCACAAATGCAGCGTATCTTTTGCCACGCGCTGCTAATTTGACGGTCCACTTGCTCGCAACACAGTCGCTCTAGTACTCGTATATCCAAACTCCTTACCTCAACGATCTTCTAGTGTCTTCGGATTTGTTTTACATCAACTACTTTATTCTCAAACATCAGCTATGAATAATAGTAACGTTTATTCGTTAACTGAGATCAAAGGTTAGAACCTGTATTGATTACAGCCTGATTATTGCCGTCTGACTGGGCAACTACCCCCAACCTATAGGAGGATTTGTGCTGATGATTAGAGCTACTGGTATAGGTTTTTGTAACAAGTAGTAGTAATAGTTTTTTATTTAATACTAGCTGCACCCGGCATGCGTTGCAATGCCATTTTTTTCCTTTTTTTATAGCTTATTTTACCAGGAATACTCGCGGGCGTCCCCAGAACGCCCTACCAAAGTTTCATCACAATCTGATGGTATCGAATTGATAGCCTACTTTTTTGAAGTCGGTTTAAAAATTCTCTCCAAACTTGTAAGGCGCTTTACTTACAAGCAAAACCATGTTAGCGAAAACGATACTTTGCTATGTCATACAACTTACGCCATCTGTATTTTACTGGCGGAAAGTTTTCTATTCAAAAACGTAACCGATGTAACGAGTTTTCACACGGGGACTGAGGGACGCAATCAGTTTTCGAGACTCCGATTCTTAAAAAGAAACGTAATATAATGTATGTATTTGAAAGAAAGAAGAAAGAAATTCCTTCTTCAGTGAGTAATCTATATCTTCTTCTAATCATTACAAATTATTATTTGTTCCATCATTACACTGCTATAGAATCTTGGGACGAGGTTTTCACCTCCTTGGCCTTGACATCGACATCGGTTTTGATTTTTTTGTATTTAAAAAGTAATCCAAATTCCAAAAGAAATGCAAGTCAGTTGAGGCTACGCCTGCTGCCATAATAATCACTTATAAAACTTATTGGTTTTTTTTCCTGTTTTCTTTTTTTTTTTTTTTTTTTGGTATAGGGGGCCAAACGACCAGATGGGTCACCTAATGGCAAATGACTACCGCCGCCCATGGGCATCTGCAACTCAAGAGTCACAAGCGCGCTGCCACCCTTCAAGGTGGAAGTAGGAAACGAGGTGGAGGGGGGAAGAGGGGAGAGGGGAAGGACGTGAATAGGGGAGAGGGAAGGGTTAGGGCCTCCGGTAACCTCACTTACACGGTGAAAATCAATGCAAGCATTGCTTCATTGCCGGTTTTCTGTGAGGCCGTGGCATCGAGCGGAGTCGAGCCGGCCCATACGTGCCGAGAATTTCTATTTCATTTTAGTACCAAATCATAACCTCAAAATATAGTCAAATCATTACTGACCTAAATTTATAGATGTATTTTTCTGTTACAATTGTTTAATAATCTAATATCCGTAATTGAAACTTTCAGAAACTATCGTATAGTGCGAAATCTCTGAAACCGCTATAATATAATTCGCATATCCGTGTCCATTTTCAGATCCGAAATTTCATATCCATAACATCCCTGATTTTATGTTTGCAATTTGTCGTAAATTAACCAATTTCGTTGCATATCTTATTTTGAAGGCTGCTGTTAATTCCGACCTGGTTTGAGATGAACCTGCTTGTCTCCGGTCCTTACTACACGGCTTATTGTTGATATCATATTTTACCTACCAAACATGCACCTTGCGTTCAAATTCTATACCATCTGTGCAACGTTGGTAAAACGCCATTCACTGATGGTCTCACTAACTAGTGGGGTGGAGGTTTGCCTTGTATCGAATCATTTTTAGACTCTGTGCTGCTGCCAAGAATTTCTTAGATTTAACCTTGCTTTCAAGTCGGGCAAATTGTTATTGGGTGTTTTCTGTTGGGAAATTGTTTATCAAATCTGGAAACGTGCTTGGTAGCAGTGGCGTAACAATAGGGTGACAGAGCGTGGGAAATGCCACGGGCCTCCAGCCTTAGAGGGCTCTGAGGCCAGGCGAGGAGGTACCAAGAGAGCCACTTGTACACTCTGTTAACAATTTCAAGTGTCTACCTATTGCCATTATTAAGATTGAGCAAAAGAGACTATAATACATAGTAATAACCACTCCGTGAAAATTTAATGTATGTTTTAAGTTCGAGCAAAAAAAAGCATTGCCCACTTTTTATACTTAACTGTTTTTTTTTTAAAAGAAGAGCCTGATTTTCCCGTAGGTCTTAAACTGTAAGACAGCGACGAACAGACAAGACCATGAAGGTTTCCTATTACAGTTCAAGAGCTACGAAGAATTTTAAAATACTTGTTACTGTGACGAGATGGTGTGGGTGTATTATGTGTGAAATTCTTTATTGCACTAGACATAAAAAGCATTGGGTAGATAAGCGACGGTGGGTCAATATTCATAATAAGTACCTATTTAATATTACAGGGTTATTTTTGGACCTCCCGCCAAATTTAAATAGGTGGTTCAGACCATGAAAGTAAACAACTTTCCCAAAGAAACACGGGTCTAAAAGTGAAAAAAAAATTCAGACCTTCCATACGAAATCGACCACGTGATCGAGCAGTTTTCTATGGGAGGGTCAAATTTTTTTATTACTTTTCAACCCATGTTTCTTTGAAAAAGTTGTTTAGTTTCATGGGCTGAACCACCTATTTAAATTTGACGGGAGGTCCAAAAAATCGCCCTATATGAAAAAATTAAGGTTGAAAAATAAAATAGTTTTACCTTTAAAACAGTTTTTATTAAGGAACAGGAGCACAGCCAAGATCATCATCACCAGGGTCCTCAGAGCTTGTGTCATCATCTCGAACTTCAATTATTATTTCGTGTTCAATAAAATTGTCGAGGTGGACGTCGCGCATCCAGTCAGATAATATTGCTTCTTTGACGTGTCGTACTACATTCGCCCAGTTTTCAGCGGTCACTTGACAAGCTTCTTCCAATAAACGGAGAATTTTGTTTGCTGTGAAGGGAGGAGATGTATTGATACGTGCTGCGTTTCCTGTGAATGAAATAAATGATTGTTAAAATAAGACTATTAATGAAATAGATGTTAAAGAATTTATCAAGAAAAACGTTTTTTTTTAACTGACCTTTGATTTGTGCCCATATCAGCTCTATGGCATTATTTTGACAATGATAGGGTGGCAATCTGACCACTGTGTGACCGCGTTGCTATAGCGGCAAGTACAAGTGTCTACCTATTACGGTACAGGAGATACAGCTCGCTGACAGAAAAATGGACAGCGGAGGCTTTGTAACTAATAGGGTTCCGTTGGGATCCTTTGAGTACAGAACCTTAAAGACATCGCTTAATTCAGAACACTTCGCGTCTCACTCCTTCAAAATAATTTCCTTGCAATGAAAAATTTTCCTGCCTGTCATTTTACTTAGTGATTTATAAAAATAAACCTACCACCCTAATTAGATTAAGGGTGTCAAGCACACTAATCGATCGACTACTTCGATTGATTAGTGTGGTGTCTTTTTTAGACCAATTGGTGTTTTAACAACTGATGATCGAAGAAAACTGATCCATTCTATCAGCGATCGATGTGTGTGGTGGCACCCGCACCCTAAGGGAGCACATCCATCCGATGAATTAGCCACGGGCCTCAGATGGTATAGTTACGCCACTGCTTGGGAGACAAAAAGGCCCCCGCCGGACTGAAAATATAGGTAGATAGCGAAAAGTGAATGTGAATACAAATCTACTCACCCGTTTGAAGATATATATACAGTAGTGTATTGAAAAATATTGTATAATTTATGAACAGGTAGATGGTATCTTAAGCGATTGTGTCTTTACATAAAAGTACATCAACAGTAAAATACTCCCCCGCGAGTTAGTCCCCATCAGTTTCTAAATTCGCTAAGCGACACACATGCACACACTGTTTACGTTAAATAAACCAACCTAAAATTTTCTTTCTCGTACAACTGTTGCTATTCAAATATCGATCTTATTGTGATATGAATAAGGCGAAATGATCAGTTTGAAAGTATCGTAGTTCGTAGTGTTATATCTTAAGAATATTAAAAGTTGAGCCACCCTTCTAAGTAGAGGCTTTTTTCTTTTGTCCTTAATGTAAAAAGAAAACGCGAAAAGTTTCGGGACGCAGCGAGTTTAAATTTTTCCGCCCCTAATGCGCTTATTACGAGCAGGGAAAAAATGGATGGTTCTCAAACTTTTCAAATATGCACGAGTTTTTATTGTGTGTACTTACTAAGTTTTTTATTGTTATTATTTGGGTTACCGTGCAAACGACAATAGACGTAAAAGGCAAATCATAATCAGATGGAAGAGATTCTACATTTTTTTTAATTATATGAACTACAAACTTTAAAAGGTGACAACCTGCGCAGCAAATTACTTACTCAAATTGGAGTCTGTAAATACGGCGGGTCATATCGTAAGTTAGGTGTTATTGACCTAACTTGGCAAAGATGAAAATCTACGATCGAACCGACCGAAAAAACTTACTTTAAAAAAATAATAGAAAATAACTCGAGACGCGTCAATACGCCTCGTATCTTGACCCCATAAGCACAGGACCAAGGCAGATGGCACAAGAAAGGCGGGCTGCAACCAACTCAGTAGTCAAATATATATCAATCATCAAATCATTCAATATATATGTATTATAAAACAAAGTCGTCTGTCTGTCTGTCTGTTTGCGATACACTCAAGAACTACTGAAAAAAATTTCATACGGTTCTCACCAATAGATAGATTCATGAGGAAGGTTTATGTGTATAATTTGTTAAGGTTTTGTGTAAACTGGTTGAAATATGACGATGATTGTTAAGGATGTCTCTGCTACCCGTGCGAAGCCGGGGCGGGTTGCTAGTAAATTCATAAGTCGAACAGATTGGTTTTTGATTTTGAATATTTTAGTGAACTTAACTGTTTTATAAGTAGACCAAAAATATTGTCACAGGAATCTTTCAGTAACTCATATGCACTAAAATGTATAGTGTGGCATTTATAATAAACATTAAACAGGTTAATCTGATATCTTACTAATATTATAAAAGTGGAAGTTTGTGGGATAGACTGCACCGAAAGTCGTGGGCTACAACTAGTGTAAAATATATATGATATGATACCTCCTTCAAATCTAACAATACGTATATCATCTATCTATCTAAAACAAAGTAGGTACCTATAGCGACATAATAAATTCCCTATACCACACAATAAAAATTAAATAAAGCAATGAAAAGAATGAAAATTTTAAATGGGGCCATATATTTAATAATGTTTGAGATTCTTATGTCCTTCGTAGAAGAATCATCCACAGCACAGAGGGCGCGTCGTCATTTACATTTTTATTTTATTTACAGCTAGCAATCGCGAGGCACAGATAATTTCGCTCTCGGGTCCCGGATAGAATAAATTGGAAAGTTACAATAAAGCTTTACCATACGACCCGGAGTTAAGTAGACAATCAAATAGGAATTGTAAACAACTGACGAGCACTTAGTAAAATAAGTTGTTACTTAATATTCCTTAGTTACATCCTTATAAGACATTTTTAATGGGATATGTGGCAAAGGAGCAGAAGGGTCACCTGATGGTGAATGACTACCGCCCGCCGCCCATGTCACAAGTGTGTCGACTTTTAAGGTGGGAGTAGGGAAAGGGAGGCAAGAGGAGGAGAGGAGGGAAGAGGGGGAGAAGGGAGAGAGGGAAGGGTTAGGGCCTCCAGTAACCTCACTCACTCGAAACACAACGCAATCGTTGCTATGAGGCCGGTTTTCTGTGAAGCCATGGTATCACTCCGGTCGAGCCGGCCCTTACGCTTATTTCCACAAAACGGCACGGAAAAGGACCACATAGAAAACCGAGGCCGGTAGCTCATCTTCAAACACTTGAAGCTTACAGCTTGCCAAAGACGGTAAGCCCCACAGAATAGAAAGAGTAGGTAAGCCCGCAGCCAGAGCAAATTTGACATTAACAGATCTTGGTGCAAGAGGTGTAGATTGTTATATATTGTAGTGCATGACGTAGGTCGTGACGTAGGCTGTGACGTATAATGTTATGAATCGGAAGTTTATACATTCCTAGCATTCCTTTAAGTGAATAATATTGTGATGTCATAGATACGTAACAGACTACGTATGATAACCTAGATTAATTCCTATATAAGCTCATGTATTCAATCAGAAAATATAGTTATTCTACAGTTCTAACAACAAGTGGTTTCATTCCAATCGGAGATAATCTCCACGTACTTCAATATGGGCAACGGCAACCTCCACAGCATCCACCGCAACACATATTTGATGAGGTCTAAAGTACTTGGAGTCGAAAATAGCAATGCTTCACGGGAGAAGGTTGTGGAAAAATAAAATAAACTGTTTTAAGTTTTTAAACAAGTTTTTTTGGAGCTTTTTATAATTGTTGTATTTTACTCCGGCAGTTTATGAGTACTTACGTCCCGAAGTATGGCTCTCTGTAATATGTGACTTTATTGATGGATTTCGGTGTTAACTGAAAACTGACACTGCGTTGTGAGTTCGATCCCAACGTAATTTTCTTGTTCGACAATCGTTATTGAAATTTCGTTGGTTCCATGGGACAAACGATGGAGTCGTTCGCAAGACTAACGTTTAATGAAGTGGTAGGTATAGTTATTATTTTAAATTAAAACGCTTAAGTTACTGAGATGCTAAGGGACAGAGCTTTACAATGGGTCTATTGAAAGATTGCCGGGAAACACCTGGGTTATTATACCTAGTTGCCAATTTAATGGAAGCACATCATCTTGGTGAATGAGAACTATTATTCCAATTTTAATATTATCCGAGTTCTTGGACCACTTTTGCCTAATTTCCAGACTTCGCAGACATTCCACGCACCACCTTTTTACCACGACCATTAGGTCAACCATTTCCGACAAGTTAAAGACTTCATTGACTCGGGAACATTTTGAATAGTTAACAACGTCAAAGAAGAAGCCGTGGTAAAATGAGCTCCGGATACAGATCCTCGTACAAAATAAAAAGCGGTTTGGAATTAAGAACTGTCTCAATTTCAGTGAGAACGGTCAGAAGCTAGTAAGTAGAATAGAATATAATATAATATATAAAATATGAGTAGAGTAGCTAATAAGTGGGAAGTTAGGACCCAATGACACAATGAGTTTTAATACATTCTTATTCGCGTGGAGCGCTGGGCAGAATTATTTTCGTATCTATACGGCAGCGATTAGTAAGTAATTCTTGTAGCTTTGGCTCTAACGAAATTTGTCCCGTTATTGGAATATAAAAAGTAAACAGGTCCGCGGCAGGAAATAAATCTTTTAAAAGTGGAAATAAATGTGTCAGAAGACACATCAGTAACTAATTCTACGTGAAAGCAAATAAACAAACATATGTAAGCCTTCTGACTGCGTTCACCTCGGCGCCTACATAAGGCAATTTTAGTTGTACCAGCATAGTCTACACACATATGAACAAATGCTTCTATCACCTGCACATGGCAAGTTAATAAGTCAGCCATTTTCGTTCTAGGGTAAGAAGGAGAAATTTTAAAACAATAATTACAAGCATGTTATCTTTGCCTGATAACAAACCTAGGACAAGATCCAATATTTCTGCCGCAGAAGAGAACTCGGAAGGTTTGCCCCGGTGTGACAATAAATGCGGTGATAGTTATCAATGAAGAGGTTTTCGTGTTTAGGTAGAAGTGCGGGATGCTGAGTTTCATAGGGAAGATTAGAATTTCATATTCTGCCTCCGGTTGTTACAATTTTCTTGCGGAATAATATTTTTTGATACTTGCTATGTTCATCAAGAACAGCAATTTGAAGGTACATTTGTTTTATATCGGTGGTAATCGCTTTTTAAATTAAGCGAAAATTTAACAAAAGTAAAATATGTCACCCTGCAAAATCGGCCATGTATGCAAAAGGTCATTAAGTGTTACTCCATTATGACATTTGGCTCTAGCGTCAAAAAACGATACGAACCTTAGAAATCTTCTTATCATACCTGACATCAGGATGATGCGGTATGTAATAGGTAGGTACCCCGTATGCTGAGAAGCAGCCCCACAAGAAGTTAATTCTGTCAAATAATTTTTATCGATGTATTCCTGAATAACCTCATTATAGCTAACACGAATGGTAGGGTCGCACAACTTGGTATTTTCTAAATTAAGTAAACGTCGATATGTGATAGACCCAAAATGTCCCAAGCTATGTGGATCTCCACAAAAAGGTAATACGGTACAATGTCTACCGGAGGAGTCACGGGATATAGTAGCAGAATACTGCTGCTAACACTCCATTTCGGCGTGACTCATGAACAGCTTAGTAGGTATTTCCTCCAGAATTTATTATCGAAAAATAATTATTAAAAAATTAAGCGGTATGAAATACAGCGGAAGCAGCATGCAGGGCTATTACAAGGCGTAATACTAGAACTTAGCCTAAGAACAGAACCAAATATGGAGCAGGTGGTGCAAAGGTAATTAATAATTGAAATCTTTCAGGCCCTTTATAACCTCTGAATGGATAAATTTCCGAAAAAACATGTATACTTAGTATGTTAAATTTTACATTTGTTACTTAAAAAATGAAGTTTCTTGCCAACTTTCATTCCTTATTTAGGGGATTAATTTCCAAAAATCCCTTCTTAGTGCTCACTTACGTCATTTAAGGAACCTTTGTGCAATATGTTATGCATCTAGACCCTGCGGTTTCGGCTGTGCGTTGATCGATCAGTCAGCCAGTCAGTTTCTTCTTTTATATAGGTAGATAGATAATATTTGTTAGTTAATAAGCAATTAAATAAATATTTTTTTGGTTCTAAAGATTAAATAAAATAAATATTTAAAAATAGAAAAAGATACCTAGCATGTTTTTTATTTATTTTAAACCATCAGATGCAATAATTATATGTGTGCTTTTGTGCGTCGACAGCACACAGTATAGGAGCTACAGTGTACAATACATATTGACTTTAGCCTGTATTTATATTTATGGAATTGGAATATTTGTTAAAACGCATCCAAATGTATTCAGCAAAGCTAAAGATGTTTTTCCACGAAACAGAAGACACAGAGATCGACTGGTTTTAAATTATCAACCTAGAACAACTCTTTTTCAAAAAAACTGTTGTTCCATGTGTGTCAAAGTTTTTAACGCGTTGCCAGAAGATCTTAAAAATCAAAATTTTTCAAGATTTAAAATACAGTTGAAATCATGGCTCATACTAAACTGTTTTTATACATTGAAAGATTTATTTGAAAGAGCGTAAATAATAATTATTAATTCACTTGTACTATTGACATTCACAACGATTTTTTTTTTATGATTTTAATGGTAATTTAATTTTCGTTCGTAGACTAGTTTTCAATTTATTATACTTACTAATTTCATTTCATTTTGTAATATTTTAATATAAGTTTTTGTATGTCAGTATGACTAAATGTTAGCACTTATGTCAACTATAATAACTTATGTACAACACATATACTTACTTCCAGTCAGATCCTTCAGGGAAGATAGACGTAATTTAAATGTCTCTAAGACATACTCACACTCTTCCTACATAAAACATTGAAAGAAAAACAGTGTTGAATGAGAAAAATAATTCCAACTGTTTTATCATAATTGTATATCGATTTGGGTTTTATCGACAAAATCAGTATTACGCTATTTGTTGTGGGCGGAGTACCGCCATATTTGAGAAACATTTGGCTTCAGGTCACGTGAATTTATTTCCTATTTACTCTTATTTTTATCTATGATGGTAATATGCGAATACCATAACAAGGAGAACACGAACAGTGCTTATTTCGAAGTCACAGCGACCAAAGCCATACAGCAACAAGATGTACCTACGATTATTTAATCTACTCTAAAAGGCAGGTAATAACAAAACGCTTTAAACTATATTGTTAATTGATTATTAGAAATATAGTAGATTGTACATAAATCATAATCGGATATTAAATTTTTTTGAAAAAAGTATAAAAAAAATTTTTTGTCTTTTTTTGTAATGATTACAAAAAATCCCTGCTCCAGGTATCCAAACCATTGTAACAATCTGATATTTGTTTCGAATTGGCATTGCATGTTTCCTTCATAAATCTTTGAAATGGTTCTCTTTGCCTGTCCATCAACAAATACTGACCAAAAACTTTGTCTGCCTGTAACAAAACAATTATTTATAAGGATTTAATATCGAATTTGTGACATCGACATTCCTGTTGGCTATGATAAATGGTTTTAAATTAAATCTACATCCATTTATATTTAATTTTCGTTCGTTGCTCACTCACATCTGCTGCGTCGCGTGATCCGTTCGTATACTTCGTATTTAGACTATGGAGTTATTAGTACCTAGTCTAGGTTTATTTTTTCACAAAAAATAGAGTAATAGGCACATAACTTACTGGTAATTAAATATTCATATTAATTCATTCTTTAAAAAAATACAACCTAAACGTCGCGGCGTGTGTCGTCAGAACAGATTTACGCGATAGAAAGAGAGGCAACTTCTAGGTGAATATTTAACTTTAAGTAATTAGCGCTGTGCGATCAGAATTGCGACTTTATTGTGTCGGAACAAGTGTTGCTATTTATTTAAATGATTTGACGGAGTCAGACTTCTGTACCTGCACTGTTTATTATGTATTGTGTGCTCTGACGCCAGGCTCGTCATATGCTTATTTGCAAAAATAGTTGTACTTGTACGTATTAAAAATGGTCTGAATGAACAAGACAATTTTTGTTACAATAATACAACTTGTCTACATGTTTGACCGTACTGTTTAATACTTACTCTATCATAACCACGTTCTGACAGCCTGTGGCCCAAAGTTTCGCCAATACCCGGCAGCTCCGTCACTGGCTTTCTCCTCATAGGCTCGGCGACAAAGTTTCTGTGCTTCTTAGATGTGCTCGACATTTTAGAATCGGGTAGATGCAAGTTGGATTTTTCTTCAAACAAAAACAAAATAAAATTAATCAAAATTCTAATTGACATTTTAGGATATCTCAATTTATGTGAAGTATAATTGTATTTTAGTAAAATACATATTGCTATTGGTATTGGTATAGGGCTCTGTTTCCGCATTTAGAAAATAGGTACATGTACTTACATGTTATAAATATTTTCTAAAAAAAACCGGACAAGTGGGAGTCTGTCTCGCACACCGAGGTTTCCGTAATAAAACAAAGAAGATTTTTGCCCGTCTTTTTCATAAGATAAACTTAACTTTGCAGTTCTAAAAATAATACATCGATTTACGAAAAAAGAAGAAGGAAATTAAGTGATGGTAGCCTTTCGCTCGGTCAAGTAAATCATTTTACATCGAGGAAAAGAGATAGTATCTTTGTCGCTTTCACAAATGTTTCTGATTTGTGAAGTTTCTGAGTTCCAGACAAATAGACGGACAACAAAGTGATCTTATAAGGGTTCCTTTTTTTTCTTTCGAGGAAAGGAACCCTAAAAACAATAAAACAAAACAAAAATAGCGTGACTGATAGACTGACAATGGAGGTGTATAGTTTTTACACCCTTTAGGGTCAACTCAATCAGAGCAACAAAATGCGTGAGCACTTTATAATGTGAATAAAATATAAACCTTATTCCATAAAGTTAGATCTAAAAATCGTACGCCGCTGTCCGCTGGAATAAATTACTAACAAACAATAATACGGATTTGAGGTTATTTTAGCTCCGCTCCGGGTTGCTAGTATTAGAAGTAGAGGTGTCGAAGTAACGAGAATTTGTGTACGTACCCGTATGTCATCGTTACTATAAGAACTCGTTACTTTTAACCGACTTCAAAGAGGAGAAGGTTCTCAATTCGATTGGTATTTTAATTTTCATACTAACAAGTAGCAAGATTGAATTATCTCATCGAGTCGCGTCCCATACGGTATGCTTCACGTACTTTGTAAATAAACTAGGAGTACGTTCCTATACGTAATTAAGTATTATATCTACGTACGCTTTTTTAAACTTTATTGTATTTTTAACCGACTTCAAAAAAGAAGGAGGTTCTCAATTCGTCGGAATCTTTATTTTTATGTATGTTTACCGATTACTCGTAGACGCCTGAAACAATTTGGGAAATTCTTTTTTTGTTTCAAAGGGTATACTTTCCAGGTTTTTGAAAAATCAACAAATATCTAAAAATTTTCGCTGTCTCATTGGAGCAGTGTGTTTAGTTGGCCTACTCATATTATATTTAAACAAAATACATCTACTTTCCACTAAAAAGCACATTGCAGTCGGTGATACGTTTTTTTAAAAGATAATTATGAACTACTCACTTCTTTATATACGTTGCAGTCAAAACTCTAAACTAGTTAAAAGTACGTTTAAGTAACAAAAAAGCTCAATATAGTCTAAGATCCTACCGCTAGATTTTGCAGGTATCTGTTTTTTCAATGAAACTTCATTCAAATTAATTATTAGTGAGTAGGTATGCAATGCATTAGTTTCGGGTTGCCTATAAAAAATTAACCGCAGTAACTTGTAATTGAATTTTGTGTAATTATTTATATAAATTGCAACTATATGTTTTTTTTCGATCGCCAGACCGTCGTAATTTTATAAAAAAATCATAAAATAAAAATCTTTTTAACAAAAAATTAAGGCGACGAAAAGAACTAAAAGCAAAAAATAAATAAACCTTAAGTCTTAAGTATTGAGCTTATTTACATAAAATATCAAATTTTATATAAACTTATTTTGAGTCCAAGCGCCAAATAATTAAATGATTAATTATCTACGTAGAGCCATGTCCATTTCTACGTAGGAACATATAAAATTCTGTAATCAGTTTGTTGTTGGGCGCGATGCGCGCGAATATGCGAATTCTCTACCCACGAACCTTGATACTGTTCAAAAGAAACGTAACACTTAAATTTAAACATTAAATGAACATACCTTAACACTTGATCAAAATACGTCTCTGCAAATACGTTTCAAGAATGAAATACTTTATACAAAGAGCAAACGTGAACACACCCATATATATAGGATATGTAAAAATATAGATAAGCCGACTCTGCGATAAGGGAAAAAGTTAGAATGACTTAGTGCAGTGTTTGTCTCTGTCTGTCTGTGTCTGTAATTTTCATGAAATATAATATTTTCTAGATGTCGCAATTTGACTGTAATTTATTAAATTATTAATAAAAAAAGCTTCGACGAAGGTATGGGAAAATATTTTTTATTGATAACGCTTAAGGTCGTCAATTAGCTATTGCCTAAACAAAATTCAACAGTTCAGTTTCAGATCAGTTAACAAACAAAGAACAAAACTACTGAACTTTGTCTTTGGTGGTGGTCGAAGTTTGACCATAATATTCATTAGCTCCAGTTTACATACCTTATTGGTTCTCGGTGAGATCTGGATAGCTGACGTCCGCATAATCAAGAATTATTTATTTGTTTATTATTATTAGCCATGGTCGTCCCACTGCAGAGCAAAGGCCTCCTTACCCTCCAGTACTACCTACTCCTCACGGTTTAGAGCTTTCTGTCGCTAATCAAGAATTGGAAGAAAAAATGAATTTGCAAGGGCAGTTTTGGTGGCAGTTTCTAGACTCTCTTTGTTTTCTCGTGGGAGAGCTGAGCCATGCTTCGGCACGTATAGGCCGGCTCGACCGGCAATGCTGGCGAGTAGTGAGGGTAGGGAAGCCGCGGTCTCCTTCTGTGAGGACGTTATGCTCCAGAAGGAGTCCGCAGAGCGGGATCGGGAAAGGGCCGATCCCGCTCGAAGAAGGCGACGAAGGGGACGCGGTAGAGGCCGCTAGATCCCCAATCATCGCCTAAGGGTCGTTTGTGGCCACATCTGGGGAAGATGTGACCGCTGTAGGCGACCCGAGAACGGTGACACCCCGGTGCGGCCGCGTCTTAACGTGTAAAGCGGTGAGAGGCGTGACACCGACCTGCCACGGGGGTGACTCTGGTCACCCCGGGATGTACCTCAGTCATGAGCTACGGCAGGGGGGACTCCAGAAGCCGCCGATGCGTTCCTGGAGCTCCTCCCGACTGCCGAGGTAGGCCGCCGCGGTGGTTTAGTGGGTAGACCGGTTCGCCGGGAGTCCCACACACGCCCTTCGTATCCCCGACGGAGGGTATGGTTCGAAAAGCATTCCCCGCGTAAAAAAAAAAAAAAAAGGCCGGCTCAACCGGAGTGACACCACGGCCTCACAGAAAACCGGCAGTGAAGCAATTTTTCATTGCTTTTTGCCGAGTGAGTGAGGTTACCGGAGGTCCTAACCCTTCCCACTATTATAGCTTTTAGTAAAAACAAAATCTTAAATTAAGCTTATAGAGTTAATTGCAAGTCACATGAAGACCAAAATTGTTGAGCATAAAATGATCTCCGGCCTACATGAGCGCTGGCCTGGGGGTAATGGGTGAAGCTGCCCGTTACGCTAGCAGAAGTAGGCCTGAGACGGTGGTGCGACGTGTTCCTCTCTAAACTGGAAGGGGGGCAAGGCCCTCCGTACGCAAGAGTGTGGCTGTTTGTTTAAGAGGCGGCCAAGATCTGCCAGGGTTCTCGGGGACCCGAGTCCTTTGTTATAGACTCACTGGTGACATGGTGGTTTAAGTCTGTTCGATTCCGACATACCCCTTCGTGGAGGTTTATATTAGGCTTTTTGAAATAAATACAGCGGATATAAAAAAAAAAACATTTTATTGGCTTATAGCTATCGAAAAAGTAGGTACAGCTCAGAGTTTGACTAATTATCTAATTAAAGCGGTTTTAGTCTTATATTGGAAAAAGCCGCAAACATATTTTTTTAATTAATAATTAATATTTGTCGTCTTTGAGCATTGCATTTTTCGTCAAACATCAGTATTAAATATACTTTCAAGTTCACAAAAGCTCTTCAAAGGGCCAAGGGCCTCGCAAAGGTCTATCGCCCGGAGCCTCGTGATGCCTAAGGCCGCCCCTGCACCCATTCACCACTCGTTGTTTTATATCCCAAGTTCCGTCTACTGCCGCCACTTCCTAGTTTGCACTCGACCCATATGATTGAACTACATTAATTTGCGTAGAACTTTTGCTTTATTGTTAGTCCTTGAAATATTACAAATCGGGTTTTCGGTCTCCCGCCGCGTCTGTCTGATTCGGATTTTCACTAATAGACAGAATGATTCATGAGGTAGGTTTAGGTGTATAATTTGTTAAGATTTTGTGTAAATTGATTGAAATATAATGATGATTGTTGAAGATGTCTCTGCTACGGGCGGGTTGCTAGTGTTTTATAAGTGTGTATGTAATATTCGCTGTAAAGTTGAAGGTAGGTTTATAAATGTAAATTACATGTTGATTACTATACAACAAATCTATAACTTTCCATACTTGAAAGATAATTTATTAGCATATTACTACTTCTAGATATAGTTAATCGTTTAAGTATATCGATTAGATACTTCGTTTATAATCTCGTAGACTTGTTTGCTTATATCTGTTTGTGTGTTTATATCATTTCTCTTTGTTTCAAAAACATTATCGTCTAGCCCAGTCAAGGAACTAAAATACCTAAATTTGGATTAACACGCATTTTTATTTTTGGATAAATAGTAGAAAAATGCGCTGATTAGGAATTTCGACACCCGCAGTCTGGACAAGTGGGGCGTCATTTTTTTTAACAATTTAATAGAGAAAACAGACTTTTTTTACATTTCGTGTGATATCTCGTCCATTTTTCAATCGAAATGTCCATTTTTGATCGTAAACAGCTAGGTTGGCTGGGCTAGTCACTGGTCCGTTGTATTTAAAATTATTAATACCTTTCATTATAATATAATATTTAATAATTCTCTAAAAAATACAAACATTTTTTTTTTCTATACACTGTATAACAGTGTATAGAAAAAATATGGTTGTTTTTGTAGTTTATTGAAGTTTCCGAAAAAAAATATAAGGGTTAAAATTAATTGTTTATAACAAATTGTTAAGTTAATGAACAATGAAATTATTTATAAAAAAAAAAGAATTTTTCCGTTAATCCATTGAGAACGGTCAATGATGATTTTTAAGAATAAAATAATTTCTTAACTAGTAATTTAAACAATTGAAATATAAAAAAAAACGATTATAAACAATAAAAAAAAGTTATTAAAATTTTTTTTTCTTTTAAATCATTATTTCACCTATACAATAAGATGGTAAAAAAAATATTTTTAAAAATCCCAAAACAGTCTATTTGTTTATAAACAATATCTCAACAAATGACGTAAAATTTTTTTTTCCAATGTTAATTAAAACCTATATTAGATGGAAAACCAGTAATAATAAGATATTCCAAAAAGAATAATTTTTTGATAAATTCCTTAAATATCATTATTTTGGAAGTTATTAACAAAAAACGAAATACATTTTTTTTATCTTATTTTGTTAATAACAATCGCAATTTTTTATGTGCTAATAAGCCCTTAAATAACATTTTTCTAGACGTCATTCCGAATCGAATGAGCTATCGCACGTATTTTTAGGAGCTTTATGTCTGTTTAACACGTTTTGAACTTGTTGACTAGACTAGTAGTGGAATATATACAGGATAAAAAACGCTTGGGTTGGAATTGTATTGGATTCACAGGCAGAATGTACTACTTAATAGAAATGTAATGTGAGCTAATCTGTTTCGTATTTTCCACCTCATGTTTTTTTCTTCTTTTTATTTTTTTCCTTAATTTTCAGGTTCCCTATTGTCATATTCTTTTTTTAGAGATTTTTTTTGAGGTACACGATTCCCCAAACGTTACCCCAGCAGAAATCGCAATATCTCGAAAACCTGAAGACGCACAATTTATATTTTCGGCCCACATTTTTGGACAAATATAAACTCTCTGCCTATGCACATTATTCCTCTCTGCGATAATTAGTTTAGAATTTTATTTGCTGGAACAACGTTACTCCTGCAGGAATCGTTTTTTTCCGTGTTTTTCTAAAACGACAACATGCACAAATTTTGTATGCGGCGCACATTTACAGCACAGATTACGCACTAATTATACGTTCCACTCATATCACTCTAGGAGCCATTTTTCTGCCAGGGTAACGTACACGTCGCTTCCTTGCTGATAAAAACAAATTGTTTATAATGAGCAAGTCCAAAAAATTTTTTTTTGTCGTGTAATGCCTCCAAAGTCTTGTTCACAGGGAAGGTATGAGTGACCACTAACAAAAAAAAATTGGTTTATTTCTTCGGCCAAACACAGATTTTAAATAGTTTTTAATGCAAACGTGTTAGGTACTAATGCCATCTTTCGGTACCTCGAATAATCAATGTTAGGTCATTTTACTTCTATAAATTATAAGATAGATTTTTGACCGCCGTTTTTGCGCTCGCGGCCTCATTTGATCCAAGGTGTTGGATAATGCCGCCAGTCACTCTTATGGGCTTGAAACTACGCCTCCAAACATAAAGGTGATATTTTGCAACCTAATACTACAGCCATACTTTCTCCAATCCATATCCCAAGGAACAATCTAGGCCTTTGATCTCTATTGGAATCTGATCCCGGATAGACGCAGGAACAAAATTGATAGCAAATTGCATTGTTAACATAAAAGCATGTTGAAAGAACTGAAGCTAGAAGAAGGGACATGGAAATCGTGCTGGAAAAGGCATTTTCTGACTGTCGAAAATTGCTCCATTCCTCCTATGGAAAAAATTCTTTAAACAATTAAAAAAAAACACATTACTCATGATACATGATTTTAATTTTTATTCCTACCTCCATTATGAGCATGTAATAACATAAACATATTTTAAACATTCACTATAACCATTTCAGCATATAGCTTCTAATTGCTTATCATTTACTCTACAACTAAAATTTTAATTTAATCGTCACATATCGCCATTAATAGCTATTATTTATAAAAGAATAGGCCACATAAATACAATTGAATTTTTATTCATTTTACACAGCTCTAAGCTCCCTATATGTTTTAACAAAATTATGATAGGTGCACAACTATTAAGACATGGAAATCATACCATCTGATCTCAACTTATCTACTATAACAGAGCAATTTCTTTATGTAGACAGGTTTTTTGGAAACTCTAATTACCATTCTTATTAAGTATTAGGTTTACAGAATAATAACTTGATATATACCTCACACATGGCCTTATAATCCCAAACTGGGCAGAGCCTGTCCTATGGTAAACAGACTGCTGATAAACATACTTATAAATTTCTAAATATATACATATTATAGATAAATTACACCCACACATAACAAATGATCGTGCTCATCAAACAATTATATGTCCTGGGTGGGAATCGAACCGACAACCTCTGGCTCATCAATCAGGATCACTAACCACTAGACCAACAGGCCAGCCAGAGAATTTTAGCAGAGCGGATAATGTTGTAATCGCTGGAGTTGTATGTGTAGACTATGAAAACTATGTTGTTAGCACCTTAAAAAACTTATTTCACTATCAACGAGGATACGTAAGGATTAGTCTACATTACAAGATCCTAGAACTATCTTAAATTTAGATTTATACAAACTAAAATTAATTTGAAGTGCACATGTTGATTAGACATCTATTTCTTAAATGTATCTATATCGACAACACGTCTAACTATAATGTGGCTTATAGCCCCTTGTATTCTTCTCGCCAACTTCTTTAACCTAAATGAATATATCAGAAATGTTCGTAGACACTTTAATGATTTAAAGTCTCAAATTACACACAAGTTATATTACGTATCAGTATTTACAAAGTTATCAAACAGGATTCTATTTCATTTTAGTATTTTTTATGCAACTATGATGAAATTAAAATAGTCCCTATTTCCTTTGGTCACGCCATAATCTCAACTTATGGCGTAACAGACTTTATTGATCTTTTTTTAAATGTTTTTACTTTGTAGAAGGTTCTTACGGAACGAAAAATTAAGAAAACTAGAGATCGCGTGGTGGTCGAATTTCTACCATCGTTTTTTCATTGGCCAGTATAACTTGAGCTGTCATTGTATAGACTTATTTACCATGACGGGTCAACGCATATACTGGACGCGTGTAATTTAATTAAGCCGTTATCACGTAATTTTTAAAGTTGTAGCTTTCTTCTTCTTCTATATATAAACTGTAAAAATTCCAAAATTCACGTTCTACGTTCGCGTAATTTTCTTAAAAGAATTCTCTTCACGTATTAATTAAGAAAATTAGAAAATTGGTACCCAAGTGGAAGGCAACAGACAGTACAGTATAAATTAGAGGGGCGTGAGCATAAAATAACTCCGGATTGGCATTTTTCGTCTAGATGTACATTTTATTTTTATAGTTCATTAACTGCACATTCACGAATTCGAAATAATTAATCTAAGCGTATCTTATACATAGCTGACGCTCACATATTTTTACTTGCCACTATAAGTTTATGCTCACAACTCGAAAAGATTTTCTATTAGATCAATATTCTCTTACATGGGACTATGATACTTAGTATAAGTTTTACAGTTTATGTTTTCGAAAGAGGTCGAAAATAAACGAAGACTTACACGCAAGATCTTATGCTAATGAAATTTGTGCTTCAGTGAAATTTGAAGCAATTTACAAGATGCTTATTTAATTTAGAGTCCGTTTAGAACCGGGTGGGGGTCGGGGTGATGACGCAATAGCGAAAACATATTGCTGAGACGGAAAATACATTATAACATTCGTAAATGATACGAATTACTGTCTTTCTCTTATATCTCAATCTTCACATTTCCCTCATCCAAAGAGAGAAAAAACCTCAAAGTTAACTTGCAATACATTCCTAACGTAAATTGTCGTTGAATTCTTGTAAAGATACAATTGAAACGCGTCTTCTTAAGTTAAAAAACCTCACTGCCCTTTATCATCGTCTTCCATTGCAAATTCTGCATCTAATACCACCTGAAACATAATTATGGTTCAATAAAATATACTTCATCAACATATCATCAACATTATTATCAAACACTCCCAATCTTGTGTTCTTTGGTAATGCCAGATATGCATTTCGCTAAGGAGTGACTTAAAAAGGACGTACTGCTGTCAGCTTCCGGACATTCTCGCAGTTACTAGAATCAGTCAGTTGAGCCAAGCAAGAGTCAAGGTAGCATCTTGATTCTTGTTTGGCTCCATTTAGACGCAAAAACATTCATTACGATATGCGATAGCATTTTGGGCCAATTTCAACCCAATCAACTTAGAATGCGCTTTTCCTCAAAGCAAATTACTTCTCAATCAATCAATTAGCCTAAGTTAGTCCACTGCTGGATCTCCCAATGTGCGCTATAGCACCTGGTCCTCCGCCTTCCGCATCCAGTCCCTCCCAGTAAATTACTTCTCCTTACTTGCGTTTCTTTCTTAACGACTTTCTAAAAGACAAGTAATAATTCAACTAACCGCTTGCATTCCAGCGACGGCTCGGTCTGTTTCTTTTTCAGAATCATCGCCGCCCTCTTCGTCTTGTTCTTCCACGACTTGCATGTGCGCTTCTTGCATCTCACCATCTTAATCAATAAATTCTTGCATTATCAATACAATAATACATTAATGATGCCAAGATTTAATCAGTAGTAAAAGTGATATTTATCTTTACAAATTATATATTTAGTATGTCTTGATAAATTACTGATAAATTTTATCTTTACTTTACCTTGATAATATAATTTCTAATCTTCGAATTAAAGATTTTATTATTAATAGCAAGAACATTGACCCTATTGGTATTGGTAGAGGGCTCTGTTTTCGCATTTGGACTCAAAACATTGACTCTAAATAATGTATTTACATTGGTTGTGTCACTTTTGCAAAATGGGAATATCCTCCAGCTATCTGAATAAGTTTCATTGCAATCGGTTTGGTAGTTTTAGCGTGAAAGAGTAACAATCATCCATACATCCTCACAAACTTTCACGTTTATAATATTAGTAGGACTAGCTGTTGCCCGCAACAATCGCGACTTAAATTTTGATGAAATTTATCGCACGGGTACACCTATATTATGCGGGGATAAAAAAAGTAGCCTATGTGCTTTTCCCGACTATAATCAATCTCTGGGCCAAATTTCATCTAGATCCGTTCAGCTATTTTTGTGTGAAAGAGTAACAACAAACATCTATCCATCCATCCTTACAAAATTTCGCCTTTACAATATTAGTACAAAAGTTAGGATTTAGGATTAGCAAAACAACCTACCTTCATTTGTTGCATGAATCAATTGAAGTGTCCCATCAACAATTTGTCCAGAGATAACACCTGAGAGTCCGGTCACGTTAATCTGCTGACGAACCTTTTTGGCCTCCAGCTCCAATTGCTGCTGTAGATACAAGTCTTTGTGGTGGACCTTGTTATGGTATTTCAAGTGATGAGCCTTTGTGAATTTTTTGTTGCACGGGCCGCAACTGTGGAGGATAATAATCATGTCAAATGTATCAAGATATGAAGACAATTTGTATCAAAAGGATATTTTATATTGTTTTCTTGAAGGACACTAAGTAACATAGGCACAGTATTACTACCTATTTCGCTAACCTTTGAAACAGAGCACAAGGGTTGTTGTCACATTATACATTATCAAAGTTTGGTTTCAATTCGATCCCTGATTAATATCACTCTTCCAAATCATTTTCACCAATATTAACCAAAATAATTATTTGTGTGTGTATATAAACCATACAAAAATCTGACCTACGTAGACAGAGCCGCGGGCTTAAGATAGTAGTGTATATAAATTGTACTTACGAATACTTCTTCTCTCCAGTGTGTGTCAGCATATGATTGGCGAGTACGTACGAATACGTAAACGACTTGCCACATAGTGAACACTGGTACGGACGGACACCCATGTGTAACCTGTTTATAGAAAGACATGTTACAAAATACAAATTAATGGAATGTTCTCATTTATCAGAATAAAATTTGTATGACTTGTACCATACCTGTTCCCAATCTGGCCTGTTGGTATAGTGGTTAGTGACCCTGACTGCTAAGCCAGAGGTCGTGGGTTCGATTCCCAGCCAGGACAAATAATTGTGTGATGAGCACGATAACTTGTTCTGTGTCTGGGTGTAATTTATCTATAATATGTATGTATTTAGAAATATGTAAGTATGTTTATCAGTGGTCTGGTTGCCATAGTACAGGCTCTGCCTAGTTTGGGATCAGACGGCCGTGTGAGAGATGTGTGGAGTTAAAAAAAAAAGAAATCTGTTAAAATTTTATTATACAAAAATATTAAATATTCATAATTTTTGGGTTCGATTCCCGCTCAGTGCAAATATTTGTATGCACGAATATACAGTACCCTCTAAACTTATTGGCCGGCCTGAAGTTGGCGCAACCGCCATCTCGAGTGGAAAATTACTAACCCAAATATGACTTCGATGTTAATATAGTATTAGATCCAAATTCCTAAGTAGATTTTTAATTTTATTCCATACTAGCCACACGCCCCGGCTTTGCACGGGTACAAATTATTCACCTAAACCTTCCTCATAAATCACTCTGTCTATTAGTGAAAACCGCATGAAAATCCGTTGAGTAGTTTTTCAGTTGATCGCAAACAGACAGACAGACGCGGTGGAGGACTTTTTTTTATAATATGTGGTGATGAATGAACCTAGTATGTATTTTGCATTCTGCGCACCGGGTCGCGGCCAATAAGTTTGGGGATTGCTCTATGTATTTGCATTGGCCTGGGTGTTTCTATGTATAATATGTATGACGTATGTATTTAAAAGAATGTATTTATGTGTGTTTATCCGTGTTTTAGAACCCACAATACAAACTTTCCTTAGTTTGGGTCTAGATTGGATGTGTAATGTCCCAGGATATTATAATTATTGTACTTAAAATGTATTTTAAATATAAAATAATAATATTAATAACTTGAGACATCTCACATACGATCGTCTAATTCCAAAACTAGGCAGAACCTGTACAATGGTAACCAGACTGTTGATAAACATACTTATATATTTTTAAATACAAACATTTTATGGATAAATTACACCCAGACCAGGGCTACATCACTCACTCGAGGTCGCGTTTTATATACCTACCAATTTAGCTATCCGTCCACGGTAAAAGTGTCAGTAGGGGCAACAACGCGTAGCTGAGAGCACGCACGCACGGCAGAACGGCATTCTCCGTAATAAAAACAAAATGTCAAATCGAACTTATTATGAAGTGGAGATGTTTAGTTATTGCTAAATGTATTTATTATGTTAAATTGCGTTATTGCTAGATGTTAGTGATCTGTAAAATCCTTTAAAAATAAGTTGCAAAAATGATTTCAGCTATTACTTTTTTGTCAATATAATATAAAAATACTTTAGGTGTTTATTCTTTACTCGCCATTGCCGCGTGGCTGTACTAATAATAAATAATAGTTATCTTCTCAACAAAAAATAAATGTTACTTATATATATAATCTATACAATGTTGCACTAAATCAGGTTTTGAGTGATTAGCCAGAGTGAAGTTGTAATAAATGTAGTCTATTAAACCGTCAATAATAAACCCATAATTTCTACGAAAGGTGACGAACTTAGAAGGTGCGGACTGAAAGCGTATTCATTTGTTGTAACTTGTAGGCAAGGCGAACTGAAGGCTGCTTCTCTCACACAATATGGAATATAGTTAGAAATATAGTGAAAATAATAATAAGAGCTACTGAAATGTAAAACATATTGAGAGCGCCACGGATTGAGGTTTTTATTTGAGTAGGTAGTTATTTGTTATTTAATACTTTTGTGTAATATAATATGTAATACAAAAGTATTAAATTATAAGAGTATCTTTCTCTAGTCTACGCAACAGCCATTACTAGCAACCCGCCCTAGCTTCGCACGGGTAGCAGAGACATCTTCAACAATCATAATCATATTTCAACCAATTTACACAAAACCTTAAAAATTACATACCTAAACCTTCCTCATAAATAGCTCTATCTATTGATGAAAACCGCATGAAAATCCGTTGAGTAGTTTTTGAGTTTATCGTAAACAGATAGACAGACAAACGCGGCGGTGTAAAATGTAGTGATGTAGTAATAGTGATGTATAATGTCTACAGCATCAACATTTTATGTTACTATTGAAGGTTTAAGGATATTTTAATTTCTTATAAAAATCAAAGATATAATTTCATAGGGGAAATAATTTTATTAATCATTATATAAAACTCAACACCCATAAATTTTATTATCAAGTGTGTGTTCCGATATGCACTGCGAGCACTATAAGAACTGACGTCAATTTAGTATACTGCGAAGCCGTTCCTTTATAATTAGCTTTACTGGTTACTGTTTAATACGGAACACAGTCCAGTATACTGCCATCTATTTTTTTTGGCGCTGTTTTGACGTGAAAATAATTATCATATAATTATAGGTACAAGTTATCTGTTCAACAAGAAAAAAATTTGTTTGCATGTAGTTATATTTAAAAATTTAATATTCAAGTCAATTGTAAATTGACAATTACTCGCATAATAAAAGTAAGTTTACTTTTTATTGAAAGAAAATATTGTTTTTTATGTAACCGAATGCATAATAACTTCATAACCGAATTATTTAAATGGGGCTATGTACGGTAAAAGGGATGAACATATTTCGACAAATAATTGTTTATAATCTAACTGGAAAAAAAAATTGTAGTTGATCACATGATCAAAGCACCGAGAGCACCTTTCCTCGAAAACGATAGTGCTCACAGTACAAAAATGGCGACGATTTATGACGTCATATACTTCCCTAGGATACTGCGGCAGTATTCTGTCAGTCCATAACGGAACGAAGTTATCTCCAGTAAGAGCACTGAACAGTGCTCGCAGTGTATATCGGGAAATCCCCAAAATAAATATTTTATTTCATTATTTGTGTACTTTGTACAACCCTAGAGTGTCCGGCAGTTCGGCTATATGCACAGACGAAGGTCGCGCCGGTGGGCAAGGCGTTCTCAACTTTCGAGAAGCGTAAATAAGATATATTTCTGGTCGCAGCTAACGCCAGGTATTATTATTTCAATTTTGTAGGCTATTATAACGTAGGTATTTTGAGTTTTGTATGGGAGTGATGTATCTGTTACGAAGTAACTTTTATCTTATCTGTGCCCAGACACAGAAGAAATAAATGATAGTGCTCATCACACAATTATTTTTCCTGGGTGGGAATCATACCTATAAATCGAAATAATTGAGTAACATTTACACATGGAACTGTAGAGGAAGGAACCTTACACTTATAATTAGAGATAATATATCCAAATGATGTTGTTTGTTACAGATACTTTGTAAATTTATTACAACTTTAGTAAATCTGTGTGTCATTGAATACATTATTGTTATTTTTTAAGACTGCTTTAACCATCAATAGTATTGTAACACCACAAAAAGTACTTATCCATGGCACATATGTTTTAAAATTGGAAAGTGCTTATTTTGTAAATGTTTTGTAAGGGGTTCGCGGTTGGTGTACAAAGTAATAAAACAATAATTGTTTACGACTACTTGTCGTACAACAGCAACGGTTCCGAGTACACTATCTTGCACAATTAAAACTAAAACATTTTATAGCAGGTATGTTCATTGGATATTGGCGTTAATGCTGTTAAAAAGGCCCTAATACACCGTGTTTGTAGTAAACTCCGTTCATCATCATTTCATCATGTCTTCGGCAGGTTTGTGCAGCGAAGAAAGTAAAACGATTTCTATCCCATATTAATTTTCTTACTTTTTTACATTCTCCCAAATTTAAAACATTATACTAACCTTTTCAGGAAACATCTCTAAGGGGATACCATTCAATTATACAGCCCTCGGCTCGGTCACATTGTATGTTTACCTCAGTTGCAATCATTTATATACATTATAGCACCAATAATGAATAATCAATCTTATCCAAAATCTTAAGATATGTTTGATATGTTAACTTTTGATTAATATTTTGATTATTATAAAAGATTAAAATTGAATCGTTTAGACGCGAGATAAGATCGATTATCAGGAATGAAAACAATAAATGTCAGTTACCTTTCATGTTTCTGTCGAGTGCCGTAGTCGCCGAACTGGCGGTCACAGATGCGACACTTGTAGGGCCGCTCGCCCGTGTGGCGCTGCATGTGGCGCTTCAGCGCCTCGCGCATCACCGACGCGAACCCGCACACGCTGGGTACCGACCGTTTGTGCTTTACACCACTAACCGCCCCGAGCCAACACACGACAAGTCTTTCTGACGATCTGACTTAATGTATCTTGTCTTGGGGAAAATAAAGACGGTCAACGGCCCAACCATCTGAATTTTTTACGAAAAATGTAGTGATAGGGATAATTTAAATTATTAATTTACAAGCCTCTACAGAACTCAAGACAAGGATAAACGAATTTGTGTAACACACATAAACAACCGCGTACGCTACTACAAAGAGCATTTTGTTCTAATATATTATTATGATAATTTGTGACATTAAACCCTGAACACCCATACCAACACATTTTCCACGTAAAAAATCTTACCTTGCTATAAACTTTCATGTTTAACTCGCAGAGCAACGAACAAACGCGGAACAGCCTTCGAAGTACACACTGTTTTAGACCACCTTTGTTTGGGACTATAGGATGACTAGGGATTGTCTTCGTCACCCAACAGTCCCGAGCTATGGGAACTCGCCTCTCATGCTTCTGGCGACTGCCGAAGTCCCCGAAGCGGCGGTCGCAGACGCGGCACTTGTACGGTCGCACTCCGGTGTGACGCATCATGTGCCGACGGAGCTCCATGTTCAGAACGCACGCGTACCCGCACACACTACCGACAACATCATTTTAGGGTTAACGGAATAAAGTATATATTATACAAACAAGAATACATACAAAAATAGACTTTTTCTTCTTGCAAGAAAATATTAATGATTTTTTTAGGAGTAAGATAAAACAATAATACACATTTGTTTAAAGCATTTTTTTTATTACGGGTGCGAGTGCGTTCTTTCTTTTGTCGACATTTATTTTTATTAAAACAGTGTGTACGGCCGTTCATTATGGGAGCAGGTGTATTTATTTCTAGTATTTACATTTATTGAAAAAAAAATTACTAATTAAAGTTCCCACCCGCACCCATAAATCGAAAAAACATGAAAGCGATAACCGATAATATAAAAAAAGTATTACCTACATAACCAAAAATAAATATACACAAAAATTGTTTTCAATACATTGCGCATGGGTAATATTTTTTAAGTAACTTTTGGCAGTTTCGTTTGCCGCCTATAACATAAAAATAAAAAGATTAAGTCTAAATATGAAAGGAACACCTTTAAACCAGTAAAATTAGAAAAAGCGCTGGATGTAATTCCTTACAGATAGCTACATAGTTCAGGGTATGTATGTATGGAATACGAGCGTATCTGTGAATTACCTCCCATTTTAGAGTTGCGTTGCGTTGATTTTTATTAAAGCTTTTAGCCGATTTACAATAAAGGAATTCAAAGATATAAGTTTTATAGGCAATATCAAGACGGTCAATTTGCGGCCAAACATTAAAATCGGTAAATAATTGTTGTAAATAATCGATATATAGGGTCGAAAACATCGAAAATGTCAATAATTTTCTATCTGAGTCAGTTGCCGCCATAAAAAGTGACTTTTCCAAGGCTATTTTACCACCTCGTTTTTGGTGTAACGATTTTTTTAATTTTCATAAACAAAATGGCATTTTAAAAAGTTCGACTTGCATATAGCGTTTTTTACAAAAAAAAAAACAATCGATTGATTAAGTTTGTTTGTATACCAAAAAAAAATCAAGCACTTTTCATACCTGCAGACAAACGGTTTAATGCCCAAATGTCGTCGAATGTGAGCCTGTAGTGATGCATTAGAAGTGAATGACGCGCCACAAGTTTCGCATGTGTGCCTAAAAAAAATAGTATGTTCTTACACAATTTATTTTTAATTTCATCTGTAACTATACAATCAACATAACTTTTAAAGCATCCTAATCCAAACTTAATATTGTAAAAAAATCGCTGTTACCCGCGACTTCGTTCACGTGAAAAATTTGGTAAAATCTAGCTCACTCTAGATTTCCATCGGGCGATTTGAGGTCATTCTGACGTATCATAATAAAAAAAAATTGGTGAAATCTATTCCTCGGAACCATGCATGTTTCCGAGATAAAAACTGCTATTCCACACTATAATCTATATCGTTTTTGTGTGAAAAGAGTAACAAACATCCATCCATCCATCCATCCATTCATTCATTCATCCGTCCGTCTGTGGGTCAGTCTGTCCGTCCGACGTCTTCACAAACTTTTTTATAATATTAGAAAGAGGTAATAATAAATAAAATTGTAAGTTTATTATGAAGTCTCATTCTGTTGTTCTAATTTACTTCAAAGTGAAAATGTCGGTACAAATTATAAAATCAACTTACGTCTTTTCATATATGTATTTCTTTTTATTTACATTCTTCTTTTTAGGCTTGGGGTTCAGAATATGTTCTGGTATCGGCTCTGAAAACGCTAGGATGGTTTCCTTGAGAAGCATGTCTTCTCCGTCCTCAGTCTTGGGCTTAATTTTCGCATCTGATATCTTGCGCGGGCGACCGCGTTTGCGGTTTTGTTGCTGGTCATAATTATAGAAAATTACTTTAGTATGATCATATCGATTATTACAGTTTATATATTTTTAGCACAACTAAGATGGCGTCGGAAATTGCAATCAAGACTTTGCTCACTTCTAACTATAACCCGCAAATATACAACCAATACATGCTTCTTATGCAAATAATAACCTTAGTTGGAGGTGTATATGTGGGTGATTCCCATGAACATTGGGCAACTTTCTATCTGATTTAAGACTATAGGTAATATTTAAAATTGTTTTAATATTGCACTCAATTTCGTTAACGTAACAATTCGTTAAGACTAGACCCCAAAGTCAATCCCTAGTTGTGTGCCTCCAGAATCAGAATATTTGGATGGTCACCCAATTTTGATAGAATAATCCATATACCAACTGATGGTAACGACCTGTCCTGTAACAATTATACTGTAATTCCCCATCCAAGTTTATTCAATACTAGCTGATCCAACAGATGTTGTCCTGTCAAAATTACAAAAAAATGTGTTGTTCATGGAAAAAAAACACTTCCAAGTTTTTTCCTCATTCGAGTCACATTGAGCGAGGCAAAGAAATCTCTTAGTAACCTACGCTCTAAAACCGACACAAGTAATGATTTCTTCGCAGCGCTTACCACTATCGAAAATTCATTGGAGTGATTGATAGACTGAATTTGCTCACTCAACAGAAAATTACAAACTACTTTTCAGTAAATAATAATTCTTTGTGAATAATTGTATGAATGTTGAAAATAATAAAACTCGAATCTTGATCAAATTTTGTTATTTTGAACTTTTGGTAAATTGAAATTTTTCCTGGTCCCTTAAGTTTCAACTTATCGATAATTGACTGTATATAGAATAATATATATGAATTCATGATAGTGAAGTATATTCAGTGGTGGTCATATAATTAAAAAAGCTTGTGTGGTACAAGATTTTTTTACATTTGCAATGAAGTATGAAAACTCATCAACTAGACAGTGAAAAAAAATATTATTTCTGATCAAACCAAAAAGAAACAGAATGTTTCAGGTGGAAAACGATACGTACGGCGTGCTTTTAACAAAGCATTTGACCCCAAAGTCACAATTAGCGGTGGAAATGTGAAAATTTTGGGGTTGCTTTCTTGGTCACGGAGTTGGACTATTAGGAGCGTAGAAGGTAACATGGATCAACTACAGTACAAAAATATATTGGAAACAACAATGTTACCTTATGCTGAAGAGGTACTTCAAGTAACTTGGATATTTCAGCACCACAAGGATCCCAAGCATATGGCACGCTCAGTAAAGGAATTTGTTGAATCACAATCAGTTTGTCTTAGACTGGCCAGCTAACAGCCAAGATCATTTAGATCTTGGATGTTAGCTGGCCAGTCTATAGAACTAAAATTTGTTATTATTTTAAACCTGTTATTCCTAATTCCTTTTGTTATGATCACATCAATATTTCATAATACAATATAATTATTTCAGAGAGAAACACAATAAATTTTACAAATGTCTGTATTTACAAATAATTTTTAACTATATGACCACCACTGTATCATTTAAACTTAAATGTTAAAATAACAAATTTAATGTAATGGAACTTACTGTTTCCTTGACTTCAGGCTCAGATTCGGGATCATCTCCTCCAGGTGTGAAATCAGGGTCATCGTCAATACTGCCAAATTCTAAAAAAAAACAACTAATGATTTTTCAGTGTAAGTGAGAAGGTGTCATAAAATACTGTTGACTTATTACAGAGTTGTTGAAGTAAATTTTTTTCTGCACTATTATATGTCTGATACTAAATAATTGTTGCATTTCAAGAAGAATTAACCACATTTGGCACTGTGCCTTGTTGATAAATCTGTATCTATTGGAGCAACATCACATACCACTCTTGTGCGACAGGATCCCGAAACAACACATCTTTGAGAGGGAGTATCAAATACAACTACTTGAAAACGACCAAGATCAATCTGGCATACATGAAGTGCGAATCTACACGGATGGTTCCAAGATGGGGTCAGGGACTGGAGCCGGAGTTTTCACACAAGATTTAAATATAAAAATATCACTGGCGCTTGGTCAACACAGTTCCATATTTCAATGCGAGTGCGTTGCAATAACCTACGCCGCGACTGCGGTCATGTCAAAAGGTATAAAGGATTACAACATCCAAATACTGTCACCACCATTAGCTCAACAACACCACTAACTCCGGTCTCATTTATGAATGCCACCAGACGCTAGAGCGTTTAGCCTCTGCCAATGGGGTAATTCTGCAATGGATCAGAGGGCATAGTAATTCATTAGGAGCTGGCAAGGAAGGGATCCACAACGTAAGTGGCAGGCCCAACTATACTACTACTACTTCCCTTTAATCAACTTCGCTCATGGGTAAGACAATGGACTCGTGAAGCGCACAACGGCCGTTGGGCCGACACACCGGGCTGTAGGCAGTCTAAACTGGTGCTGACGGAGGTCTCACCACGTTTAACTTGCAGACTGCTCAGTCTTAACCGACTCAACATCAGAATAGTTGTAGGAACCATTACTGGCCACTTAGCCCTAAACCGGCACCTATTCACCATCAGTGCGACAGACAGTCCTCTATGCAGAGGTTGTCTCGACGCGGAGGAAACTGCCCGCCCACGTTATCCTGGAGTACGAGGGAGTGGCCACACAACGGGCAAGTATCCTCGCGGATGCGAGATCGCTCCTAGAAGCCTGCGAACGCCCCAGGAGGCTTCTGTGCTTCTGGGAGGAGCTAGGCTGGCTCAACTAGTCAGCCTATCTGAATGCATAATGGACCATCTATGAGTCTAAATGCGGAAACAGAGCCCTACACCAATACCAATACCACTCTTCTAAAATATATCACTTAAAATAATAAGCTCTGAACAACAAAATAAGTCTTTACCATCACCACCATAAGCATCTTCATCGGCTGGTTCTTCTTTCAAATCAAGGGATCCAGTTGCCAACAGTGTTGTTAGAGCTTCTGGCTCCTTTTCATGACTTTTTGGCTTCTTACGCTGGTATGGAGACAACTCTAAAATGAATAATAAATAAATGAACATAATATAATAAAGTATGATTTTAGTATTCATTAAGCAATAAACCATTGAAATCATATTTTTTAACTAAATTACATGGTTTTTGGCTAGGGAAGCCCTATGGCTAGAGATACAACACTGGACTTGATGTTTCAGGTCACAATAAGATTCTATATAAATTGAAGTTTGGAGATTGGAGAAGTATCTCTAGCTGCAGAAGATAGTGTAACCAATGACTATTAGGAAGTTTGCACACTAACAACACATGGTTTGCTAATGAGTAGGTTCCCCAGAATGTTATTGTATATTGTTACTTGCAACACTAGTGAATAGACATTCTCTAGTGTTGCAAGTAGATGATTCTAGACATCTATACGTACAATAGATAGATAGATAGATAGGTAGGTAGCTAAAATAACCTTAACTCTAGCATTCCTATTTTATGAACTATGCTTCTTTTAGACACAATACAAATCGAAGCTATGACATTATTATTTTTCATGTTGGTAAACCCTATATCTCATGATCATCAAGTATTTAGCAACAAAATCAGAGTCCATTTCCATGCATGCCTGCCATGCCTGAAGCATGTATGAATATGTCATTTAACATTGGTTATTATATTTGTTTGTAAAAAGTTATTATGAATACAACCTACCTATTTGTCCTTGTTCATTAGGATATTTTCTAGGCCGACCTCTTTTCCTAGGCCCAGGGGCTTTAGTAACAACAGCACTGCTTGGTGTCTTCACTAGTGTCCTAGTCCACTGACCCTGTGGATCATGTTCCACAGGCAACTCATATTGAAGAAGTAGCCCATTCTCTTGCTTGATCGTGATGGTTTCTGTCTCGGTGGGAGCTGAAAGTTGGCATCAAACTAAATGTCAGTGCTTGTTTATATTATGATAAGTTATAGGAAGTTCCTACACTGCTTGTGCTGTAGTTATTTCACCGACTTCATGATTCAAAATTAAGTATTATAAAATGTGTACATATAGCAATGTAGGTATACTACTTAACTCTTACACTAATCAAAGCAAACTCGTTTTAATATGACAAACAAGATTTGAAAGTATCTTTGTTGATCTAACTACAGAACTTCGATATCGCCTAGTACTTGGGTTGTGAAGGTCTGATGGCAGTCGCTTCACTTAAAATATCTAAGCTCGGCCGTATCGTAGTTAGACTGAAAGCCGACCCCAACTTAATTGAGAAAAGGCGCGGAAGATGATGATCTTTCAATTATATTGTGGGCTGTTTGGGTCAGTGCATAGATAGATCGATTCCTGTTTGGAGATAATAATTAAGTATTTCAGTTTATGAGCACTTTTTGTACATGTGAATATTATGAGAATCCGGCGCATTTTAATTACAAAAGATTTTGGTACTTTTAATATGAAGTATAATCAACGAGTCTATATGCAAAATGATGAGTTATAATAATCTAACCTTTAGACGAGTTTCCAGCCGACACGATTTCGGAGCTTTTCTTGAATTCTTCCAAACATTCTCGCAATGTGTCGTTGGAAGTTATACATTGCTGTTTGAACTGGTATGCATAGGTCAGACGATCGACACAATTTAAGCATATTAGCGTCGGTAAATTATCGTTTTTAGATACCTAAAATAGAAAAAATGTAGCTTTATTTTACTGGCAAAATATAACATCAATAATTAACAACTCCTGGGATGTCAGTGAAAAATCAGAAATTCGCTACAAAATCAACAAATAAACCAATATAGCAACATTATTGTAGTAAAAAATCAAATAGGGTGGCCATCGCAACCATTTTGGTGTGGTAATTTTTACATACCTCCACGCCACAGCAGTAGGTGTACTTGTCGCCAAGTTGTTCATTATTTTCGTCCCAATCAAAGAGGGAAACCATATCCCCAGTTTCTAAACATACTCTACATGTTAATTGCCAATCCATTTTATTATAAAAAAGGCCAGAGCCGGTAAAAGAAACGCCTAAAACCAACAAAATGCTGCGTTTTCTACAACCGGAAGCTGAGACATTAACTGACAGTGGTACCAACATACCAAACTATGTTTGTAATTTTACTGTCAAAATGCGGCAAAGGTTTCGTTCCTTTCAGCCAAAATCTGAGAAAACGTTAATTATAACAAAATATTATACGAGCCGTCACGGTCATGAACTCATGAATCATGAACATAAATGTTTTTTTTAACTAAAGTTATTAGTAATATTTATGGTTAATACTTTATTCATATGATCCAAATGTATGTAAATGGGTGTTACTCCCTAAGCTAACAAACAACAGACATTTAAATTCAACTTTCATAAATAAACTTTCAGAAATAGACTTTTAGAAATTTCAAATTAAACTTGTGCTTAAATTTTCATTACCGGAGTGGTAATACAAAAATATATCTAATTTATATCAACTAACAGTAGCGGATTTACCAGCAGGATGAGTAGGCTGGTGCCTAGCGCCACTTGCGCGGCAGATTGTAGGATATTTTTTCATGTCTTACAGAAATAAAAGAAAATTATATTTAGCTATATACTTTAATGTTATTAATGGTCTAACGCAATTAGCTGCCAAGAAAGGAAATTCGTCATCGTTCAAGGCGACAAAACTTTCATCCCCATCACTTGGATAATAGGCAATCCACCACTTTGCAGATCTCCAGAAACTTTTTGCCTCGCGCAACCAATCTGTGGAACAAAATTTCACCTTCGGTATTTCCGGACTTAAAGGCCGGTAACAAACCGATCAGGTGACCCGTCTGCTCATTTAAAAAAAAAAATAGGCAGTCATGGGACTGCTAACAGAAGTGAAAATAAATTATAATAAATATTGTAAAAAGTCGAAATTAAAATTGCGCCATCTGTGAAATTTGCCTTAACTAATATATCCCGCAGAATCCACAGATGGCGTAAAAATATTTTTTACGCCATCTGTGGATATGTGGAGTGGAAAATGTGTCCTGACGCGGACACATTTTCGATCAGGGTCACGTGTCCTGACGCGAGTTTAACATTTTTTACCCACCCCAAAAAGTGTACAACGCCGCTAAAGAAGTTTTCACTTCAAAATTATCCAGTGCTTGTTATGCACTTTCAATTCTAACAGAAACCACAAATGTAAATGTAACTAGAAACACATATTTTGGAACTGTTTATCCACTATTAACTTATGGTATTCTATATTCGGGAAACTCCACTAACGTGCAATCCACATTTATACTGCAAAAGAAATGTCTTAGGACAGTACCGAATTTATAAAATGCACAGTACCGAGTCGTTAAGAGACATCTTTATAACAAAAGGGTTTCTTACATTAACTGCGGTCTACATCATGGAGTTAAGTTTATTTGTAAGAAACAACGTGCATTATTTTGACTTTAAATCTGATACAAGAAATACTATTCGCAACAATTGCAAATATAATATTAATTTATCCAGGATATGTTATTTTCCACAAGTACATATATTACTGCCATCCTCGTTTAAAGTCAGTTACCCATAGCTATTAAGCATCTTTACGACATAATATTTAAAACTAAACTCAAAAAGTGGCTACGGGAGAATGTATTTTATAACCTGATGTAATTTTGTTGTTGTAATTTAAGATATGTATTGCAGTTAATATTTTAATTGTTAACTTTTATTATTACTTTTAATTTATGTTGCATGTCCGAAAGGATAAGTTTTCGAGTCACAATATTTATAATGGTATAAGACCTACTTCTACACAGCCAAGCAAAAAAATTACGTTTATCTTTATGATCCAGGAAAAAGTACTGTTTCCTAGAGATAGAAAAATAAAATTTCCGAAGCGAAGCTGTGGATAAAATCTAGTTCACTTCCTAGTGAAAATGGAACAGTACTAAATGAAGTTAAGGAAATTAGGACATATTGACAGGGGGCCAAGAAGCAGACTCTTCACAGAAATTTAAACAACGGACACAAAAAACATCTAGACTCGGGACAATTTTTTTATGCATCACACCATTTTTTTCCCGTGTTTATTTGAATCCACAACATTCAGCGCGGCGTAGTGGCGAGGCGACCTCTAAACCATTGCGCCATCCGTGTAATGGTTGTTTAAAATCTTTAGAAATGCAATTTAATAAACTGATAAAACAAATCCTCTACAATGCATTAGGTACTAAGGCCACTAATAAGAGTGTGCTTCGTTGGTCATCAATCACTTTCATGCAATAAAAGGATTATAAATCGCTAAGGGTTCACCGGACACTAACCAAAGATTTAAATCACTCTAAAAGGACACTATTTATCATTGGCGTAAAATTCAAGATTTCCTTTTCTTATACCTCTTAAGAAAGCAGTCAATAACGTAATCATATCGAACTTTCCGTGCCTAATAGAATGCTGCAATATCCAATCACAATACTGCCAAGATTCCCTTATTAAATTCTCTTTAAATTGTACTTAACTATTCAATTGAAATCTGTTACTGTTGAAATGTTAACTGCATATAATAATCGTTATTTAATTTATAATATTCAAGGAAGGCTGTAGGCGTCTAAAGTCCATATGCATATTATATACTACTTCTCACTCTAATAGACATGTGTAGTTCCGTAGCGGTATTGAATGGTGGAACGAATAACGAACTGTCCGTGTGACGTATGCCGCGAGCGTTGCGAGCTGGGCCGTCATCCCCTAATTCTGTTCCGTGCAAGGGTGTATTTTGAAAAGCAGGACTTACTTTTATGGACTTCTGTCCATAAAAGTAAATCCTTCTGGCAACGATTGAACGCATCAAAGGTGCCTGACCTACTTTTTACGTTAGCAATTATAAATAAAATACCTATATATCATATATTATGTATTATGATGTCCAAATTTAAATATTACTTAATTATGTAATACTATCAATTAATTTATAAATATTTTATATATAATATTTATAATATTATAATATATAATATTTATAATATTTATAAATAAAACTGAGGAACTAGATAGTTCCTCGGACATGTTTCCTGGAACTAGTTCCGACAAGGAAAGGAACCGTTCCAGGTTCAATCCCATGTCGGACATGGTTTGCGCATGTCTACACTCTAATAATTAAGTGTCGTGTTTTGGCTATGTCTATAGATATTTTATCAATATGAAGCTTTCATGTGTACCAACATAACAATAAAAATACTCTGCCCCTTCCCCTTTCAATAAACGTCAAATCAGTGCAAAATACAACAACAATAAACACGATGAAATTAAATATAAACGTAGTGTGCGTGAATTAAAGTAAATCAAAATGGAATTATTTCGATCAGACATGTTTTATATATTCGTTAGAAATGAATCAAGTTTATGGTGGAATAGACTAACGGGGGCATTTTCAGTGCGATCAGGTAATTATTAAAAATCTATATTTTTTTGGCAACTGCAATGATAATTCACCTAATTTTTGCATATACATGTTTAAAATTAATAACCCTAATCATATATACAGTTATTTTTTGTTTAAGTAGCGTATTATCCGAAAATTGTGCCATTCAATATGACGTGTTACTCTAAACTGCAATCCGTTGTTTTAGCATGGGATCTCTCCGACATAGAAGACATCGAATGCTTAGGCATCACAGACGGTATATTAGGCAAAGTAGAGCATTCTAATGTATTTGAACCTCGCCTAATGATTATAAAGGAGAGTGCTCCAGTAGGCACTATTTACTTTCATCATACTATATATAAAATCAAATCAGTATGCTTTTTGAATATGGGTCCCACTAACCAAGAGGTTGATTTATCTCCTTGCACTAAGCATGGTTCTTTGAACAGTATTACTAGCTCAAACAAGTCGTTAAATAAAAAAATGGGAACAAGACTGTTTGAAAATTCAGCATTTCTAAATAAGACTGTTGGTGCTGTAAAGAATGTAAGCAACACTATCAAGACTACTACTCAACAAGCTGCTACACAGGTAACAATATCCTTATTAAATATGTAATTAACTGGGCCACCATCTCTTGTTTAAGAGTCTCTCAATGTTTATTACTCGTGATGTCCAAACATATTTAACACATCACACAGGTTTGCGAGAATGTCGACGTAATTCAGTTGAATTGAACTAAGTTTGCTAAACAATCATAAATCTTTGATATTTTATTGTGAACAGAGATGCAACACCAATTTCGTGCTAACATTCTTTAGAAAACAACAAGTTCATTATATATGTTTAAGACAAACACTCTAGCAGAAATCACTAATTCATTGCCATTCTCTAAAATCAATCATTTTTAGTTCCGTCACCATTCTCTCAAACCAGCGACATATAATGCCATTTGAACATTTCCTTATTAAGCAAATATGAGAATACACTTTTTTATAAAAACCCAAAATCTACATCAAAGAAACCATATTTATTTCAAATTTCCATTCTTTAAATTGTATGCTTTATAATGCTTGTATTAAAGGTTTTACTTGGTGACCGTAAGGTAACAATAAGTTACAAAGATCTCTAGATGAGTGCAAAAGGAGCAGATAATTATTGTGTTAATTTAGTACAGTATTATGATTATTAATTATTTTATTGAATACTTATCAATGATCTTTAATTTGTGACTAAAATTAAAGGTGATTTTTTTTAATATGTTATGTTTCAAAAGGAATTAAGGCAATAAACAATTATAACTTATACACTTATTCATCACTTCTAGGTTAAATGTATAAAATAAATATAATATGGAAACAAAACAACAAAGAAAATTTTCTTCAAATAAATTTACTTATAAATATATATTTTGTACACTTAAAAAAAACAAACTTATTCATCTTAAGATCTTTCGCAATTTTACACACGAAAATAGTATGTTTCATACATAAATAACAGATGCATTGGTAACAAAAATATTTAGTTTTGCAGTCTTTTTTAGTATAACAGGTACACCATAACACATTTTTAGTGTAACAGGCATATTTCAAATCACCTTTTAGGTTCTACATTAAATAATTCATGATTTATGTCGCTTTCACATGTTCTTTCACTAACATTGACAATTTCAATGCCACTGCCGGATTCGCCAGACAAACTGACCACAGCCTATTCTAAAATACCCTATTTTGAAAACTAAACAAAAAAACAGTAAATAAAATGAGTGTTAAAATTCGTTACATGCAGTGTATGGTGGATTTAACGCATCTGCTGACAGATTTACCCAGGTATTTAAGGATAAAGGATATTTATATAAGGTACAGATTTAATCATATAATTGCATTTTAAATCTATTGGGGACTACTCTGCAGTGATGGGTACTGTGTAGTGTAACACACAGTACCCATAATTGAGTACACATTAGTAACAAAACAGTAATACAAACCACAGGTAATATAGCCTACTTTTGTGACTTGACTACTACTGGGCAACAGGCAACTGACTGCGCATGGTGTGCAATGCATTCATTGCACACTATGCACAGTCACCTGTTAGTAAGTAATAACAAAAATGTGTGCATACTATGAATCTAGATATTCTCTTTAGTACTTAAGTGTGATTTACTTGTAAGATTTAATTTATTGTTACAATTTCCTTGATCTTATTAAACTTATAATAAATATATTATGTGAACAAGTTTACCTCAGTAATGTAATGATTTATTTTTCATCCTATTTAATAAACAGTAGGAAAGATACACAACTTCAAAAAAGGAGAAGATGCTCAATTAGAAATTACGAGATATCTTTGTCAATTATGAATAATTAAAGTCTAATTAAATAAGTTGTATCATTAGCATGGCCCACAAAAATTTAACCAAAATGACTTTAAAACAGCTAATGAAATGCTTTCAAGAGATGTGGGGTACATGCATTGAAGTCACATTTCTTTTTTTTATAAAAATTGTAATGGAATGTAATGGTGGCTCCACACTGGTGCCTATCGGTTATCATCATCAATTTCCTAAGGTTCTTTTAAGTTTTCTCCACGTGCCGAGGACACGCCTGGCGCGTTTAAAATATTTCGGCAATATTTAAGAAACTGAGCAGTATTATCCAGTAAAAATAACAGTGTTAGGTAATTATTTGATAAGTTAACCAAATTTAAAGAGGCTCCAGTGCTACAATTATGTTTATATTCTAAGAAGAAAATATTTTGTATACATACGCCTACACGATTGGCGTATTAAGGTGCATAGGGGACTGTCAAAACTACTTGTCGCAGTTTTTTTTATCAAAAATCCCAAGATTTATACAGCAACGGGATTATGTCACTACCTACAAAATGGCAACAAGTTATCGAATGAAATGGCAAACGTTCCCGAAAACGAAGACAGACGATAGTACTAAATGTACCTTTGACCAGAGGTAAAAAAAAATCGGTAGTACTATCGTCGTTCTTCGTTTTCGGGAGCGTTTCTCTAACACCCTGTATATAATAATTAAATGTAATTAAAATTTTGAAAAAAAAATGTCTTAAATTTGTAAATAAAATACGAAGAAACTTTTTCCACGACCTTATAGGTATGTATATTGCATGAAAAGTAATAAAGTACCAAAACACTTATGAATTATATTGTAGTAAGAACATCAACATATAAGAGGTTTTATTCGTAGTCATAGTCAAGCGTGAAACTGAAATAAAAATGGTTAGATAAACTACGAGGTATTACAATTTTAACTGCCAATAAGAACTACATCTGCATAGCAGCACATTCTAGTTTTAGGTCATTGCAACATACAGGAATACGGTTAGATAATAAAAACCAAAGGAGTGCAATGAATTAATGGACACCACAGACCGGAAAGCGCATTGTAGGACATCCTTCAAAAAGGTGGACAGTCGACAGGGCTGGATACAAAATTCGTTATAATTCGGTTATCTTATGTATTCTCTTTGTATAGTAGATTGCATTGTATACGTACTTTGTTGTACAACACTGATTTTCGGCGGTATAAAATTAGTTGTCCTTACTGGCAGCCCTATTACGTACGCATTATCATTATTTAAATGTTTTTAATGTAAAGAAAGAACTTGTTTTTGCTTTTTCCTTGTTACTTTCGTAACCGGTAACTATAAAAAATTATTTAGAGTAATTCCTATAATTCGATAAATAATCAAAGATAACGTTAACTCGTAAGTTATAAGCAGTTAATACGTAAAAAAATCGCACTAAACACACTGAAGACCCACCTTGTTTTCTAAATCGCCAATTATTAAAACTATTAAATATATTTATATATATTTATTTTTCAATGCAGGTGAAACAGACAGTTAAAAAACAACGAGATCCGAAACTCTCAGAGCGTTTTGAGAAACGACTAGCAGATGAACTAACCAAAATATTTGACGACTCCGATAGTTTTTTCTATTCCCGGACTTTGGATTTGACGAATAGTCTCCAGAGACAGTACGAGATAGAGAAGATTCTAGAAACAGCGGAAGGTGTTGGGAAGCCCGTTGTTGATATTACTAAATGGTGGAAACACGTGGACGATCGATTCTTTTGGAATAAGCATATGTTAAAAGATATTATTGCGCTAGGGGTGAGTTTTATATTAATTATTCATTTCTGTTACTGAGATCGGAAAAAATGGTCCATATTTAGGCTTCTGTTGTTTTTTTGTAAATTTTTAGATATAAAAGTCTAGAGCTCATTTTCTTATTGATTCGTAGTTGCTTTTTCGTTTCAATTACTGTTTTTTTTAAGTGATAACTTCTTATGGAAGGGTAACCGCTTCGTTACGTAACGCGTTACGGCGCCATTCTGGCGTTTAAGTTATCACTTCTATCGGGCGTCCCGAGACGCACACTTATTGTTTTTAGAATAACATTGGTTATTCTAACAACATGAAACAATATTCCTTGCAATAGATGTCTTATAGGATTATCTATCAAGTATCTATCAAGTAGTAAGTATTCCTAAAATTAATATTATTGTCTGTTAAAAATAATATTTTCAACGAAAATACACAAAACAAAATATTACAGAAAAATTTTTCTACAGTTTACGTAAAAGCAGTAGCAGCGGCACAGATAAGATAATGGCAGCGATAAAAGTTGTAATTTATTCATTGATTTCAGAATGAAGGATCTCAAATCGGCACTATTTTTGTTTGTATGGTCAATTTCAGGGTGGTTTTGTATACATTTTTGAAGGATAATTACATTTATTTTGTAGTGGCATTATTTGGACTTGTTGAACTCGATTTTAATTTACTGTGTAATTTATTCATCTGCAGATTTGAATCGACCTTGTCGATATCAAAAGTGCATCTTTGTTTTACTACGTTCTTCATGCTTAATAATCGTTTCGTTCATAACTGCATTATATAATATTACATACTATTTCCTAACAGCTTCAATGCCAATATTGCTTACACATTATTTCACTGTGCAAAGCGTGAATTTAAAATGGCTTTATATATATAAATGACATTGTAATTTTTTCACTAGTCCTACTGCGTACTAATATTATAAACGTGAAACTTTTTACGTTTTTAGTACGAAACTTTTAGTTTTTACGTTACTTACATCGTCAGATGTAAGTAACGTAAAAACTACTGAACCGATTGCGATAAAACTTGATATGTAGATAGCTGGAGACCTGGTCTACCACATAGGCTACTTTTTATCCCGATATTCCCACAGCACAATGCAAATGCAGCAAATTGCATTTTACCGACTACGGTGGATCTTCAAAATTGTTCGAGGAGGACCTGTTTTTATACTTCAGGCCATCTAACTCTCTCTCTCTCTCTCTCTTTCTACAGTAGTAATGCATATTCCCACTCCACGGCCTAGGCTGAAAACACTCTTACAGGTTCTGAAAACAAAATGTAACTCACCGTATCTCACCGATGTGGCCCATTGCCACCGGCAGAAAATCCTGAGACGTCTCTTTCAAAATTGTAACACTTCCCAGTCCGAAACAACTTAAAAAAAAAACGCTAAACAGTAAACATATCTCAGACTCGACTTTTAAAGTCATAACTTCCGCTTTGGGAACTCTTGTTTTTTCAATGACGATATATAAACCGTAGTTGTAGCACGACTAAAATTGCTGAATTACATCCGTTACTTGTATGTTTATAAACTCCACTCAGTAATAAAGAATACTAAAATAATAATTCGGTCAAGGGGTACGGTAGACTCGATTGAAACCTTACCTGAATAATAAAACATCAAAAAGTTTGAAATGATTTCGAGTCGACAACATATATCCGCAAAATTCGGATTGTCGAGTATTTTGTTAAATTCTAATGGAGTAAATGGCAGTCGCCATATTGGCCACTCGGATGCCATCTTGAGTTCGTTAAGGCCGATTCACACGTATATCTACCTACATTTTGTACAAGATTGTGTATTATGAGTAGAGATCGGATATTCGGGTGCATTACCTAAAGTTGAGATGTTGGCTATTATGGAAAATTAAACCCCAGGAAATGTAAGCATTTTGTAAGAGTGCGAGTGAGACGGCAAATTGTACTTGCTTGTGCGCAAGTAGCGACGCGACAATACAACTGCATTCGTCGCTGTGCTTGCTATGCGTTCGGGTGTGTTTCTCAAGTTTTTCTCATTTCTACGATTATTTACTTGGCTATTGAATAACGGTTTCTGATTTGCATCGTGGTTTGGATTTTTGTTTTACTTGAAACGACGACTTTTGTGCCACGAATCCTGGATTTACCTGCGCCTTGGACCTCTTATTTCTTTTATTAACAAGGTAAGAATTATTTCTTTTTACAAAATCATTTAATAACATTGTATCTATCTGTATATAGCTGGAAAACAGATTTTGACTATAGAAATATGTATAATATAAAAAATAACTCGTAATAAAGTCAAATGTACCTGAGTAATGGTAGTTTCGCCAGATAGTAACATGTTCTGCTCTCTGATTGGTCGACTGTTGTATTAAGGGACTATTGTTTAAACAGATTTGCTGTATATCAGGTAGTTTTAAAACAATGCGCTGTGTTGTGTGGTTATCTGATACTGTATTTCGACTATAGATATAAAACAACCGATTTAAAACGTTTTAAATAAAATGTTGCCGTTCTAAACCCCAAATAAATCGTTTCAAACGGTTGAAAACTCGCCTACAAAAATAAATGAACTGTGTTTTACACTTCATTGTGTGCAATTTCTGGTCACCTGGCGTGTTTTGTTTTAATTCGTTTATAGAAAATCAATAGAAAGTACCTACCTACATTACCTACTACACGAAAACTTAAGTATGTAGGTATACCTACCTATACTTATTTATTATATTACACACACTAGATTAGAAGACATCATTAACACAATGCCGTCCGTTTTACTTGCGCATGAAAGAGACAACGTTATGTTTTCAAGGCCTTCGTGACGACGTCAACGAGAGTGCGAGATTGTGAGTTTGGTTTTAAACCAAATCGAATTGATTATATTTATATCGTTTGAAAACAATGAAAAAAAATGTTTATTTACTAACACAGAGTTTTTAACTTATCAATAGAGTTATTATAACTTAGGTAGGTAATAACTACGCTTGGTCAGACCAACTAGAACTAAACACGCTAAGTATATCAATTTATCACACATATAAAAAATCTTTACATAGTTTATAGGTACTCCGTCATATCCCTACCTCGCCTCGGTAAAATCAAGAAAATGTACTTATAATTAAGAAAAACATAGTCATCAACACCAACTGTTTTAAATGATAAAGAAAAATGGTTTATTTCGGTTTTAAACGGTTTTTTTCGTTTTAAACGGATTGGTTTAATTGGTTTTAAACCGGCCTTATATCTATAATTTCGACTCACCTCTTCAAGCCATCAAATTATGATCTGTTTTACTTCACAGGTATTATTCGCTACCATGATGGCGGATTTAACTCAAAGAGAAGACATTGCTCAGTCCTGGCTACGAAATCACCCAGAGATGTTTTACGACCCATCAACTGGAACTATAAGCTGTACGAAATGTGAAACAACATTAAAAGCGAAGAAAACCATTTTGAATCGGCATCTAAAATCACAAAAACATCGAGGAATTCAGGCAGCATCGCCAAATGAGTTTTATATTGACTTGATTAATTTTCTCATTATGTGCAACATACCGTGGTCAAAAGTTGAAAACCCCAATTTTCGTAGTTTTTTTTTAAAAAATACATGTGTAACTGTAAAAATCAAGATAGAACCATTCCAAGTGAGTCTTTGTTAAGGAAGAAATACTTGGGCCATGTTTATGAAGATAAAATGAAATTTATCCACAGTGAAGTACAAAACAATAAGATATGGAATATCTTTAGACGAAACCACTGATTTTTTGGGACGAAATGTTGTAATTTTTTTAGTCAAACCATTAAATAAAAACTCATCGGGACGAATTTACTTGTTAAATTGTCAAACTTTAGAAGTGGTTAACGGTCGTACTCTGTCGGAGTTTGTGATTAAATGTCTAAAAACTTATGGGGGGACCAATTCAACAATAAAGTGCAAGACGTCTTAATGTTGTGTAGCGACAGCGTAGCATATATATTACTGGCTGGGAAAATATAAAAAAATACATTTCCCAATATAAAAAATTTACGTGTTTGTCTCACGCCCTGCACAGATTAAGAGAGACAATACGTTTAAGCTACGGCGATGTAGACACTCTAATTAATAATGTCAAAAGAGTATTTTAAAAGCTCCCAACAGAGTACGAATTTTAAACGAACAACATCCAAATTTACCTTTGCCTCCAGAGCCAGTTATCACTAGGTGGGGAACATGGTTAGAGGCGGCATTTTACTATGCCAAACATTTGGACAAAATATCGAGTGTTGTAGCTTTATTGGATAGCAACGAAGCCATATCTATTAGAAATGCTAGGGAAGTACTAACTAAACCTAATTTGAAGAATGATTTAGATTTAGTATATATATGAGTATTTCGAAATTTTACGTATTGCAATAGTAAAATTAGGAAAATATGACCTGTCGATAATAGAAACATTCGAAATATTTGACGACGTAAGATTCATTTTAAACCAGACATCAAACAATACGTTTATTAACAAAATGGAGCAACTTATGGATAGAAACCCTTATTTTGATGTACTTACGGAAATAAGTGAAACATGTAATAAAGAAAATGACTCTAGTATTTACAAATTTGCGCCAGTTACTTCTGTAGACGTGGAAAAATCCTTTTCAACCTACAAGTGGTACAAATGATAACCTCGAGAAAATTATTATCGTACACTACAATTCTCTGAATAATCCTAAATTAAGAACTTTTGAACAGTCAGTAGAACCAGACGTAACACCATCATGTTCAACGCAAACAGATACAGAAATGACAGATTTCAGTGACCGAACCATAGTCATAGATAGTGATATTGAAAGATATTGTCACTAGGGTAATCTTTCTTCTTCAATCTTTAGCCACCCTATGCTGAGCATATATATAGGCCTCTTTCAAATCTCTCCACATTTATCTCGCTGCCACTTTAAAAGTGAAATATAAAATGTGCTAGTTTTAAGTTTTTATTTTCTTCATATTAGCTATGTAAGAAGTGCATGTCATGGCTACTTGTAAAGAAAACAACACAATAATTTGAGCAACATTATTCTTGAATGACAATTTTTTATGTATATTGCCCAAAGTGCCCATGTACAACTTTTCTATCTTTCATTTCTCTTCTATGTAGTTTCTGTGTGTACAACATAAAAATATTAATTGATGTAATGAATAAATAAGTTTATATTAATTTATGTTTTCTTATCTACCACACCACCATTTCTTTTACACCTTACATACGTACATACTCGAATGGGAAACACCTTAACTTAAAAAGAATTAACTTAAAGTAAATATACATCCGATTAGTTATGCGATCCCGGAATCCCGGGATTTTATTTTAAATAAAAATATACTTCGAAGCCGCTTCCATAATTTGTTATCCAAAAAATAACTTTAGGTAAATATGCATCCGATTATCCGATCTCTAATTATGAGTCACATCTCACCTAGCGCAGTCGGGTTTTCATCTAGTACTAAAATAATGTGTCGTGACAGAAAGTCGACAAACACGATTAATAAGTTACAGTAATCGCCTCAATCAAGGCCATTTGTTTCCCGCCGTAGATCTATTAAACGTTATATTTATTCCATGAACTGCAATGATGTCCCAAACTGCATAAATGTACTTTAATCAAGGCCTGATCTTTCTTTTGATCCCAGAGTCCAGCCTGCGACCAATGGATCCTTCCAGTGATCCAGGGGTACGTGCACCTTTCACAAATAGCGGTAGAACCTCCTGACGCAAATCCTCTCAACACGGATCCTAGCGGCAACGCGAGCTCCTGCGATGAAACCTTTACACTCGGCCTCATATCTAGGCGGTCGAGGTACCAAGCTGGAACTAGGTGAGTTTATGTTTTTAAAGACCTAACTAATAACATGGTTCACATTACTAGTATTCTTGTTAACCCCTCCAGCTAAGCTAAATGGATGGGTTACGGTAAACGAACGGTAAAATTTCGTTAAGCAAAACGAATCGTTTTTTTGATTATAGGAACGCGGCATTACTGATTTTTTATTTATTTGTCGAAACAAACTAATTCAATGGTTTATGTGTAAGTTTGGTGATAGCATTCTCCGTACATCATTTAATTATTCATTTGTTCATTTGCGAAAATGGCTATACATTTGCCGATCTTATAAGCTAATACAATGTTCTGTTTTACGACGATTTCGAATAGTTGATGATCAATTTTGTGAAATAAAGATATTTAATTTATTCTTGTACCGTATTATATCCATAGTATACCATTAGGCATATAAAGATATATAAAAATATTTTATTAAAATAAGTTCAATACTTACATTAAAAAGTGAAAGAGTTTCCACTTATTTATTATTGGTATCCTATTAAAAAACTAAATGTTAATATCAGGTCAAAAGTGCGAATATTTTAGGAAACAATAAGTGTCTATACGAGGGGTGATCAAAAAGTAATGATAAACGGATATTTCTAGTAATAATAAAATTCTAAAAAAATATTTTTTCAACTCCCTAATCCTTCACAACTTCCCTGACAAAAAATGGTATAAATAGGACGTCATTTTTAAAATATACATTCATTTGAATACTAGCAGTCGGAGTAATAACATCAAAATGGAGAAACATGAAGTGCGAAGCGTCATCAAATACCTGTGCTTGAAAAAAATGTCCACCAAAGACATTCATACTGACTTGGTGGAAACATTGGGAGACTCTGCTCCTCCATATTCTACAACTGCACGCTGGTGCAAGGAGTTTAAGATGGGAAGAACATCCACGGAAGACGAACACCGCGAAGGCCGTCCGTCCTCCTCCCTCACTGAAGAAAACGTCAAAAAAGTTCAAGATCTGGTTTTGGCAGACCGAAGAGTGACCATTCGTCATTTAGCTGAGAACACAGGCATTTCATTTGGTAGCATTCAAAGGATCTTAACTACCGAGATGAACATGAGAAAGGTCTCTGCACGTTGGGTCCCGAGAATGTTAACCGACGAACAAAAGAAGAAACGATTCGACATTTCAAGGACCAATCTTGAAATGTTCCAGGCGGATCAAGATATTTTTTTGGCTCGATTTGTGACTATGGACGAAACGTGGATTCATCATTTTGATCCCGAAACCAAACAACAGTCAATGACATGGAAAAGGCCATCTTCACCGACTCCCAAGAAATTCAAAGTTTCAAGCTCTGCCGGCAAGGTTATGGCGTCTGTTTTCTGGGATGCTGAGGGAATAATTATGGTTGAATACCTTGATAAGGGCGCTACCATAACAGGCTCCTACTATGCTGACCAAATCAAAAGATTGCGAGAGGCCATCAAGGAAAAAAGACGGGGTAAACTGCGCGCAAAAGTTCTGTTCCATCAAGACAATGCACCTGCACACAAAGCTGAAGTTGCGATGGCTGCCATTCAAGAAGCTGGCTTCCAGCTGCTTGAACACCCACCCTATTCTCCAGATCTAGCCCCCAGCGACTTTTATTTGTTTCCTCGGCTCAAGGAACACCTCCGGGGCCAGAAATTTGAGGATAACGGCGAAGTGATGGCCGCTGTAGAGGCATTTTGGGAGAGTCAAGATAAAGATTTTTTTTTGAAGGGTATCGTTGGTTTAGAAAAGAGATGGACTAAATGTATTGACCTATTAGGAGACTATGTAGAAAAATAAATTTTATTTTTAAGTATATAGTTATTTTAATGTACCCATTCTCATTACTTTTGGATCACCCCTCGTAAAATTAAAATTAAATAGACTTAAACTTTACATTTATTTATTTTTATTATTTATTATTAAGCCATTAAATATTACATGTACTCCAATGGAGACCATACAAATAGAATATTTTAAATCAATAGTGCTTTTATGAATATGAATTTCAGCTAATTTGAATAAGGGTGTCGCATTTTTAATTTTGTTTTTTTTTCAAGGTATAATCGTCGTGGTATCGAAGCAGGAGGCAAAGTTGCCAACTATGTGGAAACAGAACAAATCGTATCCATCATATGCACTGATAGCATACATAGAGCCTCTTTTGTACAGGTAATTTTATAAACACAATGTAATGTAGTTTTTTATTCTTTATTTTGTTTTGGGATATTAATTCAGTACGGATATGTCAACCCCATCGTATCTTAACCCAAAGAGAATACACATATAAAACAAAGTCCCCCGCCGCGTCTGTCTGTTCGCGATAAACTGAAAAACTATTGAACGGATTATCATGCGGTTTTCACTAATAGACAGAGTGATTCATGAGCAAGTTTTAGGTGTATAATTTGTATCCGTGCGAAGCCGGGGCGGGTTGCTAGTATAACATAATTACATCATTGTTGAACTACTGTGATGAGAAGATATCATTTCTTGGCTGCTTCAGACCTTGGGCAGCTCATCACACTTTGAATTAAACCTACATCTAACAAATTTAATTGAAGTTCTTTTAGCAAAGCCGCACGTTCAGTTTTATCCCTGTCATAATCCATCAACAAATAAAGTAATGTAGTTAATAAAAGTTGTTAGATTGCTTAATATAATTAACATTAATTATTTTCATTTAAATAATTACAATGTTTGCCCTAATTTTTTGTACACCGTTACTCAACTATCACGTTGTAAAATGTTATGCTGTGATGGTTTTCAATTCACATTGACACATTCCAAATGCAGCGAAGCGATACTCCTGGGTAACTCCGAATGGTTATTTATAAAATAATATGTAATTATATTGCTACGAGGATATGTGTAAATCGACTTTTGAAACCAATGTGTGTTTCTTTTTTTTTCATTCTGCTATTCTTAATACAAGCGATTTCAAGCATCAGGTGGTCAGCGCTTTTAGAAAATGTAGAATTTGTTAATCAATTCGGGTTTCCATCGCGATTAATGTATTTTTTTGTCCCCGTAACAACGTGTATGTAAAATTTGACGTTAATTTTTTTTTTATTTGGTTCACCAACAATTGATTACAACAATACAATGTAGAAGTAAAAACAATCACTTATAGGTAAACACAGCTTGCATAATTAAGTAATTAGAACAGGAAAACAAGGCAAAGGAAAATAAGACAGATGTCACTTATTTAATAATGTTATTTAAAAGAGAAAAAAGCAATAAAACACTAATATAACTATATACTAATATAAACTTTCAGAGAGCATATAACCCTTCTGAATCCCCTTTTTTTTTAACGTGTGGAAACCCCCGAAGGTCGTCACCCCACCGGGACAAGCGGTAGGGTGGTATGTCGGACACGAACCGACAGTGAGGGAGGCACGTGTGGAACGCGTCGCCGCCGTCTCAACCCTCCCGTACCCCTAGGAGCACTAAAGCCATAATATGTACTATTTCAGTCTAGTCGATATTAGGGGTCAAGTGACACCAGTGATGGGTTACCTTCAGACGTGTGGTTTTTTTCTTTTGTAACACCCTAATATGACCAGGTTTTTTGGGTTCTGGGTAAATAAAGATACGTTATACATTTTACAAGAAGATACTCATAATTCATGCCTTCCCGGACCTTGAACATAAATGTTACTTTATTAAATTACTAGCAGCGCCCCGCGGTTTCACCCGCGTAAGTCCCGATCCTGTGGGAATATCTTGATAAAAAGTAGCTTATATGTTAATCCAGGTCTCCAGCTTCAGCTCCAGCTCCAGCAGCAGGTTCAATAGTTTTAGTATTCCATACATCCATACTCACAAACTTTCACGTTTATAATATTAGTAGGATTTTTCCTCCTTTAATATTGTGTCATTCAATTAGTATATGCAAAAAAAAAAAATAATAATTAATAATAATTGAGAATTGAGAAGAATAAAGGAAAACATAGTATATTCTTTCCACAGGTACGTGGTTCAGTGCCGATATTTTGGAGTCAACCTGATTTGAAGTTCAGGCCACCACCGCGGCTTGACAAAAGTTAGTATTTACATTATTTATAGAAACTTGATTAGTTTGATACTTTTGTTGTTGTCTTGTATCCTATATTTCACCACCTTTGCTTAGATAAAAATGACTTTTTAGTTATTTTTAGGGCAGTTGACAGTTTAGCAAAAATGCCCTTGGAATGGATCTCCTTTAAATACTTCTGTGTCCAGGTGACGAAGAATCTCACGCGGCTTTCAAGAAACACTTCGCCGAAGAGCTCACACTGTACAAGCAGGTGTGCATAGTGAACTTGGTGGAACAGCAAGGCAGGGAGCGAATCATATGGGAAGCTTACGGCAACCATGTATTACAGTACAATAGCCCTGATATCATTTACGCTACATTTGATTTTCACGAGTATTGGTAAGTCTATAATGTATTAATAATAATAATAATCTTTAAAACCAGTCGGATTTGAAAATATCTTTTTGAATTCGATAGCTCAATTCTGGAGGAAGATATTCAAAATTCAAAATCATTTATTCAATTAAGTGACATTTATGAACGTTAAATTGAAGCTACAGTTAAAATCATAGATCGGCGCAAACAGACCCCACAGCATGTACTGGATTGTCGAGGTAAATTAGGTGAAAACACCAAAATCTACTGCCTGCTTGTGTCGATCTATAACTTCCAGTTTCCAAAATGCGTAGAGCCTTATGAGAAGAATACTGGCAAAGAAACTCATGGCCAAATATATATACATATATAGATAATAGGCTGTGTTACATCACACTTAGGAACCGAGCAGTAAACATAAATGCTACGAGCGTTCCTGCGTTATAAGAAAAAGCCTCGTAAGGCAGCCGTTTCAAAGCAATCAGCGCCAGTTTATATGAAGAAGAAGAAAATATATTATAAAGTTTCGTCATGTCTTTACAGATGACTAATTTTAGCTTTTAGTAAATACTAGCAGTGCTCCGTGGTTTCACCCGCGTAAGTCCTGAACCTGTGGGAATATCGAGATAAAAAGAAGCTTATGCGTTAATCCAGGGCTCCACCTATCCATAAACACCAAGTTTCATCGAAATCGTTTCAGTGGTGTTTGCGTGAAAGAGTAACAAACATCCATCCATCCATCCAAACTTTCACATTTATAATATTATTGGGATTAGTGGGCTTAAATAATATAGTTGAGTTGCCAAACTTTTGCCTAAGTTTTTACAAATAACTTAGTACTTGGTCAAATCTTTTCAATACTACCCCTTCCTAGAAGCCTGTGAACGCCCCAGGAGGCTTCTGTGCTGCTGGAAGGAGCTAAGCTGGCTCAACTAGTTAGCTTATACGAACGCATAATGGACCGCCTATGAGTCTAAATGCGGAAACAGAGCCCTATACCATTACCCCCTTCCAATCTTTCAAAGTGGTAGGTAGCAGCCTCTCTGATATATGTAACTAGCTGTCCCGGCCACGCGTTGCTGTGAGTAGGTTACTTGCAATAAAAAAAAATACTATCCTACCTTTCAAGTTGGACAAAACTGCACTCATTGCGCAAAATTTCATTAAAATTGGTTAATTAGTTAAAGAGTTCATCGCGAACAAACAACGTGACACGATTTTTTTATATATAAAGATTTTTATATATAAAGATATTAACGGGAAACCAGCTCCTCTGGCAGTTACAGAAAAAAAATCTTAATATTTTATTTTTTTTTTATTTTTCAGCCGCGGCATGCACTACGAGAATGTCAGTATTCTGATCAACGCAATTGCGGACGTGATCAGCGAGATGCGATTCTGTTGGCGAGACGACAAGGGACTTATATGTACTCAAAACGGTGTGTTCAGAGTTAACTGCATCGACTGTCTTGATAGAACGAACGTTGTTCAGGTATGTTATCGTTAGTAACCTTATGTTCTTAATTCCATTCATTTTCAGACATTGTTTGAAGCAACGTGACATTGATGGTGTGCGTAGTTGAGTTTTATTTCAACCAACCTATTTCTGTTTTGAAAGTTGAGCCAACTGAGCAGTTCGTGTTAATAGTTAATTTAAGGTTCAAATTGAAACTTATTAATCGTAGGCTAAGTCACTATCATTTCCGCCCTTTCCTATTCCTTCAGATTACATTACCACTCATCGGATGTCATTCTTCGGGCCATCTGTTTTAGTATCTCTGGTAGGAGTCATTTTTAGTACAACCAGGCCAGGTCCACCCGGCGGAACCCTAATTCCTTTCCCAAAATAAAAGTAGCCTGTTACTCCTTATAACACCAGCTATCTGCCAGTGAAAGTCCCGTGGAAATCTGTCTACCCGTTCCGGAAATTAGCCTGAACAAGCAGACAGACAGACAAAAATGTTAAAAACTGATTTTAGGCATAGGTAACGTGCAAATAACTGTATGAGCTTAAAAAAAAGCTATTATTTTGACATTACAAACAGACACTTCAATTTTATTTATTTGTATTTATTGTACCTGTATTTATTACTAGCAGCGCCCCGCGGTTTCACCCGTGTAAGTCCCGATCCTGTGGAAATATCGGAATAAAAGGTAGTTTATATGTTAATCCAGGTCTCCAGTATCTACATACCAAGTTTTATCGCAATCGATTCTGTAGTTTTGGCGTGAAAGAGTAACAAACATCCATACATCCATACATCCATACATCCATACATCCATACATCCATACATCCATACACCCATACACCCATACATCCATACATCCATACATCCATACATCCTCACAAACTTTCACGTTTATAATATTAGTAGGATTACGTATTCTGTGGTATAACTCTTTTGTCTAAGATTACAAGTTCATGTGACTGATTGCAGACAGCAATAGCAAAATACGTGTTGGAGCTACAGCTGTGTCGGCTGGGGCTGGGCACGCCGGGCAGCGGCCTGCCGCCCTCGCTGCGGCAGGCCTTCCTCACCATGTGGGCTGACAACGGTGACGTCATTTCTCGACAATACGCTGGCACTAAGGCGCTTAAGGTATGGTGGGGCAGTCATTATATTAACTTAGTTACTCAAAATAGGGATCAAGAAATGAGAAAATTAAGTTAATCCAAATTTATATAGTTTTTAATCTTAACTATATTTATTTTGTTTTGTAATGTATCACAACATACAATCAACAACAAGAGCTGTGAATTTTTTTTTACAATGTCAGCAAATTCTCTTTATTTGCAACAACTTTGCGAATTTATACCACACCGTTTTACACTTTGAATTTGGAAAGTTCGCGTAATGCGCTATTTTTAAGCATTTTTCGTAAATTGAACACCCTGTCATTTAAGTTATTTGACAGGGTAGGTAATTAGTAAAAAATCCGTTATTTAATAGAATAACACTCTGCATCTTATCACCAGGGCGACTACACAAGAACTGGTGAAAGGAAATTCACGGGCTTGATGAGAGACGGCGTCGCATCTGCTAACAGGTAACCGGACTATATAATAACCCCAAGATATGGAGTCAGGGTACATACTGACCACATTTTTTTCAGATTTCTCATCTGCCATTTTCACGACGCCATAACACAATGTGCCATAGACATTTTACTGGGACAGGAAATCAATATGGCGACCATTGAACACTTTGATAGCTTATGGCGAGATTTTAAGACAGCGTCGTTGATTTTGTATGAGAATATGGATATTGACCGGCCAAAGTTAGAAATGATGCCTAGTTACTTTGGCCACGGTATGACTAGTGAATTGGCTGGAGCTGAGATCGCTTACGGACTAGGGAGGTCAGTTTTGTGTTCGCAATTGGTTGTTTCGCGGCTTTGCTTGTGTAAATATTCACACTAAATTCTCAAAAAAACTCTAATCATCTCTATTCTTTCATCATCCTCGTCTTCTTTTTACAAAATCACGTCGACATTGATTCATATGTGACATGCGGTTTGACATTGGCTTGAGTGGGTATTGTATGATAATACTCACCAAACGATTACGTCATCGACAATTGATTAGTGATGTCACCGCCTACAGAGCTAACAATTCATAAAAAAGACAAGATATAGTTTCATCAATATTGATGAATACTAAAAAAAACTCAAGGATATACTGTTTTCAATTACTCTGTCTGTGTTACTTGTATTTACTCATTCTAAAGAGGTACAACTGCGCACAAAAGAAGGCAAGAAGAATCAAACTTCTACTTAATCCTAGATGTGTAATTCGGGACTTAATCGCGGTAATATTTAAAAGGTACAATACCTCTTGGTTACCCGACGAACGTTTCGATCGAATTGCACCGATCGTGGTCCACTCGTGACCACATTTTAAATATTATCGCGATTAAGTCCCGAATTACACATCTAGTATGTATCAAAGTCGTGAAAGTTTAAAAACAATTTCTACTTAATCCTCTACCAGGCCCACCTTGCTTCGCGGTGTAATACAACCTTTCAACTCTTACGTGGCAGCACACTCTTTACTATGTACTTACTTCATTGTTCTTTCTAACTGTTTTTGTGTGTATAGGATTTCTCCACTATTAACTGTATTTCTTAAGCAGTGGTCACTCGATGTGTGCTTGTGTTCTTAATACGTCTGTTTTTTTGTATATAATAAAAAAGAAAACAAAATAAAATATAAAAACTGTTGTATGTAATCCCATGGGGAACATACCTTTGTTCCAGTTCCCTATAATTGTGATTTTTCTACGAAGTGCCTCATTGGACAAGAATAGGAGAATAGGTAATTGGACCAAAATAGGGATGTAGGATTTCTCCGCTCTTAACTGTATTTCTTAAGCAGTGGTCACTTGATGTGTGCTTGTGTTCTTAATACGTCTGCTTTTTTGTTTATAATAGAAAAAATAAATAAAAACAAAATAAAATATAAAAACTGTTAGTATGTAATCTGTAATCCCATGGGGAACATACCTTTGTTCCAGTTCCCTATAACTGTGATTTTTTTTCTATGAAGTGCCTCATTGGACCAAAATAGGAGAATAGGTCAATTTAAGGATATTTTTTGTTTTTAAATTTTTTACATTAGTACTCGCAGATCCAATACTTTTACGTCAGTCTTTTTGTATGCGTTTTGAAATAGATCATTCTGGTTCTACTCTAAAGCCGCATACCCACTAGTAGACATTGTGTGTGGCCAGAGACATCAGGCAACATCCTCCACATCTGGTCCATTACCCCATGTCCACATCAGTTTAGTTAAACTTATTATATCGCCTTACAGACCTTCATTATAGAAGTCTCCATTTGTCAGCGCGTCATAATTAATATGAATCAAACAAAAAAGAAGAATAGAAGTAGAAAGTACTTGCAAAACAAAAGATGTGTATAATACCGGCTGGTCTCACATACGTCTATATTCTGTGACTTTACTTTCTGTCCGACATTTAGCTGTTACTTTCAAAGTATAACTACTTACATTTCGTTTTGGTTTTAGTATCTTGTGTCAGATGATACTTGTTTTTAATACTTCTTCATGTATAGGTGCTAAGATTAATTTCAAAATAAAAGCTGGTAAACTACAAAAATAGAACTAACGTTACGAAAAAAATTATAATAAAATATAGAAGCAACATGTCGAATGAAAATCAATCAGAGCCCTTCAAATCAGGGTAGGGTAGGCAGACGCGTATTAAACACCCACATTTTGCCAACTATATTGAGATCCCACTTACGTAATTAGAGGCCGAGCTCTAATTATGTGAGTAATTAGGGCTTGGCCCGTTGACTTGCCCGTTTTTAGTGACCCTGACTGCTATGACGGTCGTGGGTTCGATTCGCACCTGATTTTGGGTGTTCTTTGTGTCCGTTGTTTGTATGTTTGTAAAGTCCCCCCGACACAGGAATAATTCCTAATGTTTAAAAAAAAATATTTCCGCTAGGCCAGCACTTTGGGAATTAAAGATATGAAAATTGGGAGTATATTGAAAGGGGAAGGTAGGCAAGAAGGGAAGGAAAATGATATTGCTTATGCGCATAAATAGGGAAGTGTAAGCAATAGCCCGAGTAAGTCAGGGTCACCTACCTGTAACCCGAACTGGCTATTGCCGAGAAGTCCGAGCCCTCTGACACGATAATCATATGTCACGTATTTTAGTATCTAAATATATGTCGGCAAAAGCGATAAAAAAAGAGCAGAGTTGACTATCGACGCACAGTACGTGTTCGCCGCCCTAAGTGGCGCGAGTGTAGCGCGGCCACGTGTTCGCGAAACGTCGAGGCCGCCGCATGCAGAGTGCGACGTCAGTTCTTGTTCGACACGCGACCGGTGCACACGCATTTCTTCGACTTGTGATATTTTGATTGATTATTTTAGTTGAGTTACATTCCGTACGAAATTGGTCAAAAAAGGCGGCCCTTTAGGCTAGGGAACTAGTCTCTCTAGAGCGTTATTCAGGATTTTTAACTTGGCAAATCTAAATATTTCTAATAATTTACCATACTATTACAACTATGTTACAACTATTGCTATACATTCATTAATCACCTTCACTGAAAACTAATCGAGTTAGATGCAATACACAGTCAAGATTTTGCAATTTTTTGTGTTTTGAAGAAAATTGTCGTTGCAGTTGTAATTAAATCTGTTAATATTTCTCTGTATTGTCAATTTTTTTTATTTTTATCTTATAACAAACGACATCTACTAGATAGTTGTGAGGACAAAAGCTAAATTTTTAATATAGTTTTCGTTTCGTTTAGTTAGTTAATTTTAAAATTCCATACAAAATTAAAACTTTACATGTCACTATTTATATGTTGTACTAGCAACCCGCCCCGGCTTCGCACGGGTAGCAGAGACATCTTCAATTTACACAAAACCTTAAAAAATTATATACCTAAACCTTCCTCATGAATCGCTCTATATATTGGTGAAAACCGCATGAAAATTCGTTCGGTAGTTTTTGAGTTTATTGCGAACAGACAAACAGACAGACGCGGCGGGGAACTGTTTTATAATATGTAGTGATTATAAACTAAATATCACACACACTACACACTTCCATTTAGGGAGAGCCACACTTGATCTTACTGCCTGGATTCATCTGACACTTTCAAATATTGTTTGCTGACGTCCATTATTTTGTTTTGTTTCAGATACTATCTGTCGACCTTCAAAGATGCTCTCCGACAAATAGCCATCGACGTGATGACTGGTGAATCACGCACCATACCAGAACAGCTGATTGGACCGGAATGCGGACGATGCACCTCCGTCAAGCTGCTCATGTATAACGTATGTTGTTCATAAAGTCTGTGCTTTACAGGTCGAAGTAAATCTGACTTGAGGGTTTGAAATGCAGAATTTATTCTGAGAACAGACAAACTCCATTAAGTTGAAAACTGTATGTTGTAGGCTTTGACTGCATACAGGTCTAAATACAGAGTAGGGAGAGTTGAGTAGACAAAAAAAATTATTTCGACCGTAAATACTTGGCTTATATGTATTCAGTTGCTCTTGTCATTTGTTAATACAGTGTTTTAATAGTTACTAGCAACCCGCCCTGCCTTCGCACGGGTAGCAGAGACATCTTCAATATTCATCATCATATTTCAACCAATTTTCACAACAAATTATACACCTAAGCCTTCCTCATGAATCCCCCTGTCTACTGGTGAAAACCGCATGAAAATCCGTTTGGTAGTTTTTGAGTTTATCGCGAACAGACAGATGTGGCGGGGGACTTTGTTGTATAATATGTAGTGATGATGTAGTGATAAGATTATATATATAAATCTAAACTAATCAAACCAACCAACCTAGTCAACACAAAGGAGATATATAAAAATATATACAATGATATATATAGATAGATATATATAAAATGATATATATAGGATATATATAAAAATGAGCAAAGAAATGTGGAGTATAAAAACGATAATTACACACTAGTTTTGGTATATATTTTTTTTAGGTTTTTAAATAGGGCCTTATCTCACACATAAAGTACTAATTATTTACTAGCAACACAGCTGTAGGAGGGCTCTCTAATCTCCTATTTATTATCTTCTCCCCATGATGCATAACCTTTTCATACAGTTGTATTGTATGTGTTGAGCCTGGATTGATGTAAAAAATGTTGTCACAACAGGAGGTAGACACAGCAGCAATGGCGCAACACGTGAAATCTCTCATAGATGACTGTAAGAAGCTGTTGGTGGATTCGGAACCCGTTCTTGGCTCCTGGGGACTCATCGATGCCGATCCTAAGTAAACTATTCTATAAGTTTTTTTAGCATTGTCGGTGCACAGTGTGTAGTTTCTTAAATACATCTAGACAGAACAATCGTGTTAGATGTAAATTCGAGCTTCGTATGCTACCCACATTCGTAACTCAACACCTTTGATTATATACATGTCTAGATAGAGTATCTCTAACAAATGATGCGCATAAAACGGGATCCAATTACGAATTACGCGTGAGTAAGAGCGTGTAGTTATTGTCAACAAATTGTCACTGTGTGCGTGTTTAGTGATGTCAGCTCTAAATTATTTACTTACCTTCTTGTATTACGTCATAAGGAGATGAAGGGCAAATAAAATAATAATGTAAAAGAAAATTAATTTATTACAAAACATATTTATCAACAAATAAACAATGAAAAATATAATTTGTTTTTAAATAGACTTGTAAGTGATTGAATCTGTTAGAAAAGAAAAATGATCGGTCTAATTCAAATTACAAAGGTACCAATGTTCAGTAGTGAAAATAAGTGATTAATTTCAATTGATGAGACGAATATAAGACGTAAGTAAAAAATATAATATATTTCTACTTCCTCACAGCTCCGATGTACATGTCGTTGTCTTGAAAATATTATTTTGTTATATATGATACTTGTACAACCCGAGGGCGGGCCCATAGCCAGCACTGGGAAGTCTATGGGCCTTTCGATGATTAATAACTTCAGTAGAGTATGTTTCCTCCCAGCACGGGCGACCCGCAGGAGACAGAAATGGACAGCGTCCTGGTGCTGACCAGCGACGCGTACTACGTGGCGGACTACGACGAGACCTCCGACCGCCTGCTCTCCGTGCAGAGGGTGTCGCTCGCTGACGTCACCCATATCGAACTCGGACCATTCGATGCCAACTCTTCCGTAAGTCTTTTGTTTTACTTTATTGAAAGAAAGAGAGAGAGAGAGGGAGCGATAATTGAAATGGTTAAAGTAGAGGTTCAGTGAAGGGGAATGAATGGGGGGCGAAATAAGATATAAGAATATAATGTGAATCAAAAAATCTGAACATAATTTTTAAAAAGTTATTTTTCAATCATTGCCTATAAACTGTCATTATTAATTAAAATTTGTAGTGCAAATCCTTGAAAAATAGATATATAAATAGATATCCCTAATAATTTAAGTAATGAAAAATCGTTGATGTATGGAGTTTCAAAAAAAATGCGAAACCTTTTTTCAAAACTTTGGAAAATTAACTATTTTCCAAAGTTTTGAAAAAAGTTTTGAAATGTTTTTTAGCCAGAAAAAGTTCGTGAAAAAAAAAGTGGGAGGTAAAAATGAAAAACTCGAAACCTTTTTTTTGTCGGATAATTTGATGTTATGTGAATAAATGGTTGATACAAACTTTTTATTATCTACTTTACCATTAAAATATTTTCAATAGAAAGTCTAGTTTTGCTGGAAATCGTAAAAAACCATGTCCCACCTCTAAAAGAGCACCCCATTTTACCCTCTTAACGACTTTAATTTATTTTCCTGTTGGTTTCTCTATATTTTGTTCTCTTTCGAACAGTTTTCATGCTGTTAGTATTTTTTTTTTATGTTTTGCCTATTTTATAACTCCACTGGACTAAAATGCATGATAGGAGTATGCAATTCGGTAATGTTCTGTTTGAGGTTCGAACCTGCAACTACGCAATCGCAAGTCTTTAACCTTGTTCCTTTTTAATTTTATATTTTTATACCCTTCGCCACTAACACATTTTTTATATAATGTTACACTATTCAAACTATAATAAACTATAAACCCAGTTTTTCGATTCTCCAGCTGTTCGGTGTGAGTCGCAAGAGCAGTTCCGAGCCGGTGTACTGCATTCGCATCAATTACACGTACAACTGTGAAACTGGCTACTACCACATGTTCAGATCCACCACGCTGAGGTTCTTCAACAATATGGCTGTTGTCATCAATACCAAAGATGAAATGATCGGTAAGTAATGACTCGAGAAGAGTATGTATTTCGTGGGAGAGTTTCACTTCGGCACGTATGGGCCGGCTCGATCGGAGTGATACCACGGCCTCACAGAAAACCTGCAGTGAAGCAATGTTTGCTTTTCGCCGAGTGAGTGAGGTTACCGGAGGCCCTCCCCCCCTCTCCCCCTTTTCCACCCTGCCCCTACTGCCACCTTAAAGGGCGGCAACGCACTTATAACTCTTGAGTTGTAGGTGCCCATGGGCTCTGCTCCCTTCAATAGGTATGGTTGATCTCTACGATAGCGGACGGGTGCGTCATGCTCGTGAACGGATGCCGTTGGTCGGGGCTGGTCATCTCCGGACTGCTATTATTTAAATATAGTAGTAATTTGCAAGACTGTTTATATTTTACAACAATATATAACAATACACTTATAAGCAATATAACCAGAAAATTGTAATAAACACGTTGAAAATGAGTCCTTGGAGTTTCTAGCCTGTTCTTCTTCATAGAATCTATGTATTGGAACAGTCAACTAGCCTCACGACTCATTTATTCTGACTGACTTGTACTCCTTACAATACATAAATACCTATAATTAGTTTAATTGGAATAAATAGTTTTGATTTGGGAAACAGTCGAACTTGACTGGGGACGTACCACCATCCGAAACCTAGGGTTAGAGACTTAGCTTAGTATTGTTTTTGTGCTAATGAGGACTGGGTACCCCCAAAAATACTTGTGAATGAGGATGAAGATGGTAATGGCCAAAAAAACGGCATTTGTAGCAGACTGAGTGCGCGCCCTGGCTGTACTGTGGGAAGTTATATTGATACGCTTACAAATTTGAAACTTATATAATAATAACTTGACACGTCTCACACACAGCCGTCTGATCCCAAACTAGGCAGAGCCTGTACTATGGTAACCAGACTGCTGATAAACATACTTATATATTTCTAAATACATACATATTATAGATAAATTACACCCAGACACAGAACAAATGATTGTGCTCATCACACAATTATTTGTCCTGGGTGGGAATCGAACCCATGACCTCACGTCCTAGCAGTCACGGTAACTAACCACTAGACCAACAATATTTAATACTAACTTAAGAAAAAAACATACAATAATGTATCATCATCATATATAATACTTCATGGCAATGACACGTGACACTTGACTACACAAAACTACAGTTTTGTGTAGTCAAGTGTCGCTCGCTCTCAACACAAAGCTGTAGATTATAAATAATTGCACATAAGCTGTCTAAAATGCACCTTGACAGCTATTATAATATTGTTTTTATTTTACAGAATCGTTACATTCTATTTGCGAGTCGATTATTGTAGCTCGAGACGTGGCAAAGCTACCTCCTATATCATTCCATGATGGTGCCAAATTAGAAAAAAAGAAATCCAAGGTAAGCCCTGAATAAGTTGATGTCCAAATCAATGCGGAAGCTCCGCAATTGCGAATGCGGATGCGAATATCCGCAACATTCCCGTATACACAATGACAAACACGTCGGATCTGTCACTGAAATTTCCGCTTCTATTAGTCAATCAGCCCGTGTATAAAGCTCACGTCAGTCGCCGGCCCCACACATTATCTTTTTTTTCGCGACTTGCACTACGGATGCGAATATCCGCAATCCCTGGTTTTAATGATGGCCCAGGTATCGTACATTTCAAAAACCTATAATACGAGGGGTGATCAAAAAGTAATGATAAACGGATATTTCTAGTAATAATAAAATTCTAAAAAAATATTTTTTCAACTCCCTAATCCTTCACAACTTCCCTGACAAAAAATGGTATAAATAGGACGTCATTTTTAAAATATACATTCATTTGAATACTAGCAGTCGGAGTGATAACATCAAAATGGAGAAACATGAAGTGCGAAGCGTCATCAAATACCTGTGCTTGAAAAAAATGTCCACCAAAGACATTCATACTGACTTGGTGGAAACATTGGGAGACTCTGCTCCTCCATATTCTACAACTGCACGCTGGTGCAAGGAGTTTAAGATGGGAAGAACATCCACGGAAGACGAACACCGCGAAGGCCGTCCGTCCTCCTCCCTCACTGAAGAAAACGTCAAAAAAGTTCAAGATCTGGTTTTGGCAGACCGAAGAGTGACCATTCGTCATTTAGCTGAGAACACAGGCATTTCATTTGGTAGCATTCAAAGAATCTTAACTACCGAGATGAACATGAGAAAGGTCTCTGCACGTTGGGTCCCGAGAATGTTAACCGACGAACAAAAGAAGAAACGATTCGACATTTCAAGGACCAATCTTGAAATGTTCCAGGCGGATCAAGATATTTTTTTGGCTCGATTTGTGACTATGGACGAAACGTGGATTCATCATTTTGATCCCGAAACCAAACAACAGTCAATGACATGGAAAAGGCCATCTTCACCGACTCCCAAGAAATTCAAAGTTTCAAGCTCTGCCGGCAAGGTTATGGCGTCTGTTTTCTGGGATGCTGAGGGAATAATTATGGTTGAATACCTTGATAAGGGCGCTACCATAACAGGCTCCTACTATGCTGACCAAATCAAAAGATTGCGAGAGGCCATCAAGGAAAAAAGACGGGGTAAACTGCGCGCAAAAGTTCTGTTCCATCAAGACAATGCACCTGCACACAAAGCTGAAGTTGCGATGGCTGCCATTCAAGAAGCTGGCTTCCAGCTGCTTGAACACCCACCCTATTCTCCAGATCTAGCCCCCAGCGACTTTTATTTGTTTCCTCGGCTCAAGGAACACCTCCGGGGCCAGAAATTTGAGGATAACGGCGAAGTGATGGCCGCTGTAGAGGCATTTTGGGAGAGTCAAGATAAAGATTTTTTTTTGAAGGGTATCGTTGGTTTAGAAAAGAGATGGACTAAATGTATTGACCTATTAGGAGACTATGTAGAAAAATAAATTTTATTTTTAAGTATATAGTTATTTTAATGTACCCATTCTCATTACTTTTGGATCACCCCTCGTACATTGAAGTATTCCTGAACATTTCTTATTATATTTAAAACTTTGTCAGAATCGTACCAAAAAATTAACACTTCAGCCACAAAATGTTTTAACTTATTGGTTGTTATATAAAACCCGATCTTCAGTTTTATGTGTTTGCTTGTCTGGAATACAAAATTACTTTTAATAAAGCTCTATGCCGGGTGTTACTGGTTTTTTTAGTAAAGTGATGTAGTTTTTATAAAATTATCGTTTAGCTGTACTAACATGACGGAGCGTAAATAATGCCAATAAAACATTGTAAGATGATTTTTTTTCTTCATGATCGATTTTTTTGTGACCATTCATCAAAGGTTTTCGGGAGCGTTTTTTTAACACCCTGTATGTCGGAATTATTATAATAGAAACATAAAATTATCCAATACCATTCCATCACATCTTTGCTTGTTAAGACAGTAAACTTTAAAATATTATGCAAGTTTTCAATTAAATTCAGTTATCTGGTTAACACGTTTCGCGTTTAGTATGTAATGGGATAGCATCATTTCAGTAAATATTATCAATATGTCATTATCGGTAAAAAAGAACTTCCCTTGTATCAATAAAATAACTGTATTCTAGAAAAGTAGGGTATAATATCAATAGTGTTTTCAAATATATCTTAGGTTAAAATTTCTTGAAGCAAAATAATACTATTATTTATTGTTTGAACTATTGCTGAAGAAATGTGTTGTGTTATAGACACACCCCGTACACGGTCTACCAGGCGGCGCAAGGTCTTCTCTGTACTTAGACTTGTCGCGACTGCCCACACTCACGCGCAACGTTAGCGAAACTCAATTGGTCGCCGATATCAGAAGCGTTGGTAAGATTGATTTTTCTTTATAAATTTTAAGCGTACATTTCTTTTAATCTTTAATAATCTACAATATGTACATAATGTGAAACAAGTCTCAGTCGGTATTTGAGGAAGATACGTTAGATTTCTTTACATTTTGAGTGGAAGCATCTATCGTGGTCTTGGAGACAGTTAAATTCTATCAACACGAAATTCTGATTTTACAAAATATTTATGTAATAAATAATTGAGTGTATTGTGATAAGCACTTTTTTTTTTTTATTAAATATGTTTGCAATAAAAATAATTTTCTATTTAAAGGTAAGAAGTTCTAAGGAAATGCATGCAAATGTTTGGAAACTTTTTAAATTGACACACTATCCACCTGGAGCTAGGCTCCATCATGAGATCCAAAATGCTAAATTATGGTATTGTCATCCAAGCTACATATATCTACAAAGTTTTATTTCGATTAGGCAACTAGAAGTAGGTTTAAATTGACTTCTACGATTTGTTTATTAGCAGTATAACTGAAGCCAATAAAAGTGTGCTAAAAAAACCTCTCCCACCGTCTCAACCTTTATACCTGTCCTAAATCACATAATCCTTTATCCCTTCCACACTAGGGCCCTCTTTGGCTGGAACAAGTGCAGTGCTGGGCCAGATCCTAGGTATAGTGCGACCTCAAGCCCGCTACATTTTGGCGACACCTAGTGAGAAAACATACCACGGCACGCAAACCGTTAGTTAGTTCTTTGTTATTTCATCTTTCTTATCTAGAAACTACGAGGAAAACAGAGATGCTATTTAACATGGCTATAAGTTTACGGCTTGCTGCTAGCAGCAGTAGTAAAGGGGGATTTGGTATTTTGTGGGTCACACTACCACAAATTTTTTACCTATTTTATCCGCCTTGAGGTTTTTGAGGCACGTCAAATTCCATAAAATGTGAGTTGAGTGAGTTCCTATAGCCAGGCCAGGTCCACTCCGCAGAGTAGGTATAAAGTTACAAGTACATGGTGAGGGCGACTAAACGTACCAAAATTCAGTGGGCTGCCACGCGCCGGCCGCATATTATTTTGACGCTCACTCACGCGCTACGCGCGTCATCCATTCGTATCTAGACTATCGAGTTATTAGTACCTACTCTAAGTTTATTTTTTCAGAAAAATATAGTATACTGCACATAACTTCTAGGTGAATGTAACTGTAGGTAATTAGCGCTGTGTGACCTAAATTGCAACTTTATTGCATCGAAACAAGAGTCGCTATTTATTTAAATGATTTGGCGGAGTGGGACTTCTGTACCTTTACTATTATTTATCTGTGCTATAGCTCCCTTTCCTCACATGCACCATGCCAAAAGGAAGCTATTTTCCAGAATTCACTTATTTTAAACTTCCCTATTCCCCCCTAACCCTTTCCATCTTTAATTCTGAAAGTGCCCGGTTGACGGTAATAGGCTGGCTCCCTATTACTTTAGTGGGATCAATATATAGTTGTCAAAACCCCTGCCAACCTTGTTCGAGGATGCGTGATGGTATATGTGTACGAAAAAGTCTGTATATGATCGCATAATGAAATTGTATCTTTTTTTTTTATCGGTTCTTTGACACGTACCGTCATGTCTTACCAACTCAATCCCTTAGAAAATATATAAAAAAATAATTCACCCGATAAATTATAAGTATTAGTGCCATTGTCTCCATTTAATTCTGATTAAATTTTTAGGATCCAAAGCCTTGACCAACATGACGGAACAATTCAGCAAGCTAAACAAACTAAGTCATTCTTTGAATGCGCGCGCGCGTCCAAGCTTACAACTTAAGTTTGACCAAGGCACTTCCCGGACTAAGAAAATATTCACTCTTGGCCAAAACAAGAACGACAACAAGAAAAAAGGTAGTTTATCTGATGGCATGAGCTCAGATTACTCCTCAGACGACGAAAATAGGACAAACATATTTGAGCCAACATTGGATAACTTTGAAAACACCCAACATTATATTGGCAAGACACAAAAAACTGAAGCAGATAATGACTGCGATTTGATCGAAAATCCTTTGTACTCATCTAAAATTGAACCCAATGACGAAAGTAAAACGCAAGCAGTATTTATGCCTACAGATATCGTCACAAACGTTGATAAGCAAACTTCAAAAACTCCAGTCAATGTGAACAAATTTAATCCATTTAATATAGACTCTTCTAACACGCCGGAGATTCAAGTTGACGGGGATTTTGCGAAGCCTGCGCCTCCAAACTCTCTCGTACTGACACAAAAATTGTCTCATAGTTCTAATGAACTGAACTTCGAAGACACTCAACCTGGGAGCGCAAACTATCATATCAGATCCAATTCCCAACATGACATTACTTTGAATATAGCTCAATCGCATAGCGAGTCGGCACTGCGGCAGTTTAAAAATATCGCCAGTCCTGTGTCCAGTGCTACTAAGGACATGGTATTGTCGCCGTTAACTAAACTGGCAAAGGGCGTGCAGAATTTAGGCGCTAATTTGGATCCGAGGAAGATGAAGGTAATTTTTTTAGTTACTTGAAATATTTTGCTTAATTAGTAATTAACTAAAACTTACTTTCTTAATCGGTGTTTAAAACTAGCAGTAGTTTTAATGGATAAAATCTTCGTAATATTTTAAGACGAGAGTTTGTGTGGATGGATGGGTGGATGTTTGTTACTCTTGCACGCAAAAACGGCTGAACGGATCTAGATGAAATTTGAGATAGATTTCACTGAAATTTCCACGCGTCGGGGGCATAGCACTAGTAAATAAAATAGAACCTCGTATGAATGCTGCCTACATAGTTGTTGCTGCGTGAAAGAGGATATGGCTAGAAAAGGATTAAGCAGTGAAACAACGAATGATAGAAGAATATAATATATTACGATGCCCCTAATTATAAATGGGAAAAGGGTAGGCATATAAATGCTTGTATGAATGCTATTTAGGTGGATAATATTTATTGTACTTCCATTCTCAGGGCAGTAACGCAACAGTGAAACACATAACCGACCAACAGTATGAAGAACATAGAAAACTGCAAGAGAAATGGCTTGGATGCAACACACGTCTCGTAGCGCTCTAATGATAAATACCTCGAAATGTTAAAAAGTAATATGATTGTATATTGTCGTTCATCCACGTCCATTTACTATGTACCCAGTGATGGTTTTAATATATTGGACAACACAAAGGGTACGATTTTTTGTATTAAATCGGCTGTTGTATTCGACTATTTCCATACCATTCAGTATTTAATCAGAAGCTACAAAAGTTGATAATCAAAATACGAATAGTTTGCAAGGTTATAATGTCCTTTAGTAATAAACAGTCAAAATTGGAGGAAATCCTTATAAAATTATTCTTCATTAATCCCTATATTTGAAAATTCCTATTCGTCTAATGATATACTCCAATCGATTGCGACGTTCTTTGTTCTTGATTTTATAATCGACTAAATTCTTGAATAACTTTTTGTCGACTATCAATTTCTTAAACTTCGACCTATAAACTATCAGCTACAACTACTTTACCTAGACTTAAATGCTTTTAAGCTTATGTAATACTTCTATAAAGCTCAATGAATGTGGAATTAGCGCATAGTTGTAGTTTTAGAAGGATTGCTTTATTTCGTGAAAATATCGATGGTGTTGCGAAATATATAGACAACACATTTTTCAACCGCTTTTTACGATACTAAAATATACTATTCTATAAAATGTATAAATTGTAGTTAGAATATCTAAATAACTCATCCTTAGGAGCACTTCTTTTAACAATGGCTTCCAGTATTAACTACGCAAGCAATTTTACAAACTGCAGATGTTTTCACTAAATAATGTTATACATAGCTGATAGTTTTTAGTAAATCGTAATAAAACGTTAACTCCAATTTTAAATAGTTTTGTGTAGAAAAAAAAAATAGTAATAAATTGATGTTTCCTAGTTTTATATAATTGACATTCCTTTAGTAATAATTAAATTAGGGCCTCTTTTGATAGTGTAGCTGTATTGTAAAACTATTTCGTTTTACTTAGTATTTTTTTCTATTGTTTTATGTGATACATGAATAAACATTATAATCAAGTTTTTTATCGATGTATAAAGTAATTTAATTTATGATTATTGTTTGTCGTTCTTAATTTATTATCTTATAATTTGATAAAATTACAAAAAAAGTATTTCTTTAAAAAATAAAAACATATTTAGGTATTCGTATATAACTAGAATTATTGTTGTTTTTTTTTGTATGTGTGGAACACAAATATTTACTAATCAATGTTATATTAATCCTTTTGTTTTCTGCCTTCTACTTTATGTAATATATTACAAACACATACCTATATATATATATATATATATATATATATATATATATATATATATATATATATATATATATATATATATATATATCTGACTAGATTAGTAGTCGACTATGCGGATAACTCAAAATTGACTCAAAATAGTCCTAAATACACATTCAACATTACTGACCTCCAACAAAAATTAAATAATTACCAAAAACCTATACATAAATACTACATTAATTGTTATATATTTAGCTTGTTTCAGAATTTGTTTTAGATTTAGAATTGGTCTCAGTGTCGTGCAGTATTAGTACTATGTTAAAAATCGTTCAATATAGATAATAATTATATAATTATGTATACTAAATTGTTAGTTAAAGAATGCTGAAATTAACAACAGTAAGAGCATGTGATTACCTAAGCATTTTCAAAATTCTTTTTTTTTGTTTTTACATTAACTTATTCCTGTTTTACTCTAGATTACCTCTTTGCTAAAAAAAAAATGTGTTGTAGCATAGACTGACCTAAATTGTATTTTTATATTGCGAAGAATATTTGATTATTATTGTACTCTCAGTACTCAGAACATTGTCTTAAGCTTTTTCTTTCCACAGTTTATAAATAAAAAAAAAAGGAACAAGCCTGACATTTACTACAATACTATACTTATATATATTCGATAGACGTTTTGATACATTTCTAAATATTGCGGACTATTTACTCCTCATTTATTTCTGCCACCACCATTTTCAACTATAATAGATACAAAACTTACAACTAAGTACACTATATTTCATCTTTACTTCTATGTCGAGAAAATAAATGAAAAATGAAAAACAAATAGTATAATATTTTAATATATTTGGCTGCTTCCCATGTTTGTGGACATCGGTTTATTGTTTGTTGAATATTCCTTATATAACAAAACATATTATTGAGGATTTAAGGTGTATAGGTAGTAGAATTTTGTTTGAAATTAGTATTGATTGTAGATAAAAAGTGTATACGCAACAATATATAGTAAATTGCGTATGCATATAGTCAGTTGCAAATTCAGGTCAAGTATTGGTACTGGTATAGGGCTCTGTTTCCGCATTTAGACTCACAGACAATCCATTATGCGTTTAGATAAGGCTGACTAAATGAACCAGCCTAGCTCCTTCCAGGAGTACAAGCCGCCTGGGGTGTTCACAGGCTCCTAGGAGCGACGTCGCACCTGCCAGGATACTGCCCGTTGTATAGACACTCCCTCGCTCTCCTGCGGCGGCTGTTTCCTCCTCTATCCTGATGTCGAGTCAATTAAGACAAAGCAGTCTGCAATTTAAACGTGGTTAGACTTCCGTTAGCACCAGTTTAGACTGCCTGCAGCCAGTATGTTGGCCCAGCGACCGCTGTGCGCTTTCCGAGTCCGAACGCCAAAAAGGAAGTCCGGTAACCTAACCCTTGATCGAAATTGGTTGAAGGGAAGTCCCAGCAGTGTAGTTCTTCCTTGCCAGCTCAATGATGGCGTCGTTCCCGAGTGAATCGCTATGCCTTTTGAACTATTGAAGGAATACCCTATTGGCTGATGCTTAACGCTCCAGCGTTTGGTGGCATTAATAAATGAGAACAGAGTTCATGGCTTTTTAACTCGGCCATACTGTCCGACAGGATACGGATCATGTAATCCTTTATGTGTACTATGATTATTTTTATATAAAAAAGGTCACAAAATTTACAGAAATATATTTTATAAAAAATATCGCGACATTCTCTCACATATTTGTATAGGTATCCGAGTTCTCTTTCACTTAAAATTCGATTTTAGAATAACACGTTAAGGTTTTTTTCGCGCTTTTTACGTCATAGTCAAAATTATTACCTTTTGTCCGATATACCTCCTGGTCTATTTTTCGATGGATCCAATATTTACTGAAGCTTTACAATATATTATGTAGTATACATGTAACACGTTACTATTAAAGAAATGATTAGATTGTTAATGTTAGCAATTGTAGTATCTGTATTATGATCACACAGATGACAAACTTTTCTTCGAGGTGGCTTTAAATCCACCCATCCATACATCCCGTAGGGTATCAGTGTTATGTGATTTAAATCTATGCAAGTATAGACTGTCGTCGTATATCGTCATCTGTGGTGCGCCTAAATATTGGATTGATAAGGCTGGGCTTCTGTAAGAGTAATCTATGTATCACTTTAAATGCAGGCAATTAAATCTATAGTGAATTGAATTTAAATTTAGAACGTGTAGGTTAATATTGCGGTAAAATATATAATAGTATTCTTTTGTTACTAGGGATCGGATAATCGGATGCATATTTACCTAAAGTTATTTTTTGGATAACAAATTATGGAAGCGGCTTCTAAGTATATTTTTTTATTTACGAATGCAGTTGTATTGTCGCGTCGCTACTTGCGCACAAGCAAGTATAATTTGCCGTCTCACTCGCACTCTTACAAAATGCTTACATTTCCTGGGGTTAAATAGGCCCGATTTGACACTTGTTACAACGTATTAAGGTTATTTTTGCAAAAGCAACCATTATACGTTGTAACAGAGCAAGTGTCATTTGTGTCAAACTGGGGTTTATTACATCTCACGGAGTATAGGTACACTTACATTTGAATTACCTGGAATCGCGGGATTCTTTCGATAAAAAAGTGCTTTTCATAATAGCCAACATCTCAACTTTAGGTAAATATGCATCCGAATATCCGATCTCTATTTATTACACAAGGTCAATCGAATCGAAATTGTTTTATCTGTTGCTGGTGCGGAGGGGCTGTGACCGATATTAATCTGTTTTTTCTTTTAGTATATTGAGGAACTATTAGATTTATTATAGATATTGCCTGCCAACGGTTAATGTTGGGGTAGTATGTATACCTAATTAGAATGAAAAAATACATTGCACATTGCAATGTATTTTGCACGCAGGTTGACCAACCTAGTAAATTTATGGGAGCTTTTTTTCTCTGTTAATTGTAGCAACGAATATAAACCTAACTGGTTACATCATGAAATAAGTAGGTACCCTTTTTTATTTTTTACCGACTTCAAAAAAAGAAGGAGGTTCTCAGTTCGGCAAAACATTTTTTTTACGGCGGTTAGATGGATTTCCCAGGTGGTCCCATTGTCATCAGGTCAGGATATGATGATAGGATACTGGAGAAATAGAGGGAACTCTTCAAATATTATAGGCTCCTATATGGCATCTAGAGCTATTGTATTGCATTTGCTCCCGAAAAACATCATTTGGTAAATAATAATAAGTTGATTTAAATTTGAGGAAACTATTTAAGAAAGTTAACGAGTAAAGAACACAGGTTATTTAAATTTATGCGTTATAGTTTTTTTTTCAGATAATTATTCTCCTTTTCTTCAGTGAGGTATTTACCACTGCAGTGCAATACTCCTCCGTCAGGTCCCCTCCTTATCAGCAGATGCAATGTTTAATAAATTAATTTAAATTCATTTGTGTATAGATAACTTTTTATTGTCAAAGTTAAACAAGTTTAACTGTCCAAAGCATTTAAGGAATAATAAATACTCGCTGGGTATTTATTTATTTTTCTATTGTTTCTACATGAATGCCTGTTTAAGGTTTTTTTTTGCCTACTTGTAAAACTTGCCGATATAGTATTTAGTCTCGGTGTCGTCCAGTGGCGTAACTATACCATCTGAGGCACTAATTCATAAATACATTTTGCAATTAGTGCCTCCTGTGTTCAGGGCTTTTGGTTCCTGGCCCCCCTCGAGTGGGGGTTGTGGCATTTTGCCCGCTCTGCCACCCTATTGTTACGGCACTGGTGTCGTCGTATTCCTAATTTAACTATTCGTTAAGTCATGAATATGGACTTGATTTTGTAACAAAACCATAGTTAGTATTACTGACATGGCTAAAAGTGGTTAAGTCAGGCACCTCATCGAAAGGAAACGATATTCGATATTGCGACTATTTACAGGTGCGGTTAACGCTTAACAAGTAACAAAAAATAAAATAAACGAGTGAATCTTCGCTCCTTTTGCTCCCGTGTCGTTAATGGTAACAAATCTTCAGATATTTTATTAATTTCATATGATGAACTGGAAATATCTAAATCCTTGTAATAGACAGCGATTTTAAGACGGTTAGGTTGAATTCCTAGCAAAATACGTTAAAGTATTTCCTGTTTTATATATTTATTTTATATATTATGTAAAACAAATATAAAAAAGTCAATTCCTGTGTTGAATTATATGCTTTCACACAGGTTATGTTTTCCAGTACAAATTTTTAGATCGTTTTGAAACTAGGTAGATTAGAGATCATTTTCAACCTGTACATTTGTTGGATTGGATTTTTATGTTTTGATCAGAATGATATTGTTTTGATAAATATAAAGGACGACTAGTGAGACGTAATTAACCACGTTATAGTATATTTGATCCTACCTAGTACCTAAACAACTTTCCTAAAGCATTTTTTTACAAAGACTACTTAATTTCTAAAAAAAAAAAAGTACTTTCTAAATGAGGACAGGCAGTGGTGCGTTGGGCGTCCATTAGACGCTCATGCAAACGTCAATCACTGAATTGACGATGGGTTATTCATCAATCGCCGTTTTGATTGTGGCAAAACTGACAGCGAAACCTACCATGTAATGGGCGCCTTAAGGTTAATTTTGAAGTAGCGAATTCTGCGATCAATGTGACATACATCTTGATTGCAATTGCAGAATCGAGTGTGAACTTAAGTACATAAAAGAAATAAAAATAGTATTTGTTTGGAGAACTTTTTATGTCGTCATGATGTCATATTACTTAATTAGCACTTTTAGTTCTGTATCAAATAGATAAATTATGTAGAACGGGCAACAATTCCTACCTATTTTATTATTTTTTAAATTATAAATGAAAGCAAAACAATTATAAGTTACGTCTGTGATTTTTTTATGTAAATATCGTTTTATTTAATATTTATTTTGTAAAACTGAATAAAAGTATAATGCTTTTATGCCTATTTGTTTTATTTTATAATACCAATCACTCGTATGAAGTTTATACTCATACTTGCAAACGAGTGAGCCTAGAGCGATTTTTTTATTTACTTTACATGCGTCCATAAACTGAGACAGTAACTAAACAAAGATGTGTTCCTACTGATCACTTGAATTTGAAGCTCTAATGGTGTTATTCCTTCGACATTTGATATTTCATTAAGTCTGCCGCGGTGATTGAACATTCGAGTGCAACTGCAAGGGTTGCCAGATCTATTACGCGAGTCTCTGTTCGAATTAAGCTGTTGTATGTAAACAGTCGTCATAACACATCATACTGTTAATATTGTCAGTGAATTAATCTGGGTTATTCTAAAATTATTCATTCTAGTATGGAGAGATAGTATTTCTTGCTGACGATATTGCACTTTTATCCCGCCCATGAGTTCGATGATAAAGAGCTGAAAGGTAGTGGTGAGACGCAAGCCAGAATTAGGAATTAAATAAAAACGTCGGTAGCAATAATCTTTTTCCTTTATTTTTATTCATTAACTCGATTAGCACAATATCTGGTGATTAGTGGTTATGTAGAAGAGGATACTATGTAATAAATTTGGTTACATAAATATGTGGAAAAGTGAAAAAATATGTAGGTTACAGAGGTGTTAAATTCACTATTATTGTCACATTGCATCGGTACGGTGAAAGTATCTAGGCTTGGCTTATACACTTCACCTCAACTGTCAAGATTAAAATGTTCTTAACGTTATTAAAGCAATTTCAACATATTAAAACATTAGGTAGGTTCTACATATTGTGATTTATGACTATAATTAGGTACAACTTTGAGGGATGTTTAAGGCATTAAATAGCTGCAGAAAGAGCACAAGTAACCAAGGCTGCTGGGTAGGGTTATGAAAGCTCTGGAGTGGTATAAAGTTGGTAATACGCCTGTGACGTTACATGTGGACAGTGTTTATAGGCATTGATGATACGATGCGTATTCGTCGGTTAGTGTGTCCGCATACATAAGTGAAAAAAAAATATAAGTAGGGTCACATGGTTAACAGTGGATCAGTGGTACGCTTCGGACCACTCAGCCAGCGACGTTTTTGATGACTGTGTGTGTGAGCTATAACGGAGTAAACGTTCCTTGTCCCACTACGTCCCTACTCCCATAGTGCGTCTGCGACTTCGCAGCACAGTAGACATGTGAGAGTGACGTTTGTCTTCAGCAAGCACAAAGAAAAAAATACGTAAGTTTTATTTTGATTTTAATTTATCTTCTGATTAAATATTACTTATTTATGTCGGTGTATTTTGTTGAATTTGTTAAAAACGCGTAAAGTCTTAACAAGTGCAACTCGGTATATTTGTATCATTTGTTTGTATTTCCTTTTTTTAAATTATGCAAAGGGTTGGTACACAGTGGATCGTGTGGATCGGGTACACAGTGAATCATGTATCGACGTATTATTAATTATTATTTTTATATTTATGTTTCAGAATGCCCAGAAAAAGAGTTGAAATAAGAAAACGCTGCTCATAATGAACATCATATAAAAACTTAAAACTACATTATCAAAAATGTGCGTTACGTTTTTATGGTCTAGTGCCCGTTTTCAACCGCGTAAATCCTGATCTCGTGGGAATATCGGGATAAAAAAATAGAAGACTGCCAGAAATTGATTGTGTTTTAGTCAGAGGTACATGTTACATAAATATATATTAAAACTAAAAATTCTTTAAGAATTTGTGTTATGTAGAAAAAACGTTTTTGTTTCTTATTTCTAATAATAAAAGAGTGATTATCCTTATCTTTCTTTTTATTATACCCTTTGTGTGCTTTTGAACTTTCCTAAGTCCACTGTGTACTACTAGGTGATTCAACGTGTACCACTCCTAGTACACAGTGGATCAAATCCCGTTTTTTTTTAATATTTTTTTCCTTTTTTTGGCTTAGTCATGGAACTTGCTAAGTTAAACGTCGTGAAACATTATTATATTCTCTATACACCTGCAAATTTTCAATCGATTCCATTCCTTTATTTCGGAAATATACTCACTTAAAAAACGGGTGATCCACTGTTGACCATGTGACCCTACTTATTAATTACTACGTATATGTATGGTGATTTGCTCAAATTCGTACAGTTTACTTTGCCTTAGTTGAATCTAAACTTGGTAGAGCATTAAAGTTTGGAGAAACAGTTATCAAAATAACGTGAATGCTGCCTTCGTTATGCAAAAGAGGGCATTGAGAATATGCTTCGTTTAGACCAAACTATATCGTGTAGGGAACATTTCATCAAACTAGGTATTTTAACAGTACCTTGCCTTTATATTTTAATTACTCCTTACTCATTTAAATAAAAATCTGGATAAACTTGAGACCGACGGTGAAAAAGAATATAGAGTAAAAACTCGGAGAAAAGATCTGCCTACTATCCTCCAAGCAAAGCTTAATGTAGTAAAACACTCATCAAGTGTCCAGTCTATAAATATATTTAACAAACTACCAAAGAATTGAACAATATTCCGAATGATAATTTATTTAGAAATAAAAAACAGACATTATTGATTCAGAAGTGTTATTATATTATTGACGAATTTTGTAATGATAAAAAAATATTAATTAGTAAATGATTACTTTTTGGAATGTATTACAATAATTTCATATATCAATAATAATATTTAGTCATGACATGTATTAATTAAGAAAATTTGACATTTATGTACCTATTCTCGCTATGGGTTTATGTACTCGCGTTATACCTACTTATTCTTATATTTCGATACAAATGTATTTTGTTAATGAAATAAATAAATGAAATGATTATTTAAACTTAGGTACAAACACTTTTCATGTGGTCGGAACTTGCAGCGTTGACTTGTGGGTCATATCATTTATGAAGGTGATGAAACAGCCCTCAAAGTGTACAACTTAGTTATTAAATAGCCTACCTAACATCATATATAGATATGTAAATAGATGTTTATAGCTTAGTTAAAGTGTAGTAAATACATAAGTGTTTATACTGCATAACATTTACAATACAAATTTAGAACCACGTGAATCTAGTCTTGATATACAGAGTGTATTTTGAAAACACTTACCTACTAAAATCACCGACAGGGCATGACTCTAGCATGCGGTTACAATAAGAATTAAAAAAGAAATTGTCAGTAGTAGGACTGCACGTCAGTAGTGAAAACATAACTGACTTATGTCATTTGAGCGTGACGATCACGCGAGTTCAGTGCTTTTACCCCGTACCAAAAGTGTCCAACGCGCTTAGAGAAGTTTTCACTTCAAAAACTATCCGTTTACAAGTTATGACCGTTTGAATTTCCAAGTATTTTTTGCCTCCGTTTTTTCATAAAAGTAGTATGTGTAAAGTTAAAGATTTTAAATGATACATATTTTTTTATTCAAATTAAAAACGGTCAAACTTGTAAACGGATTTTTTTTTTATTTCTAATATAACTGCATGCTAGAGTCATACCCTTTCATTGACTTAAGTATGTGTTCTACTTTCAAATACACTCTGTATAAATAACATAATATTATCTAGATGACGTAGATTATACCGACAAGTCGAATTCCCATAATTGTAAACCTATTTAATTGGGATGCGTTAAAACGTGTGCGAGAGGGATTATAGCTGCGCGTGTGCGGTGTAGAATCGCACACATCGTCCGGATGGCAACAGACTTATATTATTTTGACATGCGATGTTGATGTTCTGCATTCTCCTAATGCAGTTAGAAGCCTATTATTTAGCGAATGGCAGAATAAAAGTGGAAGCTAAATTTGCAGAACAGTGCATAAATAAAAGAACTAGCAAGACGTACCTCCTTAAAAAGGCTGGAAAAAAGTAATAGTCTATGTTCTTTTTTAATACGAGGGCTGCACTAAAAGTATCGGGAATGGAATATTTCCAGTTTCTGTCATATTAAATTTTTTTTTAATTCAAAGCTCCTTGGTTTTAAAAATCGAATACCATTTATTTATGTAAAAAAAGATTCTCGGTCTTGTCACAAGGTTTTGTCAAATTTGTTTAGTCGTTGGGAAAATGGAATTGACTCGAGAAAATTCAAGAGCGATGATTTATTATGACTTTCGAAGTGGTTTAACACAAAAACATTGTGTTGACCGGATGATTTACGCATTTGGTGATGAAGCCCCATCCAAAACCACAATTTATCGCTGGTTTGCTGAATTTCAACGTGGACGTGTCAAGCTCAGTGATGATCCCCGTCAAGGTCGTCCAAAAACTGCAGTCACCCAAGAAAACGTTGATGCTGTGCGTAAGCTGATCGAGGAAGATCGACATGTGACATACCGCGAAATTCAGGCAACTTTAGACATTGGCATGAGTCAAATACAAATAATCTTGCATGAACAATTAGGTGTAAAAGAGTTGTTTTGCCGATGGATACCGCATTCGATCTGTGAAGAGCAAAAAGCGGCTCGCGTTACTTGGTGCGTCAGAACTCTCGAAAGATTCCACGCAGGATCCTCAAATGCTGTATACAACATCGTATCAGGTGACGAATCCTGGATATACGCGTACGAACCCGAAACAAAAAACCATTCACGAGTTTTAGTGTTCGAAAATGAGTTAAAGCCAACAAAAAATGTTCGTTCACGGAGTGTTGCAAAAAAAATGGTGGCCACGTTTGTCTCCAAAACCGGCCATGTTGAGACTATTTCTCTTGAGGGACAAAGAACGGTTAATGCAGAATGGTATGCTAGCATTTGTTTGCCACAGGTCGTTTCTGAACTCCGTAAAGAGAACTGCAACCGCCGCATCATCCTCCATCACGACAATGCGAGTTCTCACACCGCGCACAGAACAAAAGAGTTTTTAAAGCAAGAAAACATAGAATTATTAGACCATCCGCCGTACAGCCCCGACCTAAGCCCTAATGATTTCTATACTTTCCCTAAAATAAAGAATAAATTGCGTGGTCAGAGATTTTCATCACCTGAAGAAGCTGTGGACGCCTACAAAACGGCCATTTTGGAGACCCCGACTTCCGAATGGAATGGTTGCTTCAATGATTGGTTCCATCGTATGGAAAAATGTGTCAAATTTCGCGGAGAATACTTTGAAAAGCAATAAATACATTTTTAAATAGTAATGTTGTGTCACTTCCTTGATTCCCGAAATTTTCAGTGCCGCCCTCGTACTAGTAATATTTACTACACTTTTATCGAAATATTCTTTTAATAGTTAGAAGTTTGGAAATAGTTAAACGATCGTGCAAATATCTACAGTATAGAAATACAGTACAAATGCACTATTTACAAGGACGCTAATAGGTAAATAGGCTATAGGTTCTAACTGTACACAAGAATGATAAAAGGTACATGCTAATCGAATAATCAAAACGAATAATTTTGTACTCGTAAAACAGGTGATTAATGAATATTATAAAAATCTGCGGCTCAGATGAAAAATTACAAATACCTTCCGCCTTACTATTAATTTCTGGCTCTTATTAATATTTTCGTCGTCTTACACAACAAACATTTTCTATGTAACTTTGTCAAATAACGTTAAAACATCTGTTTCATTACATTAGAATGAGATTAACCTTGTAAACTCGGCCTCGGTAACTGTGTATCGTTTAAGGATTAGGTAGTCTAAAACAAAAATCGTCTTGCAGTATAGTCTATATTTTGCAACAGGACGATTTTTGTAAGACCCGTACGAATACAAGGTTTACTCACATAAAACAATCGAAAAAATCGGCCACTGACGAGCTTCATGCTTTTAGCCATCACGGCATACGAGTCTGCCTTATGATGATGATATTGTTTCACTTCAAATAAGCGTTCGGCCACATTGACTTTTAAAGGAAATTATTTAGCGGTTACTAGAGTAACCAGGCATAACACAATACAGAAACAAGATACATCATGTTTCTAGTTTGTACTAGTTTTCCTCATACAACATCATTTGGCAAAATTACACTAAAAGATCTTTTTTAGTATATGAGGTGAGATAATAAAGGCAAGTGTATTTTTTCATCTGAACGAAGTGTAAGTGCTTATGGTATCTACAATGGAGAGGTTAAAGCTATTATTTCACAGCCTTCGACTAAGGAGTGCGTTTTAAGGTACTCGTTTATATTGATCGCGATATATGAAGAAATTTTAATAAGAATAATAGTAACTTGAGACACCTCACACGCGGCCGTGTCTGATCCCAAACTTCTTAGGCAGAGCCTGTGCTATGGTAACCAGACTGCTGATAAACATACTTATACATATATTACTAAATACATACATATTATAGATACATTAAATCCAGACACATAACAATGCTCGTGTTCATCACACCAAACCCCCGATCTCTGGCTCAGCAGTCAGGATCACTAACCACTAGATCAGCAGGCCTGGTTGTAATTTACTATAAATGTGTTTAACGTACAGTCATTTATAGAGTTAGATACAATAGGCTTAAGGCAACAGTTAGGCAGTATATTTTTGTCATGTTATTTTTTCACAAAGCCTGCTCTAAATTATACATTAAATTAAACTCTAACGCCTCGGCCCCGACATCGGGCGATGCGTCTTGCCGCGCTGAGCGACTGGTCGATATGCCACGACCCGGTGACGGCGGCGTCTGCGACCACGTCGGACGTATTCAGAATGTCTTTATCAAAATCAAATTACTTTTTGCTGAAGTTTTTAAGGGCAAGGCAAGGAGTAAATCCCGTTAGTAAAAAGGGAAAGGAATCTGGCGAATTCAACGCTTTATACAATGAATACAGGCAACACCCCGATATTTTTTTTTGATTATACAAGAAAGACCGTTGATACATTCGATTTTATAGTTTTGTATATAGAAGAAGATATAAAAGTACAACTTAACTGCAAGAGAGCTGTATCATCGTGCAGCATAATACAACATTATTCTGTCCGTCTCAGTGGCTGGCCACCGCGCTGTAAATTGGTACTTTTGTTCTCACCACACGTCGCCGGTCGCGTGTGTTTCCGCGCCGCTGGCCTCTCCGCAAGTCCACCCGCGCCGAGTCGTAGCCCGTTTTAAATTAATAGCGTCATACATTTTCTTTTCGCCGCCGCAGACGCAAGACGCAAGTCGCGCGAGCGGTGATGTCATGACCGACGGGTAAGGGTTTTAACTCTGTATTATACTGAATATCAATTTAGAGCGATGATATAAAAACAGACACATAAAAGATTACTTAAGAAGTGATTGCTGTTCAATATTGATCAGACGATTTACGATACGATACGATTTACGTCTCTACAAGACGTAAGTAACCATAATACCACACACATAATGTTACATCTACAACCGAATATCATTAAGCCAAGAAAGGGACATGTTTGACAGGTTTCTCCTGTTATCTCTAGAATTTGAACCTGCGACTTCAATAGAGCTAACTTCAGTTAGCTAAAAACGCTTGTAAAAAATGGCGTTGTCTTCAGTACAACGCGGGCGCGGTAGGGGTATTCGAGCCTCAACTTATCGCGCATGGGTAGTAGTTTACGATTATTTTCAGTCTACCAACACGTAGCCATCGGCAGGCCAGGTCCACTCCGCAGAGTAGGTATAAAGCTACAAGTACTCAACTAAACGTGCCAAAATTCAGTGGGATGCCGCGCGCCGGCCGTGCCGCATGTTATTTCGATGCTCACTCACGCGCTAAGTGTCATCCGATCTTATCTAGACTATCGAGTTATTAGTACCTAGCCTAGGTTTATTTGTTCACAAAAATAGAATAATAGGCACATCAGTTACTGGTAGTTAAATATTCAGATTAATTAATTCTTTAACAAAAGACAACCCTAACGTCGCGGCGTCATCAGAACAGATAAGAGTTAGAAGAGAGGCAACTTCTACGTGAATATGACTGTGGGTAATTAGCGCTGTGCGACCTAAATTGCGACTTTTATATATCGAAACAAGTCGCTTTTATTTAAATGATTTGGCGGAGTGGGACAATATTACAGGTACATAACTACCTGTACTATTATGTATTCTGTGCCATCGGCGGGATTGTTACTTTTGTAGTGGATTAATTATGTTAATGTTTCATGGAGCTGCTAAACGACATTCTTTTTTACTGGGTGATATTTTCATACCTAACTGTAGCTTAGTACTAAGCATTTCTACCAGACCTAAAAGTTATTTGTAAAGTTTATATAGTTTAAAGTCTAGTAGTGAGTTTTATTATGAAAGTCTTGCACAAGAGTTGATTACAGACACTTGCATATACCTATAATAAGTGAAAGTGGATGTGCTACAAGTGCATAAGTTATAATTCAAAGACAATTTCATTGCTTCTGTACCAGTTGTAGCAAGCAGATTGACGATGATTTCTATCGCTTCATTCTTGCAACATATATAATGGAGGATTATATAGTACGAACCGTCGGTAAGTGAAATCCAAGGTGTGCGTTCGCGCAGCGGAATGTTGTTGAATTTAAAGATTTTAATTATGCAGATATTTAGTGTATGACGTCGTGTAATTGTGTATGGTAAAAAAAATTGTGCATGCAGCCATTGTCAAGAAATTCGCTAAAAACTGATTTTTTTAATCCATGGACTTAAAAGAATAAAAATGTGTCCAAAAATTAGTGTGTATTTGTGTGTGATTGTGTATGTATGAATAAAATTAGTGCATGCATAAACTTTGGAGAAATTCAAGTTTCCGCTACGCGAACGTTTGGCCATTAGCTAGTTTTCATATAAAGCGCTTATATAGAGAGCTCTAGATTTTTACATACATTGTTTTGAATATGTTTAAAAAACAGATTTAGAAAAAATCGTAGGGTTTAAAAGATAAAAATATAAACGTAAAATACGCTTATCAGGTCTTAGTTCGTAAAGTATGCACTTTGGGGTCTAGATTTTCACGTTTATACAAACCTTGTAAGAGTGTCTGCAACAAGTAACAATGATGTTCCGTAATTAAAGAGTTATAGGACAATTTACCATGAATAGACCACTGCTTACAAAGCAGTCAAATATCACGTTCTAAAGGAATTGCATAGTAAAATGTATTCCAATAATTAGTGTGTTAATTCAACTACTCACATGCGAAATTTCATCTCATTAAATTCAGTAATTAAAGAGAAACAATTAAAATACATAACCCGACCAAGTTCGGATGGCTACAAAAAAGCGGCCGTGCCATATATCTAAGTAACTTAACCTTCCAGTATAGTATTTATTAATATGGTACAGTTGCGTACACAAGCGTTAGGAAACAATAAAACAATTGTATTTCTTAAATGAAAAATATTTTTTTTTTTTTTTAATAATAACGCCACTATCTACGATAAATATAAATCTTCAATGAACAAGTACTTCTCTAATTAAACATCCGTGTACAAAAATATTTTTAAAAACATGTAATAATTATGTATTTATTATTTATTTCTCGCCACCTGTTACGTAGAAACCCAAAAATTGGCGAAATTTGGGTGTCAGAAATGTCACACCTCTGCCTACCCCTTCTGGGACAACAGCCGTGAGCATATGAATGAATAAATGAAAATACAGAAAATAACCTCAAAATTTCTAACCCTCTTAGGGGCTAGTCATGACAATCCCTGGGGCGCGCGCCCCAGTAACTACAGAACTTGGCATACAACTCATGTGCGCGCACAGGCGCGTGTATTTGTTACCGTCAGAATGGCTGGTTGCCTATGGCAAGCGGCTCTGAAAGTATATTCAAGAATTGCTACCCAATTGCTTATATTTGCTACATTTCTTCAATAATTGCTACACATGATACATTCAGAGCAATTTGAATATTTTTTTGACCAGCCATTCTGACGTCAGGATGGCTGGTCGCCTCCGTGTGCTATAGGCAACCAGCCATTCTGACGGTAACGTGTATTTTGTCATGACTAGTCTCTTGTACATAAAAACTTAACGTTAACAAACGCTTGCTAAACATACTCTATCATTGGTTAGAGACAGCAATAGACTTATACATAAGTCACTACCAGTACCACGGTAATATCATATACTGAAGCAAGTCTCAAGCGCATACTTAAATAAAGTACCTACGTAAATAGTACTAACTGTCATAGTCAAATACATTTAAAAAAGCAGGTGTAGAAAAATAAATGACCTATAAATTATATCGAAACAACAATTGTGTTATCACCTGTACCAATTCAATACCGGTATTTTACTGTAAGTTTTAGAATGTTACCTAAATATATTGCAAGGCCGCTTTTTTGTAGCAATCCGATTTTGGTCAGGTTATGTAGATTTTCTATGCTTTGTCAGTATTTTAATTGTTTCTCTTTAATTACTGAATTTAATGATATGTGTGAGTAGTTGAATTAATACACTAATTATTGGAATACATTTTACTATGCAATTCCTTTAGAACGTGATATTTGACTGCTTTGTAAACAGTGGTCTATTCATGGTAAATTGTCCTATAACTCTTTAATTACTAACGGAACATCATTGTTACTTGGCAACATGTTGCAGACACTCTTACAAGGTTTGTATAAACGTGAAAATCTAGACCCCAAGTACATACTTTACGAACTAAGACCTGATAAGCGTATTTTACGTTTATATTTTTATCTTTTAAACCCTACGATTTTTTCTAAATCTGTTTTTTAAACAAATTCAAAACAACGTATGTAAAAATCTAGAGCTCTCTATATAAGCGCTTTATATGAAAACTAGCTAATGGCCAAACGTTCGCGTAGCGGAAACTTGAATTTCTCCGAAGTTTATGCATGCACTAATTTCATTCATACATATACAATTACACACAAACCCACACTAATTTTTAGACACATTTTTTTTCTTTTAAGTCCATGGATTAAAAAAGTTTCGCCAGAACAACGTTCGCCCAGCGGAATCAGTTCTTAGCGAATTTCTCAACAATGGCTGCATGCACAATTTTTTTTTTACCATACACAATTACACGACGTCATACACTAAATATCTGCATAATTAAAATCTTTAAATTCTACAACATTCTGCTGCGCGAACGCACACAGTTTTATAGCATGAAAAACGGTACCATATCCGTTGAGGTCTCTTTAATATATGTCTACATAATAATTATACTCGTATATATTATTTTTATGTACTATTAAATAGTTTTCTTCTCTTCTTCTAACACTATATGGCAATTTTCAATATATTCCTTATTGTCATCAGATTATGTATTTCGTGTAACATTTAAATTGAAATAACGCTATAAAACCAGTTTGCTGTTAACTGCTGTGCGAAGTAGAGAAGTAAGCAGTTGGTACACTTAAACATTACTTTCACTTCTCTCGCTTTAATATCTACCGATAATGGTTATTAATTATGGCGGTATTTCAAATGTAAATATTTAATAATAAAATGGACTTTGGTCTAAACAATAACTTCATAAAATATATAAATAAATATGAACTATTTTTATATGCAAAAAATAAGTTTATCTTATGTCTACAAGTGGTGAAATCAATGGAAGATGGATAAGGCACCAGGGTATTACAACATCAATCTATGCTTTTATATTGTAAATCATACATTATTCTCCACGGCACTCAAAGTAAAACTACATAAATATCTACAACTCCTAAGCTGTGTATCAAATACCGACTGTGCTTGGCTACAGGTTTATCAATTCAATAAAATTGTAAAGTGTATCCGACGATATAAACCAAATGCATGGTTATAAATTTACAATAATAAAAAAAAACAACGTATTAATCCTTTCGCTTTCGCTTTCATAATATTAAATAAATATAACTTATCTAAAATACATTTCTCAATTAATTATTTATATCATAATTTTAAATTTCAGTAATTAGCACACAGCTTAGTTAATTTTTTCGAACTAATTCCATCAAAAGATGCCTCACTTAGCCAAATACTACATTTTTCATATATTCATACAGGGAAGGGGTAAAAATAAAATTAAAAAATTTAAATAACATTTTACTATGAAATAAATAGAAGCTAACAATGATCATGCTGGGATGTAAACATAAAACCGGGTAGCATATTTGGTAATGTAAATCAAAGAACAGGTTTGAGAAAAATTACACATTCAATACTAACTTTTAACTTTCGAGTTCCACGACATAATTATGTATATACGGGATTTAGCGCAATCGCGTTAATTCCCGTATATATACATAATTACATTCAATACTAGATTAAAAACATTTACGAGAGGTTTATATTTAATAACGATATACGGGCTTACTCTACGAAAACTAGTCGGGCATTCAGAAATACACACGCGAGTAAAACCGAGCATCTTTTATAAACATTCAATACTTACCTATATCTGTCTGGTCCATACAGACTGACAGACTGCAACTTGCCCTTTATCTATTTACAAAATAGGGTTTTTTTTTTCAATATGCGACGTTTACAAAACTTATATGAATTAGTTAGTATATCGGAAACGCAATGCGAAGTAGTTTCACTTCACAATTAACTACCTAAAACAATGTTAGCATTTCAGTCTGTAAAACATAGTACAATATAATTAATTTATATACTTATAAATAGTCAAATGACATTTCTGCATACGCAAAATCCTTGCATAAATTGTTGGGAGCGAAAAGACTTTTCATGTCAAGATTCCCACAAAATATATATATATTCTTTTACTTTGCTATTTTTACAATTTTGTGCTCAACTACAGTTTTTTTTTTAATTACTTATAAGTAGTAGTAATTTAATAATAGAAGAAATAGGATGACTTAAACACATATATCAGGTTATTGTTTCAACAAATGCATTAAGATATAGTAAGAAATGCATAACAATAGAACTAAAGTCAAGTAAAATACATCACAAAACTCTAAACAAAACAATATAATAGAATCTTATGGCAAATAATGCTATCAAATGTAATATCATCCGCCCTGACTGTACTTTACCAACTACTATATAATATTTATATACACTTAAAACTCTTAACTTTACGTAACACAACTTATAGTGCATGTTATTTATAATTTGCAGGTAATATTAATTCATTTAGTAATATATTATAAAAAAGTTACGAAAACAAACAATCCTTAAAATGAAAATTTTTTTACCTCATGATTTTAACATTTTGTCAAATAAAATGTACTGGAGCCATTACAAGTTTTAAAGTATGCACCACATGAATGTTATATAGGCTCTGTCAGTCTAAGCAATAAAAAAATAGGCAGTCATGGGATCGCCGACAGAAGTGAAAACTTAAACGAAACGACGAACTTAAAACGTCACATTAGCAGGTTGGTGACTTTAATTAATAAGAAGCTACTAATTAGGTTAATAAATTTGCGCCCTCTAGTGGATCTATGTATGTATTATTAGCGTGACGGTCACGAGTTCAGTGCTTTTTTTCCCACAGTAAAAGTGCACAAACGTGCATAAAGAAGTTTTTAATTAAAAAATAACCAGACAAGATGTTAGGTCCCGCTATATTTGATTAATAGAACACACTGCCTTTATTGATTTACAATGGTGAAGACACAATACATCTCCAGTCATTTTGACATAGTTCTTTTAAGAAATTACTTCAAGTTTACACAACGAAAGACTTGATTGTGTTTTCCATATTTAATAGCATTCTATATAATATATAGTCTCATCGGATTGTTCTAGTAACAATTTACAACCAAATAATAAATTATGTTTTATAATGACATACTAAGCACCAACATGATATATTTTATACTTAATAAGATATCGCCTATTAAAGGTGGAAACACGTACTGACTTGAACAAGGTATGTGAGACAAATTGTATTTATTTGGTGTCAACTTATATTTCTAGGAAATCACTTACCCTGGGTTATAAAAAATAACTAAGTAGTTACTATAGGAATACCACATAAGTAGGCTAGTTCACATCTACAAAAGAATGGGTTAGGGATTTAAATTCGAAATTTTTTGAAAAAATATTTTTTATGCACTAACACAGTCAAATAGTTTTTTAGGTAAGAGTTCTAGGGATTTTTGTTTTTGGTTGCAAGTATTCTGCGGGTGCGAGGTCGCTTCTAGAAGTTTGTGAACGTCCAGGCTTCTGTGCGTTTCGAAAGACATAGGCTGGGTCGACTAGTTAGCTTATTTGAACGCATAATAAACTGTCTGTGAGTTTAAATACGGAAGCTGATGGTAAAAAATATATTATAAGTTTTGTTTATTTGAGATGTTTTTTATTTTTTACCGCTATGTTTTCGTAGATGCGAATTAGCCTAAATCATTTTTGAACTGTTATAGTATCAGTGAAAATAAACAGTGCATTCAAATGCAGTTTATTACGAATGGCAAATATCTCCGAGCCGTCGAAACACAATGAAAATATAAATCTTGCAAACAACAGTACCTAAGTAAAATGTATACGGAACACACGTTTCAAACACTCGAATGTCTGTAACGTCACTTAATTATATGTAGTTCAATTGACGATCGTCCGCAGCGCGTCCCACAGCGCGGCGGCGGCGGCGAGCGCGCGCTAGGCGGGGCCCAGCGCCAGCGACACCAGCAGCGGCGCGGCGCGGCCCGCCGTGATGCCGGCCACGATGCCCGTCACCAGCATGGCCGCGCCGATCATGCCCGCCGTGGCCGCGTGCTCGGGAGCCACGTTTCTGCGAAACATATTTTTGTTCGATTTTAAAAATCGTCACTTTAAGTATTACGAGATATAACAACACCATTAATGACATAAAATATCCTTAATATGAGTTTACGCTCTTTAAAAAAGATCTCATAAAATTTGAGATGACTCTGAGATTCATATTTTTTTCGGTTATTAAAGGTTACTAAAGGTATTTTTTATGTATTTTGTCTGTTATAGATCTAAAAAAATAAAAGAACAGAATGTAATTGACCTATAACTTTAAACTACATTTCTGTCCATAAAGACATTGAATACATACATTCATCGGGATTTACGCATTAAAACATTCCAGTACACAATATAGCAAGAAAAACAAAAACTTTCACGATACTAACCTGGGAACATACATCATGCTCAGCGAACTGGCATGCCCTGAACTCCAGCCCAGCAGAGCAGATACAACCCAATAGACCCAATCATTTTTGATCAACACCGGCAATTGACGACCTTTTATTTGGTAATTACATAATAGAAAGAAAGGAATGAACGCCAGGCGGACGGTGGTAAAAACTGACAGTAAACGTGGGCCAGGCTGAAACAACAAATGTTATAATGTATAAATAAATTCATAAATATCTACAAAAGGAAATAAACATGCAACCGTAATTCTAATTATAAATAAAAGAAGGTAATACATGAGAAAGATAGCTACCTTCGTAATTTGTTTAACCTGTACTCTAAAAACTACAACTTAAATGTCTGTAAAGAAATCTCAAAAGTGTGTCGCGAATAAATGAAAGTGGATATCAAACAGGTCAATGCAGCTGTTTACCACCATGCACAACCTAGCACACAGGGGAATTAGCAAAGGTGGGCACAGTGGTGTAATGGGCCTGCGCGAAAGCCTCGAAGGCGCTCGAAATTTAAACGGGGTCAGCAGTGGGGAACAGGCAATTTTGTAACTGACAATCTTCAAAGCAAACATTGCATCATTAGATTCCAACCGACTGAACCTGACCTTAACGCGACGAACTGTAAACGCCAAATTAGCAACAATGCAAATAGTGATGAGGGAGTACATTGCATTGCCGTGTGTAAGTAGGGTTTTTGGTAGTGTGTGTGTGTGTGTTTTTTATACCAACAAGTTTCGTGAAGCTTTCTTTCTAATTAAATATAATTTCCACAGTTTCTTAAAAATACTCGATCAAGTCAGTATCTAAAATATGAAACATAATACGATAATGCCGCACTTGTTCTTTCTAATATATATAATAATAATATGTTTTATTTATCTTCACAAATTACACAAGTCTTAATATCTAAGTTGACAGAAAGTTTAGCTTAATTTGTGATTTGTGGGAGATCTGGAGTCTAGTCGAGTGTGTGTATGCGAGTGTGTGTGTGTGTGTGTGAGTGTGTGTTTGTGTGTGTGCGAGTGTGTGTGTGTGTGTGTGTGTGTGTGTGTGTGTGCGAGTGTGTGTGTGCGCGAGTGTGTGTGTGTGTGTGTGCGAGTGTGTGTGTGTGTGTGTGTGCGAGTGTGTGTGTGCGGGTGTGTGTGTGTGTGTGCGAGTGTGTGTGTGTGCGGGTGTGTGCGTGTGTGTGCGCGTGTGTGTTTTTTCATGAAAGCAAATTATAACTAGTTTAAACTAAGTTATTTTATTTCTAAATTCATTAAAACACTTACGAATTGCCACAAGCTAGCCGTTACGTTGCCAATCATTGCCATCAAGTTGAATGTAAGGTAGCATGTTATCATAACGAATATATCACCGAGGAATCCTTCCTCCGACGGCTTAATAGCTGTGAATACAAAACAAATCATACAGAATCTGTCTTCGTACGGAAATTACACTACAACGTCTACAACTGCACACTGCAGATAAGTACACACTGTACAAAGCCATAGCGGTTGTTATATTTTACTCTTCGGTTGGTAGTCTCTACTCTACTTATCCATAATAATCACTGACCTCTATTATACAACAGTGATAATAATCTATAATAGTGTTTTATACCTGTTTTTACAAACACAGACTTAGTTTTTGGACATATGAATAGTAATAAGACACTCATAGATTTCAAAATAACAAGGTATATAGGCAAGTTATTAAGTAGGTAAAAAATATTAAATTCAGAATCTATTTTTTGGATATTGAGATGTTTGGACTTAGTCGGAATAACGTATACCTATATATTTAGTATCCGATTATTTTGATTTTCAATACTACAAAAGTGCTGGAGTATATAACATAATTATGTATAATGTACTTATATTTTCTATAAGTAAAAATTCAAATTCGCCGGCAAGAATCGTGTTATAGAGACCCTTCAGAACTTCTGCGATTATACGAATGATTATGAATAACAGTAATATGCACGATTTAGAAAATATTTTTTTGACATAAAAAGACAAAATTAGCTTTATCAAAGGATTTACTTGGTATTATATTGTTAACGTCGAACGTCGTCTTCAAAATAAAAAAAAGCTCTGAAGAAGACGTTTTAACAATTTATTATAATAATAATACAATAGGTCGGAATTGTCTACTGTCTGTATTTTAGTTAAAACTATTTTATAAAACGTATAACAATTCTCGTATGCTGTTTCACAAAGTAATAACACAGAAGCATAAAATCTTTGTCGCAAAGCTTAGGTGCACACAAATTTATTAAACAAATCTGTGTGTGTTTTAGTAGAGCGTTTATTTTACCCACTTTTTATTGCGACAAAGTCACTTTTTTAACATTGACGCTGCGTTGGGAGTGGGATAACTATAAATACCTATATCTAAACTATAGTGATGAAAATATGGGCTATGTACATACATATATTTACATATTTACGGGAATTAACGCGATCACGAAAAGGTATTACATACCTCTAAATTACCGTTACGTACCGTACGTTTCGACCAGGTTGCACTGGCCGTGGTCACAGGTTACTTCCCGTAAATACGTAGATAATATTATATCATGGAACGCGAAAGTTTAAAAGTTAGTATATGTACATACATGTTTATAAAAATAATTAAATAAATAACAAGCACAAAACTATGATTTGCGAAATTCTACATCAGAGTTGACTTTTCCATAACTGTTCACTATACGTCAAATTCAATGTCCTTCTCTTAAATATTGTAATTCAAGAAGTCATTAATTTTAAGTCTAGTAACATCCTACTAATATTATAAACGTGAATGTTTGTGAGGATGTATGGATGTGTGGATGTATGAATGTATGGATGTTTATTACTCTTTCACGCAAAAATTACAGAACCGATTGCGATGAAACTTGGTATGAAGATAGCTGGAGACCTGGATTAACACATAGGCTACTTTTTATCCCCACGGCACCGGGACTTACACGGGTGAAACGGCGGGGCGCAGCTAGTAATAAATAAATCAAAGCCAACAGCGCGAGGTGTTCATATAACACTAATTCGTCATAATAAGTTCCTATTGGGTTCACCGTCATAATTAGACTAAGAAACAGTGAGTATGAATATGTATACTACTCACCTATTTTGTTACCCGTGATTTTATTCCTGAAGTTTTATTCATTATATCAACTACATGATTTTCAACCTAAATATTAAGACATGAACATTTAACATTATTCAACAAACTACCGACTGACGCTACTCGTATTATTTACACATACGAATACCCGTATCCCAGTTTCATTTATTCTCACGTACGTACCTACACTCTCATGTTTTATAAAGTTCATATTTGTCACCAGGTGGTCTGATATTAAACTGACTTGCTGACACAATGTAATGATCATTATTCACTAATAACTAACAACGGTCCTGGTCTTTTTATTTTACCCTTATGGATAAATGTCAACATATATGCTAGCTAGCTATCGTAGATATCTGACAAATGGATGTTTTTGTATTGACATCAATGTGTCTTGGTCTAATTTCTCTAATTTAATGGTCTACTTTTTATAGTCGAATATAAAAAATAGACCATTAGATTAGAGAAATTAGCGGTATAGTTGATGATGGAGTACGGACAGAAAGCAGAAACTTAATCAAAATATAACGCTACTATAACTAGTGGCCATATAACATTTAATAAATACATATTAAATAAGTTGTGTACCTTCCAAAACAGATGGGAACACAGCGAGCGAGACAAAGAAAGTGATGAACACATTATATAGTTGTGTTCCTGATTGCATGAATATTGTTCCGTACGGGGTGCGCTGCTTCCCGGGGCTCGCGTTTGGATTGGTGGCCGCCAGAGCTGGGTTCACGTGCATAGTACGTTGTTGCAATGTGTCGTGGTAGCGATAGAATCTCTGTAAAAAATAATTTCTTTTTGTCTGAATTTGTCAAAAATGCGTTTTACAATTTATTGTTTGTGTAAAAATTTGTCAGCAAAATTGTAGATAAATGGAAAACGTGACCCCTAGATGATTTTATCGTAGGGCTTGATTTTAGAAGACCATAGTTTTCTAGAGCCAGTCATTTACAACATTTATTTTAGTGTACAATGTTATTGTATAAACAGTTTTTAAATAAGCTTGATAGTTGTTTCATGCGCTTCCATATTGTTTTATTGCTTACAATATTTTTTTCAGGGTACAAGGTGGAGGCCTCCGACTAGCCCACCATCCTCACCTACAGAAACCAGCTATCTGTAACTCGATCTAACTGTCGCCGGGTTGTCCGACGATACTAGGCTGTAGTGTAGCAGTGCTTACGTTGAGCGGCAATGCGAAGAATGTATCGAAACAGATGAGCAGCACGAACATGCCGCCGATGAAGTAGTAGATGGCGGAGGTGCGCAGGTTCTGGAAGCCGCGCGCGGCCAGCGACAGCAGCGACACGAGCGTGCCGCACACGTTGGAGCCCAGCACCACCGCGCCCGTGTAGCGCGGCGGCAGGCGCGCCGCCATGCCGTACACCGAGTTTTGGAAGATCGCGTTGAACGCTGAAACAATCGTTGGGTCACTACTTGCATCTATGCTAAACCATAGTCTAATACTATGGGGAAAGTCTACAAACGTGCATAGAGCCTTTATGGCACAAAAAGGTATTTAACGGCCATATTTGGTGCTACACCGTGGAATTATCGCAGTCCCTTTTTTGGGAAACTAAAGATCTTAACTCTGCCATGCATGTATATCTACGGGGTTGCATTTGTGAGACGACATCCCGACTTCTTTTCGCGAACAAAGGAGGTGTATCCGAGAAACACCAGAAATCCAGATAGGATTGTACAGTCAAAAGTTCCTAAAACCTCTTTTTTATGGTACAAGGGGCAAACGAGCAGACGGGTCACCTGATGGTAAATGACTACCGCCGCCCATGTGCACCTGCGACTCGAGAGTCACAAGTGCGTTGCCGGCTTTAAGGTGGGAGTAGAGGGAGAGGGGGGAAGAGCGGGAAGAGGGGAGAGGGGGGAAAAGCGGGGAGAGGGGAGAAAAGCGGGAAGAGGGGTGGGGGAAGGGTTAGGGCCTCCGGTAACCTTACTAACACGGCGAAAAGCAAAGTCATTGCTTCACTGCCGGTTTTCTGTGAGGCCGTGGTATCACTCCGGTCAAGCCGGCCCATACGTGTCGAAGCATCTCTCTCCCACCCTGAAACCCTTTACCAGAACGGTAGTTTTGTGATGTGTGATTGTATTTATAATGCCATTCCATATAGATTAAAGGTACTCCCAACTCATCTTCATCCTCCGCGCCTTTTAACAACTAAGTTGGGGTCGGCTTTCAGTCTAACTACGATACGGCCGAACTTTGATATTTTACGTGAAGCGACTGCCATCAGACCTCCACAACCCGAGTACTAGGCGATATCGAAGTTCTGTAGTTAGACCAGGTTGTCGGACTTTTTAGGGTTCCAACTACCCGTAACGAATGCCACCGATGTTTGTATGGCACCCGGGACCGACGGTCCGAGGCACGGATGGGTCTCAATGTGTTAAGAATGGTCACCCATCCTAGACTGACCTGACTTTGTAATATGCTAACCTACTCGGTTACCACTTAGCCACGAGCCCCTCCTTTCAAGGTACTCCCAACTCGACTTTTAAATAAAAAAATGGAGGATTGGCTCACGGAGAAGTGCTCTTACACTACTAAAGAGTTTTTGGCATGTAGTGACAGGTGATAGGTGTTATTAAGAAAATTGAAATGTATTGACATATATTTGACCTACGTATACATTATTATTTTTTAATTTTGTAGTAAGTAGAAAGTGACAAACTTTTTTAATATAATTATCTAATCTATTATTTGCATGTCAACAACTTGACAAAATGTGTTAAGCTCTATTCAGAATAATTGTAACAACTTATGTGTTACTAGGAATTCAAAATGTGAAACGAAATACAGCGCTATGTAGACCCAATCTTAGCGTAGCTTGTACTAAGGATTATAGACACATAAACACATACCTACATAGACATTTTTTTGTAAATACGTACCGATTGTATATAAAAACACCCAGATCAATACAACTATACATACTCATTCATAAAATACTTGCACTGAGTCGCAATCGAACCTGCGACCTCTAGTGTTACAGACTATTCGTACTAATGCTGTGTCACATAGATCGTTGAACCTTCGTTGAGAAGATTAATAATAGAAGTACCAACTACCTTATAACGTGCGACTAATGTTTTAAATAAAAAAAAATACTTACTGTTTAAGAAAAACACAGTGACAATAGTGAGCCAAAAGAACGTTACTGGCCATTCGGAACTGTCTACCATGGCAAGGATGATTGTAATCACAAATATTAAAACTTCCATAGTTAACGACCATACAATGCGTGTCGTTAAGCTACCACTGAAACAAACATAAAACAATTATCAAATGACTGACCGGCACCCCAATTAAAAAGAAAAACAATATCTTTTAAATTTCTGATGTCAAAAAGAAGACAAATTCGATACTTAAAATACTGTTGTTAATGTATGAGTTTTCCTTTAAACGATACCGGATTATCACCGCGAATTAGTGCACATACATTTTATCGATTTACTCACTGCCGCAACTGCTTTCACGAAAGAGGAAAGTGTCACTAAGTGCCTTTAGTCAAAGTGCACGATCACTTTGACTAATGGCACTTAGTGACACTTTCCTCTTCTTACTATAAGGTTAGTGATATAATTAAAACGACTTAGTTGCTCAAACTAACAAACTATTACACCGTGTCGACAGTGTTACTGTACTGCATTGTTGTCTACAATGCAAAACCTCTTGATTTCAGGGTGGCCTGCGTGCCACGACAACTTTATTTCTATAATTACACAAATTTGGGTACGGTGCCGGTATGGATAAGTACATCCGCCTACACGTACCCTGAAGGTTTATTAAGGTAAGGGTATATTTAGGCTTCACCACATTGGTAGGTCAATAAATGTCGCTATTATCTCGTACGGTAGTTCAATTTATGCAGAAATATGACTGCATACAAAATAATGCGGCAATATTTGTTTTATACTACAATTTCTCAAAGTTTATTTGAATCAGGTCCTGATAATGTACATGCAAAATTGAAATAAATGGTAACTTACCCCATTTTAACAAAAACATTTAACCAATTGAAGACCAAGTTGGGTATCTGAGAGGCCCATCCCACATACGTCAAAAAGTTTTCTGAAAGATCTGGCTCATTAACTAACTTATATTTTTTAAAGTAATCTGTGGCTGTGATGAACATGTTCCATCCGATTAAAGTCCCCAAGCCATGGACAATCAACGTCAGGTATATTAAGTTCCATTTGTCTTTGGGAGGTGCCAGATCCATGGCTATATCTAAAAAAAAAACATTTTTTATTAAAATTAGAAAACAATTTCCATGTATTTATTGTTTTTACACGCTAAGGGTAGATTAAAAAATAATAAAAATATTAATAACATATCTAATAATAATATCTATATCTACGCATGCATCAAACCCGCAACATATAGAAATATAAAAACTGTTCTCGTAATAAACAACATAATATTGAGGTTACTGAATGAATATTAAGCCGGCCTCAACATTTAATATCATTATCTCAGATGGTTCTGTCTAACGCCTATATTACATATATTTATGTTACTTTTTATTTTTACAATTTTACCGCTGTCTTCGGCACAATTGTTATACCTTTTGTATCTCACATAAAAGGTGTACAATAACGAGATAAATAAATAAATAAATTGTCTGGGTATTTTAATTATATCTTTGTTGAGGTCAAATTGTTCTTCATTTACATAGATTGGGCTGTTTGTTTTTATAAGTAGTAATCAGGCATGTTTGTACTAATCTGATTACGTTGGCATTGGTTGTATTTTAACCATATTTTGCTCTGAATTATGCTTGAATCGAAAAATGATAAAAAATTATTTCAATTACTAGAAACAGAGATTGGAACCGCCTGATGTCAATGTTAAAGAGAACTGATATAAGATAAGCTGACTACCGATGTTTAAAATAAGTAGGGGTCATCTCTAAAGATATCGAATAAAATTAACCTTGTCGGATAACGCAGTGGGTTTGAGTGACGTTAAAACGTTTTTGAAATTTCATGCCCAATTGAGGGGTAAATAAGTAAGGGGAAAATCGGCATAAGGATTAAATTATTTGAATCTATTCTGTAACTGCTAGTAGCCGATGGTGAAGACAAAACAGTTTAGTGTTTGTCAAACCGATTGTCTTTTCTTTGTTAAGTAGCTATTGATATCCAGCTAAGGGAACAGTGTTCTTTCCCTACGTTCGACCGAGCTTTGTCATCAATATTATAATGAATTTCAACCTGTGGGCGACCATTGACAATTATAATTATGTACATCTAACTGTATATCTGTCATCTGATGCATTTTAAATGCTTGCACTTAAAACATATTGGAAAACGTGTCTAACGTTAAATTACCTTTCAAGTTGAGCGTGTCATTGGGCAGGTTGGCACCCTCCCACGCGGGTGTCAATTTCACCGGTTCGTTGCGAAGGAAAGGCGCCTTCTCGTCCGCACCATCCCAACCTGGAAACCAAATGTAAACGTACGTTATTTTCAACTTATTTCAATTATTTGTGTTCGGTTATCTTTTGGGTCAGTCTTTTTAACACGCCACCAATAGACATCGATGTGGAGGAGTTCTTTGACACATAGACTTGCTGGATATTTCATTTCCGTGGCTGGCGTGAATATGTTGACATTTCTAAAATTTCTATTGTCAGGGTGGCCATTTTTAAGTTTTGACCGTTATATATATGTAAAGATTTCAAGTAATATTATTTTGGTATTATTATATCTAATAAGAAAATATCAATGTTCATTCACAAAATCATGTGAATCGTTAATTTGACATGAGGTTTTGTCAACATGTTTCCAAAGTCGATTGCTCCAAAATTTATATTTGAAACTGTAAATTTTGCCACGGATTTATTCATTAATATATGTATTATATTTTTACATTGTAAACTGCGATATTGATTTCGTAAATAGGTACAATCATAATCAAATATATATTTACCTTTTTATAAATTACCAAGTAATTATTCATTAGACTAAGAGTCACACTAGCAGTACTTCTCCTGGGTGTTTAAGATATTATATACACGACTTATATTTAATCAAAGGATATGACATACATCAATCAAATTTGCTTTACCTGGACATTGCGATACGAGACTATAAAATATGAACTATATTTGGTAAGTGTTGAAAACATATTTTGATGGCTAAGTTGCTAATGCCGCGTTCCAATAAACAAGAAACGCTTCGTTTTACGAAACGAAGCGTTTCTTGTTTATTGGAATGCGGCATAAGAAGGCTTAGCAGATTACTTGATGAATACGATTAAGTTATAAACTAAGTTATGTAATCTAGCAACCTTAAATTAAAATCAATACAGTTAAATTTTTTTCGTCGTGTTTCATGTGATACATAATTGAATAATATTTTAAATATAAATAGGATACAAATCATAAAGAGACATTATGTTTTACTCATTTAATTGCCCTCTGATATCAAACCAGCAATTATTCAGTTTCCCAAACTATAGGCTGTGCAAAATCAAGCTTATTAGCCTTAATTTAACAAGTCTATTTTAATATTAATGCATACATCATGTTTAACTTTACCATAATGTGTATGAAAACAAAAATAATCGTGTAAAAGCTTGAAAAAGTGATATGAGAAAGCGAAAATAGCCTAAGGCGATGAACTCGATTAAGACGAGCCGAAAGTTTTAGTGCTTTCATTTTAACCTAAGAACATCGATATCCACGACATATTACATTTTTCATGTGCAGTTAGCGTAGGTACCCAGTAATATTTTAGGACATTAATGATTATCCATTATCATAATATTCCTAACACAAGAATTTAGTTGGTAGAAGTGTTTTACGCATGATTATTAAACTTCCTATCTTAATTAAGTTTCTTATTTGCTATCGTGTTTTCATTTCATACAATTTAATAACATAACCTATTATCACGGTTGGTGTATCAGCAAACGATATTACGAGAGTACTGCCCCCGATTCACGTGAATCCAATTCCTCTCACGTGTGTGAGAACAACTAATACCTATATACTAAAGGCGACATGTTTTCAGTTTCAAGACTTTGGCGTACTCCCATCTCAAAGGCGGGCAGACGCACTTGTGACTCTTGAGTTGCAGGTGTCCATGGGCGACAGTAGTCACTTACCCGTCTGCTCGTTTATCCCCTATTACATAAAAAACTGTCTGACTTAGCAATAACGGGCTTGTTGGTGTGTTACTATTGTGCTATGTTCATTATTTACACGTGTAATACGTAGAATGCGAGTGATTCATATTCCCAATGAAAAAAGCGCCAAATATTGAACAACCGCATTTAAGCTAAAGTTTAAAAAAATGAGGAGTGGCGTATACGATGCTTAACAATGTATAGGGGGGAGGCATGCTCGTTCATTCCGACCGCTTTGGCAAAAGCGTTGCAATATTTTAAAACTAAAATGTAGTTTATTTTAACGTGTTGTAAACATTCCAAGTCCAATGAATGCTTCTTTTTCCTTTTTTAATAGACGAGATGCATGGGTAATTGAGAAGACATTGGTAAAAACCGAAAAATACACAGTATTTAGCTGAAGATTTGCAATCACATAATCAACAGAATGTTTATAGAATTCACAGAACACCAATTTCCTAAGCAATAAATAAAATTAAACCAGCATCACCGCAGTGGGAACGGTAAGTGTATGCTCGGCCGTTGAACAGCCAGGTTTTGTTATGAACACCGCAATTATACTAGTGAGTAAACCGTTTATTTTCCTTAATATCATCCCCATGTATTTTATTCAAAAAAATTAAACGATTTACACACTTACTTACAGTAATAAAAATCGTACAGCTTGACAAGAGAATATAACATAATGTAAAATATTTAAAATGTAAGAATATTTAAATAGTACGACGAGTACCTTCGCGTCATCGTTGTTGAGAGATTTTTGAGTATGAAGGTTAAACCGTAAAGTATAAAGTATCGAATTATAACTAAAATATGACAAGATTTGCCCAGATTTATTTCTTAATTCAAATAATATTTTAAACTCTCAAATAGAAATTTGAAGTAGGAGCACGTAGTAAGTTTTCCTCTCAAATGACTATTTTATAACTATCAAAAGCAAAGTTTCAACGTTTAACTACCAAAAAAAGCTAGGCATAGCAAGTAGGTCACAACTTATAATGTAAAGTTACCGTGGAATGTAAAAAAGTTAAATACACTGCGGCAGACTAATTTCCTTCACAATAATTATTCATGCAACACTTTGTGTACATTAACATTATACCAGATTTATATTTATATTTTTTTTTCTTAAATCTGATATTAAAATATTCACATAATTTCACATAACACAAGACGTCTTTTGAGTGCACGGTTCCGTTTCTATTAAATCACAATGGCTTTTATCGCTCGTACATTTGTAATAAACTTTTATCGTTTACAAATAGTACATTTCCATACACAATGTTCATTAGATTTTTCATGCCGCCGAAACTTATTAGAGGCAAACATTTTAATAAATAAACCCGCGGATTTTTGTTTATTGAAGCAAGGAGCAGTATGATATGACCATGTCTCTTCGCGTTCAACGCGTCAACCAGTGCGTAATGTCATTAGGAAGTCATTGATCTTATGTAACAAAATAATGCTTATGTCGTATTTATTGGTTGGGTGCAGACCGTACCGTACAGACTGTACAGTACAGAGGACAAAGGTTTAAATTTCTTTTAGCTTCTATTTCTAGATATAACATTTAAATAGTGCAGTCAAGTGTCTATGAAGCTAGCGTAGCCAAGTGATAGGGACGTAATAAAACTTACACTATATTTTTTTGCTAATTATTATTACAATGGTCCTGCTGACTTGATACTTAAGCTGCGTAGCCAACCCTATATCTCCGGATCTCTTACACTTATCAAAACAGGCTTTATGGCATATTTTTTTGTAAATTATTTGCTATTTTTTGCCAAAGAATCGTTTTTTTTTGCCCTAGCCATTTGTGAAAAACAATGGTCCTGCTGACTTGAGACTTAAGCCAGCGTAGCCAACCCTATATCTTCTACACTTATCAAAACAGGCTTTGTGGCATATTTTTTTCCAAAATCTATATCTATCAAAAAATTAGATTAATCAACAGAAAGGGAGTGGGCTTTCATCATGATAATGCCAGACCACACACATCTTTTGCAACTCAGCAAAAAATTTAATTTGTTTTTGTATCACATAAAAAATATTGTTTTTTGATTACAAACTTATTTTTTGTGGTTGGAAAGAAGACTTATGGGACTATGGGAGAATATTTTTAGTAATGCAAAGTTAAATTTGTCTTTTGGAAAAAATGGGCAAAAATCTTCGAGAATTGATTCCCGAGATGAACTATCTACATAAAAGTTTGCTTACGGAACCCTCGGTGCGCGAGTCAAATTCGCACTTCTCCGGTTTTTCTTAGCTCAGAGCAAAAGAGACGATGTGTTATGTAATACATAAGTGAGCTAGAGGGACAGTCATCACAAAAGAGGAATTATGCTGCACTGCATTATCTTTTAAGAATTGTTTTACTAGAATAGAATATAGAATTAAATTAATATTTGAACATAACTGTGTTATAGCAGGGGCATCAATGAGCTATCACTAAAATTGCAAAATCGCAATTATGTAACATAATTAAAATTAAGAAATGTTTTAGAATATAATAAATAACTGTTGCAATTCCAAGTAAGGACTACACTAAAAATATTCGATTCTAAGGTTAAATATTATGCTACCGTATGTATTGGAACCGATAGCTTTATACGTTTATTTTATTGCATAACAAAATATTAACGAATAGAAACGATTATGACAATACTGCATTGTTTTCAATTGTATACATTCAGGGTAAAGTTCCACTTTATTAGATAAGGTCTAAAAACAATAGATTTAAACTTACTCGTATCATAAACTTGTTTAAATGTACCATAGTTAATCTCGTCCATGTTTAGGCAGCACGTGTCCTTGATTTATAATATCACTGAGGTGTGTTAGACATAGGGAGAGATTTAGTTCGTCTTTTCAACAGGTATTTAGCTGTTTTTAAACCACTCGTCCTAGACAGGTATGTACTGAAAAGTCTAGGAATGTACTAAAAATACGAAGGTATTTAATTTCTTCACAGTCCTTGTTGAATATTTTCACTAAATCTACATATTAGATACGTAACTGATACGTGTTCTCGTGTCGAACAACAAGACCGATACTAGTTATGTATATGTACGTGGTTCTGATCATGTTTACATTTTCATATTAAACTACTTAAGTAAATCCGTGTTGGTTCTAGTAACTTTAAGAGTTCATTATCATATTGTGTAATAGTTTGCGATAAACAGCTTTTGACGTGTGCGCCTGAAGGCATTTCGACTTTATGGCGCATATAGCATGTATGGTTGGCTTTGATTTATTATGAACGCGGCGTGGTTTAAAAAAAAATTATTGCTATCAAATTGTTCAAATTCATTTGTAAGCCACCATCAGTGTTTTTAGTGGGTAGTTTGGTTGTACATACATATTACGTGTATTCGGGTCTAATTCCATCCACAATGCTACTGATGTGAATGATGAAAATAAATTAATACAGTAGCTTAATGCATTCATAAAAACATGTAAAGGCCGGACATTTATTTAACAATTTAATTTGTTCCTCATTTAATACATCACTCCAAAACAGTATTACAGAACGTATTTAAATGAAACTCGACATTTTACAGACACTTGTCTTATCATATAGTATAATCATTCTCTTATATGTATACTATCTAGCGGTTGCCCGCGACTTCATTCGTGTGGAAATTTTGGTGAAATCTAACCCACGGGAACCGTACATTTTGCCGGGATTAGCCTATGTATTATTTCAGACTATAAACAATATCTGTGCGGAATTTGATCCAGATCCATTCAGCCGTCTTTGCTTGAAAGAGTAACAAACAAACATCCATCCATCCTCACAAACTTTCGCCTTTATATTTGTAAGGTTCTAGGAATATTCCGTGAGCATAACTTTTTTTTAAAAGCCTACGTTCAGCAGTGTGTCTTAAGGCTAACATAACATATAGTGATAGAGGTAGAATTATGTGCGAGTGCTAATAGCATAACTTTCTGGCCCAAAATCACTAGCGTGTATGGAATAGTTGTCTTCAGTTAAGTGGCCACCATCGTACTTGTGAGAGAGGTGTGGGTTTGATCTCCATACAAGCAACAGCAAACTTTTTGTTTGATATTGAAATGTTGTGAGTCTGCATCGGGCACAGTATAGGTTCTTATCCGTTATTTGTATTTGGCAAACGGAAAAGAAATTATGTATGGATATGAAATTCAAATAAATTTATTTAATTATCATTTCATCATCAAATTTATTTTATTTTATTATCATTAAAAAACGATTGGATACATCGGCATGTTACTAAGCAAACCTTAATTTACGGAGCTAATACGATGGTACGCGAGGTAACACATTTACGTTACGGTTAGCAATAGCGTATAAGATTCCGGGGTACGGCTAAAGTGTGCTCACCTGCTTAGAAGACAGATTAAATGGGTATCGATTTGAGCTTGGAGAGATACAGGTCATCCAGGAAGTTGTTAAAGGGAAACAAACTCCGGTACTTAAAGCTTTACATCCTATGGTCAACAATACATTTATGTGCTTACGTTACTAGTACTATTACGTATTCTGTGCTTACGTTAGCTTACGTCAAAGTAAATATAGGAAACCTCTTTATGGTCTCACTTATCTCATATCCTCTATCAATGTGTAAGGTGATTTTATTTTTTTTAATAAAATTAGGTTGGTACTGCGGTACCGCGCTACTTTTACATAGATAGATAGAAAATTTATTATTGTACACCATATAAAACTACAATAGATCTTAAATTTAATTTTAATGTTAGGTATCAGTGTTATCAGACTAGCCAGGCTCTGGGGAACAATTATGCTTGAAGCATTATACGTAAATAATAAATAAAAAAAAGAAACGCTTATAAATTAATCATTCTAGAATCAAAATATGATATTTTCCCGGCACCTTAAGAGTAGACATGTAAGATCAGTACCCTTGAAAAGTCTGTCTAAAGCCACAGAATACATAATAGTACTAGCACAGATAAGATAATAGTTACTTCGTAACAGATACATCACTCCCATACAAAACTCAAAATACCTACGTTATAATAGCCTACAAAATTTAAATAATAATACGTGGCGTTAGCTAATTATTTCCCCTATGAAATTTATATCTTTAATATTTATAGGTAATTAAAATATCCTTAAACCTTCGATAGTAACATAAACAGGGGGACCACGAGTCCGGAGGGAAAATGTTGATGCTGTAGACATATACATCACTATCACTACATTTTACACCGCCGCGTTTGTCTGTCTATCTGTTCACGATAAACTCCTCAACGGATTTTCATGCGGTTTTCATCAATAGATAGAGAGATTTATCAGGAAGGTTTAGGTATGTAATTTGTTAAACTTTTGTGTAAATTGGTTGATATATGATTAGGATTGTTGAAGATGTCTCTGCTACCCGTGCGAAGCTGGGGCGGGTTGCTAGTAATGGCTGTTGAGTAGACTAGAGAAAGATACTCTTATAATTTAATACTTTTGTATTACATATTATATTACACAAAAGTATTAAATAACAAATAACTACCTACTCAAATAAAAACCTCAATCCGTGGCGCTCTCAATATGTTTTACATTTCAGTAGCTCTTATTATTATTTTCACTATATTTCTAACTATATTACATATTGTGTGAGAGAAGCAGCCGTCAGTTGGCCTTGCCTACAAGTTCCAACAAATGAATACGCTGGCAGTCCACACCTACTAAGTTCGTCACCTTTCGTAGAAATTATGGGTTTATTATTGACGGTTTAATAGACTACAGTTATTACAACTTCCATCTGGCTAATCACTCAAAACCTGATTTAGTACAACATTGTATAGAATATATATATATATATATAAGTAACACTTATTTTTTGTTGAGAAGATAACTATTATTTATTATTAGTACAGCCACGAGGCAATGGCGAGTAAAGAATAAACACCTAAAGTATTTTTATATTATATTGACAAAAAAGTAATAGCTAAAATCATTTTTGCAACTTATTTTTAAAGGATTTTACAGATCACTAACATTTAGCAATAACTAAACATCTCCACTTCATAATAAGTCCGATTTGACATTTTGTTTTTATTTACGGAGAATACCGCTCTGCCGTGCGTGCGTGCTCTCAGCTACGCGTTGTCGCCCCTACTGACACTTTTACCGTGGACGGATAGCTAAATTAGTAGGTATATAAAACGCGACCTCGAGCGAGTGATGTAGCTCTGGTACTAGTACAGTCTTCGCAATACCATTTAAATAAATAGCGACTCTTGCTCCGACACAATAAGGTGCAATTCAGATCGCACACCGCTAATTCCAAATGGGCTATATTAACCTAAAACTTGCCTCTCTTTCTATCGCATAACTCTTATCTGTTCTGATGCCGTTAAGGTTGTCTTCTGTAAGAAGAAATAATCTAAATATTTAATAACCATGTGCCTATTACTTTACTTCTGTAAACAAATGCAGTTTTAAACAAACCTAGGCTAGGTATTTACTTAAAACTATTTTATTTCACAACCTCGGCATAGATACTTTAATCTCTAAGAAGATAGGCATTTGCCATACGTTAGTGTGTACCATGGAATGAAACTATCTCCTTTAGGTGTTTAGCTAGGTAGGTATATGCAAATCAAATCGCGGAACCCTACTCCTTATAACAAGAGCTATTTGCCAGTGAAAGTCCCGTGGAAATCGGTCCACCCGTTCCGTTGATTAGCCGGAACAAACAGACAGACAGACAAAACGTGAAAATATGTAAAAAAAACTTTTTTTTGGCCTAAGTACCGTATAAACATTTAGATGCATTTAGTACAAAAACTGTCATTATGACATTACAAACGGAAACTTTAAATTTATTTATTTACTAGCAGTTCCCGCGCGGCTTCGCTCGCGTGTACATATTTATATATTTTGCGTGGAACCCTCATTCTTTTTCCAAAATCAAAGTAGTATAAATAACTCCTTTTAACATCAGCCATCTGCCAGTGAAATTTCCGTGGAAATCGGTCCACCTGTTCCGGGGATTAGCCGAAACAAACAGACAGATAGACAAAAATTGTAAAACATGTTGTTTTGGTATTTGTACCGTATATACATCCAAATGCACTTAGTAAAAAGCGGTTATTTTTATAATATTACAAACAGACACTCCAATTTTATTTATTTCTATAGAGTATAGGTGTATAGATAGAAGATGTGTATCAGTTGTTGTGGTCCTAATAAATAAATATACTTATCATAGCTAAACTTGACCTTGTAAATATCTAACTATACTGATTATAACTAATAATATAATCTAACTACGTAAATACGGGAAACGTAATTCGTAAGCGACGAACGGACGAAGCGACGTAGCGCGTGAGTGTGTATCGAAGTAACGTGCTACCTCGTCCGACTCGTCGCCGCTGCTAGGTACCTGCAGCTTCATACCTACTGACCGGAGTGGGCCTAGCCTGCTAAAGCATAATAATGATATCCTAATATAAAAGCTCCTTGTGAAGTTTGTAATTCGATGCTTGCACGTATCTATAGTCGCCATAAAGACGTAAGTAATGTATGTGGTTTAGCCTACTCTCGTGAATGCGCATTTATTATTAAAATGGTGTAATTCTAAGATACTGTTCTAATAATGGTAATGGGTAATCAATACTGTTGATATAATGTTAGAACTAGTTTCACAGTAAAAACAACGGGTTGTATAAACAAACACAGCCACCGTCAGTAGGAGTCGATCTACCCTAGGGCATATTATGTATTCTGTGCCTTCGGGAACAGGCTTGCTAACTTGCGGGTCACGTTGCATCAAGTCAGCATGTGTATTCTACTTCTTTTGGCGTGATAGGGAAAAATGATGAAAGTAAATTTTTACGATGCGCGCGCGAAAAACCGACACCCTGAAGTTAGCTAGTAAACATTTTAGTTTTTCAAAAAAGTTAATAACTTCACGATATTTATTCAAGTGTTTCTAAACCTACAACACGTGTTTTGTATCAGTCCGAATAAAATATATACAAAAATACATAAATATATATTTTTTCAAATAATATATCGTGGTGAGGTGACTGATATATCTGAACAATTTATTGATTTTAAGATAATTTACTGTGATTATAAGTGATAAAAATGGTTTTTACAAATTTGAGGTTAGTTGACGGAAAGTATTATTTATTATGATATTTAAATAAACTTAACAAGCGCCAAAGAAGTATAACTTCTTACGTGCGTACATAAGTACACACACACACACTTTTTTTATTCCATTTACAAAATTCACAGCGAAACGTGGCAAATTTCAACATATGATAATTTTAAATACCTAAAAATGTTATGTCAACAGCCGTCTTCGCCTGCTACTCGGTTAGATAGATACGAATACCAGTATTTAGGAATGTATCCAAGATACATTAACTAACTATTGTGAAATATAACAACTAAAGCATCTTGTCAGTTACCAGTTAATTTTTCACACCCACTATGGTAGTTACCTAATTAGCATAGGGACGTTACCTTATCGCCCGTGATTACGAAAAGGAACCATTCACTTATCTTAACTAAGTGCAGTAAGTAAATATGTATGTATATAATTAACGCTAAGAAGAACTTGTGCTGCCATATTTACGAACAGTGTGTGAAGATTTTTAATCCTGTATGAGTAGGTATTTGGCCCTTTTATAGGTTTGGTTGGCTCGATAGGAGCCTACATATATACATAAGGAAAATGTACATGTTCATGTTTTTGTTAAAAACTTTTCAACACATTTCAAAATACATTAAGTACTTACAAATATGTAATTATAATGTGTTGTATTGTAAATCTAGATTGATGATAGAACAAATTAATATATTAATATAAAATTCATAAATATGCTGTTCAGGTACTTCCTAGCTTCTTTGTTTATTAGTGTTCTTTCGCTGATAAAAGACAATGTGTCAGACGTACTACGACGTAGTAGTAGACGGTAGTTTTACCGTACTGAGTGTATCATAAATCAACAATCAGTTATCTTTTAAATTACAATCATTGAGGCACAGCTAGTCGCATATCTCGTTAAATAAACGATTAATAGACCTTAAAAATTTAATTAACAGGCAAAAATACTTATTTTGTAAAACCAAATAACTGCTTATTACTCGCCTCTCGCGTGCTTTATTTTATGGTATAGGGGAAAACGAGCAGACGGGTCACCTAATGGTAAATTACTACCGCCGCCCATGGGCACTTGCTACTCAAAGAGTCACAAGTGTGTTGCCGGCCTTTAAGGTGGGAGAAGTGGGAGAAGGGGAAGAGAGGGAGAAAGGGGAAAAGCGAAGAGAGGGGGGAAAGGGGAGGGTTAGGGCCTTCGGTAACTACACTCACACTGCCTGTTTTCTGTTAGGCCGTGGTATCACTCCGGTGGAGCCGGCCCTTACGTGCCGAAGCGTGGCTCTACCACAAACAAACTGTTATAATCAATTTGTAATATTTTAAGATTTTGATCTAGAAATTGGTAAAAAAGGCTCACAGATCAAAGATTTTATGATTTAAATTTTGGTTGTTTTTTTTGCCTTACATTAAAAAATCCAACTTTAATGATTTCTATAAAATCAAGGCCTTTCTTCACCTGGTGAGTACGAACTCCATGTACCTACGAAAGTGAAACTCGGGTTCAAATGTTAGTTCGATTATTTTTATTAGCATTTAATATCTGTCAGTCTGATGTTATCAAAAAAACGCCATAAAATGGATTTTAAAAGTGTTAAGAAATTATGGCCCAATGTTACACCAAAGTCAAGATACATATCTTTGAACCACACCTGTTTCTATAATCAGAATTCGCACATAATTTATAGATACTTATTTATTATATTTCAATGTATTGTTAATTTAAAACCTCAAATAATCTCTTAAAGCAGTCACTGAATAGGTTTTCCATGCGAATTATTGTCAAAACAAAGCAAACTGTGTCATAAGTGGTTCAATGTTACCCAGAGTGACTGTATTTAAATAATTCTCAGCTAGGCGCAAAACCCAAAACATATATATAGGATAACATGAGAAGTCCTTAAAGGCAGCCTATGTTCAGCTGTGGACTAGCATGGCTGTGTGGTGGGTGTGTTTTATCAACCGATTACCTATAGTCAACTATACCTAATTAATTCTTTCCGTCCAGTACGTCCTAATGTTTTAAATGTACATCATATCCAACTTAATATTGTATATTTTTAATACAACTTTAAAAACAGGAGAAACTAGGGACAGAAAGTACGATTAAAAATGAATCGCCCTAAATACAAGCGTAAGAACGGCTCTTAAGAGTTACTAAGCCGTGTATGAAAGAAGAATTGTTTCTGCTAAAGAGCTTTGGCGTACTTTCCTAGTTTCAAAGCTGAGTGCTTGAGCTTAGACTTTATTTAACGGAGTTACGCTTGCTTACTAATGCACATTGCCATATAGATGATGTTGCAGGCAACAACAATTTGAAATTCTAACACTAATGCCGCGTTCCAATAAACAAGAAACGATTCTTTTTGCTTACGGACGGTAGAATTTTGTTCAAATTTCAACGAAAATGTTACCGTCCGTAAGCAAAACGAATCGTTTCTTGTTTATTGGAACGCGGCATAAATGGAATTCATCTCAGCTCGGCTAAACTATAGAGAATAATCATAAATAGAAAAGAGCTGATGACCTATATCAAACACGATATCTTTAATGAAGATTTCGATTAGATTAGTTATCGATTTCAATTCAAACCTAGAGCAGGATTAAAGAAGTATTAATTATCTTTATAAATAATACATATCTTACACCAAGCCAGGCCCTTACCGCACTGAGATATGAAGCTACAAGTAGTACAAAGAAATTCAACTTCTAGGTGAATATAACTGCAAGTGATTAACGCTGTTATAACGTGCACGTGAATTGCACTTTATTGTAGAGCGCTATTTATTTAAATGATTTTACTCAGGGGAACTTCTGTATTATTATGTTCCTTTTTTAATCCATTAAAAATTCCTCTTAAATAAAATCGATTATTATTTTTTATCTATTACTTATCAAGCTGTCAAAAGAAAATAAAAGAATGGGCAGAGTATTATATAAACACAGAACAGCAGGAGCAGGCCTAGACAATCGGCTATTTATTTTCTATATCTATAGTCCAGGATCTAGGGTCAATTTTTTGATTACTATCAAGCTAATTTTCCGTGAGTAGCTTTTTTTAATAAGTATTCATTTACTATTTAGGTTTTTTGTGTTTGACCGTGGATTATAATAAGTTATTATAATCCACAGTGTGTCATGAGTGGTCTCAAGAGTGACTTAACAGTTTCATGCAAAAAAAAAGTATTTTACGTAAATTGATATTTGCTGAGATTTGGATCGACTCTGGAAGGCCTTCACGTAATTAATGGACGCTCCCTTAAATAATACGCTCTAAACACGTTGACGTTTGTGAAACACCCCATAAACTGCTTTTTAAAGAAAGATCGAATAGAATTAGCTAAATCAAAGTACATTTGTCTACCAATATATTATCGTTAGTTTAGTTAATGCCGCGTTCCAATAAACAAAAAACAATTCGTTTTGGTTACGGACGGTAAAATTGTCGTTGAAAATTCTACGAAATTTTGCCGTCCGTAAGCAAAACGAATCGTTTTTTTGTTTATTGGAACGCGGCATAAGTGAAGCTGATAAAAGTTTCTTAACATACACGTGGCATGCTTTGTCACTCTAGATTCTAGATAATTGCGATTTTAAAAGTATATAATATATCCTAATTTTATAATGCAAAACAAGGATATTACGCCGACATTAAATTGACCACATGTTGTAGTTAAAACGGGAATACATTTTAAACGCGATGACCGCAGAAGCATACGAAATTGTGATTTTGTATGCTCTATTCAAAGCTTTAGTTATTTCCTGATAGTAAAAGCTTCAAAACAAGCTCTAGTATCGTACAATGAAATATAATGTGTCAGTAGGGTAGGTGAGATTGAATAGTTTGGAAATCTATTAATATAAACTTTTCAAATATCTGGTATTTACTAAATAAATATATTATTATTATTTATCTACGTATTTTTCTTTGACTTCAGTTTCGATGGTAAGTAAATAACGTAGAATTGTGCAAATAAATAATCAGGGTTTGTTCTTACTTTATCGAAAAGGTATGATGTTTGATGTGTAATATAAGAAAAAACTTTACAGGAGAGCACTAACGTAAGAGTTTGAACACGGCCGTGTCTGTCAGTGAAATCTGAAAATGTTACTGTGTGTATGAAGTTTGAAAATGTTTTCTTTTATGATAAAGTATTATGATTTCAGTAGGCTTATGTCAAAAACAAAAATAAATCCCCCGTTTTCTACGACTGCGACGATATACATAGGTGATTTCCGGTCTCCTTTAATGTAGTGTAATCCGAAGGTGAATCAGAAATATTTTCTGGTTTGAACCTTATAAAAAAATCGGGTATTTGTTATATGGATAAAGGTTCTGTAAATACGCTTTCATCCCGTACATTTTTTCAAATGTACGAAAAGTAACGGTTTAATGATCAGTATGAAAAAGCCCATTTAATTTATTGCTACTTTTCGAGATATCATAATTTTTAGGGTTCCGTACCTCAAAACAAAAAACGGAACCCTTATAGGATCACTTCGTTGTCCGTCGTCTTTGTATATATATGTCTGTCTGTTTTTCTCAGGAATGCGTAGGTATCAAGTTGAAATTCACATCACATCTGCGGTTCCTTGAAGCTATAAGAACTCAAGCTTCTAAGTCAACATAACTAACGTCAAAACGGCATACATTTAAGCCTTATATTTTAACCAATTTTAACACTTCATCGGTAAATCAAACCCCATAGGGTGCCTTCCCATTGACTTAAAACCATGAAATTTAGCGTGAATCAAGGCCTTAGAGCATAGGTAAAAAAAAATCAGAAAGTCGTTAATTTGAAATTAAATCATGTATTTATTTTATACACAGTAAATGTATTTGCGATGACAAACTTATATTTTGTGCTTCCGAAATTGACTGCGACGTATATCGATTTATGGGGAATTATTTTTAAGATGTAAATGTTGGAGTTATTTATTATGTTGTAATTATACTGCTTCCGTTTCGAGCAAATTAAACTATCTTTGGGTACACTTTTGGATCATCTGTTCAGACACAGGTCTGTCTGGTGTGCTGCGATTATAATCAGTGGATGGTATTTGCACGTGTAGTTGTTAGTAAAATTGTTAACATTGTTACCGGGGACTGTATTTTGAATTAATCCTGAAATATCAAACAAACTCTCGTTATGTATTAAATTTGGTTAGTATTAGATAAATTTCTTCAAAATAAAATTAAACTATAAATAAAATAATTACCAAGGACTTTGTAATAGCATTCCCGACACTTATTCCCGCCACATACAATACACTGACATAAAATAAAATGATGGTACGGCATCGCTAGGGCTACTAGCATAAGTTTTAGAATTTTTACCTGCCAGTATACGCCTGACACTTACCTGACAACACGAAAAGGCACAGTGGAAAATTTAATTTTTGGTAATGTGTTTTTGGCAGGGGACTGTGTTTAAAAAGCCAAGAATTATTCATTCAAATGGGTAAAATGAAATAAATCTATTTTTGGTGTTACTCATTTCAAAAGAAAGTAAGTTAATTGTGTTGTAAAACATTACGCACAAAATTCCAGATTATAAATATGTAGTATAAATACAATCTTAAATTAAAATCTCAAAGTATTCATTAAAGGAATGTGAAAAAACAGCACAGGGGACTGTTTTATGCTAGTTTGGGAACTTTTGATAAGAAACTACAACTTATATCATTGTAAGTACCCAAGAAGAAATATTTTAATGCTATCTCAGTAACGCTTTTAGAAAAACTGGTTTGGATAGTCGTTTACGTGAGAATCACCCATCTGACTTGGACAACAAAAACCACAAGGTGATTCTTCGACACTTTGTAACTTTTATGATATTGGTGCCGATTCTATTGTACACTCGACTAAACTAAAACCTGACTTAATTTCTTCATATGAAATCAACCTAGTGTTCTTCGTAATAAGGTCTATTTGTTACTAGCATCTATTTCTCAGCGCCGCTAAATTTCACTAAAACCTGTCAACGTATACTCAACTTTATTTCCACGCAGCGAGAGTCTCCATTTATTCAAACGCTGTATAATTGCCGTATAAAAACTTGTTCAAAACGAACAAGGATGACGTGTTTTTAATCTACACCTACGAAGACGCTTACTAAAAACACAGAGCAAAAGAAATGGCATTCAACGGATAGCGGCTCTCGCTACTGGTATTAAAGTTTATTTAAGCGTATCAGACTAGTCGACAAATAAATTGCTTATTTCGATAGCGACATATGTTACCTACTTGTTTCAATTTGAAATAAGACCTTGTTTTGAAGTGTACAAGGTTTACATCTTATATGAAGAAAATTTAGTGAGTTTTAATTTAGCGAGTGAAGTAACAGAGTTGGGACCATTAGCTGCTCTTTAAACCATTTCTGATTGCTAAAACCATGTTGTTGTATAATTCTCTGCTTTTGTTTCGTAGGCAAAAAAGCAGCACAAGTGATAAGATTTCTCAATCTAACGCAAGTTGATTAATTTGTCACACAATATAGCGCAGAGAGCGTCGAGAAGTCTAGTGTCATAAAGTCAATCAGATCAATCAACTGTGATTTGATTAAAGGCATTTATATAGTGAAAGGAATTCGTATATCGTATCGTTATACTCAAGTGAGTGGACGGACATGTATGAGCGTCATTGGCTAATTATTTGGTATTTACTGGTGAGTGAGAGCAAATTATAGTTGGCCTACCTCGTCGGGCATGTAAGTTATCTGAAGTATATGATTAATAAATAATGTAACTTGTTTTACTTGCCAAAATATCTGTAATCATAAATTTAAAACGGCGTCGGAGCAAAACGCGCGTTAGCATGTGAACGACTTGATCAAAATGCGTGTTCTTGTTGACGCGCGTCAACGCGCGTTAAACGACAGTCATCTGAACGTGACCTTAGCTAAAGAGGTAATTTTTATACACGTATTTTAAACGACATCAAAATATTTACAAACGCAAATTTCAATGTCGTTCAAAGTGTATAAAAAATATTTTGCAATGTATTGCAATCGTCGAAATTTTAGAGGGTATACCATAATCAGTGCTAAAATCAGTACTAAGCACAGTTTTGCTATCAGTTTTGTATGTAGATAGTACTCCATCTCGGGCATCAATTCCCGAAATTAAAAATTTAAAATTATTTAAAATTATTAATAAATGAGATTTAATTTATAACGGATGTATATTTTAAGGTTATCTGAACTATTTTTTTCACTTGTATTTTGCACTATAGGGTAATTGATAAATTATTCTTATTAGTACATGTGTTTATTTGTAAATTTTATGTAATGATTAATATTGTATGCCCAAATAGCGGAACACAGCTGATCGATAATGTCATTGTGTAGCATCCTCTGTACCTGTGATTCACAATAAAACAATTTGAATTTGAAAACTTTTGCCCGACAAGTTACGACTCGCACTTCTCCAGTTTTTTTTTAAATTTCTTACTTGAATCTCATTAGTTGTCGGCAGTAGAGATCCAAATCGATGGTTTTGCCCGGCGGTAAAAGTTCATAATGAACGATGCCCTTCAATCCCACCATACGCACAGTATCACCTTATTACGTGTTAATCCGGGTTCACACATTATCACCTTATTGCGTGTTAAACCTGTGGAGCTTGACTACACTTTGACCATGATCTTTTTCGCACTTTCTTGTCCTTGGGGGTTCAACTTTTCATCACCAGTGATCAATCTTTTCATAAATAGTCCGGTTTCATTACGTTTTAATACAGAAACGCAAATGAGTACACGATTTATTAGGTTTATTTTAGTGAGCTCGTGTGGCAACCATAACGAGCTTTTTTGAATAGCCAGACTTTTTCAAATGGGTCAAAACGGTTTTGTGATCTTCTCGGCTATGTCGTAACTACTAATATCTTGCTCCACTTTTCCAAAAATGGCATCGACTCTATCCTTTGTGGGCGACCAGAGCGAGCTGCATCTTTGACATCAAAATTCCCGGACTGAAAACGCTTGAGCCAACTTTGTGCTACTCTTACTGACACTGCATTAGGTCCATAAATGTCGCAAATTTTTTTCGCGGCTTGAGTCCCTGTTTTTCCTTTTTAGGGTTCCGTACTTCAAAAGGTAAAAAAAGGAACCCTTATTAGATCACTCTCTTGTCCGTCTGTCTGTCTGTACGTGTGTCACCACCGATTTTCTCAGGAACGGGTGGACCTAGCAAGTTGAAATTGATACCAGACACTGAGGTTTATAGTCCCTATTAGGTTTATAAACATCAAGGTCCTGAGTTAACACGATAAAAAGATATGGGCAAATTTAGATTTTTGCGAAAATTTGTAAGTACAAAAATTTACCTTAATTTTCAACTTTTTTATTTTTCGGAATTTTCCCTTTACTTGTGCTATAAGACCTTGCTTTTAACTAAAATTAACAATTCTAGGTCAACCGAAAGTAGCCTATAGGTTTTCGACCCAAAACCACACAAGTGACAAAAAAACCCGAAACCCGTTAATTTGTTATTATATCACATAAAAAAAAAACAATTTAAAAAATGGCGGAAAGTGCTTTTACTTTCTATTTATCTCTTTATTAATGTCCTATATTTATTAATATTAAAACCAGCCAGATACAAACAGTACAACCAAACAGATTTTTCTTCAAGTTTATACATAAAAATTACGAAAAGACTTTTTCCCCGACCTATTATATTGATATACTAGCATTCCCGAAGGCTTCGCACACGTGTATATATTTTTATATTTTGCTCGGAACCCTAATTATTTTTCCATAATAAAAGTAGCCTGAGTTACTCCTTATAACACCAGCTATCTGCAAATGAAAGTCCCGTAGAAATCGGTCCACCCGTTCCCGAGCTTAGCCGGAACAAAGAGACAGACAGACAGACAAAAAATTTAAAAACTGATTTTTAGGCATAGGAAATAACTGTATGAGCTTAAAAACCAACGATTATTTGATATTACAAAAAGACACTTCATTTTTATTTATTTGTATTGACGTCGTTGGTGTACAATAAAGATTATTCTATTCTAAATATGTAAGTACATTGATTTCTTACTGAAAATTCAGGGATAGTAGCAGCATTCTGTTAGTAAAAGAATTTTGAAAAGTATTGCCTGAGTATATAGATTCAGGAATTGCTTTTGTTGCGAGTGTTTTGTTTTTAAGCTCCTGAATTTGGATGTAAGACCTTAGGAACAAAAACTCACAACTTTTATTTCATAATAGTAGTATCTATCTACTTACAGTACAGAAAAAACAGGTCCGTTGTCTAGTATTGAATAGTTCCCTCACTTTTAATTGAAAGAGTCCTATTTCATCAACATTATTTTAGTTTCAGCTCACAATTGTCAAATGATATTCAGTATAATATTCGTATACTAAACTGAGATGCAAATGTCTTTATTTATTAGATAAAGTTAAGATAATATCACTTAAAAGAAGACTGGATTTACAGATATTAGAATATATTTTGAGTCATTTCCTTTCGCTGTCAATCGTCTTCAAATTCCATTAATGTTTATATAGGTTTTCTACACCTACCTAATAACTATATTAACAATTTAGAAACATCTAATAAAATGACGATAAAATAAAATAACTAAGTTTAACAACATTACCTAATCTTGTGAATTTTACTTTTACAAATTTAAATTCTATTAAAATCCTAAAATCCTATTTCGCATGTATGTATGGCATATTATGGTAACCCCAATTTTCATAGATAAATAGGACTATGTCAACGGGAGACAAGAAACGGTATATGATTACTGAGATTGAATAGCTCTAGGATACATCAGGCATTTTTCTGAAAAGCTTTTTTCTCGACGCTAGGAAAGGTTTCTTGTTTTGTTTATGTAGGTACGCTTTGAATATATCGATATTCAGTTTTGAAAGTCAAAATAGGGTCAACGGTTTAATAATAATATAGACGGTGTTTATACTACATTTTATATTCCGTTGAGCTGTTGTTTTTATATCAGAAACTTGAGAAGCTAAACGGAAGTTTTACAGTAACGAAACCGTTTAATAAGGAATATTTCTTATTTCTGTTTCGGCGGTTTTGTAGGTAAAATTTTGTTTATTCTTTGTTTAAAGGTCACTTTTTATAAGATCTATAAAAAGTTAAATGTGTGTTTATTAATTAAAATTATTTACGGAAAAGAGGGAGGTTATGCGAAAACCCAAGGACGGCATTCATGTTCGTCATAAAATCTCTAAAAATATAATTATTGTGATTACATTAGAGTATTGAAGGCTTCTTTCTATATTTTCCATGGAACGGATTTAGAATTACGCGACACGAAAACGGGTAGTGCTGTTGACTATCCTTTTAATTCATGAAAGAATAATCGTTGCTAAAAAGTCGTCCTATACAATTGATACAAAACATTTGTTCAAAATATTTTGCGACAAAATATCTAAAATAAAATACGAAAAATGATATATTTAAAATTATTCAAAAAATTATATGACTAGATTATATCCCTCAAACAACATTGCCATTGTAACCGTTTTCTACACTAAAATAATACTTAATATGCTTTCCAAAAACTAAAAACGCAGGCCACACCGCCAGCTAGCGAGCGACCGAGCGAGCATCGTTTCACCTCTTTTCATACTTCGGTTCACACCGCGAACTACAGACATAAGCTACGTCAGCGATACAAACGATGAAACGAAATATCCGACGATGCCAGCGATGCCATTTGTTCACCTCGTTAGCGTAGCTTAGCTCTGTAGTTCGCAGTGTGAACCGAAGTATGAAAAGAGGTATAACGATGCTCGCCCAGCTCGCTACCTGGCTCCTGCTCGCTCGGTGCGCCCGGCGCCCGCCCGCTCTCGCTTTGGCGATCTTTTTCGGACTAGTCGACCCTCGTCACTCGTCGGCCCACCCGTCCGTCCACACTTTTCGGTGTGAACCCGCATAGTTTAGCTTCGCTTAGTTTATATAGTTACCTTCGCCATGCCTATGCCACTCGATGTACTTACGTGCGCTAAACAACTACCGGCCGCATGGCCGCTGGCGGCCCTTATACGCAGTCTCGCGCAGTGGGTTGCCAGCTGTACCGCGCGCTCACGCTTTTATTTTTGAATCTTTACGTAATTCGAAATCGTATTTTTATATCTTTATATACTTTAAATACAGACAAATTGACATGGTTTCTGGTAGTTTATGTGCTGTACATGGACGTAGATCCAGTAAGAGAAAAAATTAACAAAATTTGTAATTGTCTTTGTTTTCAAATATATTTTGTTCTATTTTGATGTTTTGGTTTCTGTTACAAATAAATAAGAGTTAATACGGTTTTCACTGTCACATAGTGAATTCCACGCGTTTGATTGGGAAAAGATTTGGATGAAGGTACTCAACTTTAATTAAGGAGCATCAACAATATACATATGCAACATTGTTCTTTAGATTTATCACTACATCACATCTATACTAATATTATAAAGCTAAAGTGTTCGTTTATTTGGTTGAAGCGCTAATCTCAGGAACTGCTGGTTCGAATTGAAAAATTCTTAAAATGTTGTGTTGGATGGACTATCCATTTATAGAGGAAGGCTATAGGCTATATAACATCACGCTACGACAAATTCTTTAAGTTTCTTTTCTCGAATAATTTATTGATGTTTCTCCTTAGAGGTTTGGTTAAGCAAGGTCGCGTGGCTTCGGCGATAAGTTTTTCGGAGAAGCGATTTGTTGTTAAGGGTTTCGTTTTGGTAAACGTGGTATTAAGTGTTACACTTTTTTAAGTCAGGTAACACACCCGATTTTTTATGTAATAAAACTTTACTTAATTAACATAGCCTTTTTTGTAAAAATTTAGATATTTAATATTACATAAAAAGTGGTAACCCTAAACTCACTTACTGCAACGCAATCATGCGCTATTGCGAGGCAATAATAATCGTGTTTTAAGAAGATTAAAGATCATTTTCGCATGCAGGGGTCGGCGCTCGGAAAGAGTAGGTAATTAAAACGGTAGGTATGGACGTTTTTGTAGAGAGTGATTTATCTGTTACGTAGTAACTACTTAGTAATCTGTGCCTTCGCCTCGCTTCGCCCGCCAGCTCGCTCGCTCGTTCGCCAGCTGGCGCTGTGGCCTGCGCTTAATAGCTTTGCTAGCTTAGCTATAGAAGAGCTACCCAGCTACTACATCGTGTTAAAATTACAGTTGACCTTTAACCAGGTATAATCAGAAATATTCTGTTTTAGAGCAACGTCATACTAGTTTCTCATATTTTTTTGCCAGTTATTTAATAAACACAGTAAGTAGAAGGACCCTGATGAATTGAGGAAACGACTATTACGAGATATTGCATCATTTTCTAGTTATGGAAAATTCCTAACAGCATACATGGGAAGCGACAAGCGACCTACGGAAGACAAAGACAAGCCGATGATTGATTTGATGGCAGACAGTTGCATGATGCTGTAAGATCCGGTCGGGATGCACATTAAAATTCATGTATTTGTTGAGTGGGTGGCCGACGAGACCAACTGTCGCACTGTTTATGCATATTCGTTTCGAGTGTTTGTGTTTAACCTAAGAACTACGTGGAGTGTTTAGGCAGTCATTATTTCGCGAGCCATTAACATTTTTCAGCAAAGCTTTACACGTGTCATTGTCGCTTTATATCAGTGTGGTATTCACGAGGTAGGTTTTGACAACCTTGCTCTCATTTACAAGATGCATCGATACCGCGAATTGGGTTATTGAATTAATAAAAATATATCAACAATGGCGTTAATTTACGACACGTTTAAAATGAACGTGTTTTAACATACTACATGTACTACATAGTCCTATTCATTATTTTGCGGCCAAGCTGTAAGACCACTGTTAATGTCTCCTTAATAATCATTGTGATTGTGACACAATTATTTCTTCTATAAACAGATATAATTATGTGAAAATCAGTTGCAAGTCTCATGAAAAAATTGAAAATAATATTTTACATGCTAGAATGACGCAGTTAATAGTTGGGAGGTAAAGGTTTTGGTTTGAATGACGGGTGGCATTGGGAAATACGAGGTTATTCAGACAAGAAATATTCGGTAACAGTCCCAGAGGTTGGACTTGTTCCGGAAATATGACAATACTTCTACCAAAGATAAGATAGCGAGACGTAGGTGGAGCGTGGGTGACATACGTACACCTCTGTTTACACCTTTAGGAGAAAATGGCGTGATACTCGTGTATCTGTTGTGTTATGCAATATTAATGTTTCACAAAATTTTATATATCTAGAATCCGACGTTATATTGCACAAAAAAAATATATTTGTGAATCTGCCCCTACAGAATAAGTTTTTTACTTCTTTATGTAAAAGTTTTTTTTTAAAACATGTAAATGTGGAAAAAATCAGGACTTTTGCCATTACCAACATTCGTCTCTTTAATCTGAATGTCGCTAATAATGGTATAAGTTTGCTTACTGATGTTAAATTATAAAGTGTGAATACTATTATGCACACATAATTACCTTCGAGCTTAGAAGGATAACTAATGGGTCATTGTCAAATTTTGCGCAGGTAAACGTAACTTGAAACGATAAAAATATAAAAAAGTATTTGTATTAAAATATTACATTTCTTTACGTTCGTGTCTTTTAAAACAACTGAATTTTAGTCTATTATGGTCGGCCGAGATGTTTACTAATAATTTAGGATTTTAACAGTATTTTGTGGGTCAGGATGTAAAATAATACAATTCTGTTACCATAACTTTTTACCAGGTACCTACTGTCTGCGAAATATATCTGTATTGATAGGAAAAATCTACATTAACGCAAGCGATGCTGCTGGCAAAAGCTAGTATATCACTATCACTACATATTATAAAACAAAGTCTCCCATCTGTCCTGTCTGTCTGTTAAACTCAAAAACTACTGAACGGATTTTCATGCGGTTTTCACCAATTCATGAGGAAGGTTTAGGTATATAATTTGTTAAGGTTTTGTTGGTTGTAAATTGGTTGAAATATGATGATGATGATTGTTGAAGATGTCTCTCTCTACTACCCGTACGAAGCCGGGGCGGGTTGCTAGTTAATATATAAAATGAAGGTTTAAAGAATAGAATAGGTTGAAGGGTTCAATAATAATATAATGACGATTTATCAAGACCGTGATGTAAGCGAATGAACGCAGTAAATTCTAGGAACAAAGTTACGACCAATAAAATGGAGTGATGTACGCTTTTATGATTAAAAGAGGAACCAGGACTTTAATGTACCTAACGTACCCTGTTTTTATAATGACCTTAAAAATATCAATGTGTCTACATTTTTCATTTTTTAAAAAGACAACTCCCGCATTAGAAATTACTCCTGTGTCGCGGGGGACTTTACAAACATACAAACAACGGACACAAAGAACACCCAGACTAGGGTGGGAATCGAACCCACGACCTCTGACTCAGCAGTCAGGGTCACTAGCCACTAGACCAACAGGGCAGTCGACTAGATATGCTTAATGCAGTTACATATTCAGAACAAATCACCTATGGATGTGATTTAGACAAAGCAGAGGTCAACACATTGATTGGATCAAATACATAATACTGTATATTTGAATATCTACAAATGTGTATTCGTTATCAGTTGTAATGTTTTAATTTATATAAAAATGATTAAAAACACACGAGCACATAGACCATCGGTATGGGTGATCTGTAGACTGGTGGCTTAAGATTCATTTTCTTGCAATATGTAACGTAATTTGTCGTGTCGTGTCGAGGATCTCCATCAGATTTAATTTTAAATACCATCAATCACCAGACTAATAAGATAGGCATTTGAAGGCGTTAACCCGTTAAACTCGAAGATCGAACAGTTTCAGAAAACCTAGTAAATCACTACATATTATAAAACAAAGTCCCCCGCCGTGTCTGTCTGTCTACTCACGATAAAGTGAAAAACTACTAAACAAATTTTCATGCAGTTTTCACTAATAGACAGAGTGATTCACGAGGAAGGTTTAGGTGTATAATTTGTTAAGATTTTGTATAAGTTGAATGAAATATGTTGATGATTGTTGAAGATGTCTCTGCTACCCGTGCGAAGCCGGGGCGGATTGCTGGTTTTGAATAATTTTAATATCTTCTATACATTAGTATATAAAGATAATTATTTGTATTCCTTTCCAAGCAAGTTTTAAGTTTATATGCAGAAGAAATGCAGAAACCTAATTTTTTTAAACTTTTTTTAAATTAAAGAATATAAAATTACCTAAAAACTTCAAGTGACCCAAAGTCTACAACGCGATAGCCTCACACGTTTCGACACACCAAGCACAAGCAGTGAGAGCTACACAAATGTTTATCTAATAACTGGATGTACGCATACACACGTGTCTGTACATAACTCACGTATAGGGTTGCCCAACGACTGTGACTATTTGTGATTAATATACACACTTTCGTTTATGTTCAACTAGCTGCGCCCTGCGGTTTGTGATACATGTGTGTCCATGTATCACAAACATACATGATAGTATTAAATTAGTATAATTGGAAGATACATACTAACTCAATTAGCTGGATAGTGATTGTCTGCTTTAAATCTGAATTAATATTTACAGTTCACTGATTAAAACGCCTACAAATAAATTAACTGCCGTAAAAACTTAGTGTCGTTACCATCATTACACGATGAAGAAAAATGAGGGCATGTTAAAAAAAAACATGTATTTTCGACTATTCATTTATCTGAGACAATTACACACACATAATTAATACAGGGATATCTACAAAAAATATCTCTCCAGCTATTATTGTTATTTTTACATACCCATTCAATGTAATATATTTATTAGACAAATAAAAATACTGTCTTTAAGTACTCTTAACTATAATAATGGTTTTACGGCTCCCTGAGTTCTGACAAAATACTACTACTAACTAACTAATCTACTCCCAATACGTAATGTTCAAAATAAACAGCTTTTTATCATAAATTAATAATAATAATAACTTGACACATTTCCCACACGCCCGTCCGATCCCAAACTAGGCAGAGCCTGAGTAACCAGACTGCTGATAAACATACTTATATATTTCTAATTACATACATATTTACTAGTTACATTATTTTTTATTTGTCCTGCTTGAGAATCGAATCCACGCCCTCTGACTCAGCAGTCAGGATCACTAACCACTAGGCCAGTCAATTATAACATAATTTACGACGAACAATAGTAAATTCGTGCAGAAGCAACCCTAATTTCAGTGTCGTCTTACGGATAACGTCACTGCGTCATATCATTTGATTTATTGTCTAGCCTCGTCATCTCTTAGATTGCAGTATAACTAACATTATTTTGTGAGTTTCACAAATGATTTTAGTCGATGAGTACCGATGACAGAAAAAATGTGCCCGCTTAAAACTAACGAATTTATTGCACGACTAGGGAGAAACAGATGACAATAAGACTCCTTTGCAGCAACCTTTTTTATTCCACGCGGTCAACCGTATCCTGTGATAATTACAGAGTAATATTTCCTTCTATAAAAACTGGATTCAAAGTAGATTTTAAACACTTAAAGTCAATCATTTATCGGGTTTGAACTTGAAATAAATGTCGAGATAAAATGACATGACCTCTGTGACCGCGCTGAAGTACAGAGAGGCATGTACAGTTTTGACATTCTTTATTGCTCAATACCTGATCATAAAAGCTCTATTTCGTAGACGTTTTGTAATAATGATTATAGCAGGTGCGTTTTACAGTTGCAGTTTAGTTTTAATTAATAATTTGATATGGACTCGAAACAGAGAAGTTTGTTGTAAAATATTTTTAACTACAAGGAAGAAGTTTTTAACTACCGATTTAAAGATTTAGATATCTCTGGTTCCTTTTTTAACCGACTTCAAAAATGGAGGAAGTTCTCAATTCGTCGGAATATTTTTTTTTATGTATGTTTACTGATTACTCGAATACGCCTGAACCAATTTGGATTTTTTTTTTATTTCAAAGGGTATAACTTCCCAGGTCCTATTTAAATTTTATTGAAATCAGTCGAGCGAATTTTGAAAAATCAACATATATGTCTAAAAATTGTATACATTGATGATATTTTCGTTTACTCCGAAACCTCGCTGTCTCATTGGAGCCGTGCGTTTAGTTGGCCTACCCATATTATATTTAAACAAAATACATCTACTTTCCACTAAAAAGCACATTGAAGTCGGTGATGCTTTTTTAGAAGATAATTAATTTTTAAATATTTTTTTAAGCTGATCGCCATCGAATGGATTATATCGGATTGCAATAAAGAATTCTAACATAGTTACTTTTTATAAATTCTGCGCGAGCGAGTAAAATACATGCACAATAAAGCGTCTGGTAAAAAGTTTTAGCCTGTACAAATTAAAAAAAACGAACAAGCCCGTTATAATTAAAAGGTTTTGGTTTTCTTTATTTTAATTTAAATAAAAACTGTTGTTTAAGTCACAAAAGTTAGTGACGAACGGCGACGCCATCAAAAGTAACCAGCTTGGGTGCTCGTGTGCTAGGTTTAGCCTGGAGGGGAGTGATGTGGCGACTTCCACATACAGCAAAAAGAAACATACTCCAACAACATCTTCAACCTACTTATCCTGCATCGCACTATGAGAGTTCTCGCGCTGATTAGTATATATACAAATTCCCAACATCAGCCGTTGGGCCGCGGCCCGCCAGGCATAATCACATCGCCTGGTCGGAGAATCCTCCCTTTGTGTTGGAGGGACATAAGACCCGTTCCTCCACACTATCATATATATTATAATATCCATATATCCATCTCTATGGAAGTTCAGAGACTTTTATGTTAAGTAGTCGGTGCCCTATGTGATAAAAATATATTAGAAACTAGCTGTGCCCGCGACTTCGTTCGCGTTTTTTTCGGAAAACAGCAACTTGTCGCTTATTGCATAGTACCTCTTTCTCCAGGCAGGATTTTTTAAACTGTATTGGTCAAACAACCTGGAGCGTACAAAAAAAGTTGTTTTGGTTGCTTACACGTGAAATAACGACATAATTTGGCCGTGGTAACATTACTCATTTGTTTTTCGTGTGGAAGCTCACCTCACCGGGCTATTGGTGAGGCCGTATATCAGGCTTAAACCAACTAAAATCACACGATGTGCCTCACAGCACCGTTTATGAGTTGACCGTCGGTACGGCGACGTTTTGCCGCCAATGATCCACCCAGCGCTGGCTAGCGGACACCTGGGCGATGTCCAGACACCTCTTCACGGGAAACTCTGCTTCGGGTGAAGAACATAAAACTCGTCTCATACACCCACGGCCACTCTTAGCGTAAAGCGAAAAGGTTCCACCTGGAAGTTTTTCTACCGAATCCACACCGTCACCTCCTCCTGGCGCGAGATGTTCTCGTCGCAGAAAATCGTCATGAAACAACTGTGACGACCTAACATCTCGATTCGTCCGACCAATTGGGAGACTCTTGCTGTAGTCAGTGTTTGCTTCTGAGCTTTGTTTAGTCACGGTGTAACATAAGATTTCACACTACTGTAACCGAACGGAAAATAAATGGTCTGAAAGTGTAAAAAAAACTTCACCGATTACACGTCAATATTTCAGCTTAGTTGTAATTTTTTTGGCGATAGTGTCTGCCATGCATTTAATATAGTTAAATACTGTAATACTAACAAAGTGTTAAGTTAAACTAACAACTTTCTTTTTTGTAAGTCATATATGATATGCTTTAAATAAAAATTCTATTTTATTCTAATATAATCATGTTGACGGGAATCAACGCGATCACGTATTTAAAACCTTTGCTTTGCCGTGGTCGTGGCCGTGATCACAGGCCTGTAGGTACTGTAATACTTTTTAAATACGTGATCGCGTGAATTCCCGTCAACATAATTATATTATTATGGAACGTAAAAGTTTAAAAGTTTGGGTCTTCTTTTTCTATAACTCTATTTATAAATATATGTATATTTACTGGACTGGCCTGATGGTCTAGTGGTTAGTGACCCTGACTGCTGAGCCAGAGGTCGTGTGTTCGATTTCCACCCAGGACAAATTATTCTCTGTCTAGGAGTAATTTATTTATAATATGTATGTATTTAGAAATATATGAGTATATTTATCAGCAGTCTGGTTACCATAGTACAGGCTCTGCCTAGTTTAGCCGTGTATGAGGTGTGTAAAGTTGTTACTATTATTAATGCTCTGAAACATATTTATGAATTTAATGGCTGCGAGAGGCAAAACAGCTCGTTGGCATAGTCAAGAACCAGCTATCGATTACTCTGGGATCACCAAACAAAGATAAAAGAAATCCTGCTGCTTCAGCAATCACAACAGAAAAGCACGATGATATCCTACGATTGAAAATATACATTCACTATAACCTGCACAGGCACTCCAGCTATTATACTAAGTTTCAAGCATATTATCCCCCTTCAGTAACTTCTGAGTTTATCGTGAACATACAAACAGACAGACAGAAAGAGAGACAGACAGACAAAAATTGTTTTAATCGCATATTCGGCATCAGTATCTTAATACCCCTCAGTCGTTTTTTTTTAAATATATTCAATGTACAGAATTTATCCCGCTACAGATTTATTATAAGTATAGATGAACATACATAAAAAAAAAGAAATATGTATATAAACGGTCGAATTGAGAACCTCCTTTTTTTCGTCGGTTAAAAACGATACCTGATAAAATTTAAAAAAGTAAATTAGTTTTTATATAAAAAAAATGTAAAAAAAGAAAAAAATACCAAAGAGGAATTCGATCCGGCACCCATTCTTGTAAAAATCGTACTCTACACCAGATAAGCTAAACGCTCACTGGAGTATAGTTCGAAATAAGTATATACGTTCTACTGACGTTACAATGTTATTACAGCTTTCATTGATTTTCCTGTGGGAACCAAAGTTTAACCCGGGATTAAAAGTACCCTAAAACCTGCGCAGGCATTCAAACTATTATCATACTAAGTTTCAAGCATATCCCTTGAGTAACTTCTGAGTTTATCGTGAACATACAAACAGACAGATAGAAAGACAGACAGACAGACAAAAATTGTTTGAATTGCATATTCGGCATCAGTATCGATATCTTAATACCCCTCAGTCGTTTTTTTTAATATATTCAATGTACAGAATTCATTCCGCTACAGATTTATTATAAGTATAGATATTCGTACGTTACATGGATTAAGTTAATTATATCAATATCGCTTTTCTTGTTGTATGTAAATTGCTTCAATTCGATTAACTAATTTTCCTCACTTACATTATAATGAACTCGTAGGTGTGTATCAATGATAATGGACGCTGAAATGTTATATTTACATCTAAAGAACAAGATCAATCTGAGTATTTAAGACAAGGAATTAGGGATAACTTAAGTGTAAAAATATTTCATTGTGCATGGTCAAATCGTGTGGAAACCCCCACGGGTCATCACCTCACCGAGGGTGAAGTGGTATGTCGGACTCGAACCGACTAAAACCACACGGTGTTCCGTCACAAGTGAGTCTATTGCAGGGGATCCGGGATACCCAAGGAAGGAAGCTTCCGGGAACCCCTGCAGACTATGGCTTCCTGATCAGCAGGCGACCACACCGTGTGATAAGGGGGGCCTACCCCCCCTCCAGATGAGAGAGGCGTGTGGGGAACCCGCCGCGCCACCGTCTTAGGCCTGCTTCTGCTGGGGTAACGGTCAGCCCAACCCGCTACCCCCATGGTCAAATACTTGGTAATTGTGTGATGAGCATGATCATTTGTTCTGTGCCTGGGTATAATTTATCTATAATATGACACTGTAGTATTTAGAAATACGTAGGTGTGTTTATCAGCAGTCTGGCTACTATAGTACAGGCTCTGCCTAGTTTGGCCGTGTGTGAGTTGTGTGAAGTTATTCTTATTATTATTATCTATCTAGCTATATATCTATCTAAAGTATAGGTATAGGTACAAAATGAGAAATAAGTGAGTTTCAGAATATTATAATCTCCCTTAAACACAGAGCTTAGACCTATTTAGTAGTTAGGGCTTTCTTCCTCTTCATTCCTTTACTTTGATTTTTTTTTAATTAATATTAGTTAACACGAACAAGGATCTGCATCCTACCCTACTATACCCAACAAGGTAATCAATACAATGAAATAAAATTGAAGTGTCTGTTTGTATTGTCAGAGTAATAGTTTTTTTAAAACTCAGAGTTATTTGCACGATACCTATGCCTAAAAATCAGTTTTAAATTTTTTTGTCTGTCTGTGTGTCTGCTTGTTCCGGCATCTCCGGAACGGGTCGACCGATTTCCACGGGAATTTCACTGGCAGATAGCTGGTGTTATAAGGAGTAACTTAGGCTTCTTTTATTTTGAAAAAAATTGGGGTATTATATAGAATTAGGGTTTCGAAGGGAATATGTACACGCGAGCTAAGCCGCGCGGGAACTGCTAGTCAACAATATAATTTTGTAGTCCATATAGAGCCCGACCCGTGTGCTTTCACAAAGGCTCGCGAAGAGTGCGATTTGTACTCGTACATACAATATCTCAAACAAAAGATGCTCGATGACAGCGGCAAGCGTCAAGAGGCTTCCACCCACGCAAATGGATCATCGACCGATGAAGGTCACCGACTGTATTGTTTTCGGACCTATATTTCTTGAAAAAGGTATACAAACAATTTCTACCTATATTTTAGTCGCAGCGTGATATAGCTGCTAACGGTCGTCCATTAATCATGTGCTGTTTTTTGAGCAACTTTTTAACTCCCCCGTCAATCCTGGTGAGACATGGTGAGGTTTCAAACTAACTCCACCCCCCTAGCCCAAAATCATGTGTCGTTCAAAATATGTATATTAAATATTTTCAGATTATTTTATTTAAATACAGATATAAATAAATACACGTAATATTTCACTACACCCCCCCCCCCCCTAACCCTTGTGATATTTAGTGATTTTTTTCAAACCCCCTTCCCCCTTTCGAGCCTCACAAGATTAATGGACAATCCCTAAGAGTTACTAAGGGGATATTATGGGGAATGCCTTTAAATCTTAAATCCCAAAACGTTTTGAAGTTTATCGTGCGACAATTTCTGCGGCTCAACCAACCATACATGATTTTAGTCTGTAAATGACTGACAAAAGTATCTGTAGCATGTAATTTGCTTAGTTTATTTTGTATTATTTTTTAATTTTTTTTTTGATATGACGATAGTTACACTAGATGTCACCATGGCACTGATGGCTGGTTAGACTACTGCTGAGCCAGGTCATGTGTTCGATTCCCACACAGGACAAATAATTATGTGATGAGCACGATAATTTGTTCTGTGTATGGGTGTAATCTATAAAATGTGTGTATTTAGAAATGTATAAGTACGTTACCAGCAGTCTGGTTGCCGTAGTAGGTACAGGGTCTGCAGTTTTGGATCAGACGGCCGTGTGTGAGGTGTGTCAAGTTAAAAAAAAGCTACTTTTGTTGTTAGGTCATTGACTTGGCTTGGATAACCTTTGTAAGAGAACAAAAATTCCCGATTCCAGAAAAATAAAAGAATAGGGATTGATCTTCTTGACTTATAAGTATAAGTCAGTCGAAATTTTGTGAGTTTGTGGACATTGTACTTATTTGAAAGATATGTTATTTTAGAAAAACATAATGCTGAGTATCATATATTATTATTATATAAGTCGGAGCGGGTAGCTATAAACATAAATATTGAAGAAATAAAACGTTTGACGTATGGTTGCTAACTTAAGGCACGACTTAAAATCTTTAAAGTAATAACTACATATTAAAAGATGGACCGCTATGCTTTGTCTAAATTCGACTTGAATCGCAACCTTGGAATAGTTGAAGCCGATATTTTTAACACAATGATTACAGCAACTGACCACAAAATTACTTTTGCAAATTGACACTATTGATTATGGTTTAAAAATGCTATCAGAAGATTTTCAAAATATTTAGAATTAACCGAGAATTCGCCTATGGTGGCTAATAAATGATGAAATAAACGATAGCGACCTTGTGTGTTTAAAAGTTGCTCTCTACTATACTATAAACACGTGGTATTAAGGCATCAATCATCATCATCAGTTGATCAACATCATCATTTCAGACATAGTGCGTTTTTATTGTCGACCTGATATGACCCGAGTCGATTTCATCATCGGGAGTGGTTAATATATTATATTTAATTTTATGTTTCACTCACAATGAACAGTTTTTCCTTCTTGTTTCATTATTATTAAAGTTTAAAAAAAATTCATAAATGTTTCTTTGTCTAGGTAGTTCTCATGAAGATATCTCTGAATAAATCCTAGCAAAACAAGTTATTCTAATTATTGAATAATTTCCTGTGGTAAGTTTTATTTTAGAGGTTTCACACGACTTTTCATAGGTATTTACAGCCGATGTTGCTTTAAATTAGTTTCTAATGTTGAAAATTTGTACAAATTTTCGACGGCTAAACGGCGCGGCGGCAGCGACTTTGTTTTATACTATGTCCACATAGTATAAAACAAAGTCGCTGCCGCCGTTTGTACGCTTAGATCTTTTAAACTACGCAACGGATTTTAAGTCGGTTTACACCAATAGATAGAACAATTCAAGAGGAAGGTTTATACGTATAGTTTAATATTGTTTTGTGTTAATTTGTATAATCATATGACGATAATTGTTCACCACATTAATATCTACATTACACCCGTGCGAAGGGGGCTTCACTAATATCTTATAAATCACTTATTGCTATTCTCTTTCCTAATTTAAAAGAACCAGACAACTAATATCATACTAACTTTGAACGTATAATATTATTCAGATAAGTAATCATTAACAAGTTATTTTCTGTATTAAGAACAATATAAAATAGTACATCGTTAAACGTTTAAACAAAAAAAGATAATGAAAATCCCGACGGTAATTATTTAAGCATACAGCACACATATGCCGGTTCTTTGTTGCAGACTAAGGACGAGGTCTACATACATCAGTGTATGTCATATCGCAGGGTTGATAATAAATGAGGAGTATGAGGACATAGATACTCTTCTCCAAAGTGAAGATACTCCAAAGTAAGTACAACATGTATTATGTGGTTAGGTATCTAATAAAAAAATTGCGTGATTGCACGTAGCTTATACATAATACTAGCTCGTTCCCCGCGGTTTCTCTTGCGATTATGGTCACTGGCTCCTAAAGGTCGAAGCGTGATGTTAAATAGCCTCTAATTTTTCTCAATGAAGACTCTCCTATCACTTTTCTAATTCAATATGAAAATAATTATTCAAATCTGACTGATTGTTTCAGAGATTTGCGCGTTTAAACATACAAAAAACTCTTTAGCTTTATTATAATTATTAGTATAGATAATCCATATTGCAATTACAACTTGATACGTTTCTAGGAAACGAAAACATTCACTTACTGTGTAACATTTCAAAGATTTTTCATAGTTTTATAATATATATATGTTTTTTATGGTATAGGGGGCAAACGAGCAGACGGGTCACCTGATGGTTAATGACTACCGCCGCCCATGGGCACCTGCATCTCAAGGGTCACAAGTGCGTTGCTGGCCTTTAAGGTGGGAGTAAGAGGAGAGGGGGAGGGAAGGGTTAGGGCCTCCGGTAACCTCATTCACTCGGTGAAAAGCAATGCAAGCATTGCTTTACTGCCGGTTTTCTGTGAGGCCGTGGTATCACTCCGGTCGAGCCGGCCCATACTAGCCGAAGCTGGCTCTCCCATCTTATCAAAGCATCCTTTGCTAAATAAATGATTTCCTTTATCAGCTAAATACATTCATTGGAATTAGGTTAATTTAGTATCACCAGTTAAGATTATATCCGATTTATAGGGATTCATTCATCTTTGTTACAATGGATAGCAGTTTTGAAACCTTAGAACACAGCCAAGAATCATAATAATTCTTAGTCGTGTTCATTGGGTAAAATAAAGAGAAATAATCCTTTCTTTTTAACATTTGGACACATCCCATATGCCTCGCAAGCCTGCACTAATATTCATAACGAGTCCATCTGACAAATAAGTAAAGGATAGCAGGATAAGCAAATGAAGTGGCAATGGTGTGACCATTTCTAAAACAATGTGATTAAAATATTCAAATGCCCAAATGTGAATAATGGGATGCTCAAATGTGAATAATGGGATGCTCAAATGTGAATAATGGGATGCCTACTCCCCAATAGAAATACATGACAAATACCCATTAAATCTGTGTTAAGGATTTACATAATAGGATACACTTACTAAATATTTGACTGGCCTGTTGGTCTAGTGGTTAGTGACCCTGACTGCTAAGCCAGAGGTCGTGGGTTCGATTCCCACCCAGGACAAAAATTGTGTGATTAGCACGATAATTTGTTCTGTGTCTGGGTGTAATTTATCTATAATATGTATGTATTTAGAAATATATAAGTATGTTTATCAGCAGTCTGGTTACCATAGTACAGGCTCTGCCTAGTTTGGGATCAGACGGCCGTGTGTGAGATGTGTAGAGTTATTATTATTATTTGATAAACCATTGTATATTTATACTAAATATTATCATTCAGAATTTCTAGAATGTACAATGTATACTGTAAGCCTAAGTCATTCCGTTTGAAAAGAAAACTTTCCACTCCCTTTAGAAACATGCATGGCTTAAAGACAAAGCTATTTCCTAAAGTCGTCAAAGCATTGAATTTCTACCTACTTTATGCTTTCGTAGAAAACACTTTATGTGCGCGTCGAACTAGTACGCCTGAATGAGCCATAATTCCTGTTTGATTGTACATCTTCGTCATCTGGTACTAATAGTGTATATAAACGATCTCTCTCGTGTAAAACTTGTCACGATTGACCATTTACGTTAGGATTGCCTGGTGCTGATTTACTCTGCTACGTCACATAATATCAAGACGTGGGAGAGCCAGGCTACGGCACGTATGGGCCCGGCTCGACTCCGCTCAATATCACGGCCTCACAGAAAACCGGCATTGAAACAATGCTTGCATTGCTTTTCGCTGCGTGAGTGAGGTTACCGGAGGCCCTACCCCTCCCTTCTCCCCCCTCTCCCATCTTCCCGCTCTTTCCCTGTTCCCACCTTAGAGGGCGGCAACGCACTTGTGACTCTTGAGTTACGGGTGTCCATGGGCGGCGGTAGTCATTTACCATCAGGTGACCCGTCTGCTCGTTTGCTCCTTATACCATAAATAAAAAGGCAATTGTTTTGTTTGTCGTCAAAATGTTTTGACTATTTCTGTAAACGTTTCAAGTACAATGAAAAGTCAGTAAGTTGACCATCTTATAGCCGCATTCCTGGAATCTGTGTTGTGGACATTATTGTGTCGTATTCAACGTCGCTCTGATAACACGTCTGCAAATACCCGTTTAATTATGACAGACAGAGCTAGTATTGACTCTTTCTCGCTAAAGATCATGGATGTCCCAGCGAAACTGAATGTTCTGCGAAGAGATGATGTAGTCGAAATATTGTTTATCCTGCAGAGAACACACAATCGTGGTAAATCAGTTGCATGTACATATGTACGTCTTATTAAGTGTGTTTTAATTAAATGTTATAGGCGAAGAATTTAAATATTTTGCAATGCTTTGTAAACATGTTCATGTGTGAGATAACACTTGACACATTCACGACGCATTGTTCGCTGGAGGCCGCGCCCGATGATAGTAATAAAGTATTGAACGTTCTTATGCTTCGTTATAATAGGAATAGTTTAATTATAGCTTTTATTACGTAATTCGCTATGGGGTATAGGCATAACCCCCACATAGTTACTGGAAGTCTTACTAAACCATTAATAGCAAACTGTCATTCAATATCTTTAGACGGTAGATAACATGTTATTTGATAAACATGAACTAATGCAAAATGTCTTTAGATATCACATATTTATGACTATTTATTAATACCACGTTGGCTATTTACGGGGTTTGATGGCATATCCTAATCTAAACTGATATTATAACATGTTAAAACTATCTGACTGTCTGTCTGTTTGTTATATTAACACAACTTTACATCTGTAGGAGGATATTTGACAAATACATAGTGGAAGCTAGGTAAGAATATATAAAAATGAATCCCTTGGTCACGTCATAACGCGTGAACGGCTATACCGATTTCGCTAATTCTTTTTTTTGTGTTTGTTATTGTCAGAAGGTTCTTATGAAAGAAAAAAATTAAGAACGTTGAAAGTAGGAAAATTAGAAAATTTAAGAAAACTTAACGACCAAATTTACTTTTCTAATGTAACCTTAGCGCTTTTGACATAACTGACAGTCGATGTTGTGTATCTTAAAGCATCAGAATACTAAACACTATGTTTTTGGAATAATATTTTTTTTATTAATTATATCTACCAATTCGAATTCAGTACCTATTCATAGTTAAGACAGGACAACGTGTGTCGGGTCAGCTAGTAATTTATAAATATCACAATAAATTATACTACGGGTAAATTCGGGTAACAGATAGATTTTCATCCTCGATAACACAAATACACAGGAATCGAGACACGACATCGGGTGACATATCAGGCCTTGGATTGAGTGGAGTTGAAGGCTGGGAGAAAGATTATAATTTCATGGCGATGAGATTTCGCTATGTGAATTGTGAATTACGATAGTAGATTTGAAATGGAAACAATATTACTCTCCGCTTTTGTATTTGTAATCGACAAGATCACAAAACAAAATGTACCAATTTAGATATTGCTGTTTTGCTAAGATGTACTTGGAGCTCGTAAATAGCCAGTAGTATAATAACAAAATTAAACCGCATACTAATTAGTTCGATTCCTGTGTGTGTATTCAAAAGTTTAGTAGGTACCTACCATACCTAAATATAATGTACCTTAGAGACTGACTTTAAACACGTAATTTCCATACTATGGATTAATTCTAAGAGTTAATGAGATGTAAGATTGCAACTTACAACTTACTGTTATCTAAACTAATATTATAAAGAGCAATCGTGTTAGTTATTAGTGTTCCAAAACCTCTGTTATACTACAATGCAGCAATTCGTGAAAACCTGTAATTGGCTCAATGTTGTGCATTAAACTGCCTACTGTTGTTTTTGTAGCTGTTGGGTTTCCGAACTTAAATAAATAAATAAACAAACATTCGTGTGTATGTTTGTAATGTTTTCGCACAAAACTACTGTACCGATTGCGTTGAAGCTTCGTTTGTAGATAGCTGGAGACTTGGATTAAAGCATAGGCTACTTTTTATCCCGTCATTCCCACGGGATCGGGACATATGAGGGTGAAACCGCGAGGCGCTGCTAGTAGTCGATATTTTTATATGAAACAATATGAAGTTATATTGGATGGATATTTGTTACTCAATCACGCCAGAATGGTCGAACGGATCTGGATGAAATCTGTCAGAGACATAGATACATAGGCATAAAATTTACGGTTCCGTGGGATATTTCCACGCGAATAAAGTCGCGGGCAACAGCTAGTAATGTATAAGTGAGATTTATTTTCTTTTTATTAGGTATACAAGGCTCATAAAGTGAGTAATATTAGGTAAAACCATAAAAAAAATATAACGAAATGAGAGGGAAAGTTTGCTTGTTACCTTTGCCAAAGCAAAACTTTATTAATTTTATTCCATTGTCGTGAAGTTTTGGTTTTTTTTATTGTTGAAGTTGCCCCGCTTTCCATAAACTTTCCAATTTGCAATCGAAACTTCACGTTCAGTTTCAATCTTAGTCTACATTTTTTTATCTATACTTCTTATTCAAATGTACCACTTCAAGCTATTTCAATACCATAACTTTCGAAAAAAGACTTACGTTAAAAAGAGGCATCTCCTAGAGACTTTCAAAATGAGCCAATCTTATTCTACGGCTTCTTGATACATTGACCGGCTGATCCATCAGCAGTTTCCATTCCGTGGTCGCCTTTTACTATTGGTTTTGTATCTAACAAGAAAAAGAGGTATTCGATACGATACATAGTAAACTACCTACTGGACATAAAGACAGCGAACGAGGCAACTGCGAACAAAGACGATTAAAGACATGGTAATAGATCTTTTAACTAGACAGACAGAGGGACTCACAGTGAAAAAGTTAAATAAAGTATAAGTTTCTAGATGTCTAAATTCAACGAAGTACAAAATAGCGTTTAAATCCACGACCGAGCAACGGAGATTGGAAGCTTATGGTCACCAAAATAATAATAATAATAACTTGACACATCTCACACACAGCCGTCTGATCCCAAACTAGGCAGAGCCTGTAATATGGTAATCAGACTGCTCATAAACATACTTATATATTTCTAAATTCACACATATTATAGATAAAATACACTCAGACACATAGCAAATGATCATGCTCATCACACAATTATTGGCCTGGGTGGAAATCGAATCCAGCACCTCTGGCTCAGCAGTCAGGATCACTACCCAGTAGACCAATAGGCCAGTCAAAATATAGAACCTGAACTACTTCCGCCATAAGCTTTATAATTCCTATGAAAATAACCAAAATTATAATTGCATGCACTCCCAAATAGTTTGTCATTCTGACATATAGGTAATAGCGTCTTCAAGGTTAACGATGACGCCACAATTTACACAACTAGGTACTAGTATCATACGTACGACCTACAGTTCACAAATAGCGATGATTCGATAACCAAATGATTGCATCGTCTAATTCTTATTATTTTCGTATTGTCTTAGTCTTAATTTGAGTTTCTGTGAAGAAACAATAATAGTGCCTATCGCGTTGAACCACGATGCGATGTAATGTAAAACCTTGCAGTATTTAGTTTTCGAGAGATTATATTTTGCAAAGTACGTATTTTAGTTTAAGTGGCTGCAGGATGTTTCTCGTGTGGACAGACCTCTTTTTTTAAGACCGTGTGTACCGAAAACAGTAACCGGCTTGATTTTTTTTTTCATAAACACCACATAATAGTTACGCGGCTTTTCCGTACTGCAGGGCATGTCGTAGTCGTATATATTTTTCCACTTAGAAACAAAAAAGTCCCGCTTTATAGCTGGCCGACCAAAAGTTACGTCCTCATACCGAGGAGGGCACATTAAGCCCGGCCCTGTTAGTCACAAATACTCGTTCAGCTGAGAGGTCAGTACTCCGTTAAACACTCTTTGCTAAATACTGGGGACTAAATCCTTTTGTATTACATGTACAAATTGCAAAGTTGCATAAAACAGTAGGTCGTCATTTCAATTGTTTCTACTTCTTTAATGAAATGAATTTGGAGTCAGACACAATCCAGGGTTTTTTAAAAACGTATCTAGTCTCTAGTAATTAACGAGTAATATGACAACTTCATTCAAATGAGTGTCAAATCTGACTCGTCCGGTTAAGTGTGTTTTCGATCTCTTGTGCATAATAATAAATAAACAGAAAATAAATACATCAGCCTTTAATTGATGAGAATCAATTATCATGGATTTTTCAGCGAACTAAGTATAGAAGCTAACCATGGATAACGATAGTTACCAGTCAACATTCTGTTGACGAAAATAAAAAAAAAATGTGATTTGATAAAGAAAAATAACGTCTTGTACATGTTGCTCAGGTTATGTAACTTAATCTAGTCACCTAGCTATCGCCTAAATCTAGCTTTATTAACTTATTTGCTACTGAATGGTTCTAAAAGGCGATCGCTACATGTCGAATTGTGCATTTCACTGTCACTAGTATCCGCCTATCAATCAATCTCCGAAACCAGACCATTGTCTCAGCAATGCAAATAATAACTTTAAAATAGGTATAGATAATTATTACTTACGTCCTTGTCTATGGCCAGGCATCACGACGGCGTTCCTATGGTCTGGCCTTAAAAGGCTCTCGGCCTCTGCTCCTGATTGGTGAGACATCTCCATAGCTCAGGTAGTGGCGGGTTGGAGTACCAATATCATAAAACTAATATGGGCATCTGTGTTCTTCGTCAGCAAACTAAACGACTGCGTCTGTTGGACAAAATTAGAACGGTCAGATTTTCAAGTGGATGTGTTGCAAGGTGTGCAAAGATTTTTATAGCTTTGTTATTGGACATCTAGACGTTTAGGGATTTCCAATTCATTGTATATGCATTATGACTAAAATATTACAAAGCTTTACGTTAAGCATAAAACGCTTATAAGTAACGTCTAGACCTACTTAAGTTGGTGGCTTGAGCCCCTACCATTGCCTGCTGAGTAGGAGCGCACAGCTCTTAATGGGTTATCATTCTCTTCTGAATTCACAAAAAATTACCGGATTTTTTTCTTTACTTGTGCTGTGGGACCTTGTCACCAAATTTCATGATTCTAGGTCAATGGGAAGTACCCTATAGGTTTTGATTTCGATGCGAAATGTTCAAATTTGATCAAATATAAGGCTAAGCGGCCATATATTTTGATTGCGTTGACTTAGAAGCTTGATTTTTTTTACAGCTTAAAGGGACTGCAGACTATTTGATATTAATTTCAACTGGATGCGTCCACGGGATCCTGAGGAAAAGGTCTTGACAGACAGACAGACAGGCGGACAACAAAGTGATCCTATAAGGGTTCCTTTTTTTCCTTTTGAGGAAACAGCACCCTAAAAATGGCAGTATGGTAAAGTCTATTTCACAGTTCTGTTGTAGTGTTATCAGAATTAGAAATTACTGAGTCTGAGGTCTAATAGTGTGAGGGTTCAACTCACTTCAGTACATTAACTATGTGACACGAGCCAGCTTCTCTAATACAATTACTTTGATAATTGAAGGGGTAAATGTTAATGCTAGTAATATCTGATCAACATTACTACATAATTTAGGTATATTTCAAACTACTTCTTAGAAAAATTAATTCTCTGGTTTTTACCACCTTTTTGTAGATACATTTTGTAAATCCAAGCTGTAATTCCAACTTTCATCAATACAAATAAATAAAATTGATGTGCTGCTGTAATGTGAAAATAATAGTTTTTTTAAGCTCACACAGCTATATGCACTTTATTATTTTTGTCTGTCTGTATGTCTGTTTGTTTGTTCCGGCTAATCTCAGAAACGGGTAAACCGATAAACTGTGATTTTATAATCTCTTCTGCTGCGTCACGTCAAGCACCAGAAGAAATTCTAAGATGTAAATGAGATAAATCTTAATTATACTGTATTCTTTTTACGCTATCACTATAGCAGGTCCGTGTATGTAGGTACGCTGCGGATTTTTATCGTTTTTTATTGAAGCTGAAAACACTACTTCTAAATGATAAAACATCATAGTTGCTAAGTTATTTGATTCAATTACAATTTATTTACGGTTTTATCGGAGTTATTAATGATATTAGTATGTAAGTATATGACTTTTATGACCCCGAATTTTAAGTCTTTTGAGCAAGGGCTGTGTGTAAGCTCTACTTCATCGGTAATTCTCAATGCCACTGATTAGACTTCGTGGTTGAGATATCGTATCGTCATGGAATGAATTGGGCAGCAACCCACGTAACAATCGTCGGTATGAGAACTTTAATTGCACATGGTAAATGTTCGTTTAAAATTATTGTTTCCGGCCTTTAAGGTATAGTGTATGACGAGCTTTATATCGGAATACTGACTAACACATTTACATAATAAGGCATATTTATTCTAATATTTCTTTATTTTTCCAGCAAACGGATTGCATAATCTTTTTTTGATGAATCTCAGCTTTTGGTCTTGACTAATACTTTCCAATTAACGTTGTTATAAGGGTTATGTTCTGTAAAGACGTTTTCGGCATGTACATTGTTTTCCGTTCATATTAATATTCTTCCTATAAAAAGAAACCCACCACCGACTAGAAAAGTAACGGATGGAATATATGAAAGAGCCCATTGAATATACATATACCTAGCTAATGTTTAATTATATTTTTGACGTGACAACGTCTTATAATTCGATGGAGCCGGCTGCACGCACGAAAAGACATGACTCATGCGGCGTTACCTCGCTATGAGGCGTTCCTATGACGTTATCACGTTCAACTATCGTCAGTAAACCGACTTTACAGACAACCGATTTTTTAATATTATAAATATATCTAATAATTTTACTGGAATATGGGTACAGGGTTCCCTGTTGCAAACACATAAAAACTAGTGTATGCCAGATAGTTCGACATTCATATAATTATACTGCTTCACTTTCGACGAAAAATAAATTATTTTTCGAAAAATTTATACAATGAGATATGTCTGAAATGAGCGTTTTGTTCGTCAATTAAAAAAAAACTAAGCAACTTATAGATACATGTTTTTACTAAAGTAAAGTCCAAACAACATGCTAAAAAACCGGACAAGTGCGAGTCTAACTCGCGCAGCAAGGGTTCTGTAAGCAAACAAACTTGCATGTAGATAGTACGTCCATTTCGGGAATTAATTCTCTGCAGTTTTAAAACTATTCTCCCATACATCGATTTATGACATAGTCATCTTTCCAATTTCACCGGTTTTTCATCACACGCATTTTGATTAGACAGGTATAATGGAGGGCCGCGAGGAATAAAATTGTTTCTAAACAATACCTATAACAAACTAAATAATTGTGTTTTTAAAAGACAAGGCTTGTTCATAGTTGAAAACATGAAGATAAGTCTAATTATGTTTATATATGTATAGAATCCGACTTCATTATTGGCTATTCCTCCTACTTAGCACAAAATAGTATTAGAGCTATACCAAAAGGATCTGACGGGCTACAGAACTTTTAATAGCGGGCCTTTCTTTATAATTTAATGTTTATAATACTCATTCTATGTTTCATTATGACATACCGCAAGTACAGTATTAGTAATAAGAAAATTAGGTAAAACCGCGGATTTGATTTTTTGACGATTTTTGTTTTTGAAATAAGCCCACTGAAAACATACTTTATCAAAAAACAATACATTTTTCAAAGCTCATACACACAGTAACATTTTCAGAGTTCATTAACAGAAACAGCCGTTTTCAAAATATTACGTAAAACCTAATTTGAAATCATTTTATTATTTGGCGCTGACTCAAAATAAGTTTATATAAAGATTTATAGTTTATGTAAATAAGCTCAATACTTAAGACTTAAAGTTTATTTATTTTTTGCTTTTTAGTTCTTTTCGTCGGTTTAACTTTTTGTTAAAAAGATTTTTATTTTATGATTTTTTTTCATCGTCAGCTCAGCTACATGAAGTGATGATTTCTAAAAGCAAATACATGATAAAGTAATGAAAAGTGAACAGAAACACTATTCGTTCTTACAATTTTCGAGGGTTTCTCTCAATTTTATCAAGATCCCATAATCAGATCCTGACTTCCCTGACATGGGACCACCCTTGAGGTATACCCTATCCAACAAAAAAAGAATAATCACAATCGGTTCATAAATAACAGAGTGAGGACTGAACATACATAAAAAAAATATATATATATATATATATATACGGTCGAATTGAGAACCTCCTTTTTTTTTCGTCGGTTAAAAATCAAATCTGTCGTTTTTCTACGACGGACGACAACATATTTTACACATCCGTAAACCTCACATAAAGTATCATTAGCCTTAAGTTATTAACAAAACAACGTGTCAAATGCGCAATTCTTAATGATTTTGCCCTTACAAGTTTCTGTCGCAGTCAATTATTTTGAACCTCTAATTCCTTCTCCGGCCATTGTATGCAAAACAATATGCAAACAATTATTTAGGCATGAAAATATTCATGAATCCGTGATAAATTCGGACAGAAATTCTGAACTTGGAAAGTTTCCTAATTCAATTAAGCTTAGCAGATGGTTTGGAGCCTATAAATAAATGATATATTATGTTGGATGCTTTGCAGGTTAGAAGAACTTAGCCGGTATGATACGGCATTATCAATCTGTTATACTTCCTTCAAATAAATTTTATATCAAGAAAACTTTTTTCCTAAACAGTCATACTAGTGGTAGCATAAATGGTAAAGAATGAGATATTGTTACTGAAATAGAACTAGAAAAGCAGCGTAGAGAATATAATTTTTTACCTTTTGAAACTGTATAAACATTTTATATTTTTTATTTGTCGAATAACATATTGAAGCCCCTTGAATTAGCTAACGAATTATAACGTACTAGTACCGCTTGTGGACAAACATTTTTCAAAAAATAAAGCATTTTAAAATATGAGAGTTCGTTAGTGGTGCCGATTCTATTGTACACTCGACTAAACTAAAACCTGACTTAATTTCTTCATATGAAATCAACCTAGTGTTCTTTGAAATAAGGTCTATTTGTTACTAGTATCTATTTCTCAGCGCCGCAACACTCTGTCAACGTATACTCAACTTTATTTAGACGCAGCGAGTCTCCATTTATTCAAACGCTATATAATTGCCGTATAAAAACTTGTTCAAAACGAACAAGGATGACGTGTTTTTAATCTACACCTACGAAGACGCTTACTAAAAACACAGAGCAAAAGAGATGGCATTCAACGGATAGCGGCTCTCGCTACGTGGTATTAAAGTTTATTTAAGCGTATCAGACTTTAGTCGACAAATAAATTGCTTATTTCGATAGCGACATATGTTACCTACTTGTTTCAATTTGAAATAAGACCTTGTTTTGAAGTGTACAAGGTTTACATCTTATATGAAGAAAATTTAGTGAATTTTAATTTAGCGAGTGAAGTAACAGAATCGGGACCAGTGTCAAGGGACTTGTCTGTTATTTATTATTCCCTTGTCAGTACAATAAACAGATTTAAAACTGAGTTTATCCAGGAGGCGTGGTAACTCGCATTCTTGTTTGATACCTATATTAAAAAATAAATAAAAATGGAATACTGACGGCGTCGCACATAGGGGTATTTGGCCGATCTGGCTGGCCAAAAGTCAATTTTGTTAAACATCTTTTAGGGCAAAATAAACAATGTGTACTATTGGCCCGATAGTTGCTACACATTAGGCGAACCCGTCCCCGATCCACCGCTGGCGCATGCACTTGTAATAACCAGTCGAAACTTGACTATTGTTCACTGCATACGCGTCCCTTATCGCTATTAAGTGTGACCGTTAAGTTTGACATCAAATATCTTTTCTTGGGTGATTGTTACGGTGTAAACAATTATGGAACTTGAAAATACAGGTAAGGTCCCATACTTTCTACTTGATTTTATACTGTTTTTGTAGAGTAAGGTTTACAAATAGCGTTTTTGAACTTACCTATAATTTTCTTTAAATAAATTCTCTAAGAGATTAGTTACACTTCCGGGTGCGTCCCGGTTGTATTTTTTGTTAAGAACCATTTAATAGGTCTCTGGTAATATGGTCATAAAGAAATCAGCTGCTTTTTTTGCTCTTTTTCGTTATATTTATATTCTAATGAAAGCAGTCGTAAAAAGCAAATTAAGCCACTTTAACAGTTTTCACTTCAAACACAATTATTATTTTGTTTTAGATATGCCAGGTGGTTCAAAGTACAGAGAAGTATCTAGACAAAGTTTATACGATAAAATGCAACACCAGGGCTTACTTAATTTCGAAGCAAAAATATTTAATTTTAAAAATGAACTTTTAACATCTGAAGTCTATAATCAAGACCAAATATAAGAGTTCAAGCATAACATTTCTTATATCAAAAGTGTGTCTGCAAGCGTGACACATTGCACGACATTTACAATGGTCGATGGAAAAGTATGCAACGCTGCAACACAAACTTCGTCTACAATGAAATGTTACATCTGTGGAGCAACATCAAAGCTTTTTAACAACTTGACCATTAAAAAGGATGTGGATGATGAAGCTTTATAATTTGGTTTATCAGTTTTGCATACAAGAATCAGATTATTCGAAAGTGTTCTACACCTCTCTTACAAACTACCTGTAAAGATATGGCAAATAAGGTCCGAAGCTGACAAAGCCGTTGTTAATAAAAGAAAAACTACGATACAAAATGAATTCCGAGAGAAAACAGGCTTAATAGTAGATGTACCCAAAGTCGGTTTTGGTAACACAAACGACGGAAATACCAGTAGACGATTTTTTGCTGATCCTCAAAAGGGAAGTGAAATTACTGGCGTTGACTTTCATCTAACTTACAGACTCAAAATAATTTTGGAAGTCATTTCAAGTGGCCACAAAGTGGATTTAAAAAAGTTCGCAGATTTTTGTTTACTAACAGCTAAAACCTACATTGTTTTATATCCATGACATCCCATGACCCCAACTATGCACAAAATCCTTGTGCATGGTGCAACAGTAATGGAAAAAGCATTTCTGCCTATCGGTATGTTGTCGAAAGAGGCCGCAGAAGTCCGAAACAAACATTTCAGGATGTACAGAAATAACTTTGCACGAAAATTTTTAAGGGTGGAATGCAATCTTGAAGTCTTAAATAGGCTTTTGTTAAGCTCTGACCCTTTAGTTACCAGTATGAGACCAAAGCCACCAAAATCATCAAAACCTTTTTCAAAAGAAGCTATTGAAATATTGGTTCCACCTGATATAGAAGAAAATGAGAATACAGACTCCGAAGAAATAGTAGAAGAAGACAATGATGAGCCAGAAGACGAACGCTGGCATTCATCCTCTAGTTAATTAGGTTATATTGGAATGTAATTGCAAAAAAAAAAAAACGATTTTGTGACTGCCAATAAAAAATATCTATACTGAGTTGTTTTTCTTTTATTATTAACGATCAGAAATAACTTCTCTTGATACAAAATAGTATTGAAAACCTTAAAATTCAACAATAACAGCATAAATACTTTTGGCCAGCCAGATCAGCTAAATACCCCTATGTGCGTCGTGTCGTTTATGGAATTTATTTAGTTCAAACTTGCGAACGGCCGCCTGACAAAAGAAAATAATTTTGTTGCCGTTGGATATTCCTTATCTAGTATGTTAAGTTGTAAGAAGAAGCTTATACAAATATCTGCAATAAAAATACTTTATCACAATTTGATAAAGCTAGTATCATTTATTATATTAGTAATAGGGAATTTTATAGTTACCTACAGCTAGCTATGACGGCTGCATTTGCAATACATATTTAGAATTGCTCAAGCTGTTAGCCATTCAGATTGTTCATTCCAACTCTTTAGGCAGAAACGCGAGCACCATCACACGTTTCGAACCGTCGTTACATATAACAAAGAACTTGGTCTTTCAATGACCTTAGCGTAAATTAACGTCGTCACATAAAGAAGGAATGGAATTATAATACCTAAGAAGATAGCTACTCTGTAAGGAAGTTCGCTGCCTTAACTGATTCATTGTTAAATGTGTGTATCAAAATTGCTGTTAGAGGCAGATACTACAAGTATAAATAATACTCAGCACCTTTAACGTTGCTAAAGATCAAGTTTATATATTTTATTTCGAAACATCAGTACAAAATCTGTTGACGTAGCTGCAATAGACTTTATAATGTTAGCATATATACATAGGTAACAAGACAGGAGATTCATTCTTAGTCTTATTTTCAGGAATATGTGTTCTATTTTAGGAAAAATTACCAACTTTGAAGGACTGAAAACTTTAGAAGACGGCAATGTTCGACAGTGGACGTCCTATGGCGTCCATTAGACGCTCATGCAAACGTCAATCATTGCCAAAAGTCATAATTGACAGAATAATATCGACATTAAAATCTCATCATGCAACCGTCATTCACTGCATTAGACGTCAATCACCGTTTTGATCGTTGCAAAACCGACAGCAAAACCTACCGTGTAATGAGCGCCTATGACTAAGATGGTAGATAATAAAGAAGAAATCACTTTAATAATAAAAAGCTAAAATTATCGCCTTTACGTCAGTGTTGACTAGTACACGCCTGTACACCTTTCGATTCGTTCAGCCCGCCTGAATTCTATATGCCTACATTACCATGCATACAGTTACCTAATCAAGGATTCGGTAAATTTTATAACCATGTCTTCTCTTATTAAAAAGCCTCAGCTTATAAATATGTTAAAGAAATCTGTCGCTATTTGAGAATTACAATCTTATCAATGTAGTTATACGAGTGTGTGCAGCAGAAAAAGATAGTACAATAAAATTTATCTTATAAAAAAAATTAAGAATACAATTATTCAATGATTATTTATCAGCTTTCTTAGTCATGGGTCCATTATACAATACAATACTCTTTATTGTACACCATGAGAAACATTTCAAAATATTTACAAAGACAAAAAAAATGGTACAAACGGCGGTCTTATCGCTAGTTGCGATTTCTTACAGACAACCTTTAGATGGACAGATATGACGACCTTTAAGCGCAATTCACACATAAAGCGGGCGCTGGTGTATTAAATAATTTTGTTATTATCTCCATCCTAGGGTTGTCTGGTAGAGATAGCTGTTGGCGATAAACCTGCCCGTTGTACTTTGATTTGTAAGATACTTATTTTTTCAACTTTACTTTTTAATGGTGTACAATAAAGAATAGTCTATCTATGTATCTACGTCTGATCGTGCATCGCGTAATGATAGTTCTCGCGGTAATTTATACATATAGAAACATACAACTTCCCGAGATTAAAAGTTGTGCCGTAATTTAGCTTGATCGTAGGACGCAGAATCCCTTTGTACTGGAAGGACATCACATCCGTTCTTTCACAGGTAATTTTTATGTAAAATTAGCAGTTTCCGCGCTTTCGCTCGCTTGTACATATTTATATATTTTGCGCGGAACCCTAATTATTTTTTCGTTACTAAGTTACTCCTTATAAAACCAGCTATCTGCCAGTGAAAGTCCCGTGGAACCGAAACAAACAGATAGATAAAAGTTTTAAAAACTGATTTTATGGCATACCTAGGTATCATGCAAATGACTGTACGACCTTAAAAACAAAACTATTATTTTGACATTACAAACAGACACTTCAATTATATTTATTTGTTTTGATAGTTAATATTAAAGTTTATGATCAGAATCAGTTTATTGACTGGTCTGTTGGTTAGTGATCCTGACTGCTGAACCAGAGGTTGTGGGTTTGGTTCCCACCCAGGACCAATAATTGTGTGACGAGCATGATCATTTGTTCTGTGTCTGGGTGTAATTTATCTATAATATGTATGTATTTAGAAATATATAAGTATGTTTATCAGCAGTCCGGTTACCATAGTTTTTTGGCTTGGCTTTGCCTAGTTTGGATCAGACAGCCGTGTGTGAGATGTGTCAAGTTATTATTATTAGATACATTTATTGCTGGCTGTTTAGTCCAGAATTCTGTGAAGACTAATCTATCTCATCAATAACTAAATTATCCATGAACCAATCATGTTCGATTGTTCCATGGGATCCATAAATGCGAGAGGCCAGCATTTCAGTTTAGGGTATATGTACTTACTACTTATTATGGGTACCTCTGGTACTCCGTTAGTGTTTGTGTGCCCATACTTTCGATATAATTATATAACACTTTTCTATTCAAAAATCTGCAAAATCCATAATTGCAAATGTGTCAATAATATCACAAATCTGAGTACTTGGTGCCACTTGTTTCTATGATGAGAATAAGCATGTTACAAATGATTAATTAATAAAATAACAAAAATTAATAATAACTTTAACAACAATAACTTGAGACACCTCCCACACCCATCTGATCTCAAACTAAGCAGAGCCTGTACTATGGTAAACAGAATGCTGATAAACATACTAATAATATATTACTTAAGAGAAAGAGAAAATACACCTAGAAACAGTATTCTGTGTCTAGGTTTATTTTGGACCATTATATGTATTTAGGATAACTAATTGTATTATGAGCCCGATAATTAGCAAATGATCGTGCTCATAACATAATTATTTGTCCTGGGTGGGAATCGAACCCGGATCACTAACTACTAGACCAACAGGCCGGTCCTGTGCGTTCCTGTTCATGAGTAGGATTTTCACAGCTCTTACAGGCTAGTGACATCAATTTTATTTCCTCAACTTAAAGAAAAAGATAGTAAAGTGATGGCGGCTGCCAAAAAGTCCTGTGAAAAATAAGATAGTGAAGTGATGGCGGCTGCCAAAAAGTCCTGTGAGAAAAAAAAATTTTCAGAGTATTTTAGGTTTAGAAAAGATATTGACTAAATGTCTCTATTTGTTAGGAGACTATCTTGTACATCATTCTCATCCTCCAAGTCTTTTCCCAACTAAGTTGAGGTTGGCTTCTCAGTCTAACTACGAAACGGCCGAACTTCGACATTTAACGTGAAGCTACTGCCATCAGACCTCCACAACCAAATTACTAGGCGATATCGAAGTTCTGTAGTTAGATCAGGTTGTCAGACTTTTTTTAGGGCTCACACTACCTGTTACAAATGTTTGTATGGCAACCGGGACCAACGTTTAAATGCTCTCTGAGGCACGGAGGGGTTTCAATGTATTAAGAATGGTCACCCATCCTAAGACTGACCTGACTAGTATTTCTTAAGCTTGCAATGTGCTAACCTACTCGTTTACCACACCACGAGCTGCATAACTAACTTAGTATCATTAGTTTTTCTTTATCAGTAATGTTAGTAGTTAAAACAGATATTATAATAAATATACAAATCCTTATGTAGTTGTAAACCTCAGGCTTTGTTTACTACTATTTCTTTCATATTTTAATTGTCATTATTTGTTTTGTTCAAACTTCATACTGTCATAAATGGCTATTCATTCATGTACTTTATATAAACCTTTTGAGTGTCAATGCTACAAAGAAAGTGACGAGTCACTAACTCTTTGTGTCAATGAAACATAACAGACAGGATATGCAACAGACACTGGAGAAGCATACTAATAATGTAGATTAAATATTACACTCTTCATAATAAAAAGAGTATTTTTTATATATTTTTTTCTTAGTAGCCTGACAACATAAATAAATAATAACCTTGACTAACTTAATTTTAATGTTTTTAATTTCATTCTTTTTTAATTTGTTTCCATTTTAAGTAAAATTTGTATTTTTATAGAATTATCTTAATGAAATAAGTTACATAAATCATGGTAAATATTTATTAATAGCCAGCCATTTATTTCTAATGAATTTAGTTCATTTACATAAAAAAAAACGATGACTAAATTCTTAAGGTAAACCTACACATTATTTTTCAATTATTTATACCTTATATATAAAAAAATATGGTAATAATATATCTATTATTTTCTTAGCATTGTACAAACCGTTAAAAACAAGACTACTAACATTTACCATAGAGCACAGAATTAACACCATACTCCAATTAATTCAGCTCTCAAAAGAAAATAAACAATAAGAACCAATTAGAATTGAACTTTCCAAAGCTTTTATCTGTGTACATTGACCCACGCTTATGAGAAAATAGTTAACCGTTCACTTTATAAAAAAGAGAACCGTTTTCCAGATATGATAAGAGAAAAATAACTATTAGCTAACCAATTAAAATTTAAACTATAAAAATAATTACTTCCTTAATGACGTCAAAGAGAGATAATATTATAAAACTTCAGTAGGTAATACAAACTTATAGAAAAAATAAAACAATTGAAGATCATCCCGCTTTTACCAAGAAGATTAGAAGTATCAACGTGCTCTACACAGCGCGTGGCCATCAAAACACATAATTTATAGCACTTACCAAATCATACTAAACTTGAACAACAAATATAAACTAACAATTCTTTAATAACACTTTCGTACGCTTATTTAAACTTTTTTATTCATAAAAACTGCATTATAGTAAAAACCAAAGCACGTGCAACACAACCACCCCCGCCCGCGTCGTTCGTTGCACTTAGTTTAATGTTGCCATTACCATTGATTTAAAAATCAAAAATCATTGACAGATTGGTCTAGAGTTCTAGATCAAGATCAGTTTTTATCATGGTGTATACGAATTTAGAGCTCTGAGAACAATAAAATTTATTTATGAATTCTATTTTATCAGCGTTTATTCCTTTTTTTTTATAGAAAATAGCCAGTGGAATTTAATTTCATCTGGCACTGTGCCTAAATTTAATAGCTGGTAAGTTCATCTCTCGCTGTCTGTCACGAATGTCAATGACATCATTGACATTTGACATTATTTTTTTCTTCCATGTTCATTTGTTCTATTTTTAAATACTAGCAGGATTGAATATAAATTATATTTCGTCTATTGTGCTTGAATCAATTTCTTTTTTTTTTCATTTCCATTATTTGTTCTAAATAGTTAAGATATATTTAACTAGATAATACTGTTAAATAATGGTTAACTCGAGCTTAGCGTACGAAATTCTGTTGTACATTAATTCATTTTATTTCGGTCTATTTTCCACTTGTGAACTCGGCACTCTTATCCTGAAAACAGTTCTAATCGCTAAGACATATGAAGTGGAGAAAGATCCATCTAAGCTAGGACGAGACTACGGAGTCCTTATAGCACTTTTTATTGTAGAAGCCACCCGCCTAATATTAGGGCGAAAGGGTAGCCTAAGCGAAAAAGGTACGTATCTAATCAAAACATTTTTTTACCAGTTTAAGGATGTTGAAGAAATTTAATACTGGATCTGATTAAAATATTGAATCCATTGAGAGCAAGACCATCATCAAAAATCCATCTATATATATTTAAGCATTTATAAATTTTTATTCACTACCCCATTTGTTTTTACAGATCTGCCAGTGTTGTTCTCAGTTTTGCTCACAGTGCCATCTATAATGGGTGTGCTGTACCTTCTCATATTCCAAGCAGTGGTGCTCAGAATTGAGATTATTTGGTGTACACTCATGCTTTGCATTCAACTTGTAGAGTTTGTATTTGCTTCGATGTTCATTGTCAGTCTTTGCCGGGGACCTTCATATGATTAGAAAGTACCTATATAGGATTTTATTGTGGTATCCTTTGTATAGGAGGTATCAGTGCCTTAAGCCCTCAATATACGCACTGGTGTATGTGTGGTTTTGCAAAAAAAATTGAGTACTTAATATATTTTAGAGTTGGTAACAATCACCAACTAGACATTTCAAAAAATTTAAAGAAAAGTTACAGTATTTAATCACTTTTTAAATTGCAGATTCCAGTTATGAATAAAAAAAACTGGCTAATGATAACTGTTCCTATTTTGAAATTGTAATAATTATATTTAATTAAAGAATTTTAATAGTGAAAATTTAAACTTATGGGTCTTGGGACACAATTATAAAACTGTCATAAGCATTCTAGTTATAAGATTTTCAACTATGTATGTTTTAAATTTTTAATGCTTTCATGATAAAAACTTTGGTGTTAATACCGCCTTGGTAATAAAGATAGCAATAAGTCAGCTATTACTTATTTGCTATTTTGATTACCATGGCAGAATACTACTTCAGTTTTGCTATACTAGTCATATTTATTAACAGTTTACATTGAAATATAGATACTGAGTTTTACATTCATGAATAATATATTAGACACTGTTAAACAAAATTTACTTTATCATGTACTTTAACATTCTACTGAAAAATCTACAAAAGAATATACTAATGTTCTAATAAAAAAAAATAATATTGATTATTTCTAATTTGAAGGAAGAACAGAACCTTAGAATACCTACTATAATGCTAATAATAGGTACCCCATAAACAAAGAGATAATATTTTTTATCTAACATTTTATACACTGAGAATATTTGAGAATAGCATTCTTGTATTTTAGTTGATGTTAAATACTTAACAAAATATAAAATATTTTGTTACTTATATTACAAGACTGTTGATGTATTATACAAAATTCGTTTTAAACCATAGTATAAGAACTGTACTTACTGTGTGTTATATTTTAAGTTATAATTCTAGTCATTCAGATGGATGAGAAAGATGTATTAGAAATAATAACATTTTATAAATACTAACTTTTTTATGCTATTGTAGGCTTTTCAGCAAAACAATTTTGTACAAAACAGTATTGTAACATAAGAAACATACTGTAATTTATGAGACCAAAAAGCCTTTTTTTCACTGTTGTATATGTCCACCTGATAAGAGTAACACAAGTGATAATGTGGCCTTTATTAAGATATTTATGTCATAGTTACTATCAAATCTTCCATTGTTCAGTAGCGATGATACCAAAATACTTATATCAATAAGTGTGTGTTCTCTATTTAAAATGTATTAAGTGTTGTCCTTTTTTAAATTATATGCCAAAGTATGTATAAACTATTTATTAGGAGTATTCTAGTCCATGTACAATAAAGTTATAAACCAAAATGATGATAGCACAAACATGTTTTACATAAACATTTATTATACTCATAATAATATCTATTGGTTTCTTAACACTTACTAAAATTGTAACAGATATTTAATAGACAGAAATATAAATATTTGAGTGAACCATACATGTTTTATTTTATAACCTTTTACTACAGAGATTATAGTTACTACATAATGAGGTCCAAACTAGGTAGAAGAACACAAAATAAACAAATAGTTTATTTTGAGTTCAAATATTTCTTAAAAATTCAAACGGGCTTATAAACTTTAAGCTTTTTTAAATTTTCTAAGCTGCTCTGACCAGTTTTAATACTTTAGAAAAAAATTGCGCATTTTGCAATTAAGGCTAACAATTAAAATGATTACTAATAATTTAAAAGTTAAAAACCGATGTCACTGAAATTTTTAACACTTTTTAATATCATCACAAGCTACAATTTCAGAAAGTTTCAGACTTCTACGAACATTCCTTTCAAACTTACTAAATGTTGAAAAAAAACACTCTCTTTTTTAACTTAACCTTCATTTGCTGTTAAACGAAAGCACTTGGCGGCTCTGAACAGGTTTTATTTTGTAGATAATTTAATGGAGAACAAAAAAAGCTTTGGGCACATATAACGAAATGTTGGAAATGTTGAAAAAATTCTTAATTTTCGTTAAATTGTTTAGAAAAAGAATGACGTGGGGCTTCAATTTTTTTCGTTGTCCAGCCTGCAGGTATTAAATTCCTAATCAGTTTTTTTACTATTTGCTGCTGGGCTATGTTGGAGATAGGGAGGAGTGCTTGGATTGAACAGAATATTGTAAAGAAGTGAAAGGATGGATATGAGTATTTCAGCGAAGGCGTATATTGTAATACTTAGTGGAGTTGTAAATGCTTTATCACATTTATAAATCAAGAACAGTACTGTCAAGAGAAGGTATGTGATAATTATGTTGAAAAGACTAAACGCGTTCATGTATTTAAAAGGTATTACATACTACTGATCACATTTACCTGATGTTTCAACCAGGTTGCAAAACACGTCTAGTGCAACCTGGTCGACACTTCAGGCAAATCAAAGCTATGTAATACCTTCCAATACATGATCGCATTCATTCACACCAGCAACGTAATTACATTATCATGAAACATGGAAGTTTAAAAGTTAGTAAGTCAAACTATTATATGGTATTCAGAATAAATGCTCTAGTATTGATTTTATACAGAAAACTGGCAAACAAGTTCAAATAGATAATACCTACTGCCTATAAATACATGAATGGCTAGATAGATGTGTTGCTTGTACATTGCTAAACTTATTCATGGCATTATATGAAGGAGTATTAGTGATCCTATTCATGTAGACTGACCATGGTCTACTTTAATATGTGGGTTTCTCACCAGTTGGGTACAAATAACCCTACCATTTACTGAAACTTTTTTTCTTCTCTAGAATAACCTTTATTATTTACATTCCTTCATCATCATGCTTCTGAAACTCAGCTTGTAAATACAGTGGCACCCTACCTTTTGCCATTTTATCTCTTTTATGAACCCTTAACTCATGTCTCATTAGAGCTTTTTTAGTGCCATATTTATTTCCACACATTCTACAATTAAAATCCTTAACTCCCACATGATCAGCCTTAAAATGAGAATCCATATCCCTTTTCGTATAGAAACCTCTCCCACATTCCGTGCACTTAAATGGTTTTTCCTTTTTATGAGTTAAAAGATGTCTGTTCAAATTACTTCTTGTTAGGAAACAGAGGTCACATTTATCACAAGAGAATGGTTTATCTCCAGTGTGAGTTCTCATATGAATTCTGAGGGACTCCATGAAGCGACCTCTATATGGGCATATTTGACATTGAAAAGGTAAATCATAATTGTGAAGCTGCAGGTGTCTGACAAGATTGTCTTTCCTATACAGTTTTCCACAGATATCACAAATTAAATGTGTTGCTGACTGATGTCTATGTTCTAAATGCTTTTTAAATAGCTGTGCAGTCAGCAAACGTAAGCATATAGGACATTGAACACGAACAGATTTATGAGCTTTGGAGTTTCTATGTGTAATTAGTTTATCATGTGATTCAAAGGATATCTTACATAGTTTACAATTGTATGATTTTCTAATGGGTTCATATTTGTAATGATTGTCATCATCTGGAATGTCACCATAATCCGCATTATCATATTCCTGAACAGTAGTTAGTCGAAATATTTTGTCAATATCCTGAGCTGATTTCCTAAACAAAACGGCATTTTGTAAAAAAGTGTAACATGTTGTGCATATGTGTTGCGGATAATCATCATCTTCATACAATTCTATACCACAAAAAGTACGTATTGCTTCAGAAATATCAAACGAGATATCTTTGTTATAGATCGGAATATTAGCCTCTTTCATGCAGAGTCTACACTCAGTATTAATAATATTTGTTTCAATATTTTCGTAATTACAATTCCCATGCTCTGTGTCATCATTTTGAAATTTACGATTTTTCCTCCGCCGTCTTTTCTCTAAAAACTTTTTCATAAAATATGCAGCGGACATTATTGTGTGTATTATTCAATCAATAATAATAATTTACCATTGTTTGTTTTATTACTACAAAAAGCTGATCTAGGACAAGTACATTTGTTTATAATAATACAAAAAGCTGATTTATGACGTATGAAGTAAATATGTTTGACATTTGGCCCATTTTTTTTTAGAATTTGCATGTTGAATACATCGATTCCTCTATGGATTTGGTGTACCCATAAACTTAGTACCTATAGCTATTTCTAAGTTTATGGTTTTTTATTGTTTAGGAATGTCTTTTTATTTAATTTTAATGGATTTTTTTAATTTCTTTAAATAGATTTTTATTCTTCGGTTACTCCATTGCTTTTACTGAATAGTAGGTAAGGTACCTACTAGTCTACAGAAATAATGACTAGCTTTTTTTTGATACCTATGATGAAATTTCCCCTATTTCATCACCTTAAAAAGCCTACCATATAACTTAGTTCCCTTTAAAGTTTCGAAAATATTCAAGATGACAGAACTTCTGACCGTCCCATTTGAGCGGCGAGTCCAGTAACGTAATTGGCCTAGAACCTGATAGCCTGCAATGCCGCGACACTGAAGCGACATCGGGTTGAACTGGGCGAGATATATTCCTACAGGATACTGAATATAAATCGGGATCAAAGATAGCACTGATAATCTCTGTATCCTCAGAATCATCTTCAAAAAATTAACAGAGGTCATTGACCTCTTGACACTTAACACCAATTGTTTACTGCATAAAACACTATTTAGGGGGGGACACGAGAAACCAAACAATGGATTGAACTTATTATTAAGTGAACATATTTCTGAAGAATATTTAACTTAATAACATTTAACTTTCATTTAAATTAGGAATTACAATGTTAAATGTTTATTTATTTATTTCTTTGAACATATAATCAATAAATTATGAATGCCTTAAAGTTCAAAGGGCATAAATAATAATATGTAATTCTATTGTAGTTTGTTAACAGCATCTTCTAAGAACGGAAGCATCTATGATATGACACAAATAAAATCCCATTTTGATTAATAATATTAAGCCAGATACTAGTGTAGTGTAATCTAGGAGATAATGATCCCGTTATTGACCATCTTGGTTTCTATGTTCAGCTTCTAAGTAAGCAGGCATTCGCCCAAATAGCATCTTTTCTCTTTTATGCACATGTCTTTGGTGCTTCATCATAGCATTTCTGTAGCCAAAAGCTTTGCCGCATAGATTACATACATGATTTTTTATTCCCAAATGATCCGCTTCAAAATGCCTTTGGAGCATAAGTTTTGTATGGAATGCCCTCTTGCACGCCTCACATTTAAATTGTGGCTCCTTGTGTTTAAGCATGTGACTGTTTAGATTACTCTTGAATAAGAATCTAGCTGGGCATTCTGTACACATATATCTGTAGTCACCAGTATGTGTTCTTATATGGGTTTTTAATAGTTCTAAATATCTCGCTTTGTAAGGACAATATTGACACTTGTGAGGGAAGTCATTCCGGTGTCGTAAGCTGTGATTGTGATATGCACATCTTAGTCGAAATGATTTTCCACAGACATCACAAACATACTTCTTGTGATCAGGGTCATGCATTGTCATATGTTCTTTATAATAAGACCTATTTATTATTTTATTACATATATTACAAGTGACTTTTGATGCATATTTAATCTTCACTGTTTTCTCCTTTTTAATTCGGCATTTGCTTTCCTTTACCAATTTTTCTGCAGGTTTTGTATCATACTCACTGTTGTCACTGAAGTCTCGTTCAGAACATTGATCAATGGCTGTTTCTTGTTTCACCGGATTTTTTAAAATGTCGTCAGATTGGCGGGCTCGCTTTTTAAATAATATAGCACTAAGGACAAATTCGTGACATACATTGCATAAGTATTTTGGATATTTATCACTTTCATTTATCTGAATATTACCAACACTCTGAAGAGTTTCTAAAACAATATGAGTGTTCTCTTGACCGTATAACGGAATAGACCCTTCTTGTAAGCACACCCGACATTTAGAAATCACGTCTTCTATATTTTTTACACCTTTATTTACATTTAAGTTTCCATAATATTCCTTAAAGCCTAGCTTCGTTTTCCGCGCTGTTTTTTTCATCAAATAATATAGTGTCAACATGATTATGAATTAAAGCTGGCCTCTCTTAAACTTTGTAATGTTAGCATTATATTTATTTATACATATGCAGCTCATTAAAAACATAAATTCAAAATTTTCGGACAACACATTTAATACAATACTTTCCAGTTGTTGTCGCTGTCATTTCTCATGGCAAAAAACAATACAGATTCACAGAGTATATATTAACGTAGTCTTACTTAAGTTGGCGGTTAGAAGTCGTTTTTTTTTACACTTTTTTTTGCTCTTTCAACTATTCGTTAACTGTTCCTATCTGTTCGATCAAAATGTTTACTTATTTATTCGATCTTAGTTTTTTTTTTAAATAAATTAAAAAATTACCCTTAAGTTTGCGGGGAGAAGTCGTTTTTTTTTTATTTTTTTTTTTGCTATTTCAATTGTGCGTTGACTGTTCGTCATTGTTCGATCAAAGTTTTTATTTATTCGATCTTAGTTTTTAAAAATTTGCTTTCTTAAGTTGGCAGGGAGAAGTCGTTTTTTAACATTTTTTTTTTGATATATTAACTGTTCGTTTTTTTAGTTTCTTCAATTTTTTTTTATTCTTTATTTTTTTAAGAATACTAGCAACGTGGATCACACATTACTAGTATGCCTGTTAATCCCACCAGCTAAGCTAAATGCTTGTGTTAGGAGTGGGTTCACGTCCCGGGCTGCGGAGGCGCGCTTCCAGCACCTCATGCCGCCCTGAGTGTGGCCGCGGGTGGTCGGGACGGGTTTTCCCTTCCACCCGCTATAGTACCCCCCCGCGAGGAGGCGGCGTCCACGTGTGCCTGGACGTCGCCTAATTGAGAGGTTGTTACCCGAAGGTGGTGCCCGAAGGTGGTTTTTTTTTGTGCACACGCACAAAAAAAAAAGGAGTGGGTTCACGTCGGTAGTGCACTGGGGGTGTTAGTGGGGTTCGAACCCGCAACCACTGGATCGCAAGTCCGACGCCTTAGCCATTACGCTACCGCCCCTTAACTAGGTCTCGCCACTTAACTTGGAACTAGGTCGTTGGTTATTCATTGGTTTATTGATTAAGTATATATTTTTATTCAAAGAAAGTGTTTAATTAATAGCGAGCGAATATACTTTTAATAGTTTAAATAGTATATAATATTATATACAGCGTTAGTGAAGAATAAAAAATTCAATATGCACTTAACCTAATCACATTGCTTTACTTTCGGTATAAAGTCAGAAAATAATAAATCCTAGTAGCTAGTCCTAAACCAGGGAAAAGTTTTAAGGAAAGTTCATTCAGTTTCAATTCTCAACACTCTTTTGTAATGTGCACTAAAATATATATAAGTATGTACCGTATCGAAATAATATCCATAATGAGTTACCGGTACAATATAAAGATTTATAAAATATATAGTTTCGATTCGATTTTCAGAAATAACTATATCACCCACTCCTATTGTCCTAGTGTAGTGTTTTTATATTTGAATTTTGAAATGGTAATATCAACTGTCATTTTTGGCCTAATGGCCGATAAGTTGGAGTGAGTGATTTTGATACTTTTAGTATTTTTATTTATCACTACATATTATAAAACAGAGTCCCCCGCCGCGTCTGTCTGTCTGTTCGCGATAATTTGAAAAATTACTGAACGGATTTTCATCCGGTTGTCACTAATAGAGTGATTCATGAGAAAGATTTAGGTGTATAATTTGTACCCGTGCGAAGCCAGGGCGGGTTGCTAGTTCTCATATATTTTTTACTCCTTTGCAGGGGTTCTTAGTACCACTGTACGGCGAATCATAGGTGAAGGCATAGCGAATGATGGTGTATGTTTTACGCCTGGTAGAAAGAGGAAGAGGGGGAAAGAAGAAAATCAACTTAGACAGTTTCGATTTAGAGGTGATCATAAATAAAGTTATTATAGGTACTTTATTATTTCCTTTATTAAAATCTATAACGTACGAAAAGAAATTCAAACAGTAATAAACTATTACACATCCTTCGACAAGATATTAATTTCAACGAAGGGAGAGAATCGTCGCTGTAGAATTAGATACTTAATTAAAATTACTTAAGTATAAAAAAATATTACTAAGTTTTATACTTGCACCCTGACCTGAAAGATTTTCTTTACCTTATTAGGTATTTGCGTTTAGAAATCATCACATTATGTAGCTGGGCTCATGATGAAAAAAATCATAAAATAAAAATCTTTTTAACCAAAAATTCAACCGACGAAAAGAACTAAAAAGCATAAAATAAATAAACCTGAAGTCTTAAGTATTGAGCTTATTTTGAGTCAGCGCCAAATAATAAAATGATTAATTACCTACGTAAGTAGAACCATGTTCATTTCTACGTAGGTACATATAAAATTTTGATAATTAGTCAGTTTGTTGTTTGGCGCTGCGCGCCGACTCAAAATTAGTTTATATAAATTTGATAGTTTATGTAAATAGGCTCAATACTTAAGGTTTATTTATATTTTGCTTTTAAGTTGTTTTCGTCAGTTGAATCTTTTATGATTTTTAAAAAAAAAAAAATCCTTAATATTTATTCAGGTGTAAAATTTTAGAAATGATTAAATGTGTTTTAGTTATTATTTTAAAATTAGAACAACTGTTTTCTATTTTTTGTAGAATAAGTTATGGTTTTTTTTTTATATTATAGGGGGCTAACGGGTCCATACTATTTTGTATACCTATGAGTAGTCATTGGAAATATGCAGAAGCATGTGTGTATTAAAGTTGAAAAGAAGTTAAGTCTTTTTGAGAAGTAAAACAAGCACATTAAGTCAATGTCATAAAATTTTAATAAACTAATATCATTTATGTACAATGTGGTAAACACAGAATATCAACTAACTTTTCTTATGTTCTTCCTTTAAGTAAGATGGCATACGACCTCTTCTGTCTGTTATTTTTTCTCTTTTATGTACTTTAAGTTGATGACTCAACATATTGTCTCTATGTCCAAATCCTTTACCACATATATCACAAATATTATTCTTTAAATCTAAATGAATAGTTTTAATATGTTTGTCAACATCCCGTTTACTATAAAAGCCTTTGTTGCATGTATCGCACTTGAATTTACATAGCCCTCTGTGTCTTTGAAAATGTTTAGATAAGTTACTCTTTGTTATAAACTTTGCAGGGCACTCTGAACATTTGTAGTTATAATCACCAGTGTGGGTTCTCACGTGAACCTTAAGCAACCCTAAATGTAAGCCACGGTATGGACAAAATTGGCACTGGTATTTTAGTTCACTGCCATGAGTTAATGTATGAGTTTTGAATGCTGATGGATGTTTAAATTCCTTTCCACATTTATCACAAATGTACCGTCTTGTAGGGCCTCCATGCTTGGCTAAATGCTCTTTGTAAATATTTTCATTTACGTTTTTATCACAAATTGGGCACTTAATTAATACTTGGATTTTTGATTGTTTTTCATTTGCTTTTTGTTTAGGTTTGAAGGTTTTATCATGAACCCGTTTCATGTGGTCACTATAGTAATGTGCGCTAAAGGTTTTTTTACAAATCGTACAGTCTACAAATCTACCTGCTTGTTCTTCTGCTGTGCCATGCATTTTAATGTGGTACTTATAATATGATTTGTTAACTTTTTTGCCACAGACCTCGCATTCTACTTTACCATATTTTCTGTCATGTTTCTCTTTATACTTCTCTCTGTGTTGTTTTATATGTACTTTGTAATTGTTTTTATGGACTAACTCATGGCAAATGTCACATTTCTTATGATAAAGAGGAGTTATTGGATGATTTTTTAATTCATGATGTTCAAGCTCAGTTATGTTTTCAAAAGCAATGTTACATTTTAAACAATTGAATGTATTTTTATTCGGATTTACTTTGTCCGATACAATTATCATTACTAACTGATTATCTACATCAATGTTATCATCTTCTTCTTTCATTTTGAGTAATTGCATTTCAATTTCTTTTTTAGGACTAGATATTGAAGTATCAGATTCTGATTTAATGGTTGTTAAATGTTCATTGTCTGACTCAGGTTCATATTTCATAGTTAGTTCACTTTCTGATTCTGAACTATACTTGTATTCAAGATATTCTCTTTTAATAAAGGGTTCATTATCAGTGTCATTTATATTGTCAGGAACATAATTTTGATCATCAGATAATATTGATGAATCTTCTAGATAATTAGTATTTTTAAGTATTTCGTCAGATTTCTTGGCACTTTGTCTAAAAAGCATTGCAGATTCCAAAAGTGAAAAGCAAGAGTAGCATAGATGCTGTGGTAGGTCATCATCATGAGTTATTTCTATACCTCCGAACTCCATCACATCTTCGGACTTATCATCATGCCCGAAAATAGGAATCTCTCCCTCCTTCAAGCATATTCTGCATGTTGCGGGGGATAAAGATTGTTCGGCTATTTCATCAGACACTATCGAACTTCCTTCACGGTTTATATTACGGCTAAGCATCATATTATTTCAGTCAAATTATTAATCGATTTAAAGATATTTAAACTTTATTTACAAAATGTATTATAACACGCTGCAACGCGATAGAACAATTCCATGCATTTGATATAAAACTTTGACATGTACAATAAGAGAAATCAAATTATTTCCTTTTGGATTTTTGTGATTGTGATTAAACTGTTGATGACAACTTCAACTTTTAACATTACAACTCCATCGTTTGGAGAACTACGATTCTGCCTGACATCTTGCGACGCAAGCGTAAATTAGGTAAGCGGGTAGAGCTGGTTTTCAGTATTATATATTTTAGTTTATGGAGTGGGTAGTCGCCGTTACTTAGATAGTATCTAATAATAGGAATTGTGCTAGAGTGGACACCGCGATTGGGCAAACGTATTTTGGAGCGTCCTGCATCACGATGGACCGACGACCGACTTGAAAAAAGTGGCTGGCAGCGGATGGATGCGGACTGCCCAAGACCGGGATAGTTCCATTTATTTATTGAAAGCTAAGTATTTTATTTAACATTAAAAAAATTGTTTCTAAAGTGTGTAGTCCTAGGACGAAAACTTACCTACTAGTGTATCAATCACGTTTTCAACTTTCGTTTGACAGCTAGTCTTGCAAGGTGTACGGCAAGGCGATACAGTTTTGGTAATAAGAAATTAAACTTATGAAAGCAATGCAAGGAAATCGAACAAAAGATTAATCGTCATAGAGATAGTTCGTTTTTTTCTTATGGGTTTTTTAAATCTGTCACTACCTCTAATGTCAACTGTGTTGTGAATCTGTGAGCTACTGTAAATTCAAATTGCAGATTACAAAACTTCAAAATTTTAATCTTCTGTTTATTGTTATTTTTTGTTATTCAGATAACATATTTAATTATTTATTCCTGATGTAATTGGTCTGCTCTGGAATTGATTGCGATACGGATCTAATAAAAACTTTATCCACTTTGTAGAATAAGCTTAAATAAGTTTTGCTTGAATTGAATTTGAATCCGTTCTTAGTTGTTATATGGAAATATACAATCCGATTGAGGTGGGTGTATAGAATAAAAACTCCTAGAGTGATGCAACCATAAATGCAATTATGTTCATGCACATGTATGTTGATGATATAGCACTGTCGTTTCATCATAAACTAAAATATATAATACTGGTTTTCATGTCAAGAATTTTGACTGACTTCATTGCGCCGAAACGATGCCACTACAATCATTCTCTAGGTCACTACTTTCATTACTTATTTTAGAACCTTAGGACTTATCATTAATAATAGGCAAAGATACACTTATCATACATGTACACAAAACCAGCAGAATAGTGTGTTATTTACCTAATCCAAAAATTATGTTCCCTCTGAAGTCCGCAGAAAATGCAAGTAATGATCTGATGGAATATTACATCTATTTAATTTATTTATATACTTGTAATAGTTTGGAATGGTACGAACTTGTAGAATGATGCATTGATCTTTAAAGGTAATATATTCGTAAGTATGTAGGTCCCTACTCCGTATTGCTATTTTATAAATTGTATGTCATTCATTAATCTCGTGTTTCGTTTCGTGGAGGATCCCAGCCATGGGCAGTCTAATTCTATCCGCCGCCAGCCATCTCTTCAAGTCGTCGCCGCGTCGTATGAAACTAATAGAATTAAAAAAAAAAGAGAAATTGTCTAATTAAATGTATCTGTGATGTTTAGTTTAGCCCTAATTTTATTGTTGAATAGTATGTATACTAATATAAATATGAGTAAAAATTCGTATAAGAGAAATTAAAACTTATTAATGCCATCTATTAAAATATGTAGGAAACAAAAAGTTCTAAATGTCGCCGCAGTATTTGCGTGCGCTGTAACATACACACGGCTATTTGAGCATGACGTAAGAGTGCTCCCACTACCCAACGCAGTGCAGTCAGTTAATATAGCTGAATGTCACAATTATACAAAGTGGGTAAAGTGATGCTTCACTAAAACACACGCAGGTTTCTGTAAATTTGTGTGCACCTAAGTATTGCTACATTCGTTTTGATTTTACCAAACAATATTTTATTGATAAAATGTTTAAATTGCTTTGTTTTGGTCTACTATATACATAACTGTGTTGTGGGTTCGAACCCGGCGTGGAAAAAACTTTTTGTTTGAGCCCTTATCATACAAACTCTTGCTACTATTTGTGTTTTACTTATTTATGTTTTATGTATTTATATTTAATCTTTATTTTATTTATTCATATTATCGATCGTTTATATAAGGCCTAACACAATCTGATGAAAATATCGTAAATATTTTTAGTAACTTTTTTTAAATTTGTTATACAAGTGAAATAACCTTTTTCATTCCGTCCACCAAAGAATTAACATTAAAAAAGCATTAAATGGAAAATCGAGATTTAATAATCCTTAATGTGGCCATTGATAAAAAAAATATAAAAAAAATCTTACAAAATAATTTCATATACATATTATCAATAACGTGTACTACTATTAATATATTTTCGAATTGCCTGACGTTACGACCAGGTTTTACTGGCCGTAGTCACAGGCTGACTCAGTGGTGCACGCCCTCCGTCATCGAGTCCGTAAGGTAAAAGGTTCTTTATCCACCCTCCCGCCTTCGAACTACCGCATATGCAGTTTATTTTGTAGATAAAATGCCTGGAGTTTGTAATGCCAAAGCATCCTATGGTGTACCCATGATATTTAGAAAATTTGAACCTATAGGCCTGGTGCGTGTAGTGTACTGTCAGAAGGGAGTGTCCGACCATTTCATGAAATGGTTGTATTTGATCATGTTATACATAGCAGTTGAAACAGACTGTATCGTATCAATTAAACCTCAACGTTTGATGATATGTCAATCCACGTTTGGTCATAACATAAATCTAGGGTATCCAGAATATAAAAGATATAGAAGGAACTTAAATTCGATTATATTGCTTTTGTAAGTAGTCGTAACGACATGTCACTGCATTTTTATATATGCAAGCATATGCATTATTGAAATCATTGCAATGCAAATAAAGAAAATTAATAAAAAATTACACAAAAGATTTATAAATGGCTATGCATTCGTGGATCCCGGTTTTCTGTGTCAAGATTAAGGAAAACGGAACTAAAGGGCCTAGTTTTTTGGTTGCGGTTTCGTCTTTGGGAAATCTCATTAAAATTTTTAATATAGTGTAAAATACATACATCATGTCTGTCATTTTCGGACTAAGACGATCACAACTACTACTACTACTTTTACTAATATCTTGTCAATCACCAACTGACTTGTCGAGTACGCTGTTTATAGAAAGTTATTGTTTAACCGTTAAGTACGTACCGTACTCAAAATAGTGAAAGTGATGAAGTGTAATCATAGCCCTTAAAAATTACAGTCTAGGTTGTCTAAGAATCGGAATTCTTTAGAACCAGAATTAAGAAATCGATGATGCACAAAAAACCATTTAATGCTCGTTGTTATAATTATTATATATATATTATAATAATATACTGAAGAATGTACCTAATCTAAATCTTTTTTTATTCTTCTTCTCTTATTCTTATTATTTACCTATTTATTTTATAATATTCCTGTGTCGCGGGGAGCTTCACAAACATTCAAATAACGGACACAAAGAACACTCAGACTCGGGACAACTATTTGTGGTTCACACAATTTGTCCCGTGTGGGTATAATCTTCAGTAATATAATATACAATTATATTACTGAAGATTATAAAAATATTCTGATGACAAGAATAGTTTACAATTTTATTACAAGACTGCCAAAGAAGACTAGTAATATCTTGGCTACAGCTTAAACCATTTTAGGGATTTCCACATAATGAGGTGACATTAGATTCGCCTCAGCTGTGGGAGTGACATAGAGTATATTATTTCGCTTTTTAGTTAGTAGCTCAACTAAGTGGTTTTACTTTATTACAGCTGTGGCAAGTAAACAAACTAATACGCATTATAAAAGAAGAAAACACAGGAGTACTCAAACCAGTGACTCAAAATCGGAGTGTGGTAGCGACGTCTATAGCTACAGTAAGTGGTATCTACATAGTATAAAACAAAGTCGCTTCCACCGTCTGTACGCTTAGATCTTTTACAATATGCAACGGATTTAATTCGGTTTTCACCAATAGATAGAGCGATTTAAGAGAAAGGATTGTACGTATAGTTTCTTATTGTTTTGTTTTAATTTGTATAATGATATGACGATAATTGTTCACCACTCTACATTGTACCCGTGCGAAGTTCATAATAAAATGTTTCAAATTAAGTTTTAATAAGTGTAGTAAGAACCAACCGAGGTGGTTAGGTACACCTATTACATAAGAAGTTTCTTACCTAATAGGAAACCGGGGGAAATAAATTTTCTTATAATACGTTTTAATTCATATTCGTGGGAGAGTCGTGCTTTGGCATGTGTGGGCCGGCTCGACCGGAGTGATGCCACGGCCTCACAGAAAAACCGGCGTGAAGCAATACTTCGTTGTATTTCGCCGAGTGAATGAGGTTACTGGAGGCCCTAACCCCCCTCCACCCCTTCCCTCACTCCCACACTTCCCCTACTCCCACCTTATAGGCCGGCAACGCACTTGTGACTTGAGTTGCAGGTGTTCATGGGCGATGTACTTAGTCACTTACCATCAGGAGACCCGTCTGCTCGTTTGTCCCCTATCCTACAAATATTACAAACGTGAAAGTTTGTGAGGATGTATGTTCGATCGATGTATGGATTTATGAATGTATGGATGTTTGTTACTCTTTCACGCCAAAACTACTGAACCGATTGCGATGAACCTTGGTAGGTAGATAGCTGGAGATCTGGATTAACATATAGGCTACTTTTTATCCCGATATTCCCCCGGGATCGGGACTTAGGCGGGTAAAACCGCGGGGCACTGCTAGTCACATAAAAAGAAAAATGTTCAATATGTCTCTTCAGCGCAATGTCTTGCTTATTTTTTCATTTTGTAATCTTAACTATATTTAATCGATTTCACGGGTGCGGACCCGTGCTTCACCTAGTTTCTCCACCTGGGTGAAGCACGGGGACCTATAAGGTCCCGTGCTCCAACTGACGACCAGTACAGTCAAGTAATTAAGAAAAATACATAATTTAATATAATTATAATCAATAGAAAATAAATATAAAATCAATAGAAATAGATTTATTTTAACGCATTTTGTCAAAAAATGGCCCAATGATATTTCTTTATTAATTAATTGCATTTGCGAATCCCACTTATATTATAAAAACTAGAGACCGGGTGCGGACCCGTGCTGCACCTAGTTTCTCCACCTGGGTGAAGCACGGGTCTATATAGGGTCCCGTGCTCCAACTGATGACGTTCTTGTACAGTGATGCAGTAAATTGTTTTCCCTGTATGATTCAAAAGATTTAAACAACAACAATTATTTAATGGGGGTGAATATGTACAAACAAAAAACAAGAGTATGGAACAAGGGAAGCCTTTCACAGTTTCACAAGAGAAAGCCCAGAGAAAACCCAAAGAAAATCGGAAAAAACAAAAGAAAATCATTATAGATCATTTAGACAATAATATTTAACTTTAATTATTAACTTTAATTTTCTGGTGTTTTTAGCCATTTTTTGAACCCAGTATTGTCTAAATGATCTATAATGATCTTCTTTTGTTTTTTCCGATTTTCTTTGGGTTTTCTCTGGGCTTTCTCTTGTGAAACTGTGAAAGGCTTCCCTTGTTCCATACTCTTGTTTTTTGTTTGTACATATTCACCCCCATTAAATAATTGTTGTTGTTTAAATCTTTTAAATCATACAGGGAAAACAATTTACTGCATCACTGTACAAGAACGTCATCAGTTGGAGCACGGGACCCAATATAGACCCGTGCTTCACCCAGGTGGAGAAACTAGGTGCAGCACGGGTCCGCACCCGATTTTACAAAGGTTTAATTAAATCCGGCTCTAACAGTGAACCTTATTGCTATTGTAGTCAGGAAATTAAAGATTATTAATATTACCAGGTCTAGATATGGACTCGGCACAAGTTAAAGATGTAAATCATTACGTATACCTGACGATGCTCCTTCATGGTTTGGGGATATTAACGTCTTGGAACATGTTCATCACGGCAAAAGACTATTTTGTGCAATATAAACTGCAAAACGCCCCAGAGTATTCTCAAAACTTTTTGGTGTACGTGGGTTGGGCATCCCAATTACCGAACCTTGTCTTCAACTGGATAAATGTTTTTGTAACAATTGGGTAAGTTTTATTTCAGCATATTAAAGAAACTAGTTCAGTAGAGCAAATTGCAAAGGGGTTTCATTTCTAGATTATACCTCAGGCCCCAGCAATAGGTCCCCGTGACGAAACACTGTGTGATATGAATCGGTTCGAGTCCGGTTCGGCCTCCGTTACGAGACGTGGAGGTAACTAAAGAAAACTGTCAGTCTTAGGACTGCACGACAGAAGTGAAAACATAACTGAGACATCTGTCGTCTGAGCATGACGGTCACGCGAGTTCAGTGCTTTTTCCCCATACCAAAAGTGCCCAACGTGCCTAAAGAAGTTTTCACTTCAAAACAAACTAACTGAGACTAGTGCTCGTGCATGCAAAATGAACGTAATACTATGCTAAATACCTGGTTAATATAATAAAAAGTATTATTACGGAATACTAACACCGGTGCATATTAATCTATACGACGCACGCGACGAATGCTTTTTGTGTATGTGAGTAACGATTCGCTACGTTAGTGCTGTGTTTTAAGTAACAAAATGGCGTTAGAAATATTTAACCGAACTAAAGGAGCAAAACATTTCATCGCCTAACCTTTATATTTTTTATGGTGGCACTTCACGCTCGGACGAGGCACTCGGGCGATCCACTCGGCGAGTGATGCCGAGTGCGAGGCTACCGTCCACACGCTCGTCACCCCCGCACTTCACGCTCGCCGAGTGCAGGCGAGTGCACACGAGGCGAGCCGAGCGACCCTATTCACATGCGCCACTCGCATGCACTCGGCGAGCGTGAAGTGCGGGGTTTAAAGATATGTTAAAAAGTCGTCAAATAAATATTCTCACTGTTATAGGTATTCAAATTTATAGACATCGAGACAATTTGCCATGACCAAAAAGCTGGATTCCTTTTTCTTGTTTGAAATAGACGAAGTTAGATCGGTACATTTCGAAATTAGGAACAAATAATAGGGTTGTCACTTTTCGTTTTCAAGAATAATAATAATGATTTATTAATATTAATAGGTGTAATTGAAAAAAGTTGCTTAAATGTTATTCTTTCATATTAAGTAAATAAAATAACACTAATATATTTCATTTTTTTTAATTCATATAATTATCTACCTACTAAAACAACAAACTAAAAACTAAAGTAACTCTTAAACTAAAAACTCTTAAACTAAAACTAAACTAACTTAAACTCTTGACAAACAAGATCAGCCTTAATAAAATTACAAAGTATGGAAATTAGTTATCAGTTACACATTAATCAACTATGCACGAAGTTTTCAGTTTCAGTATTTTTTTTAAAGTGTATAGGAAAGCCGACTATATATGTAACCTATTGTAAAAATATCAAAAGCTTACCTTCATCCAGTTTTGTGTAAGATTAAGATTTTATGGCGCTTGCGAAAAATCGAAACGCACTCAATATGACATTCTGTATTGCACTGACAAAATGGACTATCTGATTTCGACAAATACGGTTGCCGTGTTACCACGATCAAAATTCGGTTCTAACCAATCAATAAAGAGTAGTGTTTCTATTGTAAGAAAAAAGTTATGAGCATTTTAAAGTTTTAGGCAAAGATACTATACGAAAAGCGAAGGTGCAGGAGTCTACGGTACCGTGGAATGAGTTTAAGTTGTTTTCCTATGAAATGTTATATGTTATTGCCAGAGGCGCTGTCTTCAGATGCCATCCATTTAAGAAACAAAGCCGACATTAAAACTTATTTTACTAGGAATATACAACTCTATTTTAGGCACGATGTGGCACACCGTGTGGTTTTAGTCGGTTCGATTTAGATACACCGCCTTACTGAAAACTCTGGGTGACGTCGATAGCGCGTGGAGGTTTCCACAAGTAGAAAAAAGGAATTCACATTTTAATACTAATAAATAAAGGCAACGGGTAGGACATATCAGTCCGGAGAACAGACAACCGTTGGGGAAGAAAGTTTCGCAAATGACGACCATTGATGAATTGGAAAGGGCGGTTTGGGACGTCTCTTACCAACTGGAACGACGACCTTGTAAAGTGGCGTGGATACACTAGACTGAGGGGTTGAATACCAAGTTTAATAGCTAATTAGGAGAAGTCTATATTCAGCAGTGGACGCCGGACAGTTGAGGTAGAGAGTTTTGTTTTCTTTTGTTTTAGCGGCAGCCTATCTAATCGTATACTGTTATCGTTAATACTGGAAGCTTTGCTATTTGTGGTCACCGTCATCCTAGCCATGGTCGACAGTTCAGGATGGCCCGTGGTATTCTTTTGGATCACTATGATCACTGTGTTTCTGTTAAATAGTAAGATTTTATAGTATTACTTATATATTTTGGAATGCTGCTAATTCATATTGCTGGATAGAACCATTCGCTCCACTTTTGTTCTTTTTTAACCGACTTAAAAAAAGAGGAGGTTCTCAATTCGTCAGAATCTTTTTTTTATGTATGTTCACCGATTACTCGAAGACGCTTGAACCAATTTAGAAAATTCTTTTTTGTTTCAAAGGGTAACTTCCCAGGTGGTCCCATTTAAATTTTATCGAAATCGGTTGAGCGCTTTCTGAAAAATCAACAAATATCTAAAAATTGTATACATGTATGATATTTTCATTTTCGTTTACACCGAAACCTCGCTGTCTCATTGGAGCAGTGCGTTTAGTCGGCCTACCCGTATAATATTTAAACAAAATACAATTTATCATGATTTAGGCACATTGAAGTCGGTAATACTTGTTTAAAGATAATTATGTGTTTAACATAAACTATGTGACAGAGATCTTTATTTAAAGCGGTATTTATTAACACAATCCAAGAGCAGTGATACTCGCGTGTTCGCAAATTCTCCACGATGCCGCGATGCTCCGGTGAGCAGAAAGCACTATGCTAGACACGGGTTAATAGCTGTCTTCTACAGTGTAGAGGTACTTTTTTAGTCGGTTGGCTCCAGTTTGAGCATATTTTCTATGCCCTGCTTCCTTGTAAAATCATGATAAATTTATAAGACGGTATATGGTTACATTTATTAGACAAACATTTGACACGGTGGCAATTTGCATGGTAACAACTTCAACCACCGGTACAAACGCGGTGGTTGAAGTTGTTACCATGCAAATTGTCACAATTATTATATAATTATAGATGGTCTGTTAATATTCCAGCACTGAACGCGATCTATCAAAACTCAATCTATGGTATTGGATCTCGTTTACCACCGAAGTACCTTGGCGCTTTAGTGTTGGGGAACAACATCTGTGGTACCCTCGTGGTGCTGCTCTCGTGGGCAACTAGAGGCTTCAAGAACATTCGCACTTCGGCAATCTACTACTTCATAGGGGGCACTTTCGTGCTTCTCCTTTGTTTTGATACGTTTTACGCACTGCCACTGAATGTACGTAAAAAGTGTTTTATATCTACCACTAGGAGACATTACGGGCCACTTGGTCCTATACCAGCACCTATTCACCATCAGTGCCACAGACACTCCCCTATGCAGAGGATGCCTTAACGCGGAGGAAACGGCCGCCTACGTTATCCTGGAGTGCGAGGGAGTGGCCACACAACGGGCACGTATCCTCGCGCTTGCGAGGTCGCTCCTAGAAGCCTGTGAAAGCCCCAGGAGGCTTCCGTGCTTCTGGAAGGAGCTAGGCTGGCTCAACTAGTCAGCTTATTCGAACGCATAATGGACCACCTATGAGTCTAAATGCGGAAAGAAAGCCCTATACCAATACCACTAGGAGACATTCATTATGTCGTACGTAGGGTACACTAAAAGTTTTGCGTGACTCATTAATAAAACAATTTACATGTAAAGTAATATATTTACTGCTTTTCGTTTTTTCCATTACATTTTAAATACTTTTTCATTCGGTCAAACCATTTTTGAAAACATGAGGACCATTGTTTTTCACGTGTTGCAAGCTATCACGGCCTCTTCCGACCCTGTAAATGTCATACCTCTCATCAAATATTTATTTTTGGGAAATTAAAGAAAGGTGCCAAGTGTAGACTATGTGCGGGATAGGTCACTAGCTCTACCTTTTCAGAAGCCAAAAATGACTTTGTCTTGTTCGCGGTGTGTGCCGAAGCATAGTCATGGTCAGAGATCGGATATTCGGATGCATATTTACCTAAAGTTGAGATGTTGGCTATTATGGAAAGCACTTTTTATCGAAAGAATCCCGCGATTCCGGGAAATTCAAATTTAAGTGTACCTATACTCCGTGAGATGTAATAAACCCCAGTTTAACACAAATGACACTTGCTCTGTTACAACGTATAATGGTTGCTTTTCCCTACTTTTATTGTCAGTGATTTTTGACGAAGCAAAAACAACCTTATTACGTTGTAACAAGTGTCAAATTGGGCCTATTAAACCCCAGGAAATGTAAGGATTTTGTAAGAGTGCGAGTGAGACGGCAAATTATACTTGCTTGTGCTCAAGTAGCGACGAGACAATACAACTGCATTCGTCGCTGTGCTTGCTATGCGTTCGGGTGTGTTTCTCAAGTTTTTCTCATTTCTACGATTACTTACTTGGCTATTGAATAACGGTTTCTGATTTGCATCGTGATTTGGATTTTGTTTTACTTGAAACGACGACTTTTGTGCCACGAATCCTGGATTTACCTGCTCTGCGGCTTGGACCTCTTATTTCTTTTATTAAAAAGGTAAGAATTATTTCTTTTTACAAAATCATTTAAAAACATTGTACCTATTTGTATATAGCTGGAAAACAGATTTTGACTATAGAAATATATATTATATAATAAATAACTCGTAGTAAAGTCAAATGTACCTGAGTAATGGTAGTTTCTGTTTCTTCTCTCTGATTGATCGACTGTTGTATTAAGGGACTATTGTTTAAACAGATTTGCTGTATATCAGGTAGTTTTAAAACAATGCTCTGTGTTGTGTGGTTATCTGATACTGTATTTCGACTATAGATATAAAACAACCGATTTAAAACATTTTAAATAAAATGTTGCCTTTCTAAACCCCAAATAAATCGTTTTAAACGGTTGAAAACTCGCCTACAAAAATAAAAGAACTGTGTTTTACACTTCATTGTGTGCAATTTCTGGTCACCTGGCGTCATGTTTTGTTTTAATTAGTTTATAGAAAATCAATAGAAAGTACCTACCTACATTACCTACTACACGAAAACTTAAGTATGTAGGTATACCTACACTAGATTTGAAGACATCATTAACACAATGCCGTCCGTTTTACTTGCGCCTGAAAGAGACAACGTTATGTTTTCAAGGCCTTCGTGACGACGTCAACGAGAGTGCGAGATTGTCAGTTTGGTTTTAAACCAAATCAAATTGATTATATTTATATCGTTTGAAAACAATGAAAAAAATGTTTATTTGTTAAATTGTCAAACTTTAGAAGTGGTTAACGGTCGTACTGTGTCTGAGTTTGTGATTAAATGTCTAAAAACTTAAGGGGGACCAATTCAACAATAAAGTGCAAGACGTCTTAATGTTGTGTAGCGACAGCGTAGCATATATGTTACTGGCTGGGAAAATATAAAAAAATACATTTCCCAATATAAAACATTTTACGTGTTTGGCTCACGCCCTGCACAGATTAACAGAGACAATACGTTTAAGCTAGGCGATGTAGACACTCTCATTAATAATGTCAAAAAAATATTTTTAAAAGCTCCCAACAGAGTACGCATTTTAAACGAACAACATCCAAATTTACCTTTGCCTCCAGAGCCAGTTATCACTAGGTGGGAAACATGGTTAGAGGTGGCATTTTACTATGCCAAACATATGGACAAAATATCGAGTGTTGTAGCTTTATTGGATAGCACCGAAGCCATATCTATTAGAAATGCTAGGGAAGTACTAACTAAACCTAATTTGAAGAATGATTTAGAGTATACGAGTATATGAGTATTTCGAAATTTTACGTATTGCAATAGTAAAATTAGAAAAATGTGACCTGTCGATAATAGAAACATTCTAAATATTTGACGACGTAAGATTCATATGGTTTACCAGACATCAAACAATACGTTTATCAACAAAATGGAGCAACTTATGGACAGAAACCCTGATTTTGATGTTCTTAGGGAAATAAGTGAAACATGTAATAAAGAAAATGACTCTAGTATTTACAAATTTGCGCCACTTACTTCTGTAGACGTGGAGAGATCCTTTTCAACCTACAAGTGGATCCTTAATATGAAAAGAAATAGACTAACAAATGATAACCTCGAGAAAATTGTTATCGTACACTACAATTCTCTGAATAATCCTAAATAAAGAACTTTGAACAGTCAGTAGAACCAGACGTAACACCATCATGTTCAACGCAAACAGATACAGAAATGACAGATTTCAGTGACCGAACCATAGTCATAGATAGTGATTAAAGATATTGTCACTGGGGTAATCTTTCTTCTTCATTCTTTAGCCACCCAATGAATGCTGAGCATATATATAGGCCTCTTTCAAATCTCTCCACATTTATCTCGCTGCCACTTTAAAAGTGAAATATAAAATGTGCTAGTTTTAAGTTTTTATTTTCTTCATATTAGCTATGTAAGAAGTGTATGTCACGGCTACTTGCAAAGAAAACAACACAATAACTTGAGCAACATTAATTCTTGAATGACAATTATTTATGTATATTGCCCAAAGTGCCCATGTACAATGTAGTTTCTGTGTGTACAACATAAAAATATTATGTGATGTAATGAATAAATAAGTTTATATTAATTTATGTTTTCTTATTTACCACACCACCATTTCTCTTACACCTTACATACGTACATACTCGAATGGGAAACACCTTAACTTAAAAAGAATTAACTTAAAGTAAATATACATCCGAGTTATGCGATGCCGGAATCCCGGGATTTTATTTTAAATAAAAATATACTTAGAAGCCGCTTCCATAATTTGTTATCCAAAAAATAACTTTAGGTAAATATGCATCCGATTATCCGATCTCTAGTCATGGTGCAATAGGATGCGACTTCTTGATCGTTTTTCCCAAACTTTTTCAAAGACGGGTCGACAAATGGTGGTGTACCACTCAGCATTAACTGTCTTTTCTTCTTCAAGTCGGATCGTGCAGACAGGACTCGTCCGGGAAAAAAGAAAACCGCAATAATTTTTTTGCCTACGTTTCTCGCCTGCCTCAATTTTGTTGGTTTGCTGTCACCTTCGAACACCCATACAGAAGTTGTTTACGGTTGCTTTCTTTCCGGCATGTAACAATATATCCATGTTTCATCTCCTGTAACAATGTCTTACATAGCATTTGAACGTCCGTGATCCTACTTTAACAACATTTTTTTACACCAATCAACACGAGTCCGTTTTTGTTCTAGGGTGCGTTCATGAGGGATCCAGCAGCAACAAAGTTTTCTAACGTTCAAATGTTGATGAAAGATTTTTTGCATTTGGCTCATACCAATCCCCAAATGTCCTCGAATCTCCTCATAGGTGGTTTTTGGCAATTAGTTGCCTGACAGTAGCCACATTTTCCTCAGTGATAGCAGTTGAGGGCTGATCTTCACGAATTTCATCATGGAGAGAAACACGGCCACGATGAAAATCTGCGTTCTGCGTAGCACTGCCTTACAGTGCTTAAATGAGGTGCTTCCCTCACAAAAGCATTTTGAAGACGAGAAGTGCAGTCTTGCGGAGTCAGTGAATTTTTAAAATCATAAAAAAATATCGCCCTAAAATCTTTTCGCGTTAATTCCATTTTTGCTACGGACGACGAACTTTAACTTGTGATGAAAAACAATTGACACGCAATTTAACGCAATTTTTTTTTTAAATCAACGATTGAGTTTCTTATGTTTAAAAAAATAAAACATTCGAAATTCAAACATTTATGAGCAGCCAGGAGCGCAGAACTTTCAGTGTGCCCTATGTGTTTTTGTTATGAATAGCTAACGATGCATTCTTATGATTTTAAGAGGTTTCGATCAGAAAAAAAATAAATATGAGATCAAAGGCCAACAAATTTAAGACTGGTACGAAGCAAAATTTTTAATGTGTTATCTCACTTGAAGAACACAAGACAACACTTGACTGGCCTGTCCCCCGCGACACAGGTTTAATTTCCTAATGCGGAAAGACTGCTAATGAAAGAAGCATTTCTGAGTGTACTTGAAAAAGTTGAGAAAAACCGGTCTAGAAGTCTCATACTCATCTTCTAGCGCAATGATATGCGAAAAAATCCGTTCACTGCCAACAAAACAAATTCTATTGAACCTTCTGAAAAGGCGATGGTTATGACTAATGACCTGTTGCCCGCGACTTTGTTCGTGTGGAAATTCAAATCCATCCCACGGGAATCGAATATTCTACTAGACTATAATTTATCCCTGTTCCAAACTTCATCCAGATCTGTTCAGCCGTTCTGGCGTGATTGAGTAACAAACATCCATCAATCCAAATTTTAGCTTTTAGAATACCTAACAGTAAGATTCTGCGCTCGCAAGTTACGATTTTAGTATAATCCACATACTTTCCTGATATGATTGCAAATGAGAAGAAAACAATGTAAAATACCGGTAAAGTCTGTATATCCTTATAATTAACTTTTTATACTAAAACCTTGGTAAACAAGCTCACGGTGCGCTTGATGGTGAGCGGCGAGCGCTGTATATAAACACTTGCAATACCGTTGATATCGCACACGGTTTGCCAGCTAAGATATGTGACGATGCGACTCGACTCACAAACACATAAATAGCACTACTATTAGTGCTGGTAAACCGCGACCTTCTATATTGTGAAGCTGCTTTCTCTGTCTTGAGTGGGGCATAGGAAATCCTCTACAACGTCTGCTTTCCACGCTTAATGACACTAATATTAAATAATGTTCATTAAATTCTAGAGATACTATCGTCATTACGTATTAGCAACTAATGCACGTGTGACTGATAAAAAGCAGCACATACCATACGGGACCATATTCAAACAGGCGTCGATACAGCTGTACAACATATTCATCACGTTCTTTGTGACTCTTGCTGTATTCCCTGCTGTAATATCAGGTATTTGTATCAAAGTAATTAAAGGACAATTCATATTATTACGAAAGCCTAAATTGAACCGCGGGCGACATCTATTGACGAATAGAGGAAATCATACATTACGTAAATTGAGACGCACGGTGGCATTTTTTTGCGAATAACGGAACTAATAGTCTATCTATAAGAATGAGTTCTAGAAATTCGAATAGCGGTCGAGTCAAGTAAATTGTACGAGATGTTTCACGAAAGTTCACGAATTTTCTATGAGATGTTTTTATGACTAAAAAAGACGTTTCAACGCGGGATGGACATACAATTCTAGTTGAGCGATACTGTAAGTCACAAGTGCAAAGTATAGTGAAGAGTGAGAAGTACTTGTAATTGTGCTAATTGCTAATTATTTAAAAAAATTGTGTCTATTTCATTATAAATTGGTGTATACCTATCTAATCCCGCACCCCGGCATTAGACCGTGCCAGGTGCGAGCTACCGAACCCTTCTGAGTTTCTTTCTACTAGATTTAATGAAAAAACCACCCTCATAAAGTTCAGACTGAAAAATATTTACGTCTCGACGGAGATGTACGAAAAGCTTTATTGTTAAATTTAATAGTATAAAAAATCCATTGCCATATTAAGTAAATACTTGTATTTATTTCATTCAAATACACAAATAGCACACTTACTGCTTACAAAACCATCACACCGCGCACCGATGCGATCGTTCGTCACTGCGGCGCATTCGCCACTGTTTGTGTACCGAGTGTTTACCGAACTTGAGTCGCGTAGGTATGACTCGCTTTCCGACCGTTTGTATAAAGATATAATACTGTATAGATAATATTACCGTGTTTTTGTTCTTACAGATATCAGACCGATAACTGATGATTTCCTAGGCAATAATTTCGTTTTGGTTACATGTTTTCTAACGTTCAATGTAATGGCAATGCTCGGCAGCTTAACGGCCAGTTTGTATCAATTTGTAAGTTTCTGATTGGTCTGTGTACTTAAGTGTTGCGATTAATGTTGAAGAATTATATATCAAAGCTATTCTTGTAGCGTTTAAATCTACAAAATTCAGGGTAATCGACATGCCATAACATTTCTGAAATAAAAGCACCCTGCAATCGTAAAATATGGATTATTGGCTGGAAAGGCAATGAGGCAGATGAAGGTGTTCTGAGAACACGGCCGCATCGGAAAGTACCTGGAATGCATAAAAAGAGATATAACATTTACTGCGGAGAATGCGGAGCTGCTGCAAATACTCCCTACTCCGCTGTTAATAGCCATCGGAAATACATTATCATGCTACCTGTGCTTCCTAGTTTAGCTGCTACGGAAGACGTTGCGTAGTTTGTAGGTACTTAAATTGCAGCTTCAGTAGTCAATCTGTTTTATTTTTACTTTGAGCTGAAATTCTCGTTTACTTTTCAGCCCGGACCTCGCGTTCTGCCTATATATACAACATGTCGTCTGGTATTCATTCCTTTCTTCCTATTCTGCAACTATCAAGTCCCAGGGCGCACTTTATCGGTATGGTTCAAAAATGACTGGGTCTACTGGTTCGGGTCTGCTGTCCTAGCTTGGACCTCGGGTCATACCAGCTCGCTTGCCTTTATGTATATTGCCGGGTTGGTATTACAATTAATATCTTGTAGTTTCGGTAATGTTATGTCACTCGATCTCGAGCAGACGGGTCACCTGATGGTAAGTGACTACAGTCGCCCATGGACACCTGCAACTCAAGAATCACAAGTGCGTTGCCGGCCTTTAAGATAGGAGCACGCTCTTTTCTTGAAGGTTTGAAGGTCGTATCGGTCCGGAAATACCGCAGGCGACAATTTGTTCCAAAGATTGGTTGTGCGAGCACTCGGAGCACTCCCCATGATACTTGCGATAGAGAATGCAGAGTGAGGCTACATCTCTACGCAACGCAGGTCAAGCCGATCTGAAATATCCTGGCAATCGATGGTTCGAGTCGCTCTCCGTTGAATGCGGTTAAGAGAAAGAAGTTGGTACTGGGGTGCTCCTGCATAGATATGAGAACAGTATTCCATATGCGGCCGAACCTGCGCCTTATAAAGTTGTAGGCGGTGGGCCGGGGTGAAATACTGTCTCGATTTGTTGAGCACACCAAGCCTCGAAGAAGAGGCTAATTTGGCCCTACCCTCCAAGTGACCGCGGAACTGGACTTAAAGAGACGCTAATTTTTTACATAATGTTGAACACAATGATGGCAGTACAATGGAGGTATACAGTAGAGTTCACTGCAAGAAGAAATTAATTATATAAACAAGAATTAGGGAAATGAGTTATTTCTTGAACCAATGACCTGTTTAGTGTGGTTGATTAGTTTTTAATGTTTATTGGGCTTGTTTATATTGAAAGAGGTGAAGAAGTCTGAACGTATAAGCCTATCTGGGTTACAAATTGTAACGTACTCTTCAAAAACGGGTTTTTAACATAGATGTATTGTAACTTAGTACCATACAGCAGTCTCTTGGAAAACTGCCTCAGTTTATCGGAAGGGCTAAAGAAACTAATGTCCTATACATAAGCAATTTTTTTAAAGTTCTTAAATACCGCCAACGGAAACAATACGAGATCCCTCCGCTTGGATCTGCAGGTATCTGTTTGTTTGATAAAACCTAATTTTCACAATTGATACATGATAATAGAAGGTAATACAGCAGTCTTTAATTAAATATAATGTCACTGTTTTTGTTGATAAATTGCGGTTTTATGTTTTTTAAGTTAGTTTAACGTCATTTGAGAGAATATGATGTAGGGAATATAGAAACAAATGGCTGCCAGCTCTCATTCAGCCGCAATTTATGGCAACCCTGCTGTAAACAGGCATCTTAATGTTGATTGTTTGCATTTAGGTGTGTTTCAATACGGTCATCACAGAGGGAAAAGTTAATTCACATGATGATAGCGGCCGTCGAGGCCGTCTACTAGCGGTCATTATTTTACAAACAGCCATGTATATACAACAGAGAAAAAATCCTCATTAGGACTGGCCTATTGGTCTAGTGGTTAGTGACCCTGACTGCAGAGCCAGGTCGTGGGTTTGATTCCCACCACAGTCTGGGTGTTCTTTGTGTCCGTTGTTTATATGTTTGTAAAGTCCCCCGCGACACAGGAGTAATTCCTAATGCGGGGAGTTGTCTTTTAAAAAAAAATATTGATATATTATTTACCTACTTGAAAAACACACGACGTAAGAGCAAATAAAATCAACATATGTATATACAGCTGGGTTACCACAGATTGCGGCTGACTGAGGGCTGGCAGCCCTTTGTGGCCAAATTTTGCGTACACGATTTAAGGGGTACAGAAAACGACATAGACATTTGACCCAGAAAAGGATAGAAAAATAACTTTAATGCGAGTGAAGTTGCAGGCAAAAGCTAGTATATATTGAACTTTAATTATTAGCATGATGATTTGTTTTCCAGCACAGTAGCTCCCGAACACGCAGCCACGGCAGGCATGTTGGGTTCCGCCATGCTAGTGACCGGGATTATGTCTGGGATCACATTGTCGCGCGCTGCCCCCTTCTTCGTTTCGCTGTGATAAGTACTGAAGCTAGTTGTGGGAAACATTAATGAAAGAAGAAATCAATAAAGAAAAACAAAAAACCAGACTGCTTTAAAATATAATTAATAAACATATAAATTGTTTGAATTTTTAAAATCCTTCATTTTGATACCCCACTCTATCAATAATTTGCTGCCCTCCCTTCCCCTCACTTTACTTTACCCGACGAAAAAGAGTTAATTATTCATTATCCGTGAACAGCAATAGCAGATAATATATTTGTGACTGAGTATATCTACTATTTACGTTGAGACATGCTACAATCTATTGAAATTAAACAGGCAAAGTGCGAATCGCATTAGGATACATTAAAAGAAAGTGAAGATTCATGCTTGGCAATACAATCAGCTCATGTGACTAACGATGACTAAGTTCTATTTTAGCTAAGTGTTTAATCTCCACCACGGTTTAAGACTATGCTGCTATAATGGTTTAAGGCTATGCCTGGGCGACCGGGGTTTTTTTTTGGAAAATACCTTTTTTACTAGAAAGACACCTATGCAGATAACCGTACAAGCAAAACCTTATCTAAGTAAAAAAATTTATCCAAATCGTTAGAGCCACTTTCGAGGTGCATGTAATAAATTTATACACACGCGTGGCCGGGTAGCAAGTAGCTACCCGGCCACGCGTTGCTATGGCTAAATAATTTGCAATAAAAATAAAAAACTATCCTATCTGTCAAGTTGGACCAAACTGCACACATTGTGCAAAATTTCATTAAAATCGGTTCATTAGTTTAGGAGTTCATCGACAACAACGTGACACATTTTTTTTATATAATAATATATATATATATATATATATATATACAAGATTTGCTCGTTTGAAGTCATTACAAGATACGGCAAAACTCTCTGTCGAATGGTTATTGTCAGTTAAACTAGCAAGAAATAAAAGTAACGTCATATGTTTAAAATGGTCATTTTTTCTTTATATTATAGGTGGGCAAACGAGCAGATGGGTCACCTGATGGTAAGTGACTACCGTCGCCCATGGACACCTGCAACTCAAGAGTCGCAAGTGCGTTGCCGGCCTTTGAGATGAGAGTACGCTCTTTTCTTGAAGGTTTGAAGGTCGTATCGGTCCGGAAATACCGCAGGCGACCATTTGTTTCAGAAATTAAATGTTTAAGGAGACTTTGAATAACTTTGATTCAACTTTTTAATAACAAATAACAACAACATATTACGTATGATATTTACCAGTTATATTCCCCTTTAAACTGTTTTTTTGGTCGCTTACTGCATTTTTGTACGGACGGAAGGAAGAATGGTATGTTTTTTTTTCTTTTTTTTTGTAAAGAATACTAGTAACGTGGGTCACATATTACTTGTATTCTTGCTAACCCCTCCAGCTATGCTAAATGCTTGTGTTAGGAGTGGGTTCACGACGCCTTAGCCATTACGCTACCGTCGCATGAATTACATTAATTGTGGTTAGGAACTAGGTACTTACTATGCTGCAAAAATTTGTTGAACTAAACTAAATTTCTTCTTATTTACAGACAGCCGTTTCTTTCGCCGAGAATATTATGTATATCTTTTGAAAAATAATTAGGTATTCTCATAGTACAATAAATTATTATCTTCACATACTTTTAGTCAAATCTGAAGCCTTATAAACACGTCCAAAACTGGCCGGCTGGCTTGTATGGATATAGAGGAAGAATGCCTAAGTCGTTTATGCTATGCTAGGTTCAGTTTCCTCTGGGCACTGTTTTGTCTATGTTTTAATAATTAATGATAGTAGAAGGAATGACTATTACTTACGTTTGTGACTGAATGGTGTTTATCTAGATGTAGCTAGATCACACGTTTTTGTATTATAAGCAGTCATTCTTAAATTATATAGCCTATTTGGTTTATGTGCTACGTGCTAAGGCAAGAACTGGGACAATGTTTATTGGACTGGACTCCTTATGATAAATGGTCATAGAGAAAGTTGGATAAGTGTTATGATGAATTTATAGTACCCCTGTTAAAAGCCCTAGGGAATTTTTATAGGATAATATGTAGGTTGATTTCACATAGGTCCTTTTTAGGACCACGCCAATGATTTCAACCAACATTCAGGTCTACTGAAATTGGTACTCATTGTTTTAGATTACGGGTTATTGACAGGGTGTTAGAAAGAATATTCGCTATCAAAATGTCAGTTTTTTTATTATTTTCAATAAATAAAAATTAATATCGTCAATAAATAACTCTTCTAGACCCTATCCGTTTCTGGTGCGTGCGTCAAAACACTATTTACATTGCGTTTCCGTGCGTATTTACATGAGGTAATCGGTTCAATAGGTGGATGAAGATGATGACGAAGACAGCGATGATGAGGCGGATGACACACTGGAGTAGCTGGGTGATGGGTTCGAAGAAGCGGCAGAGCTGGAATCACTAGGGTAGTATGAACTGTATGCAAGTTGAGAAGGATCCCAAACCCTGGCGTAAGGACCACCGCTGGCAGGCTCCCAAGCTGGGCTGTAAGAGTCTTGAGCTGATGGACTTGGTGTTGATGGAGGTCCATATTGAGAGACCGGGGGCCCGTATTGGGGTGCAGGAGGGGCGTCCGTTGGCATCATCATCATAGGCATGGCTGTTAACAAGAGGAAGAAGGTATTATTATACAATTTGGTCATTTTAAAAGCATTTGATTAGAAGATTAAGATCTAACCTCCTTTTTTCATAATCAGGTTGTAGATAAGGAAACCAAGAACGAGAGTGATAGCCAGCTTGCTAAGAATTAAGGCCTTGATCGATTTGATGCCAATAATTGCTACCAGGATGGGCATTAATGCCTTCATTTTCAATTTGAGGAGCAGAAGGACAGGCAGCAGCAACTTCTTCTTCAAGATGCCACGAGCTGGAATAAAAATTAGCTTAGTCAATTCCACAATGTTACATTGTGTTATCACAATGTTTGTTCACTTAATACATTACCTGCACCGTTTTCGTTTTCAGTTTCAGGGAATTGCACATCTATGCCCCTGTCAGCTCTGTAGGAAACTTCAGCACTTTCGAACAGGAACTCAGGCAGCTGGAATTTGATCTCCTCGGCCTGGAGAACCTTACCAACACGGTCAAAGATCACTTTGTCGATGTTCTTATCGTCGAAGGCTCTTGCTGATTCAGAACTCTTGCCAAGTTTCGTGTCCAGGAACGAGAGAACTTTCACTTTGAGACATGTCATCGGTGACTCAGCCTCGAAACAATCACTCATCACACTCTGGAGTAACTCATCACTTGTCCTTAAACGTGCCGTCTCAATTTCATTGTCATTGATGGAGTACCCGCGCACAATGGCGACCGAAGCCAGGAGTAAACACAGACACTTCATTTTGAGTTAACACTTTGTCATTAGATTTAATTAATTGACGTTCGGCCCGGCCTGTTAATGGAGCAACAATGATTTAATTTTTCGATGGGCTTGGTTTTTATACGTGATCCTTTGGGCGGCAAGGCACGCGAGGCGCGCGCATGCTTTGCATGATAATTGCTTTCATACTTATACTTGGCAAACTATTTATTTTCATTTGAAGAAAGTCCTGGTGGTGAGAGTGTATTTTGATTATGATATTTATGATATTAATAATATAAATATTGTTAATAATTAATTAATCTTGGATTTATAATGTCTATTTAATGTTGCTTATGGTATTGTATTTGTAGTCATACCTTTTGGTACACTACACACACAGGACCGGATTATAATGATCTTGCGGCAAACATAAAGAGTTTTTTTTTTAATTTGAATATTGTTTTGTCTTTTATATTAAATATTAATAACGTTATAATTTTCTACGGAAAATTAACCGAAAGCGAAAGAGAAGTTATATCATAATTTTCTCATCATCTTTGAATGGAGAGAACTGAATGTACCCAACATATGAGTTTTTACATTTAACGTAGAAAAGATGATCATGTCCTGGACTCTCTTGAGGCATAATCTTACTTTGCTGCCTTTCCTTTAAAAACGCTGCCAATGTATGGGAAATTTGACAACACTCGTCACTACATATTATAAAACAAAGTCCCCCACCGCGTCCGTCTGTCTGTTCGTGATAAACTTAAAAACTATTGAACGGATTTTCATACGGTTTTTAACAAATGATAGAGCGATTCATGAGGAAGGTTTAGGTATATAATTTGTTGAGGTTTTGTGTAAATTGTTTGAAATATGATGATGATTGTTGAAGATGGGTTTCGCACGGGTAACAGAGATGCTACCCGTGCGAAGCCGGGGCGGGTTGCTTGTGCTTTATAAATGGTGTTAAAACTCTATTTTTATAAATAGCCACCCATGAACTAATTGTAACATTTGATGTCAAGCATCCCACGCTTTTTTACAATCAAAAAATATTCTACTGTTTGGTTCGGTTTGCTAAACGAGTTTTTTTAGTTTTTTTTAAACCATAGGTTATTTTCTTATTTTTTAGATTTGTATTGTCATCGGTCCTTAATAATAATATATGTTTGTAAATGTTGAAGTTAGTTGGACATCCGTTACATACGTAGATAGATAGGTACAGGTCAAGCTAATTTATAACGTAGTTACTAATTTTTTTTATTTTCTCTGGTAGGTATGTACATTTTTGAAGGTACAATCTATTTAATGAGACAATAGTCTGTTGTGATAAATAGTATATTTTAAACTACTATTATCATAATGTTTTAAATAAAACATTGATGATGATAACGCCACTTTGTTAGTAAATTGTTTATAAGTTGTGCAATTTTGGCGAGCGGAATTATTTTTTTTAAAAATCATCTCATACTATTTTAAATCTGTTGATACCTTATTCATATTTTTAACACTGCTGAGAAAAGTAGAACAAAAAAGCACTTGTTGACTAGACTATAACTCTGTTTGTTTGTTACCTTATCACGATTAAACGGCTGAACGAACCGTAATGAAAATTGGCAAGGAGATAGATTATATCCTGGGGAAGGACATAGGCTACTTTTTATCCTAATTTGAATTTCCACGCAAATGAAGTCGCTAGTTAAGTATAAATGCGACAGTTTAGATGGATGTATGTTTGTTACTCAATCAGAACCAGAACGGCTGAACGCATCTGGATAAAATTTGCCACAGATTTGGGTATGATTTTCCATGCGGACGAAATCAACAGCTAGTAAGATATAATAGATTCATGGTGAACAAAATTTCTAGAAGAAAGGTAGTGGTTTCTAATGTAGCCTATGCAGAAGGAAAAACTGAAGATCATTATGAAACTTAAAAGTATAAGCGTGAGTTCGATGAAAACAATGAAATCCATCAATGCAATATGCACACACTGACATTTTCGTGAAATTTTCTAAAACTTCGTGATAATTCTATAAATAGGTACAGCTGTAAAAGACCTACTGGAAGGTGTATAAAACTGTAGACTTTTTGAGTAGGTACGCGGCTAGCTATGCGGCCAGTTGCATAGCTTGACCGAATTTTATTTTAAAATAATGTTATTTAACAATTACGATTATAATACACACAATACTTAATCTAATCTAATACCTATAAACGAGCAATTCTTGTATATATGTATATATATAATCTGAATCTCGGAAACGGCTTCAACGATTTTCATAAATCGATAAATCGATCTAGCTAGGTTTTATTTTTAGAAAACTTAAAAAAAAAAACGAGCGCAGCTCGTTCATCCAGGTACTATATATTTAAATGACAATAATCCCCTGGGACATATTATTATCACCATTTTGTTTCTTTTTTCTTAAATAAAGAAAACTCCCGCATTAGGAATATTTCTGTGGCGCGAGGAGCTTCACAAACATTCAAACAACGGACACAAAGAACATCCAGACTCAGGACAACTATTTGTGGATCACACTAATTTTTGTCCCGTGTGGGATTTGACCCACGACACTCGGCGCGGCGTAATGGCGAGGTGTTCCTGTCCTAGTGGCGTCTCCACACAGGAAATACAGGACATTCGGGTACGTGACCCTGGCCTACGAGCCAGACTACCCATTTTTAACATGCTTTTAGTAGCTTGGTATGTATGTATGTAACGGAATCTTAACGTTCATAAATGTCACTTAGTGTCTTAATTGAATAAATTAATTTGAATTTGAACGTGATTTTCACCCACTTCAAAACGTTGGATTAATTTGAAACTTTGCACATTTATTAAGGGACGATTACAATGCAAAAATTTAAATAGTTTGTGCCATTATCCTGATCAGGATCTTCAAGATTAGCGATTTTTTTTATCCGAAAATACGGTAGTGTCTTCCGCCAAGCACGCGTTTAACATAAATATTCCGGAGAGGGAGCCTGAGAAATGGCGACAAACTACGAGGAAGGCAGCAGGTGCGCAAATTACCCACTCCCATCGCAGGGAGGTAGTAACCTTTATAAATTTTCGTTGAAAAAATTACCATACCACGCATTAATGATAAATTGAACAAAAAGTGAAAAATAAATAATAGTTTGAATAAATTTCAAAAACACACTTTAATAGAAAAACAAACTAAAAGTTATAAGTTCCTTATATAAATTTAACTTCTTCCTCCTTTCTCGTCTTAAAACGGCCACTTTCCTAAAGAGGGTTGGCGTCAAACAGGCGGCTGGCCATAAACGAAACCAGGTAAAACCCTTTGAGAATGGGAAAAGGGAAGGCAGATAATGATTGTTGTTATTTAGTTAAAACACTTATCACACCACTACTTTATCCATAATTGTAACCTCCTTGGCCTAAATGCATCAAGATTATTTGTATTCCCGCTTCATAACAATACACACTGCGTTGATTCGGTAAGTAGGAAACTGTTTCAAAGTTCCGTCATGTAGTTCTACGTAACACCGAACATATTTCGGCAGTCTTAACACAGACTTTGACAGGCTCTTAATCAATTTGTACAATTGTAATGCGGTGTCACTACAATGCTCTCACCGACCGCTTCCTACATACAAATCATACGCTTCCTTCACGATGTTGTTTTACATTACACATTAGCATGATACTGTCAGACCCTTAGGCATGCTCTTCGTAGTCACTGACTGGTCGTCTGGCTTAAGTTATGCTTTTTCTATTTAATTAAGGTCAGTCAGTTCTATAAATAGAATAATTTCATTCATGATTGTGTGGAAGAAAGACAGATTGGCTCCGGTTTTTAAAAACCAGACAAATGTGAAGGGGAGTCTCTTTTACGCTTTTCTGTTTCTCTCTCTGTTTGTCTCTTTTTCGATATCTAACAAATTTTTGCACAATGGAACAAAATAATTAACGTACTTACGTTGATAGTTTAGAAATCATGTATTTTAAGTATTAAATATTTATGAATTATTAAATAAATAAATATAATTACTTAACTGGTTTACGCTAAATTCTAAACAAACTTATCTTTGCAGTGAAAGAAATTTTCTCTCTTAAAATGACATAGGCAATTCTCTTACTGCAAATTTAATACTGTACCTAATCGGAAAATAACAATTTGCTCATTTTATGATGAGACGGCCATTCGTCTTCTGCCGTGCCTCTTCATTGCTGAAGGTTGGCTATCAGCTTCTTACATTCTTCCTTGTCTCGAACTTAATTATTTGAGATACCTAGTTATACCACGAGCAAGGTGTTAATAGCAATGATGGGGTGTTTGAAAGATGGCAGTTTTTATAATGTTAAAGTTTCAGTAGCAACACTGACGAGTAATTCTTTTAAATATATTGCCTCAAATACAGAAATATATAGTTATTTATATATATAATTTTAGTGTGTGTTTCTAGTGTTCATCAAAGTTTACAGTTAAGGTGTTACAACTGTGTTTGCATTACTATGGAGGGCAGTGTAGTAGTAGGGTATAAATTTTAAATAGCAACACTACTCTATGAGTTCCTCTTGTAAGTCTTCTATTAGTTGTGTCTGAATAAAGAAAATACTTATTTATCTCAACGACACCTTACTTAATACACGGCTTTTTAAGATGTGCACATCACCTTATTTATTGAAGTTTTGCGGTGCTCACGTTTCACCCTTTGATAAATAATAATAAATACTTTGATAAATACACACAAAAGTAAAACCGGTTCATAAAACTCACGAAATAACAATACTTACTGTAATATTTGTTTTAAACATTTTATTTAATCATCCCCCACAATCGAGACCAAGTTACAATATCTTACAAATGACATAACAATGGTTCTACTAAGAAAGTGAAAACTGCTCTGATTTAGCAAAAAGTTCGCGTACAATCAACAAATTATGTAATAAGGGATGGTGATCGCGAATGCTACTCGTGCGCACATTTACATGCACATGCACGAATACGACTCCTCGCCGCCATGTCCGGATTGTGAAATTGCTGTTTCACTTCCGTTATAATAAGCTGTACATTTTTGGACAAGATATTTTTTGACATCCAACAAATACTTTTAATGCGAATAAAAGATAGTTTACACGACTTTTGACTTACATGGCATGTTGTCATGGGCACAGAAAAGGACATTATGGTACCTTTCTTTCATCCAGAAAAAAGGGTATGAGCTACTTTTCTTATAATTACCACGTATGTCGGTGTTTAGTCGTGAGAGAGCCATGCTTCGGCACGTATGGGCCGGCTCGACCGGAGTGATACCACGGCCTCACAGAAAACCGGCAGTGAAGCAATGTTTGTATTGTTTTTCGCCGAGTGAGTGAGGTTACCGGAGGCCCTAACCCTTCCCTCTCTCCCCTTCCCCCTCTCTCCCTATCCCCCTCCCTTACTTCACCTTAAAGGCGGCAACGCACTTGTGACTCTTGAGTTGCAGGTGCCAATAGGCGGCGGTAGTCACTTACCATCAGGTGACCCGTTTGCTCGTTTGCCCCCTATACCATAAAAAATTTATGTCATGTGCCTATGGCATAGTTTTCCGTTTACGTTTGCGTGCGATGAGAGGTCCTGGGTGTGATTCTCGAGTCGGACAAATTTATTTGTTCGCCGCGGTTTGTTCTACGTAAATGTTTAAGAGATGGAGTGGGGAGGGGTAAATAAGAAACTTCCACAGTCAGGCGGTTTAGATTCAAACATAAACCTTCAGTGCTCTATCCACTACCTACTTACCATCTCGGACTGCTGAAGGTTAACATTTTTATTTACGTAACCTGTAAATGTTTGTGCAACCATTTAAATATTCATTTGGGGTCACGAAATTGTATCCTGAATACTGACGTTACATAAGAAGAAATCACGCTATATACACGTTTGAAATGTTTAATATGTTTCCTTTATCATTAAGGTGGCAATTTAATATGTGTACTATTTGATGGTAAGTACACAATGACCTGTGGGCACAGGTCATTGTGGATCTTCAGGATCTTCATGGTATTCTGAAATCAGTAATCACTAATGGAATATACGTAAGTATGCAATCGTGGGAGAGCCATGCTTCGGTATGTATAGGTCGGCTCGACCGGAGTGATACCACGGTCTCACAGGAAACGGCAGTGAAGCAATGTTGCATTGCTTTTCACCGAGTTAGTGAGGTGAGGCTCTAACCCTTCCCTCCCGCCTCCCCCTCTCCCCCTCTTCCACCCTTCCACTACTCCCACCTTAAAGGTCGGCAACGCACTTGTGACTCTTGAGTTGCAGGTGCCTATGGGCGGCGGTAGTCATTTACCATCCGGTGACCCACCTGCTCGTTTGCCCCTTATACCATAAAAAAAAACGTTTCTGCGGTGAGTAAGGTTTTATGAGCACATGCTGTTCATTCATATATAAATTACCAAACAAATTTGGTATGTTCGTATTTATAATGCGCATTCCATGGGACGTTGTTACCATTACCTATGTAACTTAAACTTTACCCTCCCCATTCAATCTTCAGTTTTGCCCTATCACTGTTAGCAAAAAGTTGCGGTGCAGTGAGTGCTCTTTGCATGCAAAGGGGAAGGTTACCAAAACCATTTCATTTTGGGGCTTCCGTTTATTTTATATATTATATATTGATTTACCCAAATCGTGCGTCCTCGTAATACACTTGTCTGCAAAGGGGATGAGGTGTTGCACTCTTCCAAAAGGACAGGAATTGTAATTGGCAGTAGTGTAGTATAATTGTCCGTAATCAGTAGGTGGGTAATTTTTTTGAATTTTGTGCCACTGTTCAAATAAACATTTAAGAAAAGAGCGTACCTACTCCTACCTCAAAGGCCGGTAACGCACTTGTGACTCTTGAGGTGCTGGTGTCCATGGGCGGCGGTAGTCACTTACCATCAGGTGACCAGCCAGCTTGTTTGCTGCCTAAAAAAAATATATACATTCTAAGAAAGTAAAACAATAAAGAAATGGTGCCACCCTTATTAGGTAACACCTAATACACATAACAGTGCACTAACAGAGATCGTGACAAACATACTAACACCCCGCCGAAAACCTTGCGTGGATTTCTAAACTAATAGTCGAATTAACCTTTACTATAACACAATAATTTGCCATTACAATATCAACCTTATTTCGTTTGAAATAAACAAGATACTAAATCAATTTTGATTGTGAAGACAAACAATGTACAATTGCTACACTCGATTTGAACTCTACTGTTATTGAAATACAAAAGATTTTGCTCTGAATTTAAACTTGTAAAGGATCCTATGATTGGGTTTAGTCCTGTACGCACCAATAGATTGAAATATTGTTATGGATTCGTGCTAATGTGTCTGCAGTAGGTCAGGAGGGTAGGCCGACGTATCCTGAGTGAGGACCTTGCATTATAATGAGTAGACTTAAGGACTCCTTGGTGGGCCTCCTTACCCCAATTTTGTGTCAATAGTGGCATGAATATCTAGTAGGTATAGATTGTTGTAGATGAAGGGCTGATTGACTTCTATGGCCTCTTTTAACCCCCTACGCAAAAAGGGGGGGTGCTATTAGTTCAATGTGTGTATCTGTTCTTACTTATATTGATACCACGGTCTCACAGAAAACCGTTAGTGAAGCAATGTTTGCATTGCTTTTCGCCGCGTGAGTGAGGTTACCGGAAGCCCTAACCCTTCCCTCTCCCCTATTCCCGTCCTTCCCCTCTCCTCCCCTCTAATCCCCCTCTCCTGTTCCCGCTCTTCTCCCCGCTCCCCCTCTTAACCTTTTTCCACCTTAAAGGGCGGCAACGCACTTGTGGCCTTTGAGTTACAGGTGCCCATCGGCGGCGATAGTCAGTTACCATCAGGTGACCCGTCTGCTCGTTTGCCCCTATACCATAAAAAAAAAATATGCTTATATTTAATGAAGTTGAAACAAGTTGAGTACTCTTAAACTTATATCTAAGTATAAAATATGCATAAATGTTATGCCCACGGTTATAATTATAAAAAAAAAATTAAAGATTTTTTTAAAGAGAGAAAAAACAAGAAGAAGTCTTTTCGTATTTTGTATTTTGTCAAAAAAGTATCGGGAATTGATAATTTAATTGTAATTCCAAATTCAATTCAAACCGATAATTCTTTTGTGTGGTTAAGTTGGCACAATTGTTTTCTATATTGGCGCGAAGGTTGAGCAATATCTGTTATATAGTTTGTTTTCAGTACTCGATTTTGTAAGCTCATCTCAAGAGTATTTTGCGATTTTTATAATGGATAAAAACATCGAACAAAAAGTTTGTCTTAAATTTTGCATTGGAAATGGAATTTCATGTTCAGAGTCACTGAAAATGTTACAGAAAGCATACGGTGAATCGACTTTATCAAAAACGCGTGCATATGAGTGGTACAGTGCATTCAAAAGCGGTCGAGATTTGTTGGAACATTTACCTCGCTCTGATCGGCCATCAACGTCTTCAGCTGTAGTTAACATTGCTAAAATGAAGGAAATTGTAACTGAAAATCCTTATTCAAGTTTGAGAGAGATTAGTGAGATTAGAATTAACGACTTTCGAATTTTTCCTTTATTTGTGCTGAGACCTTGCTTATTACCAAATTCCATGATTCTAGGTGAATAATAGTACCTTTTAATCATTAAATTTATACGTGAAGACAATTCTTTGTAGCCCTTTTTAAGAAAATTTCGGAAACGTAGTAACGTGAATTTTGGAATATTTACAGTTTATATATAGAAAAAGTGCAGAAAGCTAAAATATTTAAAATATGTCTTACAACTTTAAAAATAGCTTGAAAACGCGAAATTACACGCGTCTAGTATATGTGATCCTACCTGTCATGGTAAGTAAGTCTATACAATGACAGCTCAAGTTATACTGGCCAATGAAACATCATGATCGAAATTCGACCACCACGCTATCTCTAGTTTTCCTAAAACCACCAACAATTTTCATATAGGTTACAAGATGTTACCCGTTACAACAAATGATCGATTACATTAATATTATAACATACTAGCAGCGCCCCGCGGTTTCACCCGCGTAAGTCCCGATCCCGTTTGAATATCGGGATAAAAAGTAGCCTATGCGTTAATCCAGGTCTCTAGCTATCTACATACCAAGTTTCATCGCAGTAAGTTCAGTGGTTTTTGCGTGAAAGAGTAACAAACATCTATCCATCCATCCATCCTAACTTTCACATTTATAATATTGTGGGATACACAAAATATTATCTACATCCGATCAGCCGTTTTACCATCCATCTTTCCATCCATGCATACTTACAAACTTTCACCTTTATTTATTAGTAAGATTTGGGTAAGACCAAAGAAAAGTGGATGACAGTCTTGTACCATAACGTGTAGCTGAAATAAACTTATCACTTATGTATCTTTACCCTGATCATTTTAACCATGTTTATGCGAAGGCCCAAAAAGGTAGAGTAATATTTTCAGGGTTCATGCACATTACAAAGAAAGTGAGATTCTTCATTCCATCATAACTTATAAACACCTGAACAGATTTGGAATGTATGGGGTACCGTTAGAATTTTTTTTGTAGTCTTTTTATGTCATAATTTAACAGTGATAAATTCAGAATATTTAATAAATATAATATGGTTACAGTTAGCAAGGCACATCTACTAAATGTATATGTTTTGGACCAAGTGATTAACCATTGCATTATTTAATGGCCGGGCAATATGAATAATGACAATTAAAATCGGATTATGTGATTAATACTTATTTGAAGTTCGTTATTTATCAAATTGTCTGATCATTATGAATATTGCTACATAACTGTCGGATAAGTTGATAATTAACCCAATAATGGACATGTATGTACTTATTGGAATGAACATAATGAATGTTGGATTTTTGGAATTGGAATGGCGTCAAGGGTAAGAGGTCTAGAATACACTAATGTGGTTGTAAATAAAAAAAAACTGGGCAACCCAAATTACCATCAAAGTGATCACGATATGTCATCACACTCATCACCTCTCCGAGGCTAACCGTTAAGTGGGATTTCTACATCGCAATAGATATATAACACATGTACAATTACTACATTAAAAAAAATTTACTAAATGTATATTTTTTTAATGATTAATAAATATCACAGTTAAAATACATTAAAGTACTTACAAAAAAAATACATAGATATCAATAGCAATAAAGGCTAAAAATAAAAATATTTAGGCAGTTTAGTGTCCAGCAAGAAACTTTTACTCGTAACTTATTCACGGCAATGTTTTTCGTTCGTTCACAAAACCATAAATAAATCAATCAAAGTTAATGTCAGTGTCAGTTTATCTCAACTGAAGTGCTACGTGTCGCTTGGTTCTCCTACGTGACGATCCTCGCTGATGAGGTGCTATAGAAAGCGATTGTCACTCGGTCAGAAACCTAATGTGTTCTCGTTCGTTACTCGTATAGAATTTTCCTCCCCTGGAGAAAGTCCTTGTCCTGCTTTGTATGTAGGTACATTGGGTACATACCATGGCGTTGTTTAAATATTCTACTTCACACTATCACTTTTATGGGTATGTAATATCTTGACTGATTTATATAATTTTGGCGTAAGTGCCAAAATTACTACTACTGGGACCGAATGTGGACGAGACATACACAAATTCAGCAAATTAGTCTTATATTTTCAAATTCTGTATTTAATGTCTTTTTTTTTGTATTTTCCATCTATTCTCTTTTAAAATTTTTCCTATTTAAAAAGCAATGATAGTTGAAATAAGTATCTTTTATGACAATACATTAAAAGTTAACATGTTTAGTTTATTTAATCCTGTAATACTATAGAAAGATACTCTTTCACCTAACAATAACTTTAAAATTTTGATATAAATCTTTATAGCAGGTGCTATAAAAGGTAGTACAAATAAAATCATAGTTTCATTGATCATTGATTTATTATAATATAAAATAAATAACATTATCAGTCATACATCACAGTCACGCAGTCATTCACCTTTTATTTTAATAAATAAGTTGCAGTAAGTACATAGTATTTACACAGTTACGATTTCGAAACGAAACCGTTTTATTTGGTCTTTGTTATCTGTGCCCGTTTATAGCGCATCGGAAAACCGCGGGATAAACGAGTTCGGATACGTGGTCGTGGTGTTGTTAGAATACGTTCGGATATTTTAGTGGTAAGCATTGTAGGCCAGTTCTTGAGCCAGCTCCTGGGGTTCAGCATCTCTCCTACGGCGGGTGGCAGCATAGGCAGCGTCCCATGGACCATGGGAAGCGATCTGAGGGTGGGAGTTGTCCGCCGCAATCTGGGTAAACTACAATGTTAGGCAATGGATAGTCGAGTTGTGAAAGAAAGCTTGTGCAGAATAAACTCTATGCAGTGTGATACCAAGCGTTTATATTGAATACAGTTTTAGAGATGTTTCGTCTTTGTAGTGTGCAAAGGTGCAAAAAGATTTCTAATTAAAGTGTGCTTTAAGGCTGGTGTATTTATTTTTCACTTTTTATGAAGCACCAAAAGGAAAGACCTCTAAACATATTTAATTAAAGTGACAAACTAAACTTTTATGAATATGGGGTTAAAAATTAAGTAAAATGTTCAACTCACCTTCTTGCAAAGTTGGAAGATGGCCAGGGCAACGGAGACAACAAAGGAGAAGAAGGACAGCTGCAGAGCGTTCCAGGCCTTCAAACCCAGGACACCGAGAGCCAAGGGGATGAGAGTCATAGCCTTCAACAGCACGAACACGAGAATGGGGACAATGATCTTCTTGAGCTTAGCTTTGCGGGCTTCACCGACAGATCGGGCACCTTCTTTGTTAAACTTGACGTTGAGAGACAGCTCATCATTGTCAAGGTTCCTGGGGCTTACAGTGATCTTGGTGTCAACAATGGGAAGCTTGAAAGTTACGTCGTGAGACTGAATGAAGTTCTCAATGCTATCGAAGAAATCACCAGTAGACCGGCTTGTCACATCATTGGCAACACCATTTTTCGACACTTCAACGGCTTCAGAAATCTGAAAAAAAGAAAAATGGGTATTAATTTAATTTTAATTAATGTAAATTTTTCTTTTTGTTTTTAGTTTAAAAATAATATATTTAATGGAAAATTAGGATACCTGGAAGGTGTCCTTCTTGAAAATGGAGTCCAATAACGACATAACCTTGTATTTGATGCATGCTGTGGGGTCAGATCCTTCAGCGCAACCAGATCTCATCTCCTCGACCATGCCGTCCATTGGCGTGCCTTTCCAGAAGGCATCCTTGGCGGGCTGGGCAGCCGCGCTTCCGAAAAGGGCCAAAGCCAAAAGGCACACTATTTTACTGGACACCATTTTGCTTCGATCCCGTGGTGCTTACCGAACGATGGCTGAATTGTTTGTGATAGTTTCGACAAGAATCCTTTGGTTTTTATACAGCTATTTCAAATTCAGCACGTAGTCTGCAGTTCCGGTAGGCATTGTCTTTCAATGTACGAGTAGGACGTGCACATGTGACCTTCTGGCACGGAGGGTACCCAAGTGTAAGGGAAAGCTATCTTGTACGAATCCTTAAGATATGAAGTACGAAACGTCTTAAGTCCTATTATTGATATTCATTAATCGTACGTTTAAGTCACTAGTTTGCAGCGCCTTTTCTGTTGTTTGTGACACCATTCCTTGATTCGTAGAGGCATGATCCAGTTCGCGTGTCTCTATCTTTCTTTTACTTGGTTGTTACAGTGAGAGCGAGAAGTGCTATATATTAAGTAGCGAGGTGTTTGATATGGAGGAACCGATGTGCGTACGCGCATCTTTGCATACATAATGGTGTTTAAGTCGATATCATTGAACTTTACAGTCTGGGAGAGCACTTCATTGAACTCTCAAGTTTATCAGCTGCTCGGAGTAAAAAAACTTTCGGGTGAACGTTAATTAGTATACTGTCATTTTTATTGTTTTGACATAAAATAATGATATCATACATAGAAAGGTCAATCGGATTTCAAAGAAAAGGATTTTCTTTTTTAAATTAGTTTTAGTAAACCTAATATGAACTGGCGTAGGGTTCTGGTCTAGGAAGATTTTGGTAAATCTCAGTATCTGGGCCATAATCACCCGAACATTTATATGATTTAGTAATATTTGGAGCAGGAGCAGCTTAGAAGGGAAATCACAGATGGTTTGCATTCGCTCACCCGTTTAGGGACCGGCCTATCACAACGATGCAGAACAGCGCTGGTCCTGGCTACTCTTTTATTAAATTCTAAATCATTAATGTGCCACTGATCTAGGTAGAAGGTAAAAGGTAGAATAATCTTTATTGTACACCAGTACATATTGCTTAAAGTTAATTTACAATATTGATATGTTCAAAGGGCGGTCTTATCGCTAAAAGCAATTTCTTCCAGGCAACGTTGGGATTTAAAAATAATGACCAGTAATATAATGGGTAGTTATGGTGTGGGAATCAAAACGTGTTAGGTTTAAAACTAGTAAATGATACAGTAAATGATAGACCTACATGGGTCTTTCGCTAAAAAATATAAATAGTAATCATCTCTTGGTTCAGACATCACTACATATCACTACATTATTATAAAACAAAGTCCCCCGCTGCGTCTATCTGTCTGTCTGTTCGCGATAAACTTAAAAACTACCTACTTAACGGATTTTCATGCGGTTTTCACTATCAGACAGAGTGATTAATGAGGAAGGTTTGGGTGTATAATTTGTATCCATGCAAAGCAGGGGTCGGTTGCTAGTTATTATTATATTATTATAAAAATCTTTTTCGCAAAAACTTAAACCGACGAAAAGAACTAAAAAGCAAAAAAATAATAAACCTTAAGTCTTAAGTATTGAGCTTATTTACATAAACTATCAAATTTTATATAAACTTATTTTGAGCCGGCGCCAAACAACAAACTGATTAATTATCAAAATGTTATATGTACCTACGTAAGTAAATAATATTTTTATTATTTGGCGCCGATTCAAAATAAGTTTATATAAAATTTGATAGTTTATGTAAATAGGCTTAAGACTTAAGGTTTATTTATTTTTTGCTTTTTAGTTCTTTTCGTCGGTTTAATTTTTTGCGAAAAAGATTTTTATTTTATGGTTTTTTTCATCATCAGCTCAGCTACATGATGTGATGATTTCTAAACGCAAAACCTGATAAAGTAATGAAAAGTAAACAGAAACACTATTCGTTCCTACAATTTTCGAGGGTTTCTCTCAATTTTTTCAGGATCCCATCATCAGATCCTGACTTCCTTGACATGGGACCACTCTTGAGGTATACCCTATCTAACAAAAAAGGAATAATCAAAATCGGTTCATAAATAACGGAATGAGGGCTGAACAGACATAAAAAAAAATATATATAATACGGTCGAATTGAGAACCCCCTTTTTTTGTCGGTTAAAAACAAAGATCCCTGCTGCGTCTGTCTGTTCGCGATAAACTGACAAACTACTTAACGGATTTTCATGCGGTTTTCACTAATAGACAGAGTGATGCATGAGGAAGGTTTGGGTGTATAATTTGTTACGATTTTGTGTAAATTTATTGAAATATGTTGATGATTGTTAAAGATGTACCTGAAACCTCTGCTGACTTTCTGCTCTGACTCTGCTACCCGTGCGAACCCGAGGCGGGTTGCTAGTTATATTATAATTATTAAAATAGGTTCAATAGAAATCTGCAATTTACGAGTTGAAATTCTTCTTTACTAAGAAAATAACCACAATGCAAACCTTCATTTAGTAATCAAAGACGCTGTAGTTTACACTAAAAGTGTAGCCATGTTCATTTTAGTACCTTACTTTCTATCGACCACTACGATCGTGTCCTAAGGTTAAAGTTAAAAATAATGGTATTAATTGGCTTTTCACATAGAGATTACTGAAACAGCAACTTGTACCTCAAGTCTATGTCCAAAGGCATAGTAAGGTTGGCCACGGCTGTAACTAGGAAACTCATTGCCTTCAATCAATCGTTCATCGAAAGAGATTCAATAAGATTAAAAATGAATCCCTATTTCATTCCGTCACGCCATAACTTGAAAACGACTTACTCGATTTCTTTCATCCTTTTTTTATGTTTGCTGATACTTTCTAGAAGGTTGAAAAATAATAAAATTGAGCAGAAAATTGATTCTCGTGGGTAAAATTTGAATTTCCACGCGAACGAAGTCGCGGACAACAGATAGTTATTAAAAAAAAAAGACTACCAACTAAAGTAAATACCTGTGCTACTTTTGAGTTCAACATTAGTAGGATTCAAACCAGCTATCTCTTCATCACATCTTTGACTTCAGTCATTACGCTACCACCCGTTGTATATTTTGTTACGGAACATCACTTATTTATTACTAGCCGTTCCTCTCAGCTGTTTATGATCACTGCTCTGCTTCTAAAAAAGCCGTAGCGTAATTTTACATAGTCTATATACCTACCTCTATAAACACTCTATCCAATACAAAAAGAATTATTCAAATCTAACTGATAGTTTTAGAGATAAGCGCGTTTGAACAAACTAACAATCAAACACAAAACTCTTCAGAACTTTATTAAACGTAGTACCTAGTATCACTACTCACTACAAATTATAAAACAAAGTCCCCCGCCGCGTCTGTCTGTCTGTTCGCGAAAAACTGAAAAACTACTGAACGGATTTGCATGAGGTTTTCACTAATAGATAGATTGATGAATGATAAAAGTTAAGGTGTAAAATTTGTTAAGATTTCGTGCAAATTGATTGAAATATGCTGATGATTGTTGAAGATGCGCGCTACCCGTGCGAAGCTGGGGTGGGTTGCTAGTATATTAGATTATTTTAGCGGCCCGCCCTGTCTACGTCCAGGTTGAACAATAATTTGTAATGTATGTACCTTTTGCCTAGCTATGTCCATCTGGAATGATGTACTTTTTTATAGCTATCAAATGATGTAAGAGTAAGGCCTGTGCTTATTTCATAAGTTCTGTAAATTTAGAAAGTTAAATACGCACTCCCATTTTTTAATATTAGTGTAATTATAGATTAGATATATATATATTTGTTTAATATTTTTATAATTGCGGAAAACTAATTTAATAAATTTAAATAAATTGTATTATCACGCATAATACAGAGTGTATTTGAAAAAGGAACACTTATTTAAATTACTGAAAGGACATGACTGTAGCATGCAGTTACAATAAGATTTTTTGAAAAAAACTGTCCGTTTACAAGTTATGAGTGTTATATATAACCGTTGGAATCACCAGGTATTTTATCCTCCGTTTCTCATTAAAGCGAGTGGAACGTACATATTTTTTTTTTATTTTGGAACTATTCACTCATTTATTGAGAAAATCCATAAAAACCAACTTAAAAAAAAATCAAAGTTAGTTTTTATGGATTTTCTTAGGAACGGAATGAAAAATTCCAAAGTAAAAAAATATGTATTATTTAAAATCTTTAATTTTACACATACGTACTACTTTTGTGAGGGAACATACCTGGCAATTCAAACTGTCATAATTTGTAAACGGATATTTTTTATTTTTTTATTCTAATTGTAACAGCATGCCAGAGTCATGCCAGAGTCATGACACAGGTCATGCCCTTTCAGTGATTTAAGTAAGTGTTCCTTTTTCAAATACACACTGTATAAAAAGGAAACATACATGAATAAATTTTCACACCAGGGAGGGGGGATCAAAAAATCATGAAATTCGTGTAACGTAATTTTTGGATGGCCCCTTACGCTAAAGCATCGGAGGTCAAATCCGATGGCATGACTTAATCTGATCTGACAAACATATTTTCGCAGTTATAATATGTGTAATATTTGTAAGAATTATATTAACCACAGACTTTTTTTACTGAGAGGGCTCTGACTTCCCGGCCCGGCAGTTCGAGTTACAGTTATGCGACCTTGACCTTCTTACGGATAGATTGGAGAGTGTAAACAATAGGGTTACACTCTCCAATCCATCCGTAATATTCCAATCCTTTTATTGCTTTACCTACCATTCCCTTTTATTTTTTTCCATCTTCAATTTTCAGTCCGGTTCACGCCAATAGGCTTGCCTCCTTTTACGTGAGTAGGGCCAAATTAAAGTTGGTAAATGTGGGTGTTTCATACGCGTCTACCTACCCCTGCGGTGTTCCAGGCGTGTTTATATGTACGCATATTGTACTAGTTGCGTCCCGCGGTTTCACCCACGTACGTCCCGGTGCCATGGGAATATCGGGATAAAAAGTAGCCTATGTGTTAATCCAGGTTTTCAGCTATCTACATACCAAGTTTCATCGCAATCGGTTTAGTAGTTTTTGCGTGAAAGAGTAACAAACATCCATACATCCTCACAAACTTTCACTTTTATAATATTAGTAGGACAAGTAGGATTAACTACGGATGGCTGTTGCTCCTACGTTATTTGATAGAACATATTAAATCCCAAGATATTTTTAAACATACTTATTAATGTAGGAACCCCCAGAGGGACGGGTTACGACCTAACCTACAAATAATCAAAGTATTTTTTAAGTTGGATCTATTGACGGGATGGTCACTGCTGTGAGGCACACCACAGCTCCACCATCAGCAAACCCTCATAGCTTCAAGAGAAATAGTAAATCTTAATAACCAAACAAAAAAATATGTAAATGTAATTAACGGTTAGAATTGTACGTGCTATAATTATTTGAACTGTCTAGCTAATAATAAATAATAAACTGTAAAGTAATGTCTTATCTAGGGTCTATTAATATTTTGTGGATACTACATCGAACAGACATTAAGATCTTTACTTTCCTATACCGACTTTAGAAAGTAATTTTCTTTGCAACTTCTATGAACAGAATTCTAGACAATATAAATATCTAGAGATGACGTGATGTGAAAATCTTGTGTTGTAACCGGATTATGATATTGTTTACATACCACACGAAGCCTTATGTACATACTCATTTACATATATATAACATTGTAATAATGTATGTAATGTAAAACCTAAGTACTATGTAAGAACACTCTTTATGGAAATTAAACATTGTATAATGCTACAACATATGGTTATTGGTGCCGATTCTATTGTACACTCGACTAAACTAAAACCTGACTTAATTTCTTCATTTGAAATCAACCCAGTGTTCTTCGTAATAAGGTCTATTTGTTACTGGCATCTATTTCTCTGCGCCGCCAAATTTCACTAAAACCTGTCAACGTATACTCAACTTTATTTCCACAAAGCGAGAGTCTCCATTTATTCAAACGCTGTATAATTGCCGTATAAAAACTTGTTCAAAACGAACAAGGATGACGTGTTTTTAATCTACACCTACGAAGACGCTTACTAAAAACACAGAGCAAAAGAGATGGCATTCAATGGATAGCGGCTCTCGCTACGTGGTATTAAAGTTTCGACAAATAAATTGCTTATTTCGATAGCGACATATGTTACCTACTTGTTTCAATTTGAAATAAGACCTTGTTTTGAAGGGTACAAGGTTTACATCCTATGTGAAGAAAATTTTGTGAATTTTAATTTAGCGACGACCTACCAAGCTATAGTATATTTGAACTGTTCCCCAAAAATAGACCATTCCTTCTTAACGCTTAGGATCTCGGACACTCTTAATTGATCAAAAACTTTGTATGTGTATAATATTTTGCTAAAGTACAGAGTATCGTTGCACGCCTCTTCCAATTTTCTAAATATTTACATACTTTTGTAATTGATGACATGTCCTCAGTCGGTGTTGTGACTAAAACTACAAAATGAAATGCCCGAGTTTCTTGTAGCATCTTTTGACTTTATTTGTTATATTAAGTTTATCGAAACTTTAGCCACTTTTTCTGTAAATGTCGTTCACAACTCAACCAAAAATTTTAAAGAACCCTGCGTATATGGAGACCATCTACGAAAAAAAACTGTACATACAGGTGTTTATGTAGGCATTTTGGCAATATCCGGTAAGTGAGAACATCATGTCGCACCGTGGCGTGCGCTAAGTCATCCATACCGCGCACTCTTTCTGTGTCACAGATAAGATAATAGTTACTTCGTCCTGCGTGCCAATCCTGTCTTTGATTTGTTTGCGAATGGGTGGATGATTTTAGTTTTGGTTTTGTACGTATTATATATATTGTATATATAATTATATTATATATAAGTATAGTATATATAAGTATTTGTTTTGATTTATATTTATTTACCTATCTTGGTTTTTATTTGTTTTTTTTGTATTGATGTATACATGTCTTTAATTATTGGTTATTGGTAAAACCGTTTTAATTAAAGTAAATAAATAAATAAATCTCATTTCTTTCTGTTTTGCTAATAATTATATTATATTTAACTCCATTAACCAGCTAAATATTTTTGTTAGGAGTGGAATCACTTCCCGCAATATTTCGATACCAGTTTTACCTTTATTCTTCATACTATACCTATAATCACACCCTACATGACACTTATATGCACAAATAAGTGTCATGTAGGGTGTGATTCCTGGACTTATTCTGGTTCTCAATTAGGCGCCCCTCTCGAACATGTATTAATTTCTTAAATGCAATCAAATAAGTGACACAAATACTTGTCGTATTGTTTACGGGTGATATCCAATTGTTATTGATCCGGTGTTTCGTTACCATCTTGAATACAAATATGGTGTCCATTTGCGTCCATAGTTCCGCCATGGTGAAAGTGATGGCATAGGTGAACTATTAATTACACTTACACATATTAATGAGTGAAAAATTTCAACAGAGTTATTTTTTAAAGAGTTTTAGGTGTTAGATTTTCTAGTTGCGTGTTCAGTCGTCACTGGTTGATTAGATAGACGGTGGCGAGAAGCCTAAAGAATTGAAATTGCGTATTAAAAGTCTATTATGTTTTACTATGTTGCATTAAGTCGCTTTCTCGTCTGTCTCTCTTTTTTGATTAGATTTAGTATAGATTATTTATTTATCTTTTAACTGTAAAGCCGATGTGCTAGACACTACTGGCCTGTTGGTCTAGAGCGAGAGGTCGTGGGTTCGACTCCCACCCTGGACAAATAATTGTGTGATGAGCATGATCATTTGTTTGGGTTTTATCTATAATAATATTATGTATGTATTTAGTAATATGTAAGTACATTTATCAGCAGTCTGGTTACCATGGTAAAAGCTCTGCCTAGTTTGGGATTAGATGGCCGTGTGTAAGATGTGTAAAGTTAATATTATTATAATTATACACCACGTGTTATTAAGACGAGTTCTTTGATCTGTCCGGTTGACAATTTTCAACCGTTTTTCAAATAACTTCCCGTCTTCTTCCAAGGAAAAAATAATCGCATATTTATTTGATCTCTTTTGTTGATGGTAACAATTTTAAGCGTGTTTTTCAATAGCATATTGGAGAAGGTACGCTGAGAAACTTTAGCACAGTCAGTAAATTTCAAGACAACATTTGTTTCTTTTAATAAAGTGTCATGATCATTTCGATAAATGTCACTTCAAATCGTCCACAGATAAGAATGAAGCATGCAGGGTATAAGTTAAGTGTTACGTTCATGACCCACTGCCAATAATCCAATAACCTGCTTGGCTCAAAACTGATGAGTTGAGTTGAATAACAAGTGGACACATTCTATTGTTTTCGTTTATAAACTTGTCCAAATATTAAATAAATTATAATACTAATATTATAAACGTGAAGGTTTGTGAGGATGTATGGATGTTTGTTACTCTTTCTCGCAAAAAAAAAAATACTACTAAACCGATTGCGACGAAACTTGTTATGTCAGATCAGATCAGGGATTAACACATAGGCTACTTTTTATCCCGGTATTCCCTCAGCATCGGGACTTACGCGGGTTAAACCGCGGGGGCAGCTAGTATTACATAAACGTTCTTGATAATAATATCTTCAAGTTGCATTCATATTAAAAAAAGAGAGTTAAGAAAAAATAACTTACCATTTATTGGAGCCAGTTAACTCACCAGTGGAATCGAAATAGTTAGAAGTGATTAGAAGGCCCGGACTGCCTAGAAACAGTCAGTTTGAGGAACAGGTATGCCCTCTGACCTTCTTACACTTCCAATTGAAACCGTGTAAGTAAAATATACTATTCTTCCATTGCCTTCCCTTCTACCCTACCTTTCCCTTTCAATATACTCCCAATTTTCCCATCCATTCCCAAAGTGCCCGGTTAGCAGCAATAGGCTTGCCCCTTATTACTGGAGTGGGATCAACTTATATTTGGCTAAATACGGGTTTAATACGTCTTCACCCCTTGTGTATGTATTATGTAAATACTTTTCGCGGTCTTCAATAGGATCTTAGAGTTTGAATTGTTTTTTTTTTATCGATCGTAGATCTTTTGTGATCGATGCCAATATACGTTCTTGTTTATCTTGATTGCAGGCCTATCACATACTTTGGTCCTGTATTCGTGTGGCATTTCTAAGGAAATTAACCCTTTGTTACTACTAAACTAGTTAGCACACGTTTTAGAATTTGATTTCCGAGTACGATTTGCGTGTTCGATATAATGTACAACACTCACAAATACAGATCAATAAAACATCTTAAATAATAGGATGGTAAATGGTATGTAGAAAGACGAGTTTAACCGATAGCTGAGGTACTAACTTTTAAACTTTCGCGTTCCATGATATAATATTATCTACGTATTAACGGGAATTAACGCGATCACGAAAAGGTATTGCATACCTCTGAATTGCCTGACATTTCGACCAGGTTGCACTGGCCGTGGTCACAGGCTGACTGGCTCAGCGGTGCAAGCCCTCCGTCGTCGACATCGTGAGGTAGAAGGTTCTTCATCCACCTCCACTTTTTTGATATTTTTGATATTTTCGTTTCGCCATGTACCGTCACGTACTATTCTAACAGTGTCCCTATTCTGTAAGCAAACCGATGTGGCCCTATTCTGGTGTTCACCCGACTGCGCATAAAAGCGAGGTGGCATGATTTTTATCACTGGATTCCACGTTGTAGATAATTTGAAACCATCTTCCCGATTGAAAGTTTTGTGTTTTTTAATTTCAATCGCTTCACGTACAACTCTTGAGTAAAAGTGACGTTCCGTGGAGAGGACTTGCGTACGGTGAAATTCAATCCAGTGATTGGTGCCCGCATCGAGTGCATGTTCTGCAATCGCTGATTTGCTAATCTGTCGGTTCTTCACAGCAGCGATGTGTTCTTTGACCCTTTCAGCAATAGTCCGCTTTGTTTGGCCAATGTAGGAACTACCACAGCTGCAGTTTATTTTGTAGACACCTGGAGTTTGTAACGGCAAGACGTACTTCGGTGTACCCACGATGTTTTAAACCTTTATTACTTTTTTGAGACTTTTTGAAACTTAATTCAGAGGTATGCAATACCTCTTCGTGATCGCGTTAATTCCCGTTAATACGTAGATAATAAGATAGCTGAGGATTCTTCCAGATAATCCAAGGAGGGTAATACACCTATTCATGGTATGTATATTACACTTGTTTGACTGGCCTGTTGGCCTAGTGGTTAGTGACCCTGACTGCTAAGCCAGAGGTCGTGGGTTCGATTCCCAACCAGGACAAAAATTTGTGTGATGAGCACGATGAGTGTATATATGTGTGTGTATGTATATATATATATGTGTGTGTATATGTATATATATATATATATGTATGTGTATGTGTGTGTATATATATATATATATTGGGTTACAAGTTGCGTATTATTTACTGTACAATTATTTAACATAATTTTTATTTGCACCTACTTCTTTTCTCTGCATCACCCAATGGTTGACTGGTAGAGAATGCCTTAGGCATTAAGTCCGCCAATGTACCAAATGTGCATAAAGTTTAAAATAAAAATAAAAAATAATTTGTTCTGTGTCTGGGTGTAATTTATCTAAAATATGTATGTATTTAGAAATATATAAGTATGTTTATCAGCAGTCTGGTTACCATAGTACAGGCTCTGCCTAGTTTGGGATCAGACGGCCATGTGTGAGATGTGTGGAGTTATTATTATTATTTCAATCAGCAATAAAGTCAAGAACTTGGGAATTTTTATTGATAACACCTTATCGTGGCATGGGGTCCTCAGGTTCAAGAGGTTATCCGTAAAGTGTATGCCGCAGAAGGATCTCTGCGAAGGCTAAGGAAATTTCCTCCGACTCCTACTAAGATTACACTTGCGCAAACGCTTTATCTTCCGTTTATTGATTATGCCGACATCAGCTATCTTAATCTCACCGAAGCACAACTTGATAAACTTGAGCGACTTAAAAATGTTTGCGTCAGTTTTATATTTGGCCTTCGCAAATGTGATCACGTTTTCCAGTTCTATCAAAGGTTCAAATGGCTTCCAATCCGCTTTTGCCGGAATACTCATATCCTTAAGTTTCTGTATAATATATTGTTTAATCCATTGACTCCCTGTTACCTCAAGGAACGCTTTAAGTTCCTTCATGACACACATTTAAAATGCCTGAGGTCAACTGAAAACTTGAGACTGGAAATGCCAGGACATTCCAGCAATTTTTATGACAAATAATTTACTGTGGAAGCCGTGTGTTTATAGAATGGATTGCCTGTTGCTATCAGACGAGCTTAACCGTGAGCTAAGTTCAAAACAAGGTTACAAAAGCATTATCTGTAACTATAAAATTATATTTAAAATATGATGTATACATTTTTTATTGTGTATATTTGTATGTCTATTTGTATAAATGTATTTTTATTTATGTATATAAGAGTACTTGAGTAGGTATAAGTAGGTATAATTATTTAGTATTGTATGTTTGTAATAGATGATAAGCATTAACAACCTTTTAATTTAACGTCAACGATTACCACCTGTTTAATAAAATAACTCCAATCCATCCCAAGGTTGCCTGGAAGAGATTGCTTTGAGATTGCAAGGCCGGGCGGCATTATCGCTTGTACACTATTGATAAGATACATCTCATGTTTACATATTCTTTGTAAAACCCTGGTGTACAAATAAAGTGTAATCTATCTATCTATCTACATTACAAAAACACTTTAGAAACCATATTAAAAAAAGGGGTCTTTACTGGTTTGAACTGCCTCGCCGTTTTTAGTATACACTTAGCCTCAATAAAGGCAAGGCAAAATAAGGCAATAAGCAACGCAGCCTACTACAACTCAGGAATATGTGCAGTTATGGGTCCGTACACAGAAGAAGCAGAGTAAAAGCAAGCAGAAGCTTGTTGGTGTACAAGTGCAGTGCAGTGCAGTGCAGCTTTTCATATTTCTTCATGTCACGTCTCACAAACTTGGAACTTTCGAGAATAAACAAACAAGGTAGTGTCCAAATGTTCTGAAACTTAAAAGTCGATTACCTCGTTGCTGACTTTTTTTAACTCCGGAAAATACCTCTTTCTTATCTATATTCATGTTTATATTACCTTACGCGGGCTAACGTTTGCTTAGTTAGATCAGTCTGTTGATGGCCTGCTGACCCAACATTTGCACTACATGACATAATTGTTGGATCAATATTAAATTTGTATGTGAATGACCTTCTGTTTTAGTCTAATTAGTAGAGATATTTATATCTATGTAAAGGTTTAAATATATCTAATTCTTTTAAACGAGCAATGTGAGTATTTTGGTTTGTAAGTTTAACGTTTATTATTTTTGGAATTTCTTTCTTCTGTGTCTCTTTTCGACAGCCATTTTTTGTTAGTCACTTTTTCTTGTTTTATATTCCAAGTGCTTTTGTTTTCCGAGAGTATTCTTCTCTGTGATATTTATTTATTCATGTTTTTTTTCATGTTGTCCTGACTTATACCGTTGTTTTATATCACATTCTCTTAAAACTCCTCGTAATGCATCCTATGAAAAAAGAAAAGCAATGCCCCCTTTGTTTAGGAATCGTTGCTGCTTCCTGCTAATGTTTTACCGAGGTGAAAGTGACCCATGTTTTGTACTTCTCTATTTGTTCGCCTCTCCCTCTGATTAGGAAAGAATATGGTGGGGAAAGGGCGTGGGGGTAGAAAGGTTCACTGACTCTACATTATTTCGGAACCGGGGACTGTTCTGACTTTTACGTAGGTATCGAAAGCGCTTGTCTGGCGCTTGTCGAGAGGGCAGCATTGTTTATTATGCTTCAAATAAATGGAGTCTTCGGAAGTGGTGTCCAGGGCCAGGGCCAGGTGATGGTGTCTTAGTGTAAAAAACCTAGATTATTAGAAGAACCACCATTGTTTTAGTTAGATAAGGTTTAATGTCGGAGACGTTGTGTGCTTCTACTCCGAACTCGAAGTTTTTACCCGTGCTGTGGCTAGTCAATAATTAGTTAGGTGTTAGTCTTAGCACGTGACCGGATATAGGTCATAGATAATATATAAATAGGCATTTCAGAACTTTACAAAATTACAAAAAAAAAATATAGTATAGCCAAGTCTATATGTAACACACATGTAAGTGCTAACAATAAATTAGAGATAGATTTTAAAGACGTTTTTAAACAATATTTAAGGATTTTCTTGAAATAAAAAATATAGTTTAACGGTGCTAATAGCGTATCGTTAAAAATGATCTATCCTTTTAAGACCTTCAAAAATGCATTTTTTTACGTGTTCAGTTACCTTCATTCTATGGAAATAAATTTTTTGATTTGAACCAGTTTAAATTAGATTTTAGAGAGAACTAAAATGTGTTTCGAGACATAATATGACACCTGAGTTTATAAAATTTTGACTTCATTCTTTAATTATAATTCGAATACTACAGATTTTTCAATGTGTTAAAATATTGGTACTTACTAAATAATTTTTATATTATACTCAAACACCGTTATCCCAGACATTTACGCAGTTGTAATGTCAACATTACAATGCAAACTGCATTGTGCCTACGCCGAGCCAATCAATTCCGATTATTAATTCATTGCCACGCCTAGGAAGCGCTGCCAAGCCAAAACTAAGGATCGAAACCCACACTTGGTGAGCTGAGGCCACCGTACAAGTTTTCATATGACCAATCGTTAGTGACATTACCGTCATCATAGTGGACACAAGCGTTAGTGAAAAAATTCAGCTCAGTGATATAAAATTCTCATTACCTTATAAACCACATCCCATTTAAGGATATGTCTAAAGTAACTGTTACTAATTTCTCCAAGAGAACTGGAAGTCCATTTCAAAAAGGCAAAGAATCCCCAACAGAGGCGAAGATTATCCACGAAGAAGTCTTGGAGAAAAGTGCTTTTGAAAAGCAGAAAGAAAAACAAAATGAATTGTTACAGAAAGTGAGCAAAAAAACTTCTGAATATCAGTCAAGTAAACCGAGTTCCGGTGTGTTCACTGAAGTTGTTACTCACGGCGCGTTTATGTCGAAGACAGTTAATAAGCCTCAGAAAGTAGAAAGTCCGCCCCCGCCAAAGATCAATGCATCGAATGGATCTAAATCTTTTCTCGGTTTCCCATCGTCGGCTAATGACTTAGCTCTTGACGCAAAGTCTGATCTAGAATCCGATTCAAATATTTCAACAGAGAAAAAGGAAAAAGTTATTCAGAAACTATTTGTTCTCGTCTCGATGGTACAACACGTTTACGAGTCAAAAGTGAGAATTATGACGGAGTTCGAGAAATATAAAGACACTCACACAAAAAATGAGATAAGAAGAGAAAAGGAGCACTCAGAACAGTTATATAAATTGAATATGAGTTTTCAAAATGAAGTTGTGCAATCAATACAAAGGCTAAAAAGTGAATTAGATATTTCTAGGAATGTTACCTTAAATATAGAAAAAGGTTGCAGTGGGCACAGTCTTAAAGATACTTCAGTTGATTTTAATACTACAGACGAAAAAAAAGATATTAATTGTAATGAAAAAGGTATTGACACAGTCGAAGGCAGTGGAACAATAAACATTGACAATAACTGTGAACGTGAGGGTGAAATAACACAACATGACGTAAATAAGGATCAGTAACTTTAATTTCAAGCGACTGTATTGTACCTAACGGGTAAGATATAATAATAAAATAAGTAATGGAAGGTTAGAAGTTCAAATCCAATCACAAACTCACTCTTAACTTGGAGGGGTTGTTGTTAATACCAAGATCCGAGTTTTAAGTATTGTTTAAAAATTGTGTAAATACCTGCATATTAATAAAGTACATTAATTATTGTCTTTGTATCATTTACAATGCAACTTCCCATTCATAACGACAGCTACACAACTTACAAGTTATAATTATAACATAGGTATTATTACATTTTTTTTTTTTAACAGAAGTTTATCGTAAGAATTAATTGACAGGAAGTCTCAATACAACCGTGATAGTAAGATATGTAAATAAATTTATTTGGATTTTTAGAATACATCTGGTTTTACTTAAGTGACCAGTGTAACCGACCTATAATTGTATAGACTTTAGACTGTTTAAAGGTCAAGACATATTACTTAACCTTATAGCCTTATAGCTTTAGCTAGTCGACCCTTATAGCTTTATGTCGCCGTTTTTACTTATATTTTAACTTTATAGCACATGTTGTTTAACAATTTTAGCTTTCCGTACTTCTACATATAAACTTTAAGAATGTATTCCAAATTTCACATTCCTGTCTCTGCGCGTTTGCCTAGAAAATGAGTACAAAGAATTCTCCTCACGCATTAATACTTAGATGATAGATTACAAAACAAAACCTACAGGTGCTTCCTTTATAGGTCAAGGTTATCTAGTGTTAAGAGCGAGTGGGCGTAAACAGAGGTTTGGAATGTAACTTTATTAATAGCCGAGACGTTTTCAAGACAAATATTGTTATTCACGCCATCTAGCGACTTTTGATGAAACTACGTAATATGTATTGACAGCTTAGTAATTTGGAACTTTAAATTCTTTTATTTTAACTTATAGGTTATTTTTAACTATGACAGAAAAAATGCTATATTCACGTGCATATTTATAATACATTGTTCATGTCATAACATTTTCGTGCACATATATTTTAATGTTTTTTCAATAATATAAGTAGAGGGAACTTTAATTTGATTTAATATACAATATTATTATGATTTATTGGATATGAAAGAGTTTTTTTATTCTGTCAATGACACGGTGCACTAATGCAGGGAAAACCCTATTACCTGAAGTCACCCACTTTCAAGAACTGTTGCTAACTTCATTTAGGTCGTAATGACCGACGCTGTTGCACGTAATTTGTAAAAAGACGTCTTGTGCTTATTATCCACAAAATATTATTTTGACCAAATGTGTTTATAGATATAAGATGTGCTGTGAAACTCAGTAGAACCAAGTGCCATTGACATTCGACCCGAGGTTTTAATTGAAGTGAGTCCAGCGATTAAGGTAAGCATTTGGTATTTTAATTCTTGTATTATATTTTATGAGGTTTTATTCTTTTTGTCTGCTTTTTATGAGTATGTCAAAATTGTCATTTTTGTAATCTGATGTGTTGATAGTATTTGTATGTACGTAAGTAGGTATGTTTATAAAGTCAAATACCTAAGGTCTATTGTTAAGTTTATAGATAAAAAATAGTTTAACCGTGGCTACGTATTTACTTACATAATATATTATACAGATAGTGTTCAGTTTAACGATTCATTCTAAAATAACTCCAGAATCTTGAAAACTACGGTTTAAACTGTGATAAGGTGATGTGAAGACGATGAAACCAATTAAACTGGTTTTAGACACGTTTTTCTGCTCCGAAGGGGTTTTTAATGACGCTTTCTTACTTTAAGTAAGAGTAAAATAAGTTTCTTACTTAATATACAAAATCTTTATTATATTATTAATAAGCTTGAAATCAACCCAAAACTTTTATTGATAAGATTTTTGATCTTATTTTATACTTGTCAACAGGGCTGACTTAACCATATAGGGCGCGCGCCAAATAGGGACAAATAGCTTACTGTGTAAGCAATGTCAGGTCGCGTCGCTATAGCCAAAAACATTAAGGACCCAATCAAAGTCTGGTAAGACAAACCTTCATCACATTATTCTTGTTTTTTCAGTTTTAGGTATGGTTCTATTGGTGTCTTAACTGGTTTACAGTCCTCCATTCTAAATTTTGTCAGAAGTTTTTTGATATATTTTTCTTGTTTAATTTTTATATTTCCTTCATTTTCACTTATCTCCATTCCAATATTTTTTTTCGGTTTTCCAATGTCTTTCATGTAAAATATTGTTTTTAATTTTTCTTTTATTGTTTTGAATATGTCTTTACAAGAATATGCCAGTATGATATCATCAACATACAACCCGAGTAGGTTTCTTACTTCTCCCTTTTTGAGTACATATATACAAGGATCAGCCACTGATGGAACAAAGTCTAAGTTTTGTAGTTCTAAATCTAGCTTTTTGAACCACTGACGACCAGACTGTTTCAGTCCATATAATGCCTTCTGTAAAATACATCCTTGGTCACCTTTTATCTTTATGATATCCTCTAACATTTTCCTTGCTTTAAGAAAAAGAGACATGTCTTCATTTGTACTTTCTTCAAGTAGTATTTCTGTTATATATTCTTCTAGATGTTCAGGTTTTTTCATGAATATTTCCTCATCTAGGTCTCCATTTAGGTATGCAGTAGTGACATCTAGTTGATGTAGTTACAGATTTTCTTGAACTGCAGTCGCTAGCAACATTCTAATAGAATTTAGTTTTACAACTTTTGCCCAGGTTTCTTTGTAGTCTAAACCGGGTCGTTGTATGAAACCACGAGCCACTAGTCTTGCTTTCTTTGTTTCTTCGTTTTCTGGGGCAGTTTTCTTTTTCAATATTACTTTATAGGATACGACTTTCATACCTGTCTTCTTCTCTACAATCTTATTTCAGATTTGATTGCATCTTTCCAGTCTTCATAAGGTTCGTTTTTGTCTTCACATAGGAGTAACGATTCTTCAGTGTCTAGTTCGTGATATTCATCAGATGACTCTTGATTAAGCTCATAATCACTTTGCCATGCAGGTGCTCGTTTGTTTCGTGTAGGTCTTACCACACATTCGCTCCTCCTATGTTCATGTGAGCTTTCTTCTCTCTCATGTTCTATTTCAGGTACATAATTCTGTCCTCTTTCAGGTTCATTAAATTCAGGATTATTATCACTTGAAGCTGGTTCTTCAGAATGTGATGTAACAGTAATATCTACAACAGGTAAGATTTTATTTTTATTTTCTTTTGTATTAATCACTGCTTTTACTTTTTCAGGTGTCGGCTGTACCTGTTCTCCGAAGATTTATTTATTACTTTTATGTATCTGCTTATTACAACACCTCTGTCAGGGATGTATATTTGGTATCCTTTTGCATTTTGAGCATAGCCAACAAATACTCCTTCTATAGCTCCTTCTTTGGCTGTGAATTTTCCTCTTCTGTTCTTGTCCAGCACAAAAGCTTTATTTCCAAATATTTTGAGATGTCTTCCTGATGGTTTACGACCTGTCCATTTTTCATAAGGTGTAGTATATTCCTTTAAAGCTTTTGTGGGGCTCCTGTTGAGTAGATAGTTGGCTGTATAAACAGCTTCGGTCCACAGCTGTTTAGGTATTGATCCTTCAATCATCAGACAACGAGCTTTGTCTAATAAAGACCTATTTTCTCTCTTACTTTGACGATTTTGCTGTGGGGTGTATGGTGCCGTCAGTCTTCTATTTATTCCATTTTCTTTCAGATATTCATCGAATTCACGATTGCAATACTCCGTGCCATTGTCAGATTGAAGGTTTTTATTTGTTTGTTATGGAATTTTTCAACTTTACTTCTGTACTCTTTGAATTTATCAAAGACTTCATTTTTGTGTTTAATGAAATATATGCAGCAGTACTTTGTGTAGTCATCGATGAATGTCACAAAATATTTTGCTCCTGACAATGTTACAGGCTGTATAGGACCACAGACATCGCTGTGAATCAACTCTAGTGTTTGTATAGATTGTGGGCCTTCTACTGAGTGAAATGGCAGCCTAGTCATTTTTCCTTTTATACATGTTTCTCAGTCAGCCAACTTTTCATTTTTTAGTTCCAGGCCTATAATAAGCTGATTTTTAGCTGCTTGCTTGAGATCATTCTCATTCAGATGCCCCATCTTTCTATGCCAATCCTTAATATTATTGTTTTCCATATTCGCAGCGCAAGCTTTGTGTTCTTTATCACCTGTAGTGTAGTAGAGTCCATTCACCTTATTGGCTGTTAATGTAGTTTTTCCATTTTTACCTTTATGTATGCTTTCTCTTTTGTAAATATGACATCATTTCCTTTTTCTGTAATTTTGGTCACAGATAATAAGTTTGTTGAAAGTGTGGGCACGTACAATGTGTCATGTAGATTATATATATCACCATGTAAACTTAGTTTTATTTTTCCTTTTTCTTCCACTTTAGCACGATGGCTGTTTGATCCAAGTCTTAATGATCCACTCTCGGAATTCAATGTATCAAATAAGTCTTCATCGGAACACATATGTGATGTGCATCCACTATCTATACACCATGTATTTGGTGAGATAGACAAGGTCACAGATCGGTGTGATATAAAAATTATTTTCTTCTTTATGTACCTTTTTGTTTTTTATACCAACTTGTTTCCGGCAAGTGTCCCTTCTTTTTACAATTATTGCAGAATTTGTTCTTCTTATTTTTCATGAAAAAGACACCTTCTTGTGTTTTGGTGTTCTTTCTAGCTTCATTTTCTTCGAATATTTTGATCTTGAGCTCTTCACCAGTCTGGACCAGTGCTTTGATATATAGATTTTAACTTATCCCACACTTGTTTTGATGTGAAACAACCTTTTATTTGTTTCAGTTTAGGTGGAGATATCAAAAGGAAGAGTTCAGATCTAGCCATGAGATCTTGTTTTTCAAACTGTGCTTTTTCCTCTGCTGAAGCGGTTGCCGATAGGATTTTCTTTCCATTGACGTAATCCCACAATTCATTTTTGATTAGAATTGCTTGGGCTTGCAGGCACCACGTATCGTAGTTATTTTTGGTGAGGGCGTCGACCCGGTACGACGATGACGAAGTCATTTTTCTTAGCGTTTTTTCGTGAACCACGCTCTGCTACCATTTGTTGAATGTTGAATAGTTCAATAAACGCATTTAACTTCCAATTGTTTTATTCATCACCATAAAATAACATTTTAACAGAGGGATACAATTTTCACAAGCGATAAATGTTGTAAAATAGTGACAGATGAAAAAAGGCGGTAATCAGTTTTAGTGTGGCCAGAACAATTAAAATATAAAAGTAATAGCGTTGGGATGCATGTCATTGAGCCAAACTTACAGTCTCAAGCGATTTATTATTAAAGATTCGTAGTCACTCAGTGTAACTTTCGAACCTTTTTGCAATGTCTGCGGAATAAGATAAATAATTTAAAAAGTGTTTTTGAATGCCCTCTATTCTGAGCATATGTGTAGCATAATGTGGACGCTAAATTACAGAGCAGTATTCGAGGATGCTGCGAACAAAACATTTGAAGAGTAATAGTATAGTTTTGGGTTTGTGAAAAGGCTTGGCGTTGCTGATTATAAAATCAAGCTCTTTTGAGGCTTTCTTTATGGGTATATCTATATGAGAGATAAAAGTAAGTATTTTGTCTAAAATGACGCCCAAATCTTTAACAACGTCAATCTTGTTTAAACTTGTACAGTTCAAGTAATAATTTTTGTCTATGTATTGTAGTTTTCGTGTAAATGTAATTTGGCAGCATTTACTGATATTCATTTGCATGTTATTCTCGGTACACCACTTGTAAATGTTGTTTATGTCTTTTTTAAGCACTGTTGTATCTAAATCCAATTTATATTACTTTATCTATATCCAATTTATATTACTTTATCTATCTTTAGGTCATCAGCAAACTAGAATGGCACGGAATTGTTTAAACAATCTGACAGATCATTAATAAAGATCGTGAACAATATTGGGCCTGGGTGCGAGCCCTGAGGTACTCCAGAAGTAATTTTATAAGTGTCAGATTTATAGCCATGGGCTACAACGTAAAATATCAGTCAGTCGGGTAGGGAGAAAGCCATTTGAGAAAAGACCCAGCGAAGCCATATGCGGCACATTTAACAATTAAGATTTCATGAGGCACCTTGGCAAATGCCTTACAAATATCAGTGTAGATGGCGTCCACTTGCTTGCCTGAGTCGACCGCCTCAATTGCATGCTCAATAAAAGATACCAAATTGCTACAAGTCGATCTACCAGGTACGAATCCATGTTGATAGATTGATACATACTTTTTAAGGTAGTTTTGAACTATTGGATAGATTAAAGATTCAAAAACCTTGGCTAGAGTTGACAAAATTGAGATCGGTCTGTAGTTACTCACAAGATTATCTTCCCAGTTTTATAAATCGCACCAACCTTTGCAAGTTTCCACCGGTCGGAAAAACACCAAGAGATTTGTTGATAATGAAATGCAGAGGAACCGTAAGTTCATCAGCACACCTCGATATAAAGCTTAGAGGAATTTGCTCGCAAGCCGCACCTTTGGTAGTATCCAATGACTTAAATTTCTTTTTTTTTTATGATATAGGGGGCAAACGAGCAGACGGGTCACCTGATGGTAAATGACTACCGCCACCCATGGACACCACTAACTCAAGAGTCACAAGTGCGTTGCCGCACTTTAAGGTGGAAGAAGAGGGGGAGGGTGAAAGACTGGAAAGAAGGGGGAGGGGGGAAGACTGGGAAGAGGGGGGAGAGGGTAAAGACGGGAATAGAGGAAAGGGAAGGGTTAGGGCCTCCAGAAAAGCAATGCAAGCATTGCTTCACTGCTGGTTTTCTGTGAGGCCGTGGTGTCAAGCGGAGTCGAGCCGGCCCATACGTGCCGAAGCATGGCTCTCCCACGTCGAAATCCGAAAAAAAACTCTTTAGTGAATCTTTACGGTCAATACAATTTATATTGTAACTCCGTGCCTTATAACTCCGTGCATGTTCACTGGGTGGCTTGATGAAGAATAATCACTCGAAAAGTAAGAACCAAACAAATTACAAGTTCCACCACCATCACTCGATGTTACGGAACCATCAGACATAGTTGCCGGGTACGTTTTTGAAATACTCGGCTTTGTCTTTATATAAGACCAAAAGAATTATGGATTTGTTGAAATTTTTTGTTCGATGTGAGAGATATAGGAAAATCAAAATGATTTATTTAAAGTAAACTCATTGTAGGTAGTTTTTAATTCTCAGGAGTAGGAGTTAGTCAGTATAAGTCGGTCGTGGAGCTAGTCTCCTGTTCCAATACGTAGATCCTATGGAGAATAACAGGCAAGATACTCCAAGGACACTCTTTGTCAACATGTTTTTTTTTTACAAGTTACTTGTTACATTGATTATAAACGTAATTTAATGTGAGGATAATGTAACATAATATTGTTCTAAAATATAAAAAATCACAGAGCCAAAAAAAAATTTTTCGGAACTATAGAAAAAGTTTGAGATTTCCAATGAGTTTTTAGCATTAGTTACTACCAAATGACCATTGTCTGATGTCAAAAAGCGGGCACTAACTTGTAGGTGGAAGCCTTTTTTTAATCTGCCGCGCGTGTTTATTGGAATATCGATTAATTTTGTAGAAATAAGATCTAAATTGGCTTGCACATCGCAAGTCGTCTTTCAGGAATGCCGAAATGGATGAATTTGTAAACAACTTTGGTGCCTATATTTTACTAGCTATAATAATGTTTGTTAAGTAATTTTGAAAACTAGCAGATTACGCACAGTATGTGTTTCTTGTATGTATTGTTGTTTGTAAGATTCACGTATATTACGACATAAAAAAAACCGGGTCCGCAGCAGGCCCCCAGAGGTAGATTTCGTGTTTTTTAAATTTTTTTCAAAATCTGCCCGCCAGTCCTCCCCCTTTGGGGAATATCTCCCATTTCCGAGCTTAACCTTCATTTTTGCCCTGTTGATTTGTCGTCCAAGTTTGAAAGCAATCGGTGCATAATTGCGACCTCTATCGTGCCGGTAAAATTGCGGTACATACATATATATATATAACCACCACAAGGCAATTACATTTGCAATAATTTAATATACCTAACTATAATTCCTTTACGTCATGTATGTTAAATCATACTGACTTGTGGTTCAAAATAATAATAAATATCGAAATTCCAATTAAATTCTGCCCGAAACTATATAATTTGTAGTTGACAAGTGACAAGGAACGTAGTAGATTTTTTATATTATATATATACACATATTATACCCACGTCTTTTTCCCTTCGGGGTAGGTAGATATAACAGCCCACCACTTTCTTCTTCTTTACATACTTCGAGAGCCTTCTGTATTTAACCTTTCATACAAATATACAATACTTAATGTATTAAATTATAAATATTATAAATGATGTTCTTTTCTTTTTATTTCAGATATGGTTTCACTACAAAACAGTTTTGTACTAACAATAACGTTGTTAGTTGCAATTGAAGCTGCGCCCGAATGTAAAACGTACAATGACAAGGACGTCGTATGTACTGCTGGAGAAGAAGACTACGAGCTAGTGAGAGGCCTCATATCTGACAATAACAAAACAACTGGAATTACGCTTCGGTCTTGCAAAATTATTGGCATTGAACTTGAATCCTTCAACGATCTAAATTCTCTGACGTATTTGGATCTATCATTGAACAAAATTTCCAAACTGAATCTAGGTGTTTTGGATGAGCCAAAACAGCTAACATACTTAAACCTTTCCTATAATATGCTTACTGAATTCCCTTTGGGTCTTTTTGATCAGACAACAAATATAGATCTTTTAGATTTTAAAGGAAATAAAATAAATAATCTAGAATTGGGAATATTTGATCCATTGCCTAAATTGAAGTTTGTAGATTTGTCAAGCAATGATCTTCAAGGAAAAAAACTGAATCCATACATTTTTGACCAGAGTCCTCGTATAACATTTATGGATTTTTCTAGAAACGATATGACAGAAGCTCCAGAAAATTTATTAAGTGCATTTCAGTCTCTAGAGTTCCTTAACCTGGATAGAACTTTTCTTAAAGAAGTGCCTCAGTTTGCGACTAAACCGAATTTAAGAACACTAAAGCACTTAATATTATCTATGAATCAAATATCAGCTCTGGGCAATGCGGCGCTGTTTGTTAATCTGGATAGTTTAGAAATATTAGACCTGTCCTACAATGCTATTGAACGCATAAATGGCGATGTCCTACAACCGTTGAAGAATTTAAAAAAGTTTTTGTTAGGAAACAATAATCTAAAAGTTATTCCAGATAATCTCTTCAGAAATATGCCAAGACTTATAACAATACATTTATTAGGTAACCAAATTTCGGATGTACCAGTGAGCGCCTTCAGAGGTACCCCATTGAAGAATTTGAATTTATCCAGTAATAAAATTACATACCTACTGGACAATTTCTGTTTGGAGCTTCAAAATTCAGGAGGTCGTTTGAAGAAGTTTTTGTTCCACCCGAATCCTTGGCAATGTGCTTGTTTAAATGATTTGATCAAAGAAGTGAAGAGATTAGGTATTGAATACAGTAGTTCAAAATATAATGGACAAGAACCAGTTTGTGTGTCAACTGAAGAGTTTAGCTGTAAACGACATCCGACTTTCAATGATCGATATATCGATTTGTATGATAATGTTGTTGGAAGTTAACGCCATCTGCTAGCAGATTTATGTACTTTTATAGACTTGGCAACCCGACTGACTCTTTTAGTTTAAGTCCAAATAGCGAGATGTCGATGTTTTTGTTAGCGTTTTGTATTTCTTTTATATTACGATAATGCATATCTTAGATTTTAGTTGATAACAAGCTATGTCTTAAGTCTACAAATCCCAGTACTGACAAGTTTTTTGCCACCTAGATTTGTACCATGGCCTTTCAATATATCTATATTTTACATCATAATGAATGATTAGTTTTCTCACTGCTTGTAAAATCATAAACAGAATCATTGTTTTTGATATCACGCTTTGTCTGAAATTAAATTTTGAAATATGCGCCCTCTATTGGTTTTTGATTAAACTACGTCCTACTACCTGTGCTTTAAGTTTCTGTTAGTGTCCTGTAAATTTGTATGATATGAAATTTTCTTTGAAAACTTTATATTCATAAACTAAAATATGTATGATTTATATTATTATCATATATAATTTAAAGATATGTACCTAACTAGTTACTATTCTTAAAATGCAATATTGTATTAAAAATAACCACTTAACATTTTCTATAATTAAAAATTCCTTCGTAGTACAGGCTGTTCCAATTCTTGTTATTATAATTATAGTTCATGTAATGAGAAAGTATATTAACTTGTAAACTAAGTAAGTACTTATAAAGAGTCCTTTATTTATAAAATTAAACACAATCACTATATCTATTATGAATCGTCACAGGGAAAAAATAGGAGCCCAAAATTACCAAGAATAATGAAATATTACCTAAGAGTGTTTACGGTTTGAGTTCATGAGTATTGTCAAATCTATCCATACATTATTTTGAATATCTACCAGTCAGAGACATTGTTCCCAATTCTGTTACTTCACTCGCTAAATTAAAATTCACTAAATTTTCTTCATATAAGATGTAAACGTAGATGTGATGTAGATGTAAAAAGTAGGTAACATATATCGTTATCGAAATAAGCAATTTATTTGTCGACTAAAGTGTGGTACGCTTAACTAAACTTTAATACCACGTAGCGAGAGCCGCTATCCGTTGAATACCATCTCTTTTGCTCTGTGTTTTTAGTAAGCGTCTTCGTAGGTGTAGATTAAAAATACGTCATCCTTGTTCGTTTTGAACAAGTTTTTATACGGCAATTATACAGCGTTTGAATAAATGGAGGATCTCGCTGCGTGGAAATAAAGTTGAGTATACGTTGACAGGTTTTAGTGAAATTTAGCGGCCCTGAGAAATAGATAGTAACAAATAGACCTTATTATGAAAACCACAAGGTTGATTTCATATGAAGAAATTAAGTCAGGTTTTAGTTTAGTCGAGTGTAGAATAGAATCGGCACCATTGTCTGCACATTTATGGACAAGTCGATGAGCCTCATTATATTATTGTGGCGATTTCCACATACAACGAAAACATTCGTCACTATCATCTACTACTAATCCTGCATCGCGCAATGAAAGTTCTCGCGCCGATTAGTATATTTACAACTTTTTAAAATGAAGCGTCTGGTCGCGTTCCGCCAGGCATGATTATCTAGCCTGGTCGGAGAATCCTCCCTTTGTGTTGAAGGGACATAGTGGCACCCATTCCTCCAAATTACTATAAGTATAAATACATACTAGAGGTTATTGACGTGATAACCTTCGTTTGATCTATAAATATAATATAGATTTAAAAAGGTCAAATCTAAATAATTGATATAAACCTAATATTGGAGTTGAACCAAAACATACATACGTATGTAACTGTGTGATTGACATTTTACCCCAAGTTCTAATAACGAAGATTTTAAGTTAATTAAAGCTATCCTGTTTTATTTATCTAATACCTAACCTTTAAATCTTAAGTGATGCTAGTCAAGTGAAGATGATCTACAACAGATACCTAACAGTAAATATGCAGTTAAAATTTAATTGACATTTAACCTGAAGTTCTCAAAACAACGGCGATAAATTTATGACTGATTGCAAAAGTTTATGTACTTAATTAAAGTATGTTCATATATTTGTTCCATTATAGTATATTTAGAATCGATTGTGCTATGAGTAAGGAAGCATGAGGCGTAGAAGAATAAACATTGATGTTTGTCTTTTAAGTCGCTTTTAAAGACTTATTACGTTGATGACTTGCTACTAGTATTCACTTTAACTCCTCCAGCTAAGGTCCTAAGCTAAATATGTTATTCCGCTCAGGGACCCTTTTCTTAGATCATACACTTTTCATTTATAATATGCTCACTTGTGAAGGACCATAGCATTTCAACTTTATAATGAGGAGGGAAAAGGCATGAAGGGTCTGTAGGGCTGGAAATGGGCGAGTGACAAATGAACTAAACTAAATTAGATGATTTGATTCCCGTTAAATAAATTATTATTTAAATAAATAAATATTTTAAACGTTTCGTTTAATATTAATATTTGTACTTACATTTTGAACTCGCTCATTAACTGAGTGAGTTCAAAATGTAAGTATATTTAAAATAATTTAACCTAGCTCGTCTCAATGAGCTAGTAATGGTAAACAATGTTTTGCAAAACTATTAACACAATAATTCTGTTGTTTTGTAATTAAGCCTATTTTGATATTTTAGACAATATCATAAGCATTGGGACCGCACAGTTGGGTTTAGAGAAAAAAAATAGATAAACATGGTACGGTCATGAGATGAGAGATCAGGTTCTGTATGATTTATGTGGGACTTGGAGTGGAAAATAGAAGCAAATATTATCGTATCTGTAAGCTGTTTTAATTAAGGTAAATAAATGAATAATAAAACGTTTTGTAATACCATTCTTTGATCAAAACAACGTACCTGAACCAAAGATACTTCCTTGTAATACACTTTGCCTTTCAAACTGAAAGATGAGGCTGGATTAAAATTTCAAGATTATTATTATGTAACGGGCTCAAAAAATAGGAAAGGGATATAGGTTACTACACTTTTAAAGCTTATTTTATGTGTAAGTTGAAAATGCTATAGCTCACATTATCAAAGGCTTTTGTCAAATCCACCGTATCATATCTACATTTAATAACTACCAAGCAATTAATTGTAAAACTATATGGTAATTGAGGCTAATTAATTGAGATGGGATGCGATTTAGAAAGATTCTTTAATTCATTACGAAGAACCCTAAAACTACAAAACACGTGCAAGAAATTTATAAAACCAACATCTGCGAAATCGACTTTTTTTCTAATATTTCTTTCGGAGTTTTGATAAAAAAGTTGAGGGCTCCGCTGTTTTTTAGCGCTAACATATCGGATAGATTCGGCGCACGTATGCGACGGCCCTTATGATATACAGGAGGTGCCTTTTTGTAACGATCTGTTAAAGATTTGTTGGAGATATGGATTATAAACGAGGTCCTAAAAATATTGTTATGTCTATTCTACGTAAGTATCACAATCATGCTAAACACGTGAAACCATACGCGATAACGTTTATTTTTATTAGAGAGCAAAGAATAAATATAATATTTATATTGCGTTTCTATTCAAGATTTGATCTAATTCGCCATGAGTCACAAGTGCGTTGCCGACCAAGGTGGGAGTAGAGGAAGGAGTGGAGATTGAGGAGGAGAGGGTGTGAAGAGCCGTAGAAAAGGAGAGAGTCAAGGGTTAGGGCCTCCGGTAAACTCACTCACTCACAACGAAAGCGTTGCTACGAGGCCGGATTTCTGTGAGGCCGTGGTATCACTCCGGTTGAGCCGGAAAATTTGTTTATAAGTTATGCTTTCATGCCTTAATTACTGAACCGATCAAATAACCGGTTGGAAATTCTATTTTTGCAAACACGTTGTCAGAAAAGGACACAGGGTACCGTTCATTTAAAAAAGTATATACTGTCTCATATGGAAAGAAAAATAACTTGTGGAAGAAAAATAAATTTAAAAACAATTCTAGATTTAATTCTATTGATGTTGGTCGTTCTAAGTTCGAAAAACAAAGTTTATTATACATTAAGACACCACCTGTACACGCACAGAATTTTGATAGCTCAGGTAAGCAACCTTTTTCCTAATATCTCAAAAGCCTTAATTATCTATCACGAGATCGCAATGTTTTTTTACCAATCGGCCCATTCCACGCCATTTGGTTGCACATAACATTATGCGTTCTCCGAATATTATATTTTGATATTATGTATGAAATTGAGGTTATTAAAATAGGTTAAATAAAAAGGTGGGCTGCCATCGCCACTTCTTTTGTTTTATCGATGCCTATTATGTGACTTTGATTTGTGGTAATGCAATTTAAACTAATTGGTACTGCGATTAACGAGTCAAATTATTAAAGGTTCATTTAAGTAATGGTTAAAATTACCTTGCGATATTAAATGTTTGAGATAACAGTCACAAATGTAAAGCTAAAGAAATCTGAAAAGTTTTGGAAAATATGAAGGTGTTTGGAGAAAAAGCCTTGTCATGTGTTAGTGGACACGGCCTGGTATAAACCTCATTTAGAAACATCTTTTACTTGGACTTTTGCTGCTGGTGCAAGAAAAAACATTTCTACAACATACCTATCAAATTTAACCCCTCTCAGTCCAACCTATCCAAGTTGTTTAAACTCACAGCACGATTTGAAGAGCAGGACTTGAAGAACGAAGCTTTATTAAGTAAGTATTAGACGAAGGAAAGTGAAGGTAGTAAAAAAAAATTGAGTTCTCCAATTTGATGAGTAAAGGGCCTGATAATGTACACTTAAGTGTTTTATATATTTGAAGTACTTTGTCAATTTTGTATGAAGATCAAATTGCATTAATCTGTGGTTTAATTTCGATTTTGGCAAAAGAGTACGTCCAGAGTAACTCTTGTCTCCTGTCAACTCTAGACTCAAAGAGAAATATGACACATCTCACACACGTCTCATCCAAAACTAGGCAAAGCCATATATACATACTTACATATTACTTAATATTTTAGATAAATTACATCCAGACAAAACAAAAGCTCTTCACACAATTATTTGTCAGGATTGGGATTGGAACCCCTTTGACTCAGTAGTCAAGATCACTTACCACTAGACGAACAGGCCCATTGTTACACACACAGACATTATATACATACATTTCATTCATTAACTTAGACAGCTGAAAGTTACGCTTTAATCACAACAAGCAACGAACGAAACTGTGTATTGCTATGATAATTCCTAAGTATATATGTACGGTAACCCTTGATTGTGTTTGCTTCAAAGACCTATTACCTAGCCTGTCCATCTAGTAGATACAATAATTAAAGATAGGACTTTGATAAAAGACTTCAAATAGGATATTAAGGTGTTGCTATGGATAATAATCTAAGTAGATATTGTCTCGTTGTACAGAACGCAAACTGTTATTTAGATATAGATTATATTAAAAAAGATTTAGTATATTGTACTTCTTGTATTACAATAATTGTCCAAAATCTGAGCTGCCAAAATGACTCTGCCCCGCCTGATGGAAAGCACAAGCAGAATCCAAGAGTGGTCTGGTGGGTGGTGGGTCTGAAACATGGCAAGGATTGCTAACTTTTAAACTTTCGGTGCCATGATATAAAATTAGGTAGGTATGCGTGCGGGAATTAACGCGATTACGTAATAGATATTACATAAGTACCTTCGAATTGTCACAAGCTGACTTGGTCGACACCTCAGGCAATTCAAAGGTAGGCATGTAAGTATACCTACATAATTAACAAAAATCGATTTAAAACACACTTTAAAAATTAAATAGAGTAGTTGCGTATGGTTAAAATAAATTATTTATCAGCCTCACCGGGATGAGACGGGATGCCTGTCAGGGGTTGCTCCTTATTATTGATTATTATTTTTTAATTGTAAAGTCAATAATATAGTACATGACGATAGCAACGTATGACGCGATCAGTTGTTACTTTCTACAAGTTTCTACAAGACGTAGGTAATGTTAGTGTAAAGAGAAACGGAATAGACTTATCTGTCTCAGAACGAAAGCATTGTTCGTACTGTGTGTCTCCACCTGTAATTGAAACGGGCCCTTTTGTGCTTCTAAACAAAATACATTTTGCAGGATCCACACGAGTTAATATAAGTGGTAACCATGGTTATTAAAAAGTCTAAGAAATGTAGGTACCTATAATGTATCTTTCTACTAAAATATGATGCTTCGGCACGTATAGGCCGGCTCGACCGGAGTGATACCACGCCCTCACAGAAAACCGGCAGTAAAGCGATGATTACATTGTTTTTCGACGAGTGAGTGCGGTTGCCGGAGGCCCTAATCCTTCCCTCTTCCCCCTTCCCCTCTCTCTCTCTCTCTTCCCCTACTCCCACCTTAAAGGCCGGCAACGCCCTTGTGACTCTTGAGTTGCAGGTGGTCATGGTCACGGCGGTAGTCACTTACCATCAGGTGACCCATCTGCTCGTTTGCCCCTATAATAAAAAAAATCACCAAGAAATTATTATTACTTTTATTGAAATAAGAAAAACTATGAAAGCATCAACAACCAAAATATATGTTTTTTCTACGATAATATTATCATAATTTAGCAATCTTTTGTCATGTGCATGTCACTACACAGATGTTTATATACACTTATAAAAGATACTTTCTATGCTAAAACGCAGCGCGAAATCGTAAAGAAAGCAAAAGTATGGCGGAGCAGCTGACAGGGCACGAGCCGTGCTCCATCCGTCTTAATTGTTGGCGAGATGATAAAAAAATTAGTAAAAAACTTAAATAAAAAAGGCACAATTTGGCAAGCAAGGTAAAAAGACAGGAAGAGGCGGCATGTTGCGGCTACTTCCGCGGTTTGATATAGACGGTGTGCTAGTATGGATGGGACTTGATTTATATTGAGATATCATGGTACGTTTTGTTCAGTATTTATTCAGTTCAGACATTGATATGAATTATGAAGTTTCAGCTACACAGGTAGTATATAAGAAAGCAAATTGAATAAAATACTTTGGTAATGGGTCGTAGTAAGCCTTCCTAATGACGATGACTGTCATTGAAAACAAAACTTTCTAATAATTAGTTAATAACTGCCGAATATTTTCTTGTAATTATATGTATATTATATATATATTATATATATAAATGTTACTAATAGTACTTTTGACCCTCAGGGTTTTATTTTAAACACTACAAGTTATGTCACGCTATAAGTTATAGAGCCATAACCAAACAAATTTAACGAGGGTGTAGGCGAAGAATGTCACTTGGTAAACTATTATTAAATATCTTACATATCCATACTATTATCATCACAGTGCAAGGACCACACTTTTTTCTTAATTTGATCAGCAATTGTTCAGATAATAATAACACACTCATAGGAATAGAAATTAAAAAAAAAACATGGCTCGTGCCACCATAGCCATCTTTTTTTTACGGTGCCATTTGGTTTTTTATCCTTTTTGTGTTTTGGCGCAATGTAGTGAAATTAATTGTGGCAGCATGTGTTTAATGACAAGGTGAATAGTTGGGCAGATGTAGACGTTTCAAATTCTGCTAGAACAGCTAAAAAAGTGAAAATGAAAGTAAGTAATGAGCAGTGTTTGTTAATAAAATAATTAACGAAAAAACCTCAAGCAAACTAGTATTTAGTTTTAATTTTCTTTGCAATTCAGAAGGATTAAACAAGTATTTTATTGAATACTAGATAATAATACCCAGGCGTGCTTGGATTTAATATTTAATACCTCTTCGAAAGAGGACGTTTGCTTTTTCCGGTTAATGTTTTAACGAGGATGCAGTCGCCCACATATTGTAGGGTTTCAATAAAACAGACTCGTGTTCTGCCCCAAAGCTTTACCTGTACCTGCATCGGATAGGAACGGTAGGTATTCGTACCTACGAGGATTCTCAACTGGGAGAGCCATGCTTCGGCATATATGGGCCGGCTGGACCGGAATAATACCTCGGGCTCACAGAAAATCAACGTGAAACTTTCATTGTATTTTGTCGAGTGAGTGAGGTTACCGGAGGCCCTAACTGCCCTCCCTTACCCTACTCCCACCTTAAATGTAATGCACTTCTGACTCTTGAGGTGCAAGTGTCCATGGGCGTCGCTAGTCACTTACCATCATTTGATTTCTGGGTGACCCGTCTGTTCGTTCGCCCCCTGTCGTATATAAAAAAAAGAGAAACAAAATCTATGTGGAAAATGTAGTCCATATACGGGACAGGTAAATCATTTCACACTGAGGAAAAGGGATAGTATCTTTGACGCCTTCACAAAAGTTTCTGATTTGCGTGGAATTCCGGTTTGATCTCGGTTCCCGTGTGTTTTTATTAATCCAGGAAACAGTAAACATATTTGCCTGCCAAATTTAAATTTTATCTGTTCAGCGGTAAGGGCAGATAGCTAACAAAATTTTCACGAGCTTTCACAGTGATTTCGAATTTCATGCGCAACATTTGGTCGGCTTTGTCGTCAACCCAAGAAATCAATGTGAAAACCCATATTTATAACTGTAATCTGCAAAGTGCTTTGGAATAATTGGGTTGTAACAATTTCTCTTGTACTGCGTATCACAAGCATTATGATTTCTGCCTGATATTGTAGGCAGACGAAGATTGCAACCATTTTGGGCGAGCCTGTTGCCATATCCCCATTGTGCCCGTATATATTCAAACTCCTAGAAAAATCCATTTATCGTATCGACTCACCCACACTCACTAATTAACGTTACATGCAGTTATTCCAAATTTAACTAACCAGTAACTTTTTATTGTTATCTTGATGTGGGAAGGTCATTTGCGAATATGGGTATACATTTGCAGATCTTAAAAGCTAATATAATTTTCTGTACTTTGATAATGGATCTTAGTAATAATTTTATTTTTATTTTCTCAAGACGTTGGACTTGCTATCGTGCTGTAGCGGGTTACCCAACTCCTGACCAAGCATTTAGCTTAGGTTGTAGGATTAACAATGATACTAGTAATGTGCGAGTCACCGTACTATTATTTCTTTATATAAAAAAATACCGAGCAAGTAACAAATTCGGGCTTTGAAAAGTAAAAAAGGCACATGACATGAGTTTTGGTTGAAAATAATTTGTCTACGTTACTATGCTGTATTTATTTTACAAAAACATTTTTAGATACCAATATTGTGTTATTTATCTTGTCCTTATTGAATATTTTTGGAAAATTGCATTAATCTTAATTGTAGGGTTTAGGCACTCCACAGTCTGTCATTTCTGCAGGCTACGTTTAAAATAGAACCGTATGTTACTACGTCATACCTTAATGAAAATTTTAGCTTAAGCACGTAAACGTTTAGAAGACTTTCGCTGAAACTTTTTCAGTTTGAGATCCATAAGACGGATGGTGGTGGTGGTGGAAGGTGGATCCTATGGATATCAAACTGAAAAAAAACTGAATGAAACAAAAAACTAATGATATCAGCTGCAGGTTTTTCTAAGAATAAATACAGTACTTACTCATTTAATTAAATATATAACTCTTATGCAACAATACTTAATTCAATGTTGACATAAAAATGATCAGCAGTGTAAACGTTTGTAACAACATTTTAAGTGTAATTTATAAATCGATATTCAAATACTTAAAAAAAATTAAGCATTACGCCGCATAGCGGAAGTTTGGCACATGCCGCGCTAAGCGTCAGCGCTACAGAGCATACCAACTAAAAAACTATAGTTTTATTTAAACTTTTTTGTTCACCGCGCGCTTTTTAGCAAGTATTTTTTATCTGTGGACACAGAAGGTTTTTATAGTGACCAGATGTTGTATGCAGATGACAATTTTTTATTTCTTAGTGCGATTTTTAGTGGTTTGTCGGTACATCGAACTTTTTTGAAGGCAGATGGTTTGCATATTTACATTTTTTTGTTTAATAGGCTGTATGGATAAAAAATAAACGCGTGTCCTATCAGCTGCATGTTATGGAATTTGCATATGTACTTTAATGTTAATGGGAATCATTTATAACAAGACATATATTATTAAATACTACCAGTAACGTTTGTTACATACACCCTTCCAAGCACTAACTGTTTTTGTTAAGAGTGGGTGTGTAGTCAAGTTCGAACCTTTTCATAGCAAGTCCGTAACGATAGTAACTATTTTAATAAACATAACGTAGTTTTAGATTTTTAACTAACATAATCAGTCAGAAGTACTTTTAAAAGCTGCTTTTTTCTGTTAAAAGCCCTTTTGATCGATTAAGAGTTTTGACTGTAGTATCTACATGTAACTGTGTATATCTGAGACGTGGTGTATATATGTACAAAATAATAGGTGTACTGGTAAATGGCGACATATTTTTTGATGATCTTTATTTCAGAATGAATACTCAGGTGTGACGAAGAGTAAGCTTATCTAAACTAATATTATAAAGAGGAATTTGTGTGTATGTTTGTAAGTTTTCACACAAAAACTAGTGGACTGATTGCAATGAAACTTGGTATGTAGATAGCTGGAGACCTGGATTAACGCATAAGCTACTTTTTATCTCGACATTCCCACGGGATCGGGACTTACGCGGGTGAAACCGCGAGGCGCTGCTAGTATTACATAAAGTCACAAATAATAATAGTAAGTTAAAAAAAAAGATAAATAGGAAGCCAATTTTATGTTTAGAACTTTTGGATTCTTTGAAATTAAAAATTAAACAAATAAATTTATAAAAGTGTCATTGATCTAAAAATTATGATATCACGAAAAAATTTGCATAATTTTGTTTCTCTTCTTTTTTCTTCTCGTTGCCTTTACAGAAAAAAGCACGACATTACCCACCTTTGACTTTTTAATGAATATTAATTTGGTATTACTTCTTTTAAAGGCTAAGGAAACCATTAAGAGTAGCCATGAATGAATACATAAGAAATCTGCAATCGTTACAGATTATAAAAAGGCGTTATGTGGTCTTGTTATCTTTAGTCTTCTTTTTTGTCTATTCCATTCTTTTAAAGGTGACAACTAGTAGAGGCCCTGTAAAAGTATAGTTATTTTGTTGTTACTAATTAATATCGCTACTAAGTACTGGGTTTTTTGTAAAATATGTTAGCGGCTAAAACCTCCTTAATCTATACCAATGTAATAAAGATGAAATTTGTTCTTTTTTCGGTTGAACGCATGAATTTTTGGAACTGCCAGTTGGAAAATATCTTTTTCCATTTGATATATCAATACTTCAGGAAGGTTATAGGCTAGTTAAAATCACGCTACGACTCTAAGGAGAGTATTTGTGACCATAAATGCGAGTGAAACTGCGGGGACAGGATGGTTAATAAAAAGTTATTATTATTAAATAGTGTTTTGTCACTATAGTGTTGTTATTTTTCACGATCCCGAGGTCAAGGTGTGCTCCCACATTATATCATTTTATGCAAAAGTAAATCATTTCAGAGATATATATTGTGACGCCCGAACTTCTTTCGGGTGTAGAGCAAAACTGGCTGGTAATATAATATTTAAAACGTTTCTATTATAATCTTTGTAATGCATAAATTCTTTAGAAAAGGTACAGGTCAATCTTCTATTAATTACTCCCCTATATCTCAATACCCGATCCTTTCAAATCCTCTCCGCGAACCGAAGCCTTGCAATATATATATATATATATATATATATATATATATATATATATATATATATATATATATATATATATATATATATATATATATATATAAATTAGTTTAAAACACAATTATCAAATGATCTATCAACATTTTTTTTAACTAGAATCTTTGAATGTTTAAAAATATTCATAATGGTATGTGCCAATACACAAATTTGCTTAGAAAATCGCTTAATAACTCAATAATTGAACAATTAATAAAACAAGTTCATAATAACTACCCAGAGGCACAATAAGTAGGTGTATAATGCTCGTAAGAAGTTCTTCTATTGCCGTTGTCGAGGTCAGTTCGAATCGATAGAAATCCGTTCGGCCTGATGCTTTTGCGTGACACAAAGTAGTAACATCAAACTGATTTTAATCATGCAATTAAGTTATGAATGTGCACCAAAATCTTTTTCTTACAAACCTCCGAGACGAATTTCGCGGAAACATTAGACGTTAAGCGATACACGGATCATGCGAAGATGCGTTTATAATAAAATAAAATATAATTGCTATTCAAAAACAAATAACTCGTGCTTGGCCTGCGGCACGGCCCACAATCAAAAAGTTTTTGGATTTGAATAAATCAATCCCTTATAGAAATGCATCGTTATACAGGTTGTCTGGTTTTTGAGTTAAGCGTGTCAAAGGTTTGTTGTTTAAAGTTACGGTCTCGGATTACTTGTCATACAAACTTCAATTAATCAATCAATTAGCCTAAGTTAGTCCACTGCTGGACATAGGCCTCTCCCAATGTGCGCCATTGCACACGGTCCTCCGCCTTCCGCATCCAGTCCCTCCCAGCTACCTTCCACAGGTTGTCGGTCCATCTGGCTGGGGGGCGTCCTACCTTCCGTTTACCGATCCGCGGTCTCTACTCTAAGATGCGCTTGCTCCAACGGCCATCGGTCCTTCGGCATACGTGGCCAGCCCATTGCCACTTAAGCTTGCTTATTCATACAAACTTAGTTCACATATATTAATATGTGTAGAGAATGATAAGTAGGTACGCATTTTTAAATTAAATTAATGTTTGTGTATAAAAGAAGTACAGAAAGCTAAAACTGTTAAACAGTATGTGATACAAATTAAAATCCGTGAAAACGGGTACATCGAGCTATACGCGTCCAGTATATTGTTGACCTGTCATGGTACGTAAGTATATACAATGACAGCTTAAGTTATACTGGCCAATGAAACACACCAAAAAATAATCATAAAGATAATAATAACTCCACACATCTCACACACGGCCGTCTGATCCCAGACTAGGCAGAGCCTGTACTATGGTAACCAGACTGCTGTTGAACATACTTATATATATATATCTAAATACATACATATTATAGATAATTTACACCCAGCCACAGTACAAATTATCGTGCTCATCACACAATTATTTGTCCTGGGTTCGAATCGAACCTCTGGCTTAGCAGTCAGGATCTAACTAACTACTAACCACTAGACCACCAGGCGATTTCTAGTTCAATATTAAACTATTGAACGTTGTGTAAATATTGTCAATATTATAACTATTAGATTATGTCTGGATATGTATGGATGTTGACGGGTACAAGAGAAGAGGACGACCAAAGAAAAGATGGAGGGACTGTGTGAAAGAAGATATGGCTAGAAAGGCTTACTCCCTGTAAGCAGTGAAATGACGAACGATAGAGTAGAATGGAAGAATAAAACATATTGCACCGACCCCAAATAAAATTGGGACAAGGATGATGATATTACTACTAGATTCGAAATGTTAGTTTTTTAATTACATATCTTAACATAATACTTATATACCTATTGTATTTGTGATTGAGAATTCTATAGTAAGATTTTATTATACATATTTTATTTGTTTTTGTTTATAGTAATTCGTTTTGCTACGCTCTCCTAAAGTTTCTTGCCCCTTGGTTTTTGGTCAGAATAATATATGCATCTCACTCACCAAATAGTACATAAATAACGCGCGGGTAATACTGAAATAGCAAGCATGTTTCATAACCAGAATATCTTTGTAGCGTTCGTAATTATAAGTGCAAACTTGCAGATGACACTGATTAGTTTTTGAATCTGTTACTCTTAACTTGCTATTCAAGTTCTTTGAGATATTTACTTCGAATAAAAGTAGTTAGTCAATCGGAAATTTTGCAATAAGTCCGTTGATTTTAAGAGTTCCTAGATGTTACACTACATTCTTTATTATTATTCACCACAATACTAATATGAGCTATATCTTAGTTGTAAATATTTAATTCAGGATATGCAACAAATAAGTTTTGACACAGTACAACATCCTGTATCCGTGCACTTTTTCGTAACGCTTAGAGGTCGACTTTTTGAGCGATTTTTTCTCCATTTCGATGCCAATTATGCACATTTTTGCCGTCGCGGCCCGTTTGGAACGTTCCATCTCTTCTCATACTCGCTACGACGGATTCCATCAAATAAAAATCGCGTAGGACCCTTTTTGTGATGGTTTTTGTCCGTATATTGATGAGTCTTCCACGTTTGAAGGAATTCTTGAGAGGGCATCGAGGGCAGACGCTATTGTATCGGATAACCTGATTTCTGTAAGCCCTGTAATATGGATACGGGGTAGTATAAATATGGCTTTATGGAAGCTTTAGAACGGCTTTAAAATACTCTAGACCATTTTTTTCTCAAACTTTTAAAACATTGTCTACTGAAAGCAGAAATATTCTGTACTAGCTGTGCCCGCGACTTCGTCCGCGTGGAATAGTGTCTTTGGGTAGAATTTTTAATTATTAGGCTAATTGACGATACTTCCATACAACTTTTTGTCCCCACCTTTCAACCCCGTTCACCCCTTTTTTCGCATTAAAAAGTAGCATATGTCTTTTCTCAGGCTCTAGACTATCTGTGTACCAAATTTTATTTCAATTGGTTCAGTAGTTTTGGCGTGAAAGGGCGACAGACAGACAGAGAGACAGACAGAGTTACTTTCGCATTTATAATATTAGTGAGGATAATACTTCATTACCACTTGGAGATTCATAAGAGTCTCATTCTAATATGGATTTACAAATTGTGGGAAACGCTTGAGAAAACCTGGGTCTGCGTGTCTGGGTGTGAAAACAGTAATAAAATAGGACCAATACCATGAGTTGTGCCATCCCCACTAAGGGGTGCTGTGCGTATTTGCATGAACGTCTCACAGTTGAGAGAAAGCGCTAGTGGCCTATTGATATCTTTGATTAGGGTAGGACCATATTGTGTCCAGCTGTGATGATGTTATAGAACTAAATTTGAAGTTTTTACTATTAACTCAAACGTCGTTGCAGCTGTAGGATTCCTGAATCTCTGGATTTCAAATGAAATGGCTTCTCATATAACTACATTATAAAACTTAAGTTATTACTTTAAAACACTTCACCATTTGCATAGTACACGTACGTACAAAGGAAATAAAACTTGAGTACTTAAACAGTATGTAAAAGAAAAACAAAATGATGCACTTCGGAACAGGTATGCTCACAATAATCCTATGTGACAATAGGTGACCCACCTGTCAAAACAAGACTTAACGTACAGGTGATACAGCACCTGACCAAAAAGGGGAGGGGTGGGGAAAAGGGTCTAGTATAGACCAGGTGAGTATATTGAAATAATCCATTAATGGAACTTGGATGATCTATCATTGAGCCTCTTGCTACACGATTAGTACATGGGGAAGGGTTGAAAAATAGTTTGGACATAGGTGATAATAATATATGAACGTGATTCCTTTGCCTCATTTAAAAATAGTTCTGTCATCTGTGTAATTGGCAAAGTGTTTCCTTTGCCTTGTAATAAAAATGTGTATTAAATATGTAGTTCGGGCATTAAGCAATACTTTGGAAGTATTTTATTCCGTTGAAAAAAAATTATCAAAACACCGATTGTTCCAAGTTCCAAGTTCGTAATAAGTTTTAGTAATAATTTATTTAATAATATAAATTAAAACTAATTTTACTCTGAAACTTCGCTAACATTTCATTTTTTACACATGAACTATGAGAACAGTTTTGTTGTAATTCCATAGAGGAACTTCTAGCTTATTGAATTTATTTATAAAACTTCAATGAAAGCTTGAGTATATTAATCGCATTGAACGAATCTGCTAACATCTAAAATGTAAACAAAATAAACAAAAATAATTAAATTTTTGTGTCGTTCACAAGATGTTGTTACAGTTAGTCCTAGATACCCTTTATTATCATAGGTTAGTGCATATCCAGATCCTATGAGACGCTGTATATCTCGTATGTATATGTCAATTATGCGGCATTGAGCATTCGTTAACTCCTTGAAATGATACTCACTTACTAAAAGTAATATGTATAAAAAAAGGATTTTCTTTAAAACATTTGGCGGCAAAGCTGCTTCACTTCATTGTGCGAGGGATTCAGTAAAGTGAAAAAAAACAACCATTAATCGGTAGACACAAAATAAATAATAGGTACGTCAATATTGGTAAGTTCTCATCCTTTTTGCAAACACATAATCCGATCGCAGCGACAGGCAGCGACCGTTGCTAATCAAATACAAAACGTAAAAAACAAAAAACATAAATATACTGCAATGCATTTGTACACCGACAATTTTAAATTTGGAATATTGGTGAGAATCTCGCGAATTTAAGCTGACATAACACAAAACCGAACCAGTCAGTCGTGTAATCGTGTTCTTGATTAAGACCGGTTATAATTTGTAACGAGAACATAATTCTTGAACGTTTTAATATCCTATATTTAAAATACACATTGTTTTAGTATTCTATGGACCAGTTGGTTTAAATACATAATTACGACAGTTTTTTAAATCAACAAACCTTTGTTTTTCAATTTTATCATACTTAACGCGAATAACGAATTAACGCGATCACGAATAGGTATTACACACCTCTGAATTGCCTGATGTTGCACGGTTGCACTGGCCGTGGTCATGGGCTGACTGTGTTGAGTTCATATTTAAAATATTTGTTATGCGTTTTAAAGGAAACATTTATTTTAACATTTGTTGATATTCCATATTAACCTCGTTCGTAATTAATTGTATATCGACTAAAAAACTTTTCAATAGATTACAATTTCATTTAGTTACAATTATGTTGTCACCTAGGGTGATCTCTTATCAAAAAGATTTAGAAATGAGAAAGATGTTATGTCCTTGGTAAATAGATATGATATACCTCTGAATTGACTGACGTTTCGACCAGGTCGCATTGGCACTGGTCACAGGCTGACTCTGACTGGCTCATGCCCGGTTCCTATAATCAAGAAAGGATTCGTTTTGCTTACGGACGGTAAAATTTTCGTTGAAAATTCAACGAAATTTTACCATCCAGTGGAGCAAGCCCTCCGTCGTCGAGTTCGTGAGGTAGACGGTTCTTCATCCACCCGCACATTTTCGATATTTTTTATATTTTCGTTTCGCCATGTACCGCCACACATACCGATTCAATTTGAGAGATAGGATAGTTTTTATCTCGATTTATAGTCACAATATAATATCATATAAAATATCTCACACAATAAAAACAACACTGACTTCATATGTATATTCAAAAGCAATATGACAACCGTATTATTGAACTAAGGTGACAGCTCTATTACTTAAATAGTGCTACTATCCAATGGGGTAGTTAAAATAGATAGTTTAACAGTCCTCATGAAATTAAGTATAGCATAAGGCTGTGAAAACTATATTCCATTCTGTTTTCAAGTTTCTTGTTATTATTTTTTAATTGTCTAACCAAATATTACAAGTAAATTATTAGGCAAATAGCTAGCTTTGACGTCATAAGTTCATAACTCATTATTTCATATTTTCTACAGTACGTGCCTCTTTGACGTTTAATGAAGTTGTTAGCAATTTATGTACCTACTTTCTATGTAAATGGATAAATATTATATTATTTATTTAAAAACTATATCTGCCAATAAGTTTTAAAACTTATTGGAATTGGAAAAACTAAACCGAAAAGCTAATACATAAAAATCTCGTGTCACGGTGTTTGTGGTCGAACTCCTCCGAAACGGCTCGAATGATTTTTTTTTTTGTATATTTGGTAGGTATGGGAATAGGTCGTAAAGTATTTTTCACCCCTACTTTTTATCTTTAAAAAAAAAGGCATTGCAATGCATGCCCGGTGCAGCTAGTAATTACCTATATAATATATTTGTCATAATTGTCACTAAGACTGAATACTAAAATAATATTTCGATTGCACATCTCTATTAAAAATTTATAGAATAAAATATTAAAAATACCATACTCGTATCTTCGGTTCAATCCGGTTTTTAACACTAAGCTCAATAAAGTATAAATGGACCATATAGTTAAGAACTCAATTAATCCAAAATAATAAATGATTCTACGTCTCCGTAGGAGATATCTACGACTTGAAGTCTTCACCTGGCTCTGATATGGACATTTATTAGTAATATTAAAACGAATTTAAAATATGAAGAAGTTGTTTTTCATGCGTTTTATCAGCTGATAGTTCGACTATAGTATTAACTACAAAAGGTGTTCACTTCAATGCAGTTTTAATTGGATTTTTTTAAACGATTCGCGGATAGGAAATTCAATAAAAAAAGCTGTAAAACCCTTTTATTACACCGTAGCATGCGCTGAGATATCTATAAACGTAAGTGACTGCTAACAATAGACTCGTGCCGATTTTTTTTTTGCGGAAGACGATAGGCGAAAGCAAACATTTGACAGCCACAAAAGACTGGCACACTCCACTCAAGATCGAGTTTCTTGAAAAAAAAAGACAGCACATGCCGAAATCTGATTACACCACCATATTTGATCAAAGGGTTGCCGTTTTGCCAAACATTGCAGATCACAAAAACTATCGGAACGTAGGTAGGTACCTTTTTGCACCCGTTTGTTTTTTTTTTTGAAAAAAAATGCATAATCGATTTCGGCAGATGTCCACAAATAGAAAGGGTTTGATAGGATTTTTTAAACAAAAAATGGCGGACGCATCGGCTGTAGACAATGGATCGCGATTGGACCGTTATGGATCGGCAGTAAAATTTCGCCATTATGAGTTAAAGAGTTATTTTGTAAGATCATTAATGCGATGTGCTAAATAGATGTTTTTGTAGTAATGTATTTAGGAGTTAATCAGCAGAGGGTGTATGGTGTTTTTTTGGTAATCACTATTCGTATCTTTTAAGGCACATGTTAATTTTTTTTTAAAACTGTTGTTGTCGAGCAGGGAGGAAGCTATTTAATTATGAATTATTAATTTAAAATTAATTTCTAATCCAAACCAGTCGGTCGCGAATTCATCGTCTCTTCGTTGCTGCAAAGAAAAGGAGGCCGAACATTAGCCGGAAATAGTAGGTAGCTTTAACATCGATTTTCTAGCAAAGCATTTAATGGCAATAAATACTTCAACCTAAGCAATACAGTCAAGTTTGTTTTAATATCTTTGGAACTACTTGACGGATTCGAAAAATTACTTTTGTATATGATAGCCAAATTCATGAGGAATATTATAGGCTATGTAACATCACGCTACGACCCTTACGAGTGGAGAAGTGGCCATAAACTCCAGTGAAACTGCGGTGAACGGCTAGTACTGAATACTCGTTTGAAATTTATTAATTTACATAGGCTGCACTAAAAGTATCGGGAATGGAATATTTCCACTGTTTCTGTCATATTAAAATCTTTTTAATTGAAAACTAATTGGTTTTAAAAATCGAATACCATTTATTTATTTAAAAAAAGATTCTCGGTCTTATCACAAGGTTTTGTCAAACTTGTTTAGTAGTTGAGAAAATGGAATTGACTCGAGAAAATTCAAGAGCGATGATTTATTATGACTTTCGAAGTGGTTTAACGCAAAAACAGTGTGTTGACCGGATGATTTCTGCATTTGGTGATGATCCAAAACCACAATTTATCGCTGGTTTGCAGAATTTCAACGTGGACGTGTCAAGCTCAGTGATGATCCCCGTCAGGGTCGTCCAAAAACTGCAGTCACCCAAGAAAACGTTAATGCTTTGCGTAAACTGATTGAGGAAGATCGACATGTGACATACCGCGAAATTCAGGCAACTTTAGACATTGGCATGAGTCAAATACAAATAATCGGGCATGAACAATTAGGTGTAAAAAAGTTGTTTTCCCGATGGATACCGCATTCGCTCTGTGAAGAGCAAAAAGCGGCTCGCGTTACTTGGTGCGTCAGAACTCTCGAAAGATTCCACGCAGGATCCTCAAATGCTGTATACAACATCGTATCAGGTGACGAATCCTGGATATACGCGTACGAACCCGAAACAAAAAACCAGTCACGAGTTTGGGTTTTCGAAAATGAGTTAAAGCCAACAAAAATTGTTCGTTCACGGAGTGTTGCAAAAAAAATGGTGGCCACGTTTGTCTCCAAAACCGGCCATGTTGCGACTATTTCTCTTGAGGGACAAAGAACGGTTAATGCAGAATGGTATGCTAGCATTTGTTTGCCACAGGTCGTTTCTGAACTCCGTAAAGAGAACTGCAACCACCGCATCATCCTCCATCACGACAATGCGAGTTCTCACTACAAATCGACCATTTTGGAGACCCCAACTTCCGAATGGAATGGTTGCTTCAATGATTGGTTCCATCGTATGGAAAAATGTGTCAAATTTTGCGGAGAATACTTCAAAAAGCAATAAATACATTTTTAAATAGTAATGTTGTGTCACTTCCTTGATTCCCGAAATTTTCAGTGCCGCCCTCGTACAATAACTTTTATTTGTCGTTTCTGTTTGTGTTCAGTTTGTTAAATTGTTTAAATAGGCGGAATGTAGTTATAAAACAAGGTAGTACGAATTTATAAGTTTAATTTTAAAACATTAAACATTAAAAACGCAGGAAAATGACAAGGACATTTACAAACTTGCATATTAATGTTATTAGGTAGGTACCTACTGTGTCGCAATTTTATGTGGCCAGGAATCAGGAAGTTATGATTATCTTACTCTAGATACCTATGCAAACTCCTTAGTGTGTATTGAATAATATTTGAGCTATAAGATAAACACTGGGCTAACACGTGAAGTTTCCGATATCTTTTGGTGCCGGGAACAGAGTTCAGTACTCTGAAAGCGTTGAAATTAGATAGGAACGAACCTAATCTAAGGGCTTATACCAACGATTGTTTAACGATTTCGTTGAAATTTCAACGTTCGTTGCTGAATTTTCAGGCAAAAAATAAGTAGGTAATTTGAGAAAAAATATAGGTGCGTCTTCTTTCAATTTTCGTGTTTTTTTTTTGTTATATATTAAAACTGATCTGACTGATAGATATGAATCTGACTGCACGGATTGCGCAATGGTGTAAGTGGTCACCTCGCCACTATGCCGCGCCGAGTGTTGTGGGTTCGAATCCCACACGGGACAAAAATTTGTGTGATCCACAAATAGTTGCCCCGAGTCTGGGTGCTCTTTGTGTCCGTTGTTTAAATGTTTGTGAAGCCCCCCGCGACACAGGTATATTCCCAATGCTTGTGGTCTTTTAAAAAAAAAAAACTATAAGAAAATGAACTAATTAGGTTTATTTTTGTGCTCTTGCACTTGCACACACACAACTATAGTGTGTTATGTTTACATTTAGATCAGATGAAACAGTGTTCTCGTTTAATCTACGAGTAGGTATATAGCAAATTAACAATGATAGAATGGAATGTATTCAGGAATTATAATCAGTGTCAAATTACAATCGAAACACATTTGCCTATTATTTCTAAGTACAACTTTTAAATATTACCGCGATACTAAACTAAAACTAAATGTGGTCGCCCGATAGACGAAATTTGATCGTTAATGATTAAGATTAGATTAAGTTTCAACGTTTGGTTTCTATTGTCAAAGTGTTGGTAGTAGTTATATAGATTCTGATACTGTATAAAGCTCAAGCTGTTAAAATTATTTATTATTTTATAAGCACGGTGTCATTATACCAAGAACACTAGAGGGATCAAAGATAACATCATAAACAATATTTTGTAGGGTCTATTACTCAGTGGCTTCGCCCTTTAACATTTACGTTCACCAGCACTCAACACACACTTTTGTAAGTCAATTTTATCTTTTTTTTTTCGTTCAACATAGGCAGTATGCACATAAACGGATTACAGATTACTGTGTTTGATATTGTGCGCATTATTGTTATGTGATGTTATGTTTAATATACTTATAACTTATATAATATGTAAAGTTTAGCTTGCTGCACTTTTCACCACATTAACTACGTCTCCTTACCATCCATTGGAACTTAAAAAGTTATACAATATTTAATTTCTCATATTGATGTAAGATGTTTTCCACGACAAAGTCACACTATAGACATGTTTTTTTGCACCCTATACCTAAAAAGGTCTGACGCCAACATTAATTGGTAAGGAATTTGAACTGTGTACTAATAGGCATACTGCGTCTTCAGCTTAATGTAACTTACATGTATAGGTATTTACTAATTGAAAATGAATTAGTTAAAATCTGGATTTTGCATCCGACTGTCTTGAGCATGAGTTTGCACTTTGTAGTGAGACACGGATCATGTGACACTTGGATGACGTTAACAAACAAATTTCACCAAGATGAATAACTGTGAGACGTGTAAAAACCATTAAAAATATCAATTAAAAAAAATTGAATATTTGATAACTTGACAATTTTGCATGAAATAAGAGGACGAACCAAGTCTGAGGTTCGGTTTAAAGGATCATACCACGTTAGAATATGTATTGCAATTTAATAAACTCGATCATCTAAATAGATTATTTAAGTACATGTGTTTATCCAATGAAACAAAAAATTGTAAAAAAATTACGTGTGACGAGAGATCAATGATACATTGTAATAGTTTGAAAATGGAATATGTTGCTTAAGTCATCCGCTCTAATCTGATAATGTCAGAAGGTAACAGGTCAAATACTATAGGAGGCGACCTTTTTGGTCATAAAGCCTACTGGATTTATGTGCTGATTACCACAGAATGTAATATTAATTATTAAAACTGAAGTGAATTTATTGACATTTCAGTGATTACTTCTCTCGGTTTATGGTTGTTATGATGACTGCTCATACGTTTATAGGCTGTATTGTTAGAAACACTATATCCATTGCACATCTATGGATATCTATGTTTGTTGTTGTTTCTCGACGGCGGTCTTTCATCAAGGGGTAAAGGTTTATTCTAATATATTTTGTACTGTACTCAAATTCACCGCAGACCTATCATACCACATCAAGTAGCTTAAAACTGAACTTCATCTTCTATGATAATTCATAAAAAACAATATTTATCACTAAACTGTGCTGTGAGTTGACTGTTTATAAATAGTAAACCAACAAAGAAAAAAGGCAAAGATAGAGAGTGGTTATTTGAAAAAAGACACCTCTGATGTGCAAGAAATACACCCAAAGAGAAAAAAGAAATAACAAATCAACAAAATACAAAAATATTGTATAAGCAACTTACAAAAAGAAGTGAAATTCCACAAAAAACATTTTGATGTAAAATGTTGCCAAGACGAGACCATATGGCTCACACTGCACAAAAATTATCGAGCTCATGTAGAGCCAAGCTTCAAACTCGCACACGCTCAACTCTACAAGTCCTAACTTCACAAACTCTACAACTTAATCAAAATATGTGGTTTTTGTTTTTATATATTTTCATGTACATATTTAACCCAGTCCACCTAGATGTTTTATGATCGCAAACGGACATTTCGATTACCACGCAAAAAAATTATATATATCGCACTGCTATTACGAGACTGTATCAACTCAAAATAGGGTAAATTTGAGATAATTCATTTTTCATACGTAAATATCAATTCCCTATGCGTCAATAAATATAAAATAATAATAATAAATTGTAATAAGCCAAATTTTTCAACAAAACCACTAAAAATAATTCATATTTTTTTGAAATTTGTTAAGACAATAGAGTATTAAGTCAAAAATTGGAAATAACTTGATAATCTGCAATCTCTTAAATAATTCATTAATACAGAAATCCCTTAATTTTATCAATAATCTATTGATTCACTTTTTATAATCTTTAACAAGAAGCAAGTAATCAGTTTTTTGTCGTTTCTGAAAAAAGCTTCATTTTGAGTTGATACACTCTTGTAATAGCAGTGCGATATATTTAAAAATAAAAAATTATCATTAATAATTTAAAAAGTTTAAAACCGATCTCGCTGAAATTTTTAGCACTTTTTAATATCATCACAAGCTACAATTTCAGACTTTATATACGTTCCTTTCAAAGTAATTAAATGTAAAATATACACTCTTTTGTAACTTTGACCTTCATTTGCTGTTAAACAAAAGCACTTAGCGACTTTGTACAGGTCTTATTTTGTAAGTAACTTAATGGAGAACAAAAAAACTTTGAACATATATGACGAAAAACTTACTGGAAACGAGATGTCACATGAAATGAAAAAAAAGTCTATTTCTTTCGTTAAATTAAAAAATTTAATGACGCCCCACTTGTCCATACTGCGGGTATCGAAATTCTTAATCAGCGCATATTTTACTATTTATCCAAAAATAAAAATGTGTAGTAATCCAAAATTTTAGTATTTTAGTTCCTTGACTGGGCTCATTAACATTCTACTAGTCTGAATGCAAGTGAAGATTGTTTATTGTGAACCGTATTAATACATATAAAATACATTACCGTCTCTAAAGCTGAAGAGATTTTTTTGTTTGATTGTTTGTTTGTTTAACCGCACTAATCTCTGGAAGTAGCATACAGATTAAAAAACTTTTTTTTTTCGTATTGGAGAGAGTATTCATTGAGGAAGGTTATAGGCAATGTAACATCACGCTACGACCTTTAAGAGCGAAGCAGCGACCATCAACTGCGGGGAGCAGCTAAGGTGTAGAATGTGATTTTTGAAGGGAAAACTTCTTTAAGCACGTTGGGCACTTTTGGTATGGGAAAAAAGCAATGAACTCGCGTGACCGTCACGCTCAGATACATACATAATATAGTTGTGTGTGTACGCTCAGATACATACGATATGTAAGCCATGTTTTCACTTCTGACGTACAGTCCTACGACTGACAGTCTTTTTATACAACGCAATACATTTCAAATGTTCAGGTTGATATTTTTCTATTTCAGATTGCTTTAATTATTATCGCAACAGATTTAGTATTAAGAATAAGTAGTCTACAAATATCTCGCTAAAAACCTTGCCACATGATCGTCTTGAAGAAAATATGCTTCGCACTGTAAAAACTGTTCAAAACCTCGATCGCTCGATCAATAGTCGGCCTAACCAGATTCAGTTGACCGACACATCTAGTACATCACATATTATAAACTTTATCGTAAAAGGAATAAGGTTCATATTAACTTAGTGGAGTAAGAAGCAAGGTCAAAGTGTCTGGTAATTCCTTACTATGGCACGCGACGTAAATTCTATCTTGAGCCTTACCTTGTATGGAGATGAAAGGGAAAGCCCTCGGCATCGAAATAAACGACTTTTTGTTATTTTTATCACTGACAAAATGGTGAAAAATGGTTTTCACGGAATTTGGATTTATGTTTATAACAGTGATTAACAATGATTCATAATCAAATGAAAAAAAGGCATAATTAAGCTTAGTCAGCCAGACGTAAAATTGCCGACATTCTTTAAGCACTTCGAACTTAACACATTGTATAAATTGTAAATCATTGAGAATTCCCATTGTATTTTAAGCGGCGATTTCAAAACGAAGACACGTTGGTGATTCCGTCGCCATGTCGTTCAAAAATGTATTGGCAGGATGTGTGGAATCTTTGCCTCATCCTTATATAGCGAGCTTAGACTAACAAGGGCAGAATCAAACGATGTGCAAAATCGATTAAACGAATTAATTGATTACATCGAAACATTGGTTCGTTTGAAATAAGAAGGAGTATATTTTAAATGTTGGAACTAATTGTATGACAATGAGGATAATAAAAATGTCAAGAGTAGCTTTGAATTATTTTTTAGGAGAAATTAGATGAAGTCAGAATGTTTTTAAGGGATCTATAAACCGGCCAAGTGTGAGTCGGACTCGAAGGGTTCCGCACCATTGCCATTATTAAGATTGAGCAAAAAATACACGTTTGTAGTAGGGGGAGCCCTGTTTAATTTTTTATTTATTTTTATTATTTGTTGGTATACCGGCAACAGAAATACACATTCTGTGAAAATTTCAATTGTCTACCTATTATGGAGCATGAGATACAGCCCGCTGACAGACAAACGGACGAACGGGTCCCGTCGGTTACCCTTCGCGTACGGAAACCTGGCAGTAAGTAAGGAAGACGCCTCTCTCTCTGTCTTACTGCAATCTCGATTACCACGGCAGTATTCATCCCACTAATGTTATAAATATGACCGTTTGGATGGATGGATGTTTCATCTCTTCACGCCAAAACTACTGAACCGATTGCGATGAAAATTGTTATGTAGATAGCTGGAGACCGTTTTTTTGTGCGTGTGGAAACCCCCTCGGGCCGTCACACCTACTGAATTTTCGGTGGGGCAGTGTGTCGGAATCGAACCGACTAAAACCACGGTGACCTAATCAGGTCACCGTGGTTTTAGTCGGTTCGACACATAGGCTATATTTATACTTTATAATTTATATATACTTTTTATTCCGATATTCCCACGGGATCGGGACTTACGCGGGTAAAACCGCGGGGCGCTGCTAGTATTTCATAATGCTAGTTTAATTTAAGTAATTTTTCTATGTTATTTGTATAACTAATGTTCGGTATAAATAGGTCGACATTTTTTATTAAACGACACAGTGATTGCAAATGGCTTCATTCTTAAAATGCCTGTATCGAGTTTAGCATTGACTTGACTTGATTTAAATTCGCGTTTCCTAGTACAGTCATCGACAAAATGTTTCCTAGTACAGTCATCGACAAAATGTTTCCTAGTACAGTCATCGACAAAATGTTTCCTAGTACAGTCATCGACAAAATGTTTCCTAGTACAGTCATCGACAAAATGTTTGTCGTATTCGTTTACTCTAAATGTACATTTTGTAATGTTGTTCGTATCGATAATAGCTGCTTTTGATGGTTTTACTTCCTATTGTACAGGATGTTAAGGATCAAAAGTATTCCTAGATTTAAAATTTGTTAAAGGAACTTTAATAGTGTTTATCACACATTATTTATCTGTCTATTTTGAAAATTGCTTATATTTTTACATTTTATGTTAATTATATTCTCGAATAATAGGACAAAATAAGTAGCGAATTGATATCTTATTACTTTAAACTAGAAATTCTTATATGTATGTATTTATTTATGTTTCGGGTATCTCGGAAGCGGCTCTAACGATTTTGATGAAATTTTGTATACAGATACAGTTTTACATTTTAAGTTCTTCTTCTTCTTCTTCTTCTTTTGCAAAAAAAAAAATACTTAAAAAATAATACGAAAAGTAACCAAGCTAAGCTCGGTCTCCCAGGTATTTGATATTATAATGTACGTATGTAGATATATGTAAAAATAAATGTAATCAATATGTTAAATAATCTTGTTCCAATATTAAAATTTTGTTATCATTTTGAATTTTCAACAATACACGTTACAATAAAAAATCATTGACATAATAAAAACAATAAGTCAGAAATATAATGTTGTTTTGATCTGTTTTAAGTATCTCATCTCGATAATCCGGTTCATTGTTAGATGTAGAAATAAACTTGTTTTATTATCATACAATATGTATTATGTAACCTACTAATAAATATTAGTTTAAATTTAAGTTGTTAATATTCTCAGACTTTTATCCTATTCATGAATAGGCAAGTTTGCATCCGAACAGATCATAATCATAAAACGTAAAATATTGCAGCTATACTAGCAGTTCCCGTGCGGCTTCGCTCGCGTGTACATATTTATGTATTTTGTGCGGAACTCTAATTCTTTTTCCAAGATAAAAGTAGTTACTCCTTTTGACACCAGCTATCTGCCAGTGAAAGTCCCGTGGAAATCGGTCCACCCGTTATAGAGATTAGCCAGAACAAACAGACAGATAGACATCAGTCTAACTGTCTGTTTGTTCTTGCTAATCTCTACAAACAAAAATGTTAAAAACTGATATTTAGGCATAGGTATCGTGCAAATAACTGTATGAGTCTAAAAAAAAACTATTGTTTTGACATTACAAACAGACACTTCAATTATATTTATTTGTATAGATGATGATTCGGTCTGTGCATCTACCTTGTTTTGTCTCTGCATCGCCCAAAGGCCGACCTTTGACACACTTTGTGCATAAGTATAAATAAAAAAAAACAAAAAAAATGATTAGAAGCAAATTCAATTCAATTCAAAAAAATCTTTATTTCATAAAATTGACCATCAATTATTCGAAATCGTCGATTTAATAAATAATTATTTTAATTAAAAATTATAGATCAACACACACAGAGTCACCGCAACAATAGTTTGCTTCGTCAAATGTAAAATGGTTAAAGACAACAAAAATTAACAACATAATATCACATCTGCCTGTTTCGATCGAAGATTCGAAGCTGAAACTAACATAAGTGAGAATAATAAAGGCGCCAGGTCAGTTAATTTTATATGGTTACCACCAACATAAAATAACACCTTTATAGCAATGCCGTATGACCGTGTTTTAATTGTGCAGTAAAAGTACTTACTAAGTCCAGTCGACAGACTATAATTCGATCAGAAGCCAGCTAAACCGTAATAGTAAAGTATTCATCGAGTATTGGCATTGGCATATACCTATAAATATAGTCCTCTTCTTCCTCTCTCTCCTTCTTCTACCATATAGTCTTCTTCTTATTCGTACACTTCTAGCGTAGTTTTCATGGTCATCGTCTGATAAGTGCGAGTTTTGCGAGGCTTCTCCATCTGTCTCTATTTGTGGCATTTCGAGTACATTCCGTGAGGGAATACTTTGTAGACTATTCAATTCAGTCTGTCCATCTTGTGGGTAATTGGCCGGCAGAACGTTGACCTTCCAAGGGGAAGAAGGAGTAAATAGTATACAAGTATAAAGTCTCGAGTATTTTGGAGTGTATACATACCAATACAGAAATGATTATATACCTATTTTTATTTAAAACTAACCATGTAAACAAAATCATGGAGGCCAATTTTAACTTACTTCTAATATTGTCGCATCGAAATTAAATTTACATGTATACTAGACGTTACCCTGCCGGAACGTAAAAAATATTATTCCTGGAACCCTATCGCAGCGGCATCTACCGGTTCCAATTGTAAATCTAAACCATTCTCGAATCCCCCTGAAAACACACAAAAAAATTCATTAACATCGGTCCAGCCGTTTAGGAGGAGTTCAGTGACGTACACACGCACAGAAGAATTATATATATAAAGATGTAGCTTGGATGACAATACTACAATTAAGCATCTTGGAGCTGATCTGATTTAGCCTGGAGGTGGTTAATGAAACTCTTCAGTGGCTAATAGTAAACCACTCGAATTTGGGCTCATATGTTTTTTTTTGATGAATCAATCAGATTCGTCAGATCTGTATATATGTAACTGAGCGTGACGGTCACGCGTGTTCAGTGCTTTTTCCCCACACCAAAAGTGCCCAACGTGCCTAAAGAAATTTTCACTTCAAAAGAGAGATAGAACTGCAGAATAAGCATTCAAGTGTTGTATTTGTTTTAATCACATGTGGCACTGTCGCGCTCCGCTGTTATCTTCTGTAAAAAGTTGAATACCCTGTAATCAGTAGTAACCGGCGAATAAATCGAATAACTATTTAAAATTGGTTCATTGACTTTAGTCAATGCCTTGTTTGTGTATGTTAGCAGCGCACTGTATAAGTTCGTTACCATTTCGAGGTGCTTATAGCAATTTATAGGTAACTAAAGTGTCAAGAAATCCTATGAGTACCTTCATGATTGGCGCTAATACTGAACAAATACGATTGTTTCAGGAAGTTTTTTTTTGGGTATAAAAGGAATACATGTTTTTAGCAACTTAAGTAAAGTATCCACGTAATATATGTATTATTAGCGTGACGGTCACGAGTTCAGTGCTTTTTCCCCATAGCAAAAGTGCACCAACGTACGTAACGAAGTTTTCACTTCAAAAAATATATGATTGAAACACTGAAGTACAATCTTACACTACCTCCACTCTTGTAGGTTGTAATTTAGTCAATAAGTAAATAAAGTACAAAAACAGTTTTATAGAAGTGTAGCAATGGTATACCAGTTGTCTAAAAAAAATAATAAATCTCTGAATGTGTGCATCATCTCATTGTTTTAGAAACTCACTCAGCATGCTCAGCTAAATTAAGCTTAGTTGAACGGAAACTCCTATCAAAAAGAACCGATTTTCAATAACAATGTTTAGTTTTACCTTCAAAACATTTTTTTTAGTATCATTCAATACGTTCTGCAAACTGGACATCGTCTTTTCATTTGGATAATCGAAATGACGTTTGTCTCCGACAGTACTCCGAAATAAGGTTATGGATACATTTCGTGGCAAAAAGCTGACGAGTGGAAACTGCATCGGAAATGTCATGGCCGCCTTTATCACACTACATTATGAATATTACGAATACTATGCATTTATTTTATTACTGTGCACTCACTGAATGTGTCTTAATAAATCGAGGTTTACGGGAAGTTGGTACATTGCCGTACTTAAAGAGCCAAATACAGTTAGACAAATATTATTTAGTGTTACGTGATACAAAACCGCTCTAGGAACATGATCTGTTTAATGAAATAATTATCGAAATCGAACTTACCTTGTAAAAAGTTATGCATGTCGTACATTATCGACGAAATTTTACCGTCCGTAAGCAAAACGAATCGTTATTTGTTTATTGGAACGCAGCAGAAATCAAACAAAAATATACGGGTTTATTTAAGAACCTCTCGTTTTTTCATCGATTGAAAAAAACAAAGAGTCGCGTATAGAATATCTAGAATAGAATAGAAATAATAAATTAACACATAGTTTAATTCAAACAGGCTAAGTGAAAAGTATGTTAAGAAGGTTGGCATAATAAAAGGTATTACTAACTTTACGAAATGGTACGACTGATGTACAAGGGTTTAACCCCCTTCAAACTCGCGCATGTCCAGCAGTAGGTTAGCTTATAAACAGGTCTGAAATCAATAGCATTAGCTGAAGTGTCTTATAAACCCCCGACGTTAAAAGAAGTTGTGGTTTGGTGAAGTTTAACGTGTGTATTCATAGACACACAAATAAAAAGACAAACTCTTTTTATTTGTGTGTCCTTTTATGGAGTCTATGCCATCATAAAGGAATAGATCAATTTAATTTTGATTTAGTTTTACTTTGTTTGAAATGAGACTTGATGGAGTGTTCCTATTTATAATTCAATAGAATCTGTATAGCCGTTCGAAGATTATCAGCTCTCTTGTAACCCTCAGGGTGTTTTAATTTTTCAATTTATACTTGTTCTTTGTCTATAGGCAGTTCAAATATTGGCAACTGAGGAGAAATTTATCCCGCCATTTTGCCATCCTCAATCCCTATTCACTCTTTTTTTTCTACACTCGCGCCTGTAACCCTGAAGAGGTAGGCGGAGGCGTATTAAACACCCATATTTCCCAAAGATAATTTGGTCCCACTGATGTAATAGGGTAAGCCTATTGCCGCCAACCTGACACACAAACATATGCAGCTTATGTTATCAACTGAAACGCAATAATGCACATGGTCCGCACGGTTATGTCTAGCCTTTTCTTTTTTTTTGTGCGTGTGGAAACCCCCTCGGGCCGTCACCCCACCGGGGTTTTCGATGGGGCGGTGTGTCGGAATCGAACCGACTAAAACCACACGGTGTGCCGTACGGCGCCTAAATTAGGAGGGATCCGGGAACAGCTTTTATTAAGACATCCGGACGGTTATGTCTAGCCTAGCCTAGCCTTAACGGCTAGTAGTCACAGATAGCTTACAACTCAACTCACAGACAGATAGACATAAGCTTTCGCAGATCCACTCTTAGCTAAACCTATCCCCCTTTCTGAAGGAGTTCTCTCGACACTAGTAATCAAAAATCTGAAATTTCTCGTATTAATACGAGACCAAAAGCAATCTACCCACCGTATTGTAATTATAATAAGATACTTTTGAGGATCTCATATTACCTATTTTACACATTAGTGGTTCCTTAGCCCTATGTGACGATAAGTCTAATCATATCATCTAAATAATAAATAGCTGATAGATTACGATACAGTTCTAATGGCAAAAACTATTAGCGTTATCACATCACTAGGGAATTAGTTTCTCTAATGCTCAACGGCTCGATCTCTGTTAACCTCTGTTAGTTCATGTCACCCTGGTACTTAACACTCTCACTAAGTCGATTTAATCCGGGTTTTAAACATAATTTAAACTAGGTTTGGTTTACAACTGATATTTATTACTCTGTACTTTTATGATGCCTTGGTCAGTTGAGTTCGTGTGCTACGAGATTGATAAAGGAATTGATTGATGATGGGCGTGTTAGTTAAGGTTCTCTAAAATTAATAATAAAGACACAGATGTAACGCAGCTTTTGGTATTCAAAAAAAAAATCCTGGTTATAAACCCATATACCTATAGGTATATGGGTTTTTATTTTATAACACATAATTAACTTTTCACTCCTGAACTTATATTACTAATATAATTTGCAATTAATGTTTTTTAAGAAGTACCTGGGCGACTCGGCGTTTTTTGTAAAAAGCAAAATCTTATGTAAATGCAAAATAATAATATGATCCAAAAATGCATGTGAACAAGAATTGCTCGCTTAAAGTAATTATTTCTTTAGGTGTTCTTTGTGTCCGTTGTTTGAATGTTTTTAAAGCCCCCCGCGTCACAGGAATATTCCTAATGCGGGAGGGAGTTGTCTTTTAAAAAAAATATATTATTACATAGGCTTCTAGTACACTGCAGCCCCTCTTTTCATCTATGTTTGAATGGAAGAGATCGAAAACCGCGATAAGGTCGCCAATTGTACATAACATTTTTACTAGTCAGTATTTAGATATAAGTAAAATATTTTACCCTATTGCTTTGTGTACAATAAAGAGTAGATCTAATCTACCTCTATATTAATGTAACAGTTACGTCCACAGCTCTTACCTGCACTTTTGTATGTCTACTGTTCTGCTCCCATAAGGCGTAGCGTGATGTTATTGTCAGTTAAATAAATAGGGTTAAATAACCTATTATCAGATATAAAGCTATTATCAAGTGATGACATCCGTAGGCTAGACAGCCATATCTAGAGCACATTTAGATAGCTCAGGTGTTACTCTGTAATGGCCTGTAATTATAATAAAATGAGGTATTGAATTAAATTTCATGAAAATTATAGATGATTCGTTTAAGTTGATATACGTGCACCTGTGTATATTCTTTTCAAAGACGATTAGCTGTTGCCCACGACTTCGTTCGAAATTTTGGTGAAACCGTACATTTTTCGGGATAAAAAGTAGCCTATGTGTTATGCCAGACTGGATTGGATGAATCTTTGTTACTCTTTCACGCAAAAACAGCTGAACGGATCTGTATGAAATTTGGCACATAGATAGATTATAGTCAGGAATAGCACATAGGCTAGGAAAAATGTGCGGATCTCAAGGGCTAGATTTCATCATGACTGGCCTGTTGGTCTAGTGGTTAGTGATCTTGACTGCTGAGCCAGAGGTCGTGGGTTCGATTCCCACCCAGGACAAATAATTGTGTGATAAGCACGATAATTTGTTCTGTGTCTGGGTGTAATTCATCTATCTATAATAAGTATGTAGTTAGAAATATATAAAGTATGTTTATCAGCAGTCTTGTTACCATAGTACAGGCTCTGCCTAGTTTGGGATCAGACGGCCGTGTGTGAGATGTGTGGATTATTATTATAATAAAGCTAACGTACGTAATATTTATAATATTTATTAAACTACAACTTACTTTATCTATAAACAATATCATACAATAACATTAACATAATGGTTGAGGGATTTATCAGAAAATGTATGTAGTGTTTCCCTGTGAATCCACGGAGCTGGATAATTATTTTTACCTACGAATAGGTTATATTGGCAGCTGTACTGCATTTTTCACTTTACTATCAAGTATTAATAATATATTATTAGTCAAATCAGTAAACACGAAAAGTATGTTCTTAATCTCCTTACCTATTTTATATTAATTAAATATAAACATGTTTAGTTACTTCCGCTATATCATTATTTCATTCAACTTTTTTTCGCATTAAACTCTCGCATTTCATAAATCATTCATAACGGATACGCACAATTTTTTAATTTTTCGCGTTATCTGTAGAAAAGATGTTTATCTACTCGGGATGCGTTGAAAAACGGGATGATAAACGATTTAAGAACGGCAGATGATATTGTGTTAAAAAATTGGTATACAAACGAAATGTGACATTGAATGAATAAAAAATTAACTTTTATTAGGAATTCACAGTGTTGTTTATACGGAGATACGAATAGATATGCTCCCCTCTAAAATAGCTGATGATTTAAAGATGTAATGATCATTACTTCGTTTCCACGTTTGAAACTAGCGTCGAAGATTTCGCACTATTAAGATTAATAGAACATACATTAATAGACATTAATAGTAGCAATATTTAGATTATATCTACTACTAGATAAAGGGTCGAAACATAGGTCGTTGTAATACTCACAGTTCATCTAGTTGGTCGTAAAGAGACACTATGTATGTATACGATATGAAAAAAATTGTTTTTATACCTTTTTTTAAGTAAACTTAGAGTACGGAAGAATGTAAAATTTGGTATACTTAAAGTTTAATATTTAGAAGAAGTGCAGAAAGCTAAAATATTGAGTCAATATCCTACTAATCCTACTAATATTATAAACGTGTTAGTGTGTGAGGATGTGTGGATGTTTGTTACTCTTTCACGCAAAAACTACTGAACCGATTGCGATGAAATTTGGTACGTATATAGCTGGAGACCTGGATTATTACTCACAAATTTTCACGTTTATAAATATAAGTTGGATAATATAATCTATACTAATATTATAAAACTGAAGAGTATGTTTGTTTGTTTGCTTGAACGCGCTAATCTCAGGAACTACTAGTTCGAATTGAAAAATTATTTTGGTGTTGGATAGGCAATTTATCGAGGAAGGCTATAGGCTATATAACATCACACTACGACAAATAGGAGCGGAGTTAGTCAGTTAGTATAAATAATACAAATACAACAATACATTACGTAGCTGTCTAAACTTTTACGTGAATTTTACGCACCTGGGAGCATAATTTTAATGGCAGGTAAGTTGTAAAAGTTCATGATCAGTTGTATAATCCATAGGATATTATATGGCGCAATTCACTTGCCTATTTCGGGGATGACAGTGTGGCCCCTGACACGGCAGGTCGCTTCACAACTTGATTAAGGATCTTTTTCGGGCCGAAAACGGTTATATAGTATTGATTCCCTCACCAAAAGACTACCCATTAGAGTGTTATATTTCTGGTCATTATTTTTCCATCCTAAGGTTGCCTGGAAGAAATTGCATTTAGCGATAAGGCCGCCCTTTGTACATATCAATATTGTAAATTAACTTTAAGCAATATGTACTGGTGTACAATAAAGATTATTCTATTCTATTCTTGATTTAACAAGACTGAACACATTTTAACCTCTGAGTAACAACTCAGAGGTTAAAATTCGAACGTCCATCGTTAAATATTATTATTATTATAGTGTATTATTATTATAGTGTATTATTATAGTGTATTATTGGATCACAAGCGAGCTCCGTCGCAGGTATAGACAAAAGCTTTCCCATTTGTTTTTGTAAATTTAATAATGTTCGTCAATAATTACACAACAAAAATAAATGGGTTGACGAACAGATTTTAAAAAGGTATTGAACTGTTTAGTCTGCATTTAGTACTAAACAAAAAAATTGCTAACAAGATGCACAGATAACCTAAAAAGATCGCAGGTCGACGGTGGATGCAGGTCGCTTCCAACCAGTCTTTTTGTTAGTAATTGAAGGAGGCCTATGTACAGCTGTGGACGTCTTATGGATAAAATAATGATCATTCAGAACCAAAACAACATTTGGTAGACAAACATATGAGAAATATGGTTCTGAGATTTTTGGTCTTTCCATATTTATATACTAGCAGTTGCCCGCGTTTCGTTCGCGTCGAAATTTTGGTGAAATCCCACGGGAACCGTACATTTTTCTCTAAAAAAAAATCGTTTGCGCTTTTCCAGACTACAATCTATCTCTGTGCCAAATTTCAACTAGATCCGTTCAGCCGTTGTTGCGTGAAAGAGGAAAAAGCATCCATCCATCCTCACAAACTTTCGCCTGTATAATATTAACAAGATATAAATAAACATGTATGTTGTGTTGTGTTTTGAAGTGTATTCTTAATAGTCGATAAAAAGTTATCTTTACCTGAATATTAGTAAACTTCATAAAACCCTAAATACCCCTAAATTTTGTACTTTAGAATATTCAGACTGGAATAAATGTACACTATATTTTATATTTACACGATGCCCTCTATACCATCGTAACATAACACTACTCGCATTAAGGAAGTAGACAGCCTTATTAGAATACAAGATGCATTTCTCACGGGCCATGTATGCATGTGATATCTGAGGCAAAAACACTCGTCTGTTACACGGAAACGTTTATGATTACGAAACGAAATTAGGGTTGCGTATGCGACGGGATAGTTATAAGGCCGAAAGATGGCCTATCTTTCGGCCTCAATTTTATTTTGGAAACTCTAAGCAGTGTACCATGTATTATTTTAAATTTATAGCAGAAGTAGCGTGAAAGTTGCATTCTCAAACAGTTCAATAATCACTGTCTTAAACTTGTAGGGCAATTCGACAACAAATAAAAACCTTTCTAATAAATAATTTCAGAATATAAAAACTTCAAGGTCAAGGTCAGGTAGGTAGGTACTCAATTCTGTTGATTTTATCATAAACCAATTTGTGAAATTATTTTAATGGAAAACAAATAAAGTCCAGGAAGCGATATATCACAATGCATTGTATTTATATAATCTTATTTTTTACTTTACCTGATACTTCATTTAGATTTTGTCAGTTTTCATTGCCAGACTTGCTTGAGCTTTTTGAGATACTGGTGCAAAAAAAAAGTACACGAAAGATACTGTCCTCAAGTATTGTGTTCTTGGTTCCTGGCTCTTCATCATTTTGAACTGACTGTTTGATATTGATAGACTGTTTTTTAAAATAAAATTAGGACTTTCGATTAAATTTTCTTCTGATTTGTCATGATTAATATACACAAGTGAGAACTTTGATCTCTCCTGCTACTGTCAGATCAAGGTGACTTATTACATGGTTAAATTTTGTTGTATACCCAATTCTTTTCACTCTTTGAAGTGATAACGCAGCCTCACAGAAAACCGGCCTCATAGCAACGATTCAGTTGTGTTTCACCCAGTGAGTGAGGTTACCGGAGGCCCTAATCCTTTACTCTCCCCCTTCTTCCCCTCTTCCCTCCCCTTTCTTCTCTTCTTAAAGGTCGGCAACGCACTTGTGACTCTTGAGTTGCAGGTCCCCAGGTTGGGCGGCGGTATATATACGAGTATATATATATGTTGTAGTTAATATTTGTATAGATTTTATATTATTAATACCAACTAATATCATAAATATATTAATATATCATTAACACACTCAAAATAACGTATTTTTTTATGTATGCCTCCACATCCAGAAAGCTGGTAGCGTTGCCAGTTTCAACGTTATTTTTAGTGGCAACTTGCCACATTGAATGGTAATGGTAATTCTCTGTACAACCCAGCATTGTTGTTCACGTGAAGCGTCGATCACTCGTTTAGCCAACTGAGAACAATAATTAAAATGAATTTGCCGTGCTAAGTGCCGAATTTACTAAAAGATAAACATTTAGAAACAGAGATAGCTTGGAAAGTAAGCAGGCAAAAGTGTGTTGTCGATGTATTCGTATATATCTTCTCCGTCATAACTATGAGAAATAAAGGATTTCTTCAAATAATCCTATCTTAAAAAATAGAACCATCTTTCATTGTTATTCGTAAGAAAAAACTAGTTCAAATCTGATTTTATGGTGATTTCAAGATCTCGGTTTTGAAAGGAAGAGGTTTATTTATATTATTCAATGTTTTTCGGTATATTATCTAAAATATACTTAACTTAAATTTAAGTGTGTGATATCGGTATCTTACCATAAAGTTGTTTATAGGTAAAACGAATAAAAAACTAAATAAATTTTATATATATATAAATACTAAATGTGATCACGTTTAGTATTTAAAACGATAATTAATTTCTGCGGAATCCCATCTGCGATCGAACTTTAGCCTTAGCCAAATTATTTTTTTATACTGCCAAATGCGTCCAGAAACCAAATGGGCCAACCACATTTCACACCCGGAAACACATCGAACTTTTTGCCGCCAACCTTTTTTGACGGTATTTCAAAAATAGAATACCGTTAAACGAAAAAACGAAAGAGATAGAGAGTCTATAATATAGGTACTTCAAAACAAAACATCATAAGTTAAATCACAATTATTATTGAAGTGAAAACTTCTTTAGGCATGTTGGGCACTTTTGGTATGTGGAAAAAAGCACTGAAATCGAGTGGCCATCGCGCTCAGATACATATAGGTATACAGATGTGTGTGTGTTTTCACTTCTGACCGGTTTTTTTTAATTAATATATCTGGTCTATTCATTACACTACTACAGTATTAGTAATGTGTACAAACCAATGAGTAAGGGAGCTGGCAAACAGTTTTGAGAAGGTATTTGAGGCACAGTGGAAAGTATCAAGCTCTGTGTAGTGTTATACACAAAAACGAAGACCGGCTGACAGGTACTCAGTCTTAGGACTATGAGTTTTTAAAGTTGTATATTTTCTATGTAAAAAGATGTATTGAGGCTTCTTAACAATATAACATTCTCAAGTTTTGGTATTTAATAAAAATAAGTTAGGTCTAACTTGTTACCTGTTTGAAGATGTATTTTTTTAAACTAGAAATGTGTTGCAGACATCCTGAGATTTACAAAGACTAATATTTATACCAAAACTTAGCGACAAGTCTTAAAAAAAACAGACGCTCTAATGGGACTTTTAACCTGGTAAGCGCTCATATTTACGTATATTTTATACATATTTCAGTTTAAATTGTGCTTCGAACATAGAGGTAAAATAATCTAATGTTGCTTGCAGAATATTTGTTTTTTTTTCTATGATGTAGTTATGATGATATACAGATAGAACTAAAAGACGTGTTACTCAAAAATTATATTACACGCTTTATATTAGCTTCACTTGTATGTTTGTATGTTTGTTTGTAACCGACTCCTTAGGGCGCGATTTTAAGCCACTTTAAACGGCCAGATTTCATTCAAATTTTGCACACCTGTCAAATACCGATGACAATGCAATATTCGATTAAAAAAATAAATAATAGTTTTTTTTATAGAAAATCACACTAAAAAATAGAAAATAAAATGTATATTATTGGAAGAAAGCGTGGGGGACGTATAGTGTCAATAAAATGTTTATAACTATTGACACTGCATGCCCCCACGCTTTTTTCCAATAATATACATTTTATTTTCTATTTTTTATACACTTTAGTTGGATTTTCTATATAAGCGTGTATTTTTAGTTTTTTTTAAACTATTATTTTTTTTTACTTTAAATTTGATTGTTACTGAAAACAAATGGTATGTGGTAATATCCTTTAGAGTTTTCATTTACCTATGTTTCTATTAATGCCTAAAGTTTCATTATAATAAGTTAGTGTTAAAATGTGTATATTCTGAGGTTATTTAGTTTTAAATCAACGCTTTATGTACTGTCCTGTTTAATACTCCTAAACAATAAGGAGACAACTCGCTATGATACTAAGTTTTAAACGTTAAAAAAAATAGCTCTCTAGGTTTGAATCGATTGTTTTTGTATTTCAAATTAAGAAGTACAATCTTGTCTCTGACTACGTCTATTATTTTTATTGACAGTAATAGTATTATTTTTATTGACAGTAATATTATTATTTTTATTTAATGTTTACAATTAAAACTATAAACAGGCTTCAATATTTATACAATCGCTGTTTCTCTTTAATCAACTCTTGTTTTATTTAGAAATGATTTCATAGCTACCAAGCGGTCGTTACGACGTTAATTATGAGGTGAATTGTAGATTTATTAACGTCTCTGGTCGGTGTCGTGTGTCTTTGATCAATAAATTAGTTTCTTTTTTTGTTCATCTCTTGCCAAACCACCTGAGATTTGTAATTCTCTATGGTTTTTGTAGGTGCAAATAAGTGACGTTTAAACTTTCGAGTTCGTTCGACGTTAAAGTATGTGACATGAGTGAGCTTACGACCACGGCCAATGTGACCAGGTAGAAACCATAGGCACATCAAAGGTTTGTTTTTTATATATTACATATGAGTCCTAGTGACATTGGGCGAGATAGTTTTTGATTTGGGCTAGTGTTTGCGATGGAAATATCTTTACTTTCACACAAGTCACATTTTCGAGGCGACTCTATAATAAAGTTTTGAGTGGAAACAATTTCTGAATTCGGTAGATCAGTCGTCACGGATCTGGAACAAAAACGTAACTATATTTTTCTAAAACTTAATAAGCAGCATCAATCATCATACATAAGTCACATAGGAATAAAAAGCCTCTTTTTTGTAAAACCGTTTAATAATCACATTTATTTTCAATGTGAAACCAGATCGACCGATATACCTAAGTCGAATGGAAGTTATCAACGGCTCAATAACTAAGGAACACGTATACTGTAAGGGGTTAAATGTCATCATTAGTGTCGTCACGAGATCGATTGATGCCTATCAGTGTAAATGCGCTCTCGGGTGTAGTGATCAGGCGGTTAACTATGAAATCTAACAGAATTGTATATTGCATCTTATTCCTGCTGGTAGATAATGTAAAGAGGTCTTGGACGAGTTCATAGGGTTTACTACGATACCCGTGATGCTGCAAAGATTTATAGATTGATAGCCGCTTAACTTTATAACCTTATTTTTTTGTGTACTCATGCCTCCGGAAAAGTAAAAGTGTATTAACACACTTTTGGCACAAATAACGGCTTTATTGTTGGCTACTCGGGAAGTTACCAAAATCCGTACTGCTAATGAGGGATGCGTAACAGATACGACGACTAATAACTTACAATACCCGTGAGTTGAAGTGAGGACCTTACGATCGCAACTAACATAAGCCCAAAATGCGAAGGGTTTTCCGAGGCGGTCCAATGTGTTAATGTTACCTATATTGTCTAAGATTACGTAAAATAAATAATGAAACAATCAAATCACACTAACGTGATAATAATTTACGACGTATAATCAAATAAAGTAAAGTACGGATACACTCATAAAACATGTCGCATCCTTTAAATTTAAACCTCATCCTTCTTAGAATTATAGTCCTCATTCCCGAGAGGAATGACTTTAAAACTAGATGTTATCACTCTGCCGGCAGGATGGTCATTCGTCCGAGCCGCGCACTAAGTAATGTCCGAGTCAGTATCCTGTACCGAGAGTACATGCGAGTTGGGCAATTTAAACATGGAAGTACTTATAACTGCCCTGACTACTCCACAGATTTAGGGGAGCAATGACCTATATCCTAGTCGAATTTTACACGCCGTATAACGATTCAAGTACAAGTACACGCATCAACTATACTAAACTCTATTTTTTGTGTATTAGAATCGAGTTCTAATCATAGATTTCAGGATGAGCTCCCCATCTAAAATGTCTTACGTAAATTTTGGCAGCAATTCCAATTTCATTCGTATTCGATAGTCACTGGTTCTTAATTTAAAATTCAAAAATGTCATTTAAAGCTTTTTGGACATTGCATGTTGCCAGTGATGTTTATGTTTTTTGAGAATTTATACTCAGGCGACCGATGGTACGCTGCCTTGGTTATTTTTAACCAATCCAAAAGTTTATTACATGTGCTTACGCAATTAATAGGAGTTTTTATTAGACCGGTAAAGGACTAAAAGCGTTTGATCAAAATAGTGATGGGTTCAATGGTATTATTTCGGGAACGTTCGGATGCATTGCGCTCATCAAAGGAATGCTCGGACAACTTCGTTGTATGTGCATCTCATAAACCTGTAATTGTTTGGCTTTCGATGCATTGACCAAGGTTTCAAAGTTCACTTCCCACATCTACTAAAGGACATTCCCTTAAAAAGTCATGTCGTGTCTTAAGACATTAAAGGACGTCTTTTTAATTCAATATCCTGTCTAGTTCAGAAAATATTAGGATCACATTTTTCACACTTCTTTATTTTGAATTGAGAAAAGCACGTATTCTAAGTCTGGTTACCATAGAATAGGCTCTGCCTAGTTTGGTATCAGACGGTCGTGTGTAAAATGTGTGAAGTTATTATTATTAAGTTGTATGGGTGTACCCATCTACAGTTTCTGTAGTTTGATAGGTTCTTGTGCGTTCTTGTTGCGATTTTAAAGCAGAGTCATATTATGCTGCTATTTGTTCAATTGTCAACTGTTCCAAATCTTTGCTTATATAGAGGCGGAACACGTGTCGAAATTTCCTTTGCAATATTGAAAAATTACGAGGTACCTGTCACACCTGGTAAACTGTCATACAGGTCTACCTAGTACAGATACCAGTCTCTGACTCTCACACAGATCCTCCTTCTGGACAGTGTAACACCTAGATTATGAACTTAGTAGATCAGAAACTCCAAAGCCAGTGTGCCAGTATAAAATATAGTAAATGAAAATTATGACGTTTTGTGTATATAATATACATGAAGTAACCAATAGCAACAAAAAGAGGTGAGTATGATAGTTTTTTCTGTTTCTGGGTGTAATTTATCTGTAATTGTATGTATTTAGAAATATTCATAGTACCGGCTCTGAAGTGTGAAGTTATTATTATTATTATATTATTAATGTGTTTCAATGACAGTCAATCTAGTTTTAATCGCATATTCATGTATCTTACTACTATTTATAAATGCGAAAGTTTGTATATTTGTTATTGTTACTCAATCACTGACGAATTTGAATGAAATTTGGCACAGAGATAGATTATAGTCTCAAATAGCACATATGCTATGCACTTTTTGAACTTAGACTTGAATTTCCACGCCAAGTCGCGGGCAACGAATAGTTTAAATAAGTTTGTGGCGACTTCCACATACAGCGAAAACATACTCCAACATCATCTAGCGAAGACGAGTTGAACTACGGAGTAACTACTAATCCTGCATCGCGCTATGAGAGTTCTGGCGCCGATTAGTATATATACAACTTCCCAACATCAACCTTGGGCCGCGGCCCGCCAGGCATGATCACCTCGCCTGGTCGGAGGATCTTCCCTTTGTGTTGGAGGGATATAACAACCGTTCCTCTACCGTGGTGACACCGACTTCCCCCGTCGACCCCGATTTCCTTTCATAAGCAATACTTATGTGTTTGTATTGTATATGACTCCCGTGCTGAAGTTTGATACAGGAAATACTGATTTTAGCAGTGTAGGGGCAACATGTAATCTGATTACCGAGTAAATAAAACCGTGCATGCTTCTTGAGAGATTTTTACTCTACTCCAAGTGGAGAGAGTGGAGGCCAAAATTAGTAATGAGGACATTTTTTAAATTGCTTCATGCCTATAGGTGTAACTTTCATATCGACGACAACGCCGTGAATGATTATAGCAGCTCAACATCTAAAAAAACTACACCAATTCTACAGCAGAATATACCCCCAATTGTTTTTTTGTCTTATAGAAACTGTCCATACAGTTATTATTATGTTTTTTTAAGTTTACGTCTGCGACATTGACAACAAATGTAATGAAATATTGAAATATTTGCATGGTTGCATTAGACAGCAATATGTTCTAAATATCTCAAAGATTAAAAAATGTAGTAATATATTGCTCAATACTTGTACTTAATAGGCTGAGAAAAAAAAACAGAGATTTGCGTTGTAAGCAAGTTACAAGATAATTGTACGAGTATACCACGGGTTTGAGAACTGACATTTCCAAACATTTAAAATTTCATGAAACATCTTTGAAAAAAGTTACTACGCAGTAATATAATAATAAACTTCGAAAATTAATGCTATTTGTTGGTTTAAGCATTAACGTGGTCCGAAATATTTAACTACTTTGTGATAAGGATCTTTTGGCGCGTGGATGACACTGAACGGAGGCTATTAAGTCTGGTGACATTACGGTTACCAGTTTATAAATACTTGCTTTTATAGAAACACGTCGTCCATCTAACCGCATAATCGATTTGACATTCGGATAGCTTGATTGTTATTTAAGTTTAAGGAAATGATAATCACCCTAATTAGCTCTTTTTTGAAGTGGAATAAACAAGCGGAGTAGAAAGCAGAAAATGTGTAAAAATGGCAACTCTGTAGTGTCGTTTCGCAATAAATATGAGCGCGCCAAAAGATACTTTTCACAGAATGCTATGTAGTTTTTTTTATGGATAGATTATACTCGCTGACTGTCTCGCGAAGATATTTTTAAGCACAGGCGCTACACTCTTCGGCAAATATACACGTCGTACAAAATAAATTATTGGTTGTATCTTTACTTATATTACATAACTACAGCGCAGGTGTTAAGTTAATTTTAGTAATATTTAACATGTCTTGTACGTTTTATTTTCTTTCTAGTCCTTACATTGTATGCTAGTAATATATTTATGGTTAAAAATTATTGCTGAATATATTTATAACAAATTGATCTTATTATTATATTTTATTTGTTTATTTTATAATTTTATGGACAGCTGTAAAAACCATACGTAATTACGTATGCAACTTATGCGTGGTATGTTCTGCTAAAATTTCGTTGTACAGCGATGCTGTAGTAGTAAGGGATAGAAAAAGTGTCAGTGAAAAATATTTATTGTGTGTATTATTCATAAATGAATAGTAATTTCTTTTCCATAAGAGACTGGTAGGGCGTGGGCCACAGTAGAGTAGTTACTAGCCAGTATTTATCCTCTTTGTGTAAGCTGTCCAGGTGACAAACAAAGTATAATATAGTATATTACATATTTTTTTGAAAAGTGCGAATTGAGAACTTCCTTCTTTTTGGAAGTCGTCTAAAAAGAATAAGCGCCCTCACTACTCGGTATTCCTATGAAGTAAGGTCTTAATTTCAATCTCAATTCATCCACTTCTCCTACATATCTTACTTCCATTCTCCAGTATCTCTGCTCCAATCATAGCCGAAATCTCCGCTCTTTAAAAAGTCTTCTCCTATTATGTCCCAGTCATTCTTTAACATGTGTCAGTTCTTCTTTCATTATTCAGTTTGCCCTCCTCTGGAATGCCCTGCCCTGCAGGAAATCAGAATGGCACCTAGTCGCCTATCATTTAAATCAAAGGTTTGGGCTTTCCTCTTCCATAAATTGGCAGAGTCATCAGAACAGTCGTAGATGTAGGTAATTTTGTATTTATAATATATATAATTTTATTTATATATTCTTGTATGTATGTATTTGTAGTATATACTTATTTGTTTGCCTTTTTTTCCGTATTTCTTCTACTAGTCCACTCATTCTTATACTGTTTCATGCACCTATTTCATTCATTTCTAATCACCCTAAGGTAGATTGGCAGAGAATATCTTTGGCATTAAGTCCTCTTCGTCGCCTCGTGGAGGCTTATAATTATAACACACACTTCATTTCAATCGATATTTTTGCTCCCAATAACCAACAATTTTAAAGACGGATTATTGAACTTTTGTCTGCTGTTTGATTTGTGGTGCGTCTGTCACCCTTACACTTTTCTCTCTATTTGTAACCGTAATCTGACCGTCTTCTTAGTTTTATACTGTTAATCCGCGAACAATAGTGTGGGTTATATGTTTACCAATTTTTTTATTTTAAATTTACTGTACTATTAAAACATGTAACTGTATTTTTTTTTAAATAAATAAAATAAAATAAAGTCCGCCTCTGTGCATAAAGTTTATTTAATAAATAAATAAGTTTATTGTCAATCCTCTGTTTGAACTACTATACTATTGAGACGAAATTAAACGTCATGATTATTCGTCGTCTTTGCTCTCTCGATCCCAGTCGTACATAGGTGATCTATAGAGGTAAGACCATAATGTTAAGGACCCTCCGGGGTCCGATGGAGATAATTCAAAAGTATAAACCAGAACAAAATCATATTACAAAGCACAACTGTATAAAAACCTACACAAATCTTATAAAGATTTCATAAAAAAACATCAATAGCACCATATAATGACACCGTTCGATCTAAGTAGGTCATTCCACCCTTGAGGGTCAGTACCCGTTAACAGGACTATAGTTTTTTACGTGGTAACACCGACAGGCTCCATTTTTTATCGGCCGCCCTAGCAACTGATTTGGTTATATAGGTACCGTTAAATAGGGTAACACGCGTGAGGAATCATCTGGGATACGTCTGGAGATAAAATTAACTTTGACTGTTCTATAGAAAATAGCGTTTTAAAAATTAGTATTTTATTTTCCAGTGTCGATATTCGCTTGCCGTTGCGAAGTTCAAGTTTTCGACTTTGCTGTGTAGGTGTAGCTCTAGGCCATAAAGTACAATTATGGACGTGAGAATATTTTGCTTCTTATTTAAATGTATTAATAGATTTGCAACGCAGTAGAGTCATAACGAAAATAACTTGGCAATTAAATCTCGCTGGGGACAGTGACTAAACATGGTATGTTTTAATAAAAGCAAACTTTTATAATATAAATACTTAAAATAATATCACAAGTTAGTCAGGCTAATGGTAATGATTGACAAATTATAACGCAACACGCAAATCGATTTGTCAACCCTGCATGTACTATATTGACACTTTCTTGCATTAAATTAATACCACGGTGTAAATTTTTAAATAATAAATTAAAGGTCGGTCACTTGTTATTGACGTCTACATTCATTTGCTGACATTAAATCACGTATTTACCAAATGTGGCTTCTGAACAATGTAAGGACGCATTCAATTACGAATAGGTTGATCACACAACATATTTTTATTACTTTATTTTAAACTTAAATTATTAAAATGATATAGAAATTGATCAAAGATTCTTTAACGCATTTATTGTTTTTATTTATGGTTAATGGTGCCCTTATTGAGACGGCCACTTCATCATTACAAGAGGAGATATGTTCAGGTATTATATTTGCAAAATGTTTCCACAGACTCCTGTCTTTGAATAAAAAAATGTGCACTAATCTAATGAGATTAGTTAAATAGTAATACTATTAACTGAAGATTATTAAATAGATAACGAATTTCATAGTTATATATATATATAATTATATATATATATATATTATATAAGATTCTTAAGTATTTTAATTGTGCATTTTTTGTTCAAGGCAACCAACATTCACAAATCCGTCTTTAAAGAAATATAATTATTATATATTTCAACTTTTAAAAGATGAGGGTCAAAGGTATCAGGCTCAGGGAGGCTTCGTATTATGAACTTCACCTTTTTTAAATTTATGTTCTTATTAAACTTGACTTAAATTGTAACAGTTTTATAGGGACAGTTAATATGTCGTCTATAAATTTTGCTTTTGTTTGTAAATTAGCGTTTATAATTATGTGAATATTGTAATTGTATGTATTTTGGGACGCATAAAATCAGAATATTACGTGCTCTTCGTGCTTTATCAAAAGTACATAGGGCACACTGAAAGTCCTGCGCTCCTGACCGCTCATAAATGTTTGAATTTCGAATGTTACATTTTTTAAAACATAAGAAATTCAATCATCATCAAAATTGGCAGTTTTTTATCACAAGTAGAAGTTCATTGTTTGTAGCAAAAATGGAATTAACGTGAAAATATTTTAAATGGTTTTAAAAGTTCACTAACTCCGCAAGACTGCTCGTCTTCAAAATGGGAAGCACCTCATTTGAGCACCGTAAGGCGTTGGTACGCAGAATTTGATCGTGGCCGTGTTTCTCTCCATTATGAAATTTCTGAAGGTCGGCCCTCAACTGCGGTCACTGAGGAAAATGTGGCTACTATCAGGCAACTAATTGAAGAAACCCGGAGTTTCACCTATAAGAAGATAAGAGGACATTTGGGGATTGGTATGAGCCAAATCTTACATCAACATTTAAAAGTTAGAAAACTATATTGCCCCTGGTCTCCTCATGACTCACCCCAGAACAAAAACCTACTCGTGTTGATCGGTGTAAAAAAATGTTGTTAAAGTACGATCACGGACATTCAAATGCTGTGTATGACATTGTGACAGGAGGTGAAACATGGATATATTGTTACATGCCGGAAAGTAAGCAACAGTCTTCTGTATGGGTGTTCGAAGGTAAGCCAACAAAATTGAGGCAGGCGAGAAACGTAGGTAAAAAATCATTGCGTTTTTTTTTCTCCCGGACGGGTCCTGTCTGCACGATCCCACTTGAAGAACAAAGGAGATATAATACTTTAACTACTTATTTTTTTCTAACATTCACATTTTTAAATATTCCAATACCTTTCTAATTTCAAATTGTTGTTTCTATTTTCAACCGGTCAATTCGAACTTCGAAGTTTTAGCTGCAATCAGATCTATTCTCCTTCCTATCTAAAGACAAATCTCTAGCTAACGGGCGCTGTGTACCGCGGGATGGTGCCCTTCCGCATTCCAGTCGGCCGGCGACCCACTGAGCCACTGGCCGCGTATCCCTGATCCTGGCGCGGGGTGCGTACGCGACTTTATCGATAGTCGATAGTTTGGTTGTGCAATAACTGTTTTTAATAGTATCGGCAAAACAAATAATGCACATAACTTTGAGTAGAATATATATATATATATAACATTGTTAACTGGTTTAGTATATATATATAAAATAAATGATTTTAATGGATTCATTTCCTGTATATCCCCGGAGGACTAGATAAACTTGTATTAGCTTGTTGGTTTGGTGTCTCTGAACTAGTTTTTATTACACAGACTATTCACAGAGTTTCCTAAGAGCTTTCCTGGTTTGTTGTAATTTCTATGATTACATAATTTACGTTTATTACGACGATGAGGATTAAAATCTCAATTTATTTTTTCTAATTTTAACTATTTAGATAATATCATTTAGATAAGGTAGGTTCTAAGGATGACTGTATTGCCTTATATAAAAAGTGGATAGAATCAAGAAATATTTTCTATTTGACTGAGGTTGTCAATAGTCATACGATCCGTCTATGATAAGTAGAGATCGGATAATCGGATGCATATTTACCTAAAGTTATTTTTTGGATAACAAATTATGGAAGCGGCCTCTAAGTATATTTTTATTTACGAATGCAGTTGTATTGTCACGTCGCTACTTGCGCACAAGCAAGTATAATTTGCCGTCTCACTCGCACTCTTACGAAATGCTTACATTTCCTGGGGTTTAATAGGCCCGATTTGACACTTGTTACAACGTAATAAGGTTGTTTTGCAAAAGCAACCATTATACGTTGTAACAGAGCAAGTGTCATTTGTGTCAAACTGGGGTTTATTACATCTCACGGAGTATAGGTACACTTAAATTTGAATTTCCTGGAATCGCGGGATTCTTTCAATACAAAAGTGCTTTTCATAATAGCCAACATCTCAACTTTAGGTAAATATGCATCCGAATATCCGATCTCTAATGATAAGCGGTTAAGTCATAAGGAATTCTAGGACAAGACTTCACTGGACATGTTTATCCTTTACACATTATTTATGCGTGTTTAATTAAAGGATTCCAAAAAAATCCTGTTTGATTTGTTTGTTAGGGCCATTGACCCAATTTCTCTTCATTATTTCCAATTTAAAATTTTCAAAATTTGGGCAATTTCGTTGTCGATAAAAAAGTTTTCGATTTAAATTCTAACCTTGAAATCATCGACGTTATGCAAGTGGAGGGGTCACACCACTACAGCGGTGTTTAACGGGTCCCAGCCCTACATAGACAGCTAGCTTACATGGGTACCGCTAAACGATATATCAAAAGGTTAGTGCTTCGGTACCTAATAGCTTATTATATCATGGTATCTTGTTGGTCGCGATTATACAGCGCCATGGAATTTAGGACTAACGGTGTAACCTTTATCATTCTTCTATGATTTATGCGGTCTTAGTAACCGTTTCTTATTTATATTTGTTTGTTGGTTGTTTTGTTGTTGGCGCTTGGCGTTGCCGGTTGAGAAGCTTGCCTCCAGTATTTTTTTATCATGCTTTTACCGAACATATATTGTAGTAATGGTGGCAATGGTCTGTGATTCTACCATTTATTGTTTACAAAGGCATAAAATTAACTACATTTACTATGTAACTTATTTTGTAATAATAGAAAAATGTTGGTAAACCAGTATGTAGGGGCTATTTAGACGGTACACGTTTTCTTGCGCTTTTAAAATCCCTAGACTAGTGATGTTACTTGGGCATTGACAACCCTCATTATAGTCTAGTCAACAAGTTCAAAAACGTGTTAAATAGACATAAAGCTCCTAAACATACGTGCGATAGCTCATTCGATTCGGAATGACGTCTAGAAAAAGGTTTTTAAGGGCTTTATTAGCACATAAAAAATTGCGATTCTTATTAACAAAATGAGATTAAAAAAAAGGTATTTCGTTTTGGGTTAATAACTTCCAAAATGATGATATTTAAGGATATTTGAAAAAAGATCCAGAAAGAGGAAGAAATTTCCGATACAAAAGTCCTAACTCCCGGAACTCTATCTCTATTATTTATAATGTTTTTTAACTCTGAAAATTGGGCTCCGCGCGGTCATTACGGCATAGGCGCGCCGTCTAAAAAGCCGGTATATCCGCCGGTAGCCTTGTGCTAATAAGCCCTTAAAAACATTTTTCTAGACGTCATTCCGAATCGAATGAGCTACCGCACGTACTTTTAGGAGCTTTATGTCTATTTAACACGTTTTTGAACTTGTTGACTAGACTATTATGAATGTTTTAAATCTTTTATTCCTTTGTTTAATTTTCGTAGTAGTTTCGTTTAATTTTCAGTACTATTATAATTATGCTATGGTTTACAGTTGAAAATTTGTATTTTTTCAGATTCAGGTGTTTTTAAGTTTGTGGGTCAAGATAAAACAAGATTTTACGGTTCCATAGTTTGTGCCGGGGTTGGTGTCAACAACCTCACACTTTTGGAAATAAATTAGTATACTCCAATGTAATGGTAAATTAGTTAACTCGGTTGTCATATGTCGACATTAAATAAATGGAGGAATTATAGTAAATTTGTTTAACAATGTCTAAGGCACTCAAAATTTGAGTTTGCCTAATCTTAAGAGTCCATATTCTTAGATTTCTAGGGTGCTTTATATGTTCTAAGGGTGCTTTATGTTATCACTATCTCAGAAACTCGTCTTTATTAAAAATAGGTGATAAAACAGTTCAGTATTTAATAAAAAAATCGGTTGTCTGTAAAGTCGGTTTACTGACGATAGTTGAACGTGACAACGTCATAGGAACGCCTCAGAGCGAGGTAACGCCGCATGGGTCATGTTTTTTCGTGCTTGCAGACGGCTCCATCGAATTATAAGACGTCGTCACGTCAAAAATTAGTTAATAATCATTATTATGAGTAGCTTTACCGGTAACGTAACGCCATTGGCTGGCCTGAAAATGGTGGGATGATAAAAGGCTAGACATGCATTATCACTTGATAACGATCACTGGAGTGTTCATTGATGTACGAACAACATAGCAGTTACTGTTATTTAGTGAATTTGATAGTTTATATCAATAGTGGTGAGATTGTTGCTCACATTTATATATTTTAGGGTACTTTATTTGTTTACGTAGTTATTATTAGACACATGAATATGATAACCCTTTTAAATAACATAGTGCATAGAATAGTCATTGTTGAACTTTTATACTCTTTTAACTGCCTGACATTTTGACCAGATCACAGAGGCCATGATCGCTGGCTGACAGATAATATATGTGCAAAATGTTCGATGCCCTTGGTTGCCGTTGTCAGTTTGGTGGTCGTTTTTTTATTTAAAAACTAAACTAACTAAAAAAACTAAATTCTTTATTTGAAAGTCAAGCTATTCTGGAAACATTGAAAATCCTATTTTCAGAATAGTTTTAGTTAGTAGTGTTAAAAATGTAATTATTGCACTGTAGAAGTGTAGATAATAGGGCTATCATAGATAAGAACATAAATGTATCATTGTTGTACTAAAGTGTACGTTATTCGTTTTAGTTAGTCAAATCACTGTTTTATTAGTGCCCAAGTTTCGATTCCTTATACGAACAAAGTTCCCATCACATACTAGACAAAAATGAGTATAGTGACCAAGCTCACTTATGTGATAGTCTTATCTGGCGGATGGCAGCCCTACAACTTTCATTGCGCGATCCAGGACATGTAGTAGTACCTAAGTAGTTAGTTCGATTTGTCTTGGCTAGATGCCGCGGCTGAACAATACCTACTATTTAATTGGGTATGAAAATTTATCGCATGTGCTTAAATATTATAAGCCCTGGTATTCTAGCTGCTTCCATTGTACTCCATCACGAGCCACTGATCTCCAGTTAGGGTCTACCTGGTATTCAGATTACCAACCTCTGTGTAGGTATTGACTCATACAAGTTCTTACCATTTTTGTGAAGTTTCTTTAGAATGTTCTGTTCAATTTAGATTTTTAATTGATTTCTAAATTGAACGGAACATGCTTAACTAAAATAATATCAGCTCTTCTACAGCAAATAGTGGTGAGATCTAATTGTCACTTAATTTGTTAAATAACAACATTATACAGTGACAATGTTAATAGTAGACATCTTTATTTCTTTAATAAATAGAATGGCTTTTCCATCGCACACGGCACTGTTTGTGTATGCATTAAGGCTCGCAAGCGCCTATATTAAATGAGGACTATTGAAAATAGTAGTTTATTTTTATTTGATGATGTTTCCATGCGATGGCCACGTTATTTTATTTATTAAAGAAATAAAGAGGTTTAACGTTGACACGGTGACTGTAAAATGTTATTAGTTAACAAATTAAGCTACCATTACATCGCACCAGTTTTTGCGGTAGAAGCATTGTGTTGGGACTTGCGAGACTTCGGTTTTTTACGCGCTTTATTTTAGCTTCACTTGTATGTTTTTTGTTTGTAACCGACTCCTTAGGGCGCGATTTTGACCCACTTTAAACGGCCAGATTTCATTCAAATTTTGCACACCTATCAAAGATCGATGACAATGCAATAATTCGATTAAAAAAAAATAGTTTAAAAAAACACGCTTTTATAGAAAATCATACTAAAAAATAGAAAATAAATTTTAATAAATTTGGATTAAGAATAGTGTAAATTAGAAATAAGTGTATATTATTGGGAAAAAAACATGGGGTGCATGCACAGTGTCAATAGTTATAAACATTTTATTGACACTATATGCACCCAACGCTTTTTTTTCCAATAATATACATTTATTTTTATGTTATGTTTTTGATGGGATTTAGTTTACTAATTAGGATTTATAGAAAAATAAAACAAGATCTTCAAAATAATATAAACATCTTTATTATCCCATATAATACGCCTTTACTTTTGCTTACATATTTATAGATTTTAAATATCCTAGGGTGGGATCCTTTCTATGCCTTTTTACCAAAGAAGGATAAGAAAGAATTAAATTTATTTATTTATTTTTATGAATTCAGTCTTTATTTGCAACACTGAATCAAAAATAGCCGCTTATTTGTAATACAGTCTTATCTACATATTATCTATATAAAAATAAAATATACTAATATTATTAATCAGAATCATTACATGTAAAAATATAAGTAGGCAGACAAGAGGGGAAAAGCTTTGCAACTTTATGTACAGTTCATCAAGCGGAAGATCATAACATGGTAACTCGAATTGTGTTGAAAGTTACGTATTCAAGGATCCAAAACGTCATTATACTATATAAACTTAGGTCTAATAATGTTTTTCTATATATATACGGTAAATTTTTGAAGGTTCCTCTAAATAATATACACAGTCAGAATGAAGAAAACCATTCAAAAAATCCTAGGCCTCTTATTGCTTGTCGTTACAATTTTCTTATTTTAATTTTATTCTTAATCATGTTACTTTATTGACATAAAAAGTCCAGAACATAATCGCAGAATTGGAAAAATATAATTATATCAAGAAAATAACATCTACTTATATTAAAGTTATAATAATTTAAATAAAAAAATACAAATGCATGAAGGATGTGCAACCACTTATTGAAAAAATATATCAGTCATTTAACGTCTTACTACGAGTACTAATGAGTATTAATTACGATGAAGTAAAAGTAATTTATGTGTTTGGGAGATGATGATACCGATAACATTGGTGAAGATGATAAGATGAATGGCGAGGGTGATGAAGTGTGTTGTGAAGCTGAAGGCAGATGTAGAATCAGCATCTGGAAAAGAGAAAGAGAATCGTAAGCATACATAATAGTAAACAGAACGAAAGCATTCAGTACTGATTGATACTTTTATTTAAAAAAATTGTAGATTGAGGAATTATTTTAATAAAGGCTGTCCCAAAATACAACACAGCTGTGTCTGATATCCCAAAGACAATTCGAATTTGAGCATAGAATCAGGAAAATATGCTCTTTGAATGATGATTTTGTAACATAAATCAATAAATTTGTGGTGTGGTTAGACTCATGATGCCCGCATGATGAATGTTTACACAATTTTACTTATAACCAAAAAGCTATTTTAAATGTTTTGTGTCTGTCTATCTGTTTATTCCGGAACGGGTGGACCGATTTCGACAGGATCATAATATGATGGAATAGTAAGGTGTTTTTTTTTTAATTTAAGGGCGGTAAAAAATAAACGAAAATATTAACTTCGTGAAGTGAAGGTTTATTTATCTTCTATCTCCTTCTTAAAATGTTCATCGTTCGTCAAGAGGCAGTTACAGGCACCTGCAGTCTGTTGTCGCCTTCAGGTTTTAAGCCTGTCGTCTAGTTAGGCCTTTTCAATGCCATGTCTATACTATCAGAATTATTCACTTTTAATCTACAAACAAGTTACTTATTGTGTATACTTTTCTACCATAACTATATTATTTGTTCTTCTAAGCCCTTTTACTAACTCTAGAATAGATGAAATGCTTATAATTTGACGACAGAACTTAATTGAACGACAAACATAGTTATAAAGTGTATAACATTATCTAGTTAGACGGTTGACATCTCGTTTTATCTTGATTGTACTATCTACCTACTTACTTCATTTATTTTTATCGTTTGACACACTGAATGGACACATCCCGTGGCCATTCTCGCTTAAATAATAGCTTCGTAAATTAATACACTCAAAACTCCACTGCTTCATTGGATAATGTTTTAAAACATATGCCCTCAGGTGGCGGGCAAGGTACTTGTTTTTTTTTTTACATTAGCATACTCTAGTTGACGTGTTAGAGTTTAAATATTTTATAATTAGTGGGTAAAATCCTTTATTTTCTGACTGGACTTTATTAATCGTAAATCCTTAATAAATGAGCAATACCATGTTTTTTTTTTTTTCGAAATTTCTTGCTCCTGAAAACTATTTTTAATAAACTAATGTTGTAATGTAATGGAAAACATTACACATTCCATTAGAATGTGTAATGTTTTGAAGAGCCCACAAAGATTTTGCTTTAAAAAAAATTAGTTTCTGTCACCAAAAGTTCCAAAAAATATTGAAGCAATGGGCGGTGTATTCTTAATATGAATAGCACAATCGAACAAAACTCATAAAAAGTTTTTTTGCAAACATTCCGGCGACCACCTAGATTAGGCCCGACTCATTGCGTATAGTTTTATTACGAGGTCGTTACAAATTTTTTTTACTAAAGGCAAACACATTTTTTAACAATCCGCATTGCAAAAAGTGGCCATTAGTTTTCTATGTCTCTTTGCATCTATTTGCGCAACGTAATTGTTGGCCAATGGTTAGTCTTTTGTTCCCTGTACTGTTAGGTTCTTCTTTGAAATGTACCGCAAAACGTAAAATTGACCACGAATAAAAAAACTTTAAATGGACAGTGAGTTTACAAACATTCAATATCCTAACATTAAAAAAATCATTACATCTAAAACCTTTGAAGCCCAAGGACTATGAACCAACTTATTTATAGCTATATTTATTTAAACTCAAATATTCACATATATAAGACTGGCTGTATATATATATTATATATTTATTGAGCATCAGAATAATAACAGCTTACATATATCATGAGCTATCAATGGTGTGGCTGCAGTTGTCGGTTTGCATATTTTAAATTCACAATTGCTACACATTCTGGACACAAAGGATCTAGTTTTTAACGCGACGCATCCAATTACAATCTACTGATAAAGACACTAATTATAATAGGAGTATACTGCATGTCCTGCTCATGTCTCGAGGCAAAAAAATACTGGTCAATATTTGCCGCCATTTGCCCCAATGTGCACCGGCTAGTGGTCATCCTTGACTAGTGCAGGCTCCATGCACCTGTCATTGTTCCATTAAACCTGGCAACACATTGCCTTAAATAATGCCTTAAATTGTACACTTGCATACTCTGTATGTCCAAGTATTTTATTTAAAAAATAATACTGTCTGTTAATACATTTTTGTTCAACTAGTCGATAACAGATGGCGGCACAAAACACAGTTCAGGTTTTGGATGTAATTAAAGGTCGCTTTTTTATTTAAATATTGCTCATATCATACGTACTAAAATCATTAATTTGATCTCGTCTCATTAAATGTTAAGAGTATGAAATCGATTAAAGTTCTCAAAATACGATTGTCATCTCGTGACTATTTGGATCGTCAACTAGAACACTTGGTACTAGGATCACAGAAGTATTAAAGAGATTCTTTGTTAGCGGTACGTATATTTTAAGGCAAGCAACGCCTAAGCAGTTCTGAATACCGAGTATAAGTGTAAGTCATATAAAAGGACTTGCAGGTTTCGTCGACCTGCCTTTATGGGAAACTGGGATTATTTTTTTAAACTTAAAATGGCTAATATTTATTTCACTATTTCCTAATTTATGTTTTTGTAAAACGTTAGTAAAACTTTCGTATGTTAGCCTTGATTAGTAAGCTGTTATGCTTCTTAATATCGTATTGTGAAACATTATTTAAGATTTTCATTAATCCAATCTAAAAAAAGATCACGGAAGCTAAAATAATGCCTTCCTTTATGTGAGATCAAGAAAAGCGAGTTATCTTCAGCTTATTACGGGGAGTCGAGGTACCAGGCGTGCAGAGATTACAGGAGGCCTACTTGTGACGTAGATGATATCAATGTGTAGCTATATACACAGACGTGAACACGTAAGTAAGTTTGAAAGTGTGTGTGAGCGCGTGTAGACGCGTCACAATCACAGTGACTGACGCATTATACTGTTTTATTACAAAAACGTTTGTTTACTTTTCATCATTTCCCTAGACATCATTCTAAATATTTCAACAAAATTCAAAACTATAAAATGTATTAAAATATTCATAATGTATTTTAAGAAAAACACTTAAAACTAAAATTAACAAATTAAGTCAGCCGGACCATGCGTCAAGGCGAAGCGTAAAGCCACCTTTTTTCTAATTCGTAAGGTTGACGCTCTCGTGTTCACACGGGGGCAAGCCTTCACACATTCGTGTTCGTTGCCTCTACGAACTGCCTATGCGGAAACACAACTTTGCTATTAACACGCGTTCCTTTACTATGAGATACTGCCACTTATGCACGTACATACATACGTATTATACGTGTTAGACGAGGAAAGCGTTTTCACTACACACAGTTCAACACAGGCATCTATCCAAATACAAGTAAAATGAGAGCAATGCGATGTATACATACATATAGATTTTACATTTGTGTACGATTTTCACATGTGAAAGTTGCGTTCATATTGTGTTTCAGATTCATTCGTGAGCTGTTTTCTATGTTTCGGGTACTAGGCGCTCAGATAGTTAGAGGAGTCATGAACACACATGGTTAATTTTTTGTTAATGTGTGTGTTATCGTTCTTATCTAATAGACACGACACATTGTTGATGTATTTTGATTAGAATTTAACGATGTAAATTGTCGGGAATTTCGTAGCCTTATTGTTTTTGGAACGTATTAGTCGGTCGAGTGTCTTGATAAGGTGGATGCACCGCAAAGTTGATTGAACGCTTGCGATCTCATCATGTCCTAGTATATTAGCGTTTGTTGCAGCCGTGTCAATGACTTGATCTATGACGAATCCACCAAGTACGTAGCTGAGCTACTAGAGCTACATAGGAAAAATATATGAGGAAAGTTATCATCAGTAAATAAAAATTATCAATTTTTTTTTATTGTATCTATTTGTATTAGTACTACATCTTTTTATTATTTTATTTAGTAAATTATTAGTTCTATTGTACACAAAAATATTTAATAATAAAGCAAAAGATTTATAAAATAGGTTGTTGCTTTAGAAAGGGTAGCAAAGCATAATTAAATTGGAGTCAAATCGATCAATGGAAAAAGGCGCATTGACGCGATGTTACGCCACACGGCTTATGCAAGTACTCTGATGCAACTAAACTTGTATTGTAAGCAAAGTTGCAGATAAATATATATTTTTAGTTGTCTGTCGGTCGATATTTGACCTACTGACTGCATTTACTGACCGATTATCTGACGTATTCGTATATTCGACACGGATGTAGTAAATGTCAAATTGACACAAAGAATATAATTAATTAGGAATGTCAAACCACAAAGTTGAGAGGCATTTGATATTTTTTTTTTAAGTGATTGACAAATCAAGAAGTAAATGTTAAAGTAATTTATCAAAACTTCAATTACATATTGTATTTTCAATGGTTGGAACAATGTAGAATTGCATTTTTTTTTCTTAAGTAAGATCAGTAATAACACTAAAAAACGGGAAATGAAACTATTATATTATTTAAAATACTTAATACTAACCAGAAGACAGACAAAATTATTTTAATGATTAGCTACTTATTTTATATATAATTATCTGAAAAGGCTTTAAGGCATTATTTCGTTCGCATTTCAAATAAAACTTGAAAAATATTAGAGAATGTAACACTTTTCATTTTGAATTTGGACCTTTTTCTAAATTCGAATTTTAGACATTTTCAAAATATTGAATTTGGAACCCTTTCTAATTAAATAATTTTGTGGTTTGTTCTATTATGGATGGAACTGAACGATGACTTAAAAATAAATATTTGAATTTAGTTTTAAAGTACACCGAACATTTTTTAATATGCTCGTTAAACAGTTGCTAAGTGGTTACAGAATAAATTAGTACTTTTTGGTATCGTATCGTAAGATCAAAATTGCACATGATAATACACTTACTCGAGGTCAAGTTATTGAGAAACGGTTCCAAGTATTATTTCATAAAGCTCCGGTAAGCTTTTTCGTGTTACATTTTAAACTGGGGTGGTTTTAGTGAAAGGTTGGTATAGTTCAACGCCAATAAGTTAAAGGATTGTGTAACAGTTTTTTTCATGTTATTATATACATTTGCCCTTTTTGTATCATTCAATAAGGTGTAACACGAAACTTAGAGCTTTCTTAATTTTAACTGAAAAATTCTTCAAATGTATGGTCAAAAAAAACATTTATCTGTTTAATAACTGTACTGTAACTTAATTTCCATAGGCCAAAAAAACTGTAATTAAAATATATTCCAGTATAAAATTCATTGATAACTAATTAAGCCTCGTATCATTCGACAATATTGTATTATCTTTTTTTAATGTTTGGTCAAAGCTATTTGTGTTCAAACAAATAGGAACCAGTTTTATAAGTTTATTGACTCCACAGAAATACTATACATTCCTTGTCTTTAAATTTTTGTTAGAAAATTAAAACTTTAGTCGAGAAATAGACATGTTTTTAACAAACGGTGACGAAGTGTTTACATTAGATGTTTCTAGTTATTTATATATTGAATAGGCTTCAAACTACGCAGAGACAGAGCTGACATTAACAGCAATATTAGTCAGTCAGACAGTCGTTTCAGCAGAGGGCCAGGTTTAGTTTAAAGCATAAGATCTATTTTCTGTATTTCTGTAAAAGGCTTAGATTTGTTTTCTTAGAGGGCTTGGACTTGCCAGCAACACCCAGTTTGAGTTAGGGGTATGACCCCGACCTGCTTTATTGCCTACCTACACTCTTCAATCTATCCGTCTCTTTTCATTGCCTTCCCTTCCTACCTACTTTTCCCTTTCAATTTGAGTTGCAGGTGTCCATGGGCGACGGTAGTCAGTTACCATCAGGTGACCCGTCTGCTCGTTTGCCCCCTTTAACATAAAAAAAAAATTCCCAATTTTCCCATTTTTGCCCTCTTTTACGTGAATGGGACCTATTTAGTTGGCAAACTGTGGGTGTTTAATACCCCTTTGTCTACCTCTTCAGGGAATCAGGCGCAAGTGTATTTATGTATATATATATTTTCTTGATATGCCACCCGACTAGTACAGTGTTGGCTAACTCCATAGTCTTCACTTCACGGAATTTCCAAGTACGTTACGTTATTTTGTGACTTATTTAATGCTTGGTTAATAAACGCAAATAGAAAATAACACATAGCAGGCACTCAAAAATATAATAGAAGATTCTAGATCACTATTTACGCACTGAATAAAAAAACAGAGTAGTTGTTAGCCAGCAAGAAAGAAATAAAAATCAATTGATTTAAAAAAATCAAAAATCATTGTTTCCATATTCAAATGTGTGTTTCAAACAATTTATATAACGTGAGCATTTATAAGTGATTATAACTTCGAAAGCGAATTATTAATGTACGTAATTTGGCATGTCCCTAAATAACGATTTCATACTAGCATAAATAAACTACACCTGCCGTAGAAGACCGTGGCTTGGCGCTGCCTATTTAATTATTTAAACATAAAACCTTTAATTAGACCTACCAGCTGCCCCGTGACCTTGCAGTGCACCTTTGTAATGCGACAAGCAGTATTTTGCATCGCAAAAAAGTCTACATTTTTAACTGCAATTTATGTCTAGTAGAAAAAATGTCGATCTCGTTCGTTCTTTGTTGATATTTTAAGAATCGATAGCGTTATTGGTCTAATTTGCATGTAAAACTGAGTAAAAGATACGTGTTTTACTCAAAGTTTGTCGAATGCATCTGCTAGTTTAACACACGCACTTTGGTATGCATTAGCGCGCTTCTGTGCATATTTGTGGTTTTATGGATCAATTACCATTTTATACTCACCTGGTTGTCAAACTTCAAGTATTTTCCAATGCATTCATCAACATAATATGCATTTCACTGTAATATATACAAATATTACATGCACTACCGTTTGACTTGATGGGTTTTCATTTAATATAATGAAGCAAAAACCATTTTATGAAAAATCTTTAAGAAAAAACTTTAATATTTCTCTTTCACGTAAATACTGATTATTTATTTTGTATATTAAATACATTTACAAACAAAACGATAGTTGATTTAACGATTCATTTATGAGCTATAAATTATTTCGCTCAAGTTTTTTCTTAAAGAGTTCAGAACGAGAAAGAATCCCATGTCATTTACACCTTATCATTTTGTTATTAAAAGGTTGTTTGAGTGATTTTCAAATAAAATTTCATTATTGCATCATAATGTTGCAAACAGTTTTACACATTGTCGCAACACTGATTGTTTAAGTACCTATGTGTGTCGTACTTGCTTGATTTCAAGTTTTTACATAATATTGTGAAGCCTGTAGCAAATATCAGAAGTAGCACAGATACATATAGATCTTTGATTTCACTACTGAGCTACCAACATTGTTAATTAGCCTGGTATCGAATTTGTGAAAGAGCTATTTTATTGTTGAATGAACATAACGCACACTAAGATGTGAGGTATCGTATATACCTGCGAGTGGCGCCATACAACAAAATTAGTTTAGTTTTATCATAGGTACATCAAAACTCGTGTAACTTTAATTTTCTTTATTCAACTGCGATTATCTATTTACACGTCATCTTTTTAAGTAACTTGAAATAAAACTTTTGTATGCCCAAATAACGCGTTTTATGTCTGTTAGTTGCCATAAAAAGTAAAATACAATTACCTTTTTGACTCAAGTTTTATCACAATCAAATTACGCCACATTAAGTTACGACGCGACCAGACCCGACTATATTTAGAAACGAAAATAGATGGCATGAGTTTAAATGGACTAACAAAGGAAGAAACCAACGTGCGGAGAATATTATGAGCAAAAAATATGGTTGGCTAGGGTGGTAGTGACCTATGATGACGTAATGCCAAAAACAGGCCACACTGCAGCCGGCAGAGGCTCGCTGCCGACCGGAGAGGTCAAGGAAGTTCATCGCGGAATATTGCTCAATCTCATACAGACATGTGCGATCCTAAATATCACGTCCTGTGATTCACCGTGTCATCGCTGACCGCCGAGAAAAAATAAATCAGTTTCCAAATCTGAATTTCGAAGAGGTTTACGTAATGACTCTTCCGTGTTGCGTTTATCGAGTCCAATGTTGCAATTGTATAGAATATGTGTAAAAAATACTTTTTGTCTACTAAATTGATATTAGCGTGGTGTCTGCGTGACATTTTTTGATGTCGTCGGGGAGCGTGGTAGAATCGTGTCCGCGTCTATTTTGAACTCCCGATCGGACGGTCGCCCGGTTGTTGAACTGGAATAATTCGGCAAACAGGCATATTACGCGCTTGTTAATCTCGCGATATTATAATACGTGTTGGGCCGCATGCCGATTATAAAATACCTTTCCGCGTACTCATCTATATACCTACCACACAGGTAACACATCTAATACAATAAATTATACTTTGTAAAGTTAAGGAAGTCGATACTAAAATAATTTAACAACAGATTGAAATCAGATAATTGACTATTAACCTACCAACAAGCTTTAAAACCTCGTTTTTAAAAGTTGTTTTAGTGTTCTCGAATTATATGACACAATACTGATAATTAATTGTAGCAACGATTACATTCGCAACACAAATGAGCGAGTGTTGTGTTTACGTGAAGTGGACGCAAACATGTAGAGATGTGGTGGCACTGTGTGGGTGCCGCGCCCCACCTGTGTGGGTGTGTGGTCTCTGTGTGTGTACGTGGAAGCGCGCGATGAAATAAAATATGTCCGGTCAATGAACTCGCGGTCGGTGCCATAAAAATCGCGATACTGGCCGAAATTCGGACAGAAAACCCAATATCCAACCTTATGATCGATTTAAAGTATACTGTTTATAGCAGTTCGCTATCCTAGCGTTTATTCTAAAATAATGGGCTACGATTTTGGCGTCCAAATTGTCCGAATATGGCGGACGGGGAATAGGAAGGATTACAACTGTGCAACGAACTTAATTATGCAGCGTGCAGCTCTCGTGTCTGCCACGACGACAGCTGTCCATTCTGCTCTTTGTCTCACTGCACCCATGACTGAATCTTAATTTTAAACCACCCTTAAAATGGAGATGTTTGTAAAAAACAACACGTCTATTCTATTTGTAAGTTTAAAGTCTGACAGTCACCTCCATAGTGCGATACAAGAATAGAATACTAAAATACTTACGTAAAACAAAATTTGAATGTTGTCCATTTTGGAACCGCGTTTTGCAGAATATTTTTTCTCTTCAGGATGTCGATGTTGTTTCTATGGGTGTACATTTCCGGATTGCACGCGGCGAGCGAGTCAGCTGATTTCCATCCAATGACCTTGCGGACACGTCCCCTCCTCATTATATTCATAGTATTTACAGGCGATGAGTTGTTTATCATTGAGCAGTCACGTTGTCACGTAAACCTTCTCTTTCTACAGGAGGACGTCTCCCGCGGACTTGTGCCGGTGAAAATCCTTCGTCTTCCGCAACACATCTTGTCTCATTGAAGATAGGGTTTAGTAGATTTCCGTGGGGTCTAAACCGATCATTTTCTTTGCTTAATATTGCCCAGTTGGATCAAGAACTTTGATGTTCATATTTAATAAGATTCTTATAAGGATTCAGAACAGATAAATGGGATTTCTTGAGGAGTTAGTACTGACCAGTGGGGTCCAAGGTGGAGTCCATCTTGAGAGTTTTTTATTTTAATAAAGTCCAGTAGGGTCCAGAGTTAGAATATCCATGTTAACACAATGAACACAATGTATCGTGAAGTGCACGGTTCGCGACGGGAGCGACTTATAGTAGCACAGAGGAGTGAACGCGCGTGCGGCGTGCCGGCCAATGAGAGGAGCGTTGCGGGCGCGCACTTATATGATAGAAGCGCGCTATATGGACGACATCTGGTGGTGAGTGGACGCAACAAGTGAAAATATAATTTTCTTTTTTGACGTTAGAAAATTTCAATAATTTTCTTTGTTGCCTGTCCGGGAACCTAGATGGCTTGAGACATGACTTTACTGCTGTTTCATAGTTATATCGTGTACCCAAATAAATATATATAAATTTATTTCTATTCATTACTATGTCAAAGCAAAAATAAAAACGAGTAGTAACGAATAATAAGGAATGTTACGTTTTAACAGAATATTCATTCGATTCCCGATTATTAACAGGATTGGTTAAGAACGCGAGTGCTTACCCTTTGGATGAACGATTTTAAATACATGCCCCGGAGTCTCTCTTCTACATATAAAGTTCAGTAACTCCCACGACCGTGATTAAATTGTTAAAGATTTGCGCTTAGTCCAATGCTTTCACTTAAAAAAAGTTTTCTTTCTTGGAATAACGGAAGTTTTCTTGTTAGTCCAAGTTTTGAATTACAACAGAATGTTATGACATGCTTCAAATAACTCATTTTTTTAGGTATTAGTACTCAGAGGTCAAGGATGAAGTTTGGTTAAGACTTAATTATTTCCTAAACACATAAGTTATTGCGCAACTTTTCGCCTTATTTAATTATTGTAACCGAGGCTCATAGTTTCTGTTACAAACATAATATCGTATCAGAAATCTGTTTTTATGTATTTACATACCTAGTTTCTACCGGACGATTTGGGGAACTACAGCAGTTAGTGGCGGTAAAACCACATCACTCATCCAATCTGTTTATAAAGTGATGCTATTTTATGCAATATAAAATTGTTTGTTATATGTATTTCTCCTTTTCTGGAACTGGATGCACAAAAACCACACGATGTTCTATCCAAGTGACCATGGAATGTTGTGAGTTTTCCTCACAGAGTGGCTTTCTCTGCTGTCTCCAAAAGGCCTAAGGCATCGTTACTGAACAGCCTGGACTGTTGTATTGGATTCATCCAATTTCAGTTCAAGGTCACTCATAAACAGATATTGGTAAAAAAAAAGTAATTAAAAAACCAAAGCCTGACTGCTGGAAAAAAAAACTATAGTTCAAAATAAATTTATATTATTAACTGAAAATTAAAAAACCAGCAGCTACAAAAGTACCTGTAAGATTGAATGAGGCAAGACCGCGTAGATAAAAAACCTGCTTTTAAATAAAATAGGGTGAATGTCACTAAAGCACGGTATTTTATGTTATGTAGTATTTGGTATTAAGTATTGTATTATTTAAAATACCCTTTTAAATGAAGTGAAAGTAAAGGCCGGACACACTTGAAAATAAAACAAAATGGGTCTTCCCATCTGGAGAGATTTCACAGATTTCACTCACAATAATAATATGTATTTTATTTATATGCATTTACATTTGCGCCGCCAAGACGAATCTAACAATCTCCTTTTAGGCTTCACCGCAGTACGGGGAAATATAAAATACTGGTAATTGATGTCATCCAAGAAACCTATGGAAAAGAAATGGATGCTGATGAAAGTGTCAGTCATATATGGTCAGGCGTGTAAATAGCCCAACCAGGGTGTGATTGCTCAACAAATTAATAAATTGTTTATATTATAGCGTACGAGGTGCAGGGAAGTAAACCACTTCTATCGATCAAAACAATCATGCCAGCACTGACCTGCAACACCGACCAAGTCCCGATCCTCCAGAAGGCAGCGAGCAGCGGCGAGGTTTCTACGGTCTCTTGAAAGGTATTGACCGGCCGGTCACGATCGTAGACTGGAGCACTCCACATACACCTTGTAAAGGTTACAAGCGAGTCCAAACACTACACGGCTATGGGACTAACGGAAAATCAGCTTCTTTTCACGAGAAATATAACTGATGTCCGTGGCGGAACAAAATTTTTATATTAAAGGCGTCTTCTTCGCGAAAAGCGATGAGAGCAGGGTATGTCCGTTTTTTCTTGCACCAATCAGGTGCAGCGCGTTTACATTATTTGAAGACTGCTAACGCCATCTCTTGAGATCGTCGAGTACATTGGCAATATTACAGCAGTACCAGCACTAATTGCATTCGACAAACAGAATGTGGTTTACTATAAAGACGATGAAATTTATAATATAACGAAATATATTATGGTGCGATTATGTATGCATTTTATAAATATATTGGCGCTCCACCAATATATAAGAGAAGAAAAATAATTGCCAGGCAGCAAGAGAGGGAGAGCTATGCTTCGACACATATGGTTCGGTTCAACCGGAGTGATACCACGGTCTCACAGAAAACCGGCAATGAAGTAATGATTTTATTGCTTTAGCCCTAACCCATCCCTCTCCCCCCTTCTATCCCTCTTTCACCTTCCCCTACTCCTACCCTGAAGGCTGGCAACGCTCTTGTGACTCTTTAATTGCAGGCGCCCATCGTCTGCTCGTTTGCCCCCCGTATTACCATAAAAAAAAGAAGCATGAAAACCTATCAGAATCCAAATTGCGGTCATTGAAAATAAGACCAAACCCGCAATATATGGACAAGGAAACTACTTATGAAAGGGGTGGATTATAATGCCTCGTTGGTTCATGGTTCTTTTATGCTTTGCGTACGATTATTAGGTCCTGGGTTCGAGATCCGTGTCGAGCATATTTTAGGTTTTTTTTGTTACTAATACGCGGTAGCAGCATCGAAAAGTGGATTGCTCATGTCTTACGGATACATGAAAAACACATCACCAAACAAAGAATAACAAGCTGCGAACAGCTATCAAACTCTTATGCACAATCAAGATATCTTATGTCAAAATAAAAAACATTTATGGACTGGTTTCGAATGACAAAACCTACAAAATTTTACTAAAGATAAAATCAAAAGTGGTTATCCTAAGAGCCCTATGTTCTTATTAACTTGTGACGTTATTCTATGTAAAAGATGCATTTGTTTAATCTTAAATTGAAAAATGATAGTTCTACTGAAGTTATTGAGTATTGCGATGGTGAAAGTTTTATTTATTGAGTGAATGGCTAACTGTAGCTTTTTACTTGATTTGATTGTAGATTTGTACCGTTTTATTGTAGCATTTTGGATACCGATGAATTTCTAATTTTTAACTTTCGCGTTTCATATGACCACGGCCTGCCAAACCTGGTAAAATGTCAGGCACATTAAAGGTATGTAATACCTTTTAAATACGTTATTGCGTTAATTCCTGTCAACATAATTATATTACGGAGGGAATTCTATTTGAATAAAGTATTTTCGCTAGTAAAACATTTGCTTAATCGTTTAACTACTTAGTACAATGTTAATTCTTTAAGTTATAAATATGTATCTAATATGAACAAATAACAACATTTGTTCCCTTTTTTTTTACGTGTGGAAACCCCCACGGGTACCACGTCGGACTCGAACCGACTAAAAACTACACGGTTGACGAAATTTTATCACCTCCTCGCGGCTCGCAGAATGAGGCAATGGAATTCCATGCGCTCTCGCTGTGGACCATGGACAAAACCATGGTCTCCAACGAGAGGCAAACCGCACCGAACAATTGTTCCTTAATAATATTAAATGTGCGTAAGTGAGTTTGTATGTTACGCTTTATCGCCTTAACTAATCAACCGATCATCATCTAAATTTTGTATACATGTCAGGGATACAGAAAATCTTTGATCCCGGTAAAAAGTACTATTCCCGAGATATAGAGCTAGACTGGCCTGTTGGTCTAGTAGTTAGTGGGTGTGGGTTCGATTCCCACAAAGGAAATAATTGTGTGATGAGTATGATATTTTATTCTGTGCCTGTATCACGGTGTTTGTGGTCGAACTCCTCCGAAACGTCTCGACCGATTTTAATGTTTTTTTTGTGTATATTTGGTAGGTATGAGGTCGTAAAGTATTTTATACCCTCCTGCCAATGGCCTATTTTTTATGGTTAAAAAAGAAAAAAAGGCATTGCAACGCATGCCGGGGGCAGCTAGTTTATCAATAATAGGTATGTATTTAGAAATATATATAGCAGTCCAGTTACTAAAGCACAGGCTCTGCCTAGTTTGGGATCAGACGGTGTGTGAGATGTGTCAAGTTATTTGGAAAGTTTTTGCAAAAGCATACGTTAAGCACGTATGAATGCTTATAATATAAAACACACGAATTACTATTTCTAGCTCATGGTATATGCGTATGAATCGCACGCATTACTTGTTTTTTAAGAAGTGTTTGATTTTAATTTTTAACAATTTTTTTTTTCGAACACTTCCCACATTGGTAATATTTATGTGTCGCGGGGGTCTTCATAAACATTCAAACAATAGACACAAGGAACACCCAGGCCTGGTGACAAATATTTGTGGATCACACAAATTTTTATCCCGGCGCGGTGTAGTGGCGAGGTGACCACTTAAACCATTACGATATCCGTGCAATCAATATAGCATTGAACACTTTGAACAGAACTAAGGTATTGAGAGAAACGTCTATGTCCTTCAATACGTAGCGTCGGAGACAAATAGATCTTGATGTTTAGAATTTTTATTAACTGCAAGGCAATATATGAATATTAAAGAATCCATAGTGAATAACACTTTGTGTGATTCAACAGTGGTTGTTTTAAAACTCTGGGAGCGAATAAAATAAAACTTTGACTGGCCTGGCTCATTTGGGAGTTAAATTTCAACTCCATCTTGAAGGTCTTCGACGATCCCATGTCATTATTTACAAAATTGAATTTTCGTTGAACTTTTGTGTAGTAGAAATGATATTGTAGTAACTTATAAACTTCGATACACAAATAATAAACTACTACCGTAAAATATACCGTAGTATACCAATCACTTCAGTACGCATGACATCATTGCATGTGATAAAATAGCCCAGTCACTTTTAGATTAATTTCAATGGTGTAGAAACAATTGATAGAAAAAGAGAAATAACAAGTAAGAAGGCTTCTGACATCGACCGAACTGGTGGATTGTCAGCTCATCGGAAAATATAAAATATATAAAGTGAATGCAGTATTTAAAAGTAGAACTAATAAATATTTCTTTGCAAATACCACAGTATAATTTACCATCTCCAGTATACATAAATACACCACTTGTCTGAGGGAAATCCTCTCAGATAAGAGTGTTACAATGTATATATGGAAAAATAAGGACTATCAAGTCTGTTATAGATGGATTTTTGTTTACTGTAAGGATTGGTCCTCAGTTAGGTAGTCCATCATCTGAGACCTAACTAAGGATGTCAACAGAGTTAACAGATGCTCACGACCGATAGTAGGTTAATTAAATAAATTTTAAATACTAGGTTAATGCCTAGTTTTGTCTAGGGGTCTTGAAGATTCAACCCCACCAAAACACAAGTATGCGCTTTTTCCGCAAATAAACCACATTCACCATGACCCCAAATTGCCAAGACACATCCCTTACCATTTCAGAGAGTATTGGGATTCTTGGTATCAATATTTGCAGCGACGTCCTGTTTCATAATCACTTGGAAGGCAAAGCTAAGCTGACATCCAAAAGCTTGGACTGGCTTGGAGTGCTTAATAGAGCGAAGCGGTACTTCACCCCAGGACAAGACATTAATTATACAAGTCACAAGTCCGTCTCTATATGGAGTACTGTTTTTATCTCATAGCAGGGACACCTGGATACCAGCTTAGGCCTTTTGACTCGGTTCAAAGACGCGCTGTGAGAATCGTCAACGATCCCAAACTCACAAGCAATATTGAAGGCAAAACTATGCTGGAATTCCAAGCGTCCATAGGCTATGATAACCGCATTCCATTAGGCGGGCTGTATGCTTGTTTGCCACGACAGCTGTATTGTAATATATAACCAACGCAACCGACGTAAAAAAGCTTCAGCTGGAAGGATTAACAAGAATCAAAATAAAATATGATTGACGTTACTAGGTGTCTTTATTAAAAAAATATGTATGATGTCAAAAACTAACAAGTAACAAGAGTGATAATATACTATAGCTAGGCAATATTTATAAACAATAGGTGGAATGAATGGTCAGAATTAAAAAAAAACAATGAACCTTTATTTTATTTTACCAACACGTCAGTATTAAAACGAGAAGGACGGATGAAACGTCATATTATGTATTCTTGTTTCTGAACTGTTCCGTCCTCACTTAGTGGTCTAGTATAAAATGTAAAATTATAGTTTACCGAGAATTTATAAGTTGTTTAAATGAATTAAAAGTTACTCATCTGTTGTTGTCTGTAAAGAAGTCATGAATCTGAACGTCTAACTAAAAAGACGCCTAAAGGTCATCATACACTATACCGTCACGGTAACGGCACGGCTCCAACCCAGCAATTATGTTGTCATTCAAATCTGAGCATTAATATTATTTTTTATTATTATTTTTTTAAAAAAGACAACTCCCATGCGGGGAGTTGTCTTTTTTCAGGAATTACTCCTGTATCGCGGGGGACTTTACAAACGTACAAACAACGGACACAAAGAACACCCAGACTCAGGTGGGAATCGAACCCACGACCTCTGGCTCAGCAGTCAGGGTCACTAACTACTATACCAACAGGCCAGTCAACATTAAAACGTGGTCGTATAATATATTTCATAATGTCAATATGAAAAAGCCAATGGTGGGCAGTAAGTGCGCTTGCTGCGCTTGCGCCATACAACTCGACTCGCAGTTGGCGCGCTGTAAGCTCGCGGTCAGCTCGCTTACATCGCGCTGTCCGCGTGCTTACAGTGCGCCGACTGAGAGCAGCCAGTGAAAAAACTTCACGTCGTGTCTTACATGAAGGCAATGAAATTAGCTTGCACCTCGCGGGCGGCGCGTTGACTGGGAGCTTGCACCTAGCGGGCGATGCGTGGTAAAGCACGCTGGCGGCTAGCGCTAGCCTCAATTTCAGGCGGCGCCGTGCTGCAGCTGTGCCGTTGCAGTGCCGTTATAGTGTGTGATGACCTTAAAGCGTTCAGATTCATATCTTCTTTATTTCGTGAATACAAATGAGTGTTTGTCTATGGCAGTGTTATGTCACTTGATAGAATTGTAAATGTATCTTAAAATTGCCTAAGCGATAATTTAACAGAAAATATTTTAAGTTTCCTAGTAATACAAGTTTTATAATTAATGGCTTTGTTTGTATATACACAGTTAAAAGTAAATTAAAAATGTTTGAATCTCTAATGTGGCGTCGTCCTTGCCCTTCAACGTATATTGATAGTATTGTTATCTATATAGACGTGTTTTAGCCATTAGTATATTTTAATATTAACTTGAAACTTGGGTATATTATAATATACATATATAATATCTTGACACACATCTCACACACCACGTAACCAAACTGCTGATAAACATATTTATATATTTCTAAATACATACCTATTATACATAAATTAGACCTAGATACAGAACAGATGATCATGCTCATCGCACAATTATTTGTCCTGGGTGGGAATCGAACCCACAACCTCTGGCTCAGCAGTAAGGATCACTACTGTGAATACGTAAAATCGTTATTAGCATCGGAAGACAAAAAAGATTTTCAAGTACCGTTATTAACCCCCGACTTATGTTATAGGCAGTGACTGTGCACGTCTTACTGTCAAAGGTAGGTTATTCCATAAACGAACGGCTTGGACAGAGAAGGAATTGTCGACGAATTTCGTAGAATGTCCAGGTAGTTTTAATATCAGGTTCTCCGACGATCTCAAAATATTGTGTTATACAACAATATGTATACCTACATATTGTTTCGTTATCGAAACAGTACATTTGTTCTTTTCACTCGTTTGTGAATGAATGAAGCTATTTAAAACGGCTATGCAGACTCATTTATTAAAAATTGGTGCGTTCACCCTTCATCGTTATAATGTTTGAATTGAGGCACACGTAACACGTAGGTACTCTGTTTACCGACAACTGTATGTCGTCAAACAAAAACCGTTAACCAACGCAAAAATCCTAAACGAAGTTTCACTTTGCGGCTGTAGAAAATGCTATCCAGGTGAGTTATTGCATTGTTGTTCATGGCCCACGTCGAGTTTAAGAACATAGTTATTTTATTGAGTGTTCGTTTTGTCACAATGTAGGCAACCCACAATTTCAGCTTTAGGTTCCTTTTACACTTTTACTATATCTTTTCAGTTGCTTGATAGCTACGCTGTTCACAATATCTTTGGGAGCAACATATTATACGTGTATGAAGAACCACCCAACAACTGCTAATCGTCTTGGTAAGACGCTTTATTAAAAATATTTTGTTATAAAAACCTTTGGGAAAAATCCGAATGGATCTTGTTCACGTTGTTTAAATATATGTTGTATGGAGTATACCTTCTTCAGATGATCAGCTTCCGAATACTTGACTAATTTAAGATCGAACATATATTGATATAAGGGCAGAAATAACTGACAATTGCTTAACCTTTCAGTTATTTCTGCCATTGTGATAAATATTCCGCCATTGGCTTTTCTGTAGTTGCAGTGCCTGAGTTTAAAAATACAGTATTAGACTTCCCACCAGTAGCTAGAGTAGCAGCTAAGGGATTTCATTATAAGCAGTAAGAAAATACTTAGTGGTTCCTAACATTTGTCAGATACTGTATAAGGTGTCTTCAAGGATTCCTGGATATATTACTACTGACTCATGTCACCGATGCGTTCAAACAAGCTATGATACATAATTTTGTACTGTGTTGTTTTCAACTAAAATATAATCATAGTTTAGATCTTACGCGTGTAGTATTAACTTCTCCAACAGATAGACAACAGTTTTACAAAAGAGAAGTAGAAAAGTCAATACTGAACCCCAACCATGGCAACAGAGAAGGGTAAACTTTAGCGAAATGCCATTAAAAGGAAAGAGAAATTTTGCTCTTCTCTCATCTCGCTCGCTCACACGAACTGATACGTTAACGTTACCCTATATGATAAAATAGTTGACAATATAAACGCAACGTAACACAGAAACTATATGAATCCATTATGATGTGTCAACATCCATTATTTATATATGTATATATATGATTATTTCTAAAAGAAACAAGTATGACGTCAGTGGTCCACACATTTATTCAATTTATTTAATAACATTGTTGACTAACCAAAATAAGCAAATATGTAGGCAGTTTAACACAACTACTGAGCATGATTCATTTACATATCAAAGACTTCAACGCGTTATCGAATCAAGCAGCTTTATTCCCATGACATAAGGTTCACAACTGATTGCTAATTTTTTGCTTGTGTGGTTTCCCGATGAGGGTTTTTAAATGTGTAAACATACGATTTTTTTTTAAGTTCTTCAGAAATTAATCCTTAAAACCACAACTTTAACTGTGGACTTGTAAACATATCCACGGTAATTCTCATTTAGTACTTTTGTTTGTCGATTTACTGATTTTATATGAGTGTAACAATAATGCTTTTTAGTTCAGAAGGGGTTAGCAGAGGTTTAGGTTGCCGTATTGAGGAAAAAGTAAATTTTCTTTATTTCTTTTAAAATTTGACCTGGTCACTTTTACTCCGTAGAAAAACTGTGAAGTGATCTCATTCGGGTGGAATCATTGGATAGGGTTTAGCTAATACTATTATACTACAGATCTGATAAGTAGATATAGATTTTTCTGTGCAGTCAAAGTTAAGAAGATAAATTGTCAAAATATCAAAAAAAAACTTTTTTACTCTGATCATAGGTAATGGACACCATATATGGCGCCCCAGTATTCGTGGAGATCCTAACGGCCCGCAATGCTGTGATTCATAAGAGAGAGAGTCATGTAAGAGTCATAAGAGGATAGCGCACGATATCCATCGAAGCGGCGAGTCTCCTAGCCGGTTCTGTCCACATGGGATCTACAGGTGAAAGCCTTTTTTAATTACACCAATAGCGCAAGGAGGCTCATGAAATCGAGGTGCAGGTCAATGAGGCAGAAGATCCTAATGGCTGAGTGAAAAGAACAACCACAGCGCCCAAGCGCAGGGCATGCCATAATTGTGGCGGTATAAGACTGTAATGTAGCATTATTGGTCAAGTGACATCTACGGTCAAAACCGTTGGTTTATGGTCGTTGACAATTTTGAACTATGTGCCAGAGCGCGAGTTGCCAATTAAAGGTTGGTTCTTTTGAATATGTGACCCGGACTGGGAAGTATAAAAATTTTGGAATAGAAGTGTCACAGACTTTTTCTGCTGGTGGCAACGGGCTCCAGTATTAAAATATTTTCTTTTCCTTGTTTTTCATTGGATAATGGAATAGGCGTTTGTCTTCCAACTCACTTGATTTAAACTGACGTTGAAGACGAAAGTGGTAAACTATCCAAGAGAAAACTATTCACTCTACTCTTGAACGTTCCAGGATTGTAATTGTCTGGAAAAATAGACGCGGCAGGTCATTCCAGAATTTGGCGACTCGAACCAAAAAGGAGCTGACAAAGCGTTTGGTTGGACTTTCTGATGTTTCGTCCGTGTTGTCCGTAAGCAAAACGAATCGTTTGTTGTTTATTGGAACGCGGCATTACAACAAGCAATAGAAAACAATAGGTAAATATATTTTTAAATATGGAATATCGGTTTTCCTATATTCGAGCTATTATGCAATTAATTGCGTAGAAACAAGAGTAACTATAATTACATTTGTTTATTTTCATTGAGTGAACCTTAGATTAGTAATATGTCTAGATGGACTGTCAAAGCTGTGAAACTTTACAATGACAGTTTGTGAGATAAAAGTGTGCAGAAATTACAAAGGTCAATTCAAGCAAAATAATTAAATGAACTAATTTAAAAATAATAAAGTTGGCCCGTTTATTTTAGTTCTTTTGTAGTGCGACACTCCATTTAGACATATTAATGATCTAAGGAGTGAACCTTCCATTTTCTCTTTGTGGTAATATGTAAAGAAATTAATTTGTCATACATGTTTACACAGTACAATCAATGATGTAACGTGTGAGAAATACGGATGACCTAATTTATTTATTATTGTAACATCTCAAGTGAAAGATTCCATAAATAGTCATACAGTGATAGGTAATACTCAAATGAGTAATTATAATTACGTATGTCTAATAAAATACACATAAAAGACAACCAATTTTGATTCGTAAGATTTGTGCCGGAATTTGCGTAGGCGCGCTGCAATTCTGCCAAAAAAATTAGAATTGAATTGCATTTGGTTGTTAGAAAACTACACGCCACACAATACTACCAACACAATAGTATGTCCAAATGTAGCCATGCTAAAAAATATACTGTTCAAAAAAGGAACTAAGAAAAAATAAACAGTTAAATTTTACTTGCACTTTCAGCAAGACTTTTTTTTTTTTTATAAAAAAAAGACAACTCCCGCATTAGGAATAATCCTGTGTCGCGAGGGGCTTCACAAACATTCAAACAACGGACACAAAGAACACCCAGACTCGGGACAACTATTTGTGGATCACACAAATTTTTGTCCCGTGTAGGATTCGAACCCACAACACTCGGCGCGGCGTAGTGGCGAGGTGACCACTTAAACCATTGCGCCATCCGTGCACCATCATGCAGCAAATAAAACATGCAAATAAGAACTTGCATATTCCATAGACATTTTGCTCAGGATGCATTTAAAAATGACCACTTGACATCGAAACAACGACAAACAATTTACTGTTAATGCCTGTTCCGGTGACGGTCTATGAGAAAAAAGCCAGGCAATAAAAATCCTCGTGTGTGCACTTATGTAAGTGAGAAGTTCTACTGAATAACATTAGAACTTCTCATTTGCATAAATGTATTGCAAAGAGATTAAAAACAAGTTTTTTTTATGCAAATGCAAATAAATGTAACTGAGACAAATCGACAAATTAATACTAGGAATAAAAGTTTAAAATAATACGTAAATTAAGTTAAATGACATTGGTCCCAATTCTGTTACTTCACTCGCTAAATTAAAAGTCACTAAATTTTCTTCATATAAGCTGTAGACCTTGTACACTTCGCAACAAGGTCTTATTTCAAATTGAAACAAGTAGGTAACATATGTCGCTATCGAAATAAGAAATTTATTTGTCGACTAAAGTCTGGTATGCTTAAATAAACTTTAATACCACGTAACGAGAGCCGCTATCCGTTGAATGCCATCTCTGTTGCTCTGTGTTTTTAGTAAGCGTCTTCGTAGGTGTAGATTAAAATAACGTCATCTTAGTTCGTTTTGAACAAGTTTTTATACGGCATTTGAATAAATGTGGACTCCCGCTGCGTGGAAATAAAGTTGAGTAAACGTTGACAGGTTTTAGTGAAATTTAGTGGCGCTGAGAAATAGATGCCAGTAACAAATAGACCTTATTACGAAAACCACAAGGTTGATTTCATATGAAGAAATTAAGTCAGGTTTTAGTTTAGTCGAGTGTACAAGAGAATCGGCACCATAATCAAAGTTACATTTTTTTTCACAATAAATTTTCTTCATTTATTAATATGGAAATATTTACTTAAGCTAATAATAAAATTTACATGGACTTTCAACCATGGGTAGGACCATTGTTACTACCCGAAAGGCTTCCCGCACCAATAGCCGTCGCGATGTCGTGTCGCTGCTGCGCCTACGCTGAGCAGTGAGCACGATACAGGTACTTTCCGAAACAACCGCTTTTTTTTTGTTTCAGTTATGAAGAAATAAGCTGCGGTAGTTCCTACATAGACCAAACGAAGTGGATTATTGCTGACAGCGTCATGGAACAAATCGTTGCTGTGAAGAACCGACATTATAGCAAGTCACCATTTGCAGAACATGCACTCGAAGCAGGCACCAATGACTGGATTAAATTTCACCGTACGCAACGTTCTCTCCACCGAACGTCGCTTTTACTGAAGGAAACCTTTTAATCGCGAAGATAAATTATCTACAGCTTCGAATCCAGTGATAAAAACATGCCATCTTGCTTTAATGAATCGAAAATATATCGGAAATGTGCGGGTGGATGAAGAACCTTCTACCTCACGGACTAGAGGACGAGTCAGCATGTGACGTCAGGCAACTCAAAGGTATATAATACCTACTAAAAACTATAAAATCCGATAAAAATACTTTCTGATCTATTTTCCCAAACTATTCATCACCATCATTGATACAAGTCTATTGGGACTTAATGGTTGCTCTTTTCCAATTGCTAAATATACGGGATTCTTTTTATTTTAGAACCTATGAAAGCCTTACTAACTGCGAGAAAATCTATGTGGTTTTTAAGTAGCAATCTAAAATAAAGGAACGATGTTTTTTCGGAAGCAAAAAGTAAAGATTAAGATTTTTTACTAACTTATGATATTTAGATAAATCGAGTCGAAAACTCAGACTTGTACACCTTGCTTCTACCACGTGATATACTTTACATACACTCTAAAATCTTCTCGAAAAATAGGTATATTAATCGAATATACTTTCATTCGTCGTAAAAAATATGACCATGCCTTAAACATTGAAGACACTGCCATACCCCTTACGTCCTTAACAAACCCATACGGCGTTCATAAGAATGTAGGCAGTAATGTGTACTTATATGTGTGCGATGTGTGCAATTCGCGTGCGGCACCCGCCGCCAACGCCACCTGCTAGTACCTGTTAATAATTACTTGTTCTATATTTAAAAATGTATAGTAGAAACAAAAAGGATAGCGAGACCCGAAATCTATTTGACAGTTTGTCACATTAAAAAAAAAATTACTTTGTGGTTGGATGAAACCACGATGCAAGTGCAACTTTGTTTCGGTTTGTAGGCATTTAACTAAATTTTTTTAGAAAATTATTCGATTTATTTATACATACTGGCTTGTTGGCCTAGTGGTTAGTGACCCTGACTGCTATTCTACAGGTCGTGGGTTCGATTCTGACCTCACGTCCTCTTTGGACAGATAGATACCCAGGACTTACAGATGATAAAAATGAAAAAACTGTTCTCTAGTGGCTGAGACGGTACAGTGGCTCTAATGTGAGTTTTTACAGTTGACGTACATATAAAGGTCAACGTCGTCGATTTTCTCCATTATTTTAACTTGTCAACATTTGTGGCAAGTACGCTGATAGTAAATGCATGCAGAGACCAACGACCCACCTCGTAGTTATAGAATAGAATACAATGGAATAATCTTTACCAACGAAATATTGTTTAAAATAAAAACGCCAAAAGGGATATGTACAGTGGTATAAGTTATAGTAGATAGTAGGTACATATATAATATAGTAGATAATAATAATTGACACATCCAATTGATTCCAAACTAGGCAGAGCCTGTACTATGATAACCAGACTGCTGATAAACATACTTATCACTACATATTATAAAACATAGTCGCCCACCGCGTCTGTCTGTCTATTCGCGATAAACTGAAAAACTACTGAACGGACTTTCATGCGGTTTTCCCTAATAGACAGAGTGATTCATGAGGAAGGTTAAGGTGTATACTTTGTTAAGGTTTTGTGTAAATTGATTGAAATATGTTGATGATTGTTGAAGATGTCTCTGCTACCCGTGCGAAATCGGGGCAGGTTGTTAGTATATTTCTAAATACATACATTTTATAGATAAATTACACCGAGAAACAGAACAAAATAATCATGTTCAACACATAATTATTTTTCCTGGGTGGGAATTGAACCCACGACCTCTGATTTAGCATTCAGGATCACTAACCACTAGACCAACAGGCCAGTCTAGTAGTAGGTAGTAAAGTTAAAGGACTGTTTCTTTTCTGATGTATAGACACATACGCATTTCCGATGTTTTTATTATTATTAATATGCTTTTATTATGAGAGTGTGAAGCTATTATTATTAGCTTATGGTGTGATGGTGTACAATAAAGAATATTCTATGTATCTACATATCTTATTTGCTTCACTTGTAAATATGTAAACAAATCTTGGAAATAAATTTTAACCTACTTCTATATGTCATGTTGAAATTTTAATTGATATACGAGTATATTAAACCAGCGCATCCACTTACGAACCCCGTAATCAAATCTTGTGGGGAATTTGTAGCTAATCTGTAGTAAATTTGTAGTGAACTAAATAATTTTGTAGATCCCATACATCGGTAGTTACTCATAGATGTGCTACCTTGATATTAAGCTAGCACATCTTTCTGCAATACCGTGCACACAGAAAGATGAAATGAACGGGATATTTTTAACCGACTTTAAAAAGGAGGAGGTTCTCTATTCGACTGTATTTTTTTTTTCTTTATTTTATCTTTCTTACCTCAGAACTTTTAACTGGGTGACCCGATTTTGTAGATTTTTTTTTATTTGAAAATAGATGCTACCCGTGTAGTCCCATTTCAATTTGGTCCAGTTCTGACAATGGCATCAACGAGAAAACCATACAATTTAAATCGTTTTTTTTATTAAATCAATTATGTAGCTAGAACGCACCCCTGTCGAAATAAGGGTGGTGTCTAGATATGTGAATCGCCATAATTTAACCAGAGTACTTTCCAGTGATTACAATGAATCTATAGTTTGTAGCTAATTTGTAGTGAGTATTTGGTTACGTTTGTTCGCAAGTGGATGTGCTGACTTAATGTACGTACCGTTGTGGGTGAACGAATAAATAAATAATCTGTTTTACTCCAAAAGTACTTTCCCAACAACTCTTGGCAGTGCTTGAGTTGGAATCAAACATACCTATGCTTACGGATAACGATTGTTAATACTATCATCATCATCGAAAATAACCGTCAAATTTAAAAATCATACAAAATTTTAATAATAACACCGAGTGTGATGTTAAGTGATGTATCACACCTTGTATGATTTATTCCTAGTATACATGATGTATTACACTGGGTGGGATCTCACCTCACCACTTCTGTACTTAGATAGGCTGATTAGCTAACAACAACTACAACAACAAAAAGATATGATGCTCCAGATATAGAATCTATAAATCGAAAAAAGCTATCGAAGCTATTTATAAACTACGTAGTCGCGAATCCTTTAGGGATCTATTTAAGAAAATTAACATCCTGGCGGTGCCTTGACAGTACATTAATGAAAGACAATTATATTACTAGAGAACGAAATAAATTAGTTCAACCAAAATCTAGAATAACAAAAGTGCAAACATCTTTTATGGGTTACTTGTATTAATTTCAATAATAAAATATCTCCTTCTATTGTTCAAGTAAATGAGAAGATATTAAAATCTTGTATAAAACGCACATTATGTAAACGAGCATATTATAAACTAGACGATTATTTAGCTATTAAAAATGTTTGGGAAAATGCTGGTCCTGCTCCACAGCCACACTGTAAATGAGTGGTGGTCTTTAGAAGCAGAAGTTTATCCTGAATTTTAACTGTCAATTAGTTTTTATATCTATTTATTTATAATTTTTATAAATATTATTGACATTGTTAAATTTACAAAACATTGACATTATCTTATCTATATGAATTCGATATACATTTTTATATTACATGTAGTTTAGAAAATGTTGTGAGAACTGTGTAGTCAATTACATATTAAGTTATTATTCTTTCTTGGCTGGATGTTCGGCTACGTACCCGGAGGACCTCCAAATTTGGACCTCATCTACAAATATGACCCTTTGGACCTCCCTGTACCGTTTGGACCTTCAAACCTGGATTTTGCCTATACTTTAGTGCCCATTGGACGGAACACGTTGTTTCATAGAGGGCTATGAAACAACGTGTTCCGTTGGACCTAATTTATACATCTTCGTATGAAAAGCCAAAACACAATCGTGCACAAAAGTGAGACACTTGATCAAAAATAAAACACTATACAATAAATCAATATTTTTTTTCAAAAATATAATTACAACAACGTTTAATTACAAACAAAATCACTTATTCCAACCAGGTCACGTATTTTTCAAATTTTACTGATCTTAAGTTTTTAAATATAAAACATGCATGTTTTTGTATATTAAGGACTACGGAGTACTATGTGTTGCAAGTGTGCCTGTATTTGCTTATGGTATTTCACCAAATCTAGAATAGAATTTAGAATTCTGATTAACAATTTTCAACATAACTGTACCTTTTCTAACTAATTATCATCGAACGAATACCAAATGAACACATTTTTTTTTGAAGGTCCAAAGGGTACTAAGAAAGAGGTCCAACGGGTTCTTTTTTAGTAGTTTTAGTTTTGAAGGTCCAAAGGGTACTAAAAAAGAGGTCTAATGGGCACTTAGACTATTATATTTTGAAGAGGGTCCAAAGGGATCTAAAAATGAAGTCGACGGGGACATTTGTGATAGGGTCTAATTTTGGAGGTCCAACGGGTACGTAGCCGGATGTTCTGAGTATGTCATAGTCGCCCAAAAGTCGTGTCGGTTCGTTCGGCTCCCTATAATATGGTTGAGGTGGATGACGATGGCAATCCCGTGCATCATGCTAGTGAAAGAATGCCGTTGGCCGGGGCTGGTCATTTCTGGGCTGCTATTACTTAGTTATTAATAGCAATTTGCGGGACTGTTTATATTTTAGAACAATACGTCACATTGTCTTCATATTTCATTTAGATTTATATAATTTTTTTTTTTAAAATAGTGACCTTGGAGTTCCTTGCCTTTACTTCTCCATAGGAGCTACGTATTAGATCAAGCAACTAGCTTCACGACGGACTTTGTCTGACTGACTTCTCCTCCTGAAAATTAAAAAATTCTATTGTAAGTTAAATTGAAATAAATGATTTTGATTTTTATTTAAACGGTGTAGTAGTTAATTAAAAATATGTTAAAAACATACAAGCATTGTTAGATGCAACACGTGCGTCACAAATTGATTAAATTCATTCCAACTTGATAAAAATGCTAATTTATACATTACACAAACGAAAAAAGGTTCATTTTACATTTAAATAGAAATATCGAAAAGTCTAGTTTTCCTTCTTAACATTATTAAATTAATACAATTTAAAATATTTTACGTTGAAGATATCATACTTGTTACAGACACGCAATGAAAATCTTTAGATGTCAGATTGCCTTATTTATTTAGAGCAGCTTCATTTATTTTTAAAAGATTTTCCTATGAATTATATATATTATTTTATACTGGCTATTATTTTATACTTTGACTGGCCTGTTGGTCTAGTGGTTAGTGACCCTGACTGCTGAGCCAGAGGTCGTGGGTTCGATTCCCACCTTTGTCTGGGTGTCCGTTATTTGTATGTTTGTAAAGCGACGCAGGAGTAATTCCTAATGCGGGAGTTGTCTTTTAAAGAAAAAGAGAAAAGAAAGAATTTGGCAAGAGGAAAGCTTATCAATCTGAAAAGACGCACTTTTAAGATCATGGGATAATTTAACTCTAAAAAAAAATAAGTACATCATGTATAGTACTGGTTGCTGGTGAGTCTGCCACTTAAATAGACTTTGAAAAAAGTCCAGAAATACACACAATAATAACCAGAATGGTCACAATAAATGCCGGTACCTATCAGTGTCGACCTGCGATCGAGACGGCGTTTCCTTTTCCCCGTCTGAGTGAAAACTGCTTTCTTATCGCAGATATCCAATACGCATGTACCTCGTAATCTATGTACTTCCATGCGTGTGTACTGTCGAGTACAATAAAACTATTATTAATTTGAAATTTTACGTATTACCTATTTATATTTTTATTTTTTGAACAGCTTTTTTACGTGATGTGCTATCTGCTCGAGGCTTCTTTGTGTAAAGTGAATGCACATTCTGAAGCATTTCGGTTATTAGTAAATATGTGTAGGAACGGTTGTTATGTTCATTCAAATACAAAAGGAGGATATTCCGACCAAGCTAAGTGGCGGACCGCGGCCCTACGGTTGATGTTTGGCTGCTGGAACTTTTATTATATTATCTATTAATTTAGTTGTACCGTTGACCGTATGCTTGTTCGCCACGTTAGTAGTTGAATAAATTTGTTGGTTTTTCCATGCTTAATTATCGTTATCAATAGACCTTGAGTTTACGTTAGTATAGCAAAAGGTCAGTTCTACTGTATACATGCATTGATTACAGATGATAACGGAGGTATTTGTTTCACTTATACCTTTTTTTTTTATCGTGTGAAAACCCCCACGGGTCATCACCTCACCGAGGTTGAAGTGGTATGTCGGACTCGAACCGACTAAAACCACACGGTGTGCCGTCACAAGTGAGTCCATTGCAGGGGACCTGGGATACCGTAAGAAGGAAGCTTCCGAGATCCCCTGCAGACTATGGCCTTCTGATCGTTCACTTATACCTTGCAAGGGCTATTTTGATCACATTTTCTTATCCACGTATCAATCTAAATCTATTCTAAGATAAGATTAATAATTAAGATAGGGTTCCGAATGATCCCGTACCTTCACCCTAGACCAGAACGTAGTAGGATAACATACCGGTACATAAGCTTGTTTTATTTATGCACCGGCGTAATGCTGCCTTTTCCGTTAGTAATGAGGGTCAGCTCCATGTTGGAGGGAATTTTTTCGGCCACCCCTACAGCTAATATTAGTGTTGTAAGTGTTTATAGGCAGCCACCGTTTGGCAACTTTGTATTATAAAAAAAAATCATATTGTAAAGGAAAACATCAGTACCTGAATCTGTTATGAAGTCGACTGTAAATAAAGTTGAAACTCCATGATCGACAAATTGTATTTGTAAACTCGCTAGTTACAGCATGTTAATTTTGTAAACTTGATGTAACAACTTCTTTGTTTGGAAAAAAAGTGACCGTGGGTTGATTTGGCGTTTATTCAGAGTAAACTTGGCACTAAAATGTTAATTCAGATATTGTGGAGTATTTTAATACGAAAGGAATAAATGCTAAATATATGATATGATTTCATTCACAGTTATTTTTTAGTTATAATAATAAAGCTGAAGAGTTTGTTTGTTTGTTTGCTTGAACGCGCTAATCTAAGGAACTATTGGTTCGAATTGAATAATTCTTATAGTGTTGGATAGCCTATTTATTGGGGAAGGCTATAGGCTATATAACGTCACGCTGCGGCCAATAGGAGCAGAGCAGTGAACATAAATGCAGGTGAAACTGCGGGGACGGCCAGTATGATATAATTTCCGTCTAATTGTAGAATAACGATCGGAAAATAACTGTGAGGGAAGAGTCAATCCAACAAACAGACTGAGGCCTAAATGCTTATGCACAATCATTCTTGACACCCTCAATCTGTGGTAATATCGCTTATCAACAGAGTATATGAAAAACCCTATACATTTAGACAGCTTCCACACGTTGAGGAGGTACTAAAGCGAAATGGATATAGAGAACCACCAAAAGGTCTGAAAAGCATCTACCCTGGCCAAGCTTTAAGTTGAGTACCGCCTTTACAGCCACATTTAAAAGAAGTATGATACAAAATTGGAGTACCTACTATTTGAGATATATTGCACTTCTTCGTCTTGTAGAAGCACTCCAAAGTAGCAAAATATCTGCGACATCCGAAGGATCTGGTTCTTCTTCAGATCCCAAGTATATGTGAGGAGGACTATAGTGTGGTCAAAACAACAATTCAAAGCCTATTATTATATTAAGTAATTACTTGTTGAGTATTTTATTTTAGATTATTGTTTGTGTGTTGTTTTCTTTAACTTGCTTTTTGTTTATTTTAATTTTTAACTTTGTAGACTGTTGTAGCATTCACTACAAACCTTAGTGGTTTCTTAATGCTATAGTACTAATTACTTACCCTGTATTTTAATCTGGTAAATAAATAAAAAAAAAAAAAACAATTTCTAAACATATTGCGTCTGTAAAAACACCACATAAACAAGTCAAGAGACGGATCCAAACCACGTTGAATTTTGTTCGCTGCATTGATTCCAAGCCAAGTTCAAGTTCTCAGCACTGAACAACATTATATAATTTCAACCGGAATCGGAACCTTGGCATCTGCAGAGCTATTGTCATCGCATACGTCCTTGTCAAGACAATGTCAGTGTCAAGTGTCATAATATTGACATTCAACTCAAGTCGAACTAACTAGCCAGACAAAACCAATTTGTAAAATGATAATGTTATCACTCGATTGCATATAAATAATACATTTATTATTTTAAAGGATACTGTTCTGCATGTTCACAAAGGTTTACCTGTAAATATAGAACATACTTAAAAACATAATAAAACAATAACATATTTTATATTTATCTATGTACACGGGAATTAACGCGATCACGAAATAGGTATTACATACCTCTGAATTGCCTGACGTTTCGACATGGTTCTACTGGTCGTAGTCACAGGCTAACTAATTGAGTTAATACGTTGAGTTACTAATTGAGTGGAACGCGAAAGTTTAAAAGTTATAATAACATATTTTTGTTAATGTAATTATTAGTTTTATTTTAATAACACTTAAGTTACCGTGTGTACTGCTGTTATTAGAAAACAAGTCTATAATATACGCTAGCTTTCTATTTCCTCGTTTACTAATCTATAAAATGTGGCTTGTTATGGTTCACCAACCATATGCCTTAGAGTCTATGCGTTTGTTAAATATGAAGATGAGAGGTCTTTTCAAGTAATGCATCTCATATTAACTAGCTGACACGCGCAACTTCGTGTGCAAAATTTTCCCAGTTTTTGTAACATTTTTCATTGATGCTCCTCTCCTAGCATATAGTTATAGCATGATGTTATATAGCATATAGCTTTCCTCGATAAATGGGCTATCCAACTGTAAAATATTTTTTAAATTTGAACCAGTAGTTCCTGCGATTAGCGCGTTCAACCGAACAAACAAACAAACTCTTCAGCTTTATAATATTTGTATAGATAATAATAACTTGACACATCTTACACACGGTTATCTGATCCCAAACTAGGCAGAGCCTGGTGCACTATGGTAACCAGACTGCAGATAAACATATATATTACTAAATACATACATCATGGGTGTACCCAGGTTTTAGGCCAAGGGGGGAGGGGGCAAAATTTGTTTTTGTAGGTCTAGGGGAGGGTGAGGGCAAATCAAAAATTTGACTCAAAATTACCTTAGTACTACGTAAGCTTGCTAAAGCCGGGGGGGGGGGGGGGAGCTGCCCTCTGCTGCCCCTCCAGCTAAGCTAAATGCTTGTGTTAGGGGTGGGTTCACGACGGTAGTGCACTGGGTGGGGTTTGAACGCTCCGTTCAGACGCCTTAGCCATTACGCTACCGCCGCGCCGCTTTGTTATTGCCAGGAACATTAAATTAATAAATCAGTAATGTAAAGCACTGAATATTGCGAAGTAGCATATAATAGTAATTGGCGAGAGAATATTCATTGCGCGATGTAGAATCAGCAGTATACACTTAGTTCGACTTGTATTCTCTAGATGGCGCTAAAATACTTTTCGCTTTATATTTGTGACCCCGCAGTATTTATACAAATAGTATGTTCTGTAGGTCTATTCTACTTCTGTCTAGTATTTTAACTATTAATCTCTACTCTAAACGATACTTCTAGGTATGGGTACATTTAATTTAAATGTTCAATCGATTACAGAAACCGTCTATATATTACCGTCTAATCAACAAGTTTGTTTTATAAATAGTTTGGTTGAGTGGTGCGATACGCCGCCTGTTTTCACTGCGGCGGCGCACGCGGACAGTATAGTAATGCATTGATTGTATAGTATATGTAAGTAATGCAGGTTAGCTATTCACAGAGCGTCGCCGCTTGCGCAACGCTCTGATATCCCCAGTATTTGAATGCGACGGGCGATCACGGCGTTTATGTTTATTGTTTTATTAAAAAAAAACAGTTTTGCACACAAATAGACTGTGTATACTTATCTCCAGAACAAGATTAGGCTCTAATATTTTACCATTAAGTTCGCAAATAATCACAGAGTCGTGGTGGGGATCAGGAGCGTGGTGGTAAGTGGTGACTTCACCTATAGACTCGCGACGCCATTGTTGACACTACTGCGCTACCGACGCTATCTCCTTCCTAGGAATATTCTGATGACCATACGGGTAAAGAACCAGAGGAAAAAACCTGACAAGTATGAGTCTGACTCGCACAACGAGGGTTCCGTAAGCAAACCAATTTATCTGTAAATAATTCGTCCATCTCGAGAATCGATACTCGAAGATTTCTGCTCCTTTTTCTGTAAAACAAACTTAACTTTACAGTTCTAATAAAACTATCCCATATATCGATGTACGTTAAAGTCAATTTACCAACGGCAAAAAATAAGTTTGTAATCGCAAAAACTATATTTTTATGTGATTTATCAACAAATTTTCGGAGTTTTGGATTTTTTGAATTTTTGCTTGTGCATGATTCTAGGTCAATGTGAAATACCCTATAGGTTTTGATTTACCTGCGAAATGTTCCAATTTGTTAATGTGTCATCTGTTACACAGTACTTTATGGTTATGCATGATTTTTTAATTTTCAAATTTATCCCAATAAGTGACCCCCATATTCAAAATTAATTAATTTACATTACACATCTATGTTTGGGTCACAAGAATTGATATGTGTACCTACCAAATTAGAACTTAATTGGTTCAGTCAGATTAATTTACAGTGACAGATAAAAAAAATGTTTTGTTTGTCTGTCTGTTTGTTTCGGTTCAACAAGTCACAAGAGGAAACGTTAAGCAAATCTGGTATCACAGAACTGAGAATATTTGTTTTTATTCTTATTCTCAGTTCTGTGACTGCCATAGATTTAAGTAAGGGTTGCTTAACTGACAGGCCGATAAACGTGGCCTGTTCACGAGTGAGAGATGTCACAAGTGTTGTTGTTTTAGGTCATGAAAAGCGTATACTAAACATTGTATATAAAGTAATTTTAAAGTTTATTCAGATTTCTTCGTGAGTAATACAGAATATTTTTAGAGTCTGTGCGGAAAGAAAACCGTCGTAGGATTTAAGGTCGCAGTAGTGCTAAATTACCATTTTTGTTATGTTGAAACTTCTGTTACGTTATTATAGTTCGACAGTAAACAATACTGTACAATACAGTAAACAATAATGACGTAACAGTGTAAAAAGGTAATTTAGCACTACTGCGACCTCAAATCCTACGACGGTTCTCTTACTGCACAGACTCTACCCGTTGCCTCAAAATGACAACCATTTTTGGTACTTCGATACAATTCGATCATTTGATTTGTCAAGGCAAATTTATCATAACGAATAATAAATTATATTACACAAACGCAAACAGCTGATTTACGGTCACGCAATATAAATAGTGTAAATGCTACTGAAATAATATGTGTAAAGAAAGTCAGTTTAAATGTCGGTTAGAGTTTTGTGGCTAAATCATTATATCTTTTAGTTTTATTCAAAAACTATCCAAGCCACGAATTAAAGTCTACATGAGTGATATATTAAAATCAATTTGAATAGTTTACCGAGAGTTCAAACTTTTTGCCAAATGTTAAATATTTATCACATTATCTATCTTTTATACATTACGACAAACGCGCGAGCGAAGCCGCGGGCACAGCTAGTTGTATATACGTACATACATATGTAGTATAGAAACACGAAGGAGTTTTTATAAGTACTTATGTACTGGAGTAGATATTAAAATTATGAGCATTAAAATTAAATTCTAAATTTATTCTCTGCGCTTTTTATCGCTTGTATTATGGGCAGTTGAGCAAAAATTGTTCGGACTTATACCAGCTGCAGCTTTCCGCCATCATTTAAACGAAATTTCCATTCCTATCATTTGTAAAATTGGCACTCCACCACTGTGCGTTTTTCCATAAACTTTTTCCTCGCACAACCAATATGTGTAAGAAATTGTCACCTGCGGTATTTCCGAACCGATACGACCTTCAAACCAAGTCCATGAGTAGTGCAGGTGTCCATGGGTGCCGGTAGTCACTTACCATCAGGTGACCCATCTGCTCGTTTTCCTCCTATCCCATAAAAAAAGAATCCTCCGCGTCACTGCCAATTGGCAGTTTCCAAATGATTGGAAACGATTTATGTCGATTTTTGTTAGAAATATGAATCGAACTTCTGAAGCGAACATGTTATCACAAACCCAAAAGTGTCGGATTATGTTATTTTTTCTATCAAAAGTTTGTAGTTCACTGTATCGGTATGTCAATCAAGTAGCTACAAAACTAAGTGACAGTACCACCGGCTTTCGCTAAGGCTCACGTCTACCTACATACCTATCCGTTTCTAAGAATGTCTACAGATATAGGTTTGACGTAAGTCTAGCCGTTGTGTCGAGGAGAGAGTAAGCTCACTTAGGATGCGTCGCCTTACTTTGTTTAGATGCATTTGTGAATAGAGGAGAGCATAGAATCGACTGTTTCTAAAAAAATTTGAGCTTTGAACAAATGTGTCAAGTGTACCATTGTTAGTGTAGGCTAAAATTAGTTATAGAATTTCGATGAAATAATAATTTAATGTAATAAATAAAAAAATTGGATCGTTCGTCATCTCGCCCCAAAACAAACTCGACCCATTGGGACGAGTTGACGAATTTGAAGCTGCCTGCGAACGTGTTCTGTGTGCACCTTTCTGACGGAAGGGGGGCAAGATTTACCACACGTATTGGTGTGTAGGGACTTTGTTCTTAGGGTATATCTGAGTGAAATTTATATTTTTATCAAAATTAAATGTATAGTTTATTATAACGCCATCTATTATAAAAGACTTGTATTTTATTAACCTGACTTATATTCATATTTTATATTTTCGTTTTCTTGTCGCATGTAAGGTCTCATGATTGATTTTAATTGTCAACATGATACTTAAGATTGTCTACCTTTTGCAGTTGATCAGGCCAAGCAAACACATGTTCTCATACAAACTTTGCCACCCTGGCATTTGACACACCGGGGCTGGAATTTTGAAAAATCCTTTCTTATCGGATGCCTACCTATAAAGAATTCGTCCTCTAAATTTCACGTCTATACGACCTACGGTTTAGGCTGTGCGTTGATCCATCAGTCAGGACAAAGGATTTTATAGATAGATATACGCACTGTTAAGTAAAAGGGAAGATGCCTATAAAAGTGTTGTATGTGTGTGTATGTGCATATGTGAAGAATGTTAATAATATTATTGTTTGGGTTCTCCATGTATTGCTGGGACAACCCATTCGTAGTTATTATTTTATTAATGGAATAAGGAAAAGTGGAAACAAAAATCACGTTAATCGGACATTGGACTTTCCGACTATAATTCATAACAATTATATATTAAACCATCTGCAATTACATAATAATTTCATTATTTTATCATTATCTTTTTTTTAACTATAATTGTACCTATTTTACTTTTACTTTTCTTATATTGTCCGATTTTACATCGAGAACCTTTCTTTACATACGTATGTAAAAACTTCCGGATTATATATTGTGCACTTTTTGGGATGGGTACAAAATGTTAAACTCGCGTCAGGACACATGACCCTGATCGAAAATTCGTAAGACGGAGGCGAGTTTCTTATATTTAAAAAAATATAACATTCGAAATTCAAACATTTATGAGCGGCCAGGAGCGCAGAACTTCCAGTGACCAGTAAACATTAAGATATGTTATTACCTACTTTTTATTTTTAATCTAATTATATATAGATATACAGATGTGTGTGTGTGTGACTTCTGACGTGCAGTCCTACGACTGACTGTTTTTTTTTTAAATTACCTACTATGCTACACTATTATGCCTATTGTAAATCAACTTCATTAATACAAGCTCTTCGCACACTCGCTCCAGTTGAAGGATTTGTACAGAATTTGTGGAATATTGGGACTACATAACTCATTTTAGGCTGGTTGAAAAATCAGCCTTATACGGTCTACAGGGAAGTAACTGAACCAGTTACCACTTCAAAAAGTATTTTGTATAGTGTAGGGCGTCTGGATGTAGGTCTGTGACCCTCCTGGTCACAGATGATTTCTGATCCTCAGGAAATTCAGGAACTCAGAAAAAAATTGTGCATCAAAGTACTTGTATTTTCTTCAAAATTAGAAGTTTTGTGAATCCATCACAAAACTTCTAATTTTGAAGAAAATAAAAAATTAAATTAAAATACAAAATTAAATGTTTGTTTGTATTTATATACATATGTGTATATATAGGTATTATTCACATCTGTATTGCGTTAAAGTTAAAGCATTTCATAATGAAGAGGTTGGAGAGGGGCTCGTGGCTAAGTGGTAACCGAGTAGGTTGGGAGGATGAGGCGTTGGAACATTTCTTCTCTGTTCTCTCTTTCATTACAGAAAAGTGGCACCGAGGAACACAACATGACTAGGTTGTGTTTTTTGGTTTAACGATTTTCTATTTTGTGATGATTTTCCAAAAAAAAACACATTTATGAAGAAAAACGCAAATTGAATATTTTGGATAAGTTAGTATCAACAAAAAGGAAGGACACGTTTATCATTTGTCATAAATAAACAGTCCTGAAGGTAATAACAGATGCGGCGACTCGAAGCGTGCGCTGCGCTAAAAGTGGGTTAGCCCAAGAAAGCGTCGCGCGGACAACACATGCGCGTCGCACCTGCGCCGGCGCAAGTGCACGGCGCGCGTCGTATGACGGTTTTTATTATATTCTATTCTAATAGTCATGACAACTTCACATTGAATTCAATTTTTTTTAAGATATATAAAGTGAAATCTTTAAAATGCCTGTTTTTATTAAAATAGACTAGTTAAAGTGAAAAATTATTGAAGAATTAGATCTAAACCATACGTGCACTTGGCAGTAAATTACACAATTGGAAAAACTTGCAGTCATTAGATTTTTTTTTAAGACAACTCTCGCATAAGGAATGACTCCTGTTTCGCGGGGGACTTTACAAACATACAAACAACGAACACAAAGAACACCTAGACTCGGGTGACAATTGAACCCACGACCTATGGCGTAGCAATCAAGGTCACTAATCATTCGGCTAACAGGATTTGTACAGGTGTGCATGGCAGTAACGATTCCTTTTTCCGAAAATGCCATTTTGTAAAGAAAAAAAATGCAAATGAAAAGGAAGTTCATTGAAGCGTGTGGTCCTAGTTTGTCAAATTATAAAAAAAATCTTTTAACATAGAATTAAATTAAACAACTTGGCAAATGATTTTATTTGACTGGGGTCTCTTGTACGGTGCAATTTCTATCCTAATCGGGCATAATAAATATTATTATTAGGATAGAAATTGCAATTGTTGTTTTAATTTTACGTAAGAGTCCTGAATTATTATAAATTAGAGTATTATAACAAGCAATCAGGCAGAGCCTCAATCATGGCTGTTCCATAGCTGCAGCTAATAGACGTAATTTGAAAACAGTTAAATCAATTGAAAATCAGTCACGGTCACCACAAATTCGAGTAGAATCCTGCTGCGTAGGGCACAGCCTAATTAAAATTGCCTACGTATTATCTTGTTTGCTGCTCTAAGTGTAGCAAATGAGGACACTGACTCATTTTCGATGAATACTGTTTAGAAGTGAGCCACAATACCTAAAGGTTTAGTGGGTTGCGGGTAGATACCTGAAGTTGGTTTTGTGACGTAAAGTGGTTCCCGCAAACTACTTAATTTAATACTTGTTTAATGTCGTTAACGGAAGAAATATTTTTTTTTGTATAAAGTCATTGTCCCAATGGCCCAGTAACGCAAGGACACAATGACACTACCTTGAGAATTGTAATCTTCATAAGAGTTGGTACCATATGAATGTGGCATACATCTTTTGAAACAAAAACTTTCCGAATAAGAAACACTGACATAAAAGGATCCAAAGAAAATGAAAAACGTCAACGACTTCTAATGTCACTTAAAAAGACTTCAAGTAACGCTGGTCACCCAGTGCTAGTTCTAGGTGAGATTTGTGGAGTACCTTAACTTGTTAATATTCCGAGAGTGATGCATTTTAAGCTGTTAGCCCTTCACAAACTACGAGGTTAGTTGCCAGGTGCATTGAAACCCGCAAAAGTTATTGCATAGGATCAGGTTGGTAGGGACTTTTTATTTTTATATTTCTTCAACTATTTAATTGCAAGTTCGGAAAACCGAAACTTTTCGTTTACATATAAAAAATAAAGAACCAATGCATCTAAATAATGCGGTATCGTAAAGGCTTTGGTGTCTTACTTGCGATCAAGTGATTTCGCTAAGAAACCATGTAATATGTGGACATGAGTAAGAATTTTAACTGAAGGGCTAAACAAAAATACTAGTTAAATATGAACTGTGTTCTCGTCGATTGTAAAAAGACATATAAATATTTTGTTGTTTGTTTGTGAATCGTATTGTCTATACTAATATTATAAAGCTAAAGAATTTGTCTGTTTTGTTTGGTTGAACGCGGTAATTTCAAGAACTACGGGTTCGAATTGAAAAATTCTTTGAGTGTTGGAGAGTCCATTTATCTAGGAAGGCTATAGGTTATATAAGATCACGCTACGACCAATAGGGGCGGAGCATCAATCAAAAATGTTGCAAAAACTGGGAAAATTTATCTCTCACTCGACGGATATGAAGATGCGCGGGTCAGCTAGTTAAAGAGTTATAATTCACCGATTGTCACAAGACTTAGGCTATTACTGAAAATCAAGACTCTCTTCGTAGGATTGAATAAAGATCCGAAATGACACGTGACTATCAGAACCTGATCATGTCCGAATTGTCAAGTACGTTAAGACGTTGATTTTTCTTTATTCGATTTACACAATATATTACAAGTTATTACAAATGTTTACATCAACTCAACGTCATGCCGGGCCTCACCCTTTGTGACGTTTTGTATTGTCCCCTTCTTGCAGTTTTCCTTCCTTTCTGACCCCAGTAGGCTAAAGACATGATGATGATGCGTTTTTCAAGTGTGCCTAGTACTACGTATTTGTATTGGATTGTCCCAAGAAAGTACATACTAGATTGAGGTCAGGTGATTAATGAACTATGCTTATAATTTTACTTAAGCATTTGAATATAATAATATAATAACTTCACACATCTCACACACGGCCGTCTGATCCCAAACTAGGCAGAGCCTGTACTATGATAAACAGTCTGCTGATAAACATACTTATATATTTCTAAATACATACATATTATAGATAAATTACACCCAGACACAGAACAAATGATCATGCTCAACACTCTATCATTTGTCCTGGGTAGGAATCGAACCCTAGATCTCTGGCTTAGCAGTCAGGGTCACTAACCATTAGACCAACGGGCCAGTCAAATAGAAGTAAGAATGTGATCTATGTCACCAACTGCCCCTATGTTGAAAGTTTTTTTTATAGATCTAAGTTCTCTACAAATCGTGTTCTCCATCTGATAGAAAGTGGTTACTCGCGCCTAAAAACATTCATTATAACAATAGTCTCATTTGAGCATTGGCCCTAAGTATCAGCAGAAAAATAGGATGCTAGGTAGATTTTCCTGTGCGAGGTTCTGTACATGCTAAGACCATATCGGTTTGAAACAATCCTTTATGTGATCACAGTTGTATCTTAGTGTTCTTTGAATCTATTAGCGGTATGTTTGTGACTCCCAACACTGGAATAATTTAGCAAATAGTAGTAAATAATTTTGTGTTTAAGTTGTCTTATATATAAAAGGTGCAATCAGTTTTATTTTAGTCGTAATTTTTTTTTTCTAACACTTGATTTTTTTATTAGTTGCAGGTTCCAATGACACTTAATTAACTTCCCTGGGTCTTGGCATGTCGTATCATAGGTCACTAGTTGTTAATCCTGGTGTACAGCGGTCATAGCAGTTGGAATGTGTACCTTATTCTCAAGCACATTGGTAATGTTTCTCATTTATACACATTATCATATTGCTAGTATTTCTTAAGGGTAATAAGGACAAATAGTTATTCAGCTTTAAACTTAATATTTCCAAACCTCTATCTTATAAGTATCCGTAAATATTCCTTTAAATTAAGTAGGTGTTTTCTTGGCTTATCTTTACACAACATTGAATATACAGATAGGCTGTTTAGATCTAAGAATGCACGTAAAATGTGGAGTTTATGAGTTAAAACACTTATAACACTGGTTGGTCCAGTCACAGGAGACTATTGAGAACTGTTCTTTATTAAAATAAATAAACATGGTTAAAAAAAATTAACAATCCTCGTAAAGTTGCATAAGAATAACCTTTTATGTACTGTTTTCGTACTCCCCACCGAGGGTACAAAAAGGAAGGGAATCAGATTCAAACCGACTAAAAGTACACGGTGACGTCGTGACAGTGTTTGACATCAGCTCTACTGCCGGTGCATGCAAGGCATGTATTAGCTTCCGACGTGTCCTCGCGACCATTTCTATTGAGCGTGGTCAACATACACTGGACAGGCCACTTGGAAAAGAACGAACTCAAAAAAAAGATAATCCAGAGAATCAGAATACCCCTTGTAAATCCACCGAGAGGCCCATAATGTAAAACTCTTTCATCTGCAGAATATTAGCAAAAAAATGGTTGCATGTACGAGATTGCCCATTGTACAAATTCACTTAATTATTATTATTAATAAAGAATAATAGTAACCTAGGTAACACATTACTAGTACTCTTGTTAACCCCTCCAGCTAATCGAAATGCTTTTGGTTGGGAGTGGGTCACGTCACGTCGGTACGGTCACGTCGGTAGTGCACTGGGTGGGGTCGATCCTGCAACCACTTGATCTCAAGTCCGACGCCTTAGATATTACGCTACCGCCGCTTTCTTGTATATTTATTGTGAGTAATATTTTGTTTGTGTACAATAAAGATTATTCTATGATGATTAACCACAAATAAGAACGTTTTCACATAGGCCCAGCAGGAGGTATTCTAGCCATTCCATATATATATACCATAATACCATCACAAAACTAGATTCTAACCTTCACAAGTAACATACTGTAACTGACACAATTCACATTAATTATTTTATTCAAGACAACTTTGAAATTTCTGACTAAGTTGATGAAATATGCGCACAACAATATTTTGTCATTAAACTAAACTAGTTCCGTTTAGTTTCCATGTAATATATATAAATATGCGCGCAACAATATTTTGTCATTAAACTAAACTAGTTCCGTTTAGTTTCCATGTAATATATATAATAATTTTATAATTCAATTTAATTAAAAAAATTCGTATATGTACATGTGTGTGTGTGACGGGACACGGAACCAATAACCCAAGTTATAGATTAAGAACGTTTTCACATAGGCCCAGCAGGAGGTATTCTAGCCATTCCATATATATATACCATAATACCATCACAAAACTAGATTCTAACCTTCACAAGTAACATACTGTAACTGACACAATTCACATTAATTATTTTATTCAAGACAACTTTGAAATTTCTGACTAAGTTGATGAAATATGCGCACAACAATATTTTGTCATTAAACTAAACTAGTTCCGTTTAGTTTCCATGTAATATATATAAATATGCGCACAACAATATTTTGTCATTAAACTAAACTAGTTCCGTTTAGTTTCCATGTAATATATATAATAATTTTATAATTCAATTTAATTAAAAAAATTCGTATATGTACATGTGTGTGTGTGACGGGACACGGAAACAATAACCAATAACCAATAACTCCCAATAATCTATAACTTTGTAGTTATAGATTCCCACCAACGTAACGTTCAAGATGATTCATCTGCTAATAATTTGTCATCATTGGTCCAAGTCAAAGAATTATTAGAGGCACTAAATTTTCATATGACCGGCCTGTTGGTTTAGTGGTTAGTAATCATGACTGCTGAGCCAGAGGTTGTTAGTTCGATTCCAACCCAGGACAAATAATTATGTGATGAATAGTGATGATAGAATATAATAGAATAATCTTTATTGTACACCAACGACATATTGCTTAAAAAAATACACAAAGTGGATATGTACAATAGGCGGCCTTATCGCTAAGAGCGATCTCTTACAGGCAACCATTGATCATGAGCATTTGTTCTGAGTCTGGATGTAATTTATCTGTAATATGTGTGTATTTAGTAATATGTAAGTATGTTTATAAGCAGTCTGGTTACCATAGTATGGGCTCTGCCTAGTTTGGAATCAGACGGCCGTGTGTGAGTTGTCTCAGGTTATTATTGCTATTACATTCTTTGACATAGCAGTGCAGTCTACGGAAGGCTAAAAGTAGCGGTTTCAATTACTGATCAGTGCATGAGTATGTCAAATTGCATATAGGTATGTATGCCTTATTGCTTTTATACAGACCTTTGGAAGTCCACAATAATTCACGTTACTTTTAATTACAATAGTTCTATGGATAAAAACATAAATAAAAGTAGAAGTAAACAGTAATTTCACAAGAATTGTATAAAACATTCATCATCCTCTGCGCCTTTTTCCCAACTAAGTTTGAGGTCGGTTTTCAATCTAACTACGACACGGCTGAACTTAGATATTTTACGTGAAGCGACTGCCATCAGACTTCCACAACCCAAGTACTAGGCGATATCGAAGTTCGGTAGCTAGACCAGGTTGTCGGACTTTTTAGGGCTCAAACTACCCCTAACGAATGCCACAGATGTTTGTATGGCACCCGGGACCGACGGTTTAACGTGCTCTCCGAGGCACGGAGGGGTCTCAATGTGTTAAGAATGGTCACCCATCCTAGACTGACCTGGCTAGTATTACTTAACTTTGTAATTTGTTAACATACTCGGTTACCACTTAGCCACGAGCATTATTATTCTCATTATAATCATTAAAAATAATTACATATAATAAAAACTTTTTACTGCCCACCTGAGGCAGAAAAACACTTCAGTTCTGTCCAACCGCCAAATACAATCGAAATATGTATATTACATAATACGTATATGTGTATTATAAAAATACATTTGACCATATCACAAAAAGGGCTCGCGTCTTCAATGATTGTCATCATTTGTATTTAATTATTCAAAACTAGTTTGTGGCCTTGGCAACAGGCAGTTAATTATGGTCAGACCGCAGTACGAAAGAATCATGGTTATTTTAAGGACTGTATCTTGTAATACACCTGTTTTTGTCTTATTTAATGACTTAATTTTTGAAGTGTTTGATTGTTCCCATATTTATTTATTTGGTTTGCTGACAGTTGTTCACTTATTATTTTCATTCACTTAATATTATACACATACCTGTTCTAAATGTACAACCATTTGTGAGCAAACACCGCATGATCTGATTATACATATAACTAGTTACCCATAAAATAAAACAACAGAAGTTGGTTGGTAGATAATAACTTATAGCTTGTTTATCAGACATAAACATTTTTATGTCACTGCAAAATTTTCCTGAAGAGCTTGAAAAGATATCAGTACATCTACTACTTTCGTTCGCTAATTTGCCCATACGTGGGATAGGAGAATTAGATCCTTTAATTTTTAATTAAAGGAATTTTTAAGAAGAAATTTTAATTAGATTAGGGTTTACGAAGCGGTGGGTAAAAGGGAAATGAAATAGTATATGTATTTTATTGGTTATATTACACAACGTTATCTATATCCAAACTAAACATCTCAGCATCTACCGTTCTTGAACAATATTAAATATATACTTAGATATTTTATTTTTTTATTCCTGCATATTATACACAGGAACACAAAGACCAATGCAAATATATGCATACTAATATTTACACTGAGAGGGAATCGAACCTACGATCCTTGACGTTGTAGTCGGATGCTCTACCGGCGTGAATGCTTAAAGAAGGAACTATTGCATTAAATTCAATGCTTAATGTTAGAGAGGTCGGCTTTCCCCGCAATTGAGTGTTTAGCTTTGTGGTTGTCCATGAATCACGTGATGTTTTTGTCGCTTGTTTTTAACCCCCCTCCCCCTTGGTGATACATGGTGAGGTTTTAGATTAACCCCTCTCCTAGCCACCATCATGTGTATTTTTTTAGTTTAAAATATATTTAAAGTTTTCAAAATCATCATCCTGGAATACTGCAGTATAGTATGGAGACCCCACTACGCAACTCACTCGCTGCGAATAGAACGAGTCCAAAAAAGGTTTGTCCGATACCTGGGGTACTCTAAAGGAAGGCAATTTAAATATCTCTCCTGCCTCGATAAACTAGGCTACACCACCTCGCAAACCTATAACACCCCTGGCTCCACCTCTCCGCCATACAGTGTTTGGAGTTAATTCGCCTATACCCCGCATGTGTAAACGAATACAGCGACCTGGTTGATGTCCACTCAGATTCAATATCGACGGTTGTCAGACAAGTCAAATGTATGAAAATGTCATAATTAGTTTTTAATATATATTTTCTAGGATTTAAATACATATAAATAAGTTTTTAAAATTATATAACTGATGTTGATACAAAAAAAATACTTTGCATGCGGTGTTTGCCTATAATTGGTTGTGCAGTTAGATTTAAGACACAAATACTTGTCTGTTCCTATATGTATAATATCTGTAACAACTGTTGGTGAACCTTAATTAAATGAATAAATAACTAAACCTAGTGTAGTATTAGTTACTAAACTATGAAAATCACTAACTAACTTTAATACATCTCTGTCTACCCCCTCGGGGATATAAGTGTGAGTATATAAGTGTATGTTCAACGCCAATTCTTACGTAATGGTAGACGGCGACACATTCTTTTTCACTCTTCCACTAACTTATATTATTTATTATTATATTAAAATGGTCCGAGAAATGTTAAAAGCATGAGTGATTTTTTTTTTTGTTTTATGAAGTACCTATAGTATAAAACAGGTGCAAAAAAATAAGTTAAATTTTTATTATTTTAACTTTTTTATAAATAACTAAAAAAGATTCACCCTTTCCATTTTATTTTTTAGAATGAATAATTATTTATAATTGCCGCAATTTATAGTGAAGAACTGATGAAAACATTTTTAAATGGATAATGGATGTAGGTACGTAACTCGGATTTGCAACCTTATTTTTACAGAAGCAATGAGACCAATTTTATGGTTCATCTTATTTATGATAATTACTCCAACTTTATGGTTCATGTTATGATAATCAGTATAATTTTATGGTGGAAGAGCCATGCTTCGGCACGTATGGGCTGATTCGACCGGAGTGATACCATGGCCTCACAGAAAACCGGCAGCGAAGCAATGTTTGTGATGTGTTTTGCCGAGTGACTGAGGTTACCGGAACCTCAAACCCCCTCTATTCCTTAAAAGCCGGCAACGCATTTGTGACTCTTGAGTTGCAAATGTCGATGGGTGGCGGTAGTCTTACCATCAGGTGACCCGTCTACTCGTTTGTCCCGTATCCAATAAAAAAACAAAATGGTTCACCTGATTATAATATCAGTGCCTATGAACATTGCAATGCCAGGGGTATAACATCACTATACAACATTATGATTAAAGTGCTGTTTTACCGGGGCTGGAGCTACATTCCTGATTGATGATGACTTTGATTTGATTGCTGGAGTTTAATTTGATAAGAAATCGGTGTAGCGATTTTTTTGATCGTGCAAGTAAATCGTTGTAAGAACGTAAGCAATATATTTATACCAGTTTTTTTGATGTCTTGGCAAAGTAATTCTAAATAAGGAAATTATTAAGGGATATACAATACACCAAGACTCGGTGTAACTGTTTCTGAATTATAAAAATGGTTAGAATGCGAATCAAACTCGGTGGCACTTAGCGCATTTAATCTTATTCGTGCAGCAAGTTCGTCTTGTAGGTAGGTATATATATTTAAATAATTAAATTCTTAATCTAAAGTAATGTTTCTAAGAACAACACACCTAAAATACTTACGCAGCCGGTACTGGTTGCGGATCCGACAGATGTGATAGTACCAAGGCCTTTTAGATAATATAACTGTGTATAAGGGCGCCTTTCCATTGAGAGCGGCGAAGAGACGTTCAGGAATCGACCAATCATCATTAACATCTAAAAATTTACATTTATCAACAGTTAGTTACAGATTTACTAGCTTTCAGGCACCTTAGAAGTTAATTATAATAACTAGCTTTAAAAATGAAGGCAAACATCGTGAGGAGGCTTTCTTTCCTGAGTACTCGCGAATTTATTTTCGAAGGTTTGTCAAGTCTGCCAACCCGCAGTAACCAGTGCAGTGGAGTACAACCTAAGCTCTGTTACACTTAAAAGACATTGATATCTCAGTGGTAGTCTCTAAACTGGGCAAATTTATGACATATTTAGATCCGCAGCACAGCTTCGCTTGTGACGTGAGGGATTAACCGCAGCACAGCTCCGCTTATCTAAGGCTCAGGCATAGTGCTAGCTTGGAGGCGAATATCAATACCAACTGAGAGGTTTAATCATTGAAATATTACATTAGCGGTTCTGATTTGATTCCTATTTGCTTATCCCTGGACTTTACGTTTGGCTCCGAAGAAGAAAAACAGTGTTTGACAGCGAGTTTACCTTGCTAGTTTGTTTCTTGATTTTACGAAAGGCTCGAACACAGGTATTTACGGCACACTCGCGTTCCGGTAATTTTCTAAAACTGTAACTTAGCGTTTCTATGTCCTTAGGCTGCTAGACAAATAATCGCAAATGTTAAAACAGTCTGCCGAATTACAAGACCAGCCACCCACTGCCAGACCAGGCAGTGCAGAGGTCCATTCCGATAATATAAAGAAATATAGAAGCCGCCTAATAGTAGGCGATTCTGGAGTCTGTAAACACTCACAAAAATCAACAGTTCCACTTGTACGTTTCCGAACCTAAAGATGCCTGGATTGCCTATTATTGCGGAGTATGGTTGAGGTTTTAGTTTAACAAATCTCTGCGTATGACCCATTTATTATGTTTGTGACACACTTTGTTGTTGACTATAAAAAATGCAGCCAATAGTATATGTACAATAAGAATTACGGGCCTGTTGGTCTAGTGGTAAGTGATCCTGATTGCTGAGCCCCAGGTTGTGGCCAATCGCTCCCAGGACAATATTTATTGTATCTCTTTATTGTACGCCTTTTAAGGGAAATACAATACCAAACCAATATAAACATTTAGGTATATGAATCGGCGATCTTATCGCTCACGGCGATTTCTTCCCGACAACATAATTGTGTGATGAGCACGATTATTTATTGTTCTGTATCTGTAATTTATCTATGATATGTATGTGTTTAGTATTATTTAAGTATGTTTATCAGCAGTCTGGTTACCATAGTACAGGATCAGACGGCCGTGTGTGAAGTGTCTCAAGTTATTATTATTATGTTATTATTATAGTACTTACTTATGTGTTCGTAGGGAACAGATAGACAGTATGTGAGACTCTCTGTCCACATTTTGTCTTGGGTGCATTATTCGAACATACAACAATTTTCCTTCCTTATAAATTACATTATATTACTACATTCTGACGTCTATTATATTCCCATTTCTGACGTAATTTGACGTCACGTCTTATTCATGTAATATAGTACATATTTTGTTAAGACAACGGTTTTTCTTCTTCATTTATGCAATGCATAACATCCTTATTATGACAGGAGTTTTGTGTTTACTCTGCGGCTGGAACGTAGTTGGTATTTACTATAGTCTAACCTTGATTTAATTCATCTTTGTGTGATATCCTTGTCCTGTGTTATTATTACGAAACCAATATTTCCCTCCTGCAATTGAACTCGCGGAACTTAAATACAACTGCACTAGAGCTCTTGTAGTTTGGACGCTGTTATGCATGTGTAAGGCATAATATGTACTTAAATCTAATGTAACCTCTTTATATGTACTTTATTTCTCTTTTCGTTTATTATTAGTGTTATGTTATGTTATATTGCAGCATGGAATGCAATTCCAAAGCAAACGATATTTAGATCGCCTTTTCAAAATTGATGTCGTATCTTGATACCGATAATTCAATGTTGATGATTCGATGAAGCGGCGGTAGCGTAATGTGTAATGCGATCAAATGTTTGCGGGGCCGAACCCCACCCAGTGCACTACCGACGTAAACCCACTTCTAACACAAGCATTTCAGCCAAGCATACTAGTAATGTAATAACTCCACACATCTCACACACGGCCGACTGATCCCAAACTAGGCAGAGCCTCCACTATGGTAACCAAACTGCTGATAAACATACTTATATATAACTAAATATATACATATTATAGATAAATAGCACCCAGACACAGAACAAATGATCATGCTCGTCACACAATTATTTGTCCGGGAGGGAATCGAACCCACGACCTCTGGCTTAGCAGTCAGGGGCACTAATCAGTAGACCAACAGGCAAGTCATGTGTGACCCACGTTGCTAGTATTCTTAAAAAAATAATAATAATAAAAGGGAATATTTCTAAGTGAGGGTTCTGACATGACACTCAAATGAAACTACAGGTTTTTAATGCCAAGGCATTCCATCAACGCTACGTGCGTAATGCCCGAATTTTTTTTTTCTTAATAAGACAACTCTCGCATTAGGAATGACTCCTATGTCGAAGGGGACTTTACAAACATACAAACAACGGACACAAAGAACACCCAGACTCAGGGAGAAATCGAACCCTCGACCTGTAGCATAGCAGTCAGGGTCACTAACCACTAGGCCAACAGGGCAGTCGTTTTTTACTTTTAACTACATTACGTTTTTGACTGCAATTACATTATCGGACAGATCATGTCCACAAATTGATGATAGTGTTGTTTTTACGCGTATTCGTGGTTCAATTAGTCAGTTAAAAAATGAGATTTGTGTATTAAAATTAAAAATGACGTATTGTCCTCAAATTGTTAACGCTTTACATTATTCACGAAGTTTACAATAGGATCCTAAACTATGCCATACATAAAATTAATAAACACAAAAAATAAATTTAAGCTCTGAAGAAATATTTCAACAGAACTCTCCGCTCTACTAACAATCTTCTTTTGTTATGCCCCACTCATACATCCGCGTGTGTTCACTCTTCCTTTCTTATTCAATCTGTCCTCCTTCAGAACGCTCTACCTCTGGAAACCAGGATAGCACCTAGTCGCCTTTCGTTCAAGGCGAAAGTACGAACCCACATTTCGCGGAACCTAGCGGAACCATCACAACAGTAATACATTATATTTATTTATATATGTATGTATGTAAGTAAGCACGTATCTATGTTTATATGAATGTGTATATATGTATGTATAGGTATATATATGTTCTCCTGTCATCTTTCCTAGTTTCTTTGTTCTTTTCTACTTAAACCTAGTGCACCTATTCCCTCTTTTTTGCACCACCCTAAGGTAGACTGGAAGAAAATGCCTACGGCATTAAGTCCGCCATTGTACATTTTTTTGTGTGTAAATAAATTGAAAAAAAAAAATTGTGAATTACACATGATCCATGAAAGAGTCGAACCTGCAACATTTGACGGCCTCTGTGGCGCGACGGTAGTATATTCGACTGCTACATTGGGAGTCCCGAGTTCGATACCCGCTTAGTGGAAATAATAAATCTCTGTGTATGGTTACCCATTTATTATGTTTGTGACATACTTTGTTGTTAACTAAAAAAAAAATGTAGCCAATAAGAATATACAATGATAATTACGGGCCTATTGGTCTAGCGGTTCGTGATTCTAAATGCTGAGCCAGAGGTCGTCAGTTCGATCTCCACCCAGGACTGTTGTTCTGCGTCTAGGTGTAATTTATATATAATATATGTGTATTTAGTAATATTTATGTATGTTTATCAGTAGTCTGGTTACCATATTACAGGCTCATCCTAGTTTTCGATCAGGCGGCCGTGTGTGAGGTGTCTCAAGTTGTTATTATTAATATTTGTATGTCTGAATATTTCTATTTGAACGAAGCTTCTTATCGCATTACATTTAAGACGCTCGGCGGATCGACGGTGGCTAGCCCCAAAAAAAGTATTAGCGTAACGAAAAATACTGACCGCGAGTTGATTTATTTTATTTTTACCCCATCTGTGGATTCTACGCGAGACTACTTTAATTTGATGTTGGTTGTATACTAATTATCCATAGTTTAATATATAAATATATACCTACCTATAGCGAAAAGCACTTCGCTCCAACCGAGTGTCCAAAAGACACCTTACATCTGTGTTCTTAGAACCCACATTACAATCTCTGATCAGTTCAGGTCTAGATGGCGCTGTGCAATATGTCCAGAATATTATATCATTAGATCCAGCTTGTGAATAGTTTTAAATGACGTAAGTAATGATTAACACAAATTAATCATACCTACATAAATGTAGGAACAAATTATTGCCTCTTAGTAACCACGTATTTTATCAATTTCGAAATTAAATTAATTCAAGTTAATACAATCGTCCATTTAGAGCAATTTTCCTCGATAGATTAAGAATTTTACGTACGTAGTTCCTCAAGGAAAATAAATTAATTAATTTGGTTAGTAACAAATTAATATTAATTTATATTCGAAACCATGATAACTCACATGATGGCTCACTTAAGTGATGGAATCCCGCAAAATAATAATTGTACAATGCCTTACTGTACCGTACCGTAAATAAAAGTAGGGACTTCCCGCTAATGTCCAATTCTCTTCGGAGCTTTTCCTATTATTTTTATTCCGTTATTTATACATATCACATTAATTCTCAAAATTGTATATAGGCGGACTCTATTCCAACAGCATTATCTACTTCTTTTATGTTTGAATGAAGAGATAGAGCGAGATGAAAATAAATTGATAACAATTTACCCACCCAAAATCTATAGCACAGTGACCTTCTAAGAGTTACTTATTTTATATTTTGAGGTACGGAACCCTAAAAATCTGACAGATGACTGACAGTTGTTGACTTTCAACTAGTTTATTATAATTTAGTACTTCGTTATTTTATTTCGGGCATGACACCTAGAAAAAATAAACATAAAAAGTAGAACTTTATCTAAATGCAAAATTTAATCCAAACCGTTTGATATAAAAACTATATAGGGATATACTTACATCTATATTTTATAAATCTACTAGCTGACCCGGCACACGTTGTTTTGCCATATTAATTATTTCTAATGAATATTTTGGTAGTCAAAAAATAACTAACTTATTGTGGGATGGGGTCTATGACTATAAAAATAACAAAACACCAACCATTCATTTTCTTAATTCAAAGTACTTCATTAACTAAACTGACATATTTAAAGATTAACAGTGGGAGAGCAATGCTTCGGCACGTATGGGCCGGCTCGATCGGCATATCGATAAAGCAATGCTTACATTGTGTATCGCCGAGCGAGTGAGGTTATCGTTGGCTCTAACCCTTCCCTCTCTCCATCTTCCCCCCCCATCTCTCCATCTCCCCTCCTCTCCTACTCCCACCTTAAAGACCGGCAAGGCACTTGTGACTCTCGAGTTGCAGGTGCCCATGGGCGGGGGTAGTCACTTACCATCAGTTGACCCGTCTGCTTGTTAACCCCCTATTCCATAAAAAACATCGATTATAACAATCGCACTTTCTATTTTCAATGGGTTAAATACTTTAAAAAAATTGTACCAATGAAAGTAAAAATACTAATATCGCTATTAAAAAACAGGGGTTGATTGTAGAGGGTTGAAAATTCAGGGTTGTATGTATTTTCTAATGCTGTATCATAAAAAAATAAAAAATTAAAAATTTTGTCTAAAAAATAAAAAAATAAATTTAGGGGTGGACTACCCCTAACATTTAGGGGGATGAAAAATAGATGTTGGCCGATTCTCATAGATACCGGATAAGCACAAAAAATTTCATCAAAATCGGTCAAGCGGTTTCGGAGGAGTATGGCAACGAAAACTGTGACACGAGAATTTTATATATTAGATGTTCTAATTTTATTATTAGATTCAGTTAAAAGTTGATATGCTCAAAATGATTGATATATTCACATTTCAGTTCGATTTTCGGTTTCGAGGTTCGGTTCGTGACAAATACCCATACCTATTGTCACTGTATAGAATACAGTACCCCATTAATATATCTTATATCTGTAAGCTGTTAGTTATTGGGCATAAAAGTTATTCCATATAAACTATACAAGGAATGTAGTAAATTTCCATTTCGAATAACGTAATACGAAATTAAAAAAATGTAATAAAGAAATCCTATTCGCAGACAGTTCGTGCGTATGCACAGGTGTCGATGTGCCCTGACATTGCGACACCGATCATTGTATCATTTAAATGCTCATTAGTTATGTATGTGTTCTGTGCGCTTTTTTTAAAGTTTTTCATAAAATAGGAAGCGTAAAAATTGCATGCGCATAAGCGATTTTAAATAGCGTTTTAAGCGAAACGTATGAAGTTCAGGGGAGTTAAGATCTTTTTACGTTCATAATCTACTATGTCTATTAAAATATTTTGCAGGCACTATATAAAGTTTTTGGCTTGAACGAGAGCCAAAAATTTAACATTTGGCTTTAGTTGTTCTAGAATTTGTAGGTAAATTAGTAGTTTATTTATAACTTAAACTTAAAATCTATTAATATAACAATAGCTTTATTTTTAGATACTATATCAGTATTGTACGTAGTTAACTAAATTTTAATTATTCAATTTGAGGAATTCAGCACGTAATTAATTATAATGTTTCCTGTAGATATTGACGTATATTCCATAAAATAGGCAATTTAATCATGTAATAATTTATGACATTCTTCTTCCTTACTCGATGACTTCCTTACTCGATCACTCCGTTTTTCGTCTGTCCGTATGACGGTTAAGCACTTTTTTTCTCGAAGGCAAAGGGATATCAAGTTAAAATTAATATCAAATACTTAAAATTAATAGCCGAACGCCGTTAAAAGTGGAAAACATCCCGTTGATCAAGTCTAAGTGTTCATTTAGACCTCGGTCTGCCTAGTATAAGGCAATTCATGAAGCGCTGCGCCCAAACCTTCTTTGACTCTGCGGAACCCCACCCTAAGCTACTTGTGGTATTCACGGCGAACTATATCCCGTCGGCCATCTCTCGTAAGCGCCGAACGAGATACGTCCTCGGGGAGCCTGATGACGACCTAACCAAGGCACAAGACGCCGCGCATACCGCGCTCCATCAACATAACACACGCCCAAACACACCACAACGCGGTCCCCATTTCTGCCCCTGACAGATAAGTCATAGGTCGACTTTGATCCTTGAGTTTGTTTCGGCGTTTCTTCTCAAGGCTAGTCAAAGCTAACGCCGGCACCGTCTAGCTTTCCGTCTCCAGCAATACCCTAAGCCGAGGTCCTAACCGCCCTTAGGCCGTTGCCGTAAAGTAGAATACGGTTGGGAGCACTAAGCTCACCGTCAAGCCCGCATAAAGATGTATACAGACACACGGCTTACAACTAAAGCCACATACAAAAAAAAAACCAAGTCCCAGGCACGTCTAACGATACCTAAATAATCAGGTATTTTCTTTTATTAAATTTCCATTTCGAATAAAGTAATACGAAATTTAAAAAATGTAATAAAGAAATCCTATTCGCAGACAGTTCGTGCGTATGCACAGGTGTCGATGTGCCCTGACATTGCGACACCGATCATTGTATCATTTAATGGCTCATTAGTTATGTATGTGTTCTGTGCGCTTTTTTTTAAGTTTTTCATAAAATAGGAAGCGTAAAAACTGCATGCGCATAAGCGATTTTAAATCGTGTTTTAAGCGAAATGTATGAAGTTCAGGGTAGATTTGGATAATTATATCAACAAATTACGATAATCGTAAATTTGTAATTATACTTCCTTTTCCTGATTACAAACTCACATCTGAAGCTGAAGAAGAATTGAAGATTGAATGGAAATCTAACCTATAGGTAACTGACTTATGAATTACGGTAATTTAATAAGAGTCTCGATTCACGGGTTTGTTAACTATCAACTAAATGTCAGAGTTATGAAGATATGGATTACAACGGTGTAAACTTGGTATGGATAATTATAATAATTACGATAAATTAACTATATTTAAAAAGTATTTTTTTTTAAGTTTTCAAAAAGCCCAAAATTATTCAAAATCTGATTTACAAAATATATCCGTAACAGGACTTACTTTTTTCTCAATCGCAATACTCGTCTATTATATAAAGTATGTACTAAATATGGTAAATATCACTCAGTCTTACAGATTTATAGCTGGTGTTAATCGCCATCCTTATATATCATCAGTAGCGTCTTTGGCTTTATTAGTAACAAATTGGAAATATTTAACCTTAAATTGAATATACATTACATCGTGCCACTTTGAAGTGACGAAAGACTGAAAAAGAGTTACAACATACCACCAGTATTTTCCAGGTATGTCCTTTCCATATTACAGTAACAGTAACATTTTACACATAAATTAATGAAACCTCAAAAATAAATTTGACATTTCTGAAGAATCCTTACATATAACTGGTATGACATTCGTGTTAATGTGACAGTTGAATAAGAGAAAAGCAGTCTGACCCTCCATTCAAATCCTGGGTCTAAACCAGGTCTAGGATAAGAAATTTTAAGTAGAAGGAGTAGCAAGGCATCTGACTCAAGTGGTGATGAGCTGTTATCGATGACTATAAACACTTGCAACGAATGGTGTGAACCCTACAGCTCTCCTCCCTACCACGATAATACGAAAAACGATATCAGTGTGTTAGATTGGAAGAACTACACGCCTCAAGCCGCTTCAATTTGTTTATAAATCTTCAAAAATTCTGGGCCAACATCCTTCTTCATATAAGCTAAGAAATGATGATGAATGAATGAGATGTTCCCCGCAGTATCCATAGTTTATTTCATTGCTTCGCTGCTAAATTACGATAACGTGATGTTACAAGGCCTTTAACCTTAAACCCAAGCAAAAATATTTTTTCAAATCCCATCTCTTTAGATTCACTACATATAGAAATATTAGTATAGATCAATAACATCCCTATAAATATTATAAATCCGATCGTAAGTTCCGAACTATTATCTAATCTGTGCCGTGAGTTAGATTGTTTGGCGTTTTGTTACGCTTTCAAGCCTTAACCACACAAATGATCAACGTGAAATTTTGCGTACACCTTGTCAGGGGTATAGAAAAAGGTATAGGGTACATTTCGAATAAAAAAGGTTTTAGTCCCGAAAGCAACACTCATTAGCGCCTTGAAGCATATCCCTCACTTTCATCAGACTTTCCCAATTATTCCCTTGGATTTCCTACTCCATTGTATCATCACATTCATTACCGTCTCCGCCGCTGATCATAAGTTTTATAAAGACTTGTTTTTAGACAAGTGAGAGTTTAAAATTTAATAAAATTCACAGACACAATAAACACGATATACCGAACGATACGATATTCAGTTGTTAACAAAATGCGAAAGTTTCTTATAAATACTCTATGGTAATTTAAAACGACTCTCGTTTTTTGTCTGTGATAGACTTAAGCTTAATAAGTAATTTGTTATCGTATTTGATATTAACATATTCCTCATTATTTACAGATTAATTGTTACGAAAATATTTTAACTGTAAATAATACATACATTTCTCAAAACATAATAGTTCTAGTTATATTCTTCTTCGTCCTTACACTTTTGGCAGAGATCGCTGGTCCTTACTGGGACTCGTTATTCTAGACTGATTTTCCTTTCCTCACGATGTCTCTCCTTCTCTTCTTGCTCTTCAGAGTGACATCTGACCCAAGCGAGATATTACTTTGTACACTCCTCTAATGACTTATTCTAGGAATCACTTAATACATAAAAATAAACTCTATTTCGACTGATTGAATATAACATATTAGATATAACGAGAAAACAGGAAAATGCCTTAATAATAATTATGTCAATGAAATACTTTATTACAAAATACTAATACATAACATTATTGTTCATTCACTTGTTTATTACTACTATTGTTGGTGTAAAATACCCATGAATCAATGACGCATAATAATATTTATTTCATGTCTGAACGTTTAAATATAAAATCAAATCAAAAACATTAATATGTGAATGTAATGGCAAGTTCTTTTTCACAAAAAAATTTAATAAAACAAATGATAATTGAGCGTCAAGTTCAACCATGTAACATAGCCATTTTCATAGCTACTTCATACAAACAAAAACTCGTCAAGTTCATATTAAACCATTTACATTGTAACATGGTTGAACTTGACGCTCAATTCTGATTTGTTTCATTTCTTTAGTCAAAAAGATCTGGCCCTTACACTTATGTTTTTGATCTGATTTCAGATATTTTTGTATGTCTGACATCGAGAACAAGGTACGCAGGTTTGACGTTACCTCAGATCATAGAAACAAAGGAGATTTGCCTTTTAGATCGAAATGTATGAAAACGGCTGTCTCCAAAACTCACACGTATGTATACGATATCAACAAGTCAACGAGTGCTTGACAATCAAATAAACACATTAGCGTGTAAGAAATAGCGTTTATTTAGAGTTACCGTCCGCCTTACACTGGCATATGATATCAATAATTATAGTTGTGCTGTGCAAAAGCAATTTATATTTCATATACGCTAGTGATTTCAATAACAAAAATAAAGTTATCGATATTCTATCTAAGGAAACTGTCTATGGAACTTTTAGTTGTTTTTTATTAGTTAAGATGAAATACGATTAAATGAAACGGCACATTTAGTGTACAAAAAAATATGTTTGAAATAAATCAGCACTATTACCGTTTAGGGAAACCTACTAGTAAGCAAATGACTTTAATGACCAGTAAAATGCTAATACTTGTATAACATGTGCCGTTTGAAAATGAAAATGAAATGAATTGAAATTTTTAGCATACATTATTTAGACCCTATATTAAGTAAAAGTGTACGTCAGCTACTTGCATAAAGGAGGAAAGATAGTCAGTTACGTCGTTCATTGGGTTGCGTTTCTTGCGTATAAACCCTCAGCCGACGGTCTTACCACCGTTGACTGACGATTATTTTTATTATTTTAATAATATAAACAGTTCACTGTATAAGTTTCATTGAACCTAAAATGATTTTTCATAACATATTTTTATACAGGTTTATATGATCAGCTGACGTATAATCCACCATTTCTTTTGCAGCTGATTTTTTTTTAAGTATTGTCATTATATAAATATTTGCTGTACAAATTTTCAAACGACCTGAAATTGTTTTTTGAAAATTTTTTTTCGGATAACCAACATCGTCTCACAACCAGGATCACCACGGGTCTGGCAGCTGACGCTTGTTTCCATTGCTAGCTATCTCTAGACTATCGACTACACACAAAATTAAGCGACCTGAAATCACCATCAAAAATGCAACGCTGCCTCTCGTACCATATGAGCTGAGGACGTTACCTACTGTGGCGGTCATGTATATTCTACTTGTGTATCCTTTAGCCTTTTGATAAAACCTAGCCCTGTGCCAAATTTCATGTCTTAGTGTGGCCTTAAAGTAGAAAAAACGTTTTTTGATTATCTGTGAGTCAGTCTGTTACCCCAAAATTTCTCGTAAAGTATTAAAGTTAGAGTTTTAATTTTTGGCATATAGTGTAATGTGAAGGCCTTTACTGCGTAAAAATAATTTCATATCAATAGGTTTATCTGATCCCGAGTGAGATGAGTTTGATAATGACTCGAATTGGTTCATTTTAATATAGCACTAGAGTGCTTTGGGCTCGAGAACTTGCCCGCGCACTCTCGTGCGCTTAAATAATGATAACCTTTTATTCCTTCTACTAACATGGGTCACTTATTACTAGTAGTAGTATGTGGTTTCACGTCGTTGGTTTATTGGGTGGGGTTCAAAACCGTAACCTCTTGATTCTGAATGCCTTTAGCCATTACGCTGCTGCCACTTTACTTAAGCTTTTCGATGCTTGGTGTAATAATATGTTATTTCATATACCTGAAGTAGGAGTACTAAAAGTGAGTCCATATTTGCAGCCCACGGTTCCACATTGGCAGTAAGTTATAATTATTTAGTTCATTAAACCTGCGCAAAATACTCATATCGCTTTCTTAGTATTCTTTGGGAATCTGCTAGACATGGTTTGGCATACCCAGTTAAACCTTAACCATGACCGTCAACTGACTAGCCTATAAAATATTATCCAGTGGCATGGCCGCATTTATATTCATTCGGAGGTAGTAAACGCGAATGGATAAGATTGCCATCTTAGGTTTAAGACCAATTTCACATATCGTACATACAATCAAAGTCAACTACTGTACACGTGAGAGATTCGAAAATCATTACCAAACCTCGATAGCCAAGTAAAAATACCTTATAACAATCTCATAATTTTAATACTAAAGGCGGTGACTGACCTATTATTTGCGCGTGACGGAATGAGAGCATCGCTGTTGGATAGCGAACAGCGAACCGAGAGATGATGTAGGTCATGTATGAAACTCATGCTCGCCGTAAGTGAGCGATACAGGTTAGTCACCACGTTTACACTCTATTAACACTATGGTGTCGGTCAAGGTCTATTCTATGCTCAGGTTAGCATTTAATTTTTTGCTATATCAAAATCAAAAGAAAAATAAAATTGTTCAATGATATCCCCATTATTTTTGTTGTAGTAGTTTTTGTATGAATACCTTTTGTTTTTTTAAGCATTTCCTTGTCCTAGAAACTGACCGATAGCATAGTTTAATAAAATGGTTGATATTTTTTTATGTGTGGAACTGAATTGTTTTTCAAGATTTTGAGAAATAAGAAAATATATTCTTACATCAGTCCTTACAACGTAATTACGGAAATTAAATTAAAAACAAAAACGAAAATGTGGTGTACTTATGAAGGCATTCTTATTTGCAATTTCTATATATTCAAATAGTAAAGAGGGTGACTGACTTATTATTTACGCCTGTCGCAAAGGGAGCATCGCTCTTGATAGTACAGCGAACCGACCGCTGAAGTGGGTCACAATGTATGAAACGCGTGTACACCGTGAATGAACGATACAGATTAGTCATCACCTTTAAACACTCCACGTCATGACGTCAATCAAGCACTGTTATCGTTTAAGTTTAAAGCTCCACGAACAGGAACTCAATCACAATGCGTGTTGTGTCGAGCGTTACTTCCTTTTGCATCCTGAAGTTTCTGCAATTCAGTTAGCTCCTAGCCTTGTCCAACAACTCTCCCCAACTGTGGTCGTCGGTGCCACAGGTCACAGACTTGAGCTAATTCGATTGTGCCAAGGCAAGCGGAGTAGCAACTACTTCAGACTCTAATGTCTCAATCAATCTATCAGCCTATCATAGTCCACTGCTGGACATAGGCCTCTCCCTATGTCCCCCACACAGCACCCGGTCCTCCGCCTTCCACATCCATCTAGCTGGAGGGTCCTACCTTCCGTTTACCGATTTGCAGACCTAGGACCCGTCTGCTCCAACGGCCTAATGTCTAAGACTCTAATGTCTTAAGTTTATTAAAAAAGTAATGACATTTATTATATGATAGAAGTATATATATTTATATATATGCGTATATAGCAAAGTTGTAAATAAAATAATTTTCTTTTTTATTTTAACCTTAAAAATTAAAACTTTTGTTATGAGACCTTGCTTCTAGCCTAATTTCATATTTGTGGATCAACGATATGTATGCGAACACAACAGATAACAAAGTGTTCCAATAAGGGTTCCGTTTTTCCATTTGAAATTGTTTCTTCTTTTAGGTTTCGTACCTTACGAAACCTAAAAGAAGAAACAATTTCACAAACAACACTGCACTGACCATAATGAGAATGAAATTAGTTTGTAGATATATATTTATAGACACTTTTGCTCATCAAATTAGTCAGGTAAAACCGAGGTTAAGTCATTTATATGTACGATTGTACGTATTAGTTTGCTATTATTTTTTTTAAAGGGATAACACAAATTTTGAGTTCGTTTTTTACTTGAAATTTTTTTGGCTAGGTAAAACTAGTTCCACCTAGGAAATCTTGTTTGTTTAGAGATAGTGTCTATATAAAAATCTTTTTCAGAAATCTCACCACTGATTTCAATTACTTCTTTTATTAGTTCTTTCACTTAATCTTAGTCTAATCCTTATTCGGCATAATTATAACAAATTGTAACTAGCGATAAGACCGCCGATTGTACCAGTGCGCAATAAATAATATTGTATTATATAACAAATCTATTTTCAAAGTTTTTGAATAAAATAACAGCATAAAAAATCGAAAATAGAAATGAAAAATTAAAAAAAAATAATGTGTCTAATTAATATGACACGGACGCTATACGAAGGAGGGTTGAACCCTCCGTTTACGGAAGGAACAACGTTAGCATGCACTAAGCGGTTTCGCCAACGCAACATAAAGAGGCATTGGCTTACCTCCAAGCGAGCCGTGTGGTTCCTGGTATAATATAGGGTTCTATTACACTCTTAATTTAGCAGCATTCATATACAAATAAACTAATTTGGCTTTATATATTCACCAGGCTACAACTTTGTTTTTACAATTTTTATCTTGAAGAGTTCTCATCTCAAGTTTAACCCAAATATACAGAAACACTGACACTACCTGAGACTTTCTTTAATACTGCATAAGGATGAATAGTAACTTTCATTCAATCTGATGTAATATTATTATTGTATTGCATGCATTTATTTTTCCTAACGATTCAAGAACAAGGTTGGATTTCGACACATAAGTAAGGCAAAATCACTAGTATGTATGTACCTTACCACACATTTTGTACGCTTACTTTTACTTACCTACTGCGTAGTAAGAGAAAATATTTAGAGCATCAATGGCTTTGGGATCGTCATGGTGCCGATTCTATTGTACACTCGACTAAACTAAAACCTGACTTAATTTCTTCATGTGAAATCAACCTAGTGTGATTCGTAATAAGGTCTATTTGTTACTAGCATCTATTTCTCACCGCCGCTAAATTTCACTAACACCTGTCAACGTATACTCAACTTTATTTCCAGGCAGCGAGAGTCTCGCTTTATTCAAACGCTGTATAATTGCCGTATAAAAACTTGTTCAATACGAACAAGGATGACGTGTTTTTAATCTACACCTACGGAGACGCTTACTAAAAACACAGAGCAAAAGAGATGGCATTCAACGAATAGGGGCTCTCGCTACGTGGTATTAAAGTTTATTTAAGCGTATCAGACTTTAGTCGACAAATAAATTGCTTATTTCGATAGCGACATATGTTACTTACTTGTTTCAATTTGAAATAAGACCTTATTTTGAAGTGTACAAGGTTTACATCTTATATGAAGAAAATGTAGTGAATTTTAAATTAGCGAGTGAAGTAACAGAATTGGGACCATGCATTGTCGTAGGTACTTACGTTACGCCTAGTTGGATTTTTGGCTTTATAAATGGCGGCATGGCATCTACATTTCATATTAAAAAAAAAAAGTCAGCACGTAACCAATCCGTTCATAGCTACTTTTTTTTCCTAATATTATTTTATGCCTTTGATGTCGGATGCATATTCAAAACGATTTGAATTCAATTTATGAATATTATTTAGAATATTTCACAAAATAAGTAAGTACATACCTACAAACCTTTTTCATTTGTTTTGTTGATTATTTTCGATTATTAACATCTTTATCGTTAATGTGTAGTTGTAAATGGGTTTCTTTTTAATCAAATGTTCGCTTCAATGGCATTATATCTTGGCACTACGTTCTCCAACCGTCGCCGTTGTTACGTTACTTGCAACTGGCTGATGCAACCAATTTTATATATTTGTAAGGAGTTATTTCAAATATAACATTTATTAAGACATTTTTAAAACTTTATAAATTTTGTCATGTAAAATTTTTATGAATGAAATGCAAAATGATGCACAATTTTTTTTTAATAAATGATAATTCGGAAAGTAAAATTAAACTTCTCGATATGATCAAATATTTATTAGTTGCTAAACTTATCAAGAAAGCAAATGTGAATTATTTCATCATGAATGGTGTAAATGTTATTTTGTAAGACACATTTCTATCTTCCAATCACTTTGCAAGTCTAGACTTTTGTTTGTTGAAGTAATGTAAGAGTTCTTAATAAATAAGGATATATTAAATTATTAGTAAAAAACGAACAGTTTATTTTTTGTGAAATGTATATTTTCTAGATTTTCATCTAAATCAGTAACAATTAGCTAGAGTATTCATCTAACAGTCTTATTATTTTACAAGAGTATAAAATCACTGCCATAGTCGAAAAAAAATGCAATGGGTACATAGAAATGCAAGAAATACAAGTTTGGCTGACAACCGAAGAACACATCAGAAACATAAATAACGATAACGAAGCTGTCACCAATTCTTGATATTTCAACAAATTTACTCTACTTACCTACTGTTAGTCAATAAATAATCACATACTCTAAGGTAACTTCAAATAAATAAATTAACCCTCGTTAATAGTCTTCGACCGCACACAAACATACTGTTTATTGTCAGACAGGCAGCTACAGTCTTTGGTTCCCTATTTACATAATTACAAAATTTAATTTACGTTTACAAAACATATTAGTTTCCTTTTTTTTTTCAATTTGATGTTGAAATGCATTTTGAATAAATGATGTTAGATTATGATGGGTTCACATTTTGCTGAAGTTATAATCTGATTTTTTTACACTGTTACATTTTACAGGTATTCAAATCGTGAAAGTATTTAAAACTAAAATTTAAATTAAGAAGCGATATTTCGCTACGAAGGCTGGTACACTCCAGTAGAATTTAATCCAAAAGCCATATTCACCGTAATAAATGGCAAAAAAAATGCAAAATAATCGAATGCAAGTTATTAGGATCCAAAATAAACATTTCGATATGAACGTAAGTAATACTTAACAAGGTAAAACAGTTTTTGGTTCCTATTTACATAATTACAAAATTTAATTTACTTTTACAAACATATTTAATTTCCTTTTTTTCCTATTTGATGAAAATGCATTTCGGCTAAATGATATTAATTTATGACGGATTGATGAACAACATGTTGTTGACATTTTACTAAAAACTAAGTATTATGATGTGATTAAGACATCTAAACTAAAGAAATAAGCGACATTTCGCTAAAATTGCTAGTACACGCCAGTAGGATCTAACCCCAAAGCCATTTTGAATACTAACAAAATGGCAAAAAGATGTCAAATAATAAACCTAGTACACACTTAACACTAAAACAGTTTTTCAGTACACTCCGGTCGGGTCTAAGCCGAACATTTTGAGACACTTATTTTATCTTCATGTGCAGCAAATCGAGTCTTCAATACACTCCTGTGGGATCAAGCCCGAACATGTTGATGAGAACAGGATGCAAAGATGTCAGGAAAAAATTCACGATCGTTGAGAAATAATTCCCAAGTTAGTAGACTCCAGTGGGATCCAGGACGAACATCTTGATCACAGTATATTTACAGATACAGTGAATGCCAAAAATCAGTAAACACCAGTAGGATCTAATCCGAACATTTTCGCTGATATTTAGACAAATACGAGATGAATCCTCAAATCGAACTTGAACTTCTTCAATAAATGCCAGTGGGATCCAATACTTTGATATCCATATTAAATGAACTTGAAAATATCGATCTTATTTACGATGTAGGAGCGCGCGTGTGTTAGAGCAACGTGCGTTCGCTTCCGAGGTTGTCTCACGACTGGTGGCTGCGCGACCACGTGCCTTCCTTTTATAATCAGCTCTCGCGCGCACTCGCGCATTTTTTTTGCGATTTGAATTTGGAAGCTTTCAGCCGGGTGGGCGTCTATGCGCCCCCGCCCTTACTGTTTTTTTTGCAATTTTTTTAAAGCCACGTTGTTAGTTAGCACATCTGCAACAGATAATATACAATTAAAAATAAATGTAGTTTTGCAATACATTGTAATATTAATTTGCATGTCCTCTTACATTTCTATTTTAGTAGCTATGAATTATTTATATTTTAAGACTTGTTCATAGTTATTATTTAACTTAATTTTTTTTTAAATTACAAGTAATTATCAAGAAGGGATGAATATAATAATCAGTAAAATATACGCAAATCTAAACTGAACCTCACTCTAGTAACATTTGTGTGTTAATAGTAACTCAATAACTCAAATATACAAAATAGATCGCAAGCTATCGAGGTATGTATCAAACTAATTAAAAACTGCTTCGTAGGCTAGATTTATTTTACTTTAGGAACGTGACGAGAAAGAGAATAAAAATGAAAAACATTATAAAAATGCTTATTCAGATTTATAGATAAATCGGAATGGCACGTTTAAGTAAAATATCTTGTATTGATTATATTGTTTTTTTTTTGTAAACTTATAAATGTTAAATTCATTACATTTCATATTCCTTTAAGTATATGAATAACACTTAATAATAAGTACTGTATTAAATGGAAATATTTTCATTTTATCCAACGTAGTGTAATAAATTAACTCCTGGCACACCAAATATCCCTACTTATATTTGAAGAAATATTTCTACTTTTCCCGACTTACCGTTAATTCATGGAGTTATTTGTTTTTGTATTAGCTTATATATGTACTATAAAATGCTATAGGTACATGGTATTATTATAAGTTACATTTGTAATCAATGACACATTTTAATTAAATTTTTCTCCACCAAGGAAAATTGTTAAAGAAATGGGTTTTTACGTACGGTCCATTACGTGAAAATATATACACGTAGTATATATTTTCACGTAATGGATAAATTATAATAGCATTTTGATATAATTAAATAAATAAGAACAGATTAAATAACAGATAAACGTATTTTTTGTGCCTACACATTATACATTTATTAGATTATATTATTATATTATATTATATTATTATACATAAATACACCCAAAACCCATGCTAAGAGACATATTCATATCATTCATTGTTTGCATTGAGAGGGAATCAAACCTGCGACCTTTGACGTTGCGACGCCGTTTAATTAAAAAAAAACAGAAAATATACTCATTTCAAGTAACATACAATATTAATAGAATTAGGGAGGGAAACTGGGACGGACCCTCGATATGCAGACCCATGATGACAACAGATAGGTTATAGTAAATACTTAAGGTAAATTAATTAATATATTCGTCATGTGACGCCTTTAACACATTTGTTATAACATATTTATAATTGACATTGTGTCATACATACACATGTAATTTACAGATTTCAAAAACACAACAATTTTTAGTCGATTTTAAATTTGTATACACAAATCTAGCATTTTTCTTCTAGTATTTATAATGTCAATAACAATTTTGCAAGATGTTTGTTGTGATTTATATACATATATGTGTATGACGGGCCTGTCTGCCTAATGGTTAGTGATCCTTAATGCTGATCCGTCATGGGTTCGATTCTCACCAAGGACAAATAATTGTGTGATGAGCATGATTATTTGTTCTGCCTCTGTGTGTAATTTATCTAAGTACATATAATATTATTTGGTAATGTATGTTTATCAGCAGTCTGGTTATCATAATACAAGCTCTGCCAGGTTTGGGATCAGACGGCCATGCGTGAGGTGGGTCAAGTTATGATTATTATTAAAGTAAACCATACTGAAATATATTAATTATTTGATATTAATAATTGTATGATTCAGGAAAGGTGTCAAATGTAGTTTTTTGACAGTTTTACTTGCAGTTTTGTGAGGCATTTTTCTGTTTTCATAAACCGTTTCTAAGGTTACCTTTATTTTCACTACATAACCAGATTGGACATAAATCCCCAAATCGTGTTGCCACTGGTTAAATTTCATAATCTCTTAAAATAATACTACCCTTATAATCCCACAAACGCTACCGCTTTTGTTGCACGGCTTCGTTAACTTTTCTCACTAATATTAGAAAAAAAATTAAGACAATATTCAAAACTAAAATATTATATATTTACGAGATTAAAAGTGAAGATTTATAATACGCAGTCACGGATTAAAATACCTTCAGTAGGATTAAAATCGTTAGCGAAAGATTAAAGATAACAAAGTTTTAGTAGTTACAATAGAAATCATTATTCGCGACAATTTTGATGTACCGGCGACTTAATTTTAATCCTTTTCGGCTTTTTCTTTTCAGGATATGCGGGTGGCAATAAACGGAAGTACAAAGAGAATAGGTAACCCCAGAAGTCCATCTTTGTTCATCCATCTGTATTGGATTAAAAATATGGTTCAATTTCTGGGATTCTTTATTTCAAAAGTTCTTGTTTCATCTTGTTTAATTTCCTATACCTAAATTTTTAAATAATAATTATAATTTAATTACGTATTTAATTTTTGTTGTGGAGTCTCTACGAAAGGTACTAAAATATTTATCATCATTATTATTATACATTAAAATATAATAATCATTTTATAATTTTATACTTAAAATATGTTAAATATAATGTTTTATAAATATATAAATAAAATATACTTGGTTTATGTATATATTTAAATTCACTTGCTAATACTGAATGATCAATATTAAAAAAAAAAAATCAATTTGTCGCTGGTAAAATAATTTGTTCTTTGTTTGAATTTGACACAGCATTTGTGAAAAAGAGGTAATTTTTTTTTTAAAAAGAATACTAAGTAGTACGCTTAACGCTTGTGTTTGGAGTGGGCTCACGACGGTAGTTCACTGGATGGGGTTCGAACCCGCAACCACTTAATCGCAAATCCGACGCCATAGCCATTACGCTACCGTCGCTTATTATTGCCTCCCACTAGTTGTATATTTTTTATGTAAATAAAATATATCTTACTACTAACATACAATTGGGTAGTATTTACCTAAAATATTTCATAGGCTTCATGAAATCAAATCTTGTATAATTTTTTCTTGTAGATTTTGAAAAATTACATTTTTTTTTTACTTTAACGTTTACTGATTTTATTTAATGTACACCCGAACTTTAAAACGATAGCTAAGTATGGCGTCAAAATTGCTATTTCATACAAAAATCTGCAGAAAGTACCGTTTTGACATTTAATAAATACTAACTGATTTGACTTGGTAGTCAACTACAGTATTCTCGGTCGGTCTATCCCAATTTGAACGTTATCTTGTGTAATATAGAAGTTAGAAGTAAGGCGGTAGCATAATGGCTATGGCGTCGGACTTGCGATCAAGTGGTTGCGGGTTCGAACCCCATCCATTGCACTACCGTCGTGAGCCCACTCCTAACACAAGCGTTAAGCTTAGTTGGAGGGGTTAACAAGAATACTAGTAATGTGTGACCCACGTTGCTAGTATTCTTTTTAAATTAAAAAAAAAATATGAATTTTATTTAAACTTACAACAAAAAAAATTTTAAACGGACACTGCGTTTTAAAAAAATCTCTATAATTTGTAACTTCTATTGAGAGAAATACATTCTGCCGTGAGTTTGGCTTAAGTACGTCTCACTTATATTATATATTGATTGTTATTATATAAAGTTTAAGGATGGACATACTTGTAGGTCATGTCTACATTTTTAAAAGAAAGGGTCAGCTTTAAATTTTGAAATTAAATGTACATTTACCCCAATGCTTCGAAACCGCTTCCTGTGATAGTGATGTGTGCATAAATTGAGGAAGCCATAAAGTTGGACAAATTGAAATCAAGTTTTGAAAATGTGAATGATATAAAATTTGATTTGACGGTTATTCTTTATTACTGACTTATTCTAATAGTTCAATGCTCCAAAAGTTTTGTCAAGTCAGGCTGTGATTTGTATAACTTTGATCTTAATATTTAGAGTTAGTTAGTTCATAAAATAATTTGTAATATAGTCAAAGAGTTTTATATATGTGTATATTATATACATAAGAAGATGTTCTAGAAGTTCATTCATACTTGAACCATAAATATAAATATTTTTAATCAAACAATCCATAATACAATAATATTTTACTGACCCAGTTCCGGTTTTGAACAGCTACATTGTGTCATAAAATTTAATGGGACATGATTTGTGGTTTTTATCTTGACAACAGAAACAGTGTGCATACGTACGTTTGATTTCATATATTTATTTTCTATGTATCTCATTGTTATTACCTCATTGTTTTAATAAATTATATTGTGTTAGTTGTAGGTAGCTATCTTAACATAAATTACTAGCATTTTCAAGCGGCTTCGTTCGCATAAAAGTAATTTTTCCATCCCCCGGGAACAGCACTACCCTGTGTATCCCTGTACTCTTCTCTGTATCCCTGGTAACGTATATGCAAATTTAATAATGATTGTGCTTCATGATGAAAATACAAACAAACATACATTAATTTTCATACAAAAAAAAATATACAAAAATATTAAAATTGTGTATTTTTGTGTAAAAATTTCAAAACGATTGGTATTCAATTCTAGGAGATATTAGCGATTTTGAACAAACGAATGTTAATTTTTTATATAAATATAAGTAATAATAAAAAAAATTAAAAACATGTGCGTATATAAATACAACGCTGTGTTAGAATTTAAAAACCATTGGCAAAGACGTTTAGAAGTGTAGCGATTTTGAACAGGCGAAGATTTTTTTTTTATATAAAAAAATTAGAACAACCTGACGTATTCGTATTCCTGACAATTCAAATACCTATATATATGAATTTTAATTTATTTCTGAAGAATAAGAACATATTTATATTATATAGTAGCCGTTGGACGCTGATGGTTCTGCGTCTATGCTCCGGTCTTACGGTGAACGGTCGTGACGTGATGTTTAAAAGCCTTTAACCTTTCTCAAATATTTACGCTAATAAAAGAAAAAAGAATATTTCAAATTCGCTTGTTGTTTCAGAGATTAGCGCGTTCAACGCACGACAAACAACAACAACAAACGCGACAAAGGAATCATTCCTGTTGCAAGAGCCACGTGTCGCGGGGACTCCACAAACATTCAAACAATGAGCATAAAGGGCACTCAGACTTGGGACAATTATTTGTAGATCACACAAATGTTGGTCCCGTGTGGGAATCGAACCTGCAAGACTCGGCGCGGCGACCACTTTAACCATTGCATCACCGTGCGGTCTACTCTTCCGCCTTAGTATAATAGTTATTAAATATATATATATATATATATTATTGTATGACTGTAGTTCAATTACTACATAATACGTAGTAATCAAATATGGTGTAGTAAGAAATCAATAATTCACAATGACAACACAGCCCACTCCTGACCACTATCGGTGCAATTCGATCGAAACTTCAAAAAGGTATTGTACCTTATAAATATTATCGCGATTATGTCCCGAGTTACACATCTAATAATTCACAATGACATATTACTGTAGAGAAAAAAATAATAGTCTATTCAAGTGCAAAAACAACATTGTCATATGTTGGGCGGGATTTACCAGAAAATGTTCTAGAATATACAGATTTATCATATCACTACATAGTATAAAACAAAGTCGCTTTCTCTGTCCCTATATCCCTATGTATGCTTAAATCTTTAAAACTACGCAACGGATTTTGATGCGGTTTTTTTTAATAGATAGAGTGATTGAAGAGGACGGTTTATATGTATAATAACATCCATTAAATAGTGGAGATATACTGTTATTTTGGAGGTTTCTAATGTGATGTCGTAAATAATTACATAACTACTGGATCGATTTTAATATTTTTTTCAGTGAATGACATAGGCTATATATTAGGCCGCTAGTAATGTATAAAAATATAAAAAAGGTATCGGAACATTTTCCCGCAAATCCGTTCCACTGATTTAAATAGACTTTAATTCAAATTTGTGATCAATTATTCGAAAACAGCTAGTCAAAAAAATATACATAAAAATTATAAATTTAAAAAAAATACAGATCAACGCACACAGAATCACCGCAGCAATAGGTTGCTATGTCAAATTTCCGCGTCCATTTTATCCCAGCTACCTTCCTCAGGTCATCGGTCCATCTGGCTTAGACCACTTACCAATAAGTTATTATGTTTTTATCGTAATGGAATTAATTATACAGTAAAATTATTTCTAATAAATTCAACAAATGTTGTGAATGCCTTCCGATTCTTATCCAATAAATTCCTATTAATAGCGAAATGAGTTAATTTTATTGTAATAAACTAGTTTTAAACATTGGCTTCATTATTGTAAAAATATTAAGTGACAATATTTAATAACAAAAAAAAAACAATTTAAAATCTTTATCTTTACACATTCCATCTGATTTCATGCGAACGAAACCTGGAAATTCAAACAATCATAACCTTCAAACGGAGAGTTTATTTTTCAATAAATAAATATATATATATCTTTTATTTATGGGTAGGCCAACTAAACGCACTGCTCCAATGTGACAGCGATGTTTCGGAGCAAACGAAAATATCGTCGATGTATACAATTTTTTGATTTTTCTAAAACCGCTTTACTGATTTCGATAAAATTTTAATAAGACCACCTGAGAAGTATACCCTTTGAAACAAAAAAGAATTTTCCAAATTGGTTCAGGCGTCTTCGAGTAATCGGTGAACAACAAAAAAGATTCCGATGAATTCAGAAAATCAAATAAATTTTGTGTAAGAAAGGCTTTAGCATCGGGCGGCTGCAATTTTCTACAATGAACCAATTCATTTATTTCAATTCAGTTTTTAATGATTTCCGCCATATTTAAATTCCCTGCTTCCACCTAGTATAAAATAAGTATACAAGCACTTATCACTCAACCGCTAATTACGTTGCACTGGTTTGATAACGAAACATGTATTATGATAGGAGTGCAACAAATAATATGTTTGTAGACTACACCAAATTAAAAATGGGTGTATGTTTGTCTGTATGTATGTATATATTTAGTTATGTGTATAATTAGTTATAGTACACCGACAGTTACACACTCCAGTCACTTAATCCATCCTAAGGTTGTTTGGTAAAGATCGCTTCTAGCGATAAGACCGCCAATTGTACCTAACAATAACATGAATATTAAGATCATGACATTAAGTAATTCATGGCGTACATTAAACAAACATTCGATTCTAAAAACTAAACATTATTTTGAAGAATATTACCCTCTATTTAACTGTTTACTGCAATGTCATATACAAAAAAACCGGGCCCGCAGCAGGCCCGCAGAAGTAGATTTTCTGTTTTTTATTAATTTTTGTTGAAAATCTGCCCCCAGTCCCACCTCTGGAGGAATATACCCCATTCAAGAACTTCACCCTAATTTTTGCCCTGTTGATTTGTGGTCCAAGTTTGAAAGCAATCGGTGCATACTTGCGGCTTCTATCGTGCCGGTAAAATTGAAGTACATATATATATATAAACTTTTTAACTGGCGGTTGTTTTGAGGTCTAGGGATCATAACTAGACCTCCAGTGAAGAAATTTTTGAAAAACTCGACAACTGGTACAAAACCAATAGGTAGACTTTTCTTCGAAATCTACCTAATGGGTTGTACATTAAAAAAAAGCGATTTTCAATACAAAACTGATTTTGCATCGTCTCTAGCAGCTTCAATGAAATCAGATAAATTTTTGCGGCCATGGTTATCGTGACTTACAAAGCTTTATCCATAAACAGCTAAATTTATAAATACCATGGTAGTTTTATCTATATATTATTTATTTATTATATATATATACATATATTTATCTACATATAATATTTTAAAATAATTTAATTAATTAGAATTAGACCTTTATCGGTGCATAAATGGATTCATATTTCCTCTTCAGTTTTGCGTCATTAGTAATGTATGGTTATTATAATTAATTGGCACAAACGGTTAGTATGTAGATTTTTCTTCATATTGTTGCTAGGCAGCCTACTTAAACTGTTAAACGTGAATATTATTTTATTCCTAATAATTAAAAAGAGGCAGGAAAGTGATTTCTGTCTATATCATATTTTTTAATACCACAGTCGTCAGAGTAATCTATCAATTTGTAAGTGACCTTGTATGTGTCTAAAAATATTGCTATATCACATACAAGAAGTAGCATATGACCTTCTCCAAGGACTGTTCTGTTGGTCTAGTGGTTAGTAATCGTGACTGCTGAGTGTGAGGTCGTGGGTTTGATGCCAATCCAGGGCAAATAATTGTGCGATGAGCAAGATCATTTTTTCTGTATGTTGGTGTATCTGCCTATCTGGGTGGCTGTGTCTGGGTGTTATTTATCTATAATATACATGTATTTCGAAATATATAAGCATGTTAATGAGCAGTCTGGGTACCATAGTCCAGGCTCTGTCTAGTTTGGGATAAGATGGCCGTGTGTGATGTGTCAAGTTATTATTGTTATTAATATCACTGTACCACAAATTATCAAGATTGCTACAGTGTTTTAGGCTTGAAAACGTAGCAGATCGACAGATAGAGAGAATTACACATTATAAGTAGAAACATGCAAACTCTTGTAAATATTAATAAATGCAAATGTTTGTAGTAATTAGGAATCTAAACGACGACTAATGACGTAGTTGAATGCTCGATCGCCGCTCTAAATAGTTGGTTTACAACAATGGTACCGCATAATGGCAATAAACAACACGCTTGAGTATTGACTAGAACAAAACACATCCTTTAACAATAGGGGAGAACTGTGTATGCATGGATTCAGGTGTAGCACTGGGATTTCGACTGGTCTGTTGGTGACCCTGACTGCTGAGCCAGAGGTCGTAGGTTCGATTCTCACCTGAGTCTGGGTTTCTTTGTGTCCGTTGTTTGTATGTTTCTAAAATTTCCCGCGACACAGGAGTAATTCCTAATGCGGGAGTTGTCTTTAAAAAAAAAATTTAAGTAGGTATCCTAATTAAAATTATGAAGGCGAATATGAGTTTCTTCGTTTGTTTCTTTATAACGCTTTCATACCTTAACTACTCAATTGATCATCGTAAAAGTAGGTACACATTGGCAGAGGACTTAAAGCACAGATTCCTAAGTAGATATTACGTAACAGGTAAATCACTCCTAACAAAAATATCGATACCTACCGTTTTAATTGCCTACTCTTTCCGGGCTTTAAAATGTATGTAGGGTTACCTCTTCAATAATAAAAAAAAAAATTACAACTGTTATGTAAATTATGTACTTAAGGCTTATTTTTCATTTGCAATGTTTTAGTAAAAAAAAATTCTACTTGTGTTTTATTTTTATGTAAAGATTAATATCTTACCTGTCTGTTCTAAACTCTCAATTATTAAACTGTATTTTGGAGAATATTTTAAATCATACAAATATTTTTAGTGGATAATTTGAGGAAAACAAAAGAAAAATACAGGGTTAAACGGTAAATTTTTTTTTAATTACATAAATAGCGCTGCCGGGCTTTTTTTTCTCTTACTTTATCAACATTATTATACTGCACATAAAAAATCATGTCAATTTTAACTATGAATTTACATTATTTAAAGAATATATCAATATGATATCGAATTACAATTATAAGTTCCTTTCATCCGAAATACCTAAATTGATTGACACAAATTGATCTTCATTGTTCTTTTTTATGGTGAACCAAAAACTTATTCATAATTGCCCTATAGACATTATTATTTCCATATATAATCAGATTAATCATTAACACCTTGTAGTACCTACAGGGTAACCATGAATTTTATAATTCTCTCTTAGTTAACTTAGGTAAATTTGTTAAGAATATCCATAGGCCTTCATGTTTAAACAACAAATTACCTTACAATAGTGAACGTGCAAATTGTATTTGTACCTAAAAATAAGGGTTTATTACCTAAGCTCTGATAATATTGCACTATTGCGTCATCGTTTATGTGTTTTTTAATAGTTTTATAACTCCATAGACGTATTGTGCAAATCTTTTCAAGGTTACCATTTTTTAAAAACACATGAATTGTTGCGAACAACAGATTTTAATTGTCTGTTTATTGCCAAAATACAAATGCACATTGTTTGCAGAAAGTTTCTTAATCGTTTTTGTCATTAGAAAGCCCGTGAGGCCTAACTTTCTTAGATTCCAGGAATGAATGGGTTTAAATGTATATGGTATTTTGGTTATGCCAATGGTTATGTATGTAGTGATGGATTTTGCCTTCGAAGAAATGACCATGGTGCTAATTTGTGAACCTAGGGTAAGTGTATCCTTACTTGACCTGATATTGAAGCACATATCTATACTATACTTCTATACTAATATATAAAGTCTAGGAAGTCTAATCTCAGGAACTACTGGTCCGATTCGAAAAAATATTTCAGTGTTAGATAGCCCATTTATCGAGGAAGGCTATTATAGGCTATATAACATTACGCTAAGACCAATAGGAGGGGAGCAGTGACCATAAGCGCAGGTGAAACTTATACATAATAAATGCACTCAATTTGAATGAAGTCAGCCTATGACCACGGCAGGTGCAACCTGGTCGAAACGTCAGGCAATTCAAAGTTATGTAATACTTATATTAAGTTTATTAATGTCACCAGTCCTCGAAGTTTCGAGTCATGAGCACAAGCGAGTACCTTTCAGACACCAGGAGAGCAGAAGTATACGTGGCTAGATTTGTAACGTGACCAAAATAACTTCTTAAACAATCAATGTTGAGTACAGAAACGTAATATTGTACTTGTTATGGTGTGTGCTTAAGTGGTGTTTAAGGTTTAAGGTGTTGGTGCATCATTATGTTCATGTTGGATAAATTATAAAGAAATCTTGTAACTTAGTTTTCATCTACTTTTAATTAATTATGCACACATAAAAATCTGAAATTCATTATATACAGAGTATTTTGTAAACGCTCCCGAAAACGAAGACAGACTAATACTAATGACATCTTTGATGAAAAGTCAGAAAAAAAATCGATCGATATATTTTTTTTTACAACGTTTTATTAGTATTTTTACGCTCCATCATGTTAGTACAGCTAAATGAAAGGATAATTTCATAAAAAAAAAACTTGGATCCTACAAATCACGTGATCAGCTGCTGATAAATATTTAGTTAAATGGATTTTTCTTTCCTAAATAAAATACTGGCAACTATGTTATGTTGTTATATTATAACCAAATAATACATTTCAGTTAAAAGATATAGAAAACCGCTTACCCGTATACCTATCGGTCACAAGGTATCGCCACTCGTGAAACCACATTCGCAGCGACCCCCGTTTGCAACCGTCACACTCCCTATTGTCCAGATAGGTACTGGAGCTGTATTGCACGCTCACCGCCCGCATATTTGCATATGCTCGCGGTAACACGGCTAGGATTGTCAGAGAAGCCGACTGCCAGTCACTAGCTGTCACATCCCGATCTACAATCATGTGTACGTCTACCCAGGCCTATAGACGGGTGTGCGAATCAGTGTCTAGTTAACTTTTGTCTCCTTGCTTAGCAGACAAGTGCCCGAGCTGCATCGGTCCGACCGGACCTCTGCTAAGGGACGCTCCAAACCCTGCAGCGGAAACCAAAGACTGGCCTGTTGGTCTAGTGGTTAGTGACCCTGACTGCTGAGCCAGAGGTCGTGGGTTCGATTCCCATCTGAGTCTGGGTGTTCTTTGTGTCCGTTATTTCTATGTTTGTAAAGTCCCCCGCGACACAGGAGTAATTTCTAATGCGGGAGTTGTCTTTTATAGGAAATTAAAGAAAAGAAAAGAAAGAAAGATCCCTTCACCTTAGACCGGTTCATTCCGATGCTCGCTGCACGCGATATCAGACATGGTGGAGCAGAAGACATGCCTGTTCTCTGCAGCTAACCACAAACTATCACGAAACCAACTCCAAAGCCGATGTCTGACGGCTTAGGACCTAGCTACCGTGGTACTCTGATCCTAACAGCCAGACCCGTAGTTCCGGCTAGGGACCACCCAGACCAATTAAAAAAGACATATGTATAAAAATAGGTTGTCAATCTACACGGATTCTATTCTTTACTAGCTACCCGCCACGCGTTACTGTGGCTAAGTAATTTGCAATGTAAAATATTGTGACTATAAATAGGTAGATAAAAACTATCCTATCTCTCAAAAAATTGCAAAATTTCCTTGAAATAAATTGCTTCATAAGTTTAAGAGTTCATCGCGAACAAACAACGTGACACAATTTGTTTATAACTTTTTTTTTACTATATAAAAATTGTACACCATATAATATACATAGAACTACAATTGATCTTAATATAATGTTAGTTGTAGGTACAATGGGCGGTCTTATCGCTATAAACGATGTCTACCAGACAACCTTAAGATGGATTTAGTGGAGTACTAAATATATACATACATACAAACATATATGCAGATTTATACATATGCTCACAATATACCTATAAATACATATACCGAAGTAATTATATAAATAATTATAATATATACTGAGAGAGTACACATTATCAATTTTCAGCTGTCAAAAAAAAAAATTACAGTTCTATATTCAAATTTACCTTATAAGGAATAAGGATATAAGGTAAATTTATTTCATTTTCTTCAAACCATATACAGTATTGTTACAATTGTACAAATTTGTTATACTTTTTTTCTTTGGAGAATGCTTTACGTTTTTTTTTTTTTTACACCTTAGTATTAAATAGCCATAGTTTTATTAATCTCAACTATTGGTCAGTTTTGAAGTTCAATTTATCACTTTTAAAATAAGGTTTTCGAAAGTTGTTTTACATTGTTCACGGGGTCTTCTATACAGCCTGTATATTATATTCTATATTTCAATACTAAATAAATATTTTATACGTAAAACCTACTTACCTTATAAGGATTACTTTATAACGACATGCAGTTTTCCTTCATTAAAAAGTACACCTTCCTTTTTATATGATTTTCCATATACAACACTTAATATGAAATACGCAAAGTATCTAATGGGGACTTTATACCATATAAGGTCATTTTGCCATTGTGGAGTGGACAAATCTTATGTACCTAATATTTAAAAATCAATGTTTGTTTGTTCATATTTTATGAGCTGTGATATTGTTCATCATGGATTATTTTACCCAAGTTGCCAAGAATCAAAGGACAAAGGACCTATCATTCAGAAAATAAAAATGTTCCCGAGGAATGGAAATATTATTTTTACGCGTGCGAAGCAGCGGGCAAAAGCCAGTTGTGAATAAAAATAAGTAAATAACTGTTTGTAAAATTTCGGCGTTACAATGATTTCTGAATAAATAATAATTGCCGGATTGACTAAAACTCACTCCACTACTGCTTAAGGAAAAATGGGCAATTTGTGAGCTGTTACGGAACTTATATTAAGGTGAAAACTTTATTAGTTATTTTTTTTAAGTTTTTTGTTGTTTTTAAGATGTAGTCAGCCTAATATGTGGTAGTAGTGCACTATAAAAGGGCTCTTCATCAGTCATCATCAATCATAGATCTAGAACAATCTATTCAAATATTTTTGCGTATTATGGCTAGATTCAATAACCAGACAAGGATGGTTATCAAAAAAAATTAAAATCTTAAGCATTCATATAATTTTGGCAATTCAATAAAATTAAACCAATATTACCATAAAGAGAAAATGTACACTTTTTGACTAGTTAAAAATTATTTATAACATTATAAATTAGGAATTATAGAAAATCAAAAAAAATCGTAATATAAATAGATGTCTGCTAACTTAATATACAATTATTGGTTTCACTGCAGACAAATTTGAATAAAAGAAAGCAGACGTGAACACGATTTGAGAACGTTTTTTGCGGATTACTCTACAAAATTAAGTAGCACTTGTAATGTACGCTAAGTAGAGCTACAGTAGTATATTAAACTTTGCAGGACTATACGAGGCCTAAATTAGAAATGTCAAAGTCAATGAACTGAGACCGCCATGATGTGAGGGTCACAGATTAGATAATTGCTATTGGGTTATATATACTGTGAGAGAAAATGTTTGTTTAGAAACTGGCCTTTACTTTGAGTTTGCACTGTCTATTTTTAATAAAAACTCTAACTATGAACCAATATTGGATTAAGAAATATAATTAAAAATCAATTTCCTTCGTCTTCAGATATTTGGGAATGGGGGCGATGTACTTAGACAACCTGTCCCCGCTTCGAGTGCATTATTGCGATCATTAAACTCAACACGTTCCTTGCATGTGTTTTAAGCAATGTAGGCGCGGACGTCGCCCCTAGAAAATACGGCTCAGACTAAACAACATACATATATACCTAGTAATAAAATTGGGTAAAATATTGTATAATCACATAATTTTAATTAAAAGAAACTAGTATTAACTTGCAACACTGAACCCAAGTACCATAGTCATTAAAAGTGTTGCTTGAGTAAAAAAAAAATGGCAAGTTCGAAAAACGAACGATCAAGCAAAACAGTTTTGGTCGAGTTCAAAGTACCCAGGAAATTGGAGCGCATCGTTTTCCCGTATCTTGAACTCTTGTGTGCCAAGGAACAATACTCTGTAGACAAAAATTATTCTGAACCTAGAAATCGTTCCAAAACAAACTGTATACCTACCTTTGAAATCAACCCACTATCTTTGAGTCGAGTCAGTCATTGGTAGCATTTACGATGTTTAAAATAGGTAAATTGATTGTTACATTTTACACATTTATATAGATGACATTGACAATTTGAACTAGAGACGCACATTACGAACTATTTAGGTTGAATAACTTTCAGTGTTCGAAATAAATAATATTATGTAATATATCGTTTTATTTATTTGTTATTAGGTTAGGTAATAAGTCACTGTACATATTAATAAACGGCAATAAACCTTTGAAGTCTATTGCAGTAGGTATACCACTTTCTCCTTTAAATCAATACTAACCATACTACCACTACTAAATCTATACTACCTTTAAATCGATACTTAAATCTAGGTAATAATTCCTTGTTTCATATTCCACGTGCAACACTGTCACCACACGAAGGTAAAAACCAGGTTGTAATTTTAAAGGATTTTAACCAGATAAAAAAACCGTCTTCTGAACTGTTAGGTGGTATATCTAAATACCTAGGCATAGGCCTGAAGTCACGCCTATTGTAAAATCATTCGCTTTGAATGTTAAAATAAAACTGGATGACAATTTTCCCATTTTCAGATATTCAATTTAAGTTATTTCATTACCCAACTTGAGGAAATAATTTATTTTGAGCATACGCATCTACTCTATTCCTGACGTTATTCTTAACGCATAGGTAGGTATAATATGTGCGTTGAGAATAACGTCATTAATTATATACATTTATATTATAAATATATTAAAAAACAAACATTTGTAATGGTATAAATTATAACTTAAATTAATTTAATATAATAATTGAGCTTTGTTTTTGTATTTGGTTTTAAGGAAACTCGATCGCGTGACTTCGTTGTCATGTCTCCGTACAAGCTATCAATAACTAATTAATTATGCAAGACGCCGGCTATTAATGTTAAAGAATATTTAGTGTTATTGTAAATCAATTATGTAAACTTGATCACTTTAAATCTTTAATATGAGTTTTTATGAGATAAAATATATATTGTTAGATTGTAACGGCTGTATGTATAATGTCTATGCTTGTGGAAAACCAAGGGTGTATTAGGACAGTCACATTTTTTGTCACATCCAATTTTTCAACCTGCTATTGAAAATTTCTTAACATAAACTTAATAGCGATTTGCTAGGTCTAGGACTAGGTCCTCACAATTTATTAGCAAAACATCACTTATCAATTTATAAAACTGGACGGACGCGGCAGTTTTTAAGTAAAATATTCAAACATAAATAAAAAAAAATCAGTTATTCAATTCAACGCAGAGGTAGATTACGGGTTTTTTTATTTTTTTTGAAAATTTGCCACCCAGTCCCCCCTCCCCCCTCGTTGGGGGAATATTCCCCATTCACGAACTCGACAACTGGTACAAAACCAATAGGTAGACTTTTCTTCGAAATCTACCTAAAAGAAACCGGTGTAAATATTTTAGAGCGATTAAAGTTTAACTTCTTTTCTATACTATTATGTGATATACATCTTGCCTAACATTGCAGATAGTAGAGTTAGACTTCTATTTAAAAGCATATTTGCGGAACGAAATCTTTAGGATAGTGACAACTTCCTGTCTAGATAAAGTGAAATTTGCAAACCATACGCACACCTTCAACAAGAGACGCGGCCGCGTTCTCTTCAGCTCATCAATTCGTAATCTCACGATGTAGTGTATCGTGTATGTCGTCGTGGCCATAAAGTAGAAGTGATCATATTATAAAGTACAATACCATATCATGAAATAGTGGCATTTAATAATATTGTAACATACATCTGGCCATATCGTTTTGTTAGCTAACACTTGTCGATTTGCTTATCTACGTTCGCCCTTATCATTAATGGAGCTAATGAAAATTCCAAAAGTAGTTAGTATAAATTTGTTAATTTTTTTTGTAACTACAAAACTAAGTACTTGTTAGTAACTTATTTTACTAAATATTGTCACATAAAACATTCATAAAATCATTTTAATACATTTATATTTTGAAATCCGACTGGAAGTATAATATATCAAATACTTTTTATGCTTTCACTTTATTAATATGTAGCATCTCTAATTTGGGATTGTCTACGTCACTAAATATGTATTTACAATTACGGAAAACCCCAAGTAGGTACATAATAACATTATAGTAAGATATACTGATAGCGTCTAGATTTTAAAATAAAAGTCGCGACAGTTCGTGAAACCGAAAGGAAATCTAACTAATATAATATATATACTTGGGGGTTTCCTTATTGTAAACCTATACATACAATAAAGTGGTAGGTAGTATTTTGTGTGGTGAAAAAAATGAATGAGAAATGTAGAAAATCAGATTTATAAAAGGCAAATAGACAATCCCGAATTAGAGATGCTATCAATACAAATAAATAAAATTGAAGTGTCTTTTTGTAATGTCAAAATAATAGTTCTTTTTTAAGCTCATACAGTTATTTGTATGTTACCTATGCCTAAACCTCAGTTTTTTAAATTTTTGTCTATCTGTCTGTTTGTTTTGGCTAATCTCCGGAACGGATAGACCGATTTCCACGGGACTTTCACTGGCAGATGGCTGGTGTTATAAGGAGTAACTTAGGCTACTTTGATTTTGGAAAAATAATTAGGGTTCCGCGCAAAATATATAAATATGTACACGCGAGGGAAGCCGCGCGGGAACTGCTAGTTATTAATATAATTAAATAATTAAAAATATTTAATAAATAAACTTCAGTTCGGATTTAAAGATTTAAATGTCGATATTTACTGAATATTTTGTGACAATATTTAATAAGAAGTACTTGGTCGCGCCGCAAACCATAACATGTTATACGTAATGTTTATAACAAGACTAAAATATTTGCATTTAATGTCTCTGTCCTGGCAAGACCCAAACCCTGTAAATCGTTATCCCATAAAAGAACATCCGCACCGCAAATAGTAATACTTTCATTATTTCAAAAAAGTCCTTAAAACAATGTTGTATTGTTTTCCTTTTCTTTTTGTAGACATTTTCTATGGAACTCTCGTCTGATGGATTATTAAATTTCATACTAAGCTTCTGTGCAGATCAAAAAGGTGTTTCTTTGAATAAAGACTGTTCTTAGAGTGATTATTTTGACTAGCTACCGCAGTAAAGCAGGATTGTTCTTTGCCGATAAAACTAAAACTAAACAAGATTTCCTGTTAATTTTATTATCTCGTTTTGGTAAATCAGTGACAATTGTATCGTGTTACAAAACAATAGTCAAGCTTAACTTTCTTTTGTAAGAAACAGTCTCACAACCACTGATATAAACTATGAAACTCACTAACAGTAACTGCCAAGTTGTTCGTACCTCTATTCGCACTCAAGTCAATAGATCTGCACTTATTGCTTTTTTAATCCCTTTTATAATCCCTGCCCTTTTATAATCCCACTATTCGTTAATATTTATCAATCGACCAATAGTACTGCGTTACCGGTATAACCAATCAAAATAATGTCTATTAACTTATTTTTATTAAATAGTGAACTGTGTTATCATCTATTATAGTTTGGCCCTATTTTTACTAAAATAAATAAGAGTTTTTGATGTGGCGACAACACTTTTCACTCAGACCACATAACCATCGAAATAATTTAACAAGGCTTTAAGGACCGCTATTGAGTTCCTTAATCAAACTGATCAATATAATGACTATCATAGACCGGTCATGATATTAGCCATATTTTCATCAATGGGCAATTTTACTGGTCACCTTATGTGATTATTTTTTTTTTATGGTATCGGGGCCAAACGAGCAGATGGGTCACCTGATGGTAAATGACTACCGCCGCCCATGGGCACTTGTAACTCAAGAGGCACAAGTGCGTTGGCGCCCTTTAAGGTGTGAATAGGGGAAGTGGGGGAGAGGGGGGAAGCAAGTAGACGGGAGAGGGGCATTAGAGGGGAGGAGAGGGGGGGAGGGGAAGGACGGGAATAGGGGAGAGGGAAAGGTTAGGGCCTCCGGTAATCTCACTCACGCGGCGAAAAGCAATGCAATCATTGTTTCACTGCCGGTTTTCTGTGAGGCCGTAGTATCGAGCGGAGTCGAGGTGCCGAAGCATGGCTCTCCCACGTGATGCCGAAGCATGGCTCTCCCACGTGAAAAGTCAGTATAAATATCTGGGTAGTATGATGCATATTTCTGGCAACGTTGAGTTTAACGTTCAGCATGGAAAAACCGCAGCGTGGCTGAAATATAAATAAGTAGCTGGAGCTATCTGTGAACAAAGAATGCCAGTTAAACAAAAACTTCCTCCGACCAGACGGGGTGATCTTGCCTGGCGGTTGATGTTGGGAAATTGTATATATACTAATCGGCGCGCAAACTCTCATAGCGCAATGCAGGATTAGTAGTTACTTCTCAGTTCATCTCGTCTTCGCTAGATGATAGTCCTCTGGTCCCAATGAGTAGGGGCTGCGTGCTGTGCTGCGGCGAAGTCCCCAATGAGTCAGAGCGGTTGCTTGCGTAGTGGCTGGCTGCTGCGTAGACGGGAGAGAGATGAGAGTGGAATAGAAAGACGAGGAAAGCTGACCCCACCACCTTGTGAGACGAATAGCTTGGAAGTGAGAGAGAGAGATATACCGTTGATAATCGTGTCACTTACAAATGCTTCGTGGGTCATGTTGCGTTTTTTTGTAAGTTGCCAGATCAGCACTATGCTAATTGGCCATGCAATATAAAATAAAATAAAACGGTCTTCGGCTATATAGCATATTTTATTATAGGTTTTGTATAGAAATATTTGAACTTGCCAATTGCACGCAATATTTACAGAACCCCTACAGTACCTAACGGTAAAAAGGCGAACCATTTAACTTGAATACTTTAAACAACGGCTTTTTTGATATTTTAACTTTTTTACGAGGAGCACATTCGCTGCATTTTATTTTTTACCGTCTGTTATAAAAATGGAGGATCGCATTATAATTGCAACTTTTCGTAAATGTTTATGATTAGAAAGTGCGTAAGGGCTCGTTTACTTGAAACTTTACCGTATTTTACAATTTAGTGTGCATTGTAATGTTCATTTAAAACATATATTACATAACTAGGTTGTTCCAAAAATTCTTAGTTACAGAATAAATGTATGCTATTTTTCTAGAAATTATTTTAAATTGACGGCTAATTTCAATACAAATCTCTTTGCTGAAAATCATTGGCCACCTATGTGTAGTTCTTATTTTTAAATATTTTTTAAAAAGTAAATCTGTCAGTCTTTTGTTTGCAACAATGGACGTCTCACGTGAAGCTTTTCGTGTTATGATTTTTTATGATTATAAACGAGGGTTACCTTTAAGGACGACCTTACGAAAATTTACAAGCGTAATTGGGGAGTCTGCTCCTGGGTCAGCAACAGTTACTTATTGGTTTGAATTTAAACGTGGTTGAGAGAACCTAAATGATGACCCTAGACTCGGCCGACCTTCAACTGCAGAAACTCATGAAAATGTCTTCAGCGTAGAGTGGCTATTGCGGGAGAATAGACACATTACACGTCGAAAGATTCAGGCTGAACTGAAGATTGGATCACAGGCAGTTTCCACCATCCTGCATGAACACCTTAAAGTTAAGTTGCTTCGCGATGGATACCTCATTCTCTCACCGAAGAGCACAAATCCCGTCGTGTTGATTGGTGCAAATTTATGCTAGAAAAGTTCGAAGGAGGAATTTCGCAAAATGTATTATATATCCTTACGACTTGCGAAACTTGGATCTCCAGTTACGGTCCTCGCACGAAGCGACAATCCCCGCTATGGGTGTTTGAAGAAGACGAGTTGCCCACAAAAGTTGTTCGCGGTCGGAGCGTTCATGAAAGAATGATAGCGGTTTTTTTTTCGTTGCAGTAGACAGCAGTTATTCCGCTAGAAGACCGTAGAACAGTTATTCCGCTAGAAGACCGTAGAACAGTTATTCCGCTAGAAGACCGTAGAACAGTTACTAGTGAATGGTATTGCGAATTTTGTCTGCCTCAAGCTTCTGGGAGTTGAATAGTGAGCGACCAAGATAACGATCCGTGGCTTTCCTTTTCACCAAGATAACGCGCCTGCTCACACTGCTGCTAGAACCATGGATTATTTGAATACTTCGGGGGTACAAATATTACCCCATCCTCCGTACATCCCAGATTTTATTATTTCCCACGGTAAAAAAAATGCTTCGTGGGCGAAAATTTAACACTGCAGAAGAGGCCTTCGAAGAATTTCGGTGGTTATTTTTCGACCTCCAACATGGCGCAACGGACATTTTTAAATGTTTTGAAAGCTGGTTCACCCGAATGCATAAGTGCATTTGGATTAGAGGGGAATATTTTGAAAAGCTATAAATAATCTTTTTTCACATTCCAACAATTTTCCATTTCACTAACAATTTTTGACGAAGGACTAACGATGTAAAAGATAACTTACCATATTTTTAATAATATAATAATTTAATTCCTTAACGATACCATTAAATTCATTTTATAAACTTTCGCAGTGCTGGCGTGGCCTAACCCCTCTCATACTGCTACCGCCCTAGTCAGTGATGGTGCCGTAGTGCGGGTTGGCAGACTTCATAATCCTTCTAGAATTTTCAATTATGTTTTCTTTGTGATATCGTTGCAATTTTTTCTTTCACCGTTAAATCAAGTCATATTTTTCTATACGCACATAAATTTTGATAATGCCGTGAGAAGACACTATTGCCTTCTCGTAGACCACTCGGACATTCGGCCATCATTGCTTTTATTATCCGTAAAATATTTTTGTAAATGCAATTATGGAAAATATTACCATAATAACTCTTTTTTATTACTGTCAACTTTAAATGTGTTACTAAACAAATATAATAAAGAAACTAAATTGGTGCACACAGTTGAAATAAATGCGAAGACAAATATTACCAATGCAACTGCTATATTGTTATGCAAACAGAAATTACAACATGAAATAACCATGTCCATTTTTTAAATACTGTTTAATATTGTTAAACGACATAAGATGAGCAGTGTCGGCGTTTTACCTATTTTTATTGCGGTTCAAAAAGATTCTTTAAGTTTTTTGTTGTTCACAGGGCAAGCTATTGTTGTATATTACGAAGGGGGTAGGCAATTTATCAGTCGCCCAGTGTCTTAAATGTCCTACGTATTTCACGGGTTCTTATATACATACGAGCTTGAGAAACGTAGGTATTATAAAGACCTTAATTTTAGATAAGTGAATTTACTTAAAATATGTTTCTTTCAACTTACTTCAATCGAAAAACTAAAAATTATTAATTACATACATGCCTAACAAAATACCTAACATGTAAAGTATGTACTTAATTAATGGTTAATTACCAATTTCAAGTGGCAAGAAATCGTATAAGCACAATTTATATTTAAAGGGCAATGTTTACCTACCATACAACAATACATGTGAACAAACATATTATTGGAAAATGGAATGAGTTTTCGGTTTTCAAGAAAGCGTTCATATCGGACGCGTGTAGCTTGAGGTAGCCATTTTCACCTAATTTTTAAATTAGTAACCCATATTGTTTAAAATTTTTAGCATTCTGCACTTCTTAAATTAAATAAACTGTAACGATTAAATTCGTTCTTAAAGATGCGTACAAATAATCGTGTTCACGTATTAATATTATATACCTACTTACTCGTAGATAAAATAAACATATAATAAATATTATGTAGTATTAAATTTTTATATTGTTTTGCTTCCTATGATGGACATAGTATATCTAATCTTTCATTTCTTGAGCAAAAATTTAAATACAAAAATAAAATAGTAAATTCAATGTATGCTAATTTGTCTGACGCCAAAAATAAGTTGTGTGCTCTCGGACAATGCCTCATCTACCCTGTTTTTAAATTATAATTAATTTATTCATTTACGCGTTTCACGACTTTAAAAATGAATAAAAAAACCGTTTCTTTTCATTGTATTTTTAATACAGATTGATTTTATAAAATACCTTTTCAGATGTTAAAACAGATTGAAGAAATGCTTAAACTACATCTAAGCCTTCATATAATTGTTGCCTTTGACTTTATAGGTGATCCGATATAATATAATGTAAGCTAAAAATTAAGAAAAATCATATTATTTTCTATCCACTTTATGAACATGATTAATATCTATGCGCACGGGAGTAAACAGGCAAGTTCTCGAGCCCAAAGCACTCCACTGATATATTTACAGGATCCATTTCGAGTTATTTTCAGAACCTAGAAGGGGAGAACTCAGGAGTGAATATACCTATGAAAATGAAATTTTGTTTACACGAAATTTAAAATCTAACTTTCATATTTTATGACAAATAAACGTCTTAAAATCATAAATTTTGGGGGTGATTGACTGATCAACACATTATCAAAAATCGTTTTCTCTTCTTCTAGGCCACCTAAAAACATGCCAATTGGCACATGGCTGGGGTTTTTAAAAGGTTACAAGATATTTTTTTAAATTTGGGAAATGGATCGAGTTTAACGCTGTTTTTTCTATTCGTTATAAATGACCGCCACTGTCGCAAACTTGCGAGCGGAGCGAGCTGCGTTCTACGTTTGTCCGCTTGACTTCGGATGAACAAAAAAAATTAAAAAACCTAATTTTTCAATATGAATGTAAAGGTAAGTCCATAAGAGTTTTTTATTTTGCATAAGTTTAGGTATGAAAATAATTATGCAACATAAATTCTTCTAGTTCATGTTAAACCATTCACAAGATTTACATTATAACATGGTTGTACTTGATGCTATATACTTATTTTTTTCTTTTTTAGTTACAAAGAACTTGCTCTTACATTCACATGAAAATTTTTGATATGATTAATCACTAATTGATTCGAAAAATCTAAGGAAGTAAAATAGATACAAATAGTGTCTTAAACATTGCAATTTAATGTTTTATACATTGTGGTAAATGTGGTAAACACTAATGTTTTATACATTGTGGTAAATGTGGTAAACACTAATGTTTTATACATTGTGGTAAATGTGGTAAACACTAATGTTTTATACATTGTGGTAAATGTGGTAAACACTAATGCCACAATGATATCGAACACTAACACAGACACACACTATTGTATACTTAAGATCTTATCTTTCATTCTTCTTTTTAACCGACTTCAAAAAAGGAGGATCGGAATCTTTTTTTTATGTATGTTCACCGATTACTCGAATACGCCAGAACCGATTTGGAAAATTCTTTTTTGTTTCAAAGGGCTTCGCAGGTGGTCCCATTTAAATTTTATCGAAATCAGTCGAGCGGTTTTTGAAAAATCAACAAATATCTAAAAATTGTATACATCAATGATATTTTCGTTTACTCCGAAACCTCGCTTTTGTATTGGAGCAGTGCGTTTAGTTGGCTAACCCATATTATATTTAAACAAAATACATCTACTTTCCATAAAAAACAAATTGAAGTATGTGATACATTTATTAAAAGATATATATTATTATATTCATAAATAGTAAGATACAAAACGACGATGTTAATGCAAATGTTGCTTTATGTTGTGTATTGTTGAACATGCGGGGACATACGTACCCTTAGCAGATTTATAACTTTTAATTAATTTTAAAGTTAAAAACGTATACTACATATTATAAAACAAAGTCCTCCCCCCGCATCTGCCTGTCTGTCTGTCTGTCTGCTCGCGATAAACTGAAAAACTACTGAACGGATTTTCATGCGGTTTTCACTAATAGACAGAGGGATTCATGAGGAAGGGGTAGGTGTATAATTTGTACCCGTGCGAAGCCGGGCGGGTTGCTAGTGTATTTATAAATAAATAGACAAATTGATATCACATACCTAAATTAGCTTGTGTCATACATACATACAGGAACTGGTACCCATAACACAAATTAAATCTTACCATTAAATGGGTATTAGAGTCGCACTACATTAGTGTTATTAATTAAAAAATACTATTATTGTAGAAACTATGTAAGTATACTATTAATTTCGGCATTAGTAAAATTATTATTATTTCTCTTTATTAAACTTAAAACTTATAAGATAAATTTTAAATTTGTATATGACAAAATTTATATTTAAAAATGTAAAAAAATATTAACCACTGATAACGAGTACAGGGACCAAGACACCAAGTTAAATGTAAGGACAGATGATGGTGTTAGATATTATTTTTATGTTACCAAAAATATCCTAGACCAAAATATGCCAAAGGTTAACGTATCATCCATAATATTACTGATCTTGTTTGTATTATATTGACATAAATAAAATAACCACAGTTTTTGAATAAACTCAATAAATTTCTGTCAAATTGTACAAAGGTTCCCGTTGTTTGTGAAAAAAGTAACAGAATAGACCATCGTTATACTAGGACATTATACATTCAAGGAGCACACGTGATTATTGACAAACAAACGTGAGGTTCTCTTAATGTGGCTTTCATTTGGGTACGTTTCCGGCCTGACGCGATAATATTGGCCAGAGGTCAATAGCGTTGACATAGAATTCATGAACTTCTATCTCTAAATAAACATATAATTCTTGTGCACGTCATTGAACTCCTTCTAAACCACTGAAACAATTTTGATGTTTTTTTTATGTGTTTCAGTAGATCTGTGGATGATTTAGATTCACAAGTGGACCCGGTTCAAAGATACGTATAATAACTTAGCTCAACTTAATAGGACTTAGTCAAAAACATTTCCCAATTTAATTCTTTATTGTATTTATTGCATTCTATCATTGGCAATAATAACAGCCACGCCTACGGTTTTAACTGACGTTTAACCCATAAAATTTAAACTGTTGTCATACTATTAGGTATTCTGTGCTGTAGTCTTCACTTCCATGTCTTGGAGGTGTAATATATCAACTTTTAAACACCATCGAGCCGGATTTTAATTTATACTGAAGTAATGCGGTCCATGCCAAAAAAAAAACCTGTATTAGAGCCTGTACTATGGTAACCAGACTGCTGATAAACATACTTATATATTAGTAAATACATAATTATTATATAATATATATATATACAAAAATAATTCCCTCTTTCCCTTGGTCGATCACGGCATCACGCGCTCTATCTATTAGTGAAAACCGCATGAAAATCCGCTCAGTATATTTTGACAAACAGGCGGGGGACTTTATCACTAGATATCATAAAACAAAGTCCTCCGCCGCGTCTGTCTGTCTGTCTGAATGCGATAAACTCCAAAACTACCAAGCAGATTTTCTTACAGTTTAAAGTAATGGACAGAGTGATTCATGAGGAAGGTTTAGGTTTATTTAATTCATTAGCGTTTTGCATAAATTTGCTAAAATATGATGACCAAGATGTCGGAAAAAATCATGCCGACTGGGACCGCGTAAACTAATAGAGTTGACACAATGTATAAAGCAATTATTACTTTTAAAAAGATCTATTAAAATATAGCAATGCTATATGTATATCTTTTAAGATTAATAGCAAAACAATAACAAAAATATATTGTTAAATAGAAAATACTTTTTTCTTTAAATGAAGCGATTTCTGTAGTATCTTTATTTAATTGAATTAGACCATCGTTTTCTGTATTTTATGTAAATAAAATACAGAAAACGAACAAAGTTGGGCCTATTCCTAACAATTCGGACCAGTGGTTACATTTTACGGGTGTATTTTTACATTTTAATTTAATTCACATGCTCAATGTCAGTCGTAAGACTGCACAGCAGAAGGGAAAACACATTTTTTAAATATTAATAAGGAAAAAAAATAAGGAGCTGACAAAACTCAACGTTTAGATTAGCGTCCTCTAGTGGATCTATATATGTATTATTAGCGTGACGGTAACGAGTTCAGTCCTTTTTTTTGCCATAGCAAAAGTATACAAACGTACTTAAAGAAGTTTTCACTTCAAAAATCTAGACATTATGCGCTTTGCTACCCGTGAAGCCGGGGCGGGTTAGCATTCTAGATATATCATTATTTTTTTTTGTATTCCGAAGGACATTAAAACATTTGAAATTTAATAGAAGAATGCAATTCAAATATCAGAATGCAAGATGAGGGTAACAATTATTATTTGATGACTGTCAAGTCAAATGAGTATATTTTTAGTAAAAGTCAGAGTAGGTTTAGTTTGTATGAAGTACTAAGGCATGACGTCACAGCTTGTTGTTAAATCATTAATTATAATAATTATAATTAATAATAATTATACACATCTCACACACGACCGTCTGATCCCAAACTAGGTAGAGCCTGTACTATGGTAACCAGACTGCTGATAAACATACTTATATATTTCTAAATACATACATATTATAGATAAATTACACCCAGACACAGGACAAATAATCGTGCTCATCACACGATTATTTGTCCTGGGTGGGAATCGAAACCACGACCACTGGCCAACTAGACCAACAGGCCAGACATCTAATATTAATTTGACTATTATAAAATAAATTAAAACGTTTAAATACAAATACTTATAATTAAAAAACAATTTTTACAGTATTTTAAGTTATTTCATTTCAGGACTTGGCCAAATAATTTGAGCATAGGCATCTACCCAATTCGTTTGACCTGATGTATGATAAGGAAACCAATTAATTAAAACACGTTATTTATATGGTATATCATAAAAACGTTATGCCTATTTCTACCCTACAAAGGTATTTACTAATATTGAGAACTGAAATATGCTACTCTGTTATGACATCAACAATTTAGATTGCATTGAATAGTAAATTAAATTTTGACATTATTAGGATTCGACTGTATTGTTGCTGAGATGTCTTTTAACATTAGTTTTAAGTTTCTGATACAGGGTGCTACAGAAATGTGTGGTCAAAGCTTTTCCTCATGTAAGTGCACATTTTTCCATAATACCTTATGAATTTTCATGTCAATTTCAATGATTTTGTTTTTTTATTTTTTAATGCAGACATTTTCAGCAAAATCTGGACATTCCATCCACATCCTTGGTATTAAATACTCATAGTTTCATTCATGTCAGCCCTCTCTCTTACGAAATATTAGCTTTATCGGTCAAATTTCAAGTTTAACTTTTCAGTTTCAAACTAAGAATTCGATATTTAAAATCACGAATTGTCATAAAATTGTTAGCGCTTTACGTTATTTACAGGGTCTTCTATACGACCCTAAAATATGACCACACCTTTCTGTCACACCCTGTATAAGATAATAGATGACCTAGACGTTCAAGATGTATATCACTAGCACTAATTAAACAAATATGAACTAGATTAACAAACATAACTAATTTTAGTTGCGTCAGATTAAAATTGGTTCCGTCTTACGTTTTCAAAATTCGAAACTATACTAGCTACTACTTTACTAACTAAATCTTATTGAATTTTAGTCTAGTTTTGTAACAACAGCATTTGCACCATTTACTAGTTCCCAAAATTGTAAATGCAATGCATTCTGAATCGAATGAAAAAGAATTAAAAACTAATAGTGGGTGAATCAAGATTAATAAAAACAATGTTACTATGACGAATTCGTGACACAATACGCGATTTGATCTTGAATCTAAATTCTTCGATCATGATTCAAAATCTAAGAGATCGAAATATACTAAGAATGTGACATTTAACAAGGAATGTCAAAACAAATATTGTGATGACGTCACTGGTATTGAATTGTCACACTTTCTTATTTATGCGTTGATTTGTTGCAACGTTTTGTTTTTGCTAGCATGTGAACGACTTCAACAAAATGCGTGTTCTTGTTGACGCGCATCAACCCGCGTTAGCAAGACGCGCGTTCAACGCCCGTCAGCTGAACATGACTTCACGGTAAAGATAAGGTGATTTTCCTTTACAGGAGGGTTCTTGATGATTGCTTCGGGAATATCTCTGGCTGTAAATAAATCGTAGTTAGCTTCCCACTGACTATAGGTAATTGAATGATCACATCCGTTCAAACCGGATGTTTACTTTTCACAAGACTCCCTTATCGACCGGGCAGTTTGAGAGCAATGACGTATAGCGCTGGAGGTTTCTCAGGTATATGGTGTACATATTCATTATTTAAAAAAGCAATAGGGTTCAATATAACCTACTTACCTAAGACAAATTCTACACAACAAAGTCTTCACACTTGACTTCGGTTTTCGCGTTAACAAGTTTTTTGCTGAATATTTTAGAAAAGTACTACCAGTACCCAAACTTTGAAGAAAATATATTTTTATTACAACTAAAATTTATTTATTCTTCTGGTTAAAAACACCACTAAACATAAAATTTGGCCACTATACCGTTTTACCTTTTTTTATGATTTACTGTCACTTTACAAGCAACCCTTACTGTTAGTTTTTGAACGTTAGTTTGTGAAAGGGTTTAATTACATTTTATGAAACAGAAAAATTGAGCCATTTGTTGACATGACAATGTCTTGCTACCGAAGAACTCATTGTTTATAGGCTTAGGGTCTTTGTCTATAGAATCATTGTCAATGTTATGCTTTAGCAAATTTGTTTGTTTTTGTATTTGTAAAGTGCTTCTGTTTTTATATTTAACCAAGCTGTTGAGAAATTACTAGATTATTCGTCTTTATCTTAGGACTCTCAGATCCTTGCCTACGATACCTGTTTGTCAATCAAAGTAATCTAACCTAAAATGGCTATTTAGTATTCGATTCAGATTATAAAATACATAACTTGGCCAAATTTGTTTGTTTATATAGGTATTGACTTATTTTATTTGTTCATCTACCCATCACTGTTCACGGTTCTTCTTTAATAATAAAATTGGTAAGCCTATTGTGTATGGCGCTGCTACGAAATGATAAACGTATTCTACAATTAAAAAATATATACATATTTTAGACAGTAGGAACTTTTACGCATAAGTTTTATTTTTTATTATGATTATGGACAAATCAGAGGCTCACTTAAAACACTATTTGTATCACTAAATTTGTCAATAAGCATACGACCTGCATCGTAGCAAGCGGTTACTGTAGCGTGTGTATGATTATGCTCAAAATAATGTTTTCTGTCTCTTGCGATTTCGGCTCCTACACTTGTTAAAATAAAACCAAATGACTCACTGCTTACCCCATAGAAGCAATTTTAAATGTATACGGGCTCAATATTGTCACACTTACTGACAATAACTGTCTAACGGAATAGCCTGTTGAGATGACCCAAAGACAAATGACGTGGACCACAACTCACTATTTACTGTTCTACATTTTCGAAACACTCTTATTGTAAAGGGGTAAAGTTGAAAATCAACAAACAATATTCTAAAAGCAAGCATCTGAACATATATTGCTACGTCACCGACATTGCTGGACTTGTCACCAAAAAAAATGAAGTACAGTTTTACAAATTGTCCCGTTTATTATTTTGTTTAATTTATGATGTGCGGGCACACTGTGCGAACGGTATTCAAACAAACACCGCTATCCAACAGTGGACCAAACACTAGACAAAGACTTTTGTCAATCTTTTCTTGAAACAACAAGATAGTAGGCAGTTTTATTGCGTGAAATTTCGACGGTGGCCAGTTCTGGAAATCTTTTTGAATTTTTGTATATCATTATCCTTTATTTAAAGTAGCTGGGAACTTTAAATCATAACACCACGATTTGAAGCAGTTTTTTCTGGTTTAGCTCAATGCAGATGAATTGGAAGAAAATGTTTTAAATCCTTTAGAATGTCGTTCTTGTTGCTTTAATAAAAATTTCCTGAACTAGAATTGGGACCGGAGTCCGATAGGACGGCTAGATATATCTTGACTGGATAAAAATCTACACAGTGTAGAAAACTTGCTAAATATTTATTATAAAAAGCGCACCAAAGTCTTCAGCCGTTTCACTACGAATTCCAAGATATGTTATTAATTTGTCTTTGAAGTTCGCTAGCAATAATAAGATCAAAGATTTTTTATCGTTTATCAAATAAATTGTCGTACACAAATTTTATTACCTAAATGTGTATCCCACACAGTAGGTACTATAAATTTTGGAAATGGAATCAGGATGCCATCGACTGTAATAGCTGTCTTCAAAGAAAAAATACGTCAGTCCTATCGTAAATGAAATATTATCTAAGTAATATTTCTACTGAAGTTAATATTTATAGTATTATTAGTTTTATTTGTATCGATAAACACATCGAAATTTTAAAAACAAGGAGAAATGTCTAGTTTGCACTTAAACCCGCGAAATAAATACATTTTACCAAAACAAGCAGTTATATTTCAATAAACAATAAAATTATGCCATATTTGGACATTAAAAGTGCCCTGATGTCGTGATAGAAGCACAAGCAAGCAAGCACTCAATTAATACAATCAGAATCGTAGAGTGAATGCTGGAGATGTTCGCATAATTGTAACATACAAGCGATCGTTTCGAAGTATTCCATCTTGATTTTATTCATGCACGTGAGATAGTCTACGATATAATTACATTTGTCTACACTGTGAGATGTATTCGTTGTACAACGGTGGTCTGTTATTTTTTCTCACACAGCGACACCTAGCGAAGATCAGCTGAACTACCTAGTAACTACTGATCCTGTATCGCGCAATAAAAGTTTTCGTGCGATTAGTATATTATTATGGTATATATAATTATTGGACCAGGGATCCTCCGTTAGTGTTAGAGGGATATCGTACGGAATTTCATCACACCTACTATTAATTCGAGCATCGAACACTTTTTTTTATATTTCGCCTAATGGCGTGACATGAATTACATGTATTTGGTTATAGGTAATACTGCACGTATATTAGTCATGTCGCTACTGAAGCTCTTTTTTTAATTATGGATGGAAATGGATGATGAAAGGAATTATTACGATTATATAAGAAACCTTTAGATATCATTTATGAAACTTCAGAGAGTGTAAAAGACTTTACTGACCAATGGTTAGCTTCACTATCATATATTATGAAGAATTCAAGAATTTAGTTAAATGGTAAAAATTGCCATCGCAATTCACACACACACACGCTCACACACGTATACACGCATATTCAGACCGGCACATACACGAATACACACAGGCGTACACTGCACCCAAACATACTTATTTATTTGATTGTATTGCTTTATCAGGATTATTATTAAAAATGTTATTGCACTACATCTAACTTACTAAGATAAAAACCTTGTAATCTGGGACGATGATGTCGTCTCCTTCCTGAAGGCCACAACACAATTTTTAACAACATGCAACATGAACATGCTTTATTATATATTTATACAAGATTATATTAATTTATATTTATACAAAAATTAAGCAATCAAATTACGTACTTTCTTTTAAATTGGTAATCATTGTCATGCACAGGCCGCAGATCGACTAAGAAGTTTCCTTGAAGCTCTTACCGTGAAGGATATTTATTGGGGACATGGGTTTTAAATTTGCACCAAAACACCCAGTGTAAAAAAAAAACACAACCCACAAATTACAAAAATTGTTGCATTATTTGTGGAACGAAACCACATCCCTCATCGCAGTGTCAGTTTGTAAGGTCAGCACTTAAATCACTTCAGAATATTTTTTCAACATTTGTGTACAATATATATTTTAAATAAAGATTGATGGATAAGTATTAAAAAAATATATATATTTCAAGTTAAAATTGAGCTTTGACAAAAAAAAACCTTCCGAACCTTCGCTGATACGATAATAGATTGACATTATAACACTCAACGTAGTAGAAATATACGACGTCGCCCATAAACCACTACGCCATCTTGAAAACATCTCATTTAAAATATTATCTAATAAGACTGTTTCTTGTTAGACTTTAGAATAGTTGTGCAAAGACCTCAAGGAGTCTTCCAAAACGCCATCAAAAAGTTTTTCTATATTTTCAACGTAGCTTCACAAGCACTTTACAGGCGAGGGTGAACGCTTTCGATAAAACAAAATATAGTTAAGGTATTGACAGTACAGTACATTCTGAGAATTTCCAGATTGAATGTCCAAAGCGTTTGACTTAATCAAATATTCATGGTTGATATCTACACGTTTGTTATCCACGGAACTTCAAATGCTGATGACATTTATACGCAGAATACCGCCTTGATACTGCTCATTATAATAAATGCCTTTAATAAATACTTATTAATTGAAACTTTATATATTTTATTTCAATCATTTTTAATAATTCGTATTATTACTCTATGGCCAACAAAACCATAGAAGCGTGTTCTAATTATTTTTAAAAACATGTCAGAAATATTCGTTGCTGATGCATTAAACACAGACGTAATTAAACGTAGATTGACTGTCGATGTTATACAATCTATATTCACAAAAAAAAACTAACATGAACTTTATTTCAACATTTCAAAGTTCCTGGAAATGTTCCTGGAACGTAGATATTGTGCTATTTATTTATTTCTGGTTTATGGCCTGTCGGTCTAGTGGTTAGTGACTCTGACTGCTGAGTCAGAGGTCGTGGGTTCGATTCATTTGTTCTGTGTCTGGGTGTAATTTATCTATAATATGACATAAACAAAGTGTTAACTTTTATACCAAAGGCCTAAACTATTAACCGGTTTGCATCTAGACAGAGCTTAGAAGTTGAAGTAAAAGAAATATTTACCTCTTTTCTGAGTTATGCTTCTCGAGCACATCGTAAAGCGAAATAGCACAATACATACGTTCCAGGAACTTTGAAATGTTGAAATAAAGTTCCTGTTACTTGATTTTGTTTTTGTGAATACAGATTGTATAACGTTTAATAATGTCTGTGTTTAATTGAATCTTTGTTACCCAATACTATACCGAAACATAATAAAAAATGTAAAAAAAAACCGAATCTGCGTTTCCAAACAAAAACCATCTATTCAAATTGAATTGTATATTGACCAACGCGAGTTTTACATTAAATTGAATTTGTCAAAGCAAATACACATTTGTACCATAGACAAACAAATCACATAACGAACGAAAGTTCGTGAAAATCCAAGTCACAAAATTCGACGGCAGCAAATAGGTATTCGTTTTTAGAAGATCATTACCATTGGTAAGCAGGCTACGGGTGTTGAATACAAAGGCGGTTCAAGGAACGGACATTTCAGTTTAATACCAGCATAATACAAGTAAATTATGACATTATTGACTACGAAATGATCCGTTGCGTAAGTGTGCGGACTTTGTTGGAATATTTTAGTTGGTGTCGTGTATTTTTTGCGCGGTTCAAGTTATTCTGGAGACAGCTGGGTTTTGATTTGTGCAGATATATAAATCTATATTTTACGGAAATTGATTACGTTGTTTGGTTTTTTTTTTTGCAGCTGTTATAGTTACAGTAAGGGTCTAAATTCTACCGGATGTCTTAATAAAAGCTGTTCCCGGATCCCTCCTACTTGAGGCGCAGTACGGCACATCGTGTGGTTTTAGTCGGTTCGATTCGGACACACCGCCCCACCAAAATCCCCGGTGGGGTGACCGAGGGGGTTTCCACACGCAAAAAAAAAGGGTGTAAATTCTAGCCATAATGCTGGTTGGAGACTTCATATTGAGCTACAAGCAAAATGATACAAGACATAGTCCCGCTCTGTGATACAAGTCTTACTTGATTGCTCTTTTTCGAGCACCGAGTGTAAATATTCGTAGATTTAAAATTGAAAAAAATTTCAAGGTTTTCATCTTGACCATATTATACTCAAGTTGCAAACGTCTATGCTGTGGTTATCGCTTTTCAATAATATTTACACTTTGTTTTGTTTGTTGTAGTTACTTTTATACTATATATTTCTAGTATACTTGTTAATGTTATGTATATGTAGAATATCTAGTTTTTTTTTTTAGAGACGTAATTTTTATCATTTATTTAAGTTTCAATTGGGGTTTTCTTTGTTACCGAACGCTGCCATATTATATTAATCATTGTATTAGATTCCTTAATTTTTCAGTAACATTAATAGATAAAAAAAACTTGTGTCATTTCTGCGCCAAACTGTTCTTGAACCAAAAATGTCGGTATATTTTTTAAAACTTTCAGTGTGAACCCCGTGGTTGCGTTAGCCAAATAAGAGGCTTTTAGTACGTATAGGCAGTGCCAGTCGTATTATGAGGATAAAATGGGTATCAATAAATTTTAGCCAAAGGAGTTGTGATGGTTCCACTGGGAAAAGTAAATATTATACAAATTTTATCTGACGAAAATTAAGAAACATCGGATGCAAATTTGTTTAATAATAGTAATAACTTTACACATCTCACACACGGCTGTCTGATCCCAAACTAGGTGCAGCCTTTACTATTATAACCAGACTGCTGATAAACATACTTATATATTTCTAAATACATACATATTATAGATAAATTACACCCAGACACAGAACAAATGATGATGCTCATCACACAATTATTTGTCCTGGGTGGGAATCGAACCCACGACCTCTGTCTAGTCAGGGTCACTAACCACTAGACCAACAGGTCTGTCAGTTTATTGTTTCACTGACTGGTGGTTGAGAAAAGTAAAGTGTATGTCAAAATCCGACTTTTTCTTCGGTTAGAGATTCTTATATCTTAAAAATTTGAAAAAGCACAAATAATGATAGATAAATCAGAAAAAAAAATTAAATAACACGCAAGCGATGTCTGTACGATGACTCACAGCTCGTGATGGCTATAGGTAAAATAAAAAAGCATTTTATTTTTTATTAATAGAGAAGATAAAAAAATATTTACGTACCGATTTGTATCTTTTACCCTGCTAAATATTAACGAAGTCAATTCCAAGTAACAACTACATTAATTGTGCAAAATCAATTTTAATCTCTCACATGTTTTACAATATATTAAGTAGCTTACTGCTGACTCTTTCACACCCACGAAAATAAACTAGGGTGAGACCGAGAGGCAATTAAAAAAATTCCGTCACGTAATGTATGAGAGCTAGCCAAAAGTGGGGATGCGCTAAGTCAGGTCAATGACCTCGAGTGCAAACATTGAATCTGAGATAAGTGAGGGAGTTGGAGTTTTGAGGATAAAAGTATGATTAACGACATGCATTTAAATGTATCTATATATGGCAGTCATAACCCGAAAATAGTTTGCTAGGTCAAGATTATTTTCAGCCTATTTTTATCTAGCATAAGATCGCAGACCAACAGTGGATGCAGACTACTTCTAACCTGTCTTCATAGAAGTCATTGAGGGAGGTCAATGTCCAGCAGTGGGCGTCTTATGTCTGAAACAATGATGATGATAAGGACGGTTTTCAAATGTGTCTATTTGACATAAAAGTCTTTCCTGACTACAAAGGCCTGCTAGAAACGAAAGGTAATCTCATCTTTATGCACATATATTGTACATATATAAACTCACCAAAGGTGTAGGCAGAGGTGTATAAAACACCCACATTTACCTTCCTTTCCCTTTATGATTTTAATAATATCTGTACTCTCACGTTCCACTTTCAAAAAATAAAACAAAGTAAATCTTTTCGGAAAACATATCAGAATGTTTGAAATATATTGTCTTGTTTTTGACATCCTTAATCGAATTAATGTACTTAATGTAATATGATAGCTATAATAGTTTTGAAATAGTATTATTTTTTGTCTACAATTTTTTTTTTCAGAAAATATCCAGGCACCGGAATTTCAGAAAAGTTTTCATTCGTTGAACTAAAGAAATTAATCTTACCAACAGATGCAAAAAATTATTTTACCATAAAAATGAAGGTCTGGTTATCAAAAACATTAATGATTTTGCTTTCAATAAGCACAAAATATCAGTAATAACACATTTAATTCAAATCAGCAGCATCTGCAACACCTGGGTACAGACTATTTGCCTGTCATCTATTTGCTTAAAATACTACGAAAAAATCAATTGATGATTCACCACGAATCAAACCCAGATCCATAGTAGGCAAAACGGCAGTCTTAATCGTTAAAATAAGGATCATCTACTGTAAAAGGCAGCGCGGGCACAGTACTCGCGGCAATTATTAAATACAAAATACAATACAATTACATTATACGTCCCTGAGATTGATTGATAGTATTTAAGATAGATAATATATACAATTATATATTTATTTACGATAGATTACAAGCTTTATTGTTTATCAATCAATATCATACCAAGTGGTAGAACGAATGAATACCTCACTAGTTTGAAAACAATTTAATTTAATATTATGCTGTCACTTGTAATGCGTCATTTCAATCAAAACCATAGAATTTAGATTTATTTAGATTGGACTGAGAACAATTTTATTTTTTTTAAATAAATGTTTTATTTAGTAGCGCCAAGTAAATGGAGCAGTGATTACTGAATTAGGAGTTAGATAAATAGGAAATGTAAAAAAAAACGGTATAAAAATAGTCGTAATCTCCACTCTATTCAGTATAAAATCACTCATTTACCCTTCAGTTAACTCAGATTTCTAATATACCAAAAAAAATTACAGACCGTGGGGCTAAATTATTATTCTGTCGCAATAAAGTTTGGCAAAGAAGTACTCTGAGACCTGAGAACCTAGCTGTACTCAGCAGTTTTGCACAATATAAAGTACATATTTACACACACAGCGAGATTTTATATAAACCATAACTTTCTCAGTTAACAAAATATCTAAATATCTTGGTATTTAAAACAAAAATATTTTTTTAAATCTGAGTTAATCTCATTCAAGCAAACAAACCTTCAGCTGCATAATATTAGTAAAGGTGAATTTTAGGGAAATATAGGAAATTCGAAAGATGTTCAGTTAATTTCTAAATTAAATTGATGTAACACTTGACAGTCTTTGTTCTTCATTTCAATATTTTTTAGATAGCTCGTAAAGAACAAATCAAACGGCAAGATAAAATCAATCATAATAAAATCGATACTACATCACTAACCGACCGACTGTATCGCTGACTTCCGATCACACACGGAGGTCGTTAGCACCTCTGAATCTCAACTACGATATCCCGCTACGCTACGCGAAAAGATAATTTCGAAAGACATGACTGTACAGTTTTAGGACATTTCTCTTTAAGAATAGTTTACTTTAAATAATAATTTTACCTTTCACTAGTGTATAGTATAATGTATAACATCATCTCCATGTCCATTGGTGGTACCAAATGGGCATACCTTTTTGGGCGTGAAGTCTACATAATAATTTAAATTCTGTGGTCTTGGGTTGTAATTTGCCTGCACTTGTAGCAACAACATGTGCTGGCAAAAAGTTTAAAAAGAAATGTCAGGTTTTTTTAAGAACATTTAAGAACAAAAGGCTAACTAATTTTTATTTTGGGGCAGGGAAATAGTTTTACATATAGACTCATAAGCGGTCCATTATGCGTACAGGTGGGCTGACTAGTTGAGCCAGCCTAGCTGTTCTAGAAGCGCAGAAGCCTCCTGGGGCATTCACAGGCTTCTAGGACCGACCTTGCTCCCGCGAGGATACTTGCCCGTTGTGTGGCCACTCCCTCGCACTCCAGGATAACGTGGGCGGCCGTTTCCTCCGCGTTGAGACAGCCTCTGCATAGAGGACTGTTCGTCACATTGATGGTGAATAGGTGTCGATTTAGGGCCAAATGGCCCGTAATAGTTCCTACCACTATTCTGATGTCAAGTCGGTTGAGACTGAGCAATCTGCAAGTCAAACGTGGTGAGACCTTCATCAGCACCAGTTTGGATTGTCTACAGCCAGGTGTGTCGGCCCAGCGGTTGTTGTGTGTTTCCCGAGTCCGTTGTCTTACCCATGAGCGAAGTTGACTAAAGGGAAGTGGCAACAGTGTAGTTGGACCTGCTACTGACGTCGCAGATCCCCTCCTTGCCAGCTCATCGACGACATCCTTCCCGAGTGAGCCACTATGCCCCTTGATCCATTGGAGGATTAGCCTGTTGTCGGAGGCTAGACGTTCCAGTGTCTGGTGGCCTTCGTATATAAGACCGGAGTTCATGGTGTTGCCCTCCAGGGCTTTTAGGACGGCCATACTGTCTGACAGTATGCGGATGTTATACTCCTTTATACATCTTGACATGACCGCGGTAGCGGCGTAGATTATCGCAACGCACTCGCATTGAAATATGTCCCTGTCCCCATCTTAGAACCGTCCGTTTATATTCGGACTTCATTTATGCCAGATTGATCTCAGTCGTTTTCATATAGCAGTATTCGGTATCTCCTTTCGAAGATGTGTTGTTTGCGGATCCTATCGCATGGGGCAGCTCTCAGTGGTTGATATTCCACTAATTCATTCCATAGTTTGGAATGGGGACTCTCTCGGTTGTACCACCGACCCAGGTGTTTGAGTCTGATGGCTGCCACAAGCTGCTTCCTGCTGTATAAATAGGTCTAGTGGTGCTAGGTCTAGAGCTACTTCCAGGGCAGCTGTGGGAGTCGTACGCATGCATAGAGTTGCGGCAGCACATGCGGGTCTCTGGAATTGCTGCAACTTATTACTGACGGTGCTGAGCTCTGTTCTCTGCCACCAGGCAATAGCACCGTACGTGATGATAGGCCGTATGACCGTTTTGTACAGCCATAGGGTGATTTTTGGTGATAAGTCCCAGCTTTTGCCGAGGATATCATATAGGTATTTAGTATCGTTTTAATAGTTGTGCCCGTGCCAGCGCGGGTGCGAGGTCGCTCCTAGAGTCCTGCGAACGCCCCAAGAGGCTTCTGTGCTTCTGGAAGGAGCTAGGCTGGCTTAACTAGTCAGCCTGTGGTCGTCTGTGGCTGTCTGTGAGTCTAAATGCGGAAACAGAGCCATATAACTAAAGTTGTGCCAAAGTCTGGCAGAATCCTTTAGATATGAAGTGTAGGTATCTAAGGAGGCAAGTATTTTCTGCAGTCTACGTTTGTACTCCGGTGTACTTTAGTTCCTTTTTTAAATTACAAATGGTAGTTATATTTTTCTGATGGCTTTAGTTACGTTCTGATTATATTTTATCCTGGAATTTTTTGGAACAGCCAGTTATATTTACAGGACCCTGACCTGCTCAAGTTTTTGCATACACTCCCTTAGCCATCCATAGAAGGAGTATCTCTTTCCTTTTATTGTTTTTCCTTCTTACCTACCTTTCCCTTTTAATATACTCCCAATTACGTGAGTGGGACCAAATAAAATGTAGATACTTGGCAAAATGCTGGTGTTTAACACAGGCGTAATTTCAAAAGTTTATCTGTTTCTAAATATGAGCAGGATCCTCAGAGCTTTATAAAGATTGATTACATACCTTAAAGTCTTGTAAACACAAATAAAGTAATGAATAATTAATTTACTAATTGGTTCTCTATGCGCTGTATAAAGTTTATTCAACTCATTTTAAGAATGAAACATAATAGGATGTTGTCTCCCGTTTGAAAAATTGGGAGTATATTGAAAAGGAAAGGTATTTAAGAAGGGAAAACAATGCAAAGAAAGGTATTTTGCTCATGTGCATGGATTGAGATTGTAAGCAAAAGAGTTACAGGAATGTGACCCTGATCTGTGAGGGTCGCAGGCCTGTAACTCGAACTGGCTGTTGGCGGGAACAAATGAAGCTTTATTCTACTATTATTAAGAGAAGATGATGAAGGATGGAGAGAGTTTTATGTATGGAAGTTGACGGATACAAGAGTGTAGGACTACCAAAGAAAAGATGCTGCTGCGTGAAAGAGGATATTTTGGGTCTTACGTGGTCGGGGACGAGTCTATTGCTGTCTATTGGATACGTTTCATGGCTCATAATCCAATAACAGTTAGCCAGAGTCGGACGTAGAACCCACGACCTCAAGATCACACTCAAACTTGTGACAATGGACCGACGAGGCACCATCTCCAAAAATTAATAAAAGAAATGTTTGCAGAAACCTAAAAAAAAAACATGCAGATGACGTTTGAAAGTTTGATAGCTGATCGTGCGTGGCGTTATCACTGCGTGTGATTTCCGATCGTATCACACGTTAGGGTTCATTGACCCCATGCCGCATCCGAAAACTTTCGTGTCGGTTAGAGACAATACAGAAACGTTAACTATTAGGGGGTCGATGGCCGGTAGCGTTGGCCAAAATGCACGTAGTGCAGTTGCCATGCAATATTTACAAGCGTTATTTGACAATGTGGTTTCGGAGTTTGTTGTTTAAGCTGTAGTAGTCAAAAGTAGTTTTTTTATCGTTGCCATGGACTTAATGTGAGCACTTAGCCTAGGGTTGCCATTAGGATAAAAAAGTTTGACGTACGAATGCGCGAGAAATGTGTCTCAATATTTTTTTTATGAGGCATTCATACTATTGTGCTATCTTTTATTGTATTTTTTAAATTTTTCATTCCTAGTACTATAAGTAAGCACACCTGTTGGTCTAGTGGTTAGTGATACTGACTGCTGGGTCAGAGGTCGTGAATTCGATTCCCACACAGGACAAATAATTGTGTGATGAGCACGATCATTTGTTCTGTGCCTGGGTGCAATTTTAGATAAATTGTTGTGCGAAGTGTATTAAGCTATGATTATTATAAGGTATTATGTATGCCATTTTTTTTTGTGCGTGTGGAAACACCCTCGGGCCGTCACCCCCCGGGATTTTCGGTGGGGCGATGTGTCGAAATTGGACCGACTAAAACCACACGGTGTGCCGTACTGTGCCTTAAATAGGAGGGATCCGGGAACAGCTTTTATTAAGACATCCGGACCCCCCCAGGTATTATGTATACCATAGCTTAACGTCTTTAACATTCTTTCATCACTAATAGATTCTGCCTCTCAGTAATACGGGTAAATTCTTTCAAAATGGAATCTCCTAGAAGTCTCAAGGCAGTGCTTTATACTTCATTACAACACTTACAACATCCTTATCTAAGCGCCGCATGAATGGCCTTACAATTCCAAGGAAAAGTGACGTACTCTCAGTATCAGTGACTCAGGCAGCCGTCTCGATAGAACTTTCGCAACACAGACGTAAACAAACCAAAAACACACTACTTTCGCCAATGGATACGGATTCATAACATTAATGAATGACTCATGAATGGGCTCAATAGTAGTGCTCTTGTTTGTATTTCTTATTGCTGTGTACTAGAATCAACCGGATTTAACGGAAAAATAACAGTTTTTTTTTTATGGACACAAAAGCAAGGGTGAATAAATTAGGAGCCCTTTCCTTCACACACTTATTATCACCATTCTCTATCACTCCACCACTATCAAACTGGTAACATTCCCAGAAGTTTGACAGCATTGACATGCGGAAGTGTAATGCTGCGTCAGTCACCGGTACACCGCTGTTCAAAGGTTTTAAAATATCAATTGTATGACAAACTAGCTAACCCGATAGAAGTTGTCCTGTCTTAAATATCAATAGTCAAACAACTGACAGTTATGTCAGTACATTAGAAAAGTTAATATGGTCGTTAATTTTTCTTAAATTTTCAAATTTGCCGCGCAATTTTCTTATTTTTTTCTTACATACAATACACAAGCATATATATGGCGATTGTTAGAAACTCATTTTTTATAGTAGGCAATATTTGGTGGTATTTATTATTAGTTGTTAGTACAGCTAGTATCACTCCTTTAATTAAGGTTAGAGATCCATATTGGTTTACGGTCGGTAAGCAGAAAATAAAGCACGTCACGATAGTATCTTTTATTCTGAGTAGAATCTCGAACCAAAGATCCGATTCGAGGAGAAATTTGGTGTGCCCTATCGACTTACATACAAATGTATGACGGCTATTTGGATAAACTGGCATTACACGGGGATGCATTAATTGCTAAAAAACAAGTTTCCGGATTCGTAAAGGCCTGGCCAACTTACATTAACAAAAATCAAATAGTTTTTTAAAGTAAGAAATCTGTTTTATTTATTAATATGCTCCAAAACTCTATTACAGTGATAGTACTTGTTTTAATGAGAAATTCATTATTTTTATATATTAATAGATATCTTTTACACATTCTTCCACTTTTTTGGCTTAAATTCATAAGCCGCATTTTTTCTCATGTCTTTGTGTGATGCTTTATATTGTATGGACCAGAAGCAGTAACAATAATGCTGGGATGAAGAAAATGAAGAACAGATATATACTTCTAGGAGTACTCAATAAATGGATTATTTTTCTCGATGCGGAGTGGTGTTAGATACTATTTATAATTAACTTTTTTTTGAAGTAGGTATCGCCGACTTAATTTTTTTTTATATTATAGGGGTAAAACGGGCAGACGGGTCACCTGATGGTAAGTGATTACCGTCGCCCATGGACACCTGCAACTCAAGAGTCACAAGGGCGTTGCCGGCCTTTGAGATAGGAGTACGCTCTTTTCTTGGTATAAATAATAAAAAACATAATAAATTGTAATACTGTATTATTCATCCCTTTATTTTCAACTCTTAGAGGTGGCATATTGTCTTCAAATTTTAATGCGAACAACCTTAAGTACAACCAGTTCAATTAATTAATTAATAATTGTTGAAATCCGTTCACAAATGGCGAAGATACCGCATAACATAAAAACAAACGAATTGACAACCTCCTCTTTTTTGAAGTCGGTTAAAAATGTTAAAAATACGTTAGTAGACAAGGTTAAACATGTTAAGCACTGGTTGACGTTACATTTGACCTACATCCGTTAGTATTTCTTCCCTGATCCGTTTGTTATGTACGGTTGTTTTTAACTGCTTGATGATTCATCTTATGGAATCTAAATATTGCATGTTATGTGAACCGGAACCGACTTCATTTGAAGCATCGAGTGTTGTCATCAAGCACAAAACTTAGAAACATACTTTTAATACAGCAACATCAGGAAACAAGCAAACTGGCCGTATGTATGAAAGCGGTTTTTTTTATGACTTGACTTCGCACGGTTTCTGGTTTTGCCATATAAAAGCAGTTACTGGTGTCTAAAAATTTGAATTAAAAAAAATAGAAATGGCATTATGATATAAATATATATTTTCAGTGAATAATATCTAACATCCTGGGACATCTAACATCGCTTACTAGACCCGAGCTAAGTTGAGCTTGTAGATACTATGGGTTCTAGAATAAGGATACATATATTATACATAAAAAAAATATTATTCATAGAAACACCCAAATCAGTTCAAAAAGACGTGTTCATGTTTACAAATATTTCCACTGCAGAGAATAGAATCTACCCTAAGACCCCCTGGCATGGCAAAAAGAAAACCACAATCGGCTGCCAGCTTCACAAAGGTTTGGAATTTGTGTCAAAGTAATATACGACGCGTATATGACGTTTTATTTATAATAATACTGTAGTGTAATTATTTAAAGCACCTATTATTTCTTTTAGCACGCCCAATTTCAGAGTTCATAAATCTGTCTTATTTCTTGAAAATTTGTTCTACAAAATTTATCGATATTTTTGGTTTCCTTAGTACATTATGTAACGTAACGTACCATTCTCTTTTCAAATAAAAAAAATACAAATCAATAAACTAATAACCTTTGATTTAATTTCGAATTTAGAACAACAGAAGGGTTAATTAATGATGTTAACTATAATTTAATTATGTAGAAAAAAAGTATTGTCTATGTCAAAAACTGATTCGAAATCATGCCCTTTTTAGTATAGACAACAATTTTATACAGTGTGCATGTAGGTACTACCTCATGTACTAGGTCAGTGCAAACTGGTCGTAACGTCAGGGAAATCAAAGGTATGTAATACCTATTCAGTATGTTTGTATCTGGAACTCGTTGACTGTCTAACCGCCTGTCGTCATATGAGAAATTTATGTTATATAGATATTAGAAAATATATTCGCGTTATTATTGATGTGACACTAAGATTTTTCATCCAACTTTATTAGTAATATTACTAAATTATTTTGCTTTTCTTTACACGGATTTCTTTTTTTTAATTATTTAAGTTTATTGGCCGAAATGTTTCATTTGAACCTTTGACTTCTCAATTTGATTTTGGAACGAATAATCTTTTGAATATGTTAAATTTGTTAATTAGTATAACTTACTTATACCTACTGTTTAAATTTTATAAGTTTGTAAATTATAGCCATTAGCACATCGTTAAACTGGGTCCATTTGAACAATATCTGTGGAAAAGTGTGGAAATACAAAAATAGTGATGTGCATTTATTAACAGAAAAAAATAGTTTTTAATTTTACTGCCAGTTGCAAAGCAATACATTATTATACATTTAACAGTTAAATAATTAAGTTTATAACAGTAGTCATAAAAATTAAATAAGTATTTTGAATAGTTTACTACAAAAATACACGATAATTGCTAATCCACATAGATAATAATCAAAGCACGAGTTAAAAGAGGCAATAACATGTAGTGTATATATTATGGAGAGCAATACAGATTTGAAATTGAAGTTTTACTTCCTCAGAAAAGTTTTTAAATTATAATGCTTTCAGTAAATATATAAACGTAATGATTTCTTTATTTTTAAGTGAGTACTCATTCATAGATGTTACAGGTTAGCCAAGTATTTTTTTTCTCAACCAATACTTAAACCAAAAGATGTCGTTGTATATTTTTTCTAAGACACTTTACTTTTATAGAAAACATCACATAAAAAAATACATGCCTATTTACTTCTAGCTGGGATAATATATATTTTCCTTAATAATATTCGTAACAAAGTGGTTTGAATAAAACGCGCTGATAGAAACATCGAACTACGTAGCCACTGACGTAGATACATTCATGTTTTTAAAATATCAGTACAATATTTGTTTTACTTTGTTTACAAAAACAATGTGTGTTCAAATCCCCATTCATAATATTATTTTCCTCATTGGTTGTTTTATTAAATTAGAACAACAAAGATAAACATAATTATACCAAAGACTTAGGATGACACATTAGACTAGACGTGTTTTGTAAAGTTTTGTATTAAAAAAAAAATTCTATCTGTTCCACCATATTCTTGTTCAGTCAGTAAAAAAAAATATCTCTAACTTCACCCCATCCAGTGTACTACCGGCGTGAACCCACACCTAACACAAGCATATTCTTTATAAATGAAAAAAAAAAAAAAAAAATACAAATGAATATTGTTTTATAAAGATCTACATTTGTATTTAAAAGCATTTTTATGTTCTTACTTTGTCCTGCACAAGATCTCAACATAATACAAATATGATGGGCTCATAGTACACAGGGTTAAGAGAACTATCTTTAAATTCAGTAAAAACAAAAAAAAAATGGAAACTACATTTAATATTTTTTTAAGCGTACTCTTGCTGTGTGTTCTACAAACCAAACCGAAGCTAAAAAAGTAGTTTTTATAATTTTAGTCTGTTTGTTTGTGTGTATGTCCGGGCAAAACGCAAAAACTACTGAATAGATTTAATTCAAATTTGGCATGAATATTAACAAGAGGTATAGGGGGTATTAACAAGAGACATATAGGCTACATATATTATCACGCTATTAGCTATGGGGGATGAGCAATAAAGCCTTATTTCCGTTCTGTAACAGCATTATTTATTTTATTCCTTTATGTATTTGAATGTAATTATGAAGTGGCTTACTTATTTATGGTGTAATGTGAAATAATACCTACACGAACGGTGAAGCAGGCGTAGTATTTTTGCTGCTTTATAGCGTCCACGCGGACGACAGAATACAAGAACATATTTTGATTCCAGAAATATAATTCAGCTAATTTGAATTGTGTAGAGTAAAATTCTCGATTGATTCCTGTATTCGAAATTTAAAAAATGTTGTTCTAGTTGAGAGAGATGTTTTTAAAATCATAATTTTACCGTTGATAATATAAGCATATAATAAGCATTATAAGCAATGATAAGATTTAAAATTTAAAAACTAATCATTTGTTATGTGTTTTGATCCTAATTCTAATTTTAAAAGTGTGTGTGTACTTATGTACGCACGTAAGAAGTTATATTTATCATAATAAATAATACATATCGTCAACTAACCTCAAATTCTACAAACGTACTCAAAGTAATATGTAAAAACAATTTTTATCACTTATAATCACAGTAAATTATCTTTAAATCAATAAATTGTTAATAAAATCGTAAAGTTTGGTAACTTTTTTTGAAAAATTAAAATGTTGACCAGCTAAGTTCATGGTGTCGGTTTTTTGTGACGGTATGCGCTCGCATCATAAAACTTTACTCTCATCATTTTTCCCTAACGCGCCAAAAGAAGTATAACTTATAGTATATGTACCTACCTGTTAAAAATATAGAATGGACATAAAACCTTACTCATCGTTCTCAATACCAGAAGTGATATTGGAGCTTGAAATTAAGACTAATAGAAAACAGTAACCGTCAATTTGTTTAAGACAGCCTGAGGCTTACTTTGAGCCAAAAATTCAAACAAGTCATTTTCGACTGTCATTTCGGCGGTCGGCTGGTCATTGACCACTAATGACCGAGATTCACTCGTTTCGTATGAAACTCACATGAATGACTTCGCATTCGAAAGGCTTTTGCATACAAGCTGGTTTATACTGTCAATGCGTTAGGTATAAATAATGAAACCATGATATGGTACTCTACACGCATAAACTAATACATATATTTGAAACATGTAAATTGTAGAATAATTGTTTCAGCATCAGAACAAAACAAGTGTACAGGGATCTTAACGAAAGCCAGTCGGCTTGCTCGTTACTTTTTTACAAAGTGGCCTCAAATTGTGGTTATTTTAACTGTGTGAAGTAGCACAAAACTTGGAGCTTTCGCCGTGTCAAATAGTCGATTCCCTAACTTTCTACGAGGTCCGAGGTTGATGAAAGTGGTCGCGCTTGTCAGACGCGCGATCGCCAATGTTCGCCAACGCAGCGCCGGGCGGCGCATTCTGACCGCAACACGGACGGAAGCCGAAATTATCGAATGATCGAATGCAATCCAAAACTTTTTCTTTTAATTGACGTTCTTTTTTTAATTTGTATGTAGTTCAAATAAGAAGTCTTGATGTTATTGATTCTTTTTTCTTGCATTTAATAAAATGATTTTGTATATAGATGGATTTAGATTTGGATATAGATGCTTTGTATTTGATCCTAGAATATGAACGTTGCTTTTTAGCAAGAGGATCACAACCTTCTTTCAAGCTTCCCTATAAGTTTAAATATCAAATTTCGTAAAATAGTTAGATCACGACATCTTCGTTTAGCCCTGACCTCTAGTATAAAAAATATTCTAGTGCAACTCCTATTCCTTCGTAATACCATCGATGATTCATGTCACACCGGACCTGGGCCAGACTGTGCCACGGATGGGGCACAACCCGGTGTAGGTGTGTAACACGAAGTAGTGGCTGTGCTGTCAATAATTTGCAGGCGTGTAGCATCTTATAAAATATGTGATAAAACATACCGAAGCCAAAACTTGATATAAGCAGGATGGTATAAATTAGCAATGACATCAATAAAGTTTATATTTTTTAAAGTGGTACCTGCTCCAAAGTTAGTAAGTTAAATTAGGCAATTAAATTTAATAAATTTATACATAAGTGGAGTAAATGAAGATTTCAACTCTACAAATGTCGAAAATAGGGCCCGTCTTTGTTTTAATCTATTGATTATGGTATTAATAATATACGGTAAAAAGTCGGCTTCATAAAAATTCCAGCTGAAATAGTTATTAAAGAAAATAGATGCAAAAATACGGTTTTTTGCGTATAACTTTATCAATAAATTTTTATTGAAAAACTGATAGCATCATTCGAAAGAACGGGCCATTAAAAAAAAACCTTAAAAACTTTTTGTTGCTATTAAAACAGAGCCAGTAACAATTTGTTAACTAATGCATCAAGTTGTGCTACGTCGACCGCCCGCCGCGCGATTACGCGCGCTACACTTAAATGGTTACAGCTGAAAACCGACAAATGCAAATGATATGAAACAAATTGTACATTGAAAAGTACTCGTTACTTTTCACATTTTCAAGTGTTTAAATAAAAAATTTACATGTAATTTTGCAAATATTATTTGTTATTGCAAAATTATGGTAAGAGCCGGATTTATTAAATGGTGGACTTTCATAATATATACAAGGCATTTATAAGGTTTTGCAAAAAGTTTGGAGTCAATCCGATCTGTTTTTCGAATTTGTTGCGTGGAGCCCCTGTTTTGTTTTCATTTACTCCACTACACATAGAAACAAGATGTTTATGAGGCAATTATAAAGCGGATAAATGAGCAGGAAGGAAGAGGACACAAGTAAATAAACAATTTTACAAATGTTCCTTTCAGTAATTCCGGTCTAAACTTCAGTCGTTACCCTATAATGAGTCATTTAAAATATTATTCAGTTATGTTGACTGGGTCTTTGAGTAACGTCTAATGTCCTTTGAAGACTGGTTGTTTGTTCTCCTTTTGTGCTAGTACTAAGAAGTATACCTAATAATTTTCTACAGTCTGTCTTCGCGACACCTTGCATGTAAATAATGAGTGCGCTGTTAATGCCATAGCATCGTAGAATATGGCGCACAGTGTGGCACGATTACACGATGTGAAATAATTTAATTCCAAAGTGTGCTATATTTTAATTCCAAGGTGTGCCATATTTCAGTTGGTTCCGTTAATTCCGAGGACTTAGATCCAGTGAGCAGTGCCTACAGGCGTATTACCTGTCAGCGCTGCTCACTGGACTCCACTGGTTTGCACACATAACAAAAATGCGGTGCTTAACTTGAACTGTAATAGTCAAATCTGGATTCTTGAGAACGTCAGTCCCTAAAAAACTCTATTGTATTAAATTGTTCGAATTTGCCGCATTGGTATTAGTAATACTTGCCATATCAATGGGAAGTCGAGAGGGGAAGGGATTACCGAAAATACTGTTTTATTATATACTAGGTGCGCTCCACGGTCTTACCCGCGTAAATAAAATATTTTACCAAAACCTGGTAATTAAGGTATTTTTGTTCTAAATTGAACTGCAGATTGACTCAACATTTTTTATTAACAATAGACCCGCACAAGATTACTATCTTGTTTGAGTTAAATAAACCTGGTAGGTATGATCAAGTACTTTTGCAATAATATTTATCTTATGGAAGTAAGTAAGGCAGTATTGCAATTTAAACATTTATTTTGGAACTAATGTTCGAACATCTGTATGTTTCAGTTTTCACTTAAAAGAAGTTTTCACTTAAAAAAATGCAGTTATATTAAGTTTAGTTGGTTAAAATATAAATCCATATTTTTGGCCATTGGTTAAATTGGTATTCTTGCAAAATTGTTTTGGAATTGCCACCAGAAGTTGCAAACGTGCTCTAACTAATTGTTCTTGGTCTCCATGCATTGTACACCTGTAAAGTTCCTCGTGGCACAGCGATAATTAACTAGTACGGGAGATATGTTCTACAAAAACTGTTCCCACGGCTTGAAGACACTTAAGTTGTTATTAACGCAAAACACGGACAATTTTAATTTCTTAGCTAAACACATGGCGAAAGAGGAAGCTAAAGGTTTTGTAAAAAATACCGAATATTATCTATTATAAATAGATGCCATTACTCAAATTCTAAAAGAACACAACATTTTAATAGATAGAAAATAATTTACGTGACTTGAACACGAACTTTAATTGTACAAATTAATCAATATTTTAATGTTTATTCCTAGTCCTTTGAACTTGTCTTTTTTTTTCGCATAAATTGAACACAAATTGAAAATAGAACTAAACACTTAAATATCGAGCAAAAATTCGGCCAGTAATGATAGCGCTATAATCGCCGCGATGAGTCAACGCCCGGTGAAATGACTTCGAGGTTCGTTCACCTTTCACCCAATTTGCCTAAATACACCGCGACCGCGAACAGTTGGCATTGTATCGCGACCAATGCCATAAAGAGATATGTACATTACAATTTCGCAGGTTGTTGCGTATAATACGGTACATACAAAACGTCATTATTTTCATGTCAAGAAAATATTCCATGACATTTTCGTGTTAGAAAATCGCATGTATTTTACATATCAGACTTTTGAACTTTGGATATTTAGACGGTTTTTAAATGTTAATTTATTAGATGACATTCATTAAAGCTGCGGATATCCTATAGTCATTTAGAAAGAAATATGAGCACCAAAAACTTTCTTTGATTGAATTTTTATCGAGTTTTGTACATTTAAAAAGCTGTACAAAACTTGATAATTAAGAAGTTACTAGTTAGGTTACTAATAAAGACAAAGACACATAAATATTAAGGTTAATGAATAAAATTAATTTAGTTTTTATTATTTTAATTTTGCAAAGAGATCTTGCTTCATCAAACATCTAAGTTTAAAAATACACAAGACGTTCTCATAAACATCGCAATGGGGTTACATAGCGGCTTAACGCAGAAACGTTATTCTGTTCTAAATACAAATATTTAATTTTCGAAAGCGTGTACTTTACTTTGCAGGTAAACAGACTAAATAAAAAACTATTGTGATGTCAAATTTGCTCTATTAGCAAACCTGCCTAGTTTGGTTTAGCTTGCAAATTAGTTCGTGTATTTGAAATTACTTGAGTAAATTTTCAAAATTAGATTTATTATTGAAAAGAGTGGCCCATGCTAAGCCCATGGGCTTCTTAAAAACTTCTACTGGTGTTTATTTCAAATAAACAACTCACAAGTAGACTTTTTCTCTAATATTTCGACGATCTATGCCGCGTTCCTCTAATCAAGAAACGATTCGTTTTTCGAATTTCCTTGAAAATTCAACGAAATTTTACCGTCACTAAACAAAACGTATCGTTTCTTGATTATAGAAAAGCGGCATTAGTCATTATAATAATTTGTTTTGCTTCGTTCAATCACATCAAAATAAATGTTTTTTTACAGTTGACTGAAAGAAAGTCGGTATTACAAAAAGGGAGAGACGATAAGGTTTTGACACGTGTAAAAGACAAAAAGGATATTTAGGTAGGTACCTTTTATTATAGGTAATTGAATTTGATCTTAAGTGAAAATACGGTTCACAAAAGCTATATTTCCTATTTAGTAGGATTTCATTATAAAAAAATACACCCGTAAAGCTGCCTATAATGCTGTATTAAAGCCAATAGCAGCATTTTGCAAGACGTGACTGATAAAGGTTTGGGTGATGTAGTTACAATATTAGCGGGAGTACAATCCTCGCCTTCTTGATTTGCATTATTTGCAAAAGTGACGAAAACAAGTTCAGGGTTTTTTTTTTGGTATACAAATGGGGCAAACGAGCAGACGGATCACCTGATGGTAAATGACTACCGCCGCCCATGGGCACCTGTAACTCAAAGAGTCATTGCCGCCCTTTAAGGTGGGAGTAGGAGAAGAGGGGGAGGGGGGAAGAGGAGAGAAGGAAAGGACGGGAATAGGGGAGAGGGAAGAGTTAGTGCCTTGGTTAACCTCACTCACGCGGCGAAATGCAATGCTAGCATTGCTTCACTACCGGTTTTCTGTGAGGCCGTGGTATCGAGTCGAGTCGAGCCGGCCCATACGTGCCGAAGCATGGCTCTCCCACGTAAACACATGTACCACTCAAGATGTCATCTTCAACTCCATGCAGTAATACATCCTTTGAATCCTTAGAAAACCATAAACCTTCACCCTAACTTCAAATTCATTACAGTTTGATCCAATCCCGAAACTAATACAGACATAGTTTGGCACAGACCTTTTTGGCCCAACTTGTAATTCTGAAAGATGGCGGATAAAAGCCTTAGCTACTAAGAAAACCTTAGTGAAAAAATTTTAACCTTAGCAATAAATGACACTATTACACGTACCGCTGTGTGTGATAATTTCTTTCTCTAATAAAAGCATCCGTGAACGAAATTCTCAGGTTATTGTTCCACATTTAAATACCTACTAACTAGTTTGACGTTTATCGTTTCACCATTTCACTCTTTTTTCAAATGTCGAATGTAAACAAACATTCACTGAGCTTTCTATTAGCACTGCGCGCCATTACAAAGACTCGCACACAAGCGTACTTTTCAACTGTACGCATACGCACGAACGCACTCATACAAACTGTCGAAAAACGACCTTTCTCTAGCTTATTTTCCCCTGGTACAGCCGGTGGCGATATTTTTTTTTTTCACCACGAGTCCAAATGCCAAATTGGGCGGTCATTGTACCACTTTCAAAGTTCATTGCCGGATACCGTTTGCCGACCTACCTTCACATTTTGCTGGTATTTATTTTGGACAGACAGTTAGGTTTTATGCGGCATTAAAATGCTATACAAGATGAGATCGGCCGTAACGATAAAGGCGCCGTTTATTGATCAGGACATGACGTGTCGATACGTGAGGGGACACATTTGTTCATTCATAAGGTAATATTTCTCAACAGCTTTGTATGACGTGGATTGGAAGGTTACGAATTATCGATAACACTAGTACTACCGATTAATGCAATTGAATTAGATTATTGTTTTAAAAAAAGGAAAAAAGAGAAGATAAATAGAAAATGAACAAGAAATAGAGCTATAAATGACTATTAATGGCAGTAGTAAAAATTAAAGAATTAATTTGCATTTAATGTAAACTTACCTGTCTGTTATTTTCATGATTCTCAGAAATGATCAGTATTGATTTTTTGATCTATTCAACCGATCCTCATGATGTTTTTACATAAAAGTTGTCAGGGGTACAAAAAAACATAGAGTACCGTTCATTCAGAAAAAGTACCATATACACACAAAAACAACTTTTACGCCAGCGAATACAAAACTGTAGGTACTGTTGCCATAACATTAAATAACTCGTTCTTCACTTACATATTGCCATATATCCTTTTCTGGCTCATTAAATGCAGAAGTTGTCAGATATATGTACTTAGTATTAGGGAGAACGCGCTTGGGTGACAATCGTCACTGGTAACAAGAGTGACAAAAATGTCAGTCTTGGTCAATCCGTGGAAATGTAGAGATGGGTCTACTTTATAACCTAACGTGTTTAGTTACTCTTTAATAACTTACTATACAGTATTATTTGATTTTATTTCAGTACTTTTCAGTCAACGACTCGTTCATCACACGCTTCATCCAGTCCTGAACATTCGTTCCGAAACTGCAAAAAATGCAGTGTGCTCTCAAGAACCATAGCTACAAACCGTTTAATTATCTGCACCATTGATCAAGCTGAATGAAAACAACATTTTATTCTTTAACGCTGTATGGTTATCCGTGTGCACGACGTGAAAGCATCTCATTTGTATATAGGCACATCTCATTCCGGCATTATAAACAAATAGGTCAGTTTTTCTTCTATAGGCCGATTTACATACTTTTTTATCGCATTACTGTCGGTGACTGATTGATAAGGTATGTAGTGTAGCTGTAGAAGAACGTTTTTAATAGCAAGATATCAATATCTCGTTATAAATACTGTTTATTTACGATCTACCGGTTCATATTGTTTTTGTTTTGAGGCTTTTAAATGTTATCTAGTAACAGTAAAACAAGAAATATTAAAAAAAATTGTAAATTTGTCATGTGTCAATATTATTTTGTAAATTTGTCATGTGCCAATGTATTTTTGTAAATTTGTCATGTGTTAATGGTATTTTGTAAATCTGTCAGACATTTGTTATTCTCAATAAACTGTTACAGGACATATTGTGGGTACACATATATTTTGCATGAAATAAATAAATAAGTAGGTAATGTAACAGACTTCACTACATGTTGGCAAGTGTGACTGATTTTAGGACTGCGACAAATTTTTCGTAGTCATTTACAATTTCATCGCCATTTTTTCCTTAATTCAAAGTGGTCCACTTCCAATGAAAATTACATCTGTTGTTTAGTTTCAATATAACATAGTATAGTTACAAGTGGAGGTAAAGATGCGTTCTGCATAATAATGATTGCATCTCGATCTGTATCCTCAAGTGATGCGCGAAAGAACAATCCGGATTGTACAGAAAACAAAAGCAAACAACGTTGTAAATTTGCAATCACAGACACAAATCATTCAAAATATTTATGTAAGAGCTTTTGTTTGCTGTCAAAATAAATATATTTTCTTTCCTTTAGTATGTAGATTAAAAAAAGGGTACATCGATTGAAAAAAATGCACATCGATTGAAAAAAACTGAAGTTGGAGTAATCCGTTGCATTCAACAGCTTTATTTATAAAACACGTTTTCAACCGACTTTAAAAAGGAAGAGGTCCTCATTTCGAATAAATATTGTTTTTTTTTGTGTATATATTATGCGATCTATTTGCCTTTTGTGGACTGATTTGAATCATCCTTTTATTATTAAATTGGTTATAATCAAGGTTGGTCCCCTTCCAGAACTCATAAAAGAAATCAATAAATATAAAGGATTTATTAATAAACTTAAAGCCTTTCTAATAAATAATAAAATAAATATTAAATAAAATGCTGAATAAAGAATTAAATTAAATTAAATGCATTTCGAAATATTTGTTAAAGGGGACGCCTCGTCACAACACAAAAAAGTGTTGTAAATTCGATTCCAACATGGATAAAAATTGATGTAATTAAAAATAGTTGTCCCGACTCTGGATATATGTCCGTTGTTTGAATTTTTGTAAAATTTCTGTGTCGCGAATTTCTAATGCGGGAGTTATCTTTAAAGAAATCTGTCAGTTAAACATTGTTTCTTCAAATCTTGAACTATTTATTCAAATGTGATCTTTAGTTAAAAATCCGCGTCTCTCTCTCTGGACCCTGTCTAACAAGAGACACTTCTTTTCAAACTTAATTGGAGAGGATGTAAATAAAAAGTTCTACTTCTCTTACCAAGGTATACTGATATAATATACATATATAAAGTTATTCATAGAGGTTGCATTAACAATTTGAAAGTTTGATGACAATTGATGATTTGAATAACATTTACAATTAGTCCTAATGAAGAACATATTCAGTCACACAAATACTTGCACGGACCTAGAATTAAACCCGCGATCTTGCTGTTATAGTTATATCCAACGGCCGCACCCCATGTCTACGTATTAAAGTTTTATTAAGCTAATTTGTGAAAGCCTCTTTAAGGCAAACAAATCTATTTTTAAAGCAACCAAAAGGAAATAAATCGTGAAATATTTCATTGGTTTATACTTTCCTTCAACGCAAACATTGATAATACTACACACATACATATTAGAGGCATGCGAACATCGCGTGGTACGCATTGAAATAAAATGCGTGCGTCTAATTCATGCCTACATTACGTTACAACTCTTTGCGTTTTTGTTCCCCTGGTACCTCGTAGCAAAATGTATTTTACATTTTTGTTTTTTTTATATATTATTTATTATAATAGAGAGTTATCAGTATATTTTAGTGTCGTTTTAGTAGACCCTGTTATTAATGTAAAGCGTTGAAACATTTACGTAGAGTACCTAATTATTTTAAACTAAGAAAAAGAATATCGTTTTGACATTGTTGATAAGATATAAAATAAAACAATGCCACAAAGTCACAAATATGAAATCTAGTGCCTAGTCCCAACGCAATAGGTCTACCTATTGCCAGTGAGAAAAAAAAAACACAAAAGTGTGGGGGGCCCAGCAAAGCAACTAACCAATGGTGAAAGTGGTGAGTAGAAGATTGGAAAATGAAAGTCGATCTTTATTTATGTCATTATTATTCGAACTGTTATAAATCAATGTAATGTAACTAATAGAGTTAATCGGCAATACCAAGTATACTGTGCCAAGGATGTCATTCGCCAACTTTGTAAATGATTTTTCATGGTATTTTTTTGGGTAAAAGAAATCAGGGCTGTCATTCCGCAATTTGAGTGTTCCGTGATGTCTAATTTCAAAGAGTGGGCGTTACACACACATACACCTGTATGCCCACATTTAGACAACTATAATTTGGTCTATTGCCACAAACCGGGCACTTTGGAAATAAAAGATTTGAAAATTGGGAGTATAGATGGGAAAATTGGAAGCATATTGAAAGGGAAAGGTGGGCAAGAAGGGATGGCAGTGGCAGGAAAAGGATGTGGCTTATACGGATGTATAAGGGAGCTAAGCTTGAGAATATCAGTTTCGCAATCCTCCAAAACTCGAACTGGCTATTGCCTGGAAGTCCGAGCTTCTTTTTTTGTGCGTGTGGTGCCAGCCCCCAAACTACGTGCATCGAGCTAATATGTGCTAGAGAAGCCACTCAGAACAAAATACAGGTTCAGTTTTTATTTCAATAAAAACTAAAAAGCGCTGCAGCGCTAAAACAATAATTTGTAGTCAAATCCTACAGTATTAACAAGCAGCGCTCGATTGTTTTTCAGTTGTTTTCTTAGGTCCTAAGCGCCGTGATTTTCATGGCGTTTACGCGTGTGGCCCAACCAACTGCTACAAAGATTTGTTTGCACAGAGGCCGCAGTTCGCGTTACAAACTTTTCTTCGCGGTGTCTATTCTATACGCTAGTAATAATAACTCAATGGCTACGTGTGATCTCACAATTAATTAAGAAGTTTCATTTCTTTATTTAGATTGTCTTGTTGTTGTATTGAACCAAAGTTCAATGAAATTGATATAAATTAAAAACAAAAAAAAACTTTAGGAGCATCTAAACCCGATACTTGACAACAAATGTACTACTATTTATGATCAGATGTTTGCCTATTTTCATTCCCTTATACAATATATAGGCGAACATCATGATACCATGAGTGATCCAGAGTGCAAAAACTGATAAATTATACCAAAACTGTACTAATTTGTACCTACACAGAAAAAACATTTATAAAATTACATTTGTGGTCCTAAAGTGTATCTACCAAAACACATTGAATGCCAAATAAAAAGTATCATACATCGGCTGTATAACGTTTCTGACATCAGGATTGGCTTTAGGTGTATTCTTATATTTCACTTATTGCTACGACAATTAATTATTTTAAAACCCAGATAGGGTCTACTCAAACACACGATAGATATTAATCTATCATTGGAATTTACGATAGCATAATAAACATTTTTTCCACTACGACAGGAACATCAGCAAAACAAGTTATTCATTGATAAAATTCTTGATATTTAGTTGTCTAATGATAATGGTTTTTCCTATCAAACCGATAACATTACCATCGTGTGCGTGATTGCCACCTTGGCTCTGTAAAATAATGTATATGAATATCACGAATAATTGAGCCTTTTATGAATCAACTATAACATTTCGCAAAGCCTTTTGTGAATCACTTATACGAGTAAGCTTATAACATTGCACAATATTATTTCGAAGAGACAACCAAATGTATTACACTTTCAATCTCGCTGTATTTTAACCCTACAATGAGGGGACTAGCCCCTATTAACGACTACCCATATCTTGCTTCTAACATAAATTTTCTTCCAGAGAAACTCAATGGTAATTTGCCTTTACTGGTAAGTAATTGTAAGTTACAAGCCCGACATTCTCATTTAGAATATTAATTTAAAAAATCGAACAAGCGATTCCTTGCCTCCAAGTTTTTTTTTTAATATTACTTATTGTTTTATGATAGATAGATAGATAGATAGTACTCTTTATTGTACACCAAACACATGATATATATACATTTAAAAAAACAGCTTAAACATAAAATGCACAATGGGCGGCCTTATCACAACAAGCAATATCTTCCAGGCAACCTTTGGATGGACAGGACTGTAATAATTTAGTGTGGGCGGTTATGGTCTAAAATATATAATACGATATTAGATTATATATAGATTATCTTAGACATAATTTTGCAGATAGTATTCTTTTAACATTTTTTTGAAAGATCCTAACGATGGTGCTTGCTTGATAGAAAGTGGTAGGGCATTCCAGAGACGCGCTGCTTCAACTGTGAAAGATTTATCAGCAAACTTTGTTGTATGCACTGGTATTTGAAGTTGTAAGTTTTCTGATGATCTCAACAATCTTGAATGTGTGTCACGTAGGAACCTAAAACGTTCTTTGAGATAAGAGGGAGTAAGCGGATTGAACAATATGTTATAAAGTAGAGAGAGGATATGAGTATTCCGACGAAGGCGAATATGACTTCAAATCACCAAATGATTCGTTTGCATACAACAAAATTGATGTAGCGCCCTACGTAAGAGAAGAGAAAACTTACGAGACGGGAACAACGCGGTGATAAGGGTGGTTTCTTATGATAAAAAAAATAATTAAACAGTTCTCCTAAAATTATGTGTTATAAAATACTTTAAATAATCACAAAGTATGATATTACCAGCTGTTACTTTACATTTTTTTTTACAAAACATACCGTTTTGACGTTAAATAAACAGAAACTGATGTGACTTGACAATTACCTACCATATTCGAAGAGCATTAATAATATTTATGTTATCCTTGTCCGTCTACTTAGTTACATGAAATATGAATAAATATAACACTCACAATTGGTATTATCTGTAATAATTATCTTGCGTTAGTAACGACAGTCGATTGGTTACAATCAAAATTATCTATAGTAATTGTAATGTATTTTTAATTGTACATTCTGATATTTATGTATTCCTAGTACAGTACGTGAAAGTATATTTTAATAAAAACTCCACAAATCTGCAGCCGGTCCTCCCGCATTTAAAATTATTATAGACAAATGTATCTTTTTTACTAGGAAGATATAAAATTACTGATTGTCCGACAATTTAGCAAGAATTTTGTTAGACCTTATTTTCCTCAAAGGAGGCTATTTATTAACCGTGCTTGAGAATATGTTTGATATGTATATCTTACCCTAAGATTGTGATGAACATCGCGATATATTATAAACTGACGCAAAATTGTGAACTACAATAATCATTTACAATTTAATGCATTATTTCTCGATAGTTTATAATCTATCAATAACATTGATAGATATCAAACTGGCATGCGTTAGAACGTAGCTTGTGCTCTGTTTGGTTTCACGTTAGTAGTTTTCGATTGCTGTATTTTGATACTAAACTTGACATAGACTTTTTTCATTATAAATCTACAGAAATAAATAACATACCGGATAATTAGAATTTCTTGTGAATTTTCTTTATTTGACTTCTATGTTTGCTTCCTAACTTACGAACGTTGGTCTTGGCGGTAGCCAAGACTGACCAATCAGGGTCGAGTTTACAATTTTATGGAGGCTAAAGACAGATTATGAATCCTGAAGGATTTTTCACAATTAGAGGATTTGAGTTTTCAACTTTACAATGTTCGTTAGAAATAATATCGCGAGAATGTTTATAAATTAACCATGTTCACAATCTTACTTTTCACCGTAAGATTGTGAACAGAACCTGAGATTAAAAATGCCAGGACATTCTACCAAATTTTGACAATTAGACGCGCTCAATCTCTGCATGTTTTTGCTTTAAAGAAGTTAGTGAAGGACTATTATCTGGGAGATCTCAGACTTCATAATGTAGTATAATAATATATTATAATGCAGTATTAGTTAAGTCAACATGAAACCATGTCTTATGTTTGTATGTTTATTGTGTACTTGTATGTATACATTATATGTTAGATCTTTTATTTATATTCTGAAATAATGTACTGCGTGCACCATACTTCAGTTTGTTTTATTAAAAGTAGGTTAAAACTTAAAAACAATTCTTTAAGAGCGCAAGTTTAGATAAACAAGCTTGGATATCTGCTTGCTCGCTGGTATTGTCTTCAACTATGTCATTTATTCAAAAATCCGCAAACGAAATACGTTAATCCACTATTATCGATCTTTTCTTACGGTTATTATCATTAATTGGTTTGGGGAACGAGATGCAGGTATACTGACCCTACTTTTATAACGAATGCGTTGGTGAGGTGGGGGCAGTATAAAACAAATACGTAGTGAGGAGAGAGGAGAGGGAGCTGTTACAAATAGTCTCTTGGCAAAAAAGTTATCGAGGCGCAGGCTTAGGCTCTTTAGTGGCATCAAGTTCTAGATCAGATGCTATGCGCAACAGGCACCAATAGGTAATGAAAGTGGCATCCTATAATAATAATAATAATAGTTTATTGGTTTTCTCTCACATAAAATTACATATCACATTTAAATTTTAAAATCCAAAAGTACAAAATTGCACTAAAGAAACCTATTCAAGACATGTAATTTGCAACTATGTGAGAGACTGGTATCTGTACTAGGTGACCTGTATGACAGATTACCAGCCTCTCCAGGCACCGGACTCGTGCAGCAATGGCATGTCAGGTAAGTGTCTCAGTGGGCTACAATGAATGTTGCTACGTAATATGCGTGAGCTTATTAATGTGAGTGTATGTGTGTGCGAATGCGTGTGCAAGTGTAATGTGTGCGAGTGTGTGTATGTGAGTGTGTGTATGTGAGTGTGTGTATATATGTGTGTGTGTGTGTGTGTGTGTGTGTGTGTGTGTGTGTGTGTGTTAGAGTGTGTGAGTGTATATGTGTGTGAATGAGTGTGTGTGTGTATGTTCGTCAATTCAGGAAATGATGTGTAAGAGATTTTTACAGTTGAAACGTGTGAGTGAGTAAATGCTGATGTCTTAATTAATTTTGTTATATAGATAACCTCCTAGGAAACCAAAAAATCTCCTTGAGAACGCTGTGTTCCACCGGACGTCTAGGGTGTCACAAGTGTGATGTCTTCGACGCTTGTTTGTCATAGTAGTGGTGTCATAAGTAAGTGTGGCATGCTGCTTCAGGACGATCCCCAGGATAAACAGTTGTCTTACTGTTAGGACGTCGGTAAGCTGGTACAGGTCTTTGGTAGAAAAAAGAAATGGCAAAGACCGACTAACCTTCAAGACTGCTCTTTGCGCTCTTTCTAATTTTATCAAGCTACTCTTACATGCACCGCCCCACACAGTAATGCAATAGCCTATAACTGATTGGCACAGGGCCAAATAAATCATTTTGATGACCTGTGCGTCCACTATATGCCGCAGGTTCCTGAAAATTAACATTAGCTTCGGCGTTCTGCAGGAAAGTAGGTCCAGGTGGTGACTGAAATTCAGCGAATCATCTAATACCACTCCCAGGTACTTAACGTTGGAGGCTACGTTAAGATGAATACAAGAGCAGGGATGACTGAGTGAGCATGTATGATAAATTATACCATGGCTGTCATTTATTAGTGATGATTTGCTCTTGATTGTGAACGGCATAAACTTTGTCTTTCCAACGTTGAGAGTAAGTCCATTTCCTTTGAGCCATGTGGTCACCTTATTGAAGCCTAACTCTGCGGACTCAAAAGCATCATCCCAGGAATCGCCGTGAAAAAGTAATGCGGTGTCGTCAGCATATGTGACTATCTTTCCGTTCCTGAGAGGAAGGTTACACAGGTCATTTATGAAAGTGAGAAAGAGCGTAGGTCCTAGAACGCTGCCCTGAGGCACTCCGCAATCAACCGGCATATCGTCGCTGACAATATTACCAACTCTGACTCTTTGCTGCCTGCCAGTTAGGTAATCCCCAAACAACTTAAGTTGGTTGCCTCTAACACAAATTTTATTCAGTTTAGTAAAAACGGGACACGGACCGTGTCGAAGGCCTTTGCCAGGTCTAAAAACACTGCGACTACCTTCTTCTTCTGGTCAAGTTTGCGAACAATGTGATCCTATGACTGCCACATGGGGGGGGAAATACGTTTTTGATTGCATTGATAGCAGCCAACTCGAAATCAACATGTATTCTCTCTTATGGCGGGATAATGTCCTTCAGACGTGGTCTTAAAATCCTAGTCTTTAAGATGGTCCATACTTTCTTCATATACACGTTGAATTGAGCCGAACTCCTCCTAAATTCTCTTTTTACAGCAACAGTGATAGAAGAAGGGCCTGCTTCCCAAACATGATCTCTATGTCTTTTCACCTCAGAGTCTTTGTTAAGTGTAATGCTGCCGCTATACAGGTTCCTATTTTTGCATCTCCACCAGGTGGACACATTTTGTTATTCCGCGCCAGTTTGTATCGGTATCCATCTTTTATATTTCGTCTTTCCGTTTATTAGTTATTTACTAAAAAGTTTATAAAAATAAAAAGTCTATATTTCTCTATATGGGTCGGGTAATCACTATTTGTAGGAAATTGTACAAAAACTGTCCAATTAACGAAAAATCTCAATATTCGATAATCACAATAACATTCAAACTAATTACAAACATCGAACACAAAGCGAAAGACTGTTATCAATTTATGTGCTCCTAGTATCAAAGTAATTAAAATTGATTATTACTAATTAGACAATTTAAATTAACTGAAATGAGCTAATTACTTTAATCATTACACGGTGGTAATTTACAAAAACATTCAATTTTAATATTAGTATTTACTAAAAATGTTGTAATTGATGTACTTATGTAGTTAAGAGGTTATGATCTTCTGGCTTAATGTGTACATAGTATTGCTTATATTGTAGCCCTATTTATTTGTAATTGAAAAGATAATTTAATGAAAAAAAAACTTAGTAATGATATTTAATACTGTAATCTAATCTAATTTTTTTATTTGTTTGTCTGAACGCATTTATCACAGTTTCTATCAGTCCGAAAAATACCTTTTTGCGTTAAATACATAACGGGAATAGGGACAAACCCAAACCCTACATAACATCACATTACAACGGATGAGGGCGAAGTATCTGGATCCGGAACAAATCAAATTTTTACGGGACATCTGCGAGTTTTAACTAAACCAAATAGCCTCTAAACCCACTGACCTCTATTGTACAAGTATATAGAGGTCAGTGTCTAAACTAAAATAAGGACACATTGATTTGCTTACGAAACTGTTGGTATAGTATGTGACGGTACATGGCGATAGAAAAATATTAAAAATATCGAAAATGTGCGGGTGGATGAAGAACCGTCTACCTCACACCTCACGGACTCGACGACGTGCACGTGCACCACTGAGGCAGTAAGCCTGTGACTACGGCCAGTGCAACCTGGTCAAAACATCAGGCAATTCAGAGGTATGTAATACCTAATTTCGTGATCGCGTTAATACCCATATATATACATAATTATATCATGGAGTGATTACTTAGAAATGAATCAATATTGTGCTAAAAATAGACCAGGATGTTAAGGAAAATTGCTTCAAGTTCCTCATATTTAAAAAAAATAAATTATACAGCAGTTGCCATGGCTATTTATGTAGTATAATGACCATTCAATTATAATTATTGAACTAATTGGCCATCCAGCCTATAAGGTAAGGTTTAACTTTTACCTATTAAAATTAAATTTAATATTAGATCATCCGTCATGGAGAAATACTTTTCGATTTGACGTAGTTATATGCGGATTTCCTCATGCGATTGGTTTTTCTGGATTACAAGTCCAAAGGTTACATTGACAATTGATGAAATTTACAAGGTTACATTGACTCACAGCACAGCAGCACAGGACAGCACTCAGCCCGGCTCACGCGCGGCCAAGATAAAATTTTTAGGTATCTTTATGTGACCCGTCTTTATCTAACCCACTAAATCCGTCATTGCCCTCGTGTGTATTCAAAGTCGATTACTGATAATATTCGTCTTACACTACTTATTTACCCCTGAGAAGCTAATCGTTTTTAGTCAAGAGTCCAGTCGCTTTCTGAAGTGCGATGCTTAAGGCATTATCTTACTACCGCTTTAAAATAAATTGGTCAACGGGAGACAAAGTGACATAATCATGTTATAATACTTATTTCAGATAATAAGAGTAATAACTATTTAATATTTATCTATCACAAAGAAGTCGTGGGCAACAGCCAGTACCTCACTAGTTGTTGCCCGTAACTTCGTTCCCGTGGAAATATCACCCGGAAACCGTACATTATTCCGGGATAAAAAGATAACCTATGTGCTTTTCCAGACTATAATCTATCTTTGTGCTAAATTTCATCCAGATCTGTTAAGCCGTTCTGGTGTGATTGAGTAATAAAGATTCATACATCCAAACTTTTGCATTTATAAAAGAAGTAAGATCAGGTGTAGTTCATTGTACCGTTCATTCAGACTTTAAGCTAATGTGTTTTTCTTGAAGTCTTGTATTCGATTTTACGGATCAGTAAATTGTTATTGTATTTTCTATTTTAAAGCAAAATCGCAGATATCAAAATGTCGGTATAATGCACCTCTGTGTATTGTTTTAAGATACATTGGTGAGGAATACATAACAAAAATACAAACATTTCATAATGTTTAATTGTTTTTCTTTTTGTTTTTTTTTTTATGTTTTTTGATACACGAATTTCTGGTATTACCTGGCAGCAAAAATAACATTATTCACCATTCATAATACAACGTTGCATTTTATAATAACATACCATTAATCCTACAAACCTCAAGCACGTGACGCTAACGGTTACGTAACCCAATTCGAACAACCTTCTCGTGTAACTACCACACTAACTTAAACCCTCTAACATCACACCATTAAAACGAAACTGTTCACATTAAGGCTGTTTCAAAAGGTCATATTAAAATGGCCACCGACACTAATGTAGGTAGTATGATCAGGTAACGGTACTCACGTTACGATGATATTAGCGAAGCCTTGTGACCCAGTTAAATGTGTACCGTTACCGGACATCGAACCTGCACCCCAAGTTTCACATTTATACGAGAAATTAAGGCAGGTCGGTTATTTAACGGATTTATAGTTTATTTATATGGCAGAAGGAGGCTAAATTGTGTGCAATTTATGGTTACTAATACAGAGTGGTTTTGATCATAACACTCAGTTAAAACTTACATAGTAATAATTTGAAATGGCGCAGATATTTTTGTCTTATGATAACTAGATATTTGCGTCATTTAGTTCCTAGGGTGGGAATTCGTTATTTATATTTCTGCTATAGGGACGTGAGGTCATCGCTTCTTAAGACCAAAAAGTTAGTATTTACGCGGTAAAAATGACAAAATGTACCATGAAAGAATGTACCTTCTGGTCTTCTGGGCACGTTGCGATATATGAATGACAGATATGTTTATTAAAGAAATATGATTTTACTCACGCGTTTATTTTAGAGAAGCATGACTAACTTTGGAGGCTTTTTGTCAAGAGGTGCAGTGAAATGGGGCGTCACGTCAGTGTCAAGTACCACGCATGACACCTATATTGTTTATTTTAGTGTTTGTGAATTATTTAATGTAAATTGTTCTCTATTTCGCATTGACAATTATTTGTACAATATTCTTCACTTCAGTTTCAGTTCAGTCTCGGATAGCCGTGATGAGAAACTGTATATTTCTAGCCAGTTATTTTTACAATACTAGCAGCGCCCCGCGGTTTCACCCTCGTAAGTCCCGATCCCGTGGGAATATAAAAAGTAGCCTATATGTTAATCCAGGTCTCCAGCTATCTACATACCAAGTTTCATTGCAATCGGTTCAGTAGTTTTGGCGTGAAAGAGTAGCAAACATCCATACATACAAACTTTCACGTTTATAATATTAGTAGGATGTTTACATCTCTAAGTTTGTGATCAGTGTGCAACCTTCGTAAAAAACACAGTAAAGTATGTTTTTCAACTGTCAACTCTCTAAAGTACTTCTATCTCTATCTGCCGAATCAACTGAAATTTTCATTTTAACAATTGAATAGAAGAGTAGTGTTGTCAGAGTAAAATTTAACGTCTCTTAGGACCTAAATTAATTTGAAAACAATATGCAACTTAAAACTACTGAGTAGAAATTAAGTAGTATTTTATAATAAGATTTGGAGTGACTGTCGACCATACATCCATCTTACCAGCTTTTTAAAGATAATCTCTGATATGTTTGCAAATTCATTTAAATTAACGCCCCTCTGACAACTCAATTAGTGCATATCTGTAACGACCACTAAAAATTTAAAAGGCAAACCCAATAATTTCCTGCTACAGTTTCTTTTATTTAAAATTGTGAATATATTTGATAATTTATCAAATAAATTAAACATACAGTTATATCATTAAAAGTACTGGGTCAAACTGTGCATAACGGGAAAAGATTGACGCATCCTGCCTCAATGACCCACTTATGAAGTTAAAATTACATAAAACCTTTTTGATTTTAACAGTTAAAAATTAATTTGGTTTAATGTAAAGTATTGGATAACGGGTAATATGTGGCATTTCCTTTGTGTATTAGTTAGTATTCAGATGTTATAAAAGAACTCTGTTTGGCGAAGTTGGATCAATAGCATGTCTGTTTCATTGTTTTTAAACTTTCGCGACTTTTATGCATTAGGTACAATACCTTTTTGGTTACTGTTTTTTTTATTTCCATTTCAAGTTATCAGCATCATTTTGTTTTGTCTCTTATTACGGCAAGTATCTTACGTATAGTACCATGTTCCCATCTACCTTTTTCAGACTGTAGTTTCTACTTGAGAATCTTTATAAGGTAACGGGAGTAGATTCTGCAATTTGTCCAGTACCATCTCGGCTTGCATTCGCAAAAAAAGGCAAAGCAGCGAATTATCGCTGATTTATGGATTTGGATAATTTTATACTTGTATCCAATAGTAATAACGTAATTCCGGCAATCGCCCACATTTTCGGGACCAAGAGTTTCTTTATTGTTAATTTCGACGTTGTACCCAAAACAAATAAAAAAACAGAAAACACACCGAGGGTTCCGTATGCAAACAAACTTGTATGTAAATAGTTAGTCCATCTCAGGAATCAATCCTCAAAGATTGTTGCCTCTTTTTTGCGAAAGACAAAGTTAACTTTGCAGTTCCAAAAATACTCTCCACATATGTACGTCACAGAAAATTTTCCAACCACAAAATGTAAGTTTATATTCGCAGAAAATATATTTTTTATGTGATATAACAATCAATTAACGACTTTCCTTTACTTGAACTATGAGGCCTTGCTGATTGATTCATGATTCTAGACCAATAGGAAGTAAACTGGTTTTGATTTACCTGTGAAATGTTGATATTGGGTTAATTCTTAGGGTAAAATGGCCGTATCTGTTGATTGTGTTGACTTAGAAGTTTGATTTTTACAGCTTCAAGGGACAGACAGACATAAATATTTGATGTTAATTTCAACTTACCTTCAACCCTTCCGAGATAAAGGGTCTTCGCAGACAGACAGACGGACAACAAAATCATCCTATAAGGGTTCGATTTGTCCTTTTGAGGAACGGAAGCTTAGAAATAATCAGGAAAATAACTCTGAAAAAAACAATTCGAAACGAAATTCAAACTTCTACTCGAGACCGGCTCTTATTTCGACCCCTTGAGACGTATTCATTAAATATTCGAATTGTTTTGAAAATCAGGAGAAGTTGCCTAGAGCTTTAACAGGCTTGAGAAACACCTCAATTATATCCAACTCTAATTGTTTAAAACGAAAAAGAGGTAATGGATGCTTTTCAAGCACTTCTAAATTATGCTGCATACCAGTTACAAGAGACTCAAAGCAAATGTTAAACTGGCTGTATAACTAATACCTGTACAACATCTCCGCAACAATCGTATCACTTCCTGCGTACATAACATGGCATAAAGCCTCTAACGGTTGGCCCAGAAAGCCTCTGATCTTAAGTAACAAGACGGCGCAAGTAACTGTCACACCGCTTGATATGCGACGCAAGTAATGGAATGTTGCTTGTATATAATCAATGTACAACCAAAACAAGCAATGGATGGAGGCCCCAGCTAATATTCTAGTGGAAAACTATTTGTATATGCAAATGGTGGTACCTTTTTAGTACCAGTAACAGGATGTGAAAATAAAGCTTTGCTGGATTAACACCCGCTTTCTGAAAGGCTTATCAAAATATTCTTCAACTAAGAGAGTTGTCAAGTTAACAGTGGTTTCAAAATTTATTTTATAATATACAAATAAAGAAAAGTTAAGTGTCTGTTTGTAATATCATAATAACAGCTTTTTACTAAATGCATCCGATGTTTACACGGTATATAAAATATATGTCTGTCTGTATGATCCGGCTAATCTCCGGAACGGGTGGACCGATATTCACGGGACTTTCACTGGCTGATAGCTGGTGTTATAAGGAGCAACTTAGGCTACTCCTACTTATGAAAAATTTTTAGGGTTATTCGCAAAAAATATAAATATGTACGCATTGAACGCGCGAGCGAAGCCGTGTGGGGCACAGCTAGTTTGAAATAAGATTTTTCTGAAAAGATTTACAGCTCTGTTAACTGATCCCATGATCAAATCAAAGTGCCATATATGATCAAGCTTTCATTCAGTAACTCAACATATACTGCGCAAGAGATCACATCCAATTAGTTAATTTTTGCATCGATCAGCCTTTCAGAAATCTCTTGGGTAAGGTAAACGTACGCCTCTTGGGCTGTAAACAATTATTATAATTCTGTAATATAAAGGGAGTCAGGACGTATTCATCATAACTATTGAAAACACATCAATTCAGACAAATGTTTTTAAAAGCATCTACTGTATTGAGGATGGATATCGAGTGTTATATGTATGTATCGAGTGTTATGTGTTGTATGTATACATACAGCGAAAATATTCAAATCATAAATTTTAAATTAAACAAATAAATTAGTAAGATTTATTTATTTTGGTAATAGTATTCTTTAAAGCTTGTCTTCTACTCTTTAAGTCATAGTATCTTTTATCCAATCTACCTTAATCCAACCATGTCTTACGTTTATTGCAGAGAGGATATAAAGTTCTTGGTCGCCATCGAAAACCTGATTACATCTGTATTTTTATAAATCTGTTAATTTTGAACACCCACCAACTGCAAGTATCTTAGAAACCAAATAAGATTACGCTAGGGGCACCCGTTTCCCACTTATCGTTAGCTTTAAGGGGTCTATATTTTTGTTAAAGTTGAAACTCACATCAATTATATCTGCGGTCGCTTGAACTGTAAAAAATCAAGCTTCTAAGTCAATGCGTTTTTAGGTTTTTAGAACCTAAAAATGTCAACGTGATTAGTCATTGGTATTTTGACTCTTATGTTAAGGTATGTCCGATACCCTAACATAAGAGTCAATATAATTATCCTTAAAATATATGGACCAATGTCACCTTTGAAAAAAATATGTAGTCACCGATGGCAAATTTCGTAGATATTTTTAAGTTTTTTGCTGGACATGTCGTTGTTATAATAATTCTAACAGGAATTTTGATCTCCGGTACAGAGTTTCTTTTATAAACGACCCGACATAAGACAAAGTAACACTCCTGAATATTACACACAATGTGACAATTATCATCAACAAAAACTGTTAAACTTTCAGTCAAAATTCTTTAAAAAACTATTTTGAAACCTACTAGAAACGTGGTTTATATATTATTCTTATTCCTCTTGGTCTCCTCCACCTAATAAACGATCAATAGCGTACGGAGTGCGATTAAAACCCACAACCACAAGATCGCAGGTCCGACAACCTGGCTATGACGCTACCGTCACTTCTAAATATATAAAAAGCCTGCACGGTATTACACGGGCATACATAAAAAACCCAACAGCTTCCAACCCATTAATTTCGGCCTATCTATTACTGGTCATCGATCAACCAAAATATTCTTGTCAGACCCGCCCAGAGCCATAACTTAGTATCTAACGGTTGACCCACATCAGACTACGTCGTTACTTAGCTATACTACAGTTACAGCCTGATATGGTACCTCTCGGAACTCGGATGGTGAGATAACGGGTGTCCTACAACTCCTATAGCTTTATGAGATCCTGATACATCTGGATGTGGCTTGCGGTTAGCGCTTAAGATATTGTAACTGGTAGATTTTTCCGGGTAGTAAGTAATTTGTAGATAGTTGGAATGGAGTATCACGATCTCTTCATCAATTAAGCGAAATTTTGTCTGTTCTAAGTCTAGCTTTTCCAACAATATTGTTAAGACAGCGAAGTGGATAAGTGCAAAAATGTATCAATAACTAAAAAAGTTGGAGGGGGATAACGGTAAACGCTGAATCAAGCGGGCTGTACATAATAACTTCATTGTACTTATAAGATTGGATTTAATACTCTGTTTACTTTGTTGCACAGTAAAGGACAATTAATAATTAAGAGTCAATAAGAGAGAAGTGGGGTACGGCGTAGGCAAAATTACCTTCACAATATATTTAGTAAACCGTCGTCAAAACACTACTTTTAAGCAGTAGTGCTCCTGTGGGTAAGTAGGGTCATCTGAGTTCCTTCGATGGGATAGAAGGGTAGCCGTTTCGCCAGCTTATGTTAAATCATTGACCTATTTTGATCACCATTCCCAATTCCAGCACTGCTACTGGAAAAAAAAAACACCATCCCACGAATAGTGCTCGACTAGAAAAAGAAAGACCCTTCCTCTATCTGGATGACCCTTTACCACCTGTCGGGGTCTGTACATCTAGAGTTTGCTACTAATCTTGTTCCAATTGAATTTTTTTAAAGTTACTTTAGCAAAAATAAAGGTTGCAATTTATTTTAAGTGATTGTAGATCAGTAGTCAATAATTTTGACCGACTAGGGAAGACCATCACAATAAAGGCACCTGATTGAAAAAACAGCGTAGTGCTGTTTTTTCTTCTGAGTAAATAGGATCACTATTTACTCAGAATATTTATGGGATGGAAAATTACACAACTGGCTACGGAAAACGCTCACCATCATGTGGGACATACGTTTGATTGAAACTTAATTCTATAAAATAATGTTACATTTCTGGGGATCCAGTATGGTAATTAAAACCGTTTGTTTTGATCTCAACCGCAGCGGTAATTAACATGCAAGATATAGCCGACTGCAGCGACACTCTCTAGATTTTAAGTATTTGAATAAAAAGACTTCTGAACACGGTGACTGGCCTGTTGTCTAGTGGTTAGTGAAGGGTCACTAACCACTAGACCAACAGGGAATTGCACCCACGAGCTAAGCCAGAGGTCGTGGGTGTAATTCCCACCCAGGACAAATAATTGTTCTGTGTCTGGGTGTAATTTATCTATAATATGTATGTATTTAGAAATACATAAGTATGTAATATGTTTATCATATACATAATATGTTTATCAGCGGTCTGGTTACCATAGTACAGGCTCTGCCTAGTTCGGGATCAGACGGCCGTGTGAGAGATATGTGGAGTTAATAGTTAATAGTATTATTAAGTACCGAAGAAGTCTCGTGTGTCGAGAAAGTGACACCAACTGCAAGTATCTTAGAAACCAAATAAGATTACGCTAGGGGCACCCGTTTCCCACTTATCGTTAGCTTTAAGGGGTCTATATTTTTGTTAAAGTTGAAACTCACATCAATTATATCTGCGGTCGCTTGAACTGTAAAAAATTAAGCTTCTAAGTCAATGCGTTTTTGGCGATTGCCTTTTTGATTGCGTTGACTAGCCTTAGATTTAAACAAATTCCAATTAGGCAAGCCTCGGACACAATAAATCAGGGCAACGAATTATACTTCCAGGCTTACAATCGTATATAGATTATGGGGAAGCTTTTCCTCCATAAAACAACTATATGTTTTAAAGAAAAAAAAGTGACGCAATCTCTTTACTATTAAATAATAAAGCTGTCCTATCCAGTATCTATATAGCTGGTTCATTTTCTCATCGATTTTACTGGAAGAGTTTGCGGACCTTACACCAACATGGCGATATATTTTCTTTAGATGTAAGCTAATTACAGCGGACAGGCCGACGATATCTTTATATAGACGACTATTAGACACACGATTGTGATCGGAACCCAAGAAGGAGGGTGCAACGGTATAGGAACTTTGTCATCTAATAGACGATCTCATCTATGTGAAAGAATGATAACGATGTTTGTCATCCGGCTCGAAGGACCATGTTGAAAAAGGATCTTAAGATATTTCTACTGTATTACCTCTAATATGTGTAAGGGCCATAGCCTCTTATGACTTATAATATATTTTTTGTATAATAGTAACATTTAAATTGCCAGCTACTGCAGTCTCAGTCCCGTTACCCATCCGAGACATGCGGTATATCTTACCCTAGTTTCCTCTCCTTACAATTTTTCTTATACAAATTTACCATCTTCCTTCTTTCCCGTCTTAAAACAACTACATTCTCAAAGAAGGTTGGCGTCAGGTAGGCGGCTGCCTATAAAATAAACCAGCCAGAACCCTATTGCAATGTTATACATGGCATCGACCCTAATGAAAATTGGGAAAAGGGCAGGAGCAGCAGGGTAAATAGTAAATATAGATTGAATCTTACTATTTTATTTAATACATGGGTATATTTAATATATCGGATTACAAAATACACTTTATTACGGTATATACTACTACTATACTATAGTCCGATAATCCGGATTACGGCGGATTTACATTATTGACAAAAAATTCTAGACAGCAATGTGTATTATATTCCAGATTTTTTGAAGTGATAACTTCTTAGGGGAGGGTAAACACCTTCGTTACGTAATGCGTTACGGCGCCAGTCTGTCTGGCGTTTAAGTTATTACTTCTGTCGGGCGTCCCGAAACGCACACGTTTTTTTTTATTTATAATAGGTTGTTAAAGCCACAGGTAATAACTAAAGTATAATAGGCTTACCCTTCAGTAATTTCTTTTTCAGCCGTATGAATATGTATACAAATAAACTCCTCTAGTAGCCATTACGTCATTCTCAGATGGAAAAATAATTAAAAAATCATGACAAAGATCTAATAATCATGATTTATGAATTGTAGTACGTCTACACTAATAGTGTAAAGCGAAACAGTTGTTTGTTTCGATGCGGTAATGTCATGGTGATAAGCTGTACAACATCATACTACAAGCTGTAGGTGTAGTGAACAAGCTCTGTAGTGAACATAAAACGTGGATAGCTGTGGAGGCGGTTATTATTAAATACATTACAAAATATTTTTTTTGTTTTTTTACTTTATTGTTTTGTGGATTGTCTAACTTTGAAAATACAAGTCCTTAGCAGAACAAAAGAGCGAGTTATTAAGAGTCTGTTCAAGAATAATGTTTATACCTACTTACTTTTTACAGTGTTGTCTTGTGTATTATTTTTAAAAGGGTATTTTTGTCACCAAATTAAAAGACAAAACCCTCTTGCACTGTAGCGTTTAAAATTTAAAACTTAGTTTCTCTACTCTACAGAAAAGCGATGCGAAATAATATTACTGACATAGTACTGTGTTCCTTTAACATTTTAATATAGTAGTTCACCAGACCTCTGCCTGAAGGTACTTCTACCCCAGAGTAGACCGGTTCTCAAGCACTACTTGTCTACTGCTTTGCGACTTTCATTACACAAGTGACAAAATGGACCTGTCACAAGTGTGATACTGTATATTTATGAACTTTTTAGGCTGGCTATCGAATGAAATTTCTCCATGAGAAACAACGTGGCAGACAAATGACGAATATCTGATTTATTGGAAAATTTTATAATTTCACAAAACTTTATATAAAGTTAAAACTTACTAAAAATAATATATTCGCAATATGATGTCGTATCTAGGTCAGAACAAGACACCGACTGTTACCTGTCTCTGTGGTGCTAAAATCTGAGATGTTTGTGTGTGTGTATGCCTGTTTGTGTTTGTGTGTGTGTATTGGCAATAAACTTGAGGAGGTCGAACCCCGGTATGTGGGTCGACCGTTGTACCCTGCGACTAACGCGCACAGTCCGCGTACATATTCTGAGAGCTTCTTGTCATTTTCGTTATTAAAACGACATATAAAAACGTGGTTCAGAATTCAACCAAATTATTTTTGTAGCAAAATTCCTGCAGCATGTGTTTGTTAAGCGATTTCTTGAAGGTTAGAGAACGAAATACTCCTGTATAGGTTTATAAAGAGTGCGCATGCGAGTCCAGTGGAATAGCAAGCAACCGCAAGTAACCGCTTACCGTCATCATCCTCCGCGCCTTTTCCCAACTAAGTTGGGGTCGGCTTTCAGTCTAACTACGATACGGCCGAACTTTGATATTTTACGTGAAGCGACTGCCATCAGACCTCCGCTACCGCTAACCGCTTACCGTCAAACGGGTATTAAAAAATTCGTAGGGTACTGGCTTTTTATTTATTTTTAAAAAGAAAAGCGTTTGTATGAAAGTTGGTTTTGTGAAATGATGAAACACATCAAACTTAGTACTACAACCAACAAGAATTCAATCCTTAAAACAAATCGAGCTTAAAGAGAGTGGAATGGAAATGTATGGAGTATATTTTTATATACACAGTTAGTGATGTATTGTGTAATGTACTATTATCCTAAAGTTATAATCTTTCAGTCGTTGTCGACCACACATAAATCATTTCAAAACCATTAGTCCTGAAATAAACCAGCAATCAATAAATGCGTAAAGTACCTTTACTTCAACATGGATGATGTTAGCTCACAAAACTAACTAGGCGTAAGCAGGTCGAATAGTAATGTGTACGTAATATTCAACTGACATTAATATCGGTTAAAGTTTCTGAGATTAGCCGGAACAAAAAGTCAGACAGGCAAAAAATATTTTTTATGGCATTGAGTAAAAAGCTGTTATTATGACATTACAAACATATTTATACCAACTTTAATTTCCCCTTCAATCCTTCCCCTACTCCCACCTTAAAAGCCAGCACTTGTGACACTTGAGTTGCAGGTGCCCATGGGCGGCGGTAGTCTTTTACCATCAGGTGACCCGTCTGGCCCCTACACCATAAAAAAAAATAGTTATGTAGTATAATAATAATAAATAACCATAACTTCACACATCTCACACACTGCCGTCTGATCCTAAACTAGACAGAGCCTGAACTATGGTAACCAGACTGCTGATAAATATACTTATATATTTCTAAATACTTAAATATTATAGATAAATTACACCCAGACACAGAACTAATGATCATGCTCATCACACAATTATTTGTCCTGGGTGGGAAACGAATTTACGATTTATGGCTATGCAGTCAGGGTCACTAACCACTAGACCGAGAGGCCAGTATGTATTATAGATAAAGATATTTAGACACGCTAATCTTTGAAATTACAAATTGGATAGAGCATTCATTGAAGAGGGTTATAGGCTTTGTAACATCACGCTAAGCAACCCCAAACCTACCTTGGGAGTGGAGCAGAGATCATAATCACGGGTACTAATGCGGGGAACGACTAGTTAAGGATATACGATTGTATTCACGTGTGTATCTCGGGGAAGCCCAAAGCACGTGAATACAATTACATATATATCTTAAATAACTATAAACACCACACACGGCACTATTTATTGTTATATATGGGCCAACTTGTCAGTAGTTACATAATTTACAGAGTAAAATAGATAATTTTATATCTTTTAGATTATGCACGTACAACAGTACTAACATAAATGTAATATTTTATAAATTTACTTGATGTGAGTATATGTACGTCAATTGATTTTTTCTTACGTATTTATAAAACCACAATCAAGGCCAAACCAACACATTTGTAAAGGAAATATAGTTACCTAGATAGGTACTAACAATCATTACAATGTAACAGTCATGGGCATAATCATAAACTTTAGAAAGTGTCCTTAGAGTTTCTTGCCTGTTCTTCTCCACTGGATCTACGAATTGGAACAGGCAACTAGCTTCACGACTGACTTAGTCTGACTGACTACTACTCCTGACAATTCAAAAATACCCATAGTGGTTTAATTGAAATAAATGATTTTGATTTGATTTGATTTGAATTAAAATTTAAAACATCCCCGACTAGAAAATCCCTTCAACGATTAGAAAAGATCTGATGATCTTCGAACGGCTGAACAGATTTTCTTGAATTATATCTAAGAGTACTCTCGTTCAAGTCACCTTTCAAACAAAAAAAAAACGTACTTGGATCGGTCCATTCGTTTCGGAGCTACGATACCACAGACAGATACACAGACCCACAGACACGTCAAACTTATACCCCCCTTTTTGCGTCGGAAGTAAAAAAGGAAACTTTCATTTGCACAGATACTTTAATTTTAGATATTTAAATGCTAAATTACTAAACAAGAATAAAAACTTTCGTGAGTGGTATTCATATAACTAAAGATATACGGTTTTACTCAAGTGTGTATTTCGGGGATGGCTAGACAGCCAGGATCCAATTCGAGTCCAGAACTAGAGAGTTCCAGACCCGAGGGGGATCCTTTATCAAGCAGTTAAGCAACCTTGTCCCTTATACCCTCGGTATCACAGTAAACTCCAAGAGTGTAATATGTACATACACCAAGTTGACTTAATCCGTATATCTTTAATACTCAAATTGTTGAAATACCCCAGGGATTTCATTTTATTAACAATGGCGCCCTTGAGACTAAATGTTTCGGTGCTAGTTTAAAAAGAATCAGACATTGCTATGTTTTAGATGTGTGATTCGGGACTTAATCGCGATAATATTTAAAAGGTACAATACCTCTTGGTTACCCGACGTTTCAAATTGCACCGATCGTGGTCACGAGTGGACCGTTCCCCATAGCAAAAGTCACAAACGTGCCTAAAGAAGTTTTCACTTCAAAAAATAATAGGATTTTGAAGAGTTTACAGCGCCTCTCATTTACAGATGCCTATTGGTTCGTACTTTTAAACTGGCATCTTTTAAAGAGTCCTCAACAGTTTATTACTCTTTGTGTCGTTACTCTGTATTTATTTCTACTTCTTACCACTTTGCAGATAACCATTAGAAGCGATACATATAAACCCACCCAGAATATTGATGAAATAATAACAGCGCTAAGGAGGGTTGTTCTGCATGTCATCATCATTATTAACATGAACCTATCGCCTATAAAAATAAATAAATAAATTACAAAATAGGGAAGTAGCATAATTTCCTGCAAGAGTGCAGGCGCTTACTCAGGGGAAGTAGTAAACTTCAGTAAAAATGCTCAGTACAATGATCATGCTGTAGATATCCGGGGGCCGGTGCGCAGAATGCAAAATTGAGGTATCAGTTGAGTTATCAATAAAATTAAAATGTATTTAGGAACTTTGATCCAATACTATATTAACATCGAAGTCATATTTGGGTTAGACATTTTTCACTCGATTGAATCATTTGCGAGATGGCGGTTGCGCCAACTTCAGGCCGGTCAATAAGTTTGGAGAGTACTGTATATAAATTGAATGATTGACACTGACAGGAATAATTCCAGAGTGCGAAAGTTGTTAAAAAAATATATTCAGCCAGCTCTGATAGTACAATAAGAAACTTAAAATTAAATAAGATAATATAATCATCTTTTAAATTCTGTTACAGAATAGGTCTGCAAGCTATTTTATGCATGAAACGACATTTTGAGTGTTTGAATACGACTTAAAGTCTTTTCAAAGAAATTAGATACTGACAAAGAATACACACATACTAAACCTAAGTAGGTCAAGCCTTTCTTTAGTTCCTTGAACCATCGACAATAATATACTTTTGAACTTAGCACTCATTATAAAACTAGGCGAGTGTAAACTGCTTAGTTGGAATCGTGTCTATTGTCTATGAATAAAATACAGCTTTTTTGGCAGCTTAATTTGTTTTTAATGTGACAGTAATTTCGTTTTATAGTCATATGGTCATGGGATGTTTTTTATTAAATAAAAGTAGACCATAAACGTTTGCAGTACATTTGAGAGTATTTAAAATGTTTTATTATGGTACTTACTATTTATTATACTCCCAATTGCTTTACATATTGCATGATGGGTATTGTCTCGAGATTTTATTAGCTCCATAACTTGTAAATCGTAGGACCCAAGCGACAGAATCGTCTCCAACTAATGTGATGGTCTATTTATGTATGGCATGTTGTAGGCTCTCATAGTGATAATATTACCACCGCAAAAGGAGCATTTTAAACAAACCAATTTTTTATTAAACATGAATCAACTGTTTGCATGCGTATTACATTAAGGATATTAAGGATGAATGTGACGTAAATGGCCTTATTCCTGGTCTCCGTTATGAATTAGCAGCGGGCTGGGACGGTATTCCTCCTAATTTACTTCAAGTGTGCGCCCACTCTTTAGTCCCCCCTATAACACATATCTGTGCCGTTGAAACCGGTATCTTCCCAGTAGCATTTAAAAAGGCAATCGTACAGGGTGTATCTTCAAAAAAGGAGATAGAGACAGTGTCAATAAATTATAGACCGATATCTGTTGTGTCTTCGCTATCTAAAGTCTTAGACAAAATACTGAAAATAAGATTGATGAACTTTTTAACAAAGGAGAATATTTTAGCTCGTTATTAGTACGACTTTAGAAATGCTAATTCCACAGAAGACGCCGTATCATGTTTAGTTGACAATATCATTGACAAGATGGATAATAAACAGAAATGTATCGGTATTTTTGACACTGCCTCTATTCCCCACCTAATTAATAAAATGGAGAAATTGGGCATTCGAGGACATTCCTTACAATTTTTAAAAGTTATCTTAATAACAGAATGCAGTGTGTTAAGATAGAGTCATCCATTAGTAAATATCTTCCCCTTAGTTACGATGTTCCACAGGGCTCAATTCACTCTGTAACCTGTCCATTCCAAAATGCTCCATCTACACCTACACAGACGACACAGCAATACTTATTCACGGTTCCAACTGGCCTGTGACGCTTCCTAATCCCGATATGTTTAAGCTGAGAGCTCATAATTGTCAACCCACCATGGATCTATCCTGTAACTGTGCCACCGTAAATAGAACCGATAATATAAGATACCTTGGCGTGTTCATTGACAATCATTTAAACTGGCATGTGCATATAAGTACGATGACCTCCCGTGCCCGCAAGCTTATATGCCTGTTTAAAAAACTGCGTCACTCAGCAATACAAGACACTCTTACAACGATATACTACTCAATCTGCACGTCCATCGTGGCTTATTGTATATCCGTTTAGGGAGGTCCTGTCAAGACGGTCTTACTACAGCTTGAAAGGGCAGAGCGGTCCTAAAGGTCATGATGTGCAAACTCTTTAGATATCCCACCACTCTGTTATATTCTGATTGCAGGGTTCTTACAGTTTGTAAAATTGATGTACTCTAAACAGTACTGCGTAAACACAACAGTCTTCAATATGATCCAGAAAGTGCCCACGAAGATCTTATAAAGTCTATGATACTGTCACTTTCAGAAGTGCCCTCGCCAAGAGACAGTTCTTTTCGTGTCCTTGCAGGTCATCATTTCATTTAATTCTAATATATCTATATAACACCTTAAACAAACATTGCCAGATTCATCAACCTATTAAAAGAGAATGTAAAACCAAAATAGTGAACTGGCTACTTCAACAGAATTGCGATGAAACCGACGCATTGATTAGGCTCACTGTTCTATAACACTGCGGTTGTGTGATGGCCATACTGTAATACATGCATGCAACACACACTCATACACACACACACACACACACACACACACACACACACACACACACACACACAGAGAGAGAGACGCACACAGAAGCACACACACACACGCGCGCACACGTACATACACGTCTTATCATAAGTCATCATTGAGAGAGGAACTGGTACCCGTAACACAAGTTAAATCTAACTACGGGTACCAGGGCCCTACTGCATTAGTTTCTAAGTAATGTTGTTATGATAATATGTATGTATGCACTGTACCACTATTATGTAGTAATACAATATTATTTTAATTATAAGCACAAAATCTCAAATACAGAACCGATGAGGAGGTAAGGTATTAAGGTCAACGGCCATGGCTTATGGGGGTAAGAGAGACAAAGAAGCCAGGAAAACCCGCGAACCAGGTTGTGAGCAACAATGAAGTGTTTAGTAACATGGACATTACCTTTTACGTAGTAATTGGGTATTTTATTATACGAAATAAAGACTGCTGCTTACCAGTCTGATCGTTGCTCCGGTGTCAAAGAGCTGTAGTTGTAGTGTGTATTTTTTATACAAGCAAGTTGGCTAAAAAGGACCAAGGACAGATGTCAAGTACTTACTCACTTGTGCCTATAAATACATGCACCTTCAGAGGTGTTCCTTCGGTGCATGGTCAATCGTACCCCTCCCGACTCTTGTAATCAAACCACAATATTTTTGTATGGAATAAGTGAAGAGTTACACTACTATAGACTTCTTGTACTACTCATTCATACATACACAAACTCTCGCCTATATCCCTGAAGACCCCTTCGGGGATATTGGCAAAATTTGGGAGTTAAATACTCTTCTGCCTGGGTAGACAGAAGAGTATTTATAATTATAATTGAAGTAGCAACCCGGCCCGGTTTCGTACGGGTACAAATTATACACCTAAACCTTCCTCATGAATCACTCTGTCTATTAGTGAAAACTGCATGAAAATCCGTTCAACAGTTTTTCAGTTTATCGCGAACAGACAGACAGATGCGGCGGGGGACTTTGTTTTATAATATGTAGTGATAATAGGGGGCAAGCTTATTGCTGCCATCCGGGCACTTTGGGCATTAAAGATGGGAATATTGGGAGTATATTGAATTGGATTGGGGAGGGTAAGCTATAGCTCGCGAAGGTCAGGATCTCATACCTGTTTGTAACAGTAACTCCTTATTTTTTTATCTCTTATTGCACTAACAGTACTAATAAACGAAATATACATATATTTAAATAGTTATATTTTAATGAATCAACATCCTTTGATATAAATAGAATACTAAGAAGTCAATATAAACATTCTAATAGTAATGCGCACGTTTCTTTGAAATAATATGGGACAATATCCGTACTATAACAAAAAGGAGCCTTGAACGTTGTATTAAATCATCGCAGGCGAGGCCGCGAGCCGCGCGGGCGCACCTCCTGACGTCACACTCGCCACGTCACGCGACGTCACACCGGGTCAATACGCCAGGGTCAACGAACGACCGCCAGTTTATTTTGGCGCGCATCGAGTAAAAAAGCCAACGCCATTTTGTATTTCAAGTTTCGCAATGTGTCTTATTCAGTGGCAACTTTTTATTTGATAACTGCTCAATTAAAATTATACTTTTTATTGAAATTGATTGTTTCAACGAAACTTCTCTCGAATTTAAAGTTTAAATACTAAGTAACAAGTATAATGTATTACTAAGTGCAAATGGGTATTACGTCGGTGCGATGTGGTGTTGTGATGTCTTTTTTTCTTACATAATTACCTCCGAAAATAGAAGCAAACTGGTTTACCACCTTAAAATCGTTATTTAAGATTCTTATGCAAACGAAGTTGATGAACATATCACAAATAATTGCGAGCAAAAAAAGTCCTTGCAAAACTGGCCAAGCAAGATATGACATCATAATAGAAGTTGCAGTTTTTTTTATAGTCGCCGAAAATATTTGACCGGGCGTCGAACTCTCAGCCGTGAACAACCCTGACCATAGAATGGTGACGAAATGTGACGAAACGTGAATATTGTGACGTGTGACGAATCCTAATTATCATTGTCTACGTGATAAGGGAACAGTAGGCTTTTTTGATGTTTTGGAACTATTCCATTGTGAAATTCCCATCTTTAAATGCAAGTAGGTACTTGACTTTAATCAATTTAAAAAGAATGTACGTGAGGTCCCTGATAATCTTTTGTAAACCTTATAAACCTTTGGTTTATAGATGTATTATGTTGCATATATGTTTAAAATATATTTGACATACACATTGATTTATGTGTAATCAGCAGTTGATACAGAATAATTTGTCTTTAAATGGTAATTAATTTGTTTTGTAAGAGGTAAACTACAGCAAAATGTTTGGATGAATTGGAGCTAGTTTGTATTTCTATTGGTAAGGAAAATTAGTTTTGGAAAACCGGTTATTATCGGTTGTAATAAAAAAAAATCATCGCCACGTTGTCACTGACGTTCACCCGCCGCTGTTTCTCGGACTCTAGTAGCACATTTAGGTGACATTGAAGTTGCAGCAATGCTTTTGCCTGTAATCTTCAACTGTATAATGGTTTGTCAATGTAAATATTTTATCCGGACATTTTTTATACAACCAAGAATGACCCTTGCTGGCTGTACTCCCAACATCACTGACGTTACCCGCTTGCTGCCAACCGTATTTCCCGCTATATGAACTTTGGCAACCCTACACACTATCGGAAACACAAAAGAATAAAGAATAAAACAAGATTAAGTACTACGTAGCACTTGTTTGTCACAATTACGCGGAGATCGCTGTCTCACCAAATTTCGACGTCAACAAAAACGATCAATCATAATTTCTTTTTTTGGATATATCGAGCCATTTGCAGATGTGTGATTTTGGCAACACTTGTCCTCGTGTAAACTTACCGCAAATTTTACCTCTTGTTTCTAACACGCTTTAATTAGCTTCACTTTTAACTAACTATGAAAACAAATCTTGGAAGTAGATTTTAACGTACATTTAGTTGTCATATTCAAATAAAACTTTGTATGTGTGTATGCACAGAGGTTGGATTGTAGTTGATACTATAATATCTATATATACTATAATATCATCATATCAGCTCCAAGATGCCATCTTGGAGCTGATCTGATGATGAAGCCAATTGATACGATTCGCCATTAAAGAATGTCTTATTTTTAGTTTTACTAAATTACAATTATAACTAGCAAACATAGCATCTTCAATAATCATTAACATATTTCAATCAATTTACACAACATCTTAACAAATTATAAACCTAAACCTTCCTCATGAATCACTCTGTTTATTAGTGAAAACCGCATAAAAATACGTTCAGTAGTTTTTTTAGTTTATCGCGAACAGACAGACAGACGCGGCGGGGGACTTTGTTTTATAATATGTAATGATTGTTACGGGAGTGGGGAGTGGAAATACCTTTTGCTGTGCCCAATCTTGATCTAAACTACAATTATGCTAACGAACATTTAATACCATTTAATACCAACATACATTTAAGCCTATTATTGCTTAATATCTAAAGATCTAACTAACATAGTAGGTAAACATAAAAAACAATTAAAGTTGAAATTATATTCTATTATTATAAAATTATTCAGAACATTTGAGGGCAGTGACTTCCACTGACAATCATCAGAGGTAATGCCAAATATAACCAACGGCCTGTCGAGGTGAACCTTCCGTTTAAAATATTCAGATTCGAAAAAGGGGGTCAAAGTAAATTATAGCTTTTTTACAATATTACAGTATTTATCATTTCTTTATCATCATTTGACTAACAGACATATTCATTTTACTTTTGATTGCACAATCTTTTATAAGAGATGTTAAACACGCATTCGTGACATTTTTTCCGCTCTGCTCTTCAAATTAATTTGTTTGGCCTTAACTACATGAGAATTACTTAAGTAATCAGTATGTTCTGATTTGGAATCATGCTATCATCACACTAATATTATAAAGGCGAAAGTTCGTGAGTGTGTGTGTGTATGTTTGTGACTCTTTCACGCCAAAACTACTGAACCGATTGCGATGAAACTTGGTATGTATATAGCTTAAGACCTTTTATCCTGATATTCCCACGGGATCGGGACTTACGCGGGTGAAACCGCGGGGCGCTGCTAGTAGTTTATAATTACACAAACAAAGCACGAAACATAATCGTTCTTATCTTGAAATTTGGTTATTAACGGTGCAAAAAATATTATGAATGAAGGGTATACAACATTATTGAGGAATTTTACATATACCGATAGCTACCCCTAGGTCACTAGGCAAACAATATCTTTAACAGTTGAATTTCTACTCCTATTTAGACCACTACGATAGAAATTGCAACATTTATATTTAATCTCACGGTGCAACCAAGTGCATTACGTTTTTAAACTTACATTTACGACCGCATTTCGATAGTGAACATAAGTATATTAATTTTAACCCAAAGTCCAAGCGCCTATAAAGATATTTTTTGACACCTACATTAAACTCAAGTTACTATGCACAGAGGTTCAATGTCCGACATTTATGACAATCTATGCACGTGATACGAAGTGATAAACACATAATATATACCATGATCTATTTACGCAATGTGTCTTCACCATCGAGTTCAACCGACAATAATGTCGGATTCAACCACGTGTACTATACAACCGTTTGCAAATTCATAAATTAAATAAAAATGTTTTATATTTGAACGTGCCTTAGGATAAAATATATTTTTATACAAGACTAACACTTCAAAGTTACTATTTTTTAAATACAGGACTCGCACCACGTTAGATAGGCCTCGTTCAATACTATTCCCTTGGTGGGACCGGACCATCTTAAATTATAAGATGTCCAAGCTACTTTGCTGTTTAGAAACCATCAAAAACATACCTAGATAGTTTTCTTCCAATTTTTAAACTTGTATTTATCAATTTCAGTTACTTCGAATCTTTAAGATACACGAACGGGGATCGAACTAGAACCAACCCCATAACACAGCTTTGAATGAAGTTTTTTGCTTTACTTTTCGTAAGACGTTATTTGGAACAAAATTTGTAGACTTACTTTTACAAAAAAAATAGGCAGTCATGGGACTGAAGTGAAAACTTAAACGAAACGACGAACTTAAAACGTCAAATTAGCAGGTTGGTGACATTAATTAACAAGGAGCTGACATAACTCAATGTTTAGATTAGCGCCCTCTAGTGGATCTATACATGTATTATTAGCGTGACGGTCACGAGTTCAGTGCTTTTTCCCCATAACAAAACTGCACAAACGTGCCTAATAGCTATATACTTGCATTTGAATAGAGGTCAACATCTTTTTGCTAGCATCTTTAACATAATTTACCGGTAATTCCTAATATCTCTAAAGATAATGGGCGTCCGGTTATTACCAAAGAATAAGTTCACTGAACTTTTAGAGTACTAGGCGAGTACCTACTCCTACAATAGATTCACCTTTAGCTTCACAGTGAGCTCATAAATATATTAGAGTTCAATACCATCCTACTAATATTATAAACGTGAAAGTTTGTGACGAACCGATTACGATGAAACTTGGTATGTAGATAGCTGGAGACCTGGATTAACACATAGGCTACTTTTTATCCCAATATTCCTATGGCACCAGGACTTACGCGGGGGAAACCGCGGGGTGCAGCTAGTATATGATATATATATATCCATAGGTTTCATACCTACGTGTTTTACACAGAACTTTTCGTGAGATTGATGGGTATGTCTGCATGATAGTTTTTATATTCAATATTACACGTAACAGTTCACAACAGCTACCTCTTTTTATACTAACACTTGGCTAATCTGCCTACATTAACTTTAAAGAAAACCAGCATGAAAAGTTAGTGAGAGATTTGTGTTTCTGATAGTCTCCCATAAGGTTCCCCAAAGCTAAATGACCCTAACAACCTGTACTAGACCCTAGCGGTCTGTTATAGCTTAACCTCTCTCACATTAAGTATGAAGATATCTGGATATAAAGAAATCTAGAAAATACATAAGTTCTTTGCTGCAGACATGAACGCTGGTAGCAGATCATTAAGTATATTGGCACAGGAATGAAATACTTCTGTAAATGATAACACACTCAAAAACATTTTTTGTGAACATTATGTAACCTCGCGCCTTGCTCCAGAGCTAACCTGTTGTAATAGTTGTAGCCTTGAAGAGAAGTAAATCTGTAAATGCATGAAGAAAAGAGAAAGAAAGCATCAAAAATGGAATCCTGTTAATCTCCCTTTTATTTTTATTAGCGCAACCAACAACGGTTGGTAGATTGGTAAGTTAGTAGACTTATCGTCGTACATTAAAAGATCTAATTTTTTTATGTACATATAAATATACGACCAACGAGACAGCTACAATACTGCCTCGCAAATGAATCATAGTACAAGATAGGAAAGCGTTCGCTACAACATTTCCTAGCTCTTTAGTTCCGTGGCCGCTCCAATTTAGCGTTCATTCCCCCTCGCGATTTCTCCGTCACTTGTGGGGCAAACGTATTAACTATTCAGCCTTGTCTCGCATACGACAATACACTCTATGTTATGCTATTATTTTCGCTATTCAACCTGCTTTGCTTTCGTTCCTATAGTTTAGTAACTAGTCTATAGTTTAATGGTTTTTTAAGTGGGACAGATTAAAAATGTTGATCTTTTATGTGGGTTTGTGTCGTTTTCTTGATCAGAATATAAATTACTTAGGGTGGGGTGGTGAGGTAAATAGAAAATCACATTATTAGAAATACACGATAAGATAACCCAAAGCTGTTACAAATAGACTAAATTGAACGAAGGTGAAGCGTAGTTAACACACCTGCAAAAAGATGTTCAACTCAAACTACATAATAACCGGTTGTGAAATAAACATCTTTTTTTTTGCAATTCCTTTAAATCTTAATTAACTTTTTCATAAAAGACAATTAATATCTGTCAAATTAATGTTTTTTTTATATTATCTGTGTGTATTTTACATGTCAATCCATTTATTGCCACGAATCGTAAGTCCAAACCTGATATGCTGACTGCTATTAATGATCCAAAATAATATATTAGCTATTACGTGTTGTAAAAAGATTTTATTTATCTTCCCGCCCACCCAAAAGTTTGAGTTTTTTTTTGAGTATTCACTAGTTTAAGGTACTATGTAATTCGGTAAAGGAAATACAACTTTATGTCTTAAAAGTAATGTACATTTTTGGTAGTCCGTTCGTTGTCATTTACCCGCCTTTTAGCTTGAGGAAGGCAGAAATGTTTAAATGTCGCCATCGGGAAAGCCAAATTTCCTTTTAAAAGTAGCCAAGGTCAGTAATGATGAACTACCTTTGACGTTGTAAATCGTCATTGGTACCAAAAGCAACTAACCATAAAACAGACATGATGCCTTGCTTCTTTGAATAAAAGAAGGATTCCAAGTCAAAAGTCGTCAATCTCAAACTACCTTGATAAATTTTGATACACTTATACAAAATTATCCCATGCCTTTTGCAAATAGTGCGATATGGGGATGATCATACAATTTTTTTGTAAGATCAAACGAATGTCGTAATATTTTTTGTTTAATGTGTAGTGTAGTGTAGTGTAAATATTATCTAAGACAATCTTCTACCCCAACTGCTGACTGGTTGGAATTGGAAAGGCATGTATGTGACATCTGGAATAATGTAACTACCTTTCAAGTGGGGAAAGCATTTTTGTACTAAAGGCTTAAAATGTAAAACAATTTCTTAACTGGATTGAATATATTTAAGTTTGAAATCGAGTAGCAAGGCTTACTAACTCATTTGAACTAAATACAATAGTCTAGTGCTTGCCCGTGCGTTTATTAGTTATATTTAAATAGTCGTCGTCGTCGATTAGAAAATGTTTACACTAATTTATTAATATCGAATTAGTTTCAATATATTCTGGACTATGACTATGGTGTATGTGGACCACCGTAGCGGGCGGGGAAGGGGGGGGGGAAGGCTTTGTATCTTTTATCTCACCATGTCAGCTTTAGCTTGTATCTTCTAGATTAGATTACAGATTACAGGAGATGAGATAAGTAGATCTATTAATTATTAAATTAATCGTATGAATGTTGATGGGGCTATAACAGGCCTTTGAAGTATTTAGTTGACTTTACTCTCTTCACTATGCTATCGTACCGCTTTCATTGCCCTCCCCCATGCTCCTCAACTAAATGACAGGAAACCTGACCTTCACCTGGCAATGTCGACGGTCGTACGGACGTATCTAATTATATTTCTAATTAGGACGTTGGCCGCATGGAGACGTCTATTTTAAATTACATTTTTTCCGTAAATCTGTAGTTCATCAACATCACTTATGACTTGTTACTCATACAAACATTAGACGTAGCTCCTCAAGATTTTCCAAAAAAAGAAAAGACGAATTGAGAACTTTCCCCGTTTGGAAGTCGGTTAATTAAAGAATTGATTTCTCAATTAACTCATATAATAGGCTACTTAAATCTCTAAAAACATAAAACATAATAATAAATAAACTAAACATACTACTAACAGATGTATTACATATCCGCTATCAATATCGGTTGATAGAGGTCTTCATTACCAGCCGCGGGTTATCGACCTGTGCGTAAAGTTCGCTCTGCGCTCGCGCCCCACGTGGCGTCAAATGTTTGTTTATGTTTGTAAGCGCGGGAAAACGTTCATTGTGTTTTGTTTTATCGTAAATGTGATTGTTGTAAAACAAAGTTTATTATTCACTTTAGATTCTTTCTATATATATCTTATTTCTTATTCTACTTATATCGAAGTTTATTATCTCCGTACGTCATAATGAGTTAATGAGATAAAATAGTGTCAAGTGAACATCGTATGTTTACCAATCATATCTCTGTCTTTGTTTATCCACCTTTTGTTTATCGTGTGGAAACCCCGACGGGTCATCACCTCACCGGGGCTACTAGTCGGACTCAAACCGACTAAAACCAAACGGAGCTCCGTCACAAATGAGTCTATTGCAATGCAAGGGACTTGAATATACCCTAGGATCGAAGTCCCTGAGAACCCACACAGACCTTGGCCGCTTCTGAAACAGAAGGCAGCCACACCATTGCGTGCGGAGGTCCTTGTCTCCCTTCCGGTTTATAGAGACCGACGCGGATCACGTTCTCAGATCTGCTTCCGCTAGAGTCACTAACAGCCCCACCCGTTGCACCATGGAGGCCGGAGATCATTCTGCGCTCTCCGGCGACTGGTGCTTCTTCTTCGGCACTTCCCTCTCCCGTTCGATTTCCGCCGCCTCTTAAGCAGAGATCACTTCGTCACAAAAAGAAGCGGCGGATTCCCGCGTTATTTATTAACCTACCTAACCCTCTTCGACCCTAACCCTCAAGAACTCTACTCAAAACAAGAAAGACAACAAACACTATGCCATTAGTATTGTTTAAATCTAGTCTTAGACTTTTAAAACTTTCTTCGACGAGGAAATACATTAAATTTACTCAAATAACGTACCCAAAATTACCTCAAATTTCTATGGACTAAGAAGACTCTCCAAGACTCCTTAAGGTATGGAGAGTACGTAAGTAAGTAAGAAGAGTAAGGAGAATACGTATATCATTTTATGCTTTCAGCATTGCCACTCCTGAATTTGTTAGCCTTTGAAAGACTGGTTAAACGAACCCCACAGTTTTACATCACAGTTTGTAACAGATCAAATTCGATTCAAATAATATTTATATAAATACGTAACTTTTACACAAAGTGTTCCCAGACCACACACATACACATGTATTTAAAATGAAAATGAAAAATCATAGCAAAGTCAATAGTAAAGGTTCCGTGAATAGAATGCGAGTAAAAACAACATGTCTCCCATGCCTCTGAGTCCGTCAAATGGCTCTTAATTCGAGCCTGACATGTCCAATACCTTTACTGATCCGTTTCGTACATAAAAACAACGATAGTATGTGCTTTTCCAACATTTGAGTAGGGTGAAAGGGCTAAATAACATCCTTCTACATCTTTGTTTGCTTGCAATTTATTAATACTATTTTAAAAGGACAAAGCTTGCCGCTTGAACATATGAACAGCGATTCTAAATGTATTACATAGCTAGTATAGTTGACGCGCGGGTTCGCTCGCGTGTACATATTTATATATTTTGCGGGAAACCCATAAGATTTTTTGGTATATGTAACGTGGTTAACATTCATATCTTTAGTAAAGTGCTGTTATCATATTACAAACAGACACTTTTATTTATTTGTATAGATCGCACGGACTTTGATTTTTCTTTTACTGCTGGATAGCAGTACTTATTACCATTCATACTATTATTGTAGAACACTGATAAAATAAAATTAACTGCACCTTTGGCATAGCATGGCGCAATTTATTTCTGTTATTCAAAGTTTTTATTAAAAAAAAAACATTTCGTTGAGTGACGTGCGCCATGGATTTTGAGAGCAACTAGTTCCGATATAATTTATATTAATTTTATTAACAAAAAGCACATGTACTTTCGTCTGTGGTTGAAGCGGAAAGTTTTTGAGGTAGCAAACTATTATTTCAAATAAAGTTATTATTTTAAAAGATGATGCTTATAGACCGGGAACGACGTTTATTATATAAATGGACGTTACCTTGGTCCATTATATCCTTTATTAGGCCTTTTCAATACTCAAATCAAATCAAATCAAATCGTTAATTTGTGATACATGAGTTACACACAGATGTTCATTACATAATTATATAGTTAATAATGTTCATTCCATGATCAGCCACTTTGGCATACAAACTATTTAATAATATAATGAAAATATGATTTTAAAACTATAATAATTAGATATAAATTCATTGAAAATGATATATAAATTATATTGTTACTATTAGTTATGACACTTATGATGACAGACACAAGACAACCAACAACAGTCAATAAAATTATCGTCAAGAGGACATGAAACATTTAAAAAATTCTAGTAGATAAAAATTCAACAACAGAGTAATAACAATTTTCTATAAGAAATAGGAACAATTTATTTTTAAAGACATGAATATTGTCACATTCTTTTATGTTATTTGGAAGGTTATTGTAGATCCTTGTGGCCATAGCAAACACACTTTTCTCAAAGAGGGTAGTTCTATACTGACACGTAAGGTTATTATACAAGTGACTTCTATTTCGCGATTTAAGCTCTAATGTAAATAGTGATGGATGATGTCTAATAAACAAAACCATTTAAAAAATACCTTACAACTGTCAGTTGTTTTGAGACCACACATACTGATAAAGCTACTTGACATGAAATGGAATTTAAAAAAAAGTGTTTTTTTTTTATTTATGGAAATGTTTGAGTAAAGATTATTATTTGGTAAAAGTTATCTTAGATTTATTAAAAAAACAAAAACAACTCACCATAACCACATAATATATTATGTGTCTAGCATTAAAATTGAACGGTCGACAACATCTCCCTCTACCTTACAACCACACATAGTATTCCTTTAGAAGATGTGTGCCGGGTTCGACGGCCGAGAACACGTGGCGCGAGCAACACCCTGGCCGCTTGCAAAAACACAGGGAACACGGCACTGAATCACTGCCAACCGAAGGAGGGAACAGGGTTGGCAGATGATAGAAAATCTAAATCCATTTAAATTGAATACAACAACTCTCTGTTAAATTATTAGTTCAAGTTTAGTGCCTTTTAATTTTGAAAACTCTCGACAGCCGTAGGCTCGATCTTAAAATGGAATAATCATTTTCGTGCCCTAATTATATGTTTATAAAATTGACCACGGCACAGAATTGTCAACTATAACAATCCAGATCTACTTTTTTTGCTGCTTTTAACGTATTCAATAATATTTTTTTTAAGTATTATCGGGTTGTTTTAGAATAAATATTTGTTTAATATAAAGTCATCTTAACTTTCTTTAAGACACATCGAATAGGATTTATAAAATCAGACAGATGGTAGGCATTAAATTGGGGACGTATTTTTTTATCATCGATTTGATTTTTTATTCGACTTGCGAGCGACTTTTGGAGAGTCCATGCTAGCCTTATGGGTTCAATTTTTTTTGAGACGTCTTTCTACTTATAGTAGGCACTAAACAGTTAAGTCATACTCTATCCAAACATCTAAACTAATATTATAAATAGACAACATTTGTGTATATGTTTGTAATGTTTTTACATAAAAACTACTGGACCGATTGCGATGAAACTTGGTATGTAGATAGCTGGAGACCTGGATTAACGCATAGGCATACTTTTTATCTCGACATTCCCACGGCATCGGGACTTTACGCGGGTGAAACCGCGAGGCGCTGCTACTTTTTAATAATCTAAGACAATATTTTTACTAAAAACAGGTCTCAACCCTATTCCTATACCGCTCGTGGGCTAATGAATAGTATTTATGTAATGAGAATAGGAAACACATTGTCTGTCTAACGCTGCTCAATTATAATTATAAACTTCATTATTTTCACTGCCGAGTAAAAACGGAACAAGTAGCAGACATTACTAGAGGACAAAACGCTGTCATCAACATCATCATCATCACATAAATCTAATGTTGGGTATAGGCCCTTTTTCTGTAGCATGAACCCTCAGGGTCTTGTGTTAGTCGCATCTAATGTGATAAACCAGCTCTTGACTTGTATAATATGAAAAGAGGAGCAGGAAGGGATTAGATAGAGCATAGCAGAATTCTGGTCAAATCGGAATTCGAGTCTTGCCAGTGGGGAAATACCAATATCGTATAGAAGACTGATTTATAAGCAATGCTTTTATAACTGCATCATCTACACAGCCGCATTTTGCTTTACGAACCAGAACCTTTACATATGCATCACATTATTCTGTGTTTGCGTGTAATTTATCTAAAATATGTATGTATTTAGATATATATAAGTATGTTTATCAGCAGTCTGGTTACCGTAGTACAAGCTCTGCCTACCTTGGAATCAGACGGCCGTGTGTGAGATGTGTCAAGTTATTTTTATTTTTATTTTGAATTGTTATGCAATCGATCAACGATTTCTATGCCAGGATACCCTTAAATAAATAGGAATACGTATGAAGAATTAATTAAATATATATATATTTACAAAGGTTTTCTTCTTTAAATTCCCAAACAGCTACCGTTCCTTTCTGTTGCTATCAGGTTTACGGCTATGCTAAAGGGAAGTCGGTGTCTGACTGCTGCATAATCATGAGATGGTAAACCATGCCGTCGGCTAGTCTATGTAAACCTTTATTGTCAGAATCAGGAAAAGTAATGGGTACATTGCAACTTATAATAAGATTAGTCAACAAGAGAAGCCGCAAATAACAGATAACTGAATGCTTACAGTTCACTGCAAATAACTTGCAAATTGCTCTTACCTAACATTAGTTATTGTGTGCCTACAGTACGACATATCAACTAGGTATAATAGCAGATTTAAATTTACACTATTGGTGCTCGCACGCGGCTTCGCCATAACTCTATTTGGTTTTAAGACGTTTTAAGATAATTTTACATATAAACATACATTTTTTTATGGTATAGGGATAAACGAGCAGACAGGTCACCTGAGGGTAAATGACTGCCACCGCCCATGGGCACCTGCAACTCAAGAGTCACAAGTGCGTTGTCAGCCTTTAAGGTGGGAGGAGAGAGGGCAAGAGCGGAAAGAGGGGGAGAGCGAAGAGTTAGGGCCTCCGGTAACCACACGGCAGTGAAGCAATGCAAGCATCGCTTCACTGCCGGTTGGCCGTGGTATCACTTCGGTCGAGCCGGCCAATACACGCCGAAGCATGGCTCTCCCACGCACAAGACACCACGTACATTCACGCCTACATCCCCGAAAGGGCAGGCAGGGACGTATTCAAAAACCAAATTTTGCCAACTATATATGATCATTGTCGCCAACCGGACACTTTAGTATTAAAGATGGAAAAATTGGACGTATATTGAAAGGGAAAGATATGTATGTAAGAAGGGAAGGCCAACAATGGAAAGCAATATCCCATTGCTTTAACGCATGGAGTGGGGGGTGTAATTTCCTCGAGGAGGGAGCAGATCAGAGGAGTCGCATACCTGTAACTGGCTGTTCCCTGAAAGTCCGAACTCTCATCTCCCTCATCGCTATCATTATTGAATAAAAAAGGAGTTCAAGGCACAGTATCTAGTTATAACTAGCAGTGCTCGCGCGGCTAGCTCGGGTGTACATATTTATATATTTCGCGCGGAACCCTAATTATTTTTCAGAAATAAAAGTAGCCTAAGTTACTCCTTAGGTATAACACCAGCTGTCTGCCAGTGAAAGTCCTGTAGAAATTAACAGGTGAACAAACAGAGAGACAGAAAAAAAATATTAAAAACTAATTTTTAAATATAGGTATCGTGCAAATAACTGTACTTATGAGCTTAAAAAACTATTATTTTGACATTACAAACAGACACTTCAATTTTATTTATTTGTATTGATGATGATATATAGAATAAATATGAGTCCAAATGAAGGATACACAGAATAAAACGTTCAGAAATTCTGAATTGTAAATTATTAGAAGAATATATTTATGACTTGGATCAGATCTGAACTCCGGTCAGTATGCGTAAAATACAATTATATTTTCAAAGTTGCGGACAATAGCGGTTGTTCAAACTTCGACATGGCCGCTCCCAAAGTGGGTACACTATTTGTGAAATTGAAATGCATAAATGCACAATGCACATTTGTGAAAATGAAAAATTAAAGTTCCGCGGCATAAATTGAAAATTGTACAAATTGGTACAATTCCCGGTGCGAGGAAAATTGTTATAGGGTTATTCTGTTACGAAATTCTATGCACAGATTTCGGAAAAATGCCTGATAAGCGGCAATAGACTCCTTTATGCGAGAATAAAAATATATCAAGCTTGATATGTTCATGTAATACATATCCGGCCACCATTTCGACGATATATAAATTACTCAATATTAGGATTAGATTGGATAAAGTGGAATATACTAATATCGTTACCTGATCTTATTATTTGTATTACGCTATCACTAAGTCAAAAACTTTTTTTGCGGTTATTTGTTGTTTACATAATCGGGTAGTTCCCTATACTTAAACTAAATTGTTTAACAGTCCTCAAGAAATAAAAAGCTACATTCGTTACTGTTTTCAAGTTTCTTATTATTTTCTAATTGTTAAACTAAGTATTAAAGTAAATGATTTTGCAATAGTTAAGTATGACGTCATAAGTGTCATAACTCATTAATTATCTCATAGAAATTTGTTCAGAACGTTTTTTTACGTTAATTAAAGAATTTGATTTGACAGTGTACGATGTTGGAATTAACACATATCAATAAACCTATGATAGCTAGTTTATATTCCCACTACTATGACTCCAGTACACCAGGATCAATAACAGTGATCCAAAACAAACTCAGAACATGATACCTAACTTACAGGTAAATTTAAGGCATATGATATTACCAATCTAACCCAAACAACAATCCACTTGCCTCCTTTAAGAAGCCGGTGACAACTGAGTAAAAACCGTAAACAGAAAACACCACTCATTTTCTAAGGATCAATGACAGTGATCCAAAAAAAACTTCGAGCATGATACTTATCTTAGAGGTAAATTTGAGACATTGGACATTACCAATCTAACCCAAACAACAATCCACTGCCTCCGTTAAGAAACCGTAGACAACAGAGTAATAACAACAGGAAAACGCGCTAAACAGAAAACACCACTAATTTTTAAGTGACTTTTGATTGCTAAGGATATATGGTAGATATGCCGAAACACACAAAAATTGACCCTAGAACATACAAACTCCGTCCAATATACTAATTCAGATGTTAATTTAGAATTAGGTTTTTTTTTCTGAAGACTGCAGACTATAGATTTAAATAGATCCTAGAGCCGCCAGACCTTACTTATTTTCTACCGAACAGGCGATCTTAATCTAAACTTACCGTTCGCTAATGCAAAAAGAGTTTATTCGAACTCTAGTTTTTTTTTTTTTTTATTAATACAGTTTAATAAAACTGAATTCATTTAGAACAGAAATTGATCCTTTTTGTGTAATTAACACTTAACAATATTTTATAAACATGTATTTTGTAGAAAAATGTAATTAATATCATGTGATAGTCGATAGAAGATAGTAAGCATTTTGTGGATGTCTATGTTCAGCGGGAGAGTAGTAGAAGGATGACATATAAGTCATAAGTTTCAAGTTTGGTGTCATATTCTAAAATCAGGATATCATTTGATATACTTTTGAAGCGTCAAGCTTATGGCCGCGGCTTCCCACCTTAAGGATGTTGAGTACTAGCACCTACAGTTACCATCTTTTCAGTTTTTTTTTCATGATAAAAAGTGGCCTATATGTCCTTCACCAGGTACTGTGCTACTTCTTTGTCAAATGTCACAACCACCGCTTCAGAAGTTTACCAGCGAAAAGGTAAGGGAAAGACAGAGTTAGACCCACATCCTACTAATATTATAAATGTGAAAGTTTGGATGGATGGATGGATGTTTGTTACTGTTTCACGCCAAAACTACTGAACCGATTGTAATGAAACTTGGTATGTAGATAGCTGGAGACCTGGATTAACATATAGGCTACTTTTTACCCCGATGTTCCCATGGGATCGGGACTTACGCGGGAAAAACCGCGAGGCGCTGCTAGTTTATAATAAAGTCTCAGGATGCATTTCATCATATTTCAAATCGTTAGTAAGATGTAATCTAATCTAATATTAGATTGTCAGGTAAGACTGGAAATGCCAGTGCACTCCGCTAATTACTGTGAATGATTTATTCATTTACTGTGAAAGTCATTGACCTATGGAATGCAGAATGAGATATTAAATAAGATATATATTTATAGATATTATTTTTATTTATATTTACTGAAACAAAAAGTACCAATATATTTGTATGTATAAGCTCTTTTTGTTTCGTTTGAAAATCATTAACATCGTTTCACAAATGAATATTAAATAACATACACAAAAACCTAAATAAATATAAGCCCATGTCTTCCTCTTAGAGTGAGTTATTAATGAAAATTATTCCAACATAAATAAATTTATTAAATATTTATGAATTGTCAATCAAGCAACAAGAACGATATGTGTTTTTTTACCTCCAAACTAAAAAAATACATTATGTACCTTATAACTATTAATATAATAGACTAAAATATTTAAATATACGTAGATTGACAATGAATAAATAAATAAATACAGATTATTTACATTCATGCGTCATAAAATTCTTCAGCGTCATTTCCAGAAAACTGGCAGAATTGTCACGTCGAATGGTAATGCTAAATAAAACAGGTATTCAGGATCCTCCCCTCACCCTTAGCTATATAACCCCATTCACAGCAACAGACAGGGATGAACCTTACCACGATAGACAGGAAATGCTAACTGAACTCTATGTAGAACTTTTAAATACAATTTTTACTAACGTCATTTGATTGATCAAAATTTTAAATAAATATACCCTCCTTCATAAATGCAAATATTGAAATGTCCCCTTGAATTAAATATTAGTTAATACATTTATTCAGTAAATTGATTTAAATTTTAAATTCTGCCACATTTACCAAAAAATTGCGACCGCTACTATATTCCAAAAAACGTATTTTATTCATTTATTTAGTTTATACATTACCTTAAACAATTTGAAATACACTTTAGGTTTTAATGTTCTAATCACAGTAATCTATTCATTTTTTAACACGCTTTGAATAGCTTTACTTGTAACCAACTATGTAAACACATCTCGGCAGTCAATTTTAACCTACCTACTTATAAATGTCATAACAGAATTACACTTTATACGTATATTGTGAGGTTTGAACCTCTTTTGAACCTTGCGGGAAGCTGGCTGAAAATATAATATTTAATTTTTTTCGAAACTAGATTTGAATTTATATAAATCACTAGAAAAAAAGGAGAGAAGCAGCTCGGCGTGCAGTCAGGGTGGACGGCTGTCAAGTTGCTGGACCACATCTTTGAAGCTATTATATAGTGAATGTTTTTATTGTAACTAGTGCAGTTCTTAACATAAATAGTAATTCTTCCTATAGCTTCTTTCAATTCCACCATCTCCTCTGAAACACCCGATATAATTTGGTCTCAGCCAAACGAGGCCTTACAATATTACATAATTAAGATGACAATACGTGACAATACTATTATTTGTTATTTTGAAGGTGACCTGATGATAGGCTACTAGTAAACTCCGCGAGTTTCGGCACATATGATTCGTTTTGACGATTCCAAGAGATTAAGCTAGTAACAATGGTCTGATGACAAAGCCAGGAGATGGATAGTGTAACTCGTGTTTTTTAGTTTTACTTCTACTACTAAGGTATGATTCTTACTTATTAAGAAACTCTATAAGTAACCAATATGGAATATCGCAAGTCTTAAGCCAGTCACGCCCTACGAGTTTTTCGCCGCAAGTCAAAAACTCTCAGGCATAATGTCGCGCCGCAGCGTTGTTGTATGGGGTTTCATTCAATGCTACTGTACGCACTTGACGGTAACATCGCTGTAGCATCACAGAACAAGTTAAATCTCTTGCTGCATTTCCTTACCCTTAAAGTAGTCCTTATCTTACAGAATCAAATCAATCAAGGAGTTTCAATCACGTGAGGTGTAGACCTCATATATATAAAGTAGCCATGTCGGATCTTGAAGAATCGTATCGTATCCTATCTTAAGATACAGCGCTGTTCTGTGGTTAATATTTAGTTCCGAATTATAAACGTCATTGATTTGTTTTAATTTCAATATTAAAAATTGTATGATTAATTTAGGTAACAAATTCATACGAGAACTTACATTGTTGACAAATTTCTGAAATTCAAGCGCCATCTCGGGAACAGTATCTTTTTCCTGGATTAGAGGTGTAAGAGATCGCAGACTGCGATAAGACCGCCCATTGTACTGATACTTTATATTCAATTTCTAGTTTCTACAATACTTTTTTGGTGTGCAATAAAGAGTACTTATCTATCTACCTATCTAACACTATATACTTTTATGTAGCCCTGGTAAGGTCATACACCTTACTAGGGCTACATAAAAGTATAATAAGAGCAGTTAAAGAGACAATAGACACCAGAGATAACTACAGAACTTCGATATCGCCTAGTACATGGGTCGTGGAGATCTGATCGCAGTCGTTTCACGTAAAATATCCAAGTTCGACCGTTTCGTAGTTAGACTGAAAGCCGACCCCGACTTAGTTGGGAAAAGGCGCCGAGAATGATGTTGAGCAGTTAAAGAGTGAAACTGTAACAAACAACCTGACATTTGCATTTATAATATTGGTTAAGAAGTTACAGGAGGTCGGGTTCAGAGGATCTCCGCTGGAATTGGTTACAGGACGCAATTCTCTGGAGCTATCGAATTGGAGTCTCTCGATTTTTTTAGTAACACTATTCTATAGAATGATAAAACTGCAGTTAGATAGAACTACAGGTACAGCTAGTTTTTGCCTGTGAGTGTGATCAGCCGAGCTCCAAGTGAGTTTGCTTACCAAATAACTTGTATGAAATAGTCTCTTATTTTCTTTGTCCAACCCTCTTAACTGAGGTCGGGTCTCCTTGTACTTCTGAGCCAGAGAGCTCTGTTCTGGCTTGTCTTTGATTATTTTAAACATAAACAGATTATGTTGTGCTTATCATTTCTGGGCAAAGGGGCTCGATTATGTAAAATATGTCCCCACCACGTCTGTCTGTCTGTTCGCGAAAAACTCAAAAACTACTGAACGAATTTTCATACACTTTTCACCAATAGATAGCGATTCATGAGGGAAGTTTAGGTGTATAATTTATTAAGGTTTTATGTAAATTGGTTGAAATCAGATGATGAAGTTGTCTCTGCTACCCGTGCGAAGCCGGGCGGGTCGCTAGTTTTGTATAAAATGTTAAGAATATGGGTTTAACACATGTTAGTTCAAATACGACAAATATAACATGGATCTAGTATTCGTAAGCAAACCTCAAGACGGCTGTAATAGTTTAAATTACGCGTCCCGGACTGACTTGTGACGTCATAATTTATATGTCAAAATATCATTAAATTGTGTGGATCGTATATCGTTCCATAAAGAGTTTTTGCTCATAGACCATCATTGCCAAAACTAAGAATAAAAAGAGTTATGAATTTCTTCTAAACTAGCTCCCCCCTACATTTTTAAACACCACACACGTCTAGACAATATTTTTAACTTTCTAGTTCTTACAAAATGACTTCAAGGACATTTAATACGTTTTTAGCAAACCTTGAAGCCTGCCAAGTAGTCACAACATTGTTGATTCTAAAAGTAGGTGGTGACTGCAGTCGGATAGTTTGCAAGTGGATGCGATAGAAGCAACATGAATGACAATGCGACCTCGAACGAAAGTACTTTTACTATGCACACGCGTGACCAGGATATCATATGGAGCATAGAGTATATTCAGATAGAGAATTTTGCAATATTGCATTATATTCTCAGTTCCATAGTTGATGAAACAACTAAGTCAAACTCGAAAATCAAAATTGCTTGAAGTTTTTTTTATGGTATAGGAGTCAAACGAGCAGACGGGTCACCTGAATGTAAATGACTATCGCCGCCCATGGGCACCTGTAACTCAAGAGTAACAAGTGCGTTGCCGCCCTTTAAGGTGGGAATAGGGGGAGAGGGGGGAAGACGGGAGAGGGGATTGAGGGGAGGAGAGCGAGAGAGGGGAAGGACGGTAACCGCACTCACGCGGCGAAAAGCAATGCAAACTTTGTTTAACTGCCGGTTTTCTGTGAGGCCGTGGTATCGAGCGGACTCGAGCCGGTGCTTCAAAAATCAAAATTAAATTAAAATTTATTTGTATAATAGCTCTATAGACCCCTATATATATGGCTTGAACCCTTGGCATTGCGTAGAGATGTAAATTCACTCTGCATTCTCTATTGCTTGTCTTATGTGGAGTGCTCCGAAGAATTGTTCGGACTCATACCAGCCGCAGTTTTCCACCATCGATAACGTGACAATACGTTCATCCCTATCACTTGGATAAATGGCACTCCATCACTGCGCGCTTCTCAATAAACTATTTCCCCGCACAACCAATCTATGGAACAAATTGTCGTCTGCGGTATTTCCGGATCAATACGACCTTAAAATCATTCAAGAAAAGAGCGTATTTCCACCTCAAAGGCCGCTAACGCACTTGTGCCGCTTGACTTGTTCGTGTATATGGGCAGCGGTATTCACTTATCATCAGTTGACCCGTCTGCTCGTTTAAATCCTATACCGTAAACAAATAAAAAATATTACATCCCTAAATAGAGCTAAAAGATGGGGTTACTTGCTGACATGACTTGCTTGGGAGAAATGATACGTATCAAACAACAAAACCGACATATCTGGAAAACGTGATGACCATCGCGTCTTTAGCAACTGAAATGGTAACTTTACTTTTGTAGATGACCAATGAACTATTTGCATCATTTGATGTCAAGCACCCTAAGCTTTTTTAAAACACTAACTTTTCATATTTTTTTTAAATACTATTTTATTTTGCTATTAGAACGTGTTTGTTTTATATTTTTTTAAACGATAATTTATTTTCTTATTCTGTGTCTAGCATTGTCATCAGTATTTGCTACGTGTGCAGTTTTTCAAGTTAATCCGACGTCTTGAAGTTAATGAGAACCTCTTTGAAAGATTTCGTTATATATATAGATAGATATATACATAGATAGATACGGGTCAATGTAATATAAAACGTGTAAAAACAGAGATTATACATTATACCGATACTTCGACTATGTAAATAAGAATACATTTCAACGCTTGCCTAAAAACTCCTTACTGGTTTAAAAAACTATAGACATAGATATACGGACGCAATTTCTTTACAGTTTCATTAACCAACTACAAAAAAGAGAAAGGTTTTTAATTCGTCGCAAACATTTTCATATATATTCAGTCAGTAATTTACCATCAGCACGTTGTCTGGTTCCAATCATACTTTGTTTCTAACAGGGTTTCTAACATGTCCCACATATTTATGCTCAAAATCAGAATCATCAGAACCCTTGAGAAAATCATCAATGCATAAATGTGTATTAGCATGTGCGTCATATTATGTACTCGGAAAAGTCTTTGGACACCCTAAGGATTTACAACTAGCTAAGTTTCAAAGCACGTTTTCTACACATTGAAGTTGATTATACTCTAAAAAGGACAATTATTATAGTATTGTAGACTTTATTATACAATACTTAAGTCACAAAATATTATAATATACATAAAAAACAGGTTACCTTTTATTGTTAATAATTAATAACACTTAATGACAAAAGAAAGCCTCTAAATGTTTTATACTCTATGTTGCACATTAGCAGTTGGCATGGTGCCTGTGAGCGGACGCGACTTAGTCCACTGCACCATTGACCTGCAGCGTAGGGTAGCTATGAACACAGACCCCAGTTGATTGTATATCACCCTATTACCCTATATTTTAAACTTAACTCATATACGAACTTATGTATGAGTGCGATAGAAATAGAACCTTTAGAAGTTGATGACTTGTACTATATTTCTTTTTAAAAATTTTGTGAAACAAACATTCTAATCATGTCGCATTTGGTTACTATATCTCTCATCTAGTGGGTATTCTGAGGACTCAATATTTGATCTGTAATTAGTTTGACTCTGAAAATAGCACGCCCCTTGAACAACTTAGAATAAACTTACTCGGTATCAAACATTTATAATAACTTGAGACATCTCACACCGCGTGATCCCAAACTAGACAGTCTATACTATGGTAACTAGACTGCTGATAAACATACCTATGTCTTACTAAAACATACACATTACAGATAAAATACACCCAGACACACACAGATCGCGCTCATCACACAATTATGTGTCCTGGATGGGAATCGAACTCATGACCTCTAGCTCAGCAATCAGCATCACTAACCACTAGATCAACAGGCCAGTCACCGGTGGAGCAACATAAGATCAGAAAACGAACTACTAGCCAGGATATTTGGACTCAGATTAAGTATAATAGTGAAGCTATCTGGATAATGCAATGCGTTAACGGAATGGTTCTGAAAACTGCCGGGGCCACTCTGTAAACGATAGCAGCGTTAGTCTAAAGGTGGACTGTTTAAACCTTGTCCTGGACACTGGATGACATTGCCATCGTCCTGGAAAATGCCTGTACGGTTTTGTCAAGCTGTTATTATCATTCTCTTTATTATTTTTAAATATCTACAAAAATAAATATATTAAATAGTAGACGACCGACATCGGGTACAGGGACCAAGACACCGGTGGTTAGGTCTCTAAACCAGAGGAGAACTGTCTTCTGCATCAGTCCTTTGATCCTCTTGGCTGATCCATGAGCAGATATGACAATCGAAACGATGATCACCGAATCAACATTCCACATATCGACAATCTTATGAGACTAATCCAAATATTTGATACCACAGTATTACGGGCCACGGGCAAGTGAGCTTCGGAACCACTTAAGCCAAAGTTATTATTATTGGTGAATTATAGTTTCATGAAGAATCACACGTTTGCAAATAAGATAAGTTTGCAAACTGCAGAAGCTGCTTCCAGCGGGGAGCTAACAAGTATATAAACATACAGCTGAGCTGATCTCTGAGCTATATTGGTAGGCAAAAACACTCGATAGAAAAGATTCTCATAATCGTCAGACCAGGAGGTCTCACGATTATGGTTCATCTTGCTATTTGGAAAAAAACGTACCGCCAGAGGACACAGGAGAGCCGGGTGTTATGGCACACATTTTAAGAGGCATAAATCTAACTGTGGACTACAGTAGACTAATTGATTGATACTGCCATCGGCGTAGAAAAACGAAGCCAAATACTTTCCAGAAAGAAAGTGGTACAACTCCCTTTTGTGGGATGGCCTGTATTAATCAGCTCGGGCTCGTAGTTTTTATTATTTTTTATGTGCAAGGGTATTGATATATGTATTCCGGGCAAGATGAGACGAGATGATGATGGACAGATAATGAGACCAAAGAAACAAGTAAAGTATGGGAAGTCGGTCTAGTACCTTATTTTTAGAAGAGTTAGTAGCATTTCTCGATAAGATATAAAATATACAAAACATTAACAATGTGATAAACAAATTTTATTTTAATATTTACATTAATTTTGGAATTGTAAATAAAAAACACATCCAAAGGATAAAAATTATTTTATTATTTTTATAAACATCATGCTAAATGTGACCCCCACGATGATGGGTAGTTAAGTATATAAAATAGATAATGATAACTGATTGGTCCAAAACTGAAATGGGCAAAACTATTAAGAGTTTTTACAAATGGAAGAAATTAGTTACATGCAAGACATACAGCAAAATGAAACGGAATTTCTTACTTCAAAGAATATCGCGTTATCAACACTATTTATTTATATTCTAAGTAAAATTACTTTCAGCTTCATTAAATAATTTGTTCGATAATATTGTAATCATAGTGTTCCTACACCGTCTCTAGGCTAGGTGCGTTTGCGCCGTACTGCGCGCGCATAGCCAATGAGTGCTGAACGTGCGTGGAGTGCTAACGTTGATTGGCTGGTTGGCACCTTGACTGACCTCGAGTGAAATGTGATTATCCAAGTTCTAGTAATCCCATGACATAATCTAGATTATGTAAATTTGTTATATTGTATTAAATCTATACTGTTATGTAATTTGCTAAAATTTATGAGATATATTATGTACTGACAAGAATCACTTAACTTAAGGTTCTGGATCTTATAGAATCTCCCCAGGCCTTAGTAGATAAATGAGATTTATATAAACTTGGATAAAATTTAATTACATCGGGTAGACACGCTTAAGTTGAAACTGAGAAATAAGTAAGCAAATCGATTTTAAGTTTCTTAATGAGACCTGTGAGTCTGAAGGAAATCGAGATAGTAACTTGAACGAAAGCAAAGAAATTATCAAATTAAACATTTTAGTTTTTAAAGAAACGTTTAGGATAATACTGCAGTGAATGGCACTATTTTAAATGCAATTTGGCACCATCGATAGTATACACTCTTCTTATAGTGCGAAGGGCTCGTGGCTAAGTGGTAACCGGGTAGGTTAACCCATTACAAAGTTAAGTAATGCTAGCCAGGTCAGTCTAGGATGGGTGACCATTCTTAACACCTTGAGACCCCTCCGTGCCTCGGAGAGCACGTTAAACCGTCGGTCCCGGGTGCCATACAAACATCTGTGGCATTTGTTACGGGTAGTTGGAGCCCTAAAAAGTCCGACAACCTGGTCTAACTACAGAACTTCGATATCGCCTAGTAGGTACTTGGGTTGTTGAGGTCTGATGGCAGTCGCTTCACGTAAAATATCAAAGTTCGGCCGTATCGTAGTTAGATTGAAAGCCGACCCCAACTTAGTTGGGAAAAGGCGCGGAGGAGGATTATAGTGCGATGCCCTACACGCTCCGTTATTTTTATTTTTTTTTAATTTAAAACACTTCCTTCAGATACATTGACTTAACGCCGTAGGCATTTTCTACCAGTCAACCTTTGGGTGATGCGGAGATGTGTGTGGCAGGTGTAAAATTTAAATAAGAAGCATTGTAATTGATAAATGACATTTAGAAGAAAAAAAAAATACGACATAAGAGAATACACCCGTGTAACATCCGTTACACCTAAAGGTATCTGGTAGTTGAAAACGTTTAAAGTAGCTGGTGCGTCCTTTGCAATTTCTGAAAAACTGGCAAACCTATCCCTCAAGTCTTTGTAAAAAATGCCTCGACTCAGATATAATTGCAATAGAAATTCTAATCGTAAACAATGGGAATCAGTAATAATTAATTTGTAACGTAATTTATTTGTTACCGCTCCATGACCACGATTAGGAAGAAATTCATGATCGCTAGGATATTATAAGATAAGAATTAGGAAATTAAACCATGAAAGTACTCGATATTATTATTATTATATCGAGATATTTTATATTCCGGGTTCGGGTAAAAGTAATTCTTATGCTATGAAATTTTGAAAACACACGTATTCATAAATATTTACATTTCTTATATAATATTGAACCTGGCAGATTATTATAAATGTAATAGTGGTCAGATTAGCCTGTTCAGGGGTTAGAAAACCTATTAAAGTGCCATGTATACTAAACTATGAAGTCGTCCAATGACGCGGCGTTTACACTTTTTTATTTTTTAAATCTCTATCTTAATCTTTTACTTTTATAAAAAACATAGACATAACTCTGATATACAAATTGATTTTATTTTAATGGAGTAGGTACTTATAAAGCTAAGCTTATAAATTAGCAAATTTTATTACTGAGGCGCTTGGTTTGGTTGCAGCTACTCCCGCGTACAGTGGAACAAAAACCTGAATGAGAAATAAAATTATATATTAATATACATATACAACTAAAATCGGATGTTGTTCAGAAATACAAATATATTTTTAGTATGATAATATAGCACAAAAAATGTTTTCTCAAATTTGGGGAAGTTCCTAAACCCTACAGAAGACCGCGGTTTTCCATAATAATTAACCGTGTTTTCTAGTTGTGAATAGGCTTTCTATCACTCCGTGGTAGGGTCAGTTACATTACTAATATTGCGAGTATTTATTAGTATCAATACCATCAGGCGAACCGTCTCGGTATTTGGCAACTTAAGGTAAAAAAAGAACCTAAACAGAGTGAAATATAAAGTCGCTTTGTTTTAGTTGCGACGCATGTTCAGCGCCGATTCTCCGACGGAAGTGACGTTTTATCATGTTCTTAGTATATTCAAATGCGGTTACCGTCGACCGGCTGACATAATATTTCGTGAGATGATAAATTATTAAATAGGTAAAAAAAAGACATTGTTCTTCCTATGGCAGAAGTCTTATATTTATGTGCGATTATAAGGAGCTGGATGATGTAAGTAAATTGTTATGCTGTTTTTCTGTTAACAAACTGTCACTAGCAATGCTTAGTTAGAAACATATCCGGTAGACCACAACAGTCAGTAGACAGCAATATTACGGTGAGTCCTGCTACGCGTACTGTGACACAGGGAACATAGGGATGGTCTTACACACAAATTTTGGCAGTTTTTTTAATGAGACCTGTGGGTCTGAATCGTGTTATGTGAAACCTCTGCTTACTCTGCCTGTGCTGGTAACCTATTTCTCTTGATTGATTACTAAGCATTTTCCGTAATTTCACGTGCATTTATGGTCACTCCGCTCCTAAGTCCGTGATGTTATTACGCCTATAACCATCCTCATTAAATACTCTATCCAATACAAAAATAATTATTCAAATCTGACTGATTGTTTCAGAGATTAGCTCAAAAAAACAATCAAATACAAACCTCTTCTCTTCTACTCATGTCTGAATTATGTATGTAGTTCGCAATCTGGGTAATAAATATAGAAACAATGACGTACTAATGGATATGAAAGCGGAATCTGTTTTACTCTAAAACCAAATGTTAGTATAGCGAGGTGAAACTATTGTTTACAACACTCCATGTTTCCTGTGACATTTTAAAATCGTTACACGAAAGCATGCTTTTAAATACATTTTCATTGCACTTTCATACGCTGTAACGCGGGCCTAGGTATTTCCCTTCAACACAGCTAGACTTGCAAATTATTTTAAATACTTACAACATTAGTAGGGTCACCATGCGTTACGTAACTTGAACACTTACAATTAAATAAACTACCTTAATTATAAACTCTCCTTACCTACTTCACACCTTTCCCCACATATTTATTTCATACATAAATACGTATACTCACGCTTTTATTCCCGAAGGGGTCGGCAGAGGTGTATGAAACACCTAGTACATATACATGTTCTTATGCCAACAACTTTGGGAATTAAAAACGAGAAAATTGAAATTATATTCAGAGGGAAAGGTAGTTAAGAAGGGAAGGATACTGGAAGGAAATAGATAATGCTTGTGGCGAATTCCACATACAGTAAAAATAAACATACTCCAACATCATCTACAACCTAATAATCCTGCATTGCGCTATGAGAGTTCTCGCGCCGATTAGTATGTCTACAACTTCCCAACATCAACCGTTGGTATACTAACTTTTAAACTTTCGCGTTCCATGATATAATATTATCTACGTATGAACGGGAATTAACGCGATCACGAAAAGGTATTACATACCTCTGAATTGCCTGACGTTTCGACCAGGTTGCACTGGCCGTGGTCACAGGCTGACTGGCTCAGCGGTGCACGCCCTCCGTCGCCGACATCGTGAGGTAGAAGGTTCTTCATCCACCTCCACTTTTTTGATATTTTTGATATTTTCGTTTCGCCATGTACCGTCACATACTATACTAACAGTGTCCCTATTCTGTAAGCAAACCGATGTGGCCCTATTCTGGTGTTCACCCGACTGCGCATAAAAGCGAGGTGGCATGTTTTTTATCACTGGATTCCACGCTGTAGATAATTTGAAACCATCTTCCCGATTGAAAGTTTTGTGTTTTTTAATTTCAATCGCTTCACGTACAACTCTTGAGTAAAAGTGACGTTCCGTGGAGAGGACTTGCGTACGGTGAAATTCAATCCAGTGATTGGTGCCCGCTTCGAGTGCATGTTCTGCAATCGCTGATTTGCTAATCTGTCGGTTCTTCACAGCAGCGATGTGTTCTTTGACCCTTTCAGCAATAGTCCGCTTTGTTTGGCTTATGTAGGAACTACCACAGCTACAGTTTATTTTGTAGACACCTGGAGTTTGTAACGGCAAGACGTCCTTCGGTGTACCCACGATGTTTTGAACCTTTATGCCTGGTGTGTATACTGTCGGAATGGAGTATTTCTTTAATACGGAGCCGATCTTATCCGTTACTCCTTTCACATATGGCATGTAGGCTGGTTGTCTGTTCACCTCCGGATGCTTGCGTCTCATTGTCGGTTGCTTCCGTGTTCCATTCACCTGATATCCGTTACTTTTAAGTACCTCCTGAACATGATCCAGCTCTCGCTCCAAATGTTCAGGGTCACAAAGATCGTATGCTCTGTTCTTGAGTGAAGTCATAACAGACTGCAGGTGTCGGGGATGATGATGAGACGTGGCGTGTAGGTACCTATCCGTATGAGTAGGCTTGCGGTACACACAGTGCGACAAGGACCCATCTGACCTCGCGGTTACTTTGACATCTAAAAATGACAATGACCTATCCGCCTCCACCTCATATGTGAACCTTATCTTGGGGTGAATGGAGTTGAGGTGTTGCAAATATTGATCTACTTCCTGTTTATTTCCCTTGACGATACTAAAGATGTCATCCACGAATCGCTTCCAAAGCCTAACGGTCTTCGGGCCGAGACTCAACGCCTTCTCTTCAAAATGCTCCATCCAGATGTTGGCTAGTACAGGGGCTACAGGCCTACCCATTGCGACACCATCAATCTGAAGGTAATGTTGACCTTGGAAAAGGAAATAGTTGCCCTCTAGACAATGTTCAAGTAGATCAATATAATTGAACGGCAACTCGTGGTCTCTCAGCAGGTCTTTTACGACGTCCATACATTCTTTTATTGGAACATTGGTGTAAAGTGATTCCACGTCAAAGCTCACCATGACGTCATCAGGTTCCAACTTGAGATCTTTTATAATTTGTATGAAGTGCCGCGAGTCTTTCACAAAAGACGGTGTTTTGCCTACAAGTGGTTGCAATACTGACGCAACATGCTTCGCGAGATCGTAAGTAGGAGAGGCAATTTGACTTACAATAGGCCGCAGCGGCACGTTGGGCTTGTGTATTTTGGGCAGACCATATAATTTCGGTGGCTGATGTGACTTTGGTGCATAAAGTCTGTTGTACTCGTCTTCTGAAAATAGGTCCTCGTTATCCTGGATAAGAGATCGTATTCTACGCGTTACTCTGGCCGTGGGGTTATATGATACCGGTTTATAAACCTTATCGTCATCCAAAAGTTCAAGTACTTTACGTTGGTAATCAGTTGTACTCATCACTACAGTGGCGTTTCCCTTGTCGGCCTTAAGCACTAAAATATCCCGGTTATCCCTAATGTTTTTCAATGCTTGACGCTCTCCCATAGTGATATTACTAGCCGGAAGCTTTGATTTTCGTAATATTACCGCGACGTCCTGTCTAAGGATATCGGCATTATCACCTCGCCTGGTCGGAAGATCCTCCCTTTGTGTTGGAGGGACATAACACCCGTTCCTCCACATGCTTATACCGATGTATTGGGGACTCTAAGCAATTGGCTCCAGCAGGTCCAAGCAGCAATTAAATACCTGTACATCAAACTGGTGGTTACCTGGCTGTCATACATCTTTATGTCCAAAAACAACATGTCAGTAATAAACACTTTCTTACCTAACTGGCCTGTTGGTCTAGTGGTTAGTGACCCTGACTGCTGAGCCAGAAGTCGTGGGTTCGATTTCCACCCAGGACAAATTATTTTGCGATGAGCATGATTATTTGTTCTGTGTCTGGGTGTAGTTTATCTATAATATGTATGTACTTAGAAATATATAAGTATGTTTATCAGCAGTCTGGTTATCATAGTACAGGCTCTGCCTAGTTTGGGATCAGACGGCCGTGTGTGAGATGTGTGAAGTTAGTATTATTATTATATAGCTAACTTTTGTTATCTTATATTGTAACTGTCTATTAAAATATCTATGAATGTTAGTTTCTTTACAGTAATGTATGTCAAAAGCGCTATGGTGAACGTTGTCCTGCCGGAACGTAAAAAAATATTTGTCCTGTAACCCTATCGCAGCGCCATCTACGGGGCCCAATTGTAAATCTAAACTATTCTCGAATCCACCTAAAGACACGCAAAAAATTTCATTAAAATCTTTCCATCCGTTTAGAAGGAGTTCAGTAACATACACACGCACAGAAGAAATATAAATATAAAGAAGATATTACTAGAGAAATTATGTTCCAAACAGTACCTAATAACTTTAGCATAATATTCATGTAGCATGTATCTTTAGTGTTATTTTAATCTAGAAAATATTAATTAATAATAATATTTTTATGGTATTTTTTGTCCATTCATATCCACAGTAAACATCCTTCATAATACTTCCTTAGAATAGTATATATTATTATATTAATATGAAATTTTTAATATTCCAGTACAGTCTTGAGTTGGTCAGTCAACGTAAATCTAACCTTGGCCTAGAGCCATAGGTCTATTCTAATAAACAATTATGGTGACTAGAATAGCTGGTCAACGCCTTAGTATTCAGAAAGCTACTTCTGGTGGTTTATTACTCTATTACCATTCATAAGGCGAAATAAATGCGGTTGCTATAGATGTTTAATTTTACAGTGATGAAACTTTCTTAGAAACATGTTACAGGAGATTTGACAGCAGTTCAAATCAGCGCCATCTAACGATGACTAGCCAAACTAGGTAGTAACTACTGATCCTGCATCGCACGATGAAAGTTATCACGCCCGTACAGCTACCGCCCGCCTACATGACCGCTAGGCATGATTGCCTAGCTTGGTGGCTGGATCCTCTTTTTATGTCTTAGTATGTACTTCCACAACAAGAAAAATATATAGGCTAAGTTGAAATTCGTCGAAAATTGACAAATTTTAAGAATGACTATAAATTAAAAATTTAAAAAACCCCCGACACAAAATAATAACAAAAATGCCTTACATAATTTTGAAAAGAGCTCATACTCTTACATAGCTGGACCGATATTAACCAAACATAGCTAAGAACCACCGTTAGGAAACTGGCTTTCAAATGAAAAAAAAACCGCATCGAAATTGGTTAATCCGTTTGAGAGCTATGATGCTACAGACAGACACACACAGACATAGGCGTCAAACTTATAACACCCCTCTTTTTGCATCGGGGATTAAAAATCATTAACATTTTAAGTTGTCCGATATGACACATAAATGTTGGCAACACTATGTATATTAAGCGGATGTCCCACGTCGAATCGACGTGGACTGCATCGTCCAACATTCTATAACTCGTGAGAATGACACACTACTAAAGTCACCTATTTCTTTCACCACCCATTCCTATATAACACAAATCATTTATTCTAAAAATTTTAATAAATAAGGTTACGGAAGGAGACTTCAAAAAGGGTTCTCATTGAACTATTTTTTTCGTGTGTGTTAATTAATATATTAGCTAATTGTAAACGGATTTTAATGATTATTATTGCATTGGATAGGTAAAATATATCCTCAGAGTAGTCTAATAATATTTTTTAAATAGGTAAATTTTCCTGTGGATTAGTGGAACTAAGTTGAACGTTAATATTACTTTTTCCACAAATGATGATGACGTTTCTAGATTAAGTAACAAACTATATAACCATTAATAATTAAAAATAAAGGACAATCAAAATCATTGTCACAGCCCACGATATGAATAGTGATCGTAGCAGTCGCTTTTAGAACAATAAGCCATTTTGTTGACCAAATTCTTGGTTGTGTTTCGTTTTATTTATTATTTATGAGAGAGCTTCCATTAGTGTAGCAAAGCTCTCACCTCTCTATGCAAATCTGTCGCTGAGGTCGGGGATGTCTAATCTCTTAAGTCTCGTGTGCTGTTGTGCTCCTACTCCACTCAGAGCCAGTGTTAGCTCATTTGTGTGTTTTGCAAGTCTTTCCAGATGTCTTAGGCTGTGCTGTCTTATTCCTTGTTTTACTGTGCGTATATTGAGGTCTAGGTACATGTATTTGTTGCTAATACTTTGGGGTATATTTAACATGTTTATCAGTGCGTTGTTCTGAAATCTTCCTAAAATTTCGATGTTGCTGTTGCTTGCTGTGCCCCATAGTTAAATCGTATGTCCAGATTGGCTTAAGGATGGCTTTACAAACCATCATTTTGCTTTCGTTGCTTAGGTAGGAGTAGCGACCTGTTAGCCAATATATTATTATACTGCGGAGTTTACTGTCAAGTCGATTACGCTTGGTCCGAATATTCTTCACCCAGGTTAATCTCCGATTAAAGTGCAGATCCAGATATTTTGCGTGTTCTTTTTGTTGGATGTCTTCGTTGTATAATTTTACTGGTGGACAGATTTCTTTTCTGAGTGTAAAAGTTACATGAGTCGACTTTGTTTGATTTGCTTTAATTCTCCACTTGTTGAACTACTTATCTATATCGTTCAGATGGTTTTGTAGTTGGGATGAAGTAGTTTCTGGGTTCTAATATACTGATAAGACAGCAGTGTTGTCAGCATAGGTTGCAGTTATCGTGTCCCCATTAGTTGGTAGATCTGCAATGTAAATCAGGTACAAGACCGGTCTAAGTATACTGCCTTGGGGGACACCTGATCGTATCTCGTATAAGGCAGAGACTTCACTATTTCATTTAACTTTAAATCTTCTTCTTTTCTTTGGATGAGGTACGATAAGAGAATGTGGTAGTATGAATGCGGAATAGACTTTTTAATTTTGTACACCATCGTACCAGACCTTGTCAAATGTCTGGCTTATGTCTAAAAACGCAGCAGAACAGTATAATCGATTTTGTAGGCAGCTACTGATGACCTCTACAGCGCGATGTACTTGTTCGATTGCACCATATTCTTCTAGGAATCCAAATTGGTGGCTGGGGATTACGTTGTTTAGGTGCTTTTTCATTCTGTTTAATAGGATATTCCAATGACTAAGAAATCTATCTTTTTTTTCGGAGAGCTGTACTTCGTAGTAGTGACTCAGAGCAGCACAATAACCAAAATAATATACCTACTGATAGTACTTAGCTTAAAAAAAATGTATGGTATTTTATTGATTGTTTTTAACATTTAACTATGGTTTTATAATTAAATCAAAGTGTTTTAATAATAAAATTGATATTAAATACTGTGGTTCATCATAGTTGCTATAATATTATGAAATAAACGTGTCGATGTCTACTATCTCGAATTACGGCCTATTTAAATTTCAAAGCCTTACACTAAATGATTGTTGACTTGAAACAAAACTTGTACCATCAAGGTGATCTGTCTATCTAGAGTATATAGCTATGCACGGTACATTCTAGAAAATATACTGTTGTTGTATTACTTTTGCACAAGGCTGTGCAGTTTCGGTTTCTTCTCTATTTATCCACAAATCTTTTTTTTATTGAAAAGGGTACATACAGTAGAGTATCCGAACTAAAAATGGCGTTGTAGCCACCCTAGTTTGCGGTTTCTAGACCACTTTGGTAGCAGTGCTTGGTAAATGTTTGGTAGTGAACGTTTGTACGGCACATACGACATATATGTATTGTTAGGACTGACATATATGTTTAATTATTTACCATACCATCCATATCACATAATATATGCTATATTATAAGTATGTTATGATTCTTTAAAAATATCTCCAATATCGGCACTTCATACCAAAACTACCCATGATTTCATCTATTTACTGTCGATTTGTCCATGGAAAGGTTGCCTGGAAATTGCTTTCAGTGATAAGGCCGCCCTTTGTACAAATTCACCTGATGTATTTCTTGCAAAAACATTTTTGTTGTGTACAATACAGTTAATTTCTATTTTATTCTATTCCATTCTAATGATAAATATAAATGAACTATGTGAATACCACCGAAGCATGATTTCCGCGGTGCGTTAATAAGTAGATAAGTAAATCATCTGCTTATTTAAATAAAATTATGGGAATTATCGTTAAAGAAATCATCAACCATTTTTAAGACACTAAAAGTCAGTATCTAATAAAGCCATTTGCATACTACTCAGAGACATTAACTTCCTTCCAGTTTTCATTTTTTAAATTTATATTATTTTAATTACTTCTATTCTGTTTGTAAATCGTAAAGAGTTTGTTTACCCTGTATAAAAAAGAAGTCTCGTGTCATCGTCTGTCTGGATTTTATGACGAGAATTAAGAATGTTATTAAAGTGTAATTTATTTCCATGATTTCATCTCAATTATTACTTACATTAATAAATTATTTAGTTTTTTTTACTAACTTGTTTAAGTTCAGTTTTCAAGTTTCAGTCGCCGGTTTTGAGCCAGATACTATTTGCTAATAAGGCAACCAAGTGAAGGTATTTTAAGCTGCATCGTACGTTAGAAGGCAATTTATCAACTCCGATACTTCCGCTTATGGCACAGACGAAACTATCCATCCGTAACGCTATCAACCAGATATCATTCGAAGGGCAAATATCAATAGAAATATTGGCCAGGCGACAAACATTCTTCAGCCACTTACAACCAAAAAAAAAGATTAATATGACCTGATCTTTCTTAAATTTATCGTTTAGTTAATTAAATCTAGATGGTGTTGCTGATGAACATTGTTATTTATGAACGTACTAAAGTAAAATATGTAACAATTCAAAAAATTAGACAACCATGACTACTGTTATTAAATTATTTATTTCAAGTTTTTAAATAACATAAATATAAATTCAATTAAATTAAGATAATCAAAGTAACCCGTCCCGCATCACTCCCGGCGCAAAAGGGCCGATGATGCTGGCAGCGTTACCTCGCTGAATGGCAATGGACAACCTTTGCACCAGGAAAGACCCGGAACGGGAGTCACCGTTCCTATCCCTAATCCGGCGGCCAATATCCGCGATGAAGTCCTTCGCCTCAGAGCCCCAACTGCCCAAAGTCTCCACTGCAATTGGCACAAAATAGTATCGCGCCTCCATTGCGGCGTACCTTATTAAATTGAATACCGTACATAGGTATTAAAAGATATTCTCTGTGGATACATCTTTTCATTTCTAATAAATATGATATTATTTAAAGCTACTAATAAATATTATCCGATTCTATACTGCACGCTGTAGTAAGTGTAGACTGACCTTAATTATTCCCAGGATAATTTAAAACACTTTATATTAAACATTAGGCAAGTTAACAAACCGTGCGTGTTTATCTAAAAATTAAGGATATTTCTAGTGAGAATCAATACCCAATCTCACTTGTAAATCACTGTCGTTGGCGATAAGTGCGTAAAGTGGGTTATTGTGGTGTAACATACAAATTGACTAAGGTAACGTATGCGAAGTCGTGATGTTTTAAGCCATCACAAGTTGATACATAGTTAAAATTGCGTAGTAACTTTCCTTCACTAAACATACGTACATACATAAACTTACGCGTTATCCCCGAAGGGGGAATAGAAAACGTATTAAACACCCCCATTTTGCCAAGTATAATTTGGTCCCCGTTACGTAATAACGAGCAAACATTTTCCAACTAAATTGAGATCGGCTTTCAATCTAATACGATAGGTCAGAACTTTGATATTTTAGGTGAAGCGACTGCCATCAGACCTCCACAACCCAGTACTAGGTGATATCGAAGTTCTGTAGTTAGACCAGGTTGTCGAAGTTTTTAGGGCTCCAACGACCCGTAACGTATGCCACTGATGTTTGTATGGCACCCGGGGCCAACGGTTTAACATGCTACGTAATAAGGAGCAAGACTATCGCCAAACTTAAATTGGGAGTGTATTGAAAGTGAAAGTTAGGTAAAAAGGGAATACAGTGCAAGGAAAGGGATATTTTATTTAATAATAATAACTTCACACACCTCACATACGGCCATCTGATCCCAAACTAGGCAGAGCCTGTACTATAGTAACCAGAATGCTAATAAACATACTTATATATTACTAAATACATACATGTCTTGAGTGTAGGTACACAGTACACACAATAAATGATCGTGATCATCACACAATTATCTCTCCTGTAAATCGAAATGAGCTCTAACTCAGCAGTCAGCATCACTAGACCAACAGAACTGTAATTTATATACGAGTACAATGTGCTAGCTAACCCGCCACGCGTTACTGTGGTTAAGTAATGTACAATAAAAAATATTGTGACTATAAATTGAAATGAAAACTATTCTATCTCTCAAGTAGGACCAAACTGCACACAGTGTGCGAAATTTCATTATTTCAATATTAACAACGTTATATAGATTTTAAAAGATTTTATCTGATGTTACAGACGAGTTAAACTGAGACAATAGATACAATCATGACTAGAGATCGGATATTCGTATGCATATTTACCTAAAGTTGAGATGTTGGCTATTATGGAAAGCACTTTTTTATCGAAAGAATCCCGCGATTCCAGCAAAATCCAAATTTAAGTGTACCTATACTCCGTGAAATGTAATAAACCCCAGTTTGACACAAATGACACTTGCTCTGTTACAACGTATAATGGTTGCTTTTCCCTACTTTTATTGTCAGTGATTTTTGACGAAGCAAAAACAACCTTATTACGTTGTAACAAGTGTCAAATCAGGCCTATTAAACCCCAGGAAATGTAAGCATTTTGTAAGAGTGCGAGTGAGACGGCAAATTATACTTGCTTGTGCGCAAGTAGCGACGCGACAATACAACTGCATTCGTTAATAAAAATATACTTAGAAGCCGCTTCCATAATTTGTTATCCAAAAAATAACTTTAGGTAAATATGCATCCGATTATCCGATCTCTAATCATGACCTAGCTAGCCACTGCAAAGAAAGTGCAATCAAAGTAGTATATTGCAAACGTGCCTTTGCCATAATACATTACCAGAACATTACTCATAGACTAGCTAGTTAGTGTGTGGAATACTAAAACATCTGACATTGCAATGTCCTACACATCCTGTCCTACTTTCTATCAATAGTCTGGAGTACAGGACACTTTTATGACATTAATTCGTATTTGAATATATGGGAACTAATTAGAAATCATTTATTTTGTACTTAAAAATAGTCTTATGAACAAAGCATATCCGACTTGAAAATGTCTTACTTGAAACTTTCCTAAAGTATTTTGCCAGTTTTCGTGACGTTTTTTGCTCAAATTTTTATACGAATACTTTGCAGATATGAACTAACACAAAAAGAATAGATTATATATGTTTACATACAAACCAGTTTGTGTAAACACCTTTTGCTTTTTATAGTGCGTTAAAACAATCTGAACTTCACGTAATGCGTGACGAAAATTCTTTGTACCCATTTTAATAACATTTCGCGATTCATTAAAATGTAAATGTATGTAGGTTTCACTCAAATTTTTAATGATTATCGTTGAATTTCGTATGGTACTTATACGGAACTAGAAACACAGAGGGATTTTATAAGTTTAACGTGTGTATCTGTGTGTCAGTCTGTGGGGTCTGTGGCATCTCGACTTTGCTGAATACCTCGAAAGTGTTCTTAGCTATAATAAAAAAAAACTGTTCAGCTGTTCGAAGATTATCAGCTCTTTTCTAGTACTAACTTTTAAACTTTCGCGTTCCATGATGTAATTATGTATTTACACGGGAATTAACGCGATCACGAAAAAGTTTCGACCAGGTTACACTGGCCGTGGTCACAGGCTGACTCAACGTCAGGCAATTCAGAGGTATGTATTCGTGATCACGTTAATTCCCGTGTATCTAAATAGATAATCTTTTCTAATAATTGAAGGTATTTTTGATTCGAAGGTATTTTAAATCCATACTTTTAAAACTAATATTATAAATGTAAAAAAAACTACGTGTTTATTTGTTACCTTTCCTTAACTAAAGTAATTAAATTTGGCAAGGATATATATTATATCCTGGGGAAAAACATAGGCTACTTTTTATCCCGGAAAAATTATTTTCGTGGGATAAATTTAAATTTTCACGCAAGTTTTTCATATAATTATACACATGTATAATTATATAAAAAACTAGCTGTTCGCCGCTGAGTATAATAACATTATTATTTGAGTACGTAACTAGAAATACACACCACTTTTTGCAATATTATTTTTAAGTCACTTAACATTTAAGACTTTTTCAAAGAGATTATCTTTGAAATAAACTTACCTACTACTTAGGTACATTATTTACACCACCAATGGTGTGTGATGTCTACCCTGTGCCCTGGAGTTCTAGTAACCTACTTCACCACTACTCACCAGTAGATAAGTATGGCACAATGCTAGTAGCGCACACTCACAACACAATTAAAAAAAATTGTGTCACTTGTAAGTTAGCACGTCTAATAAAAAAAACACAGCATTACTCCCTCATTGTTCTTACTCTTGTAACGTCCGGCTTCTAAAGGCTGATAAACATAATATGATAGGTAAATTTTTAATGTCAAATCTCTTGTTAAGATAGGTAGGTATATTGAGTTGCTTAAAGTATGATAAGACACTTTGATTTTATCCTCGGATTAGATAACAGAGCTGTCAAATTTTACTGCAAAATATTAAGTCAAAAGCCATTCAAATGTTCGAATTATTAATTTTTTCTTGGATTAAAACGTTTCAGAAACTCGAGCTGATTTGACACCGCTGTTAACTTGACAGCTCTGTTATGTGAATTGTAAATCGCTCTAATTTCTTCGCATAAGTTTTATTTTGTTTTTTTTAATGTATCTATGATACAGTATTCTGTATTATTTTGATTTAATCTTATAAATATGAAATAAACTTTACAATAGTCCTATAATCAAATTACGGACGGTAAAATTTCCTTGAATTTTTAACGAAACTTTTACCGTCCGTAAGCAAAACCAATCGTTTCTTGATTATTATAGGAACGCGGCATTAGAGTGTTTACTTGAGGTGGCCAACCGGTTGGAGAAGAGAAGCTCCCTAAAATGTGGTTAAGTTCCGTGGGTACCGACTTATCTAGTCTACTGGCTGTCGTGCCTGGTCAATGTTATATGGTTCTTTTATATAAGGATCACCTTGGACGCTTACATGGCCCTTGCACATTTTGAGCTTATGTAAACTTCGATCCTTGAGTTTATTGCGGCGTTTCTTCATAAGGCTAGTAGAAAGTGAAGAAGTGACTGGCTTGTTAGTCTAGTGGTTAGTGACCCTGACTGCTAAACCAGAGGTCGTGGGTTCGATTCCCACCCAGGCTTTCTTTCTTTCGAATATGTATGTATTTAGAAATATATAACTATGTTTATCAGCAGTCTGGTTACCATAGTACAGACTCTGCCTAGTTTGGGATCAGACGGCCGTGTGTGAGATAACAAAAAAATTAAAAAATGCCGCACCATCTCGTTTTACCAGAACTAATCGACGTGTAAAAGTATCTGAAAATATCTAATTGCAAAATAAATGGTTCGACCTAGGACAGAATGATTGAAAAAGGGCTTGAAGAGTTTCTAAGCGCGTAAGTGACACCACTGATATTTCAAACATTCATTGGCTAAGGAACTAGTCTGGCTCCGGCTGACTGTATCCTTGTTTGACTCCTGGCTGTATAAAAAATCGTTAACTATCAAAATCAAAATCATTTATTTCAATTAAACCATTACAGGTATTCAGTCGTGAAGCTAGTTGCCTGTTCCAATACGTAGATCCTGTGGAGAAGAACAGGCAAGAAACTTCAAAGACACTCTTTTACAACATGTGTTTTAGAAGTCTCTGGTTACATTGCTTATATGCGAGAATTAAATGTGAGGACAATGTAACGTATTGTTCTAAACTATAAACAGTCGCGCAAATTACTATATAAGTATAGCAGTTCGGAGATGACCAGTCCCGACTCGTTCACGAGCATGACGCACGCGCCAGCCATCGTCCACTTCAACCATATCAAAAGGATCGGACAAAGGTTATCGACTGTCGGGTGGAGGTACTTGCCCTATCTTGGGACTCAATTTGTTTTCTAGTAAAACTACTATACTTTATTAAGTATTGCATAGTTGGCAACACCCTAAAACGATCTAGGTATTGCATTCCTACATATTGACTTGTTGGTCTAGTGATTAGTGATCCTGACTGCTGAGCCAATGGTTGTGGGTTTAATTACCAACCAGGTCAAATAATTGTGTGATGAGCATGATCATTTTTTTTTTTTATGTTATAGGGGCAAACGAGAAGACGGGTCACTTGATGGTAAATGTCTACCGCTGCCCATAGGCAGGTAGGAGTAAGGGAAGAGGGGCAGGGGGGGAGAGTGGGAATAGGGGAGAGGGAAGGGTTAGGGCCTCCGGTAACCTCACTCACGCGGCGAAAACCATTGTTTCACTGCCGGTTTTCTTTGAGGCCGTGGTATCTAGTGGAGTCGAGCCGGCCCATACGTGCCGAAGCATGGCTCTCCCGCAAATAAATTACACGCACACGTCAATGTGTGGGTGTAATTTATCTATACTTATAATAAATCTGTAGCGGGATGAATTCTGTACATTGAATATATTAAAAAAAAACACGACTGAGGGGTATTAAGATATCGATACTGATGCCGAATATGCGATTCAAACAATTTTTGTCTGTCTGTTTGTCTGTCTGTTTGTATGTTCACTATAAACTCAGAAGTTACTCAAGGGATATGCTTGAAACTTAGTATGATAATAGTTTGAATGCCTGCGCAGATTATAGGGTACTTTTTATCCCGGGTTAAACTTTGGTTCCCACAGGAAAATCAATTAAAGCTGTAATAACATTGTAACGTCAGTAGAACGTATATACTTATTTCGAACTACATTCCAGCGAGCGTTTAGCTATCTGGTGTAGAGTACGATTTCTACTAGATTGGGTGCCGGATCGAATCCCTATTTGATATTTTCTTTTCTTTTTTTGCATTTTTTTTATATAAAAAGTAATTTACCTTTTTAAATTTTATTAGGTATCGTTTTTAACCGTCGAAAAAAGGAGGTTCTCAATTCGACCGTTTATATACATATTTTTCTTTTTTTATGTATGTTCATCTATTCTTATCTATACTTATAATAAATCTGTATCGGGATGAATTCTGTACATTGAATATATTAAAAAAAAAACGACTGAGGGGTATTAAGATATCGATACTGATGCCGAATGCGATTCAAACAAATTTTGGCTGTCTGTCTGCCTGTCTCTCTTTCTGTCTGTCTGTTTGTATGTTCACGATAAACTCAGAAGATACTGAAGGGAAACTTAGTATAATAGTTTGAGTACCTGCGCAGGTTATAGTGAATGTATATTTTCAATCGTAGGATATCATCGTGCTTTTCTGTGGTGATTGCTGAAGCAGCAGGATTTTTTTTTTCTTTGTTTGGTGATCCCAGAGTAATCGATAGCTGGTTCTTGACTGTGCCAATGAGCTATTTTGCCTCTCGCAGCCATTAAATTCATAAATATGTTTCAGAGCATTAATAATAGTAACAACTTCACGCACCTCATACACGGCCGTCTGATCCTAAACTAGGCAGAGCCTGTACTATGGTAACCAGACTGCTGATAAACTTACTTATATATTTCTAAATACATACATATTATAAATTAATTACACCTAGACAGAGAATAATTTGTCCTGGGTGGAAATCGAACACACGACCTCTGGCTCAGCAGTCAGGGTCACTAACCACTAGCCTATCAGGCCAGTCTAGTAAATATACATATATTTATAAATAGAGTTATAGAAAAAGAAGACCCAAACTTTTAAACTTTTACGTTCCATAATAATATAATTATGTTGACGGGAATTCACGCGATCACGTATTTAAAAAGTATTACAGTACCTACAGGCCTGTGATCACGGCCACGACCACGGCAAAGCAAAGGTTTTAAATACGTGATCGCGTTGATTCCCGTCAACATGATTATATTAGAATAGAATAGAATTTTTATTTAAAGCATATAATATATGACTTCAAAAAAAAGTTGTTAGTTTAACTTAACACTTTGTTAGTATTACAGTATTTTACTATATTAAATGCATGGCAGACACTATCGCCAAAAAAATTACAACTAAGCTGAAATATTAACATGTAACCGGTGAAGTGATTTTTTTACACTTTCAGACCATTTATTTTCCGTTCGGTTACAGTAGTGTGAAATCTTATGTTACACCGTGACTAAACAAAGCTCAGAAGCAAACACTGACTACAGCAAGAGTCACCCAATTGGTCGGATGAATCGAGATGTTAGGTCGTTACAGTTGTTTCATGACGATTTTCTGCGAGGAGAACATCTCGCGCAAGGAGGAGGTGACGGTGTGGATTCGGTATAAAAACTTCCAGGTGGAACCTTTTCACTCGCGCTCTCGTGCGTATGCTAAGAGTGGAAGTGGGTGTATGAGACGAGTTTCATGTTCTTCACCCCAAGCAGAGTCTCCCGTGAAGAGGTGTCTGGAAATCGCCAGTTGTCCGCTAGCCAGCGCTGGGTGGATCATTGGAGGCAAAACGTCGCCGTACCGACGGTCAACTCATAAACGGTGCTGTGAGGCACACCGTGTGGTTTTAGTTGGTTTAAGCCTGATGAGGTGAGTTCCACACGAAAAACAAATGAGTAATGTTACCACGGCCAAATTATGTCGTTATTTCACGTGTAAGCAACCAAAACAACCTTTTTTGTACGCTCCAGGTTGTTTCACCGCCAATACAGTATAAAACATCCTGCCTGGAGAAAGAGGTACTATGCAATAAGCGACAAGTTGCTGTTTTCCGAAAAAACGCGAACGAAGTCGCGGGCACAGATAGTCTATAATATGTATGCATTTAGAAATATATATGTATGTCTTCAGCAGTTTCTTAAGTGGAATAGTCATGCTTCGGCACATATGGGCAGGTTCGACCGGAGCCCACTTCCCTTTCTTTTCCCCCTCTCCTCCCCTGACTCTTGAGTTACAGGTGCCCATGGGCTTTGGTAGTCACTTACCATCAGGTGAACCATCTGCTCGTTTGCCACCTATCCCATAAAAAAGAAAAAAAATGTCTTTTTACTATAGTACAGGCCTAGTATGGGATCAGACGGCCGTGTGTATGATGTTTCAAGTTGTTATTATTATTTTAGTTACATTATCTTATCATCAGATGCGAAAGTTATTTTCCACCATTGTATTGTAGGTATTATATATATATTGATTGTATTAAAAAAACTGGCCAAGTGCGAGTCAGACTCGCGCATGAAGGGTTCCGTACCATCGTACAAGATTTAACGCTATGTACGTACTTCTTTAATATTTGTTGCTATAGCGGCCACAGAAACACATCATCTGTGAACATTTCAACTGTCTAGCTATCACCGTTCATGAGATACAGCCTGGTGACAGACAGACAGACGGACAGTGGAGTCTTAGTAATAGGGTCTCGTTTTTACCCTTTGGGTACGGAACCCTAAAAATCAAATAATCCACCATGAGATTCTGGTCAACATTTTTTTTGGTCACACAAGCCTACTTTATATTACGCTAGTGAAAGCTACGTTACTATTTATTGTAGGCAGTTGTAGTGTAGTGCACAGTGCGTATATTCGTTCAATTGGAGCTATAAAATGTTTTATGAGTGTGTTTATATCCAAGTTCCACTTTCATGACTGCGCCAACGTGAGTGAATAATGTTCACTTTCAGTAAACTGTTTGTATACGATGTGTTAAATTATTTATTTATTGTAGGATCTAGATGTTGCGTTCGATATTTAAATGATGAATTTAAACTTTTATACATTGTAATGTTGTTAAAATGTCCAAGGTTGTTATTTTTTTATAAAACACTAATTCCGATCGCCGATTTAGTTTTCTTTGAAATGAAAACTTCTTTAGGCACGTTGTGCACTTTTGCTATGGGGAACGGTCCACTCGTGACCACGGTTGGTGCAATACGATCGAAACGTCGGGTACACAAGAGATATTGTACTTTTTAAATAGTATGGCGATTAAGCCCCGAATTACACATCTAAAACATAGCTGTGTCTGATTCTGTTTAAACTAGCATCGAAACCTTTCGTCTCAAGGGCACCATACTTAATATCTGAATCTGAATTGCAGACCTGGTAGTTTTCTTGAAGTGAAAACCTCTTTAGGCAGGTTTGTGCACTCTTGTTATGGGGAAAAAGCACTAAACACTTAACCGTTACGCTAATAGTAAATATATAGATCCACTAGAGGGCGCTAATCTAAACATTGATTTCTGTCAGCTCCTTATTAATTAATCTTTAAAAATATAATTAGTTCAATAAAGTACTTATAGTGTACGCAGTTCATATGGTAAAATAAACAAAAACATAATTGTAATTAAGGTGATCATTTATAACGCCTATAGCGCTTAATAGCAAAACCTTTATCCAAAATTTCGTTGACGCGACACGTCGTTTTAAGTTTTCACTTCTGTCGGCAGTCCCATGACTGTATACTTTTTTTTTATAACTAACTTTTCCCTACAATTCCATTCGCACTGGTCCTGGTCCCATTCATTAATGGTCACTCCACTCCTAATACATAGCCTATAACCTTAATCAAAGAATACTCTATCTAATACAAAAAGAAACAAATCCAACTGATAGTTCCAGAGATAAGCGAGTATAAACAAACAAACAATAAAAAAAGAAACTCTTCAGCTTTATTATATTGGTATAGATTATTATAAATTTGATGCTGTGCATGACTTCTATGAACTAAATTCTTTCAAACACAAATAATGGGTTTTTATAATTCCGTTCCTCAAAAGGAAAAAGGAACCGCTATCGGATGGATCACTTTGTTGTCCGTATGTCTGTCTTTCAAGATCTATTTTTAGGAACCCGTCGACGCATTAAGTTAAAATTAATACCAAATACTTATGTCTGCCGCATTTGAAGCTGTAAAAAATCAAGGTTCTAAGTTAACGCAATCAAAAGATACAGCCATTAAACCTTAGATTTTAACATTTCGAAGGTAAATCAAAACCTATAGGGTATTTCCCATTGAGCTAGAATCATGAAATTTGGTAAGGATCAAGGTCTAACAGCACAAGTAAAGGAAAAAATCCGAAAGTTGTAAGTTTGTAGTTATATCACATTAAAAATAGTCTTTGTGGTTACAAACTATACTACAAATACTCTTTGTCGTAAATCGATGTATTTTTAGGACTGCAAAGTTAAGTTTGCCTTTCAAAAAAGACGGGCAAAAATCTTTGAGAATTGATTCATGAGATGGATGTACTATCTACATACATCATTGTTTGCTTACGGAACCCTTGGTGCGCGAGTCAAGCTCTGCACGTGTCCGGTTTTTTAAAATAAATTCCCTAATAAATTACCAACCTTTAAATTTTTTGTTAATTTTATTAAAGGCAACACCGGCCATTCGTCAATCGTACAAATGTCTTCGAAGTATACTAATAACTGTTGCATGTGGGGATCGACCCCACAACATTCGACGTGAAAGCAGTAAGCTACGTGACAACTTAAATACAGCACTATCTGTGCTGACTACCACCTTACCGTACTTGATTACTTACTCTGATGGCAGTTCATCATATTTCAGCACCTCTAGACGTGTTTAATTGCGCTATTTTTAGTGCATAAGTACAAACTTTTGACTTCGTTCGCGTTAATGTAGTTTTTCAATGAATCCAACTATCCCTTGTGGATATTACGTTTTCTTGATAAATGGTTCCTTTTGTCCTTTTTGTATCCCTGAGCGTGCGTCTTATCGGTTGAGTATATAAGGCTTGAAAAAAAAACAACACATGTGACCTGATAAAGATGGTGCTGCTGTAGCGTCAAAAGGAAACTTAAGCTTACGATTACTAAGGTAATTTTGAGTAAAATTTTTGATCAGATTTCGGTCAGATTTTTGTTCAGATTTGTAAAAAACATGTTGAAAAGAGTGTCCTTCTAGTTTCTTATCTGTTCTTCTCAGCTGGATCTACGAATTGGAACAGGCAACTAGCTTCACGACTGACTTAGTCTGACTGACTACTACTCCGGACAATTCAAAAATACCCATAATGGTTTAATTGAAATAAATGATTTTGATTTGCCCCCCTAGACCGACAAAATCAAAAGATCTCTCAAAAGTGGTCTAGCAATGTTTCATGTTGCAAAATCAAAATAATATAGAAATTATTTTCTTATTTTTTACAACCTTTTCACATCAAGAATTTTATTTTCGTTAACGGAATTATGATATTTCATCGATCATCGATGGAAACAATTGCTTCTCATTATTTCCGTATAAAATCATGATATGGACGTTTCGTTACTATCTTCTTAAAAACGGGTATTTGTGGGAAAATGAACACTTTTATTTAAAAATATATAAAGTGTAATCTATAAATAAATAAAGATTTATTACGAGTATGCAACAACTTAAGACGGGATTCCATACATACATGGTCATTGTCCTTTTGTCATTTTGCAGCTTGACTGGCCTGTTGGTCTAGTGGTTAGTGACCCTGACTGCTGAGCCAGAGGTCGTGGGTTCGATTCCCATCTGAGTCTGGGTGTTCTTTGTGTCTGTTGTTTGAATGTTTGTAAAGTCCCCCGCGACACAGGAGTAAATCCTAATGCGGGAGTTGTCTTTTTTAATAATAATAAGAATAAGAATAAGAATTTTGCCCCCCTGGGCTAAAAGCGCATAAATATCTCTCTGTTGATTCTCTGATTTGCTGACTATAATGACAATCAATTCCTAGATAATCGAAAGTAATCAGCTGAGTCCAATCTAAAATACTTAATTTAGTTATTACAGTTGGGAAATGGCGCTTGTCCGGGAAGCGCGTAGTTTTCTGCGCATGCACGGAAGTGAAAGTCGGAGAGTAGTCAAAGATCTTCCGGTTCGGGATGGTAATAGCTAGCCGGGAATAACTACGAGATACTCTATTGGTTTGTGATTGGTTTCCTTAGTTCAATATTAATATTTAGATGCAAGTGATTGCCCGCGGATCTGCTTGCATCAGCAGTTGAAGTACAGCACAGTATGTCAATCACTTGCAATCAGTGGGCGGTAGGCAATCACTTGCATCTAAATATTAAGGACTATTGACCTTAAGAGTAAAATTTCAGAAAGATTATCATCCCTTGAAGCGACGGTAACATAAATTCCAATCGTTGGAGAGCCATGCCTCGGTATGTATGAACCGGCTCGACCGGAGTGATACCACGGCCTCACAGAAAAACGGCGGTGAAGCAATTCTTGCATTGCTTTTCGCCGAGTGAGTGAGGTTACCGGAGGCCCTCACCCTTCCCCTACTCCCACCTTAAAGGAAGCAACGGACTTGTGACTCTTGAATTGCAGGTGCCCATGGGCGGCGGTAGTCATTTACCATCAGGTTTACCGTATACTCGTTGGCCACCTATCCCACAAAAAAGAAAAAAAAAATGTCTGATAACCATAGTACAGGCTCTGCCTAGTTTGGGATTAGACGGCCGTGTGTGTGATGTATCAAGTTGTTATTATTATTATACTCACACTATCTTATCATCAGATGGGAAAGTTATTTTCCACCATGATTGTATAAAAAAAACCGGCCAACTGCGAGTCGGACTCGCGCATGAAGGGTTCCGTACCATCGTACAAGATTTAATACTATGTACGTACTTCTTTAGTATTTGTTGCTATAGCGGCAACAGAAATAAATCATCTGTGAAAATTTCAACTGTCTAGCTATCACGGTTCATGAGATACAGCCTGGTGACAGACAGACGGACAGTGGAGTCTTAGAAATAGGGCCCCGATGTTACCCTTTGGGTATGGAACCCTATTAACGACAATAAACGAAGGAAAAGCTCAACCAAACTCCAAACGATTATGTTAATCAATCGAGGTTCAATGGCTACTTAGTCTTTTAAATAAGAAAGCATACAGGTATATACATATATACATATATATACTTTTTAAATGGTGGTTGTTTTGGGGTCTAGGGATCATAACTAGACGTCCTGTACTGGTACAAAACCAATAAAAGTCTTTTCTTCAAAATCTTCTTAAAAATATGTGTTCTGTTACTATTTAATAAAATTGTACGCTAGTCCGCTAGGCGATGCGTCAAACTCACTAATGGGAGAGGCTAATATTTATGTATGCTTTGTTAGCTCTGCCCACATGGCTATGAAAGCAGATTATAAGTTGTGTAAAACATTGATAATTTAATAAAACAATTATGTACCTATATTATTTTGTGTATTATATCACTTTAGGATGAACAATATATAAATCATTTGAATCGTTATTTGTTTCGGAGAGTTTTATTAAATAAGTCTGTGACTGAAAATTAAATTATGTATTTAATAAATCGTTTTTTTTATGGTATAGGGGGCAAACGAGCAGACAGGTCACCTGATGGTAAATGACTGCCGCCGCCCATGGGCACCTGCGACTCAAGAGTCACAAGTGCGTTGCCTTTCTTTAAGGTGGGAGTAGGAGAAGAGAGGGAAGAGTAGGATGAGGAAAGAGAGGGGGGAGAGGGAAAGGACGGGAATAGGGGAAAGGGAAGGATTAGGGCCTCCGGTAACCTCACTCATGCGGCGAAATGCAATGCAAGCATTGCTTCACTGCCGGTTTTCTGTGAGGCCGTGGTATCTAGCGGAGTCGAGCCGGCCCATACGTGCCGAAGCATGGCTCTCCCACGGCGATTGACTGTTTGCTGTTCTGTTCTGAAAATACATGGCATCTTTTATAAGTGAAAACTTCTTTACGCACGTTGGGCACCATCACGGTCAGATCCATATATACAGATGTGTGTGTGTGTGAATATTAAAGTATGCAAGTTATGTTTTCACTTCTGACGCAGACCTGGTAGTTTTTTTTTATTCGGGTTGTATCTCAGATCTTTGTAAGTTTATGAATTATTATTCTGCTTGGAAACATAATATAAATAAAAATTTATATCACATAGCGTGCTATGAATGTAAATGTGATGCGGAGGGATGAGCAAAATATGGTCAAGAGTTTTATGCATGAGAAAGATGAGAAGAAGAAAAAAAGATGGATGGACTGCGTGAAAGAGGATACCGCTAGAAAGGGAGTAAGCAGTGAAATGACGAATGATAGAGTAGAATGGAAAAAGAGAACACATTGCACCAACCTCCAATAAATTTGGGATAAGGGTAAGAATATGATGATGGCGTGATATCAATTTGACAATTTGACTCTAGGACAAGTAAAAGTCATTTTTTTTTATGCTGTAGTATAAATAGAACAATAAACCATGATTCAAATGGTAGAATTCAACGAAAACGTGGTTACGGTAGAAACTGGATCGTTGTGTACCGTTGCCTTAAGCTCTTCACTATAAACCGTATATATATTAATTACTAGCGAACCGCCCCGGCTTCGCACGGGTTTCATTTATTTTTTACTCTGTAGCTTGATATATTTTCCTTAGTTTACACAAAATAAATTTCTGAACGCACGTAAATATTTGACAACCAATATATATGTCAATCCTTTTCCATTACTGAGATTATTCTACATTTTTTAAATCTAATATACGATACTAACGTCACTCAATTGTTTTGCCTTTCCGGCACCTCTCCACTAACACTTCAACTTTATGGTATGGTATTAAAGTTCAAATTGACTTTTTAGTATTATTACAAATCGTTTGTATGGAAGTATAGAAAAGTGTTTTTTTTTAGACTTTTTCAGGCAATTTTTTTAATTTTTCTCTGCGTAAAAACCATCCTCTTACTTCAAGGAATATTCTAAAAAAAGAATTAGCGAAATCGGTTCAGCTGTTCTCGATATTTGCGCTTAGCAACACATTCAGCGATTCATTTTTATATTATAGATTAATAAAGATATACGGTGCCCGACTAGTTTCAGACCCAACGGTTCTTATCAAGGGGTGAGGCGTCCTGCCGCGTTAGTTGTAGGTGCCAGACTCCTTATTAATATGAATAACCACTCACGAAAGTTTTCACAGTGTTCACAGTGGTGATTTCCAATATTCCAAGTGATGGAGATGATAGTTTTTAGTTTTCCTTTCAACAAGGTCCCAAATTTTCCATATTTGATTCCCAAAGTGCCTGGTTGGCGACAATAGACTTCTCACGTGAGTGAAACCAATTTATATTTTCCATAATTAAAAAAAAAAGTGTAACCGACTTCAATGTGCTGTTGTAATGATGATAAATTATAATTAGAAAATATATGAAAAACGTAATGAGTGTCTATAAAAATTACGGGTTGTCCTGGATTTCCCTGGGATCCCATCATCAGATTCTGACTCGGTGACAATGGGACCAAATTGGAAGTATACCAAACAATTTTTTTTTTTTAAATCGGTTCACAGTTGGCGGAGAAATCGATGAACATACATAAAAAAAATACAGTGAAACAAAGACCTTTCTCCTGTTTTTAAGTCGGTTAAAAATGTGGGGGTTTTATACGCCTCTGGCTACCCCTTCTTGATTACAGGCGTGAGTGTATGTATGTACAATAAAGATTATGTTTCTTCAATCTGTAATAATCTTGTACTAAAACACACCTTAGTATATTTACTACATAGAACAGGAAGTATTTAGCTAACTGTTGTCGGAAGAAGGAAGGCGTGCGCGGGCACCGAACCCGCACCGTTTCCCCTTTCACTCAACTTGTTATTATGGGTAATAGCACTTTGCTCTCAAGCGCTGTTTATTCTGTGGAAATTTCTTGAGAACGTGAGAGAGGCAAGTGGTTCAGTACCCTTGAAAACTTTATATCGCTAAGTTATACAATCGGCAATGACAACATCCAACTACTCAATAATCTGTGCTCCTGGTATAGTTTACTATTACGCCATTACCAATTGACATGAAATTATTAATCACAATGGTAATTGTGGATATTAGTTTTGTAATAAAATTCGAGGACATAATCCGGTCGCTTTAGTCTAGCTTTTACTGTTAAACTAAGAGCGAACAACAACACTAACCAAAATCGGAAATATCGACGTGGTAATAGCGTTAACTGCAAATACTAGTAAAATGTCAAAGTCAATTTTCTTTAGTTAATTGAAGAAAAACGATTTTAGCTATGTTTTATGGAATTCTATCAAAATTATTGATCAACACCACCGCAACAATAGGTTGCTTTGTCAAAAATAAATTCTGAATAAAACAAATTATATATAAAAATAAATAATACCGCGTTAATATATATTGAATAGCTGAAAGTATCATTAGCAACTTTTATTTGATCATCCAGACCTTATTTCAAATATCAAATTTTACAGCAAAATCTTATGTCAAATATCATTTGACTGTTCACTGTTCTGATCCTAGGTTAGTAATTTTTTCTTGGATCAACGTTTGAGTAACTCTAATTGATTTGACACTGCTGTTAACTTAACAGCCCTGTTAGTTGAACAATTTTTCTCAAGTTTTTAGAAACTGGATGTTAATGTTGTGCGGGGCGTAGGTTTAGCAACAGACGTAGCGCTTATCATTAAACTGTACGTATACTTGTTTACCACTTACTGAAAAAAAAACTCCTCTGTCTCCTATAGGTCAATTGTCTCCTATCTCACCTATGTTAGAAACAGTCTTGAAACCACTGATATAAACTATGAAAAACACTAACTAACAGTAACTGCCAAGTTGTTTGTACCTCTGTTCGCACTCAAGTGAAGTTCTCATCTTATTTCTACCCTTTTATAATGCCACTATTCGTTAATATTTATCAATCGACCAATAGTATTACGTTACCGGCATAACCAGTCAAGATAATGTCTATTAACTTATTTTTATTAAATATTGAACTGTGTTATCATCTATTATAGTTTGTCCCTATTTTTAATAAAATAAATAAGAGTTTTTAATGTGACGACAACACGGCAGTCCTGCGTACGCATCCGTCCCGGATAGCGTCATGGTGTGGTGTGGTTGCTGAGGACAAAGTATTTACCATTAGCTTGTATCTATTTCAATATATTTACTTGCATCGATCACTTTTTTTTATAAACAGCAACGAGGGCTCTTCCATCTACTATTCCATCGACGGCCAGTAGATAAAGATCTCCCCGCTTCATTTAGACAATCCCTGGACACTACTAGAACCTTAATTCTTACATAACTGTTCCATCGGCGGTCAGTTATACAGCCAACGTTAAGACTCGAAGTTTACACTAGGCGATGCCTTTGGCCAACCCTAATTGCATATCACAACAAGTCTTAACATCTGGCTGTGAGAATTTACTCGTGCGTGTATAACTATTCCATCGGCGGTAAGTTATACAGCCAGGGTCAAGCACCCGAAGCTTCCCCTAGACGATGCCTTTGGCCAACCCTAGTTGCATGTCACAACGGGTCTTAACGTCTGACTTTACACGAGTAAATTCCGCATATAGGTTACCCAGTATTGTCCGAAGCAAATGTACTAGACTAAATATCATACATATTTTCTTATGTTCTCATTCCTCGCTCTTAAGTCTATCATCATACATACTTCTCTCAAATATCAGTCAACAAAATTATGACACAGTCATAATTATGTACTAGGCAGATTTTACAAATACAGATTCATAAATACCGGACAATATCCTGGTCCATCCAATTTCAGGTGGTGTTTAACCAGTTTTGCTAATTTAGTCCAAGGTATCTATATTTAAACACATGTTGTTCTTAATGTTTGAAAGCCACTGGTTCGTTTTACGCCTGACCAAGTTTTTCGACGTGGTTGTACTTCCTTTTCCTGTGAAGGTCAGCCTGGCCTGACATTAAGTGTCTAATAAAACATTAGCACCTAGCAATTGCACTGATAAAAACCAATTCTTTCTTTGTTTGTTTGATATCAGCGGAGAACAGGCACTAATAGTATTTCTGCTGAATGCGTTAACAGACTACTTTTGCGAAACTAGAGAGTATAAATCTACTTTAAAAACTTTTAACAGGATTGGGGTGTTCAACACACTTTTTGCGACTACTTATTATATAAAAAAAAACAGTTATTATAACTTTAAAGGGATATTTAACCATGCTTCATTTTCGATTTTCATCTTAGTAGGTACCTACTACTAGTACTTTTGATAAACACTTCGAACTGAAGTTCGAATTATTTTATTTTATTTTTATAAAGTTCTTAACGTAATAACTCGTAAAACCCATTTTAACCATTTTGTCATGCAAAAATTAATCCAAGTAATCAAAGTATTAACAGTTATGTTTTTGTGGCACATAGTTTCTACAAATATAGAAATATTCGAACACCTCATTTTATCCATATACCCTCTTTTTTAAATAAAATAGATGTACCTATTGCAATCCGTAGATTTTTTTTTAACAGTTAAGTAAATTATAAATAATAGTTAAGCTTCCAACTCTAAATTAAATGTAAGAATATCACAATAATGAATCCGATAGTACGAGTATTCGCTTCTATCACATCTACCCACATTAGAATAAACACACACTCGGAAATTACTCATGAAAACGTTTTTGCTTACTGTTAGATGCATACTCATTGCATCCCGATTGCTTTATAAGCACCATGATGAGGACGTTGGGATTTACGAATAGCAAAATCTTGCACAAGAAACTTTTTACTTACTAACACTTTTTTTTTCTTTCAATATGAGCGCGTTCTTTATCCCACTTCTGATGTTAGAAACAGTCTAGAGACCACTGATATAACCTATGAAAATCATTAACTAACGTTTGTACCTCTGCTCGCACTCAAGTGAAGTTCTCATCTTATTTCTATCCTTTTATAATGCCACTATTCGTTAATATTTATCAATCGATCAATAGTATTACGTTACCGGCATAACCAGTCAAAATAATGTCTATTAACTTATTTTTATTAAATAGTGAACTGTGTTATCATCTATTATAGTTTGTCCCTATTTTTAATAAAATAAATAAGAGTTTTTAATGTGGCGACAATACCTATCACACGATGTTAAAAATATATAATACATTATAAATATATACTAATCCGGATGACAATACAAAAGTATTGTGTCATCATCATCAAGCTTGTATCACTGACCCTAGTTGGATCGTATGTAAACATTCTCATTTAAATTCGTGTAAATCCTTCCAATCTTGTGATCTGCTTCTGATTTGGAATTTGAGCGAGCTAGATGAGATCATAATACGAACGTCTTGTAAACCGTATTAAAATACTCATGTGTATTATCGGGGTGTTTTCTTCGTTAGAAAGTTCATAATACAAGGAGTGCACGAATTTAAAAAAAAGTCGCTGTTTTAATTCGTTTGCCCAATTCATCCCTTCTGCGATGCACCTTTTTAGACTAGTAGTTATTTATTTATCAAACAAATATTAAATGTACGGAAACATTTCATTTATATATTACAATTGTAATTTTATTATGGAGAATATAATTGTTAATACGTTTACTATATAATACATACGAATTAAGAAAGAAAACAGATGGAAAATAGTACCACTGCAAAAGGAAGGATTAAAATGGAAGGTATTAGTGGCTCGTGTATCACTATCCTAAAATATTAAAAAAAAACTACAGAAGTGATAACTTAAACGCCAGACAGACTGGTGCCGTAACGCGTTACGTAACGAAGCGGTTTACCCTCCCATAAGACGTTATTAAAAATTGCGATTTCATTTATTAACCCTTTTTATAAACTGTCCTCCTGCTGACCTTCCCCGCTGTATTAGAGCGGTTAAGCTACTTACATGCTGCCCGCAGGCCCAATTATCATTGATGGACAGGCCAAGCGACATTATGAAGATCTCTCAGGTTTGCAGATTTCCTCACGATCATTTCTTTGGTACTAAAGGCCGCAGTGCGGATCCTACATTGCCACCTGGTCTGAAGAAATTCTAGGAATTCAAATACACTATGTATTCTTGCAATGAAATTGTGGACAGGGAAATTGTAGATTGTAGATATAAATTTATACTTATATTGATTGTTTTGTCTCATAACTCTGTGCTTCATGAATGTTGTCTCACTTTTTCATTCGTAAGATCAAAACAAAGTACGAACAGTAAAAAGAACTTGTCAAGTACACAATACATCTTCTATTCTGCTTACCTACTTAATAGAATAACATTCTTTGTTGCTCTAACCTGACGCGGATAAATACGAAATGCTAATTTCAACAATAAAGAGACGCAAAATGGCACTGATTCACACTCACAAATGAAATCGAGTTTATGGGCCAACGACCTGAAGAGTGATTATTTTGGTAAATAATACACATGTAACACTGTTTTGTTACTTCAAATTAAATTCATATTTTTGTAAATATGCACAAAATACGAAATTAAATTTGTAACCCATAATTTTAATACTGAAATATAAAAATAAGCACTTTACAAATTTAAACTAAAAACTTAAAATAATAGGTAACAAAATTAGCAGAATTTATAATGAAGCATTAATATTTGACTGGCCTGTTGATCCAGTGTAGTGTAGTGATCCTGACTGCTGAGCCAAAGGTCGTGGGTTTGATTCCCACCCAGGAAAAATAATTGTGTGAAGAGCATAATCATTTGTTCTCTCTGGGTGTAATTTATCTATAACTAGCAGCGCCCCGCGGTTTCACCCGCGTAAGTCCCGATCCAGTGGGAATATCGGAATAAAAAGTCTATGCGTTTATCCAGGTCTCCAGCTATCTACATACCAAGTTTCATCGCAATCGGTTCAATGGTTTTTGCGTGAAAGAGTAACAAACATTCATCCATCCATCCAAGCTTTCACATTTATAATATTAGTGGGATATATATCTATTTAGAAATATATAAATATGTTTATCAGCAGTTTGGTTACCATAGCACAGGCTTTGGCTAGTTTGGGATTAGACGTCCGTGTGTCAGATGTGTCAAGTTATAGTTATTCTATTAACACAGCATTCAAGTTTTGACTAAGCATAACTTCTACTCGGGCTCCATACATGGTCCATACTTAGATATATTTCTTTTGTAAAGACCTGTGGTGACGATTACGAACTTATTGTAGTCAGAAGCATCAGATTCGTGTTTTACGTTCTTGGTTCTTACTACATCATATCGCACATTTGATTTTTTGCAGATTTGATAGTTTTCTTCTATCTGAGATCCATCTTCAAGGAATTGTACAAAGGAGTTATATTAATTACTAGCTGACCCGCGCAACTTCGTCTGCGGTTGGAAATTTTCCCCGTCTGTATGTGATGTTAAAGCATTCCTCGATAAATAGACTATCCAACACTAAAAGAACTTTTCAATTCGAACCACTGTTCCTGAGATTAGCTCGTTCAAACACACAACCTCGTCACTTTTATAATATTAGTATAGATAATATGATGTAGCTTACGTACATTATATTAGTTATTAGGAGTTATAATAACTTTGGATGCATAAATGCATTGACATTTTGAATTTGATTATACTTAGTTCACTTTTTGGCGTCAAATACACGTTTGACGTCAAACTATACACGTTTAAAAAATATTTACAATATCGTCATTCATTAGATACATTTTTCAACAAAAATGTACATCAAATATTAAAATACTGTCCCTAAAATTCGGTATCTAAACTTGTAAATTCCCTTCTTACATTGGCTACTTTCTTAAATCAATATGTATGCGATGACCAGCCAACCGTGCACAATTGAACTCAATAGCTTCCTGTACATTACGCTCACACAATGGTCCCATTCAACAACTCGACTGGACAAAAAATGTCCGCGAACCACAGAAGGGTTGCAATTCCTCGGGGATTATCCTTTCTAGAAGTTAGCGCCGCTTCCTTTATTTTTTGTGAGTTCAACACAATTGTTGCAATCCTAACATAAATCTTCCTTATGATTCTTATGAATAGATGAAGGATGTAAACAATATTTTGTATTTAAGTGAAAATGCCCCTTAAGAATCAGCTGGAGCCAAATTAAACGTGGAAAATGTTTTTAGTAATATTAACTTTTCTTTTTGTAATTTTAAGTTAACACAAAAACAAAAACTAACAAGCAACTTTGGACAAAACTTCTTTGTTGACAATGATTGATGTTTGTGTGACAGCATAAAGATTTTTAGGTACATTTTTTTACACAAATGTACTTCATTGTCATTCGAAATTTGCCTTCAAATATTTGAACCTCCATAACATAAGTAAATAATTATGAAGGATGCTTTCTCGTAACAAAACATGTTTAACAATAGCCGAATTCTTTGCTTTGGCTGTCGTAATGTACGTAATCCTTTAAATAAATACTTGAAAAGACCACTCGAATGATAATAATTCGTCTCCTTACCCTGCCACACAAGATAAAATACTAATACGTTCACCCAATTTTGCACTAACAATTTTTAATATGACGACAATTGCCAAGTTTAATACTGCGTAAATAATATATTTTGGGTGGCATTTTATTCTCAATTTACACACGACAAAGTATTGTCCTCTTGAAGAGTACTTCATGACCACTGTGCGGCATTTGAAAGGGAGTGGCGTATTATTCGTTAGCCTTTTCGGATAATTACAAGCATAACGTTACAATGCACGCAAATTTGGTTTTAATTTTTATGTTAAATGCAAAATGATTTCAATTTCCAGTAAACTGTAATCGAAATACGAAAAATAATAAAATAATTTTTAGAATTGAATTACATGTAAGTAGAGGGATATTAAACAGCGACACTTTGCCAACTGTAATTTGGTGCCCCTCACGTCATTGGGGCAAGCCTATTGCCGTTAACCGGACACTTTGGGAAATTAAAGGTGGGTAAATTGGGAATATATTAAAAGGGAAAGGTAGGGAAAGTAAGCAATAGCTCGAGCAGGTCAGGGTCGCATCCCTGTAAATGTTCTATGAACAACATAGTTTAGTTGTCTCACTTCAGTTCAATTTTGGGTCAGTCAGGTGGTAATTTATTTGATTGATTGAAAAACTTGACCTGAATCGTCACTGAGCATTAAATTCATTCGATTATTTAAATTTACATCGATTCTTCTTACGATAAAATGAAAATACATTTTCTTTTTCACAGTTATGAATTCTGATAATACTCGTAATTAGGGCTGGCAATATTAGGAAGTCTTTTGTATGTTCGTCGCCGCTATAGTTAGTAGGCTCGTTACGTCTCACTTTAGATATATAAATAATATATTATATTAATTATCATTCATCATATCATTTATAAAGCTACATATACATATGTATATGATAATCCCTTCGCCCAAAAAGTGCTACCATAAATTATCAAGCACTTTTATCTTTCAAAATCCATCAATCAATCCTTCTTTTAAAGTTCACTTTTGCCCAACAATACTCAAAATTAACATAACTGCCATCACCGCCAAAATTATGTAAAAATTTATACCAAAACATTAGACTTATGACATTATTTAAAACACAAGAAATGTAAACGCTTCAATGGACGCGTGCGGAAAACGATAATAAATGACAATTTATGCACTTAGCAAAATATTTAATCTACAATTCAAACAAAAGTTAACTCTATCTCAAACACATTAAAGTTGATACACAAGATGATATTCATTCTTACCGACAACATAAGTTAGAGGTGCCTCTCGTCAATTTATGTTGAGTTTGATTAATATAGAAAAGGCTTTTGTAATAAATGATAATGAAGTGGTCAAAATATTACGACATATGATAACCACTAACCATCAGATATACCCTGTGCACTGTACCCTGTGTTTAAATATGGAACATAGTCAACTCTTGTGTCTCCTTCGGGCAAGGACACCAATAAAGATTTTCCAATAAAAAATACATCACATTCCTTATTACATGACTAAGGGTGTAGTGGGGTCTTTTGAGCACATTAAACCATAAAATGATTCAACAAGGTCGATGTTTGACCGCAAATTACATGTCGAAATCCACAGCACTTCTCAGAAAAGGCGTCAGACGCCTTTGTTGTAGGTTATTCCCGGAAAAATCTGTATCGAAACTTAACGATAAAGTTTATAAGAACGATATTTTTTTAATTAATACTTTTAAGAGACTAAGCTTATATTATGAATCTTTATCTTGAGCATGGATAAATATATGACTTTTTGGAGCTAACTCCTTACGAATCGATTTTCATATAAGGCTATGAAAATTATGGGGAGTGAAATTAATAAAAGCGTTACCTATCTATCACTTCGAAATCATGTGTGTGTAAATGTAATTGTATTGTATTGTAAACTCCAGTCATGCGTCGAATAAAAGATAGAAAGAGAGAGAGAGAGGGATGAGGAGAGGGTGTGAGAGAGAGAAAGAGATAGTTGCTGACATAAACACTTTTTTCAAATTCTATATATATTATAAATATTATAAACGTGAAAGTTTGTTGCTCTTTCACGTGAAAACTACTAAACTGATTACGATGAAACTTGGTATGTAGATAACTGAAAATCTGCATTAGCACATTTTTTATCCCGACATTCCCATGGCATCGGGACTGAAGCGGGTGAAACCGCGGGGCACACCTAGTGTTTAATAAGTGTTTATTAACATCTAGACCGACGCACATAATTATATACAAATATTTACACGGAGCATAAATCGAATCCGCAACCACTGATATTACACTTCAACTGTCGCACTAACAAACAGTGAACTTTTAACCGATGCCATAAGGGGTTTTAATATAATATTATATGTCAGAGATAGGTTCTCCACGTGCTCAGGAACAGGATTGTTTTCTTCGATCATGGTGACCGGATGGTAAAAATAAATGCACCAAAAGGTAAAGAATATTCCTTATAATTGTAATTACGATAATTCTTAAACAAATAATCACAATATAACGCGATTAAAACGGATATAGTCCTACACTCCAATAATTCGTGTGTTCTTGAGGGCGGTTCAAAGAGTAAAGTAATACTAGGGGAAAAGAGAGCCCACTCTTGGCAAAATTTTACATTCTAATATGAAGCGCCATCTATATTTCTAAACTTTAACTAATTGTGTGTCATTGCCATAGCTACTTATATTATATATATATATATATATATATATATATATATATCTGTACGTAGAATGCAGTACAATATGTACGTAAGAAATTTACACGAGTTGGTTGGGTTAGTGTAAACTAAGAAGTCTAAGTATTACAATAATTTTGGGCTGCAATCTTAATTTCATCCTCACCGTTATATGTTAGTTTCCCAGTCAAAATACGATTGACTGACCGAATACTTATTTAGTGGACCGTCGTGCTTTTTACAGGTCGACGTCTGATGTAGAGAAAATACTAAGAATTTCAAGTTTTGGCGGCCATTTCATATGTAACTGTCAAATTGTATCGTCTAGGATATCTATGTACCTACGTAAAGCCTAGTTGGAGGCAGTTGGTGGCATATCTTTGTAACCAATATTAATTTACTATCCTTCATGAATTGATACATAATAAAAATTAAAATAATTAGCATTATGAAAAAAACAAAATATAATAGTTCCATATTTATTAAGATGGTTTGTAGCGACATCTATTAACTCCTCCATGGTTCAAACAAAGAGATGGCGACGTGCAAACTGTCAAAAATGTCATTGGGCCCTTTCCTCTAAGTGTCCCCCCCCCTGGGGCGGCTCGAGCAAAAGTGAGCTGCGTGCCTAGACAGCTACTCCACTGAAGTTTTTATTTGACTACCGTCAAACATAACTGACAGCTACGAATTCTACGAATGATGGCGCCGGTGTTACTTCGCTGACATATACGTAATACGAAATACTTGATAACACATATCATTGTTTACTCCGTAGGAGATAAACACTTAAAAACGTAAGTATATAAATTTTAAAAAGTAAAAAAAAATAAGGGTGTTCAAAGCAGGTTGCGAATTACAAGATTTCCCAAGAAAAGTGAAGCCGCCTATACCGGTAAAAACTTCTGCCCTATTAGCACATCACAGCTGAACACCACTTCTTGCACAGTGTGATTAATGTATCTAAAGCTCCTTGGGGAAATGTAAGATAAATTTGATTTTTTCCTGGTCAAATTATTTTAAAGGTTTGTTTTATAAATTGGAATCTATTACTAACCGGTTGCCATGTTTACGCTTCTATCCTTGAGCTTTTTTCCGTATATACCTTACGAATTTCTTTAACTCTTTTACGATCTTTTATACATGCTCCTGGATTCGGGTGCTTCTGATCTCAATTTCACTTCTTGGAAAATATCCTAAATGAAAACACAAATTAACAAGATTGGTGTTTCATTATTTATCTCATTTATTTAGTTAGTTATATTAATCATACTCTTGAAAGCTTTCAATAATATTTAAATTGTGAAAAAATAACATTTCTTTTCCTTACTTAATATTCCTGATGGAACCAATAGTCACCGAGTTGATGGGCACATGGTCAATCCATCATCGTATGCAATTGTATGCGCATTTTTGTAATCCACAACTTTTTTGACGACACGGGGTGGTCATCCAGCACCTTGTTTTCAAATATATTGCGATATTTCCGCAGTTTTTGTGTCCTAGTGATGAACACTTCTTGCGATAATTTTTCAAAGTTATTGATGTATTATTTCAGAGTAATTTAAATTGTTGTTTTTGAGTTGATATCAGTTTTCTTCATATTTAAAATTAGTTTCTCATTTTCTCTTGTATTTTATTATGTAAGAACTGCTATAGGTGTTACACTATAAAGATGTAACAAAAAATAGTGACCATGTGTTTTTTTTTTTTTTATACATGGACTAATTAAATTTTTAATTAAGTTTGCACAAGGTTATGTGTTATAAAATAATCATAACCGTTTTTTAAGAGTAAACCGAAAATACAGACACAAATATATGTCGATTTTAAATGATCGATATATTCGAAATGTATAAAATAAATCCCTATTAACCCTTCCAAATCGCCTCAAGCCCACTTATTCATAATTTGTATAAGAAAAAAAAAACATGTTCACGGAGTGTCTAAACGGTCCAGAGTGTATTACAAGATTATAATCCATATTTTTTGTAAGAGACAATGTGGTCAACTTTATCACAATGTACCCTATTGAGCATTGAAGGATCGACTCGGGATGTACATAGGCAGTTGAAAGTGGTTAACCAATTAATTAATATATTATTTTGAATATGTATCACAGAAACATCAACCATCCATGTTTTTTTTTATTTTTTATTGAATACTAGTAACGTGGGTAACACATTACTAGTATTCTTGTTAACCCCTCCAGTTAAGCTAAATGCTTGTGTTAGGAGTGTGTTCACGTCGGTAGTGCACTGGGTGGATGGAGTTCGAACCCGCGACCTCTTGATCGCAAGTCCGACGCCTTAGTCATTACGCTACCGACGCTTTAATGTTATTGTTTGCTGATGTATTCACGCCTGTATATCTCTGAAAGGAGGAGGTAGACGTAAATTACATACTCACATTTGTATGTGATTAACTAATGTATTAATATAAATAAAATAATGTTTAATCTGTAATACATATAAATCCATCCATTTTTAATTAAAGAATTTATGACAAGCCTACCGCCGTCTATCGTCCACGTTTCCGGACCACCCCGAACTCCAATAACAATTTGTCCCATCTTGGAATCGAATCCGCGATCCCACGCAAATATGAACAATAAATTAAAATTGAATTAAATTTAAATCTTAAAATATTGCATGCCTGAGCTGCGGAACCAGCTGTTCTTATCTTTACATGTAATATAAAGCTGAACAGTTTATTTCTTGGTTCACCTTAGCTGAATATCCGATTTGGAGAAATATTTTCGCCTTAAATTAGACGCGGGTGGACTGCTAACATCAACATTGCTTAATGTTATATAGCATTTGGTATATAACATCAAGCTACGACTCCTGGTTCCCGGAGGCTAACTCTTAGGGTATTCCTGGGTTCCCTGCAATAGACCCACCTCTGACGGAACACCGTGTGGTTTTAGTCGGTTACAACTCCTAGGAGTGTGTAAATATTTTTTTCCAATTAGGGCTAAATTTATATTAAGTTATCTTCAAACATCCTATCTAATAAAATAAGCATACGTTGCCGAAAAAATTAGCCGAATTAAGAACCACCTCCTTTTTAAATTTGGGTATAACTAAAACAGCTTTCGCATTTCACAGACCCGTACTTTCTTCCAGCCGTACACGATCGACTCGTGCGGTCGAGGACGTGCGAATTAGGTGCAGTGTCCGCGTCGCATTGTGTCCACAACAGCTTGGAGCTTTGCTGTCCAGCCCTACACCGCCTGCTGCCGCCACACATATCATATACAGTGTGGTTTCGTAAGAGCGAAAAAAAATATCGTTAAAACTTTGAAAACATTCGATTTTCGAACTGATTAGATCGGTTTACGAGGGAATCTCTGCACATATAGAATTCGTCTGTAAGAACAGTAAAATAACTTAGAAGATTCGCAGGCGAGATTCACGGGGGTTGATCCCACCCGTCACGTAAGGCCCCGACGTGTTACCTAGGTCAGTAACTAAGACAAGCAACTCTGATTACATAAATATCAATCTAACGAATGATAAGAAATAATTTTCAGAACAATAATAAACAACACAATACTTCTAATTTAAATTAAAAACAATCGATTTTCATTACAGTGAAAGTGGTTGTTGTTGTATGAAGTTCTAGGTTTATAAATAGCCATATTATTTAGGATATTACTGCTGAAAATCTGCGTTTTATAATGGTCAAATAAATGCATATTAAAGAAGATTCTATTTAATCTAGCTCAAGAAGATTGCGTTTTCATATAAGGTGAAACAAATGCCCATTTTGAGCGAACAGTGATCATAGAAAAGAATATGATGCGATAAAACCAAATCCCCCGCCGCGTCTGTCTGTCTGTTCGCGATAAACTGAAAAACTACTGAACGGATTTTCATACGATTTTCACTAATAGACAGAGTGATTCATGATTATGGTTTAGGTGTGTAATTTGTTAAGATTTGGTGTAAATTGATTAAAATATGTTGATGATTGTTGAAGATGTATCTGCTACACGTGCGAAGTCGGGGCGGGTTGCTAGTTCTACATAAATGTCATGCATTCAGTTTAAACCACAGCCTGTTAATAAACACATCGGTCATTCATATCTGAAGTCCGAACCTGGTCCGAACATATTTTTTGCACCTTGTCTTGTCCACGCAGATACAAAACGCAGGCCCCTTCAAAACCCACACTTTATTAACTAATCACAAAAGGATTACTTCTACAAAAGACGACAATAGTCTAAAATGTGTATTACAAGCCCACAAATAGTTGCAGACCATATTAATGATACGTAGTTTATTTTTATAACATTTGTCATAACTTACTTACTGCATGAAAAATTATATTTTATATTAATATTAATGATCTGTGGAAGTGGAGAAATTAAGGTTTCAAATATTTTATTTATAGTAGGTTTTTTTTTTTATGGCTCTCGTTTCGTATCGCCACTAACAATTTATTATAGTAGATTATATTTTATTAGACTCAAGTTAAGTATCTGATAATCGATTCACTTTTAATTACATCACCTCTACTGTTGTTTGTTGTTCGAACTAATATTTTCATTGCGGATGTGAATTTATTTGTTTGTTTGTTTTATGTTTTTACTTTAAACTACTCAACCAATCGTCATTAAGTTTTGCACACACGTTGTCAGGAGAAAGTACGGAAACAACATTGGGTAGGTTTCATCCAGAAAAGATGTTTTTGTCATATTAATTAATTTATTTATTTTCCCAAAGACGTCTGAAATTTCTTGGATCCGTGCGGTTACAACTCGGTTGGTAACGATGGAACAGCATTTTTCCCCAACTACCAGCATTTTCTATCGATCAGGTGTATTTATTATTTACTAGCTGTGCCCGCGACTTCGTTCGCGTTTTTTTTCGGAAAACAGAAAGTTGTCGCTTATTGCATAGTACCTCTTTCTCCAGGCAGTATTTCTGATACTGTATTGGCGGTGAAACAACCTGGAGCGTACAAAAAAGATTGTTTTGGTTGCTCACACGTAAAATAACGACATAATTTGGCCGTGGTAATATTACTCATTTGTCGTTCGTGTGGAAGCTCACCTCACCGGGCTATTAGTGAGGCCGTATATCAAGCTTAAACCAACTAAAACCAGACGGTGTGCCTCACAGCACCGTTTATGAGTTGACCGTCGGTACGGCGACGTTTTGCCTCCAATGATGATCCAGCGCTGGCTAACGGACTGCAACTGGGCGATATCCAACCACCCTCTTCACGGGAGACTCTGCTTCGGGTGAAGAAAATAAAACTCGTCTCATACACCCACGGCCATTCTTAGCGCACGCATGAGAGCGCGAGTGAAAAGGTTCTACCTGGAAGTTTTTCTAGCGAATCCACATCGTCACCTCCTCCTCGCGCGAGATGTTCTCCTCGCAGAAAATCGTCATAAAACAACTGTGACGACCTAACATCTCGATTCGTCCGACCAATTGGGAGACTCTTGCTGTAGTCAGTGTTTGCTTCTGAGCTTTGTTTAGTCACGGTGTAACATAAGATTTCACACTACTGTAACCGAACGGAAAATAAATAGTCTGGAAGTGTTAAAAAAACTTCACCACTTACATGTCAATATTTCAGCTTAGATGTAATGTTTTAGGCGATAGTGTCTGCAATGCATTTAATATAGTAAAATACTGTAATACTAACAAAGTGTTAAAAGTTAAACTAACAACTTTTTTTTTTTAAGTCATAGATGCTTTTAATAAAAATTCTATTCTATTCTTATATAATCATGTTGACGGGAATCAACGCGATCACGTATTTAAAACCTTTGCTTTGCCGTGGTCGTGGCCGTGATCACAGCCCTGTAGGGACTGTAATACTTTTTAAATACGTGATCGCGTGAATTCCCGTCAACATAATTATATTATTATGGATCGCAAAAGTTTAAAAGTTTGGATCTTCTTTTTCTATAACTCTATTTTTAAATATATGTATATTTACTGGACTGGCCTGATGGTCTAGTGGTTAGTGACCCTGACTGCTGAGCCAGAGGTCGTGAGTTCGATTTCCACCTAGGACAAATTATTCTCTGTCTGGGTGTAATTTATTTATAATATGTATGTATTTAGAAATACATAAGTATGTTTATCAGCAGTCTGGTTACCATAGTACAGGCTCTGCCTAGTTTTGAATCAGACGGCCGTGTATGAGGTGTGTGAAGTTGTTATTATTATTAATACCCTGAAACATATTTATGAATTTAATGGCTGCGAGAGGCAAAATAGCTCGTTGGCATAGTCAAGAACCAGCTATCGATTACTCTGGGATCACCAAACAAAGAAAAATAACTCCTGCTGCTTCAGCAATCACCACAGAAAAGCACGATGATATCATACGATTGAAAATATACATTCACTCGAAATCCTTCAAACAGACATGACTATTTGCAGGTAAAATCTAATGTAACTAATAATATTTCTTTAAATCACAGGTAAAAATCGTTTTTTTGTACTCTTAATGTTTTATAAAAAAATAAAAAAAATAAATAAACCTTTTAAGTCTTTAAGTATTAAGCTTATTTAAAAGGTTTTTTTTTTTTTCTTTTTAGTTTTTTCTTCGGTTAAAATTTTTATGTGTTTAGTTTTTTACTTCGGTTTATAATGCTACATGATGTGATGATTTCAAAACGCAAATACTCCATAAAGTAATGAAAAGTAAACAGAAACACTATTCGTTTCTACAATTTTCGAGGGTTTCTCTCAATTTTATCAGAATTCCATCATCAGATCCAGACTTCCTTGACATGGGACCACCCTTGAGGTATTCCATCTATCTAACAAAAAAGAATAATCAAAATCGGTTCATAAATAACGGAGGAGGCTGAATATACATAAAAAAAAAAATATGTATTTAAACGGTCGAATTAAGAACCTCCTTTTTTTTCGTTGGTTAAAAACGATACCTAATTTTAAAAAGTAAATTAGTTTATATTTATTAAAAAAAAGTGCATAAAAAGAAAAGAGAGTCAAAGCGGGATTCGATCCGGCACCCAACCTCGTAGAAATCGTACTCTACACCAGATAAGCTAAACGCTCGCTGTAATGTAGTTCGAAATAAGTAAATACATTCTACTAACATATAATGTTATTACAGCTTTCATTGATTTTTCTGTGGGAACCAAAGTTTAACCCGGGATAAAAAGTACCCTATAACCTGCGCAGGCACTCAAACTATTATTATACTAAATTTCAAGCAAATCCCTTCAGTAACTTCTGAGTTTATCGTGAACATACAAACAGACAGACAGATAGACAGACAGACAGACAGACAAAAATTGTTTGAATTGCATATTCGGCATCAGTATATATATCTTAATACCCCTCAGTCGATTTTTTTTAAATATATTCAATGTCCAGAATTTATCCCGCTACAGATTTATTATAAGTGTAGATTATTATATTTTACAAAGTACCTTTCCAAAAGAAAGTGTAACCACCGCCTACTTCCACCAGCTCTCCTTCATCGGGGAGATGTGTTTGGCTGAGAGCAGCCACATCCACGTTATAGCGATGAAGTTCCCGAGCTACTATGGCAGTCTTACGTTCAGGGCAGGCGTTGCCATGTCGATCAAGAAGCGTTCTCACGTTCCACGTGCCAAAAGTATAAGTGCATAAGTGCTCTCTACAAGAACAAGGGTGACCGATCTGACTGCAACTCTTACCGCGGTATTTCGCTCCTTACAGCCCCCGGAAAGGTCTTTGCTAGAGTTATCTTAAACCGCCTAATGAAATTGTCTGAAAAGGTTCTGCCTGAAACCCAGTTTGGCTTCCGACCGGACCGAGGCACATGCAAAGCTATATTCTCTGTGCGTCAACTGCAAGGAAAGAGCAGAGGACAGCTTTGTCAGCTGTACCTTTGCTTTGTTGACCTGGAGAACTGGAGAAAGCCTTCGATAGCATGCCTCGCGAAGCTCTATGGTTGGTGCTAAACAAGCTCGGGTGCACGGAAAGGTTAGTGAGACTCCTCAGACTCCTGCATGACGACATGCAATGCTGCGTGGCTGTAGACGGCGAACAGACAGACTTCTTCCCCGTCAGCTGTGGGGTGAAGCAAGGATGCGTCTTAGCGCCTACTCTGTTCGCCTTATACTTTGCGGTGGTAGTTAGAGAAGTCTCACACACTGTTTCTCAAGGAGTCCGCATCCGCTTCCGCACAGACGGCAGCCTTTTTAATTTGGCTAGACTTAAGGCCTAAAGTCTCATATGCACTGATCACTGAGATCATGTATGCAGATGACTTGTGCTTCCTAACCGAATCCCCAGACGGCCTGCAACAGCTGATGTCCGCACTCCACCAAGCCTGCCGTAAGTTCGGCCTGAAGATCAGTGACAACAAGACGGAGGTAATGTCCATGGACATACACGGTCATGAGACACTGACCATATATGACACTGACTATTTATGATAACTTGGTGAGGATGTGTTGAAGCAGTTGGGTGGCGTTGAGGCTTATTTAATGCGTCGACAGTTTAGGTGGTGTGATCACGTTTCTCGTATGGCAGAGGAAAGAGTGGCGAAGCGCATCTTCTACTCTGAACTGGAGGAGGGCAAGCGGAATCATGGCGGTCCCCTCCTCCGGTACAAGGATGTCCAAAAGCGACATATGAAGCCATGCAACATAAAACCATCTTGCTGGGAACGTTTGGCAGCACAGCGGCCAGAATGGCGCAGGATGGTGAACAGCCAGGTACGCGAGTTCGAGGTTCTGCGTAAAGCTGATCTTGATACCAAACGCGACTAGTTAAAGGCTCGCCCACTTGCTGCCATAACATCACTACAAGAATGGCGTACTCACATGCCCTCACTGTGCACGGTGTTTCGCCGCGAAGATAGGCTACATAAGCCATCTTCGAGCGCACCAGCGCCATCTCTCCGACTAGGGGTCGAAGTGGTCGCCATGGCCGAAATCGGTCGGAACCATCAAAGTTGGACATATGGTGTCGGAAAATTCTTTGTAGATATTGACATGTTCTTTAATATTTTTTATTCTATCATCAATAGTTTTCGCAGCGCATGCGATGAAAGACATTTAATGACAATTTTTTTACACCTTGGGTTACATTTTTGAAGTTTTAGTAGTGATCCTAAATCGTTTTCTGGTAATAAATATAGCCTATAATAATAATAATAAAAATTTATTTCATTCCACAATAAAAAATATATGATAACAATTATAATGGCGCTTACATAGTGCGTAGATATATCGTGGAAATCTGGTGCCCAAACTAGACAAAAGCCTGTTTTTCGGGTCACCAGGGTTCTTCCGCGCTTGCTGTTTGCATTCAGTAACATCTAACATCAATGTGTTTGTGAGTGTGGGCTTGTGTATTTGTGTGTAAGTATATGTGTGTGCGTGCGTGAGTGTGTGTGTGTGTCTGATGTATATGGGTATAGTAGGGATGATGGAGTTCAAGCTTCTATAGTAATTAATTTCTCTGTGTGGTTGTAATCCAGGGTCATAAGCCATTCAATAATTTTTTTCTTGCAGGCGAGCTTGGTAATGTTGGTATATGTTGAGGTGTTTATTAATATTATTGTTTAGGTATCCACCGATGAAGCAGAAGAAACGTTTGGTAAAGTGAGTGTTATATCGGCAATGACAGCGGTCAGCAGGGTTGGAGCGTCTTTTGGGTTCGAGGTCAGAGGGTATGGTATATGTCAAGAGCGAGTGCTGTTTGATGGTGGTGTGTAGGATGAACAACTGCCGTACTGTTAGTATTTTTGTCTCGTTATATAAACCTACTGTGGGGCAGCGAATGGGAAGGCTATATGAGAGCTTTAGGATCGCACGTTGGGCTCCCTCTAGTTCGATGATTTTTGATTTATAAGCACCACCCCATGTTGTTATGCAGTACGTAAGCAACGGCTGGCATAGTGCCAGCCAGATTTTAGTACAGATTTTAGTAGATTTTCATCCGTTACACGTCTGAGGTTCTTAAACACGTATATCAATTTTCTTAGTCTTGTGGCAAGTGCGTCAATCTATGTTACATTGTGGTAATGTAGCATTCTAATAGTGAAGGAATTGTGGAAATGGGTCATGTAGTTTTTGAGTTTATTCATTACAAACATACAAAATTACAAATCATTCCTCTTTATAATATTAGTTTATTAGGTTAGACTAACAATAATGTGAGAAAAACGTAAGTCCCTGCATGCTTGGGTGAATTGTGTTAGTATAGTACAACATGTATTTAATACTGTATGTATAATGATTTTTTTTTTTAAGATTAAATATAAATTAAATAAATCATTCTAATTAGTAGTAGGTATAAAAAAGAATAATTAAAAATCCCATCCCAACTGATTTATACTTGGTATTTGTCTTATATATAAAACTAATATTTCCTCCATTTAAATATTTCCTTTCAATGTAATGAAATAGCATAGCAAATGTTTTTTTTACTATTACTATATATATATACTAAACATTTACGCTTGTGAAAAACTTTGACTATTCAAAATTGTTTTTATAAAAAAAGTTATGGTTAATAAACAGTTTTGTCGGTTTCTAGTTTTTAGTTATGGAAAACCTTTGTCAATATAATTCTAACCCACAGCTGGACTTGATTGGACTGGTTAAAGCTAAGAATCTGACAAGTACGTAGATAACGTACTCGTTACACTGTTTACCCTCTATAGTCCAATAACTATGAGTATGTTTTGACTAAGTGTTTTAATAAAATACGTGAAATATGTAATTTAAGCCAGATGTATACAAAAACTATATATTTATGCAAAATCTAAAGACTCTAGAAAAACATCACCATAACGAAATTTGGTAACTTTTTTAATTTAAAATTAGAATCGGGTTTGGTTATACAGTTACAATTATACATAAACGATATAAATTGTATGCCTTCAAAGGGGAACATATCGAAATTTGTTTAAAACAAAATGGCGTCTGTTATCAAAGTTCAATGTTCGTTGCCTGACTAAATATGTAAACAATTCATGGTTAACACTTAAAAACGGTTTCAATCTAAAGATAATATTCCTGAGGATAATATTAATATTCCTAAGATAATAGTCTGTGTAAAATAGTCACCGTTGGTAAGACGAGAACAACTAGAAATAATGTGCCTGGTGCCCATTACGGTATCACGGCCCGACATATGTCAACCATGCCTTCTTTCAGGATATATTGTATGTCCGATGTATCCTCAAAGTGTATCCGTATCCGCAATGCAACAGTATGTCTAAACAGTTTCAGTTATCTAATACGACCAAAACCCATGTTTTGGTATGAAGTAAATAAGACACGACACGCTACCCCTGTTAATTTGTAAGTCAATCGTAGCCGGTCGCGATAATGCTATGATTACATTAAAACTATATGAATTACACATTGAGGAGGGTTAACAATCACTATGTGTTGAAAAAAATGCAATGTAGATTGGAAAACCAAGCATTTTTTACATCTTTGTCAGTTTGCAATTTTAATTATTTAGCATATACCGGATATTTACTTGTTATTTATTCATTTTGCGGTATATTAGTTACTAGCATATCCGTTACGAGTTTTATTTCATTTTGGTAAGACATTTACAATATCTTTGAACAATTGCACTGCTAACTTGACACTGCATCTACGAGTAATAGAGAGCTGGGCGGAACTTTTTATTATTTTAACACGTTTTTAAAAAAAAAGGAAGTTCTCAAATCGACCGTATTATATATATATATATTTTTTTTATGTCTGATCAGCCCTCACTCCGTTATTTATGAACCGATTTTAATTATTCTTTTTTTATGAGATAGGGTATACCTCAAGGGGGGTCCCATGTCAAGGAAGTCAGGATCTGATGATGGGATCCTGATAAAATTGAGAGAAACCCTCGAAAATTGTAGGAATGAATAGTGTTTTCATTACTTTATCAGGCATTTGCGTTTAGAAATCATCACATCATGTAGCTGAGCTGAGGATGAAAAAAAACCATAAAATAAAAATCTTTTTAACATAAAAAATTAAGCTGACGAAAATAACTAATAAGCAAAAAATAAATAAAACTTAAGTCTTAAGTATTCAGCTTATTTACATAAACTATAAAAATTATATTTAAATTTATTTTGAGTCGGTGCCAAATAATGAAATGATTAATTACTTACGTAGATACATATAAAATTTTGATAATTAATCAGTTTGTTGTTTAGCGCCGACTCAAAATAAGTTTATATAAAATTTGATAGTTTATGTAAATAAGCTGAATATGTGCTATTCATTTCGTTATATCAAGCTTTTTAGTTATTTTCGTAGGCTTAATTTTTTTTGTTAAAAAGATTTTATCAGCTGTACCGAGCTAATAAAATCTTTTTAACAAAAAATTTTATGTATATAACGGAACCTTTGAACGGGATTTTCAACCCCTTCAAAACGTCGGATTACTTTGCAGACTTATCATGGATGACAATGCAATAATTTAAATAGCTTGTTCCATTATCCTGATCAGGATCTTCAGGATTAGCGATTTGTTATATCCGAAGACATGGTAGCGTCTTGCGCCAAGTACGCGTTTGAAATCAATATTCTGGAGCCTGAGAAACGGCGACAAAATTTGAGGAAACTATAAACTCCGATAACAGGAAGGAAGTTACACAACCTTAATATTAATTATCGTTGAAAAAATTAAAAACCACACATTAATGACAAATGGAACTAAAAAGCGAAATATAAATTATGGTTTAAAAAACACGCTTTAATAGATAACGAAACTAAAAAATTCATAATAGTTAAAAAAACTAAAAAACACACTTTAATAGAAAACCAAACAAAAAGTAGAAAATAATTTTCAATAAATTTAAATTAGGAATAGCACCCCAAGCTTTTTACAATAACATATATTTTTTTGTTAATTACAATATTCTACTTTTTGGTTAAAACGGAAAAGTTTTTTTTATCTTTGCCGTTTCGTTTGTTCCGTTTCCAACAATAACTGGTAAATGGTAAGATATTAGAACCTCCTATTGTGTAATCGTGTAATAAAGATCTCATAATAGTATATACACGGTGTATATGTCAATAGAACACTTACTTAAATCACTGAAAGGGCAAAGGGCAGGGCAAAAGAATTTTTGGAAGAAAACCTACCCGTTTCCAAGTAATCATCGTTTGAATTGCCAGGTTTTTATAAAAATCGGTGTAGTTTGTAAAGTTAAATATTTTAAATAGTATTTTTTTTTATTTTTCATTCCGTTATAAGAAAATCTATTCGTTTTAGTGTTAGTTTTTATGGATTTTCTCAATAACTGAGTGAATAGTTAAAAAATAAAAAAATAAATACGATTTAAAATCTTTAACTTTACACATTCCACCGCCTTTATGAGAAATGGAGGTAAAAATACCTGGCAATTCAAACGGTCATAATTTTTAAAGTTTTCTTTTTTCAAAAATTAATTATTTTTGTTACTGCATTCTAGACTCACATTCCCTTTCATTAATTTAAGTAAGTGTTCCATTTTCAGATAAAGCCTGTATAACCTCGGAAAATATGTACTGGAAAATATAAAGGTAACTGTTTTGAATCATGTGAAAAATGTTAAAGAACTATGAAACTTAATATCATTTAGTTATACCAACATCCGAGGGTCTTTGGAAGAAAATATATAATTCGTGTCGCAAGGAACTCTTTATATACAGCCTTCTTACAAATACATGAGAATAACTTTACAACCATCTTTAAAACATATTAATGGTAAAAACCTACTCAGGTTTAGATAACGCAGTGTGTTTTATAAATGATGATAATACTTCAGATACAAACGGATCGTTCGTATAGATGTTAAGAAAGTATCTTTCATGTCATATAGTTTCCAAAGAAGCAATCGGCTCTCCTGAAGATCGGTCACTTCTGACTTTCTGTCAGGCTCATCCAATTCGGTTTGTCCTACTTCTTTTGATTGATTCAAGTCATCATGGAGATCCGTGAGGTACCTACCTACTTTTTCGAAATCTAACTACACAATTAAATTTCCAAAAAAGTTTAGTAACACACCTCATCAGACCTTAATAATATTGTAAGTTATTACAGGTCCTAAATATAATTTAATGTATCGTGTGTGGAAGCGATACATGAATCGAAGTATCACTACTTGTGCCAGCGGAGGGTTGCAAATTACGAAACATTATAATATATAATTTATTGAGATATATTCTTGGCTCGGCTCAAGGGGCTCGTGGCTAAGTAATAACCGAGTATGTTAACACATTACAAAGTTAAGTAATACTAGCCAGCTCAGTCTAGGAGGGGTGACCATTCTTAACACATTGAGACTCCTCCGTGCCTCGGAGAGCACGTTAAACCGTCGGTCCCGGGTGCCATACAAACATCTGTGTCATTCGTTATGGGTAGTTGGAGCCCTAAAAAAAAGTCCGACAACAACCTGGTCTAACTACAGAACTTCGATATCGCCTAGTACATGGGTTGTGGAGGTCCGATGGCAGTCGCTTCACGTAAAATATCGTAGTTAGACTGAAAGCCGACCCCAACTTAGTTGGAAAAAGGCGCGGAGGATGATGATTATTTGCTGTTGTCATCGTTAGTTCACAAATCAAGGGTTAGTGGAGGGTTGTCCGTTTTCAATTACAATTCAAATACAGTTTCTCATAAAACCAAATCCTTGATCGCTAAACACCTAATCCTGAAATAAAAACTAACATCAAAACAGAATCTATTTTCGCAGATTTACGTGATCCTGTATGAGAACTAGATACCATACATAATGTAAAAATGTGCAGTGAAAATATTAATAAAATATTTGACTACGAATCTTGCGAAATGAACCTTCGTCGAGTCATATTTATTCAGTTCCCTGGTGAAGCCATCGTCCGATCTAATGGGGCCATGGTAGTGAACAGTATACGTACATGTCACGTGGTCGACTGTATGCTTGCATGACACCGGCATGTTTGTGACTTCTATTGAAAAATTGATTATGAATAAGCTCTATTTTGGTACAGACTATTTTTAGATCTCATACATATTGTTTGGTCCAAAAACAATGTGCTTGATAAATGTTCATTTTATTGAGTTTTGAGCATAGAGATAGTATAAAATTACAATAATGAGGAGTTAGTCTTGTGCTGTCATCCACGTCACGACAGTAGGCGACCGTTTTATAAGGGTGATAAGTGATAACACACATTTCACTCGAATGAATGCTTAATTTTTCTTTCATTCCATGTTCACACGGCTTAGCTGAGATGACATAGAAAGGAACATTCACCTACTCTTTTCTTTCAATGTATCGTCGCCGTTCTTCTGCAATTGAAACAAAATAGCTGAATACGTATGAACGTAATCTGCGTGTTAGAATTGTTCATATTATGTTCATTCAGACGCAAGTGCCAGTATCTAACATTGTTCGATCGGTTCATTAATAACTTCATATGTCACTTTTGTTTATTGTTTTGTTATCACGTGTCACTTTGAGTGAAAGATGCAAAATGAAGGACAGTAATGAACGAAAAATGAACCGTCTGATTCCACTTTTATAATAGCAAAGAGTAGTAATAGTGTAGCTTCCAAAAACATTGATCAAAGAGTGCCAGGACACTGCTCTTCCAAAAGTAGTATCATCCATAATCTAAGTCGGAGTCCAAGTCCGATGCCTTAGCCATTACGCTACCGCCGCTTTATCGAACTTATGCGATTGCATGTGAAACCTGATATTGCTGCAAACTTATAACAAGAACTTCGTATCTTATTGGCAGTCAAACGACATCAACAAACAATTTGACTTGCAAGAATTTCCCATTTTAAGATCCCATTATGATAGCATAGAGTAAAATCTGACCATACTGCAGATTTACTACTAATTTAAATAAATCTACTTTTTTAACCTTTTAGTTGAAGTAAGAGCAAAGCTGAACCGCAGAATACATTTCTCATCTTTTCTCTCTTCTAACAAGATTCTAGTATGATTGAATATTTTCTTTAAGAGTTTAGTTTAATGCGCTAATCACTTTAACTTCCAGTCCAATTTAAAAAAATGATAATCTCAATTCTGCAGGAAGGTTGGTCTATTTGACATCAAGCTTCGACTCTTAGGAGCGGAATCATAACCATTACGCGGTGAAACTACGAGAAACGGAAGGTATAGAATAAAGCTTAGCCTGATAATTATTAACATTGTACGATGTTACCAAATGTAGGTACTACGTGAATAAAACATAGCAAAAGATTGCATATATAATGAGTGTAGTCAGGAGAAACATTATGGTTCCATCAGCTTGTAATATGCTAATTACCTAGATGAGTTTATACTTCGAAGAACCACCGGGTGGTTTTAATATGAATTATTATTATTACTTCGACTACCGTTGTCGGGTGGGCGATTATTTATAGATCACAAATCACAATACAAGAAAAATCTCATTAAACTTTTCTTCTCAACCGACTTACAAAATACAAATTCATAATATGTTGTTTAGGAATTACTAATGTATGAGCAGAAAACTTTTCCCAAAATATCACATCGCAGACTATTTTTCGCAAACTTTCATTTGAAAAAAAAAAACATTTGTCAATGAATTAATTAGCAAATTCTTTTCTGGCAAGTAATTGATTAACAAATAATTACTTAATCATGTTTCATATAAAATATCGAAGCAGTTCGTTTTTGGCAGTTGGGGCCGCAGTTATAACCTAACCTACTTTTCTGGCAGCAGTTGACAATGTAAAATGATGCCAAATTATAATTGGAGCAACTGAATAAAATGCGAAATGAAAATTTAATATTCATTTCGCATTTTATTTTATTTTATTAATGGAACTAGAGCGATATTAATATTTTGCCCAAAGGGCAGAACACCGTTGTTTAGAAATGTGTACCCCAGGAAAACCATTTTGCAAAAAAAAATCTAATAGTAAATAAGTATTAGTCGGCTACTAATAACGCTCTTAAAACTTGACAACCTATGTGTAACAATCTGTACAATCGTTTTGAGTAATATATCATCACCTCATCGATACTTGAAACACAGTACTCTAAACAACCTACTAAATCTATCAGTAAACAGTCTCAAAGCAGATAAGTTATGATAAAATAACAAAAATATGGGTATTTTCTGAACAACAATAACTGCTACATAAAATATCATGACGGTCAACAACCGGGCTAGATATTCAGGTACGTCACAGACTAGAAGGTTATTCAGTCCTAGACAGAATTATGTATGACCGAGGACTAATATCATGCGTTGAGATATAAAGTTAAGTGATTCTCAAATTTTAATGGATTATAAAGTTTATAAACTATAATAGGAAATAAATGTAAACATTTCCAAAAAATAATGCTAGCAAAACTAAATAGTAAGTAGTCCCTTTTTTACTTCTAGCAATACTAAGATACTATTTAAAAAAAATGTATTGGACGGTTTAGATAGTACACAATGAGCGGTCTCACCGTAATCTGCGATGTCTTACAGACAAGTCGGTAAAGGTATTTATTACAAAAAGGGGTTGGAAATATTTTTTTATTTTATGCCATAAAATAAAAACTTTATTATAATTAGGTAACAAAAAGTTAAAATGACCAAAGGAGAAAAAAACTGAAAAGCAAAAAATAAACTCATTAGCCTAACTAAACTCCTCATCAATTACCCTATATTAGTCCACTGCTGGACATAGGCCTCTCCCAATGTGCGCCACAGCACTCGGTCCTCCGCCTTTCGCATCCAGTATCTCCCAGCTACATTCCTCAGGTCTTCGGTCCGTCTGGCTGGAAGGGCGTCCTACCTTCCGTTTACCGATTCGCGGTCTCCACTCTAAGACCCGTTGGCTCCAAGCCGCGGTTCGAGTTAATTGTGATCTCAGTCGCCGGAATTCTCCTTTAGGTTCATTTTATGCAGTTCCATTTCAGCTTTTGTTTTGTTACTGACATTTATTCTTGTAGAAGTAGAATTTTCTATTAGTATTTAAGACTGGAAAAAAGCCGTTTGGCAAACAAATAACAAAAAGTACTGAACTGTATTACTGATTAAAAAGAAGAATGCACAATAATAATAATAACTTGACCAATTTTATGAAATAAAGAGATTGAATTTGAATTTGAAAATTTAACGATACATTACATATCAATCAAACTCAAATATCAAAAAAAAAAGTTCCTAAATACCAGTTAATCCATCTAAAACATTGACAGATTGCGCCCCATCTGTACTCGTTAGCACACAACTTGCTAAGCTCAATGAGTTGTCAGGAGCCATTCATTTAAATTATGTTTATTTAACAGTTAAGTAATCTGCTACCGCGTAGAATGAATCATTTTATAGTAGACTGACAGAGACTGACTTAATGAAAAATATCTTTAAATCATTGTTAATGAAAGTAATTTTTTTTTTTTGTTTTTCTAAACTGTAACTTATTTTATTACTCTTTGTTAGTACAGTGTCGCAGGAAGACAGGTAACGCTGCAATCTAAAAAAAATTATAAACATTATAAAAAACTAAAGATAGGATTAAATAAAATGCACGATCTGTGCTTTAGAGTATATGTCAATACTTGCAGTACCTACACTATATTATGCTTATATTATTACACCTTCAAGAAAAAAGCATACTCCCACCTCAAAGCCCGCCAACGCACTTGTGACTCCTGAGTAGCAGGTGTCCATGGGCGACGGTAGTCACCTACCATCAAGTGACCCGTCTGCTCGTTTAGATCCTATACCATAAAAAATGCTATCCTAAATATTTCTCAAAGATTGAACTATTCTTTGAATCACGACGCTAGGCGCTTATTTATTCATAAACATAAATATTAAAAAAGTTTATTTAAGGTTTACGTCTTAACAATAGAATCATTATATACTTACCTACATATCTATATATAAGTAGGTAGGTGGATCAACCCACTTTTTTGTTTAGTACCAAAACACTTTTACAAGAAAAAATGTCAGTAACAAAACAGATGAAAAGTAACTATATACAATGAATCTAAATCTTAAGATGTCAGTTAAAATATTTTCATAATAAGTTATATTTTTACTTCCTTCTATCACCTAAATAAGTGAGTGTGATAACTGATAAGTTTAGATTCAAAATATTCCTGTGTCTGATGACGCAGTATCTGCGTCTACTTGTGTGCGAGCGGCTTTCTGCATCAGGCCCTTAATCGATGATGAATGATAATCGTGATGGTCGAAATATAATATACTAGGTATATTATAGGTTATTGGGTATATTATTTTTCCTAATAACATTTTAGGAAAAATAATATACCTAATATTTTTATTTTTTTTATTATTATCTCTCGTCTGTATGCACATAAAAATAAAACAGTTTTCTCTCCCCCTGTTTGTCAATAGATTTTCTTTTCTTGTTAGTCAATGGTATCCATGAAAAATCAAAACAGCTTTTTTTTAACCTTCGATGAATAATAAAAATATTTGTTTTCGACTTTCCATGTGGGCGAACACATACTATAGTCATGTGGGCGAACACATACTATAGTCATGTGGGCGAACACATACTATAGTCATGTGGGCGAACACATACTATAGTCATGTGGGCGAACACATACTATAGTCATGTGGGCGAACACATACTATAGTCATGTGGGCGAACACATACTATAGTCAATGTAAATCATCTAAATATTAATAAACGCTCTTATTTATCTTAAGAATCAAGATCCATTACATCATAAAACCGTGTATAAAGTATCTGTCAATTAAAAAGCTTTTTAATACCACTGTGAATTCATTTGAAGTTTCCTGGAATGCGGATATCGTTATAAATTTCAGTGGCACCGGTTAAATGCGGATACGACCAGATACAAAAGCAAATTTCCTGTTCTATATGGAGCTATACAATAATTAATATGGTGAAAACCAAAAAGGATAAATTGCTGCGTTGGGTACAAACTGGTAAAAAGTTTAGGAATTACCTGTTAACTGTTGGGAAAAAAAAGTAAGTATCGATAGGGTTTTTTTGAAATAGTATTTTATGGGGTAATTTGGAAGAGTTTTTTTCTGCTGGAATAAGATAATACATAAGATAAGTCAGTTGGTAAATTGTATTAATAAATTGAGTTCGTTAACGTCGTTGTTTGGATAAAGTGTTTGTGATGAAAGATGTTAACATGCAGTAGTTTTACGTTGCTCTGTCAAATTAAATATAATACCTATAGTAATATTTTTAAACTGTAGAAAATATTGAAAGCAGCCAGACTTTTTTTTTTGTCGGTAAAAATTTTCAAAGACCGGCCGGGTATAACCGATGCCTGTAAACACTCGGAACACCAACCTCCGTACTTTACTCTATCGAACTCTAGCGACACTACTTATTAATAAAAACATTGAAAGGAGTAAGGGGCCCGTCGAGCCCATTTAACCAAAAATTTCAGCCTCCTTCAGAAACCCTCGTATACATTGGTATACGGGGGTTTCTGAAGGAGGCTGAAATTTTTTAAAGAAAGTTTCCTGCCATTGGGCAGGAAACTATCTTTGTTTGTTGTTTTGAAGGTTTTCAAACCGATAATGATACCCGTAGTAGTACAGTAATAATATTAACACCAAGACGACAACATCAATCTTATTTCTTGGGAATAGGTCGAGGTCACAACAAAAAACCTTAGCGTAAAGAGATTTAACACATAACAGCTTGCGTGAGCCAGCATAGGCATTCTTTAGTATACCTACGTCAAAACGCTCGCTTTATTAAATCAGTATATTTTTTTACGAAACGTCAAAACGCTAGGTTTATCATCTACCCTAGGTTTGGTAATTTTTAGGGTTCTGTACCTCAAAAGGTAAAAAGAGGAAACCTTATAAGGTCACTCTCTTGTCCGTCTGTCTGTCTGTCCGTGTGTCACCACCGATTTTCTCAGGAACAGGTGGAACTAGCAAGTTGAAATTTATACCAGGTACTGAGGTCTATAGTCCCTATTAAGTGTATAAAAATCAAGGCCCTGAGTCAACACGATAAAAAGATATGGGCAAATTTAGATTTTCGCCAAAATTTGTAAGTACCAAAATTTACCTTAATTTCCACCTTTTTATATTTTTCGGAATTTTCCCTATATTTGTGTAAGACTTTGCTTTTAACCAAAATTGACAATTCTAGGTCAACCGGGAGTACCCTATAGGTTTTGGGTCGAAAACCTATAGGGTACTAATTCTAACTTTAATGCAATTTCTATTCGATTTGTTGACATATTTTAAATGTATTTCGCTGTGCCCTCCATGATGAACTAATTACTTATTAATGTTAAACCTACCACCTAACATTGTGGAATGCAAATAAATTATTGAGTACTTCCCATTTACCTAGAATCATGAAGTTTAGTAAGAAGCAAAGTCTGACAGCAGAAATGAAGGAAAAAATCCGAAAGTCGTTAATTTATTGTTATATCACATAAAAAAAAGTTTTTGTGATTACAAACTTATATTTTGCGTTTGGATTGTTCACTTTGTCGTACATCGCAACCGCAAAGTTAAGTTTGTCTTTCAAAAAAGACGGGCAAAAGTCTTTGGGAATTGTGATTCCCGAGATGGACGTATACTAGTTTGTTTGCTTACGGAACCCTCGGTGCGCGAGTCAGACTCGCACTTGTCCGGGTTTTTTTAAGTTACATAGTCTTAGTGTTGTCAAATTATTATCTTATATATGTTCATTAGATGCTTATGAAATAAATTAAAACAGACGTTTATATTGACCGATTAAGGAACAAAATACCTTTTGAGTACCTACCGGAAACTACCAATTGTGTAGAACCAAGACTCAAATAAATACATATTTGAGTCATTCACGATGTCACCTCTGTTTGCAAGCAGTATGATCTATTCCAAAATCCTAGTTGAAGTGTTTTTGAGTGAATCGAAAAATTCGAGTGGCCACATACAGCATGGTCAAAACACGTGATTTTATGTATGTATGTAAATAAACGAGCGCAGTTGAAGTAAACACAGAAACACGCAGTATGGCACTAGCAACTGATTCAATTGTAAATGCGTTTCATACATTCAAATAGATACGCCTAATGTTTATAAGCATGGTTTGGTCACGTAAGCAATTCACGGGTCAACGAACCGGTGACCTGTGTTTTGATGATTTCCAGTCAAAAAAAATAGGCAATCATGGGACTGCCGACAGAAGTGAAAACTTAAACGAAACGACGAACTTAAATCGTCACATTAGCAGGTTGGTTACATTAATTAATAAGGAGCTGACAGAACTTAATGTTTAGATTAACACCCTCTAGTGGATCTATATATGTATTATTAGCGTGACGGGAGTTCAGTGCTTTTCCACATAGCAAACGTGCCTAACGTAATTACCTAAGTAGAACCTTCTCCATTTCTACGTACTCGTACATATAAAATTTAGATAATTATTCAGTTTATTGTTTGGCACCGACTCATAATAAGATAGATAGATAAACTCTTTATTGTACAACAAAGAAAGAAATTAATACAAACTTGTATACATGTATTATGTAGATTCTTACTAAACTAAAGCCTGAGTACAATTTGCGACCTTATCGCGATTTGCGATTTCTTCCAGGCAACCATTGGATGGAAAGAGAGATTATTTTATATGATTTTTTTATATAAAATTTGAAGTTTATGAAAATAACCTCAATACTTAAAAGGTTTATTTATTATTTGCTTTTTAATTCGTTTCGTCGGTTTAATTTTTTATTAAAAAGTTTTGCTAGAACCCTAAGTACTTACTAGCTGTGTTATATGTTCCTGAATATATATTTTGAAGAGAAAACTTCTGTATCGGCGTTGTGCACTTTTTGGGGTGAGTAAAAAATGTTAAACTCGTGTCAGGACACGTGACCCTGATCGAAAAGTCGTAAGACGGAGCCGAGTTCTTATATTTTAAAAAATATAACATTCGAAATACAAACATTTATGAGCGGCCAGGAGTGCAGAACTTCCAGTGTACACTATGTATACACATTTAGATATGTTATTACCTACTTTTTATTTTTAACCTAATTATATATATACAGATGTGTGTGTGTTTTCACTTCTGACGTGCAGTCCTACTACTGACTGTTTTTTTTTAATAAAGAAACCTTTCGATGCTTTTAGACTTATTCGTATTGACCATGTCTACTGTAGAATATAATTCACACATTACCTTGAAACACACTTGGGCTCTACCCCGCGTCCCTGACATATTGTTGCTTTAAATTGATTTCACAAATCGACTCGTTTTATATTCAACCTGAATATTTTAACTCTTCAGACATAACTTCTGCATAATTTCTTTACTGTATTAATCAACAAAAACATGGAAATAGTATCTACCCATATTATTTTTTTAAGACTACTATTTACGCGAATCATACGAATTCTTGTTAGAACCCACTCCTAATTAGATTAATTTATGAGTTCAACTAAACTTGATACTTTTGGAATAGGCTTGGATTCAAGCCAACAATTTCCCGCAAAATTTGACCAAAATTCAGACGTCTTATTAGGCCAGTTAAGTCAGTAATCAGTCCATTGAATCATAAACGAGCTGCTTGGTGACTCAATGTTAATGTATAAGACTACTGAACCCTTAGATTTGGTTCCAGATCGGCCGGTATTATATGACTTTATAGACATGAAATATTCAGTTACAGTTTGTAACTTATCACTTGCTTTAACGGCGAATAAATATATTGTGAAGAAATCGCAGAAGTCTCCCAAAACCGCAGTGCATCAGCAAGCTGAACTTAAAGTATTATCTCTCGTTCAAAGAAAAGGCCAGCAGTAGTGCTGTTCACAATCAGAAGTACATATGTGTGAACATTGTACATATATGTATATAGCTTTTTGCAAATTATGCGTACCTAATAGGTTAATTATTATTTATTTATTTTAATCTGTAAATTTAAGACAGGTGTAGTGCCCACAGCCAATAATAAATAATAACACCTGAATATGGATGAGTAATCTGAACAGACTCTTTTTTTATTCTCTTCCTATATTGTAAACAATAAAGTTTTCAGAACTTTGATTGCTTCCACATATATAACGCTCTTCCTGATCCTTCAATATCATTGTTAATATTATTCAACAAAAAGGCTGGTTCATAAATATTGAGCAGGGGAACACAGAAACATCAAAACAAGTAAGTATTTTTTCAGTTGTTATTTGACAGCGATATGGGTCAACGCACTCTCTAGCGAGTTACGACGCAAATGCACTGTGGCGCCTGCAAAACAAATGCATCAGAATAATTCTGCATAAATAGGATGTTCTCGAACAAAAACTATTAATATTAATTGGTTTTTTGCGATTCCGATTAGGCGACTTTCTATTTTGACGTTACTTGAAGTCCTTTCTCGAAATTGAAGTATTCAAATTATATAGTCAAGGTGTCGTTTCTCGGTATTACATCTGCTTTTTATATAGAAAGACCAATATTTCTACAGCTAAAACAGCAGACATGACACTAGCACGTGCTATTAGCCTACGCGCCTACCTTCGATCAAATATTTATAATAATAATATCTTCACACATCACACAGGGCCGTCTGATCCGAAATTAGACAGAGCCTGTACTATGGTAACCAGACTGCTGATAAACATACTTATATATTTCTAAATACATACATATTATTAACCTAGCTTATGACAGCACAGAAGCCCTTCTAAAATGTGTAGAATAGGTACGCAATAAACATTATACACATGTAAACAACAACATACATATACATACACTGGCGCACATGCACACACATACACTCTTACACAAGAATACACACACACAATCACATATACAAATATACTCTCATGCATGTAAAAAAAATGTTTCATTATTAAGGTTTTTTCTAATTTTATTTAAAATTTACAAATATTAAAATATTAACATTAATATCGCATCGCAAATGGCAAATTAATTAAACTGTAACCTCTGCTATGGGAAGGACACGGGCCCCTTTTTTATTTATTTCGTTCCCAATCCTCCATGATGGGTCTTACCGCCACAATTGTGGCGTGCCCTGCGCTTGGTCGCTCTAGTCGTTCTTTCCACTAGGCTATTAGGACCTGGCGGAGCTGGCACGGTTGCACCTCGATTTCTCGAGGCGCGGGTCTCAGGTCCCGGTCTAGTGCCTTCTTCCGCCATAGGCATAATGACTCAAGAGCTTTCACCTCTAGGTCCCATGGGGCAGAACCGGCTAGAAGACTCGCCGCTTCGAAGGATGTCGTACGGTATCCTCTTAAGACTCTGACTTCCATCGCCCGCTGCGGTCGCCGCAGTATCGCAATGTTACGGGCTGTCAGGGTTTCCCCCGTATAAGGCAATAGACCGTACGATTCCGATATAGAGTCTCCTGCAGGAGGTGTCGGACCTTCCTAAGTTTGGCAGCAGCCGCGAGAGTGTAGCAGCCGTCATCACAAGGTTAAGGACCAGATTCCGGAAGTGATGCGCACACCTCGTCGGGCAACAGGACACTGTCTGTGTGTACACATTTATTATGTCAATAATGAATTATTATTATAGATAAATTACACCCAGACACAGAACAAAAGACCATGCTGGTGGGAATCGAACACACGACCTCAGGCTCAGCAATCAGGGTCATTAACCGTTAGACCAACAGGCCAGTCAATTTATGATCAAAGGCGCCTACAAAACTTTTGAAGATCTTTTGTTTCGTATATTTTGCGTTAATTTTCAATCATTAGTAAAATACTTTGATCTTAACATATCTATTGCATATTATCATTACATGTTGTACCAAATCATATCAGGAAGTAGTGTAAAATGGGTGTGGGTTACTTAACTTACTTATAACTAGAGATCGGATAATCGGATGCATATTTACCTAAAGTTATTTTTTGGACAACAAATTATGGAAGCGGCTTCTAAGTATATTTTTATTTACGAATGCAGTTGTATTGTCGCATCGCTACTTGCGCACAAGCAAGTATAATTTGCCATTTCACTCGCACTCTTACAAAATGCTTACATTTCCGGGGGTTTAAAAGGCCCGATTTGACACTTGTTACAATGTAATAAGGTTGTTTTTGCTTCGTCAAAAATCACTGACAATAAAAGTAGGGAAAAGCAACCATTATACGTTGTAACAGAGCAAGTGTCATTTGTGTCAAACTGGGGTTTATTACATCTCACGGAGTATAGGTACACTTAAATTTGAATTTCCTGGAATCGCGGGATTCTTTCGATAAAAAGTGCTTTCCATAATAGCCAACATCTCAACTTTAGGTAAATATGCATCCGAATATCCGATCTCTACTTATAACGCACAACACACAAACTTATGAATCTTATGATTTAACCACTAGTCACACTAGACAACCAATAATAGCTTACAATTTTCTGAATCCAGGTTTTCACCAGCGTTTTGCGAAGTTAATAAAAATCAAATCAGTCTGTGGTGGTGTAGTTCAAATCAAACTCTTTTGCAATCGAATCGAATGTTATATTTTTTTATGAAGATAAAAAGCAGAAAACATTGCTCAAACCCCAAATAATTTTGGGAATCCGTCCTGTTATTGGAGATAGAGAGGCCAACACCTTTTTTTTTAAATATACAGTTAACCTGCCAGTATCTATATTGCAGTCAAGTGCACAAGGGCTGCTTCTAAGAACTCTCAATAGGTTAATTTAAATAAATTGTCACGTTTGAGTCATTCAACATTCAAGTAACCCAAATTTGAACTGTCGCAACGTATCACGTTGTTCCACATGAGAATACAATTTCATACCGTACCCGTTATTTGTGTGTAGCATTGCGTTTTGCACTCCATTAGAATACAAATACATTATGTTTTATTTATTGCGTGCATCTGATATTGATCAGCCTACTAACTTATTGCAGTCTTTTGATGTGGTTAAAGTTACATTCTGGAACAGAGCTTTCCCAAATATTTGAGGCATATTTGTTTACTGGATGATTTGGTTCAATTGGATTGGTGTTAGAACAGGTTTTTTCTTCCTGGAGATTTGAATGTTTCAGTAAACAACTGGAAGGGTGAGTTAAAAGTTTTCAACAGAGAGATAGAAACTGAGGTTCTAAGGATTGCATGATAGAGAGAGAAAAAAATCGACAGTCATATGGTGAAATTAATTGGCAGCATTTCTGCCTGGATAAGAGCGGAGCCTAAAACCTGAAGCATATATATAATTTTTTATATCAAATGTAAACACTTCACTCGGCTAAATTTGTCTTTTTCTTCTCTTATAATTAATGATCATCAAAGTTTTGCTATTCTAATACCAATCGTTCGGGGTCGGTGAAATATGTATTTTGCTTCTACGCACTTGTTAGACGTCATCTCAATAAGTGCTCATCTGGCCCGGTCATCTTTCACGCGGGCATTCCTTCTTTTCTTGGGTCTCCTACTCCTAAAGCTATCTACGTACATATTTAATATTTTCTGCCAAATATTCCTTAGTGTGACAGCGGTCGAAATCATTTAGACTGGCTTGTTGGCCTAGCGGTTAGTGACCTTGACTGCTATGCTACAGGTCGTGGGTTCATTCCCACCTGAGTCTGGGTGTTCCTTGTGTCCGTTGTTTGTATGTTTGTAAAGTCCCCCGCGACACAGGAGTGATTCCTAAGGTGGGAGTTTTCTTTTTAAATAGGTGAGATGATTGTTTAATCTAACAGTCTTTAAACTGGACTCTTTGATTCTAGGTCTGATGATTAGAGGTCTAGTTTGAATAATAGGTTATTCATCGTTCCGTGTTTCTAGAATCTTTTATCCGTCTTCATGGATCAATGATATAAATAACAATACACTATAGGATCAAAATAGTAAATCAAATATGATTTATCACTTTAGTCGTAATAAATCACATTTGGGAAGGAAATTATTTTATACAGCAGTTAATTATGATATTAACTGCCAGGAATTATAACAGTTATTATAGTCCAATAGTATATTACGTTAAACGATTACGATAATAGCTTTAACGATTTTACACATTTTAAAGACAAGCTTTTTACTATTTTCTTGAAGTGAAAACTTTATTAGGCACGTTTGTGCCCCTTTTGCTATGGGGAAAAAGCACAGCTCCTTATTAATTAATGTCACCAACCTGCTAAGGTGACGTTTTAAGTTCGTCGTTTCGTTTTAGTTTTCACTTCTGTCGGCAGTCCCATGACAGCTTATTTTTTTTTATTATTATTTATTGTCATCCAAACTAAACGTGTACTATTGTTAAAATAAATTGTTTAATAATCCTCATGAAATTAAGCGGTTAATAAGATTTTGAAAAATTGCGTTTATTATTATTTATTATCGAGACTAAGTTCCTATGACGTATTTGATTTGCCAATTAGAATAGTAAAATACCAAAAAAAATAAAAAGTAGCCTATATGTTAATCGAGGTCTCCAGCTATCTATCTACATACCAAGTTTCATGGCAATCGGTTCAGTAGTGTGGTGTGAAAGAGTAACAAACATCCATCCAACCATAAATACAAACTTTCACATTTATAATATTAGTGGGATTAGTGGGATGATAAATAAATAAACATTGTAAATTTAAGAAATTGGTTTACCTACTTCTTGTGGGAGATTAACTAATTAGTGTGGTCAGACCGTCGCTTATGTTGTGGTTAGTAGCGTGTGCCGCCGAAAGAATAAGCTGCATATTTGTTTGCGATTTTGGCTGTTAACACAAGGGTGACCATAAAAAAATTCTGCTTTACCGTCCCCCCTGTTTGATACGAATTGAAAGAAATTATATACGCTACATTAAATGACAACGAGTAAATATTGTATTTATTTCTGAACCTTTATTTTTAAACATAAAAAAAAACAAATAGTTCACATGCAAAGGCTGCTGTAGCCATTTAAAAAAACCATAAAGCTATTTGTAATCTTTCTTCTATAAAAAAGACCTACGTTTTCCTGCGATTGTGTGGTCTTGGTTACGCATCGCTGGTCTTGTTAATTGCTTTTTTCTCTTAGTAACACCGAAGTGCCTGATAACGTACCCATACCGATCGTAGGTAACTTGAAAAAAAAAAGTAAAATAAACGAAAGAATAGAGTGATAAATAAATAGAGCGAAAGAGAGGACGGTGGTCCTCTCGTTCGCTCTAAAAAAATAAGGGGTTGGAAAAGTCACATTAATATACCTACGAGTAAAATACCACCAATGGTTTACAAGAATGAATAAGTAGATGTTGGAATTGTTGGTGTTATATTAATTCAATACATGAATGAACTGCCCTGATTACTTCATAAATTAGCCAACATAATACTACCTAATTGATATGATATGTACCAGGAAGACACCACAGTCGACCTTACCACTTTCACTCACAGCGCAAAACGGCATCTTCAGACCGAGATTTAAAGTTCGACATCATACTAAATTCATAGACATGACTTACAACCTTTGGTTTTGCAAACATAAATTGCTACAAAGCTCAATGATCCCACATGACTATCACATCAAAAATCGACTTTAAAGTACTAACTTTAGGGCTGAAAGTACGTTTTCAGGAATGTTGTGATGTAAGTCTTTTTGTATAGCAAATTTATCTCGCGTTTGCGAAGTTCAACGGCCGTCCTAGCCCCCTGTACTCCTTCCCCCTTGCAACGTCTGCATTTAGTAATTGACATTAAAAAGTTCATCAGACTAAGATTCGACTGCTTTTTAAGCGATTTAAAAATAAGAGGAAGTTCTAAATTCAAAAGAATTGATTTTATAGGTACATCAACATCTAAAAATCTAGACGGATTCTTTTAATTGCCAAGTAATGTTTTATACAGTCTTATAGACTTAAACCGACCATAGTTTTTTTTAACTACCTCTTGTATTACGAAGCAAAGTTTTATAATCTTACTTTAAAAATCAAAATCCATTTTGTAAGATACCGATCCCAAAAACCTACTTGCTTTGAATAACTGACTTAGTAATAAGTATCACTTATTTGATCAAGGACTTTTTCCAGAAAATATACAAACCCGTACATATCCCCTCACCTAATGCTAGCAATAGTAGCCAAATCCACGAGTGACCTACTACGTGACGTTAATAACCTTGGTACACCGTTTGGTTCCTGTATATGTAAGGCGACCACTATTTTATTAGGTAGTAGCTGACCGAACAAACCTTGTCCTGTAATAATTTCAATTGTGATAATTTCGTGGAAAAAAGACACTTCTAGTTTTCCCCGAAATTTCCCATTTTCCGGGAGACTTTTTTAATTCCTTCTTTATCTAAGCGGTTCCAAATATCTACAATTTCAATGGTATCGTCCAAGTCCAAATTTTCACGCCCTGAATTGTACCTGGGATTACCACATTCAGGCACAAAACTGAATACTTTTATTAAAAAGTTATAAATCGAAATTAGAAAGCAAAAAACATGGTCACTTATCACTTTAACATAATTACTTTCCCACATTTCTTTTTTATTTTTGGTGCGTGCTTTATCTCTCATAAATATATTTGACTAAATAACTAAATAATTATTTCTCAGGTCACGACCAGTTACAAAAAATTTAAGGTCACTATACATTTCCACCAGATACACTTTCAGCAAGTGTATGGAGATTTTGTCATTACGCATCGTTATACATTCACTCTAAAACAGAAACTCCCACAGAAACACTTTAACATTTTAGCGCTTAAAGCTTAGACTCCTTAAAAAATCTTAATTAAGAGAATCTGAACGGATGTACCAATGTTAATAGCTATATGATTAAGATGTAGAAATGAGCAAGTACAACAACTTTTCATAAAGTCAAATATCTACTTTTTTTCTCTTATGTATTACCTACTTACTTACAACCTCTTTAAAAACTTAAGCGAGAGGCGTCTTTTTCATAAATAAGTTTGTCTATAGTTGAGTCTAGACATTTCGATTGTCCATGCCACCGACGTACGACCGCCGAAACTCGGGCGTCGACCCCGGCACCCCTATTCGATACTAATTAATATCGGACTTTCAACTGGCGATTAATCTTTGAAATGTATGAAGGATATTCATCGTTCAAGTGCTATAGACAATAGACTCCGATTTATATGTTTTAAAATAATAAGCTTTCAATTATTAATTATTATTAAACCTATTTAGGCATTGAAGCTAAGAGAACAATATATTTCTGCCCATTATACACATTTTCTTGACTAAATATATTTAGTAGCAATTTAATGAGATATTTTTTTTAATTCTCTTTATGACAATGTTTCATTTTTACTTTTAATTATTTATTCCAAATTTTAAAATTGCTTACGTATGACTATAATTATTCAATTAAGAAAATCTAAGTGCCCAAATCAGAATAAAGGTGAACAATTTATAATGCGAATCAAGACAAAGTAATAAACTTGACAAGTTATTGCTTTCCTCTTAAGTTGAGCACTTTAATTGCTTTATTACTTGCCAAAGATATCACTTTGTGGGAACAACAAATTTTTGTTCGCAGTTGTGATTCAACTACTTGACACTAGATGGCTCTGGATACCGCAGCTATAAGAAAAGCCGAAAACTTGGATATTGTTTTATCAAAAGGTACCCTTGTGACCGGTGTTTTTTTGCAGGTTTTGAAACATCTATATAGATAAACTTCAAAGTTCATAAAAGTTTCTAAACTTTCATGTTATATTTAAAAACAACAAAACTCAGAATCGATCGATTGTATTGTCTTAAATTCTTGGCGCACCTGCTATAGATTACATTTAAAAAAAGCTAATTCCAGTAATTCGTGACATAAATACAAAATATCCTGATTGACACTTTAGTGTCAGGCGACAATGTTTCACCATAGCAATTTACATGCAGAACGCAAAGGGGCTTTACGTTCTGCATCCATTCAAAACCATAAATTCGATAATTAATCTATTATAATAATATTAGTATGATTTACATTTATGTATGATTAGGACAGATAGTATGATTTGGACAGACATGTGGGTATTAATTATACACATTTTTAGACGACAGGAATTAAATACGTATTTGTAAATATATTACTTATTTGACTAAAAAGTTATTTACGCTTATAAGCAATGTATTAAAAAAATTGTAAAAAACATTTTGAACAAGAGTGTGCTTGGAGTTTCTTGCCTGTTCTTCTCCATAGGATCTACGTATTGGAACAGGCAACTAGCATCACGATTGACTTAGTCTGACTGACTCGTACTCCTGACAATTCAAAAATACCTTATTGGTTTAATTGAAATAAATGGTTTTGATTTTGATTTTGAAATGTAATAATCAATTTTATAATGACAGAAATCGCGTTTCTTATAAAACCTATACCAAAGATAGGAATATATGTCTGTAAGTTATTACTTTATGTACGGATTTCAAAACCGTTTCGGAAAACATTACCTAACTAATTTTAATTTTATGTTTTTTTTTATGTTATAAGGGCAAACGAGCAGACGGGTCACCTGATGGTAAACGCCCTTTAAGGTGGGAGTAAGGGAAGAGGGGGAGGGGGCTGAGAGTGGGAATAGGGGAGAGGGGGATTACAGGGGAGGAAAGGACGGGAATAGGGGAGAAGGAAGGGTATTGTAAAAATAATTAAGTCAATTAAGCAACATACTCGCTAGCAGGAAGAGACAGTATTACGTTTGTAGTGTTGTCTTACCGCGGTGTTAGGGGGCTACAATTTTTACAAATCTCACGAAACTGTTGCCTTCTTCTCCGTCTTCTCCCATGTACTAGCTGTCAATCATCATAATCGTGGTAGAGAAATAAAAATTAACATTACACATAGCACAGCAGATTTCTGTTTGGACAGGATCCGCCCGACTCGGCCATAGCGTCACCCTACGGAAAACCGTGTGTTAAACAACACTACCAGCGCAATACTTTATTTTTCTGGTTTTGAGTGAGATCTCCAGAACTAAATAAGGAAGTTAATAAGATTACCAACGCAAAAGTGATACCCTTGTTGTTGCAAGTGTTTATAGGCACCGGTGTGATTTAAACCAATTTAGTGGAAAAAAAAATGTTATATCAATCTTTTCGCATTTAATACTTTCTATTTTTTTCTTAATTTCACTCGTATCCTCCGCTTCTCTCTGTCACTTTGCTCATCTAAAAAAGAAATAATGAGAACGAGGCATTCAACTTGCAAAAATACCACACAGTACACAATATTCACCGGATTCACCAATTGTAAACCTAAACCATTCTCGAATCCACCTGAAGAACACACAAAAAATTTCATTAAAATCGGTCACAGGAGTTCACTGACATACACAAGCACAGAAGAATTACATATGTAAAGATAACATTCATTTTCCTCAGATAATATGAATCACAAGATTCCAAACCAAAATTCTTAAACAGTTTAGTCCAGTTTTCTACCACTAAGATTTGTTTTACGTAATGTCTAAATAGAAAAAGTTTTAAAAATAAACATTCTGTCAACATTTTTGTATAGGCATTTCTAAGCTTTATTTATTTAAAAAGCTTATCACTTCAACAGTACCCGTAAAATGCCTGTAGATGTGACTCGTGTCTCGTACACTTGTTTCGCGGAAACGCCCACCTAAGGTGATGAGTCCAAGAACCCCATCAACATTTTTCATTAAACAAAAAGTTTGTGGCCTAAATTGAGAGTATTGTTAAATTAGCAAAATATACTAATAGGCTTTTTTTCAGCCTTCTCGTGGAAGTTATCCTTAGCAACTTTGCCTTTTTTTGCATAGTATTTAAAGACAAATAAAAACTGAATTCCATGCGTTTAAATAATGCTACAATCTTAGGTCAAAAAAGTATCGGGAATTGATAATTCAATTCAAATTCGAAATTCAATTTATGGAAAGAAAATTCTATGATATTACACCACAACAACGCGCCGTCGCACAAGGCCATCATTGTGAACGAATTTTTGACCAAAACTCAACACATACCATCGAACAACCACCGTATTCACCGGATATGGCTCCAGCCGACTTTTTTCTCTTTCCAAAACTCAAATTACCACTTCGAGGTACCCGTTTTCAGTCGATAGAAGATATCAAAGAGAATTCGCGGCTAGAACTGAAGTCGATTCCGGAAAATGCATTTAAAAAACATTTTGATAACTGGATTGTTCGTTGGCGTAAGTGTATTATTTCTGAAGGGGCTTACTTTAAAAGTGATACAATAAATTTGGAAGAATAGTTAACATTTTTTGTTTTATTCACCCTTTCCCGGTACTTACTTGACAAAGTAGCATGTCTAGATGGAGTGTCGCACTACAAAAGAACTAAAATAAACGGGCCAACTTTATTATTATTAATTTTCAAATGGCTTATTTAATTATTTTGCTTGAACTGATATGAAATAATGATATTATTTACTGATGAAAGGTAACTTTTTCCCATAAACCTAATATACTAACCTAAGTTTATACTTTTTTCTTTGATTTAGATCGACCTTTGTAATTTCTGCACACTTTTATCTCACAAACTGTCATTGTAAACAATAGGATTTCATTGCAATTCGAGCGTATTTAGTGACAGCGCAACTGACAACTGACTCTGAGCGCGGGAAAGGCACTTAAAGGCCAATTGGACCATAATTTTTTCGACACTTTCACAGCTTTGACAGTCCAATCAGTCCATCTAGACATTAATTAATGTCTAAGGACAGAATGTACTTTTGTTCACATTCTACTTTTGAACTCATATGGTCATGTTTTAGTTAAAATTTTGTTTGCTTTTTAAATTTACGATGGATCATCTATATTTTCGATGTTAACTATACTTGCCATCGTTGTTGATGCAAATAATCTACCACATAGTTACTAGTTCTATACTTCCACTAGATTTCCACAGAAAATATGTGGTAGATAAAATATCCTAGTCTATAAGTACTTATAGTGTAGTGCTTATTAGTTACCGATTAATAACAACTTTATTAAGTTGTTATTAATTTCTTTTTTATTATGTGGTAATAAATATTTTCCTAATACCTATAAATTGAGATTAGATCCGTAATTGTAAACATACAAAACAAGATATCATACACAAACATCATACGTAACATTTTGCATAAGAACGCCAAGATTCCTAGTTTTCTTAGGAATCCAGGGGAATAATTATTGTAGATAAATAAGCGACGTTTTAAACTGAATAGAATTGCAAATGACGATATAAAGCGTCTAGAACAAAGGGACGTGTAAACACTGCATGAAATGCGCGCCACTATGCAGCCTACCCCATTGTACACCATAGATACTGGCTACACAGCCACAGCTAAGTATAGTCAGTCGCACAGAGTTTACTGGGCTAAAAGTTGAACGAACCTAGGAAGCGCTTGCGTCTCATTGCTCTCAGCTCTCGCACACAGCGAGCATCCAGATAACATACATACACGTAAACACCAGTGCAGCAGTGCAATGAAACAAAGATGGACTCGACACACACCGATGGAAACGAACCGTGAGAAATGTTGATAACTCACTTGCGTTAGTGAGCCCGATCGTCACTTCCGAGTTTGAATAGAATCAACACGTTCCAAACGCTTTTTGAAAATCGAATACTTTGTTTAAATTTTTAAAGTGTGAACGAACTTTATACTTGTGTGCGTTTTTTGGGTCAGAAAGAGACGGCTGTAACCAATCACCCGCAATGAATTCATGGCACGTTCGCCCGGAATCGAAGCGCAGACAAATTGGTAATAAAACGTTATAATTTATCATTTGATCAGCGACACCTGCTCGATGAATATCACCAATGTAATTTGACGTATTTACATTAAATAAAAAGAAAGAGATGGATTTGCAATTAATAGTACACTTCGTGTGTGAGTGAGTGTGTAGGCGATATGTTTAATGAGGCTTGGTTGTAGTAGTTACCGACTCGTATGACCGGACGAGCTCCATCATCTTATGTAAGCCTGGTATCGGGCATCTCGTTTGTGCATACATTTTAGTACGAGTTTTTTTACAATCAGTTTAAAATAACACAACCGGCTTGACAGGAGCATTTCTTAAAAATGTCTGCATTTCCGCGTTCAGAGAAGTAAAAATGGCGTTCGCGCCTTAAGTAACATTTAAAAAAATAAGCACTCACTTCATGCCTTTCTCATAACGTAGATACTAAAAAATAATATTGTATCTTTTAATCTTCAAAATTAATTGCAAATGTGATTGACTTTACTGCAGATGGAGGACCAACAAACACATTCTTGACAACGAAAACATATTTTAGTCGTTAGTATGTAACAAGTTACAATCTAAAGCTTAAAATAAATAATATTGTAAAATCAACGCGTTGGCAACAAGCATACATACTACTGAAACTTGTTCAATTATTGCCTATTACCAGCCAGTGTAACTCAAACTTTTAAAGCAAAGACATCAAAAAATTTAGATGTGCGTACGAGCCGCTACTACTCGGAGTCATTATCCTATCATAGGCGTTTATTCCAAATTTTAAATCCACAAATTCATTTTATTTTGAAATATGGAATGTAATTTGAATGTCATCATTTTTGGCATTATCAAAAGTGTAATGGAGACTTTATGTCTATAAAAAAGTCATATTGATTGACGGTTAACTGAAGTTAATGCTTGCTAAACATATAACGTCAGTGGCAGTCGTGTTTGAACACTAAAGCAAATATCACAGATAATGATTTATACGAAAGAATCATGTGACAGCTTAGAAGAAGCCTACAAACACGAGAAAGCAACACCAAGGAAGCCCTGGCTGTCAGTACTTCACCAGTGTCTTAACATCCTGACGCGATTATTCGCTCCGGATCCTATCCTGTCCTTTCAGAAGTAAATTGTGTAAATCAAAAATTTCAAAGGTAGATGCTGCCCGTCAGTACATAATTAAAACAAAAGTGAGCTCACTTAGATTGCGTTAGTCGCTTACAGAACGCAGCAGGTGACGGACTCTACTGACAAATACTTTTTGCTTCTTTGATTACACAGATCTGTTCAAACCAATCGAGCAAATCCAACAAAATTTAACATGTTTCATGTAAAACTCAAAATGAGAGTATATTTTAATTAAAATCTTCAGTTTGATGCAAAATCTTAATATACTCGTAGTTTAAACTAGCAGCGCCCCGCGGTTTCACCCGCGTAAGTCCCGATCCTGTGGGAATATCTGGATAAAAAGTAGCCTATATGTTAATCCAGGTCTCCAGCTATCTACATACGAAGTTTCATCGCAATCGGTTCAGTAGTTTTGGCGTGAAAGAGTAACAAACATCCATACATCCTCACAAACTTTCACGTTTATAATATTAGTAGGAATAAACATTAATAATAATGCATTTATATCTAAAGATCGTGTCTATGGTTTAACACTTAAATATTTTATAAAGGTCGTCTATTTTTTTTTTTTAATGATTAGCACTATTATTATAATTTGATAAAGAGCCACATACAACTAAGGCAGGTGCTTTACAACTGGGTACCTAGCTGCCTATGCTCAAAATAAATTATTTCCCCAAGTCGGGCAATAAAATAACTTAATATGCTGTGAAAATTGTCATTCAGCTTTATTTTAACGTTTTTAATTTATTTTATAATAGTCAAATTAACATTAAAAGTAAATGATTTGACAACAGTAAGACGTGACGTCATGCCTTAGTATTTTATAGAAAATGTACCAAACCTACCGTTTTGACATTTACTAAAAATATACTGATTTGACTTGAAAGTCATCTGCCCTATTTTCACTTGTTTCTTTTTTGAAGTGAAAACTTCTTTGGCACGTTTGTACGCTTTTCCTATGGGGAAAAGTACTAAACTCATGTCCGTTACGCTAATAATACATATTATATAGATCCACTAGAGGGCGCTAATCTAAACATTGAATTCTGTCAGCTCCTTATTAATTAATGAAACCAACCTGCTAATGTGACGATTTAAGTTCGTCGTTTCGTTTAAGTTTTCACTTCTGTCGGCAGTCCCATGACTGCCTATTTTTTTTTTTTTAATTGTCAATGTTTGTGCACGTCTGCTGGCTAATGGCAATTCATTCCACAGACGGACAGCCTTTACTGTGAAATATTTGTCCATAAATTTTTTGGTATGTAAAAATGTACTTCAGGAACATTGAATGCGTATTACACAAAAATTCGAAACCTGTTTTGAGATAGAGAGGAGCGCTAGGATTGAACAGAATATTGTACAATAGTGAAGGATACCCTGCTGCAGATATTTTGAAATCACTCAAGCTTGTCAAGTTGCTCCTCGGTGAGATATGGATAGCTGGCTAATAATCAAGGATAGGAAGATCTTTTACTCCTTTTTCTTTAACTTTTTTTCTTATCTTGAAATCCGAATTGTTCTTGTTTCACGCCTTAGTTGTCTATGGTATAACAAATAATTTAATTATTTAATTTTTGTGATATCAGCAACAATACAAATATTTTATTCTATATTTAAAATACACATAGAATTAGAATTATCGAGAACAATGACCTATTGTACAAAACTATTAATATTGAACGTTTTCTATTTAACGAGATGTCTGTCATGCTACAGTGTAGCTCCTCTAGTTCCGACTACTAATTATAATATTAACCAAAAATCTTTCCTTCTATGGTCACAAACTCACAACATATAAACCTCAATTGAAGTATTGAGCTTATTTACATAAACTATCTAATTTTATATAAACTTATTTTGAGTCGGAGCCAAATAATAAAATGATTAATTACTTACGTAGATACATATAAAATTTTGATAATTAATCAGTTTGTTGTTTAGCGCCGACTCAAAATAAGTTTATATAAAATTTGATACTTTATGTAAATAAGCTTAATACTTAAGACTTAAGGTTTATTTATTTTTTGCTTTTTAGTTCTTTTCGTCGGTTAAATTTTTTGATAAAAAGATTTTTATTTTATGTTTTTTTTTCTTTCATCGTCAGCTCAGCTACATGATGTGATGATTTCTGTACGCAAATACCTGATAAAGTAATGAAAAGTAAACAGAAACACTATTCGTCCCTACAATTTTCGAGGGTTTCTCTCAATTTTATCAGGATCCCATCATCAGATCCTGACTTCCTTGACATGGGACCCTTGAGGTATACCCTATCTACCAAAAAAAGAATAATCAAAATCGGTTCATAAATAACGGAGTGAGGGCTGAACGGACATAAAAAAAAAACATACGGTCGAATTGAGAACCTCCTTTTTTTCGTCGGTTAAAAATTAATGCTAACCCATTTACTAAAAAACATCAGCAGAGATAAGAGGCCATGTTTAGATATCTGATACACGATTTACGAACGCTACAAATGCTACAATACACATTTACTCTCACAAAACTCTCATAACAAAAGGTTCTACATTGTTATGCTTTCCTAGTCATGTGATATTTAAATGAACCTATAAAAAACAACGATAGAAAAAGACAAAAAATGTTAGCGCTGTTTTTGCGGTTAGTTTTGTTTCAGAATGGTACAATATTGTCGTAGTTAAAGTCTACGATTCGTAGCGCCACTACGCTACATATAGAAAACGATGTGCTTGCGCAAGTGATTAAATGAAGAATTCTTTAATTGCAATTTAATTAATATATCTACTATTAAGTTTTATTAAAGAAACTTACAATAAATTTCAGGTGCTTTGTTTTTTTTATAGACAAATGTAGAAGTAGGATCGCCAAGACTACATAGACATTGGACTAACAATGCCAGTAATACAAATGGTATTGCGTTTTCTTGACAGTTTTTAAATCAAAAAAAATGGTTGGCTTAAAGTTCTTGCAACCAAGCCATTATTACCATGCATTAAAAAAAACTTTAAATTAGTTCGGCCGTTTAGCCGTGCGAATTTTCTTTTGTGTGTTTGAGTGGGCCCTGCATGGTTTAGATTCACGATTGAACCCGGTAGGTGGCGTTGCAATCGGGTTCTAGTATTCTTCTTTCAGTTAAAGATGTTTTTGTGTATGTTTGACTGCGCCCGTAAATTATTAAGAAACACAATTGGACCCGGTAGGTGGCGTTGCAACCGGGCTCTAGTTCTTTTCTTTTTTAAATGTTTATATTTATCTTGCTTGATTGTACCTATTTGTTTAACTGCTTTTGTTTTGATTTGATTTGACATTTTTTATTTATTTATTACACTGATTTTAAATTAAATTTTATATAAATTGTTCGATTACTTTTATTAAGACTGCATGATGTGTTCTCTAATTGTAGAAGCACCAGTTTTATAAAAAGAACAAAGATTGTAAATAAACATGTTATGTGTATTCTCCGTTAGAGATCCTTATAAATAAATATGTGTATTTGTTTTTACTGTCGAAAATTATGTCACCAAAACGAAACTCCTACGTTTGGGTAGGACAACGTTTGTCTGTGTCTGTGAAATATAATTACAACATTGTATACTCGTAACTAGCTGAAGAGTTTAAATGTTTTAGTGAACGTGCTAACCTCTAAAACTACCAAGCGGATATGAAGATTTCTTTTAGCATTTGATCGGTCAAGTCCTTGAGTGGTTATGGGCTACTTAACATCACTCTACGATGCTTAGGCGCAGAGTACTGACCATAAACATAAACAACTATGAAGTCTGGTATAGACTTTAATTATCAGATATTATTTGGTTCAATATCAAGCTATTAAAGCAATGTGTTATCAAGTTATCAGCAATACAGGATGTATCAGTTGATATCGAGTTGACACAATCAAGTAGAGATCATTAGAATTTATCATCGGTATCATCGTACGCGATGAGTTCGATACTAGCCGTCGCTTAGTCAGGGGTGGCCGGAAAATAACTCTCGCGGTATTTAATATTTGATGATAATATTGTTCACAGCTTTTGAATTTAAAAGTGTTGTGTTTAAAAGTACAGAAGTTGATGTAGGGAACTTTCATTGCACGATGCAGATTCTGTAGACTGTAGTTACTACGTAGTTCAACTCGTCTTTGCTAGATAGTGTTAACTGTATGTTGTTACTATTAGAACTTTATAATAGTATAATTTTTTGATATTTTTATTATGATGGACCCTCAATTGAAATCTTTTTCCTTTTTTTTAAACAATAGCTAGAAAGAACAATTTTCATAATTACGTTTATCCCCAATTTTCCATTCAAACTCATAAATTATATCTAGCACATAATGGATTAGTATTTAATTTATACTAAGGATTTCACTTAAAACCTTTCCTAAAATTGAAATATAAATATAAAAAAAAAATTTCAAGCTGGGACTCAAGTCGTTTTTTAGATAAAATTAAGTAGACTCTCAACTTATATGTCCACAAATAAAACAAAATAATAGTATAACAACATTATGTTTATACAATTTATTACTTTACTTACTCCGAATACTTTTCTGGTAATACTACCAGGAGAACATAATCTACAGACGTTATCGTTGCACCTATTCGACTGCACTGCACGCCTGCCAACAAGCTCTCGTACATCTCCCAGCCCGATGCCGCCGCACCTGACGCGATGGCATGGCACTGGCGGCATTAGCGTGGTCTCCTACCGCGGTATTTATATTAAACACATCAAAACAGATATTTCCAACACATTTCTTCAATAGCTAACAAGGATCTTTTAGCGCGAGGATAACATAGTCAGAAAGAATTTATACCAGTTAATACATTCATAATTTACAGGAATAAAAACAACTCAAATGTTTTTTTTATATTAGTGAAAATAAAATAATCTTGCATCCTAATTATATAAAGTCTGTTTTTTCCTCAACAATTGAATATCTGGGGGGGAAATGGGGGCTAAAAGTGGAAGTGCGTTGTATCTATCAAATACGATGAAGTTCAGATTTTAGCATTTATAGATTCTAATCACGGTGTACCAAACTACCTTATACCATAATTACGATGAATTTAAAGCTAAATATAAAATTTGCTTGTGAAAGCGTTTCATTATTGCTGAGTCAGTATAGACATGAGAAAAGTTTCTCAAACACACTGGGGGTCCATAGCATTAAAGTACTATTTTGTGTCTCTGAAATACCAAGTTTAATTACCTGATTCTTTCAGGCTGTCCTCCTGATGTGAGCAATCTATGGTAGCAAGGAACACTTGAAGTATCAGTAGTCAGAAAATAATTATTCCCCCTTACTCTGAATACCCCCTACAGCTATAAAAGTAAGTCTTTCATACCTGCTATAAAGGCGCCTACTGATTGTAAATACCATCTTAAGTGCTCTACTATGTCTATTTCTGATTAACATTTATTGTGTATGTAACAAGTTCATGGTTGCCTTCTACGTAACCCGAAACACTGATTCAGAGGTACGTAATTAAAAATCTACATCAAACCTACATTTTGACCCACCAAAATCGGTTTATATATCTATCTATCTGATCTATGGTTTTGATAAACAAAAAAAATACAAAGCGAATTTTACTCTATGGATAGCTGAAGTTACCAGGAACTCATGAATCCAAACATGTACCTACCTATGTTACGTCACTTGCACGGCTCCCTAGTACACTCTCAAATATGTAGTAGAGCAAATTCAATTAAATCGCGCCTACACTTTCCTAATTCAAACTTTCAGAAAGGAAATTTTATTTAATACTTATTCTTTCTAATCAGTGTTACATTATATGAGATATAAAAGGTTTTTGAAGGTGTAAGCGTGCTGCTCCACACAAGAATGGTAGCTTTGACTTGGGACGAATGAACGCCTTCGGTGTGCTTTGAAGACACGTAAACCCATCAATCCCAGTCTCTCATAGTTTTGCTTACCCATCTATGTTGTTTAACGTTTATTGTAGTTCGATTATCATCAATATACAAGGCCCTTCCTTCCTCAACATGTTACACGTATTTTTTCGGAGTTGCCTTATCACAAAAACGAATGTTGCTCATCATGGCCGACCAACCCTACCAGGAGCGCAACAATCTAAACACGTAACACGTTCTTCCTGCACCCGTCTAACTCACACGTCTGCCAGCACTGGGCTAAAAGTTCAATCACCGCTCAAGTGACATGATGCTATCGCGACTTCTTATATTGTTGCATAAACCTGTCGAGGGCGGAAATTGGATGGGCGGCTGTGTTGTAATGCAACGTGTCTTGAGTTCTTGACTATTTTGTTAATTCATTAGTTTAGCGAACGCTGCTGTAACAATGCTTTAGAATTGTTAAATACGTGATGAAGTAAAGAACTACGGAGACATGTTAAATCTTACCTTGTTAGTTTGAAAGATGGAAAAGGTTTACAGTCTTCATGAAACCACAGAGTAAATAACAATTCGTAGTAACTATTCAATCGAGCATCATGAACTGGATGGTATAATAGAAGATATTTTTTTTTTGTTTAAAAAGACAACTCCCGCATTAGGAATATTCCTGTGTCGATTTAAAGAACGTGCACAAAGAACACCCAGACTCCGGGCAACGATTCACACAATTTTTTTGTCCCGTTTGGGATTTGAACCCACAACACTCAGCGTAGTGGCGAGGTGACTATTTAAACCATTGCGAAATCCGTGCAGTCACTGTGCACAAGCTTTTCCAGAGAGACAGAAAAGTAAATTTAGCCGGAGGCAAAATCTAGTTCTGTAATAATATCGACTTTACTGTCTAGGCAATAACGTAGAGAGCTGCTCAGCTCACTATTCTTGTATATATTATATACACTTTGATTTCGTATTATTCCTACAAATCAATACTGTTAATGGAGGAACCTGATCATCGTACAGTCAGTTCGTTTCTTTTAAGTTAAAAACCACAGATTCATTTTTAACTCACAATTATGTTATCTTGGTAAAGACAGGCCTGTCTCACTCCTGTCCGTGCCGGCAGCAACCTTTAATGACTTGGATCGGTTTTGTGTCGTGTGCTCGGTGTTTTGTGTTATATTACTCGTATTACCACAATTACACCTACACGCAATCGTCAGTTAACATATTTATTTACTACTAGCTTTTCTCCGCGGCTTCGACCGCGTTAATATAGATTTTTTAATCAATTTATTTATACCTCGGAAACCGTTTTCCTGCATGACAAAGTGAATGCAAACGTTTATGATGTTCGGTTTAGTAGTTACGGCGTGAAAGCTAACAAACAAACTCACATTCACATTTATAATATTTACATTTATAAGTTAGAAAGTACAAGTTGTTGTCAAAATAAACACTTGACGTGTAGAGATTCGCAGATAGGGTCTATAGGGTAAGCTTTTTTGTCTTACAAGATAAGTACATTGATTACATAACTGGCATTGTCCTACATAATCCCAAGAAGCGGTTATTTTATCCCAAAGAGGAATTATAACGGTTACATACTAGCTGCTGCTTCATCGCCAGGAGGCTTTTAAGGACTATAGCTAGAACACAATCTTTCTCATTAACGCTGTTAATCGTTTAAAAGTTATTTCATATAAGAGCTGAACAAGCGTCCAATATTCTTCTTTCCAGTGAAAGATTGTATTCTGCAAAAAAATTACTCAGATTGAGGGGGAACGGTGGTAGAGATAGGCTATCACCCAATCACCGGGTCATTGCAAGGTTTACACTCTACAAAGTGGACGGAGTCTCCAGAAATGATGAATCTAACAAGGGTTACTGGCTTAATCGGCGCGACACCAGCCTACGCAATTTCTCAGCAACAAGTCTGAAATCCGGTTGATTTTAGCCAGATCAACCTGGATAGAAGAATCAAAATAATCAACTCTCTTCTCTTAATCCGTTGTTCTGTTGGTGAGCAGCGTTACTAGGGTTCTATGAGACAGCACTGGTGTTGCGAATGTTTATAGATATCGATAATTAAATATAATATAATCAATTACCATCCGGTCACCCATGTGTTCGTTAGCCAGGTTAGTTAAAAAAACATACCAACCGCATGACATAAGTTCGTTGACACTATATCCAAAGGTAGTCACGGTGTTTGTCACACTTCTGGCACAGTGCAAATAACACAAGTTACCTAAAAAAGGTCTTGTAGACACGTGATTCGACTATCTAGAGGAAATATTTAGCAAAGTTAGTATCTAAGCGCAATAAGAATAAAATCATGTACATTGATACAAAATTTTGCACGTATTAAATTATAAAAATGACCATTGAGTCTTCCACTGTTGAATATAGCACTCCTCAAGAGTTCTGCAAGCACCACCAGAGCGCCATTCCAGCCTTGCCCATATTTTAAGTTTTTCCTATACTTCCAAAGCAATTGTCAATTCTAGCCTATATACATCTAATTTGCACTAATGACAAAAGGGTTGTTCGTGTATCATATCTCGTAATGAACCCGATTTTGAGTTCTTATTATAGTCTACAGGTGGCAAGTCATATTTTATCAGTTACGTAATGAACTTGAACAATTGACACCGTACTATATAAGTTTGTGGATCACACATATTTTTGTTTAGCAACGTTATCTGTCCACGCATAAACAGTGCTGCTTTAAGCTAGTGTTGATTTCAGCGGCGATGTTTGCAATTTTATTAAAAAAAGACAAAACAAGTTACACTTAGAAAGCCCCTATTAAAAAAACAACATTGCCGAATATGTTCCGTGTCATATGTTGCGTGCGAGTCAATTATTATTGCCTAATGCTTACGTGCGTAAATTGAAATGATTCAACTCTTTTAAGAATAAAACTACTTCATTATTTGCATATAACCAATCGTAATCTGAAAATTATGTTGTATGAAACCTATTCATACAACATAATTTTCAGATTACCAGAAAACTGAAAGTAGTTTGTCAAGAATCCCATTTCAAATCCCTGTCATATTTTATGCCGAAAACATTAACTTATACACACTACGGATACTACATTTTGTACCGTAAAGGGATGCGTGCTGCTGACGGTAGAGCCAGTGATTGTCAGCACGATCAAACTCTGATAACCCTAATCACCGAATAAAAAGGACAGCACTACGTCGGCTTCGATGGGAGCTACCTTCTTATATAAGATATCTTCTCCCACCTACGTAGTACTGTCCTTTTCTTCCTCCTTCCTCAAGTCACCAGAGCTCCAGGAAATGAAGAATAGGATAAACGTACAAGTGACACCATTAAAGCTACAAGTGTTTATATAGGCATGGTAACTGCTGGCCGTGTGTTTCCTAGTTAATTTAGTTGTATAAAGAAAAGTGACATTCCTTTACACGTCATTTACAAATTACTGGATGCAAATAAGTTTTAAGCTGCGAAAAAGTTTTTCGCATTTACATGTAGTAAAAAGTATATTGAGCACGAAACTTATACTCAAGGAAATCACGTTCTTAAATCTATCTATTTCTGCACAAATATTCATTTATTTGCGTGAAAACACTTTAACACTTATTCGCAAAAACCAACAAGTACTCGGCTGACCACCGTAATATCCGCAAATCCATACATGTAAAAGTCTTTACAGCCCGCTTAGACAACTAAACATACGCTTGCCTTCAAAACAAACCCTACCTCCAATAAAGTTAAAAGCAAACTTCGTTTTTCAACCGCACTGAATAACTCTGTTCCAGCACTTGCAACGACAACTACTTTTCTTTATGGACTACAATATTAAATTCTAATACAATACTATAAAATCTATTTTTAGTTGATATGTTCTTATTTAAACATCGCTTGATGTCGATTGTAAAAGAAAGCAGAGGCCAACATTAGTCAGCAAGGTACTAGGAACACATACATTCGAGGAGATGTCGAGATCGTGGCAATTCGTATGATACGCATCACCACTGCGATATTCGGCTCTTCAGCATTACATTAATTATCTGTTATTATGACAGGTTTACCATTCAAACATGGAATACCAAAATGTTACAAGTGTTAAAAACAAACCGTCTGGAATGCACATAATCGTATTACTTTAAACGAGCAATTTTTGTGTGTATGTATTTATTTATGTATGTATTTATATTTCGGGAATCTCGAAAACGGCTCTAACGATTTTGATGACATTTTGTATACATATACAGTTTTGCATTTTAAGTTCAACTGTACAATTGTAATTACTGTAAATAATTATTAATATACACATTTCGAATGGTACCTACTTTGTTGTTTAAAAAGCTGGGTTTATAATCCAACTCATGATTTAAATCAAATCACGAACACATTGTGAATTTTATAGCATTTCATATGAAAACAGTACAAAGCTAAACCTGCTTTCAAGAAACCATTGAACACGAAATCTGTTGCCCATTCATAATAAAATACAAAATAAATATGTAGCTACATAAAATTTTACTATCAAAAGTTTGACCAAACGACAATCTTGGAAAGAACCGAACATCTACTATTAAAAAAACCGGTACAACCCACCTAGTAAACATAGACAATGCAGCATTTACACAACCAGGAACTTATGAGCTTCAGAAGCACAAACTTCCGTCCGTAAATCGTTCAATTCCAGATGGAATGCGGAAAACAAGACAGGTCAAGCTATATTAGTAGACGAAGACATGATTTCATGCGGGCACATTTCACAATTAGGTGTTTCTTAAAATGTAAATAAACTCCAAGCTCCATTTTCATTTCGAAATAACACAATTCATAGCATATTTCTTACATTTCTGACTAATCTCAATTGCTGACTTCCAATAAACTCAATATGAATAAAATTAATCCAGCTCTGGATATGAAAATAATCAGTGACATAAAAGTAGAAAATGACAATGGGAGGAAGTATAATACAACAGATTACTATTGAAATTATTGCCACTCCATTGCAGAAGTTCCTCCGCCCTACAAAAGAATGCAGTTAACTTGCATAACTGGCATATTATTGTTTTTGCGCGACCGCCCAAAAAGAAGTGTAATGTTTTCAGGGTTCATGTACATATATATACCGTAAGGTCTAAATGCCTGAAAATATTTGAATGTACGGGGTATCGTTATTGGGGATGATGTAAGGATTTTTTTTGACAGGGCAGTTGTGTTTTTAATTTTAGAAGTGAAAACTTCTTTAGGCACGTTTGTGCAGTTTTGCTATGGGGAAAAAGCACTGAACTCGTGACCGTCACGCTAATAATACATAATATATATCCAATAGAGGGCGCCAATCTAAACTTTGAGTTCTGTCAGCTCCTTATTAATTAATGTCACCAACCTGCTAATGTGACGTTTTAAGTTCGTTGTTTCGTTTAAGTTTTCACTTCTGTCGGCAGTCCCATGACTGCCTCTTTTTTTATTTGTAACTTGTACTGCTAGTGAATAGAATTATAAAGCTCCGTAAAATAGATAATGTAGTAATTATTATTATAATGACTACATTATCTATTTTACGTTCTAACAAAAATGGCTTCTTCTTATCTCCAAGAAAGGATATGCCGAAAAGTCTGCCCTCTGAAATCCTGTAAATTAAATATCTGGTTTGATTGACACCTTATAAAGAGGTCAATTTTTTATTTGTATTCAGAACGAAGTGCGTCATGAAAAAAACATTTAACAAACACAAGAAGCAGTACTTTTCCACTGCACGATAAACCGACATAATTCTCCCCGCAGAATATTGGTGACATCTAAATATGGCAATTCTGACATCTTTTAGGTTTGAGGTATCTTTATTTCTTATAAGAATTTACAACAATTCACTTACATGAGAAAGTACAAACACATTCAAAGAAATAATAATATCCTAGGCGTATACAAAAATATCGAATCATTTCACTTAACACATTCAATCGCAAGTATACATTTTTAAGCTATTTTATACAGGTACTTGTATTTTGTTAGTTTATGTATCAAAACACATTTTTATTATTTTCTAGTGTAAAAACTTCAAAACAAAGAGATTGGCTGTTAGTCTTAAAATAATTTAAAATCAATACTTATATCAAATATAAGTAATCTTATATTTAACGAGCGGCTATTTAAAATGAAATTACAAAGTGTGAAATAAAATGCAATATTATGTAAAGATTATGTCTTGCAAAATTAACAAGGCAGGTGATTTAAATCCTTATTTATGAATTTAGAATTTACAAAAACATTTGCAAGTTATCTTAATACGTGCATCAATCATTTTGCCATAATTTCTAAATTCTTTAAAGAATTTAATAAGAAAAAAATTTAAAGCAGCGAATTGACAATCCTGAAGAGGAATTTTCTTCTTATGTGAAAAGGGAGGACTTAAACCTAGTACTTTTGTTTAGACCACGTAAAACCCACGAGACCCACGATGTATTATTAGTGAATCGGTAATCAAACGACAAACTTAAAAAGTATCATGTCCATTCTCGATAAGGCCCGTCCAAATCATCGATAAAGCGATAACGTGACGCAAACTCATCATAGTCACGTTATCTATCGATACAGCCAACGTAAACCGTCAAATGTACCAGGAGAGCATAACCAAAACAAAAGTAAACTATTTCGACAGACATACGCTCAATAAAAACTTCTAAACTTGAACATACCGCGCAACAGAGATGCCGATATCTCTCGCTTCTCCCGTCTCGCTCTCTTTACGTCAGTTGACAAGCAGTGGGTGAACGAACTCCGAGAGTTTACTGGGCTAAAAGTTGAATGTACCTCCGTTCGCGGACATTACGAACAAGATAGCAACTTTAACATACGCATTGTGTCAATGAAATGACGTTAACACGTTTTTTGTAAGTAGCGAATTTAACCAGTATATCTTATACCTAGAGCTCATTTTCTTTCTCACTGGACTAGGCTATGTGCCATTCTGGTATAAAACAGCAAGTTTCTCACGACTACCACTACATTCGCACGTTAGTAGTGAGACGCGTATGCGGATGGATGAAGCTGTATATATGTGTGCGCTCGAGGTTGGTGTAGTCTTGAAAATAATTTCGCGGTCACACCAAGCCGGCGGGTTCATATAACCTGAACCACCTGTCTGTGTTGTGCGCCTGGTTATTTATATCTATGCGCGAACCTATGTAACAAGCTATATATGTAAAAAAAAATATATGTAAGAATATCATAGAAATAAACCAACATTATTTGACACGCGAGATTCTTTAAGAGTGTACGAACTGTATATTTATTTTTTGTAATTTTTTATCTAGATAGGATTGCAGTCGTAAATATTATCTACAATGACTGCTAATTTATCTTGTGAACCAACACGATAGGAAAAAATTAAATGAAATCGAAAGTAGTGCTTTTATGAACAGGAGGCACCTGCTGCTTGTGACAACAATGCGGCAGGTGCTGGGACTATTATCCTTTAATGGTACTGGTTAACTATATTAATATTAAAAGGTTTTTACTATAGAATTTTATAGGAGTGGTTATGAAACCTTCAAAATTTATTTAAGATGAAATAAGAGAGTTCATACAAGCCAATCCATCAGTCAGCCTTTCTTTCAGCCAAACTTTCTTTACGATTTTTGTAACTTCGGCTTGTGGAAATGGGCAAATTATATGTTTTCTGTTATCCTTGAATTATTTCCTTCAAAATAAAAAAAAAATCGACGATTTTTTTAAGGAGGCTGCCAAACTTGCAAAAAAGAGCGACGATTTTTTTTGCAAGTTTGTAACGTTCCTACTGCCTTGCGTCACGCTCATATCATCAGATTATCAAAATGTGCACTTGTCAGCATGTTATTAACCCACCGTATCTTAGTCTGACGCGCTCGACAATGTCAAATGATCGATTTTTTTTGCAAGTATGTAACCCTCCCACTGCCGTGCGTCACGCTCAAATCGTCAGATTATCAAAATGTACACTTGTCAGCGTGTAATTAAGCCACTGTATCTTAATCTGACGCGCTCGACAATGTCAAATGATCAAATTTTTTTTGCAAGTTTGTCACCTTCCCACTGCCTTGCGTCACGCTCAAATAGTCAGAATATCAAAATGTACACTTGTCAGCACGTAATTAACCCCCCTTATAACCCTGCTGCGCAGGAGTAAATCCAAAAAATCCCTTAATGACCTCCCCTACTATAAGTAAAGAAGGCTTAAATAAGGTAAATAGATAAGTTACAGAATTTGTGATTGACTGTCTCCAATTATTTATTATTAACGACAATCCTTCAACACGAAAATCCTTAGTTAATAAGTTACAAACAAGTAAAATGGTTTCCTTAACTCCTACGATAAAACATAAGCCTTCCTTACTCAGTCATGATCGCGTGGGAGACCCTATGGCAGCCTCCTAATAGTAATTCTCTGATTTATTGATTTTCTCCCACCTACAAGAAATATATATTCATCAAGTTCGCACATGGTATAATTTATGTTGCTTCAAATTGGTCATAAAACCACTGCTAATAGGTTAGTTCCTACGACGTACACTGTGGATATACATCATGTTCATTACAGTTACATAACATTCATATATACGAGTACATGGGCGTACCGAGTGCCCTACTCCCCGGCAGGGCGGCTAGTACAGTACTAGTACTAAGGTAATTTTGAGTCAAATTTTAGGTTTGCCCTCCTAAAAAGAAATTTTGCTTCCCCAACTGGGATGACAAAAACAAATTTTGCCCTCCCTGTGCCAAAAGCTGGGTATGCCCATGCATGTATATTATTTCATCTCAATTAGAATATATAACAGAATATTCATTTAGGTAAGTACTCAAACATTGCTTAGTTAAAAATTATTACACTTATTGATAGCAATCAGTGTGGTCATGTACGTCGCATACTTTGTCTCAATTAAGTACATATTTAGTTGTGTGCTGCGCTTCCCGAACACGTATTGTTTCAACTCTTTAGTAAAGGACTCTTCTACCGGCCTTGTCGTAAATATGAGTAAAAAAGTGACAAAAACTAACTTAGCTTTGATTCATTCTAGAATAAAAATAATACAAAAAGTGACTTACAAAAAAAAATACTAAAATCCATTTAGAAACAGATTTTAAACTATCTACTTTAATGGTATGTGTAAATGTTACCGTTCATACGTCTGTTAGAGACTATGTATCTTATGAATTAAGTTCGCCAATCAAGGTGATGTTTCTGTTTTGCAAGATATTGGTTCTTTAGCGTTTGAATTTGCCACTAGAGGCGCTGGTATAGCGTGAGCACAACAAACAAACTCACATTTGCATTTATAATATTAGTTACGATTAGGGTTATAAACAGCTTCAACAGCCGTAATATAAGTTCTAGATACAGCTGGAAGTATATGAAGCAAGATGACTGCTACCTCCTTTGAGGTGAACTAAGAAAAGTTCAACGGCCAATCAAAATTGACTAATTACCACTCAACTAATGGCAAACACACGTCGATTAATGACAAAACTTTAGTCGTAAAAGTTGAAGACATTTCCGCTATAACACAAGCAATATCTGCTGTTGATTTATTGTATTTTTCTTCATCTTTTTATTTCGACAATCATGTATCATTGAGTAATAAAGTCTTTGTGTGATTAACTTTGATTTATCTTCTTTTTATTTAGCTATCAAGGCCTTTAGAATTATACATGTATATTTTTTATTCCTGTTTTGAATGCACTTTGTCGAACTCTGTGGTGCTGCTCAGAATTTCATAACAGAAAAACTCATTTTCAGAGAAATATAAGTAGGTACTAACTTAAGCCATGGGACCATCAGACGAGCCGGATGCTTGTTTGCCATCTCAGTAGTATGAAAAAAAAAAACCTATTTAAATTAAATGACATCGTTAACAATTCGAAAAACTTTATATTCTTTTTCATTAATTAAAATAAGAATAAGTTAAGGTCTGTCGCAAAAGAAACAGAGAAGAGTAAAAGAGAGTCTTTTAAAATCTGTACTAGATCACGATATAGCAGTATATATAAGATTAAGACTTTTGCGAAAAAATCGGTTCGACCTATTTGGCTGTTTTTTTTTTTGTTGTGTTTGTAATTGCTAGGACAAGGTTTGATTAAAAGAAATTTAATGTTTTAATTTCAAATTACGTACAATGAGTCACATCTCGACAATTCTGCCGTGCCTAAAGAAGTTTTCACTTCAAAAAGTGGTTAGCTTGGTACCAAGCTGACAAGCCATTAAAATCCATAAAAAATATAATATAATATATATAATAATTCTGTCTGTCTGTAGGGTCCGCTAGTTGCGTATAAAATGTTGCGGTCTTGTGCCTAAAACCACAATAAAAGCATAGTTTATAAGATTTTACAAGTTGTTTTAATCGCGTTTGTGGTCTTTAATTAATTTAATTTTAATTTTCTTGTTAGGTATATTGTGTGGTAGATTCGAATGAAATGTGATTCATTCAAGATATACAAAATACGAATATATACATATATTAAAAACCACCACTTTTTGAAGTGAAAACTTCTTTAGGCACGGCAGAATTGTCGAGATGTGACTCATTGTACGTAATTTGAAATTAAACCATTAAATTTCTTTTAATCAAACCTTGTCCTGGCAATTACGAACACAACAAAAAAATACAGCCAAATAGGTCGAACCGATTTTTTCGCAAAAGTCTTAATCTTATATATACTGCTATATCGTGATCTAGTACAGATTTTAAAAGACTCTCTTTTACTCTTCTCTGTTTCTCTTGCGACAGACCTTAACTTATTCTTATTTTAAACCCCCGACGCAAAAAGAAGGGTGTTACAAGTTTGACGTCGATGTCTGTGTGTGTGTGTGTCTGTCTGTGGCATCGTAGCTCTCAAACGGATTGAAAGCCAATTTCCTTGCAGTGGTTCTTAGCTATCTTTGGTTAATATCGGTCCAGTGTAAGAGTATCAGCTCTTTTCCAAAATGCTGTAAGGCATTTTTGTTATTATTTTATGTAGGGGTTTTTTTTTTAATTTATAGTTATTTATTTAATGTTTTTTTGTAATTTTTTGTATGCAAATCATTAATATAAGTCATTCATACCAAGTATAATCAAAACATTTAACACAAAATTAATTATATAGTCTGTGGTTTAGGCGATATTAAGCCACTTCAGTGTCTTATTAATACAAGGCCGTATGATTACAAACTTATGACTAAATCATGGTGAGTTAACATTTTGTGAATATAAATAATTTTGATTTATCAAGTATTTGTCATACACAACATTATATTGTCTTTTATATTACTAAAAAAACTATCTAAATCCTGCATCATAGCGAGTTTAGCCACATACAAAGTATACTTTACAGCTGTTATACGAGAAAGCTCTGGTGAGAGCCGACCACTTGAAGTATAATATAATCTAGTGTAATAACCGTAAAAGTATAATCACCAATCGTTAACCTCATTTTAACCCATGTACACAAGGGAAGACATAACCATGTCAGAGACTAACTGAGAGAGAGAAAAGAGAAATAAGCAGTGACTATTTTTTCAATTCCGAAAACTCATTACCAACATTTCTTGTGACTCTTGAGTTGCAGGTGTCCATGGGCGACGATGGTCACTTACCATCAGGTGATCCGTCTGCTTGTTTGCTCAATATAATATATGAAAAAAAAATCTTAAGACACTGTCCATTTGATAGAGAGCCCTATGTAATTGTCCTATCCAAATACAAATTGTATTTTTGTTAAGTTCGGATGACAATACAATAATTTGGTATCGTGGATCTGATGATGGTGGCTACTAGTAAACCCCTTGAGTTTGAGCTTAGTAACGATGGTCTGGTGATTAATCCAGGAGGTGGATAGTTGCTAATTTTTACCAACTGATAACCTGGGTCAATTTAAAAAAAAACTTGTGTTGATCACAGCACTCGCAGCCAGGAATACCCACCGATTCTACCCGTTGACACGCATTGATCCAGGTTGATGGACGAAAACCTATGCCAGACATATCGACTCGTCCATCTATACTGGGTAATTATATCAGAACTTTTCTGGCTTCCAGTTATGAAGGACTATTGAGACTGTCTATGGCCGCAAGTTGGGATTAATCCGGTCAAGGTATGCGGAAGCCAGACACGCAAATCCTATTCGTGCCTATGCTGTTTCTCGACTTTCATTCCTGGGAAAATATTAGCCAGAAGCGGAGTCGTCTTAAGTATAAGTTACTAACTAAGTTCTTCATCAATCAAGTTTTTAATTTTGACATAACGTTTTTTTTGGATATGCGTGTATTAAACACTTAAATACGCCATCTATTGGTATAACCACAGAAACTTGTAGCCGAATACATATACATAGTAATAAAATTTAAGTTGGGTCAGAACCTTTGTTAAAAAAGTGATAGAGAGTAATTTTTCAGGTCTTCATAACAGCATAAAGAGAGATGTATAAATATTTTTTAATTACTAAATTTATTTAACTTTAATTCGTTCTGACAAAAACCTATGTAGGTACAGACAACGTCATCAGTCACTGCATACTTATTTAACATATTCGAAATTTCAAAGGTGTGGTTGGCATGTCATCAATTCAATTCCATTCTCCAAGAAGTTCTAGCAACTTTTTTTACCAAGATTAGACCACACTATTCTAACCGCACTCCTTGTCTAAAGTCACGCCTCTTTTTACCAAAGGGTTAACCAGAAACGGGTGATATCCAAGTCTCCTAAGTTTCATGTAATAAGTATCGAGCCAATAACCATATGCTTAACGTGCTATAGTCCCGGTTTAGGATGCATTGGGTTTTCTAGGTGTATCGACAGAAAAAAAAACAGTTGTTTCTAATATATACAATTAAGTAATAACTTATCATAATTGGCATAATGAGAATGGAACTCAACTTAATTAAAATCTGCGAGACGGCAACTGAACTTATTAGGAACAATCGAGCTCAGGATCTGAGCACAGTAGTCGGATGGTAATGGGAACGGACAGCAAACAATCTAAAGAAATGTTCATGGGAGCTACTATGCGTGTTTTATATGCCTCCCATTTTTATTTATTTACTATTCTTAGTGTGTTTTGCTCAATTCCTAGTTTTGTTTACCTTGCACACTTGTGTATATACTAACATTTCCATAATTGTAAGAATTTAATTGGAAAAGTTTAGCCCATTACCTTCTTATGACCTTCTTCTCGCGTGCGCTCTAAACCTTCAGACGCGCACTTTTTCCACATAACTTTTTTAAAACAATTAAATGAAGAAGATTTAATTTAGACTCAAATTATTTTTAAATTTGAACGTTTTCAACGACTTTTGTTCACGACCGTACTTAGACTAAAAAACAAACCTGAACCAAAAGTGTCGAATGTAGTCCGCGCGCCGAATACAATATTACGAACAGACATTTTGCATCCGAGCGAGTGGTCATTCACCTCTGCTCTGATTGAATTTCAGAACTCAAATGATAAGTAAATAAATGGAATTTATTGAAGACAATCAAAACTTTATAGTTGGTGTGTTTGTGCAAAGGGTCGATTAAATTGCAACTCCGAGATGACAATCTTAATGAAAATGCACATATCCGTGAAATGAATCGACACCATTTATAATTACTATTAATCTAATACCTTTAAACGAGTACATCAATTCTTGTATATGTGTATATATATAAATATATAATCTGCATCTCGGAAACGGTTCCAACCATTTTCATGAAATTTAGTATGCAGGGGTTTTCGGGGATATAAATCGATCTAGCTAGGTTTAATTTTTAGAAAACGTAAAAAAAAACCGAGCACAGCTCACTACAAATTTATACGAGTATATCATATAATCTGATAAAGAAAACCTAATATAGTTTTTATCCGAGTACTTGTATAATAATTGGAGTAAATATTGTTAGTATCAGATATCTTGATGGCTGGACCGACGAGTCTATTTTTTTCCTACTCTTAATCTTACTAAAATTAATCTTTAATTGTAAAATAAAAGTTACTTTGTGTTTTCTAATCATATTCTTATAAAATTCACTGCATTGTATTAAAGCTTATGTACTGACATAAGCTTTAAAACAATGCAAAAGTTAAGTAGTGTGCAAATTTCTACGAACTTTATCACAGAACCAAAATATTCTAATACTTACTTGTAAAACACCTTTTTTTAATCTAGCATAAAATACAGCAAGCTTTCTTTCATGAATCGTTTATTGACAGTCTCTACTTAAAGTCTTTGAAGACGACAGGTTTTTGGTAGTATAAAATGATGGTCACATAATCATAATCAGTAATGTTTTTTTTATTTAATTCTTAATTTTAAAATACCAAAAGCTCAAAGGCATGTCCATATTAACATTAACTTTGAGTTTATTCACACTGAATCTACCTATTCCGACGTATTGTAACTTATAGAAAACCAATTTCTTCTGAAATATTATATGTAATATTCGGAAATATACTATTCAAGATATTTAAAAAAAAATTGTGATGCTTTTTACATACCGTTATAATTCTCCGATACCAAAGCAACGGTAATTCATGTTTTCTAAATTATTGTTATAATAAACATGCGGAAATCAATTCAGTGCGATAAAAATAAAATACACTAAATACGATGTAATCTACGTATGAACGGGAATTAACGCGATCACGAAAAGGTATTACATACCTCTGAATTTTCGTGATCGCGTTAATTCCCGTTCATACGTAGATAATATTATATCATGGAACGCGAAAGTTTAAAAGTTAGTACGATGTAATCTGTCAATTATGACATTAAATAAGGACGTAACTTGAATAAACGTGTTAATATATTTTTATTGTAACACGTACTTAACTTTTATAGTTGATTTTAATTTATACCTGTCTAGGTCTGTGCTCCCACTCAATGTTGCTCTGGATGCAGAGCAGAGCAAGCAGTTCAGCTTTTAGGCGTTTTTTGGCCGCGTTTTTAAACCACTCTCTTGGCAAACAGTCATTCGACTATCTTAATGGTAAGCACTTTCCGTAGCCTTTAAACTCTTGCATCATAAGACGGAATAACATATTGACTGATCTATAACAAAACACGTTTTTGGTCTTTTTCAGAAGCAACAAAGGGGGCTCGTGGCTAAGTGGTAACCGAGTAGGTTAGCACATTACAAAATTCAGTAATACTAGCCAGGTCAAACGAGATACATTGAGACCGCTCCGTACCTCGGAGAGCACGTTAAACCGTCAGTCCCGGGTATCAAACAAACATCTGGAGCATTCGCTGGGGGCAGTTGGAGCCCTAAAAAATTCGAGAACCTGGTCTAACTATGGAACTTTGATATCGCCTAGTACTTAAGTTGTGGAGGTCTGATGGCAGTCGCTTCACGTAAAATATCAAAGTTTGGCCATATCGTAATTAGAAAGCCGACCCCAACTTAGTTGGGAAACGGCGCGGAGGATGATTTCAGAATCAAAAAAGTTATTATGAGTATTCTCCAATAGGGGATTCCCGTGGACAATCACAGTATTTGAGTGCACGTCTTAATTTGTTTGAAGGTGAACCTACTTTCGGAAGTGAAGAAAGCGATGATATGAAAAGTAGGCGTTTTCATCATCTCTAACAATTCCTCAGATTACAAAGTATTAAACAAGCGGTAAAACACATACAAAATGGTAAAATCTTTCCTGGGGTGATAACCTCTTGTGACTTAGAGATTAGCAATATAATTTAAAATAAAGTTTATAATTTTATGCACAGAAACAGACTGCGCCCTCTTATACAACAAGACCTGCACCTTAACTATAAAACAGGGCTGTTGCGTATCTTCGCATCCACATCCGCAATTACTGAAGTTCAAAATTCTGCATCTGCAACATCCCTACTATGGAATAACGATGGTTTTTCGTAGTGAATCAAATAGTATAATTTAATAATTTCTCATAGGTACTTTTTATCGCCAAGGTTTTTATTTATCTCCAAACAAATTGAATTTCCAGTCATACACAGTTTGAACTAGGAAATGACCAAGTAATACTGGCACGCCCGAGATGTACAGTACTTTACCTCTTAAGCTATTCAAGTTTACAATGTTGGCAATACTTAGACATAGAAAGGGTGGGTAAAATAGTGTAATAAAGCTATACCACAACCAGTTTTATTTATGGTTATAGTTTCGTTATGAATATCGTTATTTGAAAAACGAGTGTATGGATATTCACAAGTCAGTGGAATTTGTTTTTGCTGGTTACAGTGGTTTAAGTAATTGCATCGCTAACTACGCCGAGTATTTGATTCTCGCATTTGTTGTATGAAATATGGAACGGTCAGGGATTGTCCATTAATCACGTGAGGCTCGAAAAGGGGGGAAGGGGGTTCGGGACAAATCACGAAATATCACAAGGGGGAGGGGGGGGGTGTAGTGAGGTTACAACAGATGTTAAAAAACATCACGTGATTAATGGACGACCCCTTATCTAAGTGATTCTCAGTTTGGGTATACTTTGTGTCCTTTTATTACATGTTTCCAACATGGCAGTGCAGTGCATTGGCAGAGCTAATTCCTTCGGATTATGTTAGATTATGTTACATTCACAGGCATATATGACATATGACATATGAAGTAAGGTTTCAATTACCTTTTTTTTTTTTATCGTGTGGAAACCCCCACGGGTCATCACCTCACCGAGGGTGAAGTGGTATGTCGGACTCGAACCGACTAAAACCACACGGTGTTCCGTCACAAGTGAGTCTATTGCAGGGGACCCGGGATACCCTAGGAAGGAAGCTTCCGGGAACCCCTGCAGACTATGGCGTCCTGATAAGCAGGCGACCACACCGTGCGATAGGAGGGGGGCCCCCTCCAGATGGGAGAGGCGCGTGCGAAACCCGCCGCGCCACCGTCTTAGGCCTGCTCTGCTGGGGTAACGGTCAGCCCAACCCGCTACCCCCAGGCCAGCGCTCATGGAGGACGGAGATCATTCAGCGCTCTCCGGCGCCTGGTGCGTCTTCTGCGGGATGGGAGAGTGCTTGTCCTCTTCCGTTCCCGTTCCGCCGCCTCTTTGGTAAGGATTCAATTACCTACTTAATACAAAAATAATGTGGGCTAATGTGTTTTTCGTCTTCTGTCTTTCCTTTCTTTCTTTCTTTCCATGCTTAATTTTTGTTTGCGTACTTTAATCTTAGTAACATAAAAGCGCACTAATAACAGTGGTATATTATTTTACTAAATATGTATTGTTAAACTATCTGGTTATTTAAAAGAGTGGCCGTGAGTTTGTTTACCCGATTTCTTCTCACAAGCCTTAACTACTTAGAACGGGCGGTTATAGATCGACATTGGCACATAGCGATTTTACTGATTTGCAACACAGTATTATTAATGTTTTATATATTACTAGCAGCGCCCCGCGGTTTCACCCGCGTAAGTCCCGATCCCGTGGGAATATCGGGATAAAAATTAGATAGAGTTAATCCAGATCTCCAGCTATCTACATACCAAGTTGCGTCACAATCGGTTCAGTAGTTTTGGAGTAAAAGAGTAACAAACATCCATACATTCATACATCCACACATCCATACATCCTCACAAAATTTTACGTTTATAATATTAGTAGGATTTGTTGCGGTGACATGTTGATCTATTATATGTATTTTTTAGTTTAAAAAAATTGATTTTGGACTTTGAGATTAAGTTATTTAGTGGGCTATAAAGTCATTGAGTTTTGCTAATACGGCAATTAGCAAAACTCAGTGTTTGGTTAACAAGAGTATTAAGACGGGCTATAAGATGAAAACTTTTTAGATCCCTTTTATAAAGTATCTTATCCTGGAAGGAAGACCATTCTACAATTTATGTGATTTGGACTGTTTTTCGTCTTGAACGGCTTCTTCATCTCATGGGGACCAAGGTGTAACAGGCTCCCTGACCTCCGGCACATTCCTCACTAAACTCACTGACATTATCGCTTCAGAATCTATTGTCATTTTTTATATACCCTGAAAGCCAGCTAATCTATGAAAGTCTTATAATGTATGTATGATCATCAAAAGATAATTTAGATTTAACGTCGTCAAACGTCTTCTTATCCTGATACGCTTACTTCTGCCGATTTCACACTATATTATCTTACACTAATATTTACTTAAACATTTATGAACTCTTTCCAGACTACAAGGCATACATACCTACATAGAAAATATAGGTTTTAATTCGACGATTACTGCTAATTGAATCGGACAGACAATAATAACTATATATGACTTGAACATCACTAGTAAAAGGTAAATTTGACATTATGGGGTCGCAAATTGGATCGTGAGGTACTTCAGAATAACGGTGATTTCAGGAGCTTAAAACCTTGAACCTTGAGCTTCTTATCTTTATTAAAGGCTCGGTAACGCGCATGCTAGTCCTCCAGAATATCAAGTGTCCGTAGGCTACGGTAACTGGACGGCGGGCCATTTGCTTGTTTGCCACCGACGTAGTATAAAAGAAATCAGCACTTTCTATGCTAAACCTTGTCAACAATCATATCAAGATTTTTTTCGGCGGTAGGTGTAGAAAAAGTTAACTTGTATCTCTGTAGAATAAATTTAATAAAAGTAGAAATATTACAGTACTTACTAAATTTCAAAGTTTATTAACTGTTATAGTCATCAATTCAAGTGGTTTAGTGTTTGTGACACATTTAATGCAGCCAGACTCTCAATAGTTAACATACCACCTGCCAGCTTGCCACTGCATACTAATTTGTTGTCTTCAATACAATATTCTGAACAAATTTTGGCACTTAACACAATTTATAATGTCTCAACTATCTGATATTGAAGCGGCACAGAAGAATCTTGAAGAAAGTTTTTCTAAACAAATGAGCGAACTAGAGGCACAAATCCAAGGCAGTGTGCCCAGTAAGGACACAGTTGCCAAAGTAGCTGACGAGTTCCGCACATTCAGAGAGCTTATTTTCTCTATGCTGGGCTTGCTACGGAAACAGATATCAGAATGTTTTACTATGATGGACACCATAGAGACAAGGCATCGCCGTAAAGCTCTGATAATCTCAGGAGTTTCAGAGACTAGTGGTGAGGACTGTACTAAGTTGGTTCTCAGCATTATAAACACTAAGTTAGAGATGGCGGACACTACTGCACAGTCCATCACAGTGTGCCACAGGCTCGGCAATCCAAGTAAGGAACGTGATCGTCCCATTCTCGTACGTTTCGCAAACTTAGGTATTAGATCAGCCATTTGGAAAGCGAAAACCAGGTTGAAGGGCTCCTCCATTACAGTGAGAGAGTTTTTAACAAAGGCGAGGCAGGCAACGTTTATTAAAGCACGCCTTCACTTTGGTATGAGATCATGTTGGACACAGGATGGCGTTATCACAGTTCGAGCATCAGATGGAAGTCGACACAAGCTGATTTCCATGGACCAGCTGAACAACCTGATGGTGAAGTACCCAAAGAGTGTTTCTTCCACCACGTCAACGGGTGTAAGCGTTAAGGCATCTTCTCGTCCAAAGTAATGTAAATTTACACCAACATTTATGTCATTTCAGTATGTAATCACGTAAAGTATCTATGTCAAGTTCAATCTGTTATCTTGCGGCACATATGTATTACGTATAACATATCTGATGTAACAAAACATTGTATTACCCTCGACTTAATCACTTTCATTAGTTAATTTGGATATGTAAGTAACAACTAACATATATTATTTGCTTTTTGACAGTTCTATCAATTTCTTGTAAAATTAAATATGTCACTCATTAGTTGCGTTCCGAAACAGGAAGTTGAATATTTAACGCTTTATTTTTTTTCTCTCTTTCTTTTAAGTGTCAATATTAATTTTGTTACTTTTGCTTATTACGTTCTTTCTATTTCTCTCTTTTTTTTTCGTTTATATTATGGTACCAGTGGCAGCTGGCGGATGGTTCAGAGACGAACAGCTGCACCTTGAATTCATTTATAACAGTATAGTTTTATAGCTTTAATTATATAATCATATTATTTTAGTATATTATATTATATATATAAATATTTATTTTTATGGTATTATCGGACGATGATAGTTCTTTTCATTCTGCTAATGATGATAGTATCTTATCTGACGATAGTAGTTTCTGCTCGGTTACGGATACCTTAGGAGATGTTATTCGAAATACTTTTAGCCAACAATCGGACCGGTCATTGAATGTGTGCCATGTGAATGCTCAAAGCGTACCCAGTCATCACAGTGACCTTTTAGAAGCATTTAGTGACTCCAACGTTCACGCTATCCTAGTCTCAGAGAGCTGGCTCAAACCTCAACTCTTATCCACTGCCTACTCTCTTCCAGGCTTTATCCTCATCCGAAACGATCGGATTGGTCGAAGAGGCGGCGGAGTTGCTATTTACATACGTAGCGACTTTAGTTACAAAGTCGTCACTACCTCTCCCTCTAGCTCTAATGCCTCTGCTGAATATCTGTTTCTTGAGGTTTGCCTTGGAGGAGCGAAAACTATTATAGGTGTGGTTTACTGCCCCCCTGCTGTCGATTACTTCACTGATTTGGAATTGGTTTTAGAATCTTTAGGGTCTGAGTATGCACATCACATAATCATGGGGGATTTCAACACTGATCTCCTTGATCCCAATAGCCCTCGAACCCGTAAACTCCTTAACATAATTAAGTCTACCAATTTTCATGTTTCACCTCTCCAACCTACGCATCACAACAATACTGGACATGATACTTGGTTAGACTTAATCATTACCTCTTGTCCTTTCCTTGTTTCCTTTCACGGCCAACATCCTGCACCGGGTCTCTCTCATCACGACCTTATCTTCCTGTCCTATATCCTGAAAACTCCGAGACCCAAGGCGAAAGTGCTGCTTAGGCGTTGTTTCGCTCGCATGGATGTATCAGAATTGCGAATCGACGCTTCTGAAATTGATTGGGAGCCCGTAACGCTGGCAGGTACAGTTGATGGCAAGGTTCAGTTATTTAACGAAATTGTTCGCAACTTATATGATAAACATGCACCCATCAAGAAAGTCAAAATAAAACACCCGCCGGCGCCTTGGCTTACAACAGAAATTCGAATGGCGATGCGCCGTAGGGACCGAACTTTCCGTAAATTTAAAAGGGATCGTTGTGAGGGCAATTGGACAATCTACAAAGCAGCAAGAAATCGATGCAATCAAATGATACGCAATGCTAAACGCCACCACATTCACATGAATATTTCTAATTCCTCACCCGCCGATATTTGGAAATTCCTAAGGGTATTGGTAAGGTTCAACCTGCCAGTACATCTATGACTATTGGATTGGACGACATGAACCGACATTTCAGTGTTGCCCCGTTAGTGCCGTCACAAACTAAGAGTCAAACAATGTGTTACGTAACCAGCCTACCTCGGCGTAACATTGAAGCTTTTTTCTTTTCTCCAGTCGCCTCGGACGAAATCAAAAAGACCATATTATCCATAAAATCAAAGGCTGTGGGCTGTGACGATATAAATCGGTTCATGATAGTCACCATTTTAGACCAGCTTCTGCCCGCAATTACCCACATCGTAAATTTCTCCCTTGACTCCGGACTCTTCCCATCCGTATGGCGCAAGGCTTACGTTCGCCCTCTTCCGAAGATACCTAATCCTTCCCTTCCTAATCATTTCCGACCCATATCAATCCTCCCTTTCCTATCTAAAGTACTTGAGGCCTGTGCTCAGAAACAGCTCTCCAAGTTTATCCTGCATAATAATATCCTCAGTCCATATCAATCGGGATTCAGACCTGGGCATAGCACGGTTACTGCTATGCTTAAAATGACTAGTGATGTTAGGAATGGCGTGGAGGATGCAAAACTAACCGTTTTAGTCCTAATCGACTTCTCTAATGCATTCAACACCGTAAACCACGACATTCTAGTATCCATCCTTACTCATTATATGGTCTCCTCCGACGCGCTGGAATGGTTTTCATCTTATCTTCGTGGACGCCAACAGTCAGTCCGCATCGATGAATCATCATCAAGTTGGTGTGATCTTGACACTGGTGTTCCACAAGGTGGCATTCTGTCTCCATTATTATTTTCGATGTTCATCAATATCATTACTCTCGAACTTCAGTGTGCGTATCATTTGTATGCGGACGACCTTCAAATATATTCTCAGGCCAGGCTGGATAATTTGCCAGAAGCAATCCACAATGTGAACCGTGATTTGGAGGCCATCAAAAACTGGTCTGAGCGTTTTGGCGTATGTGTTAATCCGTCCAAATGCCAGGCAATTATAATGGGCAGTCCACGAATGGTTAGCAGAATGGACACTTCAATACTGCCGGCCGTGGTTTACAATGGATCTATTTTATCAATCAACTCATCTGTCAAAGACCTCGGCTTATGGGTTGACTCTACTCTGACCTGGCAACCTCAGATTGCGAACGTCAGTCAGAAAGTCACCGGGACCTTGCGATCAATCTATCGACTCAAAAACCTTCTCCCGACCAGCACTAAGTTAAAACTTGTACAGTCCTTGATCTTCCCTATCCTCGATTACGGTGATGTATGCTATCTCGACTTGAATGCAGATCTACTCAATAAACTTGACCGACTTCTCAATAATTGCATTCGGTTCATTTTCAATCTTCGTAAGTACGACCATGTGTCTACTTATCGTTCCCAACTGTCATGGTTACCTATACGTCAGCGTCGTAGCCTACGTGCTTTGACTACTCTTTATTCTTTACTTAATAACCCTACAGCTCCCACTTATCTCACCTCACAGATACAACTTCTATGTTCCAACCATGACAGAGATCTTCGCTCCACAAATAATCTTCTACTCCTATGCCCTACACACACTTCTTCTCTTGTTCACTCTTCATTTGCTATCTATTCTATTTTACTATGGAATGCGCTCCCTCAGGAGATTAGGATGTCCACCAGCAGAGATACGTTTAAAGCTAAGGTCCGTGAATTTTACAGGAAGCAGTTGGCAGAAATATCCTCATAACCTCACAACCATAGGTATATTTTGTATCTATATATAGTATTTATTTGAATATATATTTATCTGTAAGTATTTATATATGTATGTATTATGTATAATCAATTGTATTTCTATGTAAATTATAACTTTCTTCATGAAATTTCATTCTTATATACCTGCCATGTCCCTCACTGAACCACCCAAAGGTTGACTGGTAGATAATGCCATGTGGCATTAAGTCCGCCTCGTGCAATGTAAACTGCAGGAAGTTTTAAATAAATAATAAAAAAAAATATCATTATCATTGTAAGATAACAACAAAAACTTGTATCTACTTACAATTTTCCTCCCAATCATAGTTTGCGAGCAAGTACTGAGTCACACTTCCGATAAATAGCTGGTGTTATAGACGTTTTGTCTGTCTGTATGTACCCCGTGGCTTGGAAGTGAAAGTGTAGAAAGCGCGGTGAAAATCTCGCCGGGCTCACGATCTTTCGAGCAACCCAACTCTATAGACATCGCTGCACCTATGAAGTTTGTACCATTGTTCGGTTTACGACCATACATAAATAAATAGAAATCTAACACTGAAAGCTGTAATATATCTTTGTCAGTGGCAGTCTTTCTTTTTTACATGTCTACAAACAAAATAGTAGTCGGACAACATATGAAATAGACTACAGAGGAGACTGTATAATACTTAGAACTGTAACTTGATGTTGTAAATTAAGTTATTTTTATTTTCTCAATTTCAGGAAGTGAATGTCGCTGATTAAATCACATATGTTGCTGATTGTACTTAATGATAATTAATTTGATCATTATGACACCTATTTTTTAATAAGAAGACGTAAACGTATATAGAGGAAGACATGATTGTTTTATGTAAAAATAGTATTTAACTCAGGCATCAAGATCGGTTTTTTTTTATTTATTTATCTCTTTATTGTACACCTTTCATGTGAGATACAATCAAAAAACCATGCAAACATTTAGGCATAACAATTGGCGGGCTTATCGCTCACGGCGATCTCTTCCAGACAACCTATGTACGGATATTAACAAATATACTTCAGGGTAGTCTGTGGTGTACTTTTTAATTTTCATAAACATTTTATATTAAATTCTTTATATGTATATAGGTCAATCGCATTGCTACATGTCCATACTGATACTTATTCTCTACTGATAGCAATTACAATCAGAAATTACTAAGCTTTTACTACTTGAAAATCACAACGCACCTTTGTAGTCAAGTCAGGTACTTATATGCAGACTGTAGTGAGGTACATACCCGTAAATAAATAGGGATGATAAAAGTAAACGCATGAAGTAGCAAACGATCATTTAAAATAAAGAACCTACTTCAGTTATCATAAACACTTTCTACCCAAAATATATACATGATATAGATACATACATACATTGTGGAATTCCTTTTTCAAATTCGGATGGGAACACCACTGAAGTGTCAGCAAAGATATATTGTAACAATCAAAAAACTAGAACCTTTTTTAGGTCGCTTAAAAATAAATAAAACAAAAACATAAAAAGAAAAATATACCTTATTTTAAATCTAAGTTGAACAAGCAAACAACAATCCTTATGGTAATGGAAAAGGCGGTGGAAAACTCTGAATATATGGCGCTACTAGAGTTTGAGACAACAACAACAATTTGACAGAGGTATGTAGAGGTTACATTTGATACTTAAAATCACAAAACTAATACGAATTATCAATTTAAAATGGATATACGGACATTTAACTGTTTCACAACTTAACTTTTCACGACAACGTCTATTGAAGGACAGAAAGAGGATCTCGTAGACAGGTTAAGTATATCTATACTGTTCCTGTTCAATGATATTTTGCTTAAAATATTAACCGATATAGTCGTATACATACAGATCAGGCTAAGTTATAGCTTTCTAGCACTAAGAGTCTCTAAGCTAAGCCCAACCAGATAGACGGACGGACATGACGAAACTTTAAGGGATCTTGGTCAGTCGACCAAGATCCCTTAAACCAAATACTTCTTAGGTCCGTGTTCACCAACATTGAAACCAATGTTTAAATATATAAACAGACGATTAATAAAAATTTCATGTTCACCACAGCATAAACGTCGTTTAAAGACTTTAAACAGGCGATTATGTTAATCTAGGAAAAGGATCCCGGTTAACAGCCGTTTACCATAATTTGACAGATTCTGAAGGTTATGTTTGGTTGTTTTGCGTCAGGAGTTGAATTATTGCTAGAAAATATCTGCCTTTAATTTCGCTATGGAAGAAGATCACAATCTCAATTTTCTTTCTTGAGTATTTGGACAAAATAGATACGATTACAATCAATCAAAATAAAAACATAATCTGTTTGAAGAATATGATGAAGTTTAATTTAAGACTAGGTTCCTTCTAAACAAATGTAGTGCAATTCACGTCTTAAACCTAATTGACGATAAATTAGAGTTTCCTACTGACAAGTAAGTTCCTTTCATATACCTAACTACATATAGTGACAAAGTGACAAATACTTATCTACATAAAAATTCAATAATAATATATAGGTACGCACCTACCTACCAAAATGAAAGTAGATTCATACAGTTTTTTTTAATTTCATATAATATTAACAAGTATTTCAACTAATTTCAAGTGATCTCAACTCGGTTACTGCAATTGTTTGTATGTAAAACCAAAATGAAAACACCACGCGAAACTGACAACTGTCATGAAATGTCAATAAACCCTACCAAGTTATATAGAACTACAAATGAACCAATAGAATCAATAAACAGCACCTTCCAGACTTTGTTGCGTAATTGTATAAGTAGCCAAATCAAAACGCATGTTTTGTAAGTGCCGTTTCTTCATATTGAGCGTCTGTCGTATTTGGTAGCATAAAGATCGTTCATTCAATCATTCGTAAACGCTCGTTTTACTAACCGTAGTTAAAATCAAGCTGGTGAACAGCAAAAAAACGCATGGTGTTTAACTTATGTTTAAATATTTAACGGCCATTTCCGAAATCAACGTTTAAACGAATGTCGATGAACTCGGGCCTTAGTCCGGTAGGTATAAAAACTATTTTCATTTCAGATTTTCTGGCAATATAGATACTGGTAGAAAAATATATGAAAGGAACTTCCATTCAAACCCACGTATTTTTATCTCAATATACGTTTAAGGACACTATATTTTATTTTTTAAGCACATTCCTACTGCTTTTTCAGTTTTAGGTTGTTTTGGTAATAAGTGATAATTACTAATTCCAAATGTAATGGTGAATTTGACTGCTCAGCCCATTATCATGACACATACGTAGAAAAGGACATAGGGCACCTTCCATTCTAAGAAAAAGTACTGTTTCCAAGGGGAAAAGAACCTTTTACGAGCACGAAGCCGCGGGCATAAGCTAGTGTACTATATTTTACATCCTAACGCTCTACAAAAGACCATTTTATGATGTAACTAATAATACGGGAACTTCAAAAATTATGGAAAAAAATATAAATCATGCAGCGTTCTTAATGAAAATTATTGTAATGTCACATCACACAATGTCACATCACACAAAGTTTGGCAGCCGCCCTCCTCATTGGATAACAGTGCCTAGATATAGACATCGCACTTGTGTGTTTTTTACCAAAATTTTGATGACCTTATTCATTATCAAATAACAGCACTAATATCAGTCTACGGGAATATTCCCGGACGTGCGCCAATTCAAGCAGAAATCTTGTGTACCTGAAAAACAAAAAATCTATTTCATTTCTATAAATATGTAACTCGCCTGTTGGTCTAGTTATTAGTATTCCTGACTGGTGAGCCAGCTGGGTTCGATTCCCACTCAGGATAAATAATGGTGTGATGATCATGATCATTTCTTCTGTGTCTGGGTGTAATTTATCTATAATATGTATGTATTTAGAATTAAATAAGTATGTTTATTAGCAGTCAGGTTACCATAGTACAGGCTTTGCCTAGTTTGGGATCAGGTGGCTGTTTGAGATGTGTCAAGTTATTATTATTATTTCTTACCACCATATTTGGTGGGTAAAAATCAAATAAAACCGATTTAAGCAAGACACGGGTTTTTCCCCCATTTAAATCGCTCTCAATCTCAATAAATTTTTTTTACGTACCTATCAGTGGTCTAACTTCCTCAAAAGCCATCGTTATCCGTGCATTGACATGAACAATCTTTGTACTGTGACTTACTGGGTACTCATTAAAAAATTAAAAAGAAATCATCATCAAAACACAATCATACAAACATTGTTTTTGACCCACATTTATAACACACAATTCTAACATTTACAATCTTCAATTTAAAGCTTACATTGGTGTGTAAGATCAGAAAAAAAGTGAATGGGGAATGTCAAGAACACGATAAAAATATCTAGGGAGAGTAAGAATAGTAGCTCACGGTCAAATAATATAGACTTTCACCACTTTCTCCGACCTAAATGTTTGTATTGTCGTAGGTCTGTCTACTGGCTGGCCTTCAGGGTGCACTTTTGGTTTTATCTATCACTTTCATTAACCTGTGTCTGTAGAAAGTTGTGACGTCATATGTTAGGACGTAGAAGGTAAAAGTGCCGGGAGAGTGTCGGGAATTGGGTCACGCGGTCTTTTGAATTCAACACTTTCGAAATTGTACAATTCAGTTAATCCAGTGACTAGCCTGTTTGATTGTATGAGTGTTAACTTACGTATCTATGAATAATATTACTGCACTGACAGACTGCTGTCATGGGTAAAATTTGGCAACCCTGAACGTTTGACGTTCGACCCAAAAATGTGAACATTCAAGTGATCTTAACTGAAATTTGTAGTTGTTCTTTACAAGCAGTGGGAGCATAAATCTCTCTTCGCTAACTGGATAGATTATTATGAATCGAAATTTGCTTTGATCTGTCTCCGAGCATAATTTAAAATATGTAAACTGCCGGCATTCACACGCCTGAACCGACTTTCTATCGGAAAATTGTAAAAGTTGCCATTATATTATGAGTTTCTAATCTTGACTCGTCATTTTCTTGGGCGTATAAAGTTCATAAATCATTCAAAACCACTTATGAGGGCCCATGAAATCTCTTTTTTATATTTTACTGCATCGAATCCTTTAGAGTTATCCATAAAGCACTTGACGGTGTTTGAATTTCGAAGAAACTGATAACCAGTGTGGTATTCGTACTTCATGTAGTCCTGGGTTACGTCATACCCTTCCCTCCAATGATAGTATACAGGAGATGAGATACATTCATAGTATTTGCTGTTAAAAATCTAGTACTTATAAGCATCTCTGAAGTGGACAAGTTGACCCAATGAGTATCAAAGATAAGGAAAGACAGTATGTAGGTGAAAGATAAAGTCCGAAACAGATTACATTGAATTCGACGTTTGACTATAAATTTGGTAATTCTAGGTTTGCCTAATATTCATTTGTCAATTAAAGAAATTGGAATCTAGTTTATAGGGTATTTAGGGTATACCGAAAGACGTTCGACAGACCTAGGATAAGTCGGTCATTCTGCGAAGAGGCTACTACATACCTTTGACTCCAACATATATATGCACATACAACCACACATGTAAAATATAAATTAATGATAATATGCCTAAGACATTTTCGACCCTTCAGTTTGCGCAAGCTAGTGTGGCGACTTCCACATACAGCAACAAGAAACATCTACAACCTACTAATCCTGCATCGCGCTATGAGAGTTCTCGCGCCGATTAGTATATATACAACTTCCCAACATCAACCGTTGGGCCGCGGCCCGCCAGGCATGATCACCTCGCCTGGTCGGAGGACCCTCCCTTTGTGTTGGAGGGACATGATACTCGTTCCTCCACAGTGGTGACCCCGACGTGATTGGAAGCAGCCTTTCATGGACCAGATCAGCAGCATCATCATCGCCACCATCGTTTACACTCCTACAGCAATGAGCGGTAATTAAGTCTCAGCCAGCCAGCATCCTCGGCCTCAACAGGGATAGAACACGCCTGCAGCGTCCGCTCCAGCCTGGTTAACCTACGGCCTCATCAGCACAGGCACAGCACACTGCACCTACGGTCCACGTAAGAAGAGCATCTCTCTGCCGTCTACGCAGCAGCCAGCCAGAAGAACGACACCATACCAAGTCTATGACAATGTCCACCACTCTGAAAGAATCTACAGAATCCCTATGTTAATCAGACTGACTCGCGGCGAAATACTGTTGACAAATATGGATCCTTCCAGGATTCCAGGAGGATAGATCAGAATCAAAAACATTTTTCCAAAAAAATTAAATAAACTCGTCCCCAAAGATAAAAAATAAAAAGAAGACTATTTCAGTCATTCTCAGAACAACCTAGTTAAAACTAAGAGAGTTTCTTTACTATTAGTAAGATCTACACTCGCAGTAAATCCTACTTTATATGTCTTACGTTACGTTTAGAGCATATCTGGCTCTGCGTACTTGCCTTTAACAATTTAGTTGACATTTGTGGTTACTACTTCACTGTTATGAGTCGTAACATGAGCGTAAATCAGCTTTAACCTTCGTAAATAAACAACGCAAGGAGACATTTTCAAATGGGACCAGTAAAACCTGAGATTATCGCCTTCAAACAGACTATCTGTTTTGTTTTATTACACGGTTATAGTGCGGTTATTTAGCGAAAACGTTATAGCGAAAGTCGAAAAAATTATACTATTTTAATACATGGTAACTTGAAATTTAGAGTTGTAAAATTTCTAATTTATTAGCACTTATTGATCACAACTGCATACAAATAAGAAACCAAATTATTAAAAATAGTAAAATACTAGAAATAAGAAAAAACTATTAAGAAACATCATTACATTTTAGACCTTGGATTTTAAATAATCTAATTAGCTTCCACAATGATCTACCATAATCGAGACATCGTCCAAGACACCGCTACGTACAGACCACCAAAATTCAAGACGTGTACAGTAAAAGTTGCCAAGCAAATGTCAATGACCGCAGTATGTGCGGTTTTGACCTTAGCTGAGGTTTATGTAGCAAAGTGAGTGAAAGTAGGTGCATCCATCATTCACTGAGGCGAAAGTGATCACCCTTTGGTTTTGATGTTATAGGACGCACAACATTGAATTATTTTACCTTATATTAACACTTAAAAATTTAAAGTACTATCCGTTATCATCACTACACATTATAAAACAAAGTCTCCGCCGCGCCTGTGTGTCTGTTCGCGATAAACTGAAAAACTACTAAACGGATTTTCATGCGGTTTTCACTAATAGACAGAGTGATTCATCAGGAAATTTAGGTATGTAATTTGTTAAGATTTTGTGTAAATTGATTGAAATATGTTGATGATTGTTGAAGATGTTAGGTGAATAAAATCAAGCTACCAACCCTACGTTGAAATAAATGGTCTGACAAATTGGTATAATGTTTTTCTGTTGAGAAATTCCTTCTAGCACGGAGTCTAGAATGTATGTATGCGGAGGTTTAAATTCAAATTTACTTATTTGCCAATAGTTGGTAAGTACAGTACATCTTAAGTGCTTTATGTAAAGCTTTTAGGTACGTGGTCATGTGGTGGTGGTATGTAATAAAATAAAATTTAAATTAATTGATTTTTTATCCCGCTTGCTTGGACTAAATTGGTAAAATAAATTAATACACTCATCCGACAAACTGTAATTGATAGCAAAAATGATAACAAAAAATTGATAGCATTGATTGATAGTTGCCGGGAAGGGTTACACAGGCATCTGTGCCAGACCATGTCAAATACTTCGAAACAAAGAAACAAAGACAGCGAACCCGTCTGCATGTTCCTTCAGTCTGCTATGTACATACGAGTATGTTAAATACACACATCCTACCTATATCATGCTTCTAGCATTTTAGGTTCTAATAATCGCAAATGCACGGCTAGAATAGCGGTTTAAGTGGTCATTCTTGCCAATTGCCACTGGGTTGAGATTGTGCTCGTCTGGGCAATGCAAATTAAAAAGACCCGAAGATCTTCAATCAGCTGTTGTAATTTGGCATGTCATGTTATTGACCCACAGCCTCGGACTCAATCGAGAAATATTAACATTGAGATATTTTAAAATCGAATAATATTTTTTCGATTTAAAAATATCTCTTATTTGTCACGTCATAATAGGAATTTTAGAATTTTATGTTCTAAATGGTTTTTTCTACACTCTTAGTGTAGGGATAGGGTTATACATTTTTGAAAGTTTTATAAATAGAAAGGAATATTTTTATTTGCATAGAAAGTATTATAATACTTATAATAAACATATACTTATAAGTGTTATGAATTTTTTTTTGATCTTAGCATAATTTACCGTAACTTATGCAGCTAAAATCAAAATTAAATTATTATGTAGTATCAAATACAAATATTTTTATTACCTATTCCTACTACCTATTAATAAAATTTGAACTACGATATTATTAATTGAGAACAATTGAACACCTAAAATATTATCCTACTAATAATATTATAAACGTGAAAGTTTGTGAGGATGTATGGATGTATGAATTTATGGATGTTTGTTACTCTTTCACGCTTTCTCACGTCTTCAACTACAAAACCGATTGCGATGAAACTTGTTATGTAGATAGCTGGAGACCCGGATTAACATATAGGCTACTTTTTATCCCGATTTTCCTACGGGATCGCGACTTACGCGGGTGAAACCGCGGGGCGCTGCTAGTATTTAATATTTTAGGTCTTCAATTATTCTAGTAGATTTTAACATTATTATGTTAAAATCTAAAATGTGAAGTTTAAAAATTCTATTGAATAAGATTTCTGTTGAAATTACAAAGTGTTAGTAATACGTCCAGCGTTATAGTAGTACTACTAACGTAATGTTGTATCCCTGATCTTGAGTGGAGTCGCTACTGCAGAATATATCTAAGGAGGGGGGTAGGTTTGGCTAAGCATGAGTGACACCGCTGGGTGTTGGGAGTTTTTAGAAGCATCGATAGCCACATGTTGCGGCGCATACCGTTTGATTTTTTTGCTAAATCGGATGTATAAAAAAATTTAAATATTGTCATTCATCTGAAGTTGTAGGCAGATTGTTATTGGTATAGGACTCTGCTTTCGCATTTAGACTCACAGGCCGTTAAGCCAGCCTAGCTCCCTCCAGAAGCAGGAGCGACCTCCCACCCTCGAGGATACTTGCCCGTTGTGTGGCCACACGCCTTTTGTCGGCAGATTGAATTATTCTCTGTTGCCGACGTATGATTTTAGAATTCAATTATCCTGGAGCATGTTAGACCACCAGAACTAAAATAAAGTAATATTTACTTGAAGTTACTATAGCATCACTTTACGTAAATATTTAAACTATTAAAATTACACCATAACCATCATGATATACACAGTTAGTTAATTTTAATTATTGATAACGGCAGTTTGTCATTTGTCATGGCTACTCGTTCATGTTATTCACTTGATCGCATGCAATATTCTGCCTGATGTATAATTTGTCCATGCGATTTGCCGAGCATTTCGATTTATGATACATGATTTTATTATTGCATTTCACGAAACTCGTCGTAAATTTTACGAATCTAACTTCTTTTCTGCATTTGTTTTGTTAATTCATAAAATAATATTGCATTAATATACGCAGATTAACAAACTTTAATTTGTGAACGTTTCTTAAAGATTTTTAACCCTTTTCCCCACCAGATGGTGCAGAATAGTTTTAACAACGACATCTCGTAACGGTTGTACGTATTAATTTTTTTTTTTTAAAAGATTGACACTGTTGTACCGACTGTAGCATGTGCTTGTCAAATTGACTTTTTTCAATGATACCAGTACATACAATCAAGTTTAAAAAAACTATCAATTTTCAAACAAGCGTAAAATTACGAAGTGTAAAATGATGAAATGCATTCATTATATATTTTAGAAATTTTATCTAATAATTGTTTTTGTCAAAGAAATGAAAAAATGCCAATGTAGCAACACTGACTGACAATCGACCAGTGCTGCCAACTTAGCATGTTAGTGGCTAAATTTAGTATTTTATCGTATGATGTGGCATGAATGTTTCTGCACGTAGCATATTTTGTAGGCTTTTACTGAAACGAACAATTATATGTTTTACGTACAACAAGATTAATAAAATAAGTCTAATTTCTATATATCGGATTGCCAAACGGAATACTATATTTAATATTTTATAAGTGTCATGAAAAGATTTTTTTTTTCATATATTTTTAAATTAACAAATTCCGTCACAAAAAATTGTTATTAATATAAGATTGATTTTATATACTTTTAAGATATCAAGCCTATAATAATATTATCACAATATTGATGTTTTAAGGCAGTTGCATGAAGGAGGAGGCGAGAGGACCAGGAGGAAGATATCTACTCGGTCCCTATTCACCGGGTGTCGGAAGTTCTCCTTCCACTGTCATGCCACCCTGAGTGCAGCCGCCGGTGGACGGGACAAGTTTTCCCTTCACCTGCCTTATAATGGCCATCCGCGAAGAGACGGCTCTCGTGTGTGCCTGGACGTCACCTAGTTAGGAGGTTAGGCTAGAAGAGCAGCAGGTGTTAACGGAAACCCTCCTATTTTAGGAGCGTTTTTGCACAATGTGTAGCTTTGGTTAGTTTGATTCCGACACACCTCCCACTGAGAACCTCGGTGGTGGTGACGGCCCGAGGGTGATTTCCACAGGTGAAAAAAGGATACATTAAAACCTACAGCAACCTATCCATAAAGTATGCTAAAAAGGTTTGGTTTTTAGGTAGGGTTCAATTCTAGTGGTGGTAGTTATGGCTAGATAGTGGCATAAAAATTTGGCTTTTCTCGTCAATTTTGACATATTTTTGGCATTTTCTAAACATAGATTTGGCATAAAATATTTATTTGAGTTGGCAGCACTGCAAGCGACTGCCATGATTTGGCGTTTAGCTTGTCATTTTGTCATTGGTTAGTGTGTCTGGAAAATTACGAAAATGCTTGAAAAGCTGTACTGGGTACAAATCTTTTTAATATCTATACTAGTAAGCTCAATTTTAGCAGAATGGAATACAAGAGATTACATCAGACGAGAGCACTCTCTCACAAAACCTTACCAAGGTGAGTGACCGCTACCCGGTGTTGATCATGATTTTATTGCCTCGAATTTAAGCTAACAATAAAATCTGTTAATTAACGACAGGGAGTGGAATGTCGGTGCCTTACTGGGACTTCTTAGGTAGCACAATAGTTACATCAAATTATGTGCGCTTAACTCCCGACTTGCAGTCGAAATCAGGAGCTATCTGGAACACAGTGGTAAGCGTTAAACGATTGTCATTGAATGCATGATAGAGAGCCGTGCTACTATTGTCATTAATACTGTTCTAGTGATAAGTTCGGTGGACTTTGGAAGTTTTATGAACCCAGAATAATTAACATAATACACTTTATTGTCCAAAATTTTAAATATACAATACCTATTGTTTATTCAGTTGTCTGTTCTCTCTATGGGAGTATAGGAGTATGAAATAATATTCAGATTATAATATAATTGTTTACTCATGTTTAATTTATGGTGCCATCACAAATGTTGATCAGAAAAGTTTTATTTTTGAAGTGAAATCTTCTCTAAGCACATTAGTGCACTTTTGCTACTGGGAAAAAGCACTGCACTTGTGACCGTCATGCTAATAATACATATATAGATAGTTTACACTTCTATCGGCAGTCCCATGACTGCCTGTTTTTTTTTCTGTAATTATTGCATATTATTGGTAGTCTATTAAAATAAGCAATATAAACTATTTCAAATTGCCCATATAAAACAAGACTGAGCAATAAAAAATTTAAGGCAAATTAAAGTTTTGTGAAGACAGATATAATTTTACTGACTTTAACATTGACAAATAATTCAACTATTTTACTTATTTATGACAAACATCGACCACTACAAGGTTTAGTTTACATAAATAAAAGTAAACAATTTTGAACATTAAAAAATACTTTTGAACTGCTCACAATCAGCAATCTAACAAGTCTCTAAATCATTTGGTCAGTCCATTTATTTAGTTATCAGTCCATTAACTAAAACAACTTTATTTATTCTTTGCTATTTATTGGTCCATTAACTTACAAATTACTTATAGTTACAATGATACCTAATTCAACATCAACACCTGACAGTCTCATGTTCTAGATCTATTGCATTTTTGATCGTCACAAGGTTTTCTAATTAGGAATGATGAAAATAAAAATCACATGCTGTGCGCAAATCTTCTTTAATCATAAGTCAACATGATTGATAACATTGTAACCATATAACTGCTACAAAAACTTTCAGCATTCTATCTTTATTAATGCCTTCCCTAGATGCAAAAGACGTTTGTTGATTTTTTGCACTTTTGTACCTTAACTACTCGTAATAAAATAATAATGCATTTTGTCTTCAAAAAAACATTGGCTACCTCTCATCCAGAAAGAAAGGACTGTTCCCAGGCAAAAGCTATTAATTTATAAAATTGTAAGCTAACAATGAATTGGCTATATGGAAATACATACTGACTTAGAATAAACTAGCAGTTCCTGCACCGCTTCACTCGCATTTACATATTTATATATTTTGAGCTGAACCCTAATTTTTGTGTCAAAATAAAAGATACCTCTTATAACACCAACTATGCTAGTAAAAGTCCCATTGAAATCGGTCCACCCAGTCCGGAGATTAGCCGGAACATTTTAAAAACTGATTTTTAGGCATAGGTATCCTGCAAACAACTGCATGAGTTTACGACTCTTCTATTATTGTTTAGAAGATTATAATTATGTATGAGGATATGTACGGGAGTTAAAGCGATCATGTAACAGGTATTACATATCTTTGACTTGCCTGACGTTGTGACCAAATTGCACTGGCCGTGGTCACAGGCAGACACAGTACAACCTGGTGCAACAGTGTGGTGAAACGTCATGGAATGCGAAAGTTTTTAAGTTAAATTAGAATCTTATTTTTTTTGGCACCTACAATGAGTAATCACTTAAACGAAATTATTTTTAAAGCTGTTGAAGCTGTGTTCTAATTCTAAAGTTGATTTATGTGCATTTCTCTAATCTACATATACATAGAGATTATATTGAGATTGAATAAAAAGTCTTAGCTATTTTAATACCCAAAGTAACTGTAAGCAAAAAGTTTAATATTTCTGTTTTGAATTATAGCAGTCTTAAAAAGCATGAAACTCATTATTGAAATTAATTTTTATTTTTCATTATTTAGGTTTTTCTAACTATTATTACAATTCCAGTGAACCTGTTGAGGTTAATAATCAATATAATTTTGATATATAGACATTACTTTGTACATATTTATAATACAAAGCCAACTTAAGCTTTGAACGTTAGTATTCCAAGGTACGCATGCATAGTATTTTTGTACAATTACATTTGACTAACCTTTTATCATAACAGGCTATAGCAATCTTTGCTTTATTTATGATCAATGTGTATTATGATTATCTCTAGCATAGCTGTAGCATTTGTTTATCGGGTTTTGGAATATAGTTAATCATTTCTTTTATTTTTATAACAACACTTGAACCAACATTAGTGCTATAATCTAACACCTGTTGTTACGTTATTACTAGAGATGGGATATTCGGATGCATATTTACCTAAAGTTGAGATGTTGGCTATTATGGAAAGCACTTTTTTATCCAAAGAATCCCGCGATTCCAGGAAATTCAAATTTAAGTGTACCTATACTCCGTGAGATGTAATAAACCCCAGTTTGACACAAATGACACTTGCTCTGTTACAACGTATAATGGTTGCTTTTCCCTACTTTTATTGTCAGTGATTTTTGACGAAGCAAAAACAACCTTATTACGTTGTGACAAGTGTCAAATCGGGTCTATTAAACTTTTGTAAGAGTGCGAGTGAGACGGCAAATAATACTTGCTTGTGCGCAAGTAGCGACGCGACAATACAACTGCATTCGTAAATAAAAATATACTTAGAAGCCGCTTCCATAACTTGTTATCCAAAAAATAACTTTAGGTAAATATGCATCCGATTATCCGATCTCTAGTTATTACCTTCTGTAGGTGTATGTATTTTTCATTCATCATTTAAATAATAACAAAAATGGAACTGCAGCAAAACAAATGAACTTGTAAGAAATGTCATAGCTATAAAACTTATTTAAATTTTTCATTCTAAATAAAAGGAAAAATATTAATCTTTACACTGGCCGGTATCTAAAATGATAGGTTCTTAAACCAGACAGCAAATTAAAAGCAGATTTACAGAGTTAAATTCAAATATCTAAAAATTTAAATAACAGGTTGCAACCATACGTTGGTTTGTGAAAAGTAAAACAAATAATATATAAAAATAAATAAAAAAGTGTTGCAAATAGGTGACATTGTTATGTGCCAATTAAGGACCTTATGAAATGACCTGAGACAAAATGGTAAACAACTTCAACTCGCACTTAAGTTTCTTTTGTTTTTAAATATACAGTATATTTATACACCAAATTTGGAATACAAGCGCATGGTACTATATACAGGGTGTAAGTGACACCGTACCGAATCCTGAAATAATGTATTCAGACCAACATTCTGAGTGGAAAATCGTTGGAAATTTCTGCCGAAAAATTCATATATTTTTTTTTATTTATTTACTTTTTTTGCTTAAAAGTGATATCACAATGAGTAAACAGAACATTTTACCGAAAAAAAAATCAGTAAATACCATACCAAACGTCCAAAAACTGCAATGTAATCAAATCACCAACATTTATGCAATCAGCTTCTTCGACGGCGCCGGGCGCTGAAGGTCATTCACTGTACCGCATAGTACTGGTGTTGCGTGACATTGCGTAGCGGAAAATCAAACTATTGACTAAATCCTTAATCTCGCATTTTTATGATGAACTGATTTTTGCATTGTGATAAGTATACGATGAAAGACGTTTTTGTAAGTTAGGTAGGTTAGGGATACTTACACGCTGTATATACACTTGCCACACCTGTGGTTTCACTCGCTAACCCTATCCCAATGCAGCTCCGCCTACCTTCTCGCGAATAGAAGTATACACTTGTAGTGCTAGATAGCTATCGTTTTCTGTAGGGTAAAGTAGCTTCTCCAGTCAAACGAATCCGATTTGGAGAGAAATTTTCTAAGCCATATCTACACCTTACAATATTTTTTAACTAGCTCTGCCGGTTTCACCTGCGTAAGTCCTGATGCCGTGGGAATATCTTGATGAAAAGTAGCCTATCTGTTAATCCAGGTCTCCAGCTACCTACATACTAAGTTTCATCCCAATCGGTTCAGTAGGTTTCGCGTGAAAATTTTCACGTTTATAATATTAGTATGATTGCTATATAATATAATAAAAACTATATAATAAAAACTATATAACTATATAATAAAAACTTTCGTTAGTGGTATTCATATTAGTTAAGATATATATGCAACCGGCGCGGCAGGACGCCTCACCCCTTGATTAAGGGCCCCCGTCGGGTCCGAATCTAGTCCTGCATCCCCGAAATATACACGTGAGTAAAATCGTATATCTTAACTAACCTACAATATTAGATGTTTAAAGTAAAATGACTGAAGGAGTTATTATCACTTTTACGGTAAACGTTTTTCTGCATTCAAGTAATAAAAAAAAATAACCTTCACGCTTTTAATAGTGCAATGAGGACAAGCTACCAGAACAAGGACATATGCGTACAATCATGTCAATAACAGTTGTATCTTTTTTCTAATACTTCATAAGGTTTCAATTTGAATAACAATATTCGAATAAAATGTCTGTCAAACAGCTTATGATTAATTAATTTGCAATATATTAATTAACCAATAAAATATCAAGCTTATTAACAGTGTTTTATAGAGGGCCCTACGTAAGGATAAATTTGAGTTACAACACATCCATCGAATACCGATTTTTCGATTCCGTGCTAGTAGGTACATAATAACTTGAAGAACCTCACACAGGGGTTTAGGGATTTTAAACTATGCAGAATCTGTACTATAGTAACTAGACTGCTTATAAACATACTTACATATTACTAGCTGCGCCCCGCGGTTTCACCCGCATAAGTCCGGGTGCCGTGGGAATATCGGGATAAAAAGTAGTCTATGTGTTAATCCAGGTCTCCAGCTATGTACATACCAAGTTTCATCGCAATCGTATCGGTAGCTTTTGCGTGAAAGAGTAACAAACATCCATACATCCTCACAAACTTTTACATTTATAATAATAGTAAGATAAGATATAAAATACATACAATTACACATAAATTATTATAGTACACCCCAGACACAGAACAAGTGATCGTGCTCTTCACACAATTATTTGCCTGGGTTTAAATCGAACTCACTACCTCTGGCTTAGTAGTTAGGATTACTAACCACTTCAACGAACATGCCCGCCATGAATAAGTTCAAGCTTATTTATGCTAAACATGTTTCACCTTTCACTTTTACACGTTTTTTAACTTGTTTATTGATGTATGATATTTATTTATTTAAAACTTCTTAGGCATTCTCGGCCAGTCTACCTTCGGGTGGAGAGAAAACAGGAAGTAGGTGCATTAAAAATATTATAATTTATTAAGGTAGTATTCTAAATAAAAGATATTTACTACGATTAATGAGATCAGGAAAAGTCATATTAGTGTGAACTAAGACTTACACAGAACAGATATTAAGCATATATATATTTCCTATATCTTAGATTTACTAACAATGCAGATTTCCAGAGAAGCCAGGGTTTCAACTTTACAAGTATTAGCATCTTCTGTAAAACCACTAATTAGCTGACTGGCTTATTAACATATTCTTAAAAATAAAGATATTTTAAATAAAACTACAATAAGTATACATAATTATGAGAACTGCGGCAATAAAAGATATAAAAACTATTTATTCTACCTCTTGATTCAATAAATCTTTAAAAATGTGTAGATTGGGGATTGTCCATTAATCACGTGAGGCTCGAAGAGGGGGGAGATGGGTCGGTATATCTGTATTTAAAGATAATTTTTAGTTAAACTAAAAAAATACACGTGATGTTGGCTAGGAGGCGGTGGGGTTAGTCTATAACCTCATCACGTATCACCAGGGGGGAGGGGGGGATTAAAAAGTTGCTAAAAAAACATAATGTGATTAATGGACCCCTTTCTCGTTGGTTGTCATTAAATTTAAATTACTTGAACATGATGACATCGTCATTATCATCATTAATATTTATAGGAATCGGTAACCGCTTACCCTTAGGGACCGTATGCTTGTTTGCAACATTGCTGTTGTTTTGTTACGTACAATCTTTTGCTTGCCTCCTGACATAGAATATGTCTGTACCTGTACCTACAAAAGAACCTTTTTTAACTATCGCCTGGCGAGCATCCGTGTACCACGTATGCATCTTATGGTGCATACGTGGCACAATACGAATTTAGACAAGTCTTCTAATTCCTCCAAAATTCCAAATTACCTGTTTATGTTCGTTGGGGTATACTGGCCTTCCGTGGGATTCGCAGTGGTCGGTGTTGTTGTAGGCTCTTGATCCTAGCGTCCAGGAGTCACAGCAATGGCAGTATGGGAGGGAATTCATTAAAAAAAACACACAACTTTTAAACCTTAAAAATCACCTCTCAGGACGGGATTTGAACCTATGAGAGCTAAATATACATCGCGATGCGTTGCCGACTTTGCCAATGTAACAAGAATTGTTTTATTAGTATAACTGTAGTCGCAAAATGTAGTATTATAAAGTCGAGAAATAGTTATTCGTAATCTATAAGTTCTCCTAAATACATATACATTATAAATATTTTTTTTAATTATATGAACTATCTGAAACCGCTTAGTCATTAAGACCAAATTAACCTCGTATCACTAATCGTCATTTGGCAACAATCAACTCACAGGAAGCCAAAACAGTTCTCGTGTACCTACTACAGATAATGTTTATTTATTAAGTATGTACTACACAATTACCTTTTGTTGCTATATATCGAAATGACGTAATTCAAATGTGATACTTTGTAACGCATATTTATAGGGATTGATGATGCATAATAAAAGCGTACTTCATTAGTGAATACCATATATTATATACCAACAGCAATACTATATACATGGGCGTACCGAGGCAAGGTGGGCAGGGGAGGGCAGCTTCCCTCCCTGGATTTAGCAAGCTCACGTAGTACTAATATAGTTTTAAGTCACATTTTTGACCAAAAATATTTTGCGCAAAGAGCAATACACTGTAATACATATAGGCTAGGTTTAGGTTAGGTTAGAACTGCGACCACAACACCAGAACCGAGCTCTATTGTAAAATCATTTTTTTTTTTTGTAATTTTTCGATATTTTGATCACTCGATTTATTGAGTTAGCATTATTTTAACAAAAATGAATTACAAAGTTTATTGTGCGAGAGTTATTATCAGATGTGCGTTCATAAAAGTTCCGCTTTTCAATTAATAGCGATGCGTTACGAACTTAAATTGTTGCTAAAATAGTAATATTTTGAAGTAACTATTTTGCTGTGCAATCAGTATTTTCGATGAGGATTAGGATTTTTTATATAAAAAGGAAGATTTTTTTTTATTTACGGTTAAATACTAACCATTTTTAATACATGCAAAGTCTGTCTGGTGGATTAAACGGTCGTTATGACCGACCGATAATGGTTAAAATAAATGAGCTAATTAATAATATAACGTAATATTTATACTTTACTTTAGATTAATTCATTGCTCAGGACTTTATCAGAAGTTATTTAGACATTACCTACTAAGCAACATTTGGTGAATCCGTCATGAGTGCATATCAAATAATAACTTAAAGCATACATAACCGAAACAATGAAATATAGTTAATAATACAATGAGTAGACGGAGCGCGACAAATGATTTGAATAAAAATATTTTCTGGGTCCTTTTTCAGTGCGTGTGGAAACCCCCCTCGGGCCGTCACCCCACGGTGTGTTGTAATCGAACCGACTAGAACCATTGTATTATTTCAGTTATCTCTTGCGAGAAAGTCAAAGGCGTCTAAGACCCTATGGTCTTAGACGCCTTTGACTTTCTCGTGTGGTGGTCTATACCAACACAGGTCTTCCGTAACTATTGAAGTCGCTTCGACTATTTTGGAATAGACCTCAGACAAGTACGGTTTTCACTATCACTTCACTATAAACGTAATCATCAATGCATTTATTAAGTCCAGCAACAACTTCACATTATACAAACATTAATTTTCATAGTAAAATTACTGTAAAAACAGCACCGGTACCTACTTAGTCCGCCAAAAAGTCGCGTTGACAAAAATTAAACAAACAAAACTAGTTATAAATAAAAGTGAATGATTTTTAATTTATTTTCTGTAAATAAACAATGTTTAAAAAAAAAATTACAAATGCGGAGCGCTGCACTCCGCTAGATGTTTGTTGAGTGCAAATAGTTATTTTACTAACAAAAAAGAAATATACAAAGATGCCCTGTTCAACGACATTTGTATTTATTACAGTTAATATCATTTCGTCACTAGTAATCTACTGCCATTAATGTCTTACATGAATTCAGCTACTTTTGCTTTTCAATCATGACGTTGTTTTGTAGTTTATGTTGATCACTAATGGTAAATAATATTGATTAGGTAATATTAGACACATTATGTTCAGCGGCTTCTGTTGCTCATCGTTTAGATCAAATATATCATAAGATACACAATCTCCTACAAAAATCGCATCAAATAGTAGCGCTTGATAGTTCCACATTGCTTGACGTGCATGCATTGCATATGCAATCGTAATAATAAACCAGACCATACAATGAATGTTTCTGTGAATATTATGTTGTAATAGTTTAATACAAAAACTATAATGTATAGAGTGTGTTGTAGTTTATTTATTACTTACCACAACGAATCGTATTAGACTCGTGTCGTGGTACATATTCGACACGCACACTCACGAGTGTGAAAAGGATAGGTATGCAGCTACGTATTTAAAAAATCACAAACTTTTTAAATTATCATTTGTTACAGTGCCATTGTGATATTTTAAAAATTAAAGCTATGATAAAAATGTTATTCTTGTCAAAAGTACGACATGCCTTTTTTGCATTTCTAATGCATAGTTTTAGCATTTTTTTAATAAACCTGAAACGTCACATCAACCATACCATAGATATTTGATCGGTTCGGTGCTCTTAAAATGGCACCAAGTAAACTGTGCATAATTATAGTACCTAAGCACATTTGAGCTATCAGACGATTCGTCAATTGGTGAAAACAGCATTAAAATCCGTTGCGTAGTTTTAAAGATCTACAGACGGCGGGAAGTTATCTATGTTTTATACTGTGTAGAAATTTCATATTAGCTTTGGCCTGTGGCTCTATCGCATTCGGTTAAGGTAGATTTTATCAATCACAAAAAGTTATATTTCTATCACTCGAAAGCAGTACTTGTTTGTTTATTGTACCTCTGACAAAACGTGTATGTAAAATTTTGATGCTGATAAAGAGAGTAGTTAAGGCGTAGAAGCGTAACAAAGAAACTCACATTCAAATTTATTATATCGCATACCTAGATCCAAACATACCATTAATCGTGGGAGAGCCATGTCTCGGCAGGTATGGGCCGGCTCAACCGGTGTGATACCACGACCTCACAGAAAACCGGCAGTGAAGCAATGCTTGAATTGCTTTTCGCCACGTAAGCACAGAATACATAATAGTACTAGTACAGAAGGATCTCTTCGCAATACCATTTAAATAAATAGCGACTCTTGCTCCGATAAAATAAGGTGCAATTCAGATCGCACACCGCTAACTCCAAACGGGCTATATTAACCTAAACCTTGCCTCTCTTTCTATCGCATAACTCTTATCTGTTCTGATGCCGTTAAGGTTGTCTTCTGTAAGAAGAATTAATCTAAATATTTAATAACCAGTTGTGCCTATTACTTCCAATTATTTATTCGTACAGATGAGCAGAAAAGTGGTTAGTGAAAAAAATGCGATATAATACGTAATAATCGTATTTAAAAAAAATACAATTTAAACGTGGCATAATCACAGATTGAATAATAGTACTACAAAATAGTCTATACTTTCGTTTGATTCAACTTACCCATACTTACTGATTTCGTAGCAAAATAATGTTAAAGGGAAACCTATGTAGTACGGTCATAAACAAGCTTACAAAAATATTGCCTCAGCTCTTGGTCTATTATATTTTTATACTTTAAAATGCTTAGTCTCCGTTATTTATCATTATTTACCTACGTAAATCGGCAAATAAAAAATATGAAACTTGTCTACATCATCAAAATCTTACTACATACCTACCTAAACACTTAAATACAAGTAAAATAGCTACTTATCTATTATTGTATTTATACTTTATAGATTTAAGAAAACAGATTATGTTGGGTCCAAACTTGGGTAGTTTCTTATGTATATATGTAAATGTACCTACTTACTAGGTTTGAACTTAAATTGTCTGTAGTTTTACCTCACTTTTTTAATGTTATCTTTATGTTCCCAATTTTTTTTACAAAATAAAACTATCCTAAGTTACTCCTTATACAACCAGCTATCTGCCAGTGAAAGTCCCGTGGAAATCGGTCCACCCGTTCCGGATGTTAGCCGGAACAGACAGACAAAAATGTGAAAAAATTTTTTTTTGGTAAAGTATCGTGAAAACACATTTAGTAAAAAGCTGTCATTATGACATTACAAACGGACACTTCAAATTTATTTATTTTTACAGAAGATGTGTATCAGTTGTTGTGGTCCTAATAAATAAATGTACTTATCAAAGCTAAACTTGACTTAGTTATTCCTTATAACACCAGCTATCTGCCAGTGCAAGTCCCGTGGAAATCGGTCCACCCGTTCCGAGGATTAGTCGAACAAACAAACAGACAAAAATGTAAAAATATTTATTTTGTATAAGTACCGTGTAAACATTCATACGCATTTAGTATAAAACTGTCATTATGACATTACAAAGGGACACTTCAAATTTATTTTATCTGTTGTTGTGGTCCTAATAAATAAATACACTTATCAAAGCTAAACTTGACCTTGTAAACAGAACTTGTAAGTATCTAACTATACTGATTATAATTAATAATATAATCTAACTACGTCAATACGGAAAACATAATTTAGGACAACAAAAGTTAGCACTTGGTAGTATCTACTAATTACCTATAAGTAGACGTGCATTTATTTACCTTTCGATGTCCCTTGGAAGTCTGAAAAACGTGAGGTTTGGATCCTTGTTATTATTATAACAGCCAAATACCATGCAATTTGCGTTTGCCTTCATTTTACTTAAGTTATTTTTAGTACTATATTGTGTAATAGCCTAATAGGTAATCGATCGAAAGATAATATTATCGTAATTCCTAAGCGACGAACGGACGACGTAGCGCGTGAGTGAGTAGCGAAGTAACGTGCTACCTAGCCGGCGCGTGGCAGCCCACTGAATTTCGTCCGTCTCGACGACGCTGCTAGGTACCTGTAGTTTCATACCTACTGACCGGAGTGGGCCTAGCCTGACGTAAGTGAGGTTCTCGGAGGCCCTAACCCTTCCCTCCCCCCTCCCTTTCCCCCTTTTCCACCCTTCTCCTACTCCCACCTTAAAGGCCGGCAACACACTTGTGACTCTTGAGTTGCAGGTGCCCATGGGCGGCGGTAGTCACTTACCATCAGGTGACCCGTCTGATCGTTAGCCCCCTTTTACCATAAAAAAACAGGCATTAACTCATGAAGCATTTTTTATAGAAAAGGCGAAAAGCTATTTACTCTGTTGTACTCTGTATTTCTTTCTGTATAGATTTATGCTCTTATATGCAGCCAGACGAAAGATATTTTTTGCTTAAAATTGGATTTTTGTAGTTATTTCCCTATTGCTTAACAATGTATGTAGATTTGTTTTATTATTTTGAGCCAAGCGTCGCATAGTGATAAATCTGTTTTATTGGTCGGTAGGTATTGAGATAAGGATTTCGATGATGTGTATAACTCAAAAAAAAATATTTTTAAATTAGGATTGCAACTGTTTCACTTCCCTCTCAGACCGGATTTTGGGCCTTGGGGTAGGATTACTTCTACTGCGGTTTTCGAGCGGGGCGTTCGCCGGTCGGCGCTGTGTTGCGCCTGAGGGCCGTGACCGAAGAAGTAGTGAACTGTGGCGGCGTGCTGTTGGCGGTGTTGTTGGACATCGCCAATGCGTTCAATAGTCTGCCATTTAGCTGCATCAGGGAAGCACTCCACTATCATGGAGTGCCAGGGTACCTGAGGCGGCTAGTGGCAGACTATCTAGAGGAGCGTACCGTCATGTACGAGGACCGAGATGGAGTATTGAGTCGTCGGCCCATGTCGTGCGGTGTTCCACAGGGGCCTGTCCTTGGACTACTCCTGTGGAACATGGGGTACGCTTTGGCCCTCCGAGGTGGCTTCACCCCCGGGCTCGGCGTAATTTGTAACGCCGATGACACGTTGGTCACAGCCTGGGGGGTGAACTTTCAGGAGGCGGCGCGCCTTGCCACCAGGGGAGTCTCTCTGGTGGTCGGGCGCATTGAGGCGCTGGGTTTGCGGGCCCGGATAAGACGGAGGCGCTTTTATTCCATGGGCCCCGTCGTGGTCCACCCCCTGGCTCTTCGACGAGTACTTCTGACAGCTTGCTCCGAAGCTGGTCGGCGCTGCGTCCGCCCTTGGGCGACTCTTGCCCAATTTGGGTGGACCCAGCGTCGCTACGAGACGGCTGTACACGGGGTTGTCCGGTCAGAATAGGGCGCGCCTCTGGCGCCCTCAGAGGGTCATGGCGGTTAGAGCCATACGCGGATACCGCACCGTGTTGACGGAGGCGGCGTGCGCGCTGGCCGGGACATACCCGTGGGATTTGGAGACGGAAGTGCTCGCTAAAGTATATCGGCGAACGGCTGAGTTCCGGGCGGGAAGCGGCATTGGGGCCCCCGCCCGAAGAGGTATGCGAGTGGCGTGAGGCCGCTCGTCGAGCCACCATGGCTCGTTGGTCGCCCCGGCTGGAGGCTCCACGTGCTGGCTTTGCCGCCGTGGAGGCGCTCCAGCCGGTCATCGTCGAGTGGGCAGGGCGGCAGCACGGGACCCTTTCCTTCCGACTGACGCATTTTTTTTCCGGGCACGGCTGCTTCGGAAAGTACCTGCACTCGGTCGCTAGGAGGGAACTGAATCCCGCCTGTCACCACTGCGACTGCAGTGAGGACAACACATGCTGGTGGTTTGCTCCGCCTGGGCGATGCAGCGTCGGGCCCTCACTGCAGTCATCGGAGGGGATCTCTCGCTACCGGCCGTCATACGCTCCATGGCCGGTAGCTACAGGAATTTTACCGCGGTCGCGACCTTCTGTGAGGACGTCATCTGGCAGAAAAAGGTGGCGGAAAGGGTCCGGGAGGATGATCTCCACTCGGACCTAATTCGCCTATAATTATGGTATAGTGAGCAAACGAGCAGACAGGTCACCTGATGGTAAATGACTATCACCGCCCGTGGGCACCTGCAACTCAAGAGTCACAAATGCGTTGCCGGCCTTTAAGGTGGGAGTAGGGGAAGATGGAGAGATAAGGGTTAGGGCCTCCAGTAACCTCACTCATGCGGCGAACAGCAACGCAAGCAAAGCTTCACGGCCTGTTTTCTGTGAGGCCGCGGTATCTCTCCGGTCGAGCCGGCCGGCCGTGCTGAAGCATGGCTCTCCCAACAAACCGATAATGCTATTAACTATAGATACTGTATCGTATTATTTCTTCCACCAGCCATGCCAAACCCGCAATTGGGAGCTTCAAGTTCAGTTCAAAGTGCACGGCCGAGGCAAGGACTTGTTCGGTGATGGCTTCGCGATATGGTACGTCAGGGACCGCATGCAGAGCGGCCCTGTCTTCGGCAGCAAGGACTACTTCGAAGGGCTCGCGATCATATTGGATACTTATAGTAACCATAATGGTGCACATAATGTAAGTTCAACATATATCTCTATAATACACTCGAGAGCAATAAATCCGGTTCAATTAAGACACCTGAAAATCCCGAAAACCAACAATGCCAACCTAGCGAAACAAATAGTGTTTAATAGACAAATGAAACTAAAAAAACATATTGGTTGTTGTAAAGTTATGCCTGATCTCATAGAAGAATGGGAGAATTTTAACCAACATCGTGTAAAAAACTACAGCATGCCATACCGCAGTAATGGCAGCATGTGGAGGTATGAAGAACTAAAATAAAAAAAAATTAAAGTTGGAGTAAAATATGGTGTTTTTGTTATAAGATGACATTAAATTTGTAACTTTTTTCCGTAGAAAAAATTGTTTTTCTTTGTATTATATTTATAAAATTTAATTTATTTATTTATAAAATAAAATTTATAAAATCTTTGTATTATATTTTTCTACTGTCTAATACAGTCTTTAATATTATACAATAAATTTAATTTGACAGCACCAGCACCCGTACATATCGGCGATGATAAACAACGGGTCGCTGCACTACGACCACGACCGAGACGGCACTCACACGCAGATCTCCGGCTGCGAAGCCAAGTTCCGCAACTACAACCACGACACACACGTATCTATAACATACATGGATGATACGCTCACAGGTACGTACCTACTCGTGCTCTTCCTATTTCAAATTAAAAAAAAACAATTTGAATTACTACTAGACTTGACGATTAGTAGTAAAATAATAATAATAAATTTCATCCGGAATTTCTTCCATAATAATGTCATTCATATGTCTTCCACACAAATCCAGACTTATAAGCTAGTGTTAGTATTATTCTGTCGTGGCTAAGTGGTAACCGAGTAGGTTAGCACACTGCAAGGTTAAGTAATACAGAATACTAGCCAGGTCAGTCTTAATTGAGACCCCTCCGTGCCTCGGAGAGCACGTTAAGTCGTGGGTCCCGCTTGCTATACGAATATCTGTGGCATTCGTCACGGGTAGTTGGAGCCCTAAAAAAGTCCTATATCGCCTAGTACTTGGGTTATCGAGGTCTGATTTCAATCGCTTCACGTAAATTATCAGGCGTAGTTGTGAAAGCCGACCCCAACTTAGTTATGAAAAGGCTCGGACGATGTAAACGTATTTACGAAAAAAAGTATGTAAGTATGTTTATCCTTGTTCTAGAACCCGTAGTACAAGCCCTGCTTAGTTTGAGTTCAGAGACTGCTATGTAATAATATATCCCAGAATTTTATTATGAATAAAAATAACAATAATAACTCCACACATCTCACACACGGCCGTCTGATCCCAAACTAGGCAGAGCCTGTACTATGGTAACCAGACTACTGATAAATATCCTACTAATATTGTAAACGTGAAAGTTTGTGAGGATGTATGTATGTTTGTAACTCTTTCACGCCAAAACTACCGAACCGATTGCGATGAAACTTAGTATGTAGATAGCTGGAGACCTGGATGAACATATAGGTTACTTTTATCCCGATATTCTCCCAGGATCGGGACTTACGCGGGTGAAACCCCGGGGCGCTGCTGGTACTTATATATTTCTAAATACACACATATTGTAGATAAATTACACCCAGACACAGAACAAATTATCGTGCTCATCCCACAATTATTAGTCCTTCCGGGTGTCAATCGAACCCACGACCTCTGGCTTAGCAATCAGGGTTACTAACCACTATACCAGTGGCGTAGCAAAGGGGGGGCGGCGGGGGCGCCACCTTTTTTGGGGTGACACCCACCTGGTCTCTTAACTTTAAGAACAATGTACAAACAAAAAAAAATCGCTAGCACAAAAATTTCTTTTTCGGGGATTCCTCCACTAGCACTAGCTCAACTCTATGTATAATTCGGGGATTCCCGCAAAAGAGCCTACATCTAAATTTACTGATTTTTATGATGAGGTCTCAGAAACCGAATTACTTTTGGAGATACCAAGACTGCGAAGACACTTAAAAGCCGCTAATGTTACGGTTACTGATTGGGTGTCTCTAGATTTTTTAAAGTTTATTGTAGAATGGGATTTTACAGAATCTCTTCCAAATCTTATGATTGCACTGAAATTGTTCATGACGGTTTGCGTGTCCGTAGCTTCATGCGAGAGGAGTTTCAGTAAATTAAAATTAATAAAAAACTATTTGCGGCAACAATGACCCAATCGCGGCTTAGCAATCTTGGTATATTAGCCATCGAACACGAGTCAATACAAAATATAAATTTCGATGAAGTTATTGCTGAGTTTGCAGCTGTCAAAGCTAGAAAGAAGAAATTTTAATTGTATAACAATTCCTTTTCTGTCTTAGTTATTATTGTGTTTTGTTATTTCTTCAGTATTATAAATAATAAATGATCCATGTCCTTTATCATATAAAATTTATTGCTTTTTACTTTCGATGGGGTGACACCACCAACTTCCGCACCGGGTGCCATCCAAGGTAGCTACGCTACTGCACTAGACCAACAGGCCAGTAAATAAAGTATAGTATAGTAAAACTAAAAAACACGCTGTAATTTCGAACCGAATTAAAAAAGTTAATAAAAATCGTTTTAACAAAAAATTTAACCGACGAAAAAAACTAAAAAGCAAAAAATAAATAAAACTTAAGTATTGAGCTTATTTACATAAACTATCAAATTTTAAATAAACTTATTTTGAGTCGGCGCCAAACAACAATACTTAAGACTTAAGGTTTATTTATTTTTTGCTTTTTAGTTCTTTTCCTCGGTTTAATTTTTTGTTAAAAAGATTTTTATTTTATGGTTTTTTTTCATCATCAGCTCAGCTACATGATGTGATGATTTCTAAACGCAAATACCTGATAAAGTAATGAAAAGTATACAGAAACACTATTCGTTCCTACAATTTTCGAGGGTTTCTCTTAATTTTATCAGGATCCCATCATCAGATCTTGACTTCTTTGACATGGACTTCTTGGACCACCCTTGAGGTATACCCTATCTAACAAAAAAGGAATAATCAAAATCGGTTTATAAATAACGGAGTGAGGGCTAAACAGACATAAAAAAAAAATATAATACGGTCGAATTGAGAAACTCCTTTTTTTTCGTCTGTTAAAAAGAGTTCTACTATCCACCTCCTGGCTTTATCATCACACCGTCATCACCAATCCAATCTGTTGGACTCGTCAAAACGAATCATATGAGCCCAAACTCTAAGGGTTTACTAGTAGGCGTTGAGGAGTTCCACTATCCACCTCCTGACTCCATCATCAGATCAGCTCCAGGATGCCCTATCATATTATCGTCATTCTAACTACAGATACATACAGTTTCATTTCGATACGAAAATTTTAAAAGTAATTTAGAATTAACTTCCAAGATTTATTTACATAGTAAGTTGGGTGCCAACTTGTAGTCAAGGCAAGCTTCAGTTGAGAGATAAATAGCTGATCATGTTATTTTTCAAGCTGTCCTGTGCCTTTAATACGTAAGAAACAAATTAAAAAGCTACCGTACCACGCGATTAGTACAGTATATCGACTACAACTACTACTGAAATCGACTGCCACACCGGGGGTCTAGGTTCGGTTCCAGCTCAGTACAAATATTTATAATATTTTATATACATTTACAGTTTGGGTGTATAATATGTATATATTTACAATTTTGTTTAAAGTGAAAACTTCTTAGGCACGGTAGGCACTTTTGGTATGGGGAAAAAGAACTGAACTCGCGTGACCGTCACGCTCGAATGACATATATACAGATGTGTGTGTGTTTATGTATAAATATATGTGTACTGTGTATGTGTTTTTCACTTCTAACGTGCAGTCCTACGACTCACAGTTTTTATCTAAGTTTGTTCATCCGTATTCATGGGTTCTAGACCCATAGTGCATGTGCTGCTTAGTTTGGGTATGGGATTACTATTAACCGGTATGACGCTTGCTTTAAACAGACACCATATTCTCTTACAGTATCCACAGACTTGGAAGGCAAGAACGCGTGGAAGGAATGCTTTAAGGTAGAGAATGTGCTGCTCCCCACTGGATACTTCTACGGAGCGTCGGCGACGACTGGTGATCTTAGTGACAGCCATGACATCATCTCCATTAAGATGTATGAGCTGGATCTTTTGGAAGCGGTGAGTTTATCATATGCAATCTTATGCCAATGGAATAAAGAACAAAATTAAAAATGTACATACACACATACAATTACGCCTAAATTCCTAAAGGCGTATAAGTAATGTTTGGTCCCACTTTCGTAATATCAAGCTTATTGCTGTCAACCTTTGGGCACTTTTGGAATTAAAGATGGGCTAATTGTGGCAGGAAAGCGATTTTGCTTATACTATGCGACTCAGTGCCTTTTTTTTTGTAATTCGAACTGCCGAGCCCTGTAACTTCCATGTGCACCGGATTATACAACTTCCTATCCCAAGTTACGAATTAATATTTCTTTTTGATTTTTATTCCAGCAAAACAAAGATGAAGACCGCTCCCATATCATTCCATCGGCCGCTTCGTTTGAGGCCCCGCGAGAACGAATCGAAGATGCCAAACCTGCAATGTCTGGCGTCAAAACGTTCTTATACATGATGTGTATAGCCATTGTCATCATAGTCCTCGTTGTCGTGGGTATCATGTATTACCAGAAACGTCAAGAACAGTCTAGAAAAAGATTGTACTGATGGCGACCAATAAAAAAAAATATGTTGGCATCAATATCTAAGATACGGTTACGGTTGTTTCGTAAATGTTTCAAAGACATTCCTTTTTTTAAAGTTCTTGTACTCTTTTGTTTTAAATCTATGGTTTTAAAGGTTAAATTTCCCTGATAGGAATGTCTATAGACAATATTAGAACATTAAACCGTTCGGGGCCAGGTGTGCTAAACTTTTTAGTAATATATGTCTCTTTTGTTAATGGATTTGATTTTTCTATAGTAATTGTACAAGTTTACAGGATTTAATATATTTAGACAAAATAAATGTATATAGAAATTCTTTGGAAACGCAGTACACCCAAAGTGAAAGAACACATATTTGTAGTTGGTGGAAATGAAAGAAATCTAAGACGTTACAATGAATTTTTGTCATTACATGGGTTTGTATTCTCGATAAAAACAATAATTAAATAAATATCAGTAAGTTATTAAGATCTTCAAGATTTTTTATGGATATTTCTAATTTAGTACATGTCTGTGTGGAAATGTATGTTCGTACGGTTGGCAAGGAAATTCTCTGAACACGACAAAGTTTGCAAAATATGTGATAATTAAACTTGGTCTCTTGACACTGAAGTGCATAAGACAATATTCAACATATTGTATAATAATGATCAGTCAATTTGAAAATTTCTATGTGTTTAGCGAGCTTCGTTTCTAACTGTTCATATTCTCAATATTACAGTAATAAAAATAATAACTACATTGTAATTGTACACATAATAATACTCTTGGATATAAGTTATTGTTTAGAAAGAGCTGTTTATAATTTTAGGACCATACAGAGTTATCAAAAACAAACATTTCATGAAACATAAAAATCTTTAACCATATGTAATGACCGTACGATATTCTGTCTGCAATAAATAAATTAATATTTTTACATTAGATTTATCTCTACATCAACTTTTAGATTGACGTAGAGAAAATGTCCAAGATATGTATATCATTGTACTTTTGAGAGGTCAAAGTTCTCAATCAAACCCAGTAGCATAAAGAAAACCTAGCCCGAAAAGGTCACAGATCGAAAAGCACATATTATTCTATAATGTCTGTGATTTTGGGTCTGTAGATCAGTCGATTTATACACTGACTGCTTTTAGTTTCTTCCACATGAAATTGCTTTCAAAAGATTCAATACACAGGCCCACCACCCAACCAACATTTTTAGGCTCTAATTCTAAGAAGTAAATTATATTTCTTTATTATTAAATACACGACACGTATATATTTTCAAATAATACCAACGGACACGCTTCGAATTGAAACTTTAGACTATCAAAGACTAATATATAATAAGCTATACACGTATAATATATTGTATACACCGCCGTCTTTATCTTTTTACACCAAAAAATTATTCTTGCAGTTTTCAACTTTATTTATATTAACGTAAGTATGATAATGAAATCTGATCTTTCTTACATGCTGGTTATAGTGAGGTTTCGTAGGTAAAAGCATAATAGTCATACATGGTCCTTTGTTAAACCATATAGTTGATGGTAATTAAACTGTATTTGTTGTCGCTATTTAGTACCAAGGACGTAAATTGTGGTGGTTGAGGCTAAACGATGGCAACACCGAAAGCTCGAAAGACCAATCAGTTTAGTTCTTTTTCAGATAGAGAACATACGTAAAAGCTTTATTATTTTTAATGTGATTCAACTTTCTACTTCAAGCCTTACACGTGTAGTCACTACTTACATTTATTTTTCTTGCTCATAGTATAACAAACTGTAATTTAGTACATGTAGAGGTCTTATTCCAATTAAAGTTATCATTTTTTAAATACACTCCACAGAGTCCACGATCTTTTTTTTTTATAGAGACCACTATCTTTGTGATGCTCCAATTATGTGAACACAACACATCTATCTATGCATAGGCACAGTATAAAAATATACTCTATTTTTTTTTTAAAGTCGCAATTAACGCCTAAATTGGGATAAGGTCTCTTAATAAAAATAATTATTTTACTTTACAAATTCTACACAAACATTACATCGACTACCTAACAATTATGAATACGCAATTGGCATATTGTACTGAAGACCGCAGGCACATTCTTGCACAAACCAATAGTCTGGTTGCTTTTTTCGGTATGCAACATAAATAACAATAATTGTCTACTTGTTTACTTTTAGGTTGTCGAAAATAAACAGCTTTAAATTTTGGTTTCCACAACCAGTACACAGTTAATTATTAATTGTAAAAATACTTTAGCCCGAATTCTTTGAGAAAAAATAATTGCTTATTATAAGAATTGTCATTCTGCAGATTTTGTGGGGATCCTGTTCGTAACTTTGTGTGACAAAGTCTGTAACATTCTAATTATCAATATAAAAAATGCCTGATCATAGTTGTCAATTGTTCATCATTCATCAGTTGTTATTTCTGTACAATATTTATGCCCGATATTAATATTCGTTCAAATCAATATTATGGAAATTTTTAAAGTCTAAATACGTAGATATGTCTCCATTTGTGTTTATTACTATCTAATTGTACCTATTAGAAATTACTGTGTTACTTTATGTTTAGATATCGATTTCGATAATTATGTAATTTCAATCGTAACATAAAAAACACCTTCATCACAACCTAAACTGAAAAATAAATATATTGTCAAAAAAATATATATATTTTCTTTATAGTTAACGCATAGTTAAAGTTTGTTATTATTAAATAAATAATTTAATTCTTAAGTCTCAGTTACATTTGAATGATTTTTTGTAGGTTTGAAATAAATAATTATATAATTTGGTTCCTCTATGCATTAACAATTAAAAAAAAATCGTTCAAATAGAACATAATCATGTGAACGAGTGTTGTATGTATTGGTGTGTTTTTAAATAAAATGGTTTATAAACTTTTAATCGCCTTTTACTGGAAAGACTTGCACGGAGTTATGTTTAATGTCTTCTACTTGCGTGCCTGGTTTAGCCAGGCTCTAAATGGCAGAGGGCACACAGACATTCCAACTAATTGTCTATCAATAAGAATCTTCTACCGAGTTCTAGAAAGTAGATTGTACAAGATTTTTTTTTTATGGTATAGGGGACAAACGAGCAGACAGGTCATTTGATAGTAAATGACTACCGCCGCCCATGGGCACCTGTAACTCAAAGAGTCACAAGTGCGTTGCCGCCCTTTAAGGTGGGATTAGGAGAAGAGGGGAGAAGGGAAGGACGGGAATAGGGGAGAGGAAAGGGTTAAGGCCTCCGGTAACCTCACTCACGCGGCGAAATGCAATCCAATCATCGCTTCACTACCGGTTTTCTGTGAGGCCGTGGTATCGAGCGGAGTCGAGCCGGCCCATACGTGCCGAAGCATGGCTCTCCCACGTAAAAAAGATGTTTCAGAAAATTCAGTAACCTTCTATGAGCGATGCTTTAGCCTATACTATCATTTTGGTTCGATCAACTGCAACTCTAGCCTCTTAATCCAGTCACGAATTATTTTTAACAGTAGATTTTGCAAATGAATGAATTTAGATGTGCACCTTGAATGATTTCTATGTTTAATAGGTTCAAACCTTCAACGGTATCACTAAGTGATTTTTATTTTTTAGTACTTTAGCTTTTGGAGCATTTCAATAAAATGAAATTCAGGTGGCATCAGCTTGCATCCTGTTTACCTCTCGTGTAACACTAACACTATTGTACCTGAAGATCTGACTTTTAAAAAGAGTGGCCATGAGTTTCTTTGCCAGTATTCTTCTCATAAGGCCCTACGCATTTTGGAAACTGGAAGTTATAGATCGACACAAACAGGCAGTAGGTTTTGGTGTTTTTCACCTAATTTACCTTGACAATCCAGTACATGCTGTGGTGTCTGTTTGTGCCGATCTATGATTTTAACTCTAGCTTCAATTTAACGTTCATAAATGTCACTTAGTGTCTTAATTGAATAAATGATTTTGAATTTGAATTTGAATTTGAGATGTTTGTCAAACTATATCAAGAAGCTGCAAAGCGGTATGGACATTCAGTTCTAGTCAAGAAATACTGCGAGTTAACAAGGGCTAAGTATAGTTAATAGTTTAAGTGAATAGCGAGTGGAAATAGTGAGAATTGTAACTGAAACTTGAGTTAATTAAATAATGATAATAACTTTACACACGGCCGTCTGATCCCAAACTAGGCAGAGCCTGTACTATGGTAACCAAATTACTGATAATCATACTTATATATTTCTGAGTACATACATATTATAGATAAATTACACCCAGACACAGAACAAATTATCGTACTCATCACACAATTATTTGTCCTGGGTGGGAATCGAACCCAAAAAATAAAATAAACAAATTAGATATTCTAATCCTGTACCCCGGCTTGTAACAACAGGTACAGGTTTCTTGAAAACGAAGTAAATACTTTTAGGTACTGACCTCTATTGTAAAGCACTGACCTCTATACTTGTATAATAGAGGTCAGTGCTTTTAGGTTAAATACGTTTTCAAATGAATAGGTACTCATTGTTGTGTAGGTAAGTCATTAAAAACACGCATGACTTTGATTTTCTTTAAAATTCGAATCGTTTTCCTGTCAGATTTACTACAAGTAGATTCAGCAAAAATCGAACATTGTGCGTGAGTTTTGTGTTTTACCTAAGAAATACGACGTTGGCGCGTTGAAATTTTATTTCTTCATTGCTACTTACTGATTTCCGATCATGGCAAACGAGGCCGAAGAAACAGTGCGTAAGCTATCCGCACATAAAGGTGTCGCTGGTGTTATTGTAGTTAATGGCGAAGGCATACCCATTAAAACTACTTTAGACAACCACGTCTCTGTGCAATATGCTGGGCTGCTGAGTGCCTTGGTGGATAAAGCAAAATCGGTGGTCAGAGACTTGGATCCCACAAACGATTTAACATTTCTAAGAATCCGGAGTAAGAAAAGTGAAGTGTTGGTTGCACCAGACAAAGACTTTATTTTAATAGTTGTCCAAAACCCGGTTGAATGACGACGGCTTTGGCTTTTTAGCCAACTCTTTTTTATTTTTATCTTTCATAACTACTGATTTTATGTATTTCAGTACTGTTATAAGCAATAAGAGACTGATTAGTGACTTCAACATACATGGAAAAAACTTAGTCAACCCTGTACTCCATGGCAAAGCTCGTAAATTATGGATTTAACACAAATAAGGCCCGCTTGATAACCTGTATATGCTCGTAACACTCTCACTCGCTTTGGCAACCCTACTCGCCAAAAAAAGAATGTACTTCTCAGTGCACGTTCGGCTGTTCAAATACAAACAAGTCTACAGAGTCTTATCTTCTACGAAACATTATTTTTGTAGTTATGAAAGTTATTTTATAATCTAATTAATATTATCTACCTTTATATGTACACGTCTGGTCTTTTGGGAAGCTAAAAGGGAGACATTAGTGCAATGTGCAGAACCTCACAGAATAGTTTTTAATTAAATCACGTATTGCTTAAAATCCACGGCTATTTTGCACATGTAATAAAGTTCAATATTAAACTATCGACTCCTAAACGGCCGGCTTTAGTTCGTAACGTAGAATTAGTGTTTATTATACTTTTACATTACTTAAAATAAGGTATTTACGTTCTTCTTTTCTATTTGGTTGTGTTTCAGAATGTCGAAGTTACAAAATATTTCAACGGTTTTGCGACATAGCGTATGAACAATTTAAACAGACTACATTTATCTCTATGGTAGGTTAGATAAGTGAGGATAAGAGAGATAGAGGTAACCACCCTTGGGATTCTTTCAAATCTTAAGTATAAAATGCTTAGTTACTTTTAATACTGACAACACTAATAGCTGAAAAAAGTCACTCGCCTAGTGGTAGCCGTGCGACAATGTGGGACCCTCACCTCACTAAAATAACTGCAGTGTCAATTTATAAAATGAATAAGCGGCCGGTAACACGCTGTTTCGACATCGGACGCCGATGTCGGAACAGCGTGGTACCGGCCGCCGACAATGACATTCTAAAACAAAGCCATAACTTAAATATACTTCTAACGTATGTAGATATAATTATTTTATAAAAAAAAAATTCATACTTAAATTTTCGTGGTTTTAACAGATTGTAGTTTGAACGATGGGACTACGACCCGTTGTGCTCTTTATCCTAAGACCATACCTACTTCGAGGAAATTTAAACAGTAGTCAGGTTGACTTGCTGAGCGTGTTTCGTAAAACCCTAAAACTTGTCCACTGGTGCAAAGCCCTCTAGTGAAAGCTAATGGTAAACTTTTAGGGCTTACGTTATCTGGCTATTGTTACCATTTAGTCTGATTAAAGCCACGAATGTGTGGGTGTGGTTAAATCTGCCTAATCCGATTTATCCATGGCTTGAAATCAACTTTTCAGAGTTTTTTAGATTTCGGTATTTATGTAAGTTATGAAATCAAGAGGATATTTCTATTGTTGCTAATTGTTGTTAGTAATATATAAAAGTAACTTTTATAGAAATCTACCTAATTAATGATTGAAAACAGTTACTTCAATATTGAAAAGGCTAATAATTAATTTAATCTTCTGTTCTATATTAATTAACTGATTCAACTTGTAATCTATCTACTTCGTAGTTTATTTTGCCAAAATTCTGTCTGTCAACATCACTTTATGTACTGTCCGCTCAGTACTAAAATCATGTATTGTTTTGAATTTAATAAATAAAACGATGGACATTGAAGTACGTTATTTATTACTTATAAATAAAAACCTTAACATTACTTAGGAATGAATTATTAATTACCGCGCCAAAAACCGCGTCCACGCCCTCGTCCAAATCCACGACCTACATTCCCGTACCCATTACCATTGCCATACCCGCCTTGGTTACCACCAAAGCCGCCTTGATTCCCTCCGAAATTCCCTGAGTTCCCGCGAAAACCGCCTTGATTCCCCCCGAAACCATCTTGATTCCCACCAAAACCACCTTGACTCCCACCAAAACCACCTTGATCACCACCAAATCCGCCTTGATTCCCGCCAAAGCCGCTCCTGTAACCGCCTCGATTCCCGCCAAATCCGCTCCTGTAACCGCCTTGATTCCCACCAAATCTTCCTTGATTTCCACCAAATACGCCTTGATTGCCACCGAATCCGCCGTGGTTGCCACCGAATCCGCCTCTATTGCTTCTAAACCCGCTGGGATTGCCACTACTGCCCCCTTGGCTGCCAAACCCGCCGCGAGGTCCAGTAGTACCCCAACCTCTGGTGCCTCCTCGTTTAACGCCATCTGGTCTGCTGTACATTGGAGTGCTCGTCTCACGCTGAATATTATAGTCACCGGCATTCATAACGCAGAGTGCTTTCAGACAGTTTATAACCTGTAAAACATTAGATTAATTATAATTAATCTCGTGATAATTATCAATATAGACTTTGAAAGAACAGATGTTCGATATGATACATTAGATCGTGTGACCTACTTTAAGTTACTCTTGTATTTTATACATTAGATGAAGCCACGATATTATAAGTTTAGATAGTTCCATAGCCTGTAAGAAAAAATTAAATAGTGGTTGGTACAGTCAGCATCAGATCCATAAAAGCATGCAAATTATTAAAAAAAGTATCTGAAGAACAAAAATCTAATTTTACGTTCACTATCACAGTATACAAATTATTGTAGGCGTTATTTGACAGTGTTCAAATTTACTATACTTCAAATAAGTAGGCAGGCAGAAGCAGCAGCCCGCTATTTAAATAATTTAATATCCTAACAATATTATATTTGTAAATTGATTAATTTTAATAATTGTAATTTGGCTACAAAATAATAAAAAACGTTGCTCAAAACTGTAACAGTTACTATACAGTTTGGAGATCGTGAGAATGTACGTATTATCTTATAGCAATGACCTTCTGCTCGGCGGGCGAGTACTCCAGCGCAGTGTCTGGCTGACCCGCGGCGCGCTCCACGATCTTCTCGACGGCGGGGCGAAGCGCGATCACCAGCGCGGCCGTGCGAGTCGACATGTCGAAGTTCAGCCAGTTGTCCAAGCGGACCACGTTCTCCACCTTTTACAGTTACACATTTATTTGATTCTAGTACGACATCAGGCTGAAGAACTAGTGCGCTCATCGAGTATTTGCTAAATACCAATTTTTTTACGTAAATTTATGATGAGGAGAATATATATCTACCAGGCTGCCTATCAAAATGTGGCCGCTAATATTTTTAATTAAATTATTGTTAAATGATTTCTGAGAAAATATTTCATTCACTTGTTTCTTAAATAAAATATCGTCCACTTGACGGCAATATGTATAAAGACCCTGAAAAATCATAGATGTCGTTGTGCACTTGGCCGCACCTCTTCGCAGCCAGGTGGAAACAGGTATGATTTATACGTTCATAACGTACACTTATTAATTATATATCAAATTAAAGCTATTTTTTTCTGTTTATTATGATATACGGCTGCCTAATTAAATTTGGCCGCAAATAAGGTCTGCTGGCTATTAAAGATAGTAAATATTTAATAGCCAGCAGACCTTATTTGCGGCCAAATTTAATTAGGCAGCCGTATATCATAATAAACAGAAAAAAATTAGCTTTCGTTTAGTAGGTTTTTAGCAAATACTCGATGAGCGCACTAATTCTACGGCCGGATCTTAGACCATTCAGAATCTGACAACTAATTGTGAAGGCAACCCAAAGCACGGGTGTTAAACTGATGGTACAATTAAAAAGCAGATGCGTGGCGCTTTATTAGCTTCACTTTGGAAGTAAATTTTTACCTACTTGTGATTGTTGTATCAAAATGAAACATTGTATGTTTATGTTGAGTGGATAACAATACTATAATTTGGCATCTTGGAGCTGATCTGATGATGGAGCTAGGAGGTGGATCGTGGAACTCTTTAGTAGTTACTAATGAACTGTATTTATTTTTTATTTGTGGGGGCACCTACTACTATACAATATAGTCTACTGTAATTATGTTTCTAGGTTGTAAAATGCTATTTTGGTGTGAAATAAAGAGTACCTATCTATCTTATCTAATCGTTGGCAGGCCTGGGTCAGTTAAGGGTGTGGTACCAATATTACACTTAGGTTGATAGGCCGCCACTTAGTTGCTGTTACTGTTACGGAAGCGTAAATTGAACTAACAGTCTGTCAATCCGAATGTTCTACTGAGCTTTAGAAGTTCCAACAGCAGTCGAGTCAAATTGATAGTACGAGATGTTTCAGGAAAGTTCACGAACTTTCTATGAGATGTTTTTCGAACTATATAAGGAAGTTGCATTGTGGTATCGACATTCAGTTCTAAGTTAAGCGACAGTTACGACTACGAGTTAATAAGTGAGAAAAATAGCGAATAATACAAGTAAATAATAATGAGTATTAATAACTGTGAATATGTTAAATAAATTGTGTCTGTTTTCGTTATAAATTGGTGGATATTCTAATCCCGAATCCCGGCTTACATTACTAAGTAAGGAACGCGCACGGTGTGAGGCATGGGCAACATATAATAGTAAACATTTAACGTACCCATTCGACCTTCCTGCAGGCGAACAGCAGCAGGTGCAGCGGCGCCACCATGGTGGTCTGCTTGCAGCTGATGGCGCGCGTGCGCAACTTCTCGCCGAACACGAACAGCGGCGACGGGAACCGCTGCTCTTGGTTGCTGCAGTTCACTGACGTCTTGTGAAACAGCGCTGGCTTTCCTTCCGTCGTTAAGACCTGGAATTAATGGTCACCTTTTAACTTCTGTAAGACTTCAAAAAGGCGGAGGTTCTCAATTTGGATATATATATATATATTATATATATATATATATATATATATATATATATATATATATATATATATATATATATATATATATAATTAAAATTTATTTCTCTCATGACAAAGGTAGGTACAACTTATGAAATACAAAAACAGATCAGTCAAACTGTTACTCCTTTGTGAGAGACTGGTGTCTGTGTTAGGAAAAACCTGTGTTACAGATCACCAGGCTCTCATCTCCTGGACGAACTTCCGAAGACGAACTGATTCCGAAATGATCCCATTTAAATTTCGTAAAGATCTGATGAGTTTATATTTGACCGGCCTGTTGTTCTAGTGGTTAGTGACCCCGACTACTAAGCCAGAGGTCGTGGGTTCGATTCCCACCCAGGACAAATAATTGTGTGATGAGCATGATAATTTGTTCTGTGTCTGGGTGTAATTTATCTATATGTATGTGTTTAGAAATATATAAGTATGTTTTTCAGCAGTCTAGTTACCATAGTACAGGCTTTGCCTAGTTTGGGATCAGACGGCCGTGTGTGAGATGTGTGGAGTTATTATTATTATTTTATTATGATTTAGGTGCATTGACGTCGGTTTCACTTTTTTTAAAGTTAATTATGACAAGCAATATCTAGTGACCGTCAACAGGTCGCCTTTTTTACCAGATAATTATTGTTATAGAAAATGAGTATACTGTTAATAAGCCTAAAGACCCGCGGGCGCCATCTATTGTCGAATATAGGAAGTCATTACCTAAATTGAGATGCACTCCATCTTTTGATAATACACGGTACTAATATGTCTATTCATAGAATATGTCACGACGGATTAGAAATTTCCAGAGAAATTTCGAGTATTCGATATTTTGTACAGATCGCGACATCTGTACAAAATATCGTTCGGGTATATAGGATGCATGCACGGCGGTAAGAGATAGAGTTCTAATTGAGTAACAAGCGAGTAAAGCGCGAAGTGGAAGTGAATTGAGAAGTGTAATAGTGATAATTAATTGTAATTGTGTTGTTGTGTGTTTCTCTGTGTATTATTGATATAAATTGTGTCTATTTTAGTAATAAATTAGTGTATTTTTTAATCCCGAACCTCTTTAAAACATCGAATTTTTTTTTTGGTACATTACAAAATGACGACATTTTGTAATGTACCAAAAAAAAAAATAAAGCACTCTAAGATTTTTTTTTAAATATCTGATGCAAGTTACCTTCCTCTTGCCCTGATGTAGACAGACGTTGGGGTAGAGTCCATAACACATGAGGGCGACCACCAAGTCCAACATTGGGTCCTCACCCGTCGGCACCCAGCGCTGGGGCACACAACACTCCTCAGGGAACCCAATGGCAGTCGTTAAGATATCTGGCAATAGAAACAAATTGTGTTAAGACGGTTGTAATAGTTGTATATTTATTTTTATTGTTCCTTAACGTAGGCAGTAGGTAGATATGTATGAGGTAGCTCAATATAACTTAGGCAAGGGGTACTGACTGGTTAGTTGGTATTTAGCTTCGGAAGTGACCCGCATCGTGGTTTGCTGTACGCCTTTCCACTCGCACCACTTGAGCTCTGCGTCCTCGCCCTTGTTGTGTTCTCTCTGCCACATCTGTTCGTCAAAGACAAAAATATTTCTTTATAAAGAAATTGTGACACTAGAATAAATTAATATAAGTTTGGTTGGTGATCCAATAAAATGCCCACAACTGTCATACAGTAAATTATGGTAAAAATTATTATTTGAGTTAACATGCAGTTTTAAAAATGTATGTATTTTCAGAAAAAATGTTAAATACACGCATGATATTATATACCTACTATATGTAACTGGAGAACTACTGGTCAATAATTAACGGTTGCAACAGCGTTAAATTTCATTTTAATACTGTTACGGAACTAAATTGAGATGCACGCCATCTTTTAACAATCAACAGAACTAATGGTTTATTTGTATTCTACAAATAAACCATTAGTTCTGTTGATTGTCCCACATTATATTGGAAAATTCTAGAGTGGTTTCGAGTTTTCGGGAAATGTTACGAGCTCTTTATGAAATAGCGTTGGGAGTATATAAGGACAGTTGCATTGGGGTATTAATATTGGAGTTCTAGTTGAGCGATCGGTGAGTAAACACAAGTGATAATACAAATATTAATATAATAATATAATAATTGTGTTAATATAAAGATAATATAATAATTGTGTTATTTGCAAATTATTATATCCATTTTGGTAATAAATTGGTGTACCTTACTAATCCCGAACTTCAGCTCGTAACAATATTTTTGACAGTCACTAAGGAAAGGAACGTGACTAGCGAAAGAACATAAATGCATCTATGTATGGTGGTTCCATAAATTCAACTTTACCAATTGTACACAAAACAAAAAGTAAATAAATATTAGAAAGTAAATGTTAGAAGACTCTCGACTTCCTGGCAACGACCATTCAGAGTTAGTTTTGCGACTCTAATCTGCTCAAGCTATTGCTTATCTCCTATACGTCCGTAAAGCCAATCCATCCCTTCACTTTTTACTGTACTCCCAAATAGGACAAAAAACCAACAATGTGGGTTTTAATACGCCTCTGCCTGCTAGGATTCAGTTGTAAATGTATGTTTGTAAAAAAAATATTACCTGGAAAGCATTCAACATGGCTATATGGTCGGAGGCGCGGTCACCGGCTAACGCTCGCTGATGCATAGACAATCGTCTCCGTCCTTCAACTACAAATATCTCCGGGAATGTTGTAGAGTTGGCCGCCATTGTGGTCAGAGCATCTCCCACGCCGAGAACGAAGCCGAGAACCATCATCTTGCCGAGCCGGGGTTCTGGGAAACATAATCGTATGTTACACCGTACGGGGTATGAGCGAAGGTATCTCTACCTTAGAAAAAATTCAAAAGACTGGAAAAAATACAAAGAATCAAAAATGTACAGTGGCAGTGTTGCTTAGTAATACATCTATGAAATATTAGTCAACTTAAATATCGATATGTTACCATAGCCGGAAATTTGTGAAAAGTAAAAAATAAGAAATAACAAACTGCAAACTACTCGACTACTGCACTAGCTCGATTGATGACACAAACTGGTCAATGATATAAAACATTCAATATTTAATATGAATTATGGGCGATCTCTAGCACAGAATACAGAACAGTTCAGGTGCGGAAGTCAAACTCCACCAAATCCTTTAAATAAATATGTTCCGACACTTAAGTCGCAATTCAGGTCGCACAGCGCTAATTACCTTCAGTTATATTCACCTAGAACTTGCCTCTCTTTCTATCTCGTAACTCTTATCTGTTCTGACGACGCCGCGACGTAAAGATTGTCTTTTTTTTTTATTAATTAACCTGAATATTTAATTACTAGTAAGTTATGTGCCTATAACTCCATTTTTGTAAACAAATAAACCTATGGCTTTTTTATGGTATAGCGGGTAAACGAGCAGACGGTTCACCTGATGATGTTGCTAGGTCTCAATAACTCGATAGTATAGACCCGAACGGATGACGCGACGCAGCGCGTGAGTGAGCATCGAAATAACGTGCAGCCGGCGCGCGGCATCCCACTGAATTTTGGCACAATATCAAGCCGCCTTGTACTTGTAACTTTATACCTACACTGCGGAGTGGCCCTGGCAAGTCTTTAGTAATAATAAATGTTGCTAGATAATTTTACTATATAGGTTTTATATTTTAAAAATAATGTAAATTTTAAAACATTGTATGATTTATTTTGTGAAATTTCATTAAATCATTTGACATACCTAAGACAAAATAAACATTCAAGACGTTTTACACATTGCTGTTAAAATCTGTAGATCCGATGATGTTGTTTGGTTTTGTCGCTAGACTAAAGTAGGTCGAGTACTGACCGATGGGAAGCTTGGCGAGCATGGAGCCCAGCAGCGTGAGCGCGTTGTGCGCGTCGAGGCAGCTCAGCTCGCGCAGCAGCGCCTCGGCCTCGATGACTAGAGTAGGTCGAGTACTGACCGGTAGGAAGCTTGGCGAGGATGGAGCCCAGCGGCGTAAGCGCGTCGTGCGCGTCGAGGCAGCCCAGCTCACGCAGCAGCGCCTCGGCCTCGATGACTAGAGTAGGTCGAGTACTGACCGATGGGAAGCTTGGCGAGGATGGAGCCCAGCGGCGTAAGCGCGTCGTGCGCGTCGAGGCAGCCCAGCTCGCGCAGCAGCACCTCGGCCTCGATGACTAGAGTAGGTCGAGTACTGACCGATGGGAAGCTTGGCGAGGATGGAGCCCAGCGGCGTAAGCGCGTCGTGCGCGTCGAGGCCGCCCAGCTCACGCAGCAGCGCCTCGGCCTCGATGACTAGAGTAGGTCGAGTACTGACCGGTAGGAAGCTTGGCGAGGATGGAGCCCAGCGGCGTGAGCGCGTCGTGCGCGTCAAAGGCAGCCCAGCTCGCGCAGCAGCGCCTCGGTCTCGATGACTAGAGTAGGTCGAGTACTGACCGATGGGAAGCTTGGCGAGGATGGAGCCCAGCGGCGTAAGCGCGTCGTGCGCGTCGGGGCAGCCCAGCTCGCGCAGCAGCGCCTCAGCCTCGATGACTAAAGTAGGTCGAGTACTGACCGATGGGAAGCTTGGCGAGGATGGAGCCCAGCGGCGTGAGCGCGTCGTGCGCGTCGAGGCAGCCCAGCTCGCGCATCAGCGCCTCGGCCTCGATGACTAGAGTAGGTCGAGTACTGACCGATGGGAAGCTTGGCGAGGATGGAGCCCAGCGGCGTGAGCGCGTCGTGCGCGTCGAGGCAGCCCAGCTCGCGCAGCAGCGCCTCGGCCTCGATGACGGCGTCCAGCGGCGGCGGCTCCGGCGCCTTCGACAGGAAATGGCCTATGCTGCCCAGGCGCAGCAACTTGATACTGTACACAAATATAGTAAAACGCCTCCGATTAATACAAATCATCACTTACCAATACCATGGGGTCCCATCTCAAAGATAGCAAAAATGGTTCAAACAAATATCAATAGATGGCGTTACGGGTATAGATTTTTTATTGAAATGTATGGAAAATCAATATTAGGTCCTGATAAAAGTATTTTCTAATTTCATAAAATACCCTAAACACGGGAAAATTAAATAAAAGATTCTGAAAGCCAGTTTTCTTATTTTGACAAAATTCAATAAATTGTCGTCGTTCCTCTGGCGGCAATTACTCGTACTACGTTGAGGTTGATACGGTTTTGTTATTGAGTTTGTAGCTAGTTTGTAGTTCGTAGGTACTGACTATTGACAGTTGGCCAAATGTTATTGAAACTGTTTTGTTGCGTTATTGTAGGTAAATTATTAATACACTAATTTTTATTCGAATTTCAAAGATACTATAAAAATATTAAGAATTAATTTTTCTCATTGTGTTTTACATATTTTTTTCATATTGTCAGGACACAATAATTAATAGTGAACAACGAAACGCATGGTATGTGTCAACTTTGTTGTGTAGGCAGGTTAGGTATTTCGGTAACAGACATTTATGATTTATCAAATAGATACCTACTAACCTACCTACTAAGTACTTACACGCACTATCTATTTACACATACACATTGCTAATAGGAATCTTTTACCTCGGACCTCACTCGATCGCAGGGCTGCCAGATTGTATTATTGGATACAAAATTCGTATAATTCGGTAATCATAAGTAGGTATCCTGTTTGTATAGTAGATGCATTGTATAATCGGATACAATGTCATTACTGATGTTATAGTGTAATAAGTACGAACATACACATAGAGGTACTTAAAACATATCATGTCTGTGGTAAACTGTTAAGTAATTATACGTTAAGAGCTATATCACATAATTGCATTTTACAAAATTAGGTATTTACGCACGACGACTCGATCAAACTCGCGAGTTCCCGACACCACGGTAATGTTGTCTATAAATTGTGACTCGGCCCTGACCTTGAAATAAATACCTACAGCCGGACGGTATGTAAACACGCGATACGGCTGCCCATAATTTCATCTGCCTACTTGAGTTTCTTTCTAGTTTTGTGTGTCAAAATTATTTCATAATGATATTTCGTCTAATTCAATAATATTTGTAAATAGCTAAATACATAAGTAAATAGATAGCCTAGGAAATTACCTACTAGTTTTTTTTAACGCGAGCGTTGGTAGGTCACTCGTGTGTCACTTTTGTCACCCTATCGACTTATTTATTTATTAATCTAGGTATTTTACTCGGTAGAAAAAGCGAAATGCCTACCTATAATAAAGAAACAAATTACGTTCTAGTAGGCATATAAAAATTATTTTATACTTTACTTATACTTTCGGAGTTTCAATGACATACACAAACAGCACGCTTACTGCTTAAAAAACCACCGCCACCGTTTGTTCGTCACTGCGGTGCATTCGCGACTGTTTGTGTACCGAGTGTATACCGAATTCGAGGCGTGTAGGTATGTCTCGCGATCCGACCGTTTGTATGAAGATACAATACTGTATAGATAGTATTGCCGTGACGTGTTACCGTAGTGACTAAGCAATCATGATCCTTTTTCCACCATTAAGTTATTTATTTTACTTCCTTTCTTGAAATATTGTTAATTATGCGTAATGTTCCTGCCACTAGCTATGTGCCTGCGACTTTGCCCCCAATGAAAGCAAATAGAATGACCATACCCCGAGTCTCAGGCAGCCCTGCTATTCTTGGCTACGGTAGCGATCACTGTATCTGAGGGCTAGGGGTGCTAAGAATCCCCGGTAAACGTCCGGATAACAACCCCTTCGACGAGAACTGGCCCTGGTAACACACAACATTCGCACAGTGAGGATTGGCGAAATTGACGATGATGAACCAGAAAATTGATAAAAAGCATGTTGAAAGAGAGTGTCTTTGGAGTTTCTTTCCTGTTCTTTTCCGTAGGATCTACTGCCTGTTCCATACATGCAACTAGCTTCACGACTGGCATATTCCGACTGACTTATAATCATGACAATTCAAAAATATAATAATTGGATAATTTGAAATATTTATATAGTTTTTATTAATTTAAATCAAATTTTTATTATGGAATTTTTTTATTTAAAATACCTACCTACTTAATGTTTTTAAAAAACATTAAGTTTTATAGAAACTACATACTATCATAATTTACACCAGCAAAGCCGCAGGCGCATAGCAGTGGCAAGAACATTACGCATTATTAACAATATTTTATGAAAGGAAGTAAAACAAATAATTTAATAGTAGAAAAAGGATCATGATTGCTTAATCACTGCGGTAACACAGTGTCGGGCACTCGCGAGTCCGAACGAGTCGTGGCCGTGCGTAAATACCTAATTATGTGATATAGCTCATAAGGCAAAATTAAGAAAAGTAAGGCCGCTATGATCTATGCTAATAACTGTTCTTAATTTTTCAATAAGTTTAAGTGTTTGAAGTTTTTTAGTTGCGCAGAATAAGAACGTCAAAGTTGAGACCCTTTAATGAAAAAATCAGGATGAAATGTAATAGGCCTCTTAAAGTTAAAACGCTTTTTATTGAAATCCCCCAAGAGCACAGAATACATAAAAGTACTAGTACAGAAGGACCTCTTCGCAATACCAGTTAAATAAATAGCGACTCTTGCTCCGACACAATAAGGTGCAATTCAGATCGCACACCGCTAATTCCAAATGGGCTATATTAACCTAAAACTTGCCTCTCTTTCTATCGCATAACTCTTATCTGTTCTGATGCCGTTAAGGTTGTCTTCTGTAAGAAAAATTAATCTAAATATTTCTGTAAACAAATGAAGTTTTAACCCATTAACGCCCAAATGAAAATCACAATAAATTTCACATAACCAATGTTTATTTTCGTTATAAAAATACTTCCATAATAACACTAAAAAGAAAGAAAACCAAAAAAAAATCAGGAGTTAGGTTTTTAGGGGTGTACTTAGTTTAGTACAATGGGTGCTTAGGAGTGATTTTGAGCAAATCATCTTCTATCCAGGCACAGCGTTTTCAGGCACTTGCGACAAGCTGTTTTTAACTCTATTGGATCACACAGTACATCTAAGCTGGTTTGGTAGTTTTTCCGGATTATGGCCATTATTTCTTCTTTCTTCTCCATCAATTCTAGAAGAAGACTGCCTACTTTTATAGATATTTTTATGGCTCAAATACGTGCGTGCTATATGTCTGCGGAATACTAGCTGATCCATGCGACCATCTGGGTTTGCTATGCAGTGCAATCTGTCAATGCATTTGAAATAGTCATGCCCACCATACAAGTGAACAAGACCCACTACCACTTTTTCCCTTTCACCCCAATTCGGTAAACGGTAAACAAATCAGATCAGATCAGTCTATAGGACTGATCCATCTAATCTATCCCGCCAATCCCCTTATTATAACTTTGGAACACTAGATGTATGTATACGTCTACTCGTTTCGTCTTTTGTTTTCGTGTGGAACACCATCTTTTGACTTTTCCCAATGGTTCTAAAGTATCAAAATTTGGTCAATCATACACAAATTGTCTTACCATCTTACCAATAAAATTTCTTTTGTCACATCGAATCTGTGGTCATGTTCAGTTCTAGGCTTTTTGAGCATATCCTTAGATGTAATCAAAGGACACAGTTTGGTTCTGTTTTCACGTAAGGTTCCAGTAGCTCTGTAACCAAGCCTTTTTAGGTCGACAAGCAGATCGTAATTGGTAAAAAACGATATCAAAGTAAACTACGTGTTCTTGAGGTTTTGTTGGCGCTTTGTTCGGTAAAGTCTTCATAATGCGAGAGAAAAAAGGGGCGGTGGTAGCCTCGGAAGATTTTCCACAATATAGATCAAATGAATCAATATACTTGTTCTGTAGTAAACCGAGAAACGGAGTATATAGGCAAACACTTCCTCTAAGTTGGAAATTCATCACTTCTTCTTCTATTTGGCACATTTTGAGAAGAAGATAACCACGCAAATGTAGTGAGGGGTTCATTGTTGTCGCTGCTTCATTCATTTTCAACGACCGTGGTACGTCTGCGAGTACTTCTACATTACCAGGAAAATCCTGAGATAATTCATTTTGATATAAGTTATCCTCGCCACCGTCCTCTTCATCGGTGACAACGTCTAGATTAGGTGGCAGCATAATCACGTCGTAAGTAGCATCATTGTCACTATCCTGACTAATAATGTCGTGTATGGCGAATGACCTTGTTAACCAAAATAGTTTTTTTCTTATTCGTCGTCTGTTAGCCATTTTATAATTTTATAGTGGTTTCCACTTGTCGCCTGAATACCCATAAATAAAGGGTCATATTATTGAAAAAAGAAAACCAATTTTACGTGTAACAACTATGAACAAAAATCTTAACATTCTTATAAAAATGTCTTCACTGTATTGTCTTACATTTAACATTACACATGTCAAGCGTCCATTGAACTAAAAATAGTACAGCAGCACTTTGGGTACTATAGCATGAAAAACTTTCTATGAAATTAACTTTTTTATGTATTTTATATTAGAATATGATGTTACAGATTTTTTTACATTTTGTGTAACTTAATACTTGTATAAAAAATAAATAAGTACTCACCGGGAGATACGAAACAATTACTAACACGAAATCGCTCATTACCCTCATATAATTTTATATCTTTGTTGACCGATTGCAGTTGTTGACAGAGTAAAAATACTCATTAAGTAACTTTTATCGTGACTTAAATTTGTGTACTATTTTAATGGGTTAAATAAACCTAGGCTAGGTATTTACTTAGTAGTACCTACGTAAATGTAACTTATATTAAAGAAAACTATTTTATTTCACAACCTCTGCATAGATACTTTAATCTCTAAGAAGATAGGCATTTGGCATGCCATTGCGTTTGTGTGTACTTTGGAATGAAACTATCTCCTTTAGGTGTTTAGCTAGGTAGGTATATGCAAATTAAATCGCGGAACCCTACTCCTTATAACACCAGCTAGTGAAAGTCCCATGGAAATCAGTCCACCCGTTGTAGAGATTAGCTGAACAAACAGACAGACAAACAAAATTGTTGTAGTCCTAAACTTATCAAAGCTAAACTTGACTAAGTTACTCCTTATAACACCAGCTATCTGTCAGTGAAAATCCCGTGGAAATCGGTCCACCCGTTCCGTTGATTAGCCGGAACAAACAGACAGACAGACAATACGTGAAAAATATTTTTTTGGTATAAGTACCGTGTAAACATTCAGATGCATTTAGTAAAAAACTGTCCTTATGACATTACAAACGGACACTTCAAATTTATTTTTTTACTAGCAGTTCCCGAGCGGCTTCACTCGCGTGTACATATTTATTTATTTGGTACTGTTATCTATACAGTATTGTATCTTCATACAAACGGTCGGATTGTGATACATACCTACACGCCTCGAGTTCGGTATACACTCGGTACACAAACAGTCGTGAATGCGCCGCGGTGACGAACGAACGGTGGGATGGTTTTTTAAGCAGTTAGCGTGCGATTTGTGTATTTCATTGAAATAAATACTAATATTTACTTAATATGGCAATGAGCAATTATAGACTATAATGTGCTGTTTTTGGTTGCGTGAATTCTTCAAAAACGCACCCAGTGATAACAGCTATACCTACTTTTCCCTCAAACAAGCGTGCGTGCGTATAAAAAATAATTCTTTGGCAAACAATAGCAAATAATTAGCAAAAAAATATGCCACAAAGCCTGTTTTGATAAGTGTAAGAGGTCCGGAGATATACGGTTGGCTACGCTGGCTTAAGTCCAAAGTCAGCATTACCATTGTTTTTCAGAAATGGTTATGGCAAAAAAAAAATTCTTTGGTTTAAGACGAACAAATATATTAGTTTGACCAAACTATTAACTTATCTGTGGTTTGACTATTATTTTTACTAATATTTTTGTACGTTGAAGGGAATTTAGTTGTTATGAGGTTGTACTAGAGCATAATTTGGCACGGGATACAATACAAATTTTACACAACAATGATCGAAGTGAAATTGACCTTGAATGGCCGGTCCGCGAGTTGTTGCACGTACCTACGTAGTTCTGGTCGTATGTAATAATAATAAATATATTCGCTTAGTATAAATAATGCTTACCGGCTGTAATAAATAATAGGCCGTTCGATTATTTATAAGTAATAAGTTATTTTATCGGTTATCTAATATAACGAACACTTCTACCTGCTGATTACATTCTATATTACCATACTTTGTTTAATATTTAGGACTAGCAGGTTGTGCCCTGCGATTTCACCCGTGTAAGTCCTGATGCCGTGGTTAATCCAGTTCTCCAGCTATCTACATACCAAGTTTCATTGCAATAGGTTCAGTAGTTTTTGCGTGAAAGAGTAACAAACAGCCATACATCCATACATCCACACATCCGTACATCCATACAAACTTTCACGTTTCTAATATTAGTAGGATATTATATAATATTAGTAGGATGATAACGTGTGGAAACCCCCACGGGTCGTCACCCCACCTGGGCTAAGCGGTGGGGTGGTATGTCGGACTCGAACCGCCTAAAAGCACACGATGTTCCGTCTCACAGTCCATATTACCAATGCCTCAGGTGTACCCTTACAAGGAAATCCCTGTGAACCCTGGCAGACTTGGCCGCCTGTTAAACAACAGGCGACCCCACTGTGTTGTAGGGGATTTTATCCCCTGTCGGTAAGAGAGGCACGCGCGGAACACGGCGCCACCGTCTCGGGCCTACTTCTGCTAGGGCGCCGGATAACCCTGTCCGTCGCCCCCAGGCAAGCTCAGCCTATGAAGTTTCTTACTTGAAATAATAACGCATTATTATTCTAAGGTTTCATAATAATTTTTGGTAAAATTTACAACAGTAAATGTCATACTTCATTGATGGGTACCGCCCACTTAGTGAAGTGCCACGCCTAACGAACAACCGAATAATCGAAAATCATAGTATTTTTAGTAAGTATTCAATTTCGTAAAACAATATAAGTACAACATACGTAGGTCAATGTACAAAGCCATCAAACGAATTTGTGCTCTTTTTTGTAATTACACTAAGTACCTAAGTTGATTAAATAGGTTCTTAAGTTTTATTATTATTTTTTAGGTCATGCAGCCAAACATAACATATCTCCACTATTTACGAGTAAGAAAGTACTGACTTTATTTTGCAAAATGCCTGTGGAAACGTTACTGCGGATGACTGGAGAAACTTCTTATTTCTCGTTTCATTTTATTTCTGTGATCATTTATAGTAATATTATTATTTTATATTAAATGGAATAGGAAAGACTTCATTTTGTATTATAAATGTAAAATCGACCATACAGCATAACCATGCAACTATCGATTCCAAGATATATGATAATAACAATCGATAATCGAATAGGTTTAATAACAATTATACACTACCGCATCCCTACCGTGAGCTGTCAAAATTATCATCCTAAATTTGATAAAGTATAATTATCGCCATCTATTGGTTGCGCGTTTATTAGTAGGTAAAGAAATCCATTTCATCGCTAGGTGGCTCTAGCTATCCATAGCTTTCGCGCTGCTAGCGCCATCTAGCGCCTTAATTGGCGCGGTGCCCGCAAAATCGCCCGAGTTAGGAAGGTCGCGTTTTGTTGTATGGGATGAGGTATCTGTACTAGTATAGTATTATATTATCTGTGCCAATACACAGCAAACTATAAAATATATTATAGGTACGTATAAGAATAGAAGTTAATAATTTTTAGCTTTTGAATTCCAATTATATATAGACCTACTTTTCGCAGGCATCCAATGGACAAAATAATGTTTTGCAAAAAAATATTGTAGTTTATTTTAAACAATCAAAAACTTACTTAATTAGTTATACACTTGACTGTTGCTCTTGTTATAGAAAATATTTCTATGAACACACAATAAAGCTCAACAAAGTACATAGAGAAAAGGAATTTAAAAGTTTTAAAATGTTTGTATTGTAAAAGGCAAACGAGCATACGGCCAGAATGATTGAAATTAGTCGTTCTAGCATTAAGGACTTTTACAAAAGACGTGGTTTGACTTGAACAAAAGAAACCTTGAAGAAAACTTTTTCGTTTTGCAGATAAAAAAAAATTGCGATGAACCAAAATATAAGTTGTTAACAAATCTTGGCAAAACAAATATTTTTCATACCTAAGCGCCAACTCATGTAGCGGTGTGCGGAACATTTCAGCGGTTTGATGTTCCTCTAGGCGCTCGAAACGGGCCTTGGAACAAAGCGTGAAGCATACTCCGGGACGGACTCGACCAGCACGACCTTTACGCTGTAATCACCATACCGACAGTTATAAATAACTTTCTAATACTAACTATACATACATATACCTATAACTGTCTATTCACACAGAAGGAGAATAGGGTATGAGTCGCTTTTTATTGGTGCTATTGCAAAAGGAGATAATCTACAAGTTGATAGATCAAGAAACCCAATGGTCTTGGTATATATTTTTTTTTTTTTATGGGATAAAGGGCAAACGAGCACACGGGTCACCTGATGGTAAGTGCGTTGCCAGCCTTTGAGGGAAGGAAAGGGTTAGTGTTGGGAATCGAACCCAACAAAGAGGCGCGCCGTTCGCACTGCCTGCGCGCACTAGTGCTGCGTCATCGAGTGGCCTACGTGACTTACGGCACGGCAGCGCAACAGCGACTCGGCCGCGACGGGGACGATGCGCAGCTTCGGAGCTTCACTCGAGCTTTACTCTCCATCAGAACGGTCGACATACTAATCTTTTTTTTTCTCATGTTTGCTCGGGATCGTTACAATTGTAATTTGCTGACGGCAATAATAACCTAGTTTATACAGTCCACTAGTTTCATTTAACTGAGCCCGAGGGATATCAAGAACAGTTAGGGCCTCTAGTAACCCCACTCACTCGGCGAAACACAACACGCAAGCAATGCTACACCGCTGGTTTTCTGTGGGGCCGTGATATCACGGATGTCATGTGACCAGCTAACGTATAATCCACCACTCTATAGTCAGCTGACTTTTCTTTTTCTTTAAGATATTGGATTAGCTATAATTTGATACAATTCTCAATCGGAAGGAAATGACTAAAAATAATATTTTTTTCTACGTGCACGGGAGGCTGCTGCACCTCAACCCCCCGGCGGAACCGCAGCTGACGTTCGCGAGGCTTCATGAAACAATTTTCTAAAGCATTTACAAAGTATCGCCCGAGAGGAAACGCCTGACGAAATTGAAAGATGTCGTAGTTTTTCTTCCACAGATGGCGTTACTATCTACGTAACACTAGAGTTTATAATCCTCATAACTATTATTTCTTAAATATTTCTATTTTAAAATGAAAGCTCACTGGGAGTCTAATACTTGTATTTACCTGTTCCAAGTTGGTCCTGCTTGCCCACACGGTAGCGTACGACGTCATGTTATTGTGTGAAGTGAACAACTTCACCTTAGCCTTGCAGGAGTCTATTACGTATACTACATCATTTATAGTGATCGAAGTTTCTGCTATGTTGGTCGATAGAATCACCTGAAAAAAAAATAGAATGTAGTATTTATGGAGTGTATTCAAAACTTTTAGAAGTAAACTATATTAAAAATACAAAATAACACTCAACTATTTGAGTGTTATTTTGTATTTTCAATATAGTTTTCAATATAGTAGTAACCTAACACCTATGTGTTAGGTGACATAACAGGCTCGCAGGATAAGCATGCTGAAGTGGCAATGGGCTGGTCACATATGCCGAAGGACCGAGACCGAGACCGCGAATTGACCCGTCGGATGGACTGACGAACTGAAGAAGATAGCAGGAATGGACTAGATGCGGAAGTCGGAAGAACGGGGCGTATGTCCAGCAGTGGACTATGATAACTGAGAAGCATGCTGAAACGAATTCATGGTTCCAAGTCTAGAATAGAATAGAATATTCTTTATTGTACACCATATAAACTTACAATAGATCTTAAATTTAATTTAAATGCTAGGTACAATAGGCGGTCTTATCGCTAAAAGCGATCTCTACCAGACAACCTTTGGATGGATTTTGTGTCAGGAGTAAGTGGTCTACATCGAAATGTACAATGTATGCATAATATAATATAATAATGAAGGCGTCCAGGGTAGTATTTAAAATCAAAATCATTTGTTTCAATGGAACCAATTATAGGTATTTTTGAATTATCAGGAGTAGAAGTCAGCCAGACTAATTTCCCGTTCCTATAATCAAGAAACGATTCGTTATGCGTACGAACGGTAAAATTTCGTTGAATTTTCAACGAAATTTAACCGTCCGTAAGCAAAAGTCCGCGCCTTTGGTCATTCGTAAAGCTAGTTACTTGTTCGACTACGTCGATACTGTGGTGAATAAAATGCAAGAAGCTCCAAGGACACTCTTTTTCAATAAGTTTTTTTATATTTAATGTTATATGAAAAAACTATTTTAGTTTTTAGCTAAGCACTCACGACACCCATTAGACTAGATAGGTCAGTAATTACTGAACTCGACGACATCTTACAGAGCTCCACATCTCCAACTGGTCCATATGATTATTACGTTAACAAAGTTCTGAAGCCTTACTTTGGTTAGTTCTGGTGGTGGCGTAACAAACACTTTCTTCTGGTCTTCCCTGGGTATCTGACTGTGAAGAGGCAGAATGATGTACTTGGACGTGTCTCCCAACACACGATGCTCGGAAAGGTGCTTCATGAGTGCAAAGATCAGGTTCCATCCCGGTAGGAACACCAGCACAGCGCCATCTCCGGGTAACTCGCGGATGTAAAGGAGTATGGATTCGATTAGTTCGAAGCTTAGCTGTGAATAAAAAACAATTATTGACAAAACTTAAACACGAAAGATTTACTTAAAAATTTATAACGCTTAAAGGTCTGGTTCACTGGCAGGGAGGACTGATACCCTAAAATAAACCCACCAGAATTAGTAGAACACGTCCCATTCCATCCCAAAATCCTAGGATATATTACAGATTCATCACCCTCCGCGCCTTTTCCCAACTAAGTTGGGGTTGGCTTTTAGTTTAACTACGATACAGCCGAGCTTTGACATTTTACGTGAAGCGACTACCATCATACCTCCACAACCCAAGTACTAGGCGATATCGAAGTTCTGTAGTTAAACCAAGTTGTCGGACTTTTGAGGGCTCCAACAACTGACTGACCTGGCTAGTATTACTTAACTTTGTAATTTGCTAACCTACTCGGTTACCACTTAGTAACGAGCCCAGGATATATTACAGATTAATTATTGTAATAAACAAAAATTCTTTCGTCCAATCATTTCATCAGTTGGGCCCTGGTAAATTTTTCAAAAGAACAGTCCTCTCTTCAAGGACACACTGCTTTATAAAATGTAAGAATGTAACAAGAGGGACATATAAGACTGTTACAGAAAGTTAAATTTTAGGAGCGTCATGTATAGTTGATTTTAGTTGAAAAAAAATAATTTGAACTTGTTTTTTTCGTAATTGCATTTCCTAGTGTAGGTGCACATTTCTTAATAAAATCATAAATTTTCATGTCAATTTAAATGATTTTGTTTTTTTTTTTTATGTAGACATTCTCAGAAAAATCTGGACAGACACTCAACATTTATTATTTATTATTATTATTATACGACCATAAAATATGACCACACCTTTCTGTAACACCTGTATAAACTTTACTTTTAAACGCTTATAATAAAAACGTAACACTTACATCTTTCTCAGGGAGTTGCGCTATTGCTAGTGCAGTTTGTTGCGAGTACTCATCGCCGAGCTGACAATTTTTGTTCATATCCTCGTCTTGTTCGTCCACTGTTACGCCTAAGTCACAAAATTAAGGTTAAACCAAGGGAGTTGGGGACCAAGTGGGACCTCCTGGGACACGATAAAAAGTCGCAGTTAAAAGGCTGTATTCCTGACAGTAATGCCAGAGCTCCTGCGGGGGAATTTAGTCGGAACCGCGTGATTGGGGTTGAAAACTATTGATGAAAATGTCACACTGCTTCGTTATCTAGTAGAGAAAAACTACATTTATGTCTAAAGTTTGAGCCCAAAAAAATTCGCAACTAGGGATGAACAAAAAAGCCTTTTTTATCGATATATTGCATCTCAACAGTATCGAATGTATTCGTATCGATACGCGATATTATCGCATCCCTTAGTATATACCATTTCGTAACCGTATCGCGTGCGTATCAATCGATACCCAATATAACGATTTAGGATAATATTAATATGCATCCTAAAATTATGAACAAATAAAATATGTTAAGAGTTTGATACGATTCGTTAACGCAATATTTGTGTGGGAGTACGAATATCCAAGCGTATCGCATTGCGAAAATGTCGTTTTAAATATCGATATATCGTATAGTGCTTTCTCGATGCTCCGATATATCGCATCGTATTGACCATAAGGATGTTCGCAACTACACAAAAAGACCAACATATAAAATACATAATTTGTTTAGTTTAGGTTATATAGCAGAATAAGTTGCAGGTGTTCATGGGCGAAGGGAGTCACTTACCATCAGGTGACCCGTCTACTCGTTTGCCCTCCCCTTAATATAAAAAAAATATTATAATAATATGACATACCTTCGTCATCATCTTCCTCGTCATCCTTGTTTGCTTTCTTGCCAGACGACTTGCGTTTGCGTGTGTCAGGCGGAGGTGAAAATTTGCAGAGCTCTATACTATCTTCCAGGAAATATTGCTGAACTGGATAAGTGCGGCCAGGGACCTATGAATATTAATTGCATAGGGCATCGTTATGACCGGGAGGAGTTTGATTTTCTTTTGTAAGTTGAATTCAGATCCTTATTGGATATTGGATTCAGAATTAGGGCTGTCTGGAGAGCCTTCAAGCTATAGAAAACTGTGCGACTAACGTATGTTGCATTTCCAGGACCTGATTGGCAAACGCATAAGTGATGCTATGGTGTTGCGACGTTTAAAGGCATCGGAAATATTTCAATTCGCTGGCGAGACAACTTAAAAATTTAAAACAACTGCCACCATATTGAATTGTTTAAAAAAAAAATTAGTCCGTGTCTCTCGGGATGATGTAGTGATTCTAAAACTCAAATGTAATATAAATGAAACCTGAAAACATTATACTCCTTTTTTAGGCAGTCGTGTAAAAATAGCTGGCATACTTTGCCTTTTTGTAAACTTGTATCACCCTTAGTACTTCAGTACTGTACAGTGCCGTTGCTACACACACATACAACTATACGTAGTACACTAGTCGAGATAGATCTTTATTTAGTATCAATCATCTGTACTATAATAAAACAATAAGGCTGCGCTTGCCGATAAATCGAACACGCAAAGAGTTACTAAAAATAGTTTTGAAAATTTTCCAACCATTTTATTAGCTATTTACAATTACGTTCAGTTACTCTAGAAATATTAATCTTTATAAAGCCATTAGCTATTTATATACATTTGTTACCCAAGCAGTGGTATGTTACCTCTATGACGGGGCAGTTGCCAAAGTAATTAGTGAAGAGTGTGGTGTCAACAGTGGCTGACATTAGAATCACTCTAAGGTCAGGGTACGTGTGAGCCATGTCTCGAAGAAGAATCAGCGCGAAATCTGTATCAGCATCTCTTTCGTGCACCTGGAAATAAAGATTTATTTAAACTTTATGCACATCTCGTATGTCGGACTGTCTGGCTGACTGAATGCCTAAAGCATTCTCTACCAGTCGACTTTTTTCTAGGTATGTACTGGTTAAATTTAATTAAGTTATAAGAATAATGTATCAAAAACAGTAAATATATACAGCAAAATGCTTCCGAATGCTGAAAAGACTAGTTACTATACTATACATAACATACCCAAATAATATAGGGTAATTTAATGACAGTAAGCGTTAAATAAGACTAAAAAAAGATATTCGTTAGTAATGTTACAGAAACCTAAATTGACGCCCGGGCGCTATCTAGTCACATTTGTAGAAGTTCAAACAGCAGTCGAATCAAGTAGATTGTACGAGATGTTTTTTGAACTATATAAAGAAGTTGCAATACAGTATGGATATTCAGTGCTAGTAGAGCGATACTAAAAGTTAACAAGTGTGAAGTATAGCGAACAGTACAAGTGAATAGTGAGAATCACTGTAACAGTGACTTGTAATTGTATTAATTGCTAATTACTTTTCAAGTTTTTTATTTTTCATTTTGTAACCAAAATCGAAAATAAATTATTATTTTGACGATGGCAAAGTATGATGTTACATTTGTTACTTCATACTTTCAACAGAACCTACCATTTTGTCATTCAAATTTAATTAAGTGAAACTAATTAGATTGACAGTCATCTATCATATAAGTAAATGTTAGTTACCTCATCAACAAGAACATGGCTGACACCTCGCAGGCCTCCCTCCAGCTTCCTCAGCAGTACTCCGATGGTGCAGAACAGAATGGAGCCATACGGACGGGGTAATACTGATTCGAAACGCACTGAGTACCTGTTACGTCATGAAATATATGTCATTGATAATTTTATCTACTGTATTGAAAAGCCTTTACGCTCGCAAACTCGAAAGTAGTCGATCGGTCGATTTACTGGTCATGGCGTTTTTTTTATTTTAAAAAATAACAGTTTAAACCAAATAATGTTCTGTTCGCTATGTTTTTTCGAGCAAGGCTCCTCCATATACTTATATTCGTGAATATTATTGAAAACTTTATCGCTTGTCAGTAATTTGTGTGAAATAATACAAAATAAATAGTTAAGTGCGTACATACCCCACACTATTGCCGAGCTCCTCACAGCGCTCGTTGGCGACCCTCTCAGCCACGCTGATTGCTGATATACGTCGCGGTTGCGTGACGAACACATTGGCCCATGCGCCTTGCCCACTCGCTATGTAGTCGTCCAGGATAAATTGACATACCTAATGGCAGGTTAAGACTGTTTTTTTTTATGGTATAGGGGGCAAACGAGTAGACGTATCACCTACAGTTATATATGTAGTTTTAAAAGAGACTACTTGGAGAAGGATACTAATATTTGATACTCGCGGTTAACCCTCGTAGATCTCAATATCTGTATGTAAGATCTAATTGAAATTTCGTACTAGAATGAAAGACGAAATATTTAACTACCGTGAAGATTCTTTGAAATAATCTCTTTGATAATAAATTTTTGTGTTTGTACATGAATGAAAGATGAGAAGTTAGCTTTTAGTGGAGATACAACAAACTTTTGGTCTTTCTAAAATAAATTATAAAATTCGTATAAAAACGCTAACGTAAACTTCAACCATCTCTACTAGAAAACATTCCTTCTCTTATAACTTACTACAAACTTTTTAATCAATGCAATCTTGTACAATTATCTAGTCTAGTTAATGTAACCCACATAGAATTTGTCGAAAAAATATATTTCATTAAACATCAGGCGAAGAAATATCCAACCTGAGTTGTCTTCCCGCATCCGGTGTTGCCCCTGATGATAATAACAGGGTTCTCGTTGATAGCCTCCATGATTGTTGACCTCATAGCGAATACAGGCAACTGTTCCCTCTCACGTAAACTTTCCTAGATAATACAAAAAAAATAATTAAAAAAAAATCGACACACATGACAACAATAAATAAAAAAAGAATTTGTGTTTTATTAAAAAAAATTATTTCAAATGACTTTTAAAGAAGTTACCATTATATGTGATGTCCTTCAAACACTTTTTTACACCCCACTCATTACAAAGAAATATAAAATCTTTTTTTTCATGATTCTGATACCTTCACTTGTGATTTCTTTAAATTGTTTAATACTCAGTGGCATTTTCTTTATCAAGACGAGTAATTTAATAATTCATCAACCATTAACACAACGTCAAACATACATACAAGTCAAAAACAGAACCCTCTTTAACTCCTTATAAAACTCGCCACAATCAAATAGTACCCAGAAGTCCATCAAATGTTAAGTAACTAAAAGGATAAACAATCTTACGAATCACCTAATAATCTTCGGAAACTAGCAGCAGCAAGGCCTGACGCATTGCTTTTGCAACTTGGTTTGTCCAATAAATTCAAATTAATATTACAAATGTTACACTACATTTAGTTTCTTTTGATGGTATCCTTACCTGGTACAATGTACTATTTTGATTAACATCTTTGTGATGCTTTTCTAAGTCAGTGCTAATTTCTTCCAGACTTGTGTTTGCTAGAGGTCCTTCGTCTGTAAAAAAGCACATTTATCGGAAGAAGTTATAAGAGAAATTGTATTTTTAGAGGCTGTCCCAGGTTGATTGAGAACCATTTAGAAGGAGAACACAATGACGTCATATGTAACGCTTCATTTTAAGCCTCGTTTTTCTATATCTTTGACCTTTTTTTTTATTTTTCTATCTCTTGGGAACAGTACTCTTCAACGGGATAAGGTAGGGATAGGGTATAGGGTAAAGGGATAAGGGTACCCCCTATGTCCTTTCTCGTATCCCTGGCAACGTGAAAATCTATCTCTATACCAAATTTCATCCTGATCCGTCTGGGTGCTTTTGTGTGAAAGAGCAAGAAATATCCATCCATCGTTCCAAACTTTAGCTGAGGCTCGAAAGAGAGGGAGGGGTTCGAAGAAATCACGAAATATCACAAGGGGGAAGGGGGGACTAGTAAGATATCACGCGTATTTATATTTTCGTTAAACGCGCGATTTCTAAAGCGAAAAGCGTGACCGTGACTCACCGTTGCCAGGCAACGATTTCTGAGTGCTTAATTTTCCAGCATTAGATTATGTCTCTATTTAAAGATAATATTCTGAAAATATTTAAGACAACATGTACTTATAAAAATATACGTGATTTTGGGTAGGGGGGTTTGTCTAAAACCTCACTACGTATCACCAGGGGCCAGGGAGGGGTCAAAAAGTTGCTAAAAGACATCATATGATTAATGGATGTTCCCTTTATAATATTAGATTAGATAGGATTTGCAACAAAACATAATTATGCAGACCCTTTATTTGTTTATTTAATGATCACTTTAGGTGTGCTAAGTGATAACCAGGTGATATAGTCAAAAACATTGGGTAAAATAAAAACATATTAGAAATACATAAAATTCAACGCTCTTAATACCTTCAGCTATAATTACGGTGGCATGGAACAGAAAATACTTTATTTAATAGTTTTGGACTCTGGCTATTTCCTATTGCGTAGTGAAGACACTGCAGGAAAAAGATACGCCAGTTTCCCGGGCGAATATAAAATCCCAGAACCGTTGGATCACTTGTGGTGAGTCTTGTATTTATTTTTGTATGTTGGCCCATATCATTACCGCAAATAAATACATACAAAAAATACAGTTACATAGCAAAAAAACAGTACTGCAAATATACATTGTGGGTACAACCACCAGGTAGAAGCCACCCAGGTTGGTCTACATTTCTTACCAATATTGCACTGCGTCCATGCATTCCAGTTAGCTTGTGGAGGCGACCACGGCACGACCCCACTAGGCATAGGCCGAGCTTCCCGCATCGCCTTCACTCGATCGACTTGCAATAAAGTCACGGCGCCGAACCCATCGCTATCATCTTTTGGAGCTGTATCTATGTTCATAGGCTCGATTTCTAACTCTGAAAGGTAAGAGATGATTGGAAAACCTGACAATCACATAAGAGGGTATTATTACAGTAAGCTTAAGGAAATCTCTTGTCTGTCTTGTCTTGAAACAGTAGATTCAGATCATCATTCTGAGTAGAAAATCATTGGAATATTCTGCCGGATTTTTGTTATGTTTTACATTTTTTGGTTAAAAGTGATATCACAATGAGTAAACAGACCATTTTACGGAAAAAAAACCAATAAATACTCCATACGACTAAAAACTGCAATGTAATCAATTAAACAACATTTATGCATCAGCTGCTTCGACGGCGTCGAACCTACGTTTGTTACGTTTACAATGCGTAGCGCAAATTCAAACTAATGACTGTAAATCCTTAATCTCCCATTTTTATTATGAACTGATTTTTGCATTGTGATAAGTATCTACAGAAAGACGTTTTTGTAAGTTCTTCGCGACGATGAAACTTACACGGTGTATAGCGAAAGCAACTTAGTTCCAACTCACGCGTTTTAATTTCACTCTTCATAAAATGTATGTAATAAATAGAAGAAAAAAACTGATGATTGAAAAATAAATGTATTTAAGATAATTACTAATTATACTGATTATAGCATCGATTTTTTATTAAGATCACAAAAAATTAAAAGAATTTTTTTTTATTAAAAGAAGGAAGACTTACCAGCCAAAGCTTCTTCTATCTGTTGTTCCAGTTCGGGGCTAATAGCCACAGGCAGTGGCTTCATAATACCTTCTGCAGATCTGAAATTAAAAACAAGTGTTGTGATGGCATTCATAAGAAACTGCTCTGTAGATGATGTATGAATTTTATGGTAGGGTTTAACCATAATTAAACTTAGGTAATTTATATTTCTTAAATTACAGAGTATTTACTATTGTAAGATTTATTTCAATTTATTTATTGGTATAAAACTGTAATTAGTTCATTATTGCCATGATTAAACTTAGGTAGTTTATATTTCTTAAATTACAGAGTATTTACTGTTGTAAGATTTATTTCAATTTATTTATTAGTAGCCCTATGCGATAAAGTAAGATGTTACCTGTCCTTCTTCAGTGTTCCGCTAAAGGCTTCAACCACACCAAGATGGTACAACTGCCTGACAATAGAGAGCGCACACGATTTGCTAGCTGTCTGCTTGTTCGATGCGGTCTCACGGCCGGTCACATTACGTCCCAATTGGCGAACAAATATCGACATCTCGCAGCAAAAACTCCTACAAATATTAATTAAGAATAAGTAAAGTTTGTTAACTTGACTGCTTTAATAATGTTATAAAAAAGTTTGTTTGTTTGTTTGTTTGTCAAATTTTTTATGTCTAGTTTCACCAGGCTATGAAACCACACAAGATCCCTAGGAGTGGAAAATAAACAAACTGCTACAGTATTAATTTTATATGTTTACACAAACAGAAGAATGTGTTAAACATCAAAATTAGCATAATATCTGAAACATTTCATTTGTAATAATCTACCTACAATATAAACAAAAATGGTTAAATGTTTTTAAGTTATTACAAATTCGTTGACAACAAAACATCGAAGAAAAATAAGTTGATATTTGACCAATGTGACTATATTCCTTCTTAGGTACATATGTAGATACTAGCAGGGCCCCGCGGTTTCACCCGCGAAGTCTCGATCTCGTGAGACTATCGGTATGAAAAGTAGCCTATATGTTAATCCAGGTCTTCAGCTATCTACATACCAAGTTTCATCGCAATCGGTTCAGAAATTTTGGCGTGAAAGAGTAAAAAACATCCATCCGTCCAAACTTTCACATTTATAATATTAGTGGGATTCTTTGATCGACATCAGCTAAACCTTGATCGTTATTATCGTGTCGAACATTTTAATTATATATATTTTTTAATATTCTTTTATTTTTCGACTAGTCTTCAGTGCATGCATAAACAAAACGAACTTCACAAAAACTTACCGCATTCAAGGAAAGAGCGCACGATTTGTGGCATATTCTGGAAGTGTGGCCAAGTACAGTCAGATTAAAGAGCTCAAACACACCTGTATAGAGAACAAAACCCAAGACTGTCAATAATAAATCACATTTTCACATGACATAGAATATAATAACCCTCAAAACTCAAGTCAGCCGAAATGTAGGTTAACCATAGTTTACAATTTTATTTAAAAAAAGCTCATTAGTATTAATATTTAAACAATGTTTTTAATGTTTTTTCAATGTTTCATAATAGTTTATTTTCGTCTCAGGTTTGTTCTCTACTACAGTAAAACAGTTAACTCTTTAAAATAACTAAAAATATAGAGGCCAACTTTGCTCTATCCTGTTGCAAAGACGGCTTCAAAATATTTTTTTTGCATGATGTTGATAGCATTCATTTTATAATATCAACTGCTTAATAGGTATTAAGGTAGTTTTACGCCAAGGCAACATCAGACTGGAGTTTGGCATGTTACATAGAAAGGTCTGGCAATCCAAAACTATTTTCAAAAATCTCCACCTAATGCATACTGCAGTTAATGCTGTGTCTTGCGTCACAGGAACCAAAGAATGCCACAGCGACACATGGTGTTGCCCTATCGTAAAACCACCTTATGCAACATAAAAACTTGGCCACAATTCCAAATCTTTACATTTAACCATTAGCCAATGATTTTTCAAACATTATGAATAATCAGTGGCTTATTGTAAGCATTTATGTCAAAAATGTCTACAGGGGTAAGGGTAGAACACAAGGCATAATTTATACACAGAAATGTAAGATTATAGATAAAGTCCCTAGCAGATGGAATTTGTGCTTAGGGTGAATAGACACTGAGTTATGAAGACACAGGGCACATGTAAAACAACTTACTCAATTGTTTAGTCTTTTAATTGCACTTATATGTGTATAGTGTTTCATGGTTGCTCTTGTATGCGTACATATGTTTTAAGTTTATTAAAGTAAACATTTTTGGTTTCTGGGCCTGGGCCATAAAACAGGTTTTTGCCCCACCCCTTGAACAAACGCTGGGTCTGTTAATGGGCCTGTGTTAATATATCTATTACTCAGTGTTATTTACCCTTAAGAGGCCGTATACGAAATTTTGCCAATTTCGCTGATTTACGTGGTTTTACAGACGTGATTTTACAGTTAAAATACTATATTTCTATAAGTTTTTATGAACAACATAAAAGATCACTTTAATTTAGATCTAATGAGTGAACCACTTTTTTACTTTTATTAAAAATAATAATGCGAGATTTAGGTTGTTTTAAAACATTTTTTATTACCATATTTTTTAAATTTTTTGCAATTTTTTTTCAGAAAATGGGTTAACTTTGAACTGAAGTTTATTTCTGTTGTTGTAATTTTATGAATGCAAGTTCCACGTAGCCGAAATCAAAAGCAAAACTTTGTCCATTTTCTGTAAAATTTGACTAAGTTAAACATTTTTTTACTCAATTTTTTTATATTAAAATGGTAAAAAGTGTTTCATACATTGTATAGACGACTTTTACAGCAATACATTGTAATTTTTTCATACCGTTGGTACTTCAAAACAGTTCGTAAATATGTGATATTCTAAACCTCTTACGGCAAAATTTACAAAACAGTCACCGGTTTGAGGTCGATTAATCAAAATTGAATAATAAAAGTAAAAAAGTGGCTCATACATTAGATCTAAATTGAAATGATCTTTTATGTTGTTTAAAAAAACTTATGGAAATATAGTATTTTAACTGTAAAATCACGTCTGTAAAACCACGTAAATCAGCGAAATTTGCAAAATTTCGTATACGGCCTCTTAATAGAATATTATTTAGACTCTGCTATTTCAACCTAGGCAGTCTGATAGGTTTTTTAAGTCCAACATTTTTATGGCGAGACACTTCATCATCATCATAGGTAAGTAGGTTGGGGCAGCACCAAACTTGTCTGTCTGTCTGTTTGCGATAAACTAAAAAACTACTAAACAGATTTTCATGCGTTTTTCACCAATAGATAGAGTGATTCATGGGGAAGGTTTAGGTATATAATTTGTTAAGGTTTTGTGTAAATTTGTTGAAATATGACGATAATCGTTGAACATGTCTCTGTTACCCGTGCGAAGCCAGGGCGGGTTGCTAGTTTATAATAAAAAGGTATAAACACCGAGGCTCCTTTGCTTTTTCTCTTCTTTAACAATTGTTCTATCTTGATTCACTTCGCAGCATACTTGAGCGGCGCTGCAAAAGCCTACTAGCCTTGTGCATATTCTTTACAGGTGGCTGCTATGCAATTCAATGTGGTTTGTGTTATCAATGCAAAAATGATTAGATGGCGAGAGTTATGGCGTAATTACACTTAGTCGTTAGCTCGTATTCGGGTGCACGAAAGACGTTACTCGAATTCGGGCACCCGATGCTTTAATTACATTGTTTTACTCGAAGGAATACGGGCAAACGACGAAGTTATCTCTCTGTTTGAATAAATCTCGAACCCACACTTTTCGTTTCTTTTTTATTCTGCGAGCCAATTCTATCAATAAAATATCACAAACAACAGAAGGAAAACGGCGTCGGGTATTCTGATTCGGGTAACCAAAACGAAAGCTAGACTAGATTGTACGAAGACGGGCGTACTCAACTCCGTTCATTTACACTTACTCGTTTGTCCGAATTCCATAGGCAATCGAATACGAGCTAACAACCAAGTGTAATTGCGCCATTATCTACGTCGTTTGCTTTCATACATAATTATAGATACTACTGAAGCAAGCACACAAGGTATATTAGTCTTTTAAGTTCTCGACACATATTTGGCATAGTCAAGTTTATCACACACAACCATGATTAGATCGACTGGCCTGTTGGTCTAGTGGTTAGTGACCCTGAGTGCTGAGCCAGAGGTTGTGAGTTCGATTCCCACCCTAGTCTGGGTGTTCTTTGTGTCCGTTGTTTATATGTTTGTAAAGTCCCCTGCGACACAGAAGTAATTCCTAATGCGGGAGTTGTCTTTTTAAAAAGAAGAGAAAAACAAAAGAATTAGCACAAACAAAGAAAGAATCCTCAGAAATGAAATGGAAACTGATTTGCAGATAAAATTCAGCGTAGGACTTCATTCAATATTGATAATAAAATAAATATATATACCTAATAATACCTTCCAATTGCAATACTTTCAATAGATTTTTTAATTTTGCTACTTGGAAGATTGCAGGCAAAATATCTAATCTATCTAATCTAATTGCATACTATCAAATAAAATGAAAGATACAGCTAAAGTTAGAGCATAAATTCACTATAACAACAACTACAATGTTCATTCAATAGGGACTTTATGTCTTGAGTTATATAGTACACTTTATATCAGGAAGCAAATCGGGATAAGAACAGTCAGCATGCTTACAGGAAATCTTGCTTTTCCAAAACGTATTGTACAACATAATTTCATTAAAATGTTAGTTGCTGTGCGAAAACAGTGTAATTGTAATGAGTGATGACCTCAAAAAAAATGTATACAGCATCTAATCAGGATAGGTGACACTCATGAAATAGGAAAGTAATGAATATGTTAGCAAAAGTATGATATAAAAATAGTAATAACAACCTAGTATGATCCGGACCAACAGCTTTATAAGCATAGTCAGCATTTATCTTATTGACTTGCAAGAATTGGTGCAATTTAGACTTAGCATTCTCCATAGTCCAATTTCCATGCAAACTGGCATTGACATCTAGGTCTTCTGCCTCTTCAACATTTTTTTGCTGCTGCATACGGTCAATGTATGTGAAGTTTTGACTCTGACCACCATATGCTTGGTATGCTTGACCCATACTTTGAGGTCCCATACCCTCCTGCAATGTTTTAAAAATAAATCATTTTTACAGCACACAGTAAAACACAGCATGGGTAGGCCTGCCATCACTTAAATTGCCGTCCCCGGACAAAAACATAAAAAAATCCAGACACATGGGTGAAATCGAGATGCTTTCCCGCCCGACACCTTAAAAAAAATGCTGATTCCATTAAAATTTTTAGCTTGTTAACGATTCATCTAACAATTATAATTGTCCCTTGCCACAGAGCACACTATACGTAAACCCCACCCGGATGCTCCCAGGACGCCCTCTAAACTAGGACAAATCCGGGGAAACCCGGACGGATGGCAGCCCTAAGCATGGGTGGAGTATGTTGTTTTTTTTCTGCTTTTTCTGTAGTCCAAGAGACCAATAATGGTAATGTAGGCCAATTATCAGGCACTTGTGTGAATAGACGTAAGTAACCGCCACTTTATACAAGAATTCATATTTATATGTGTAATTTAATGCAGTTTTTATACATTTACATACAATACATTTTTTTTTTAAATTGGTAGATATACATAAAGTTAAGTTTAAAAAATATCCTCTAAATAATACCTGAAAAACGGATCTATGCTGTTGAGAATCCATGTTTCCTTGATCCTGCGTCCCAACATCTTCACCTTTAACCCTGGTATCAGCGGGGACTTCTGATGCCTGCACCTGTCCACTCCTCACGAGGTAGTTCACGAAGTCTCTAGACGCGTTAGCTTGTGCCTCCTTTTTCGTTGTAGAATTGCCCACACCGGCGTAAGTAATTTCCTCAACACGAACCTCGCAGAGGAATCGCTGTCTATGCTTGGGACCTGAATAGTTTAATTTACAGTTTAAAGACTTTACTATTTTTATTACCTATAACATGAAATAGTCAACAAGTAAGTATGACTAAATAATAACACATTTCTTACCAGTGGCACGTATATCAAAAACGGGATTTAAGCCCTTTTTAGCACACCAGGAATGCAAGAACGATTTAACGTCCATAGTTGCCATCTTCAGATGTATTCAATTATATCTACCATATAATACACAACTTCGAAAGTCAAAACCAAGTGGAAAATTATCGGCAAATTGCAGAAAACGCCGCTAGCCGGTGACATTAATGAATTCTGTCACAGATAACTAAGTAATGTCCAAATATGTGTTGCCATTGCCAATCGTTAAAAGCGCTATCCCCATATATATATGCCATATATATTTTAGTTTATGGCCATCCCCATAGCTTCAAAAACCTCAAAAAATACCTCATATCAAATGAAATCAAAATCATTTATTTCAATTAAACCAATAATAGGTATTTTTGAATTGTCAGGAGTAGGAGTCAGTCGTGAAGCTAGTTGCCTGTTCCAATACGTAGATCCTATGGTGAAAAACAGACAAGAAACTCCAAGGACACTCTTTTTCCAAATGTTTTTTACAAATTTCTGGTTACAATGTAACATACCTATTATTCTAAAATATAAATAGACGCGCTAATTACTACTATACATATTTAAGTAATAGCAGTCCGGAGATGACCAGCCCCGACCAACGGCCTAATTACGACCTAATTATAAGGTGCTAGCTGTAAGCCGCGGTTTCACCCGCGTAACTCAGATGCCATGGGAATATCGGGATAAAAAGTCTAAAAAGCCTATGTGTTAATCCAGGTCTCCAGCTATCTACATACGAAGTATCATCGCAATCGGTTCCAAACATCCATACATCCACACATCCATACATCCATACATCCTCACAAACTTTCACGTTTATAATATTAGTAGGACTATATAGCTGTCGTTTTTGCTACATTTTTTATTGATGCTCCACTGGTTTTAGCGTGATGTTATATAGTATTAGATGTGTATTTCGGGATATTATATATTATATAGTATTATTACCCGACGTTTGATGTTATATAGCCTACTAGCTGCGCCCCGCGATTTCAACCGCGTAAATCCCGGTACCGTGGGAATATCGGGATAAAAAGTAGCCTATATGTTAATCCAGATCTCCAGCCATCTACATACCAAGTTTCATCGTAATTGGTTCAATAGTTTTGGCGGGAAAGAGTAACAAACATCCATACATCCATACATCCTCACAAACTTTCACGTTTATAATATTAGTAGGATAGCGATCCTCGATAAATGGACTATCCATTTATCGAGGATATATTATCTTTATTTCGCGCTGTTATCCGAAATTGCATAATTTTTTTTTTTTTTTTATATTTGACCTGCCAAAATGACTCTGCCCCGCCTGATGGAAAGCACAAGCAGAATCCAAGAGTGGTGGTCACCATCCTCACTGCGAACAGGGACAGTGCAGCATGGTGACCAGCACTATGGCGGCCTAGTGAGATGCTTTTTCACGCCCCGCTTAAAGGACCCGGGATCATAGTGGGACGGAAACACGTGCGCTGGTAGGGAGTTCCAGGTTTTAACTGCTCGGCACAGGAAGGAAGACCCGAATCGATGGGTGCGAGAGCGTATGTCTTCCACTCTGAGGGGGTGACTTCCGAGGCCAGCACGTGTTGTCCTGTAGAGGAAGGGAGAAGGGGGGACCAGTTGGAAGAGCTCTTCAGAACACTCCCCATGATAAAGACGATAGAGGACTGCCATAGAGGCGATATCTCTACGCATCTGCAGAAGCTCAAGGGACTCGGTGGCTTCGGGACTGCCAACAATGCGGATTGCTCGCCGCTGCAACCGGTCGAGAGCGTCAAACAGATACTGCGCGGCACCGTCGCAAAGGTGAGAACAGTACTCCACGCACGAGCGAACCTGGGTCTTATAAAGAAGACATAGATGCCCAGGCGAGAAGAACCGTCTCACCTTGTTTAGAATACCTAACTTCCGCGAGGCCGCCTTAGTGACGCTCTCGACGTACTCGCGCGTGTTGAGGTCGCGGCAGATATCCATGCCCAGGATATCAAGCCTGCCTTGTAATGGCAGTTGAGTGTTCTGAAAAGTCGGAAGGGGAAGGAATGGAGACTTTTTGGCAGAGAATGCGCACACCTGTGTTTTCTTGGCGTTAAACTCGACCAGATTCTCGCAGCCCCATTGAGAAATGCGGCCCAGAACATGGTCGAGCTGAGCGACAAGCTCCTGTCGTTTTTCCTCCACAACTGCCGGCTTTGCAGCTGGATGTCCAAAATATCGCCCATGAACTGTGCTGTCGTCTGCATAGCAATGTATGTTGCCAAGGGCTAACATGTCATTGATTTACAAGCATTTATTATGAGCTTATTTACCGAAAACTAACTAGAAAAACCTGGTAACACTGCGTTAATTGATTGTGTCAAACTTTTCATGTCTTTTGCTGCTACAATTGTATAAGTGTTATCAGCAAAAACTGTAAGTTGGTAATCTGGTATCATTTTGTTTACATAGTTGAGTAAATCATTAGTAAAATTAATAAGATTGGTCCTAGAATGGATCCTTGTGGAACACCCGTTTTAGGATGAATTCGGCTATCTATAAGAATTTTTATATCCACTATCATCAGTTATACAAACTTCAACATACATTTTCCTATTTTTAAGATATGCAGAAAATAATAATTTTTCCTCTCGCTCCATAATAATTTATTAATTAGTAACTCATGATCTTGTCTGGATTTGAGCTCTGCATTCGATACTGTAGTATCGAATGCAGAACTCAAATCCAGACATAGGCCCGCTACTTTTATTTTATTGTTAATATTTTCTGTTACATCTTCCATCAATTTATATATGGCGTCATTGGTGCCATCTCCTTTCTGATACCCGTCTTGTCTCAGATTGAGGACCTTATTTCTGTTTAGGTTAGACACAAGCCGAATATTTAAATTTTTTCAAATATTGTAGGTATTAGAGAAATTGGTCTATCTTTTTCAGAAAATTATTTAACATTCTTACACTCAAGAATCTATTGTCACAAACATTTAATACAAGTAAGTACGGTATTGGTATACAATTTCTTTAAAATAACAGATAATTCGATGATAACTTTCATCGGCTTTGTCTCATTTAGTCAGCTAAACTATTTTGTAATTTTTATTCAGTTTTACAGCCTCACAATCACAATATGTCTCATCTCACACGTCTCATCTGCGGTCATGTCAAAATGTATAAAGGAGTACAACAGCCGTCATCCGTATACTGTCAGACAGTATGATCGTCCTAAATGCTCTGGAGGGCAACACCATAAACTCCGGTCTCATTTATGAATGCCACCAGATGCTGGAGCGTTTAGCGTCGGCCAATGGGATCATTCTTCAATAGATCAAAGGTCATAGCGATTCACTCGGGAACGATACCGAAGATGAGCTGGCAAGGAAGGGATCTACAACATCAGCGGCAAGTCCAACTATACTGCTGCCACTTCCCTTAAACCAATTTCACTCATGGATAAGGCAACGGACTTGTGAAATGCGCAACGGTCGCTGGGCCGACGTACCTGGCTGCAGGCAGTCTAGACTGGTGCTGACGAAGGTCTTACCACGTTTTACTTGCAGACTGCTCAGTCTTACCGACTCGACATCAGCATAGTTGTCAGTGGCGGATTTACCAATAGGCTGAGTAGGCCGAAGCCTAGGGTGGCAGATTTTAGGGGCGGCGAATTTGGAAAAATAATTTTTTTGTCTTACAAAAATTAAAAAGATTCACATTTACATATATACCTAACTACCTAAATGTCAATAGGTACACAAACAATTCAACATGTAAAATGTTTCACCACCTATGTAAATGTTGCTACAATTTTCATAGTCGCGTTTAACCAAACGCGACTACGAAAATTGTGCGGGCGGGAACGAGTGACACGACCCTTCACTAGTGTGTCTGGCCAACACAGTTCGAGTGAGAAAAGATTTTCTAACTCAAAACACAATTGAAAAGTTATCTAAAAATCTCCCTTAAGATAAGAACTTTCATAATTTAATCTAATTTAATTTCATCGTCATCATGAGGCGGATTGTTACCGCAGATAATTAAATATTAATTTTTAAACGCAATAAAAATATTTTATTATGTTTAAGTCTCGAAAGCTGTTCCCCGGGAAACGCAAACAGCAACAGTCCAAACTCTCTCCCAAGACTCTCGAACTTACGAGTAAAATGCGCTAGCTGTCAGCCACTGTCTGGTCAGATAGGAGAGCCTAAAAATTGTTATGACGCGATCTCCCAAGCTTCAACATGCACACAATAGAGAATGCAATTGAATGGAACATGGGATTAAGTGTTCGTTCAGCACTTGGCCTCCACATCTGACGAAACTCAAACCTGAGAATGGCAGTCAATTCAAAGTGCCAGATTCTCGATGAGATCGAGAAGTTTTATAGCTGTACGCATCATGGATGATAGAACCAACGAGACCCAGTGATGATGATAACAGAGCCCCATTAACGCGCCATTAGAGGGAGGACATACCTGAAATTGTCAACAGCAAGATAGAGATGGCTCTCGAGCAGCTAAAAAACGGATCTCCTTAGGATGACGGAATTACTACCGAGCTCTAAAGGTATGCCAGATGCAACTCCTGAAAGAGCTTGAGAGTCTAAGTTAGGTAGCAATGAAAAAGCCGATGAACTCGCCAGAGCTGGTGCAGACAACCAACAGCATGGGTCGGAACCATTTTGCGGTGAGCTTATTCAATCATAAACGCCCAATACATATCAATGGCAATTAAGAGATGGAAGACCACGACTGGTCTAAAACACTCGAGCTATAAATGGCTATGATTACAAACTATCAAAAGAACTTCTAGAGCTCAGGAGATACAAAACCTGAGCTCCTTCTCAATCGTCACCGGACCCTGCAAACTGAACAAACATATGTTACAATCTAAATGTGGCGAGAACACAATATGCAGATTCTGTCGCGAGGTAGAAGAAACTGCAATGCATATTTTATGCTTTTGTGGCCCACTAATGCGGTACCGAAGTAGTAACTTAGGCTTGCACATTACGCATCCGTAATATGATCTAGAGGTTTCTCGAAGCCATAAGTCTGAGCAGTGAGCTATAAAGCAAAAGTGCGTTACAAAAGACCAAAAATAGTTGAGGTAGCACTAGAGACTAAACACAACAATAATAACAGGTAGTAGTTTAGTTCCGTCCTTTTTTTTTATGTTCGTGTGGAAACCCCCTTTGGGCCGTTACCCCACCGGGGTTTTCGGTGGGGCGGTGTGTCGGAATCGAACCGAAAATTAAATAGGAGGGATCAGGGAACAGCTTTTATTAAGACATCTGGACCCCCCCTAGCGCCTGCCCGCAAAAGCGCGGGCACCACCTCTGGGTAAAAACCTGAAAACCTCTCAATTAGGCGACGCGGACGCCACCTCCTCGCGGTTGGCCACTTCAGCGGGTAAAGGGGAAAACCAGTCCCGTTCACCCGCGGCCACCCTCAGGGCGACATGAGGCGCTTCACCGGCGGCGAATTAGGTCCGAATGGAGATCGTCCTCCCGGACCCATTTCGCCGCCTCCTTCTGCGAGATGACGTCCTCACAGAAAGTCGCGACCACGGTAAAATTCTTGTCGCTACCGGCCACGGAGCGTATGACGGTCGGTAGCTAGAGATCGCCTCCGATGACTGCAGTGAGGGCCCGACGCTGCGTCGCCCAGGCGGAACAGACCGCCAGCGTGTGCTGAGCCGAGTCCTCACTGCAGTCGCAGTGGTGACAGGTGGGACTCAATTCTTTTCTAGCGACTGAGTGCGGGTACTTCTCGAAGCAGCCGTGCCTGGATAAACCTGCGTCAGTCGGAAAGAAACGGTCCCGTGCTGCCGCCCTGACTACTCGATTATGACCGGCTGAAGAGTTTAGTTCCGTCCTCTAACAAGGTTTAACACCTAGGTGTTGCGGCACCGTGAACCGTACCATACTGTTCGATAGATGCATGCAAAAGACCGAGAAGTATTTTTAGCGGCTGTGTACTACGTGCTTTGGATTACGAGATAGCTTTCGACTCCATCGAGGCCTGGGCAGTTTTCGATACTCTGCACAGACAACGTGTCGACAGGCGATATATCGAGGTGCAGAAAAGCTTAAATGACACCAACACGATGACCGTACAGCTCCAAGACCAGAGGACAAATCAGATAAACTTGCAGCGTGGAGTTAGATAAGGGAATTTTATTTCCAAACTATTCACCATCACCCTTGGGAAATTGCGTGTCAATTGTTTTTTATCACAAGATGAAGTTCGTCATCTGTAGCAAAAATGGAATTAACGCGGAAAGATTTTAGGGCGATAATTTTTTATGATTTTTAAAGTTCAAGTTCAAGGCTGCACTGCTCGTCTTCAAAATACTTTTGGGAGGAAAGCACCTCATTTGAGCACCGCCGTGTTTCTCTCAATGATGAAATTCGTGAAGGTCGGCCCTCAACTGCGATCACTGAGGAAAATGTGGCTACTGTCAGGCAACTAATTGAAGAAAACGAGCGTATTCACCTATGAGGAGATTCGAGGGCATTGGTATGAGCTAAATTCAAAAAATCTTACATCAACATTTAAAAGTTAGAAAACTTTGTTGCCGCTGGATTTATCATGAACTCACCTCAGAACAAAAACGGACTCGTGTTGATTGGTATAAAAAAATGTTGTTAAAGTACTGACGTGGCCTGGCATGGTCGTTGGGCAAACGGGTCCTAGAGTTGAGACCGTGAACTGGTAAAAGGAAGGTAGGACGCCCCCCAGCCAGATGGACTGACGAACTGAGAAAGGTAGCTGGGATTGATTGTATGCGAAAGACGGAGAACCGGGTGCTTTGGCGCACGTTAGGAGAGCAGTGGACTGCTATAGGCTGATCGATTGAACGTTTATTGAATGTACATGTGTAAGTAGTGTGCACACCTTACCTCATCTTAACAGTAGTACATGATTCGAGGTTTTTTATTAGTTCAGAAATAAAGGTACCATAAAAAAAACAATAAATATTAGCTAAATCTTTAGGTTGTAAAAAAATCTAGAAACTGAGACATCGATCTCCTAGTTCACAATCATACTAATTATGGAAAAAATGGTTTGTGTACTAATTACATCAGTAGTTAGTGCGCAAATCATTGACCAAAAAAAAAAGTTGTAATCGAAGAGAAGGTAGGGGCGGCAAAATTTAACTAGCCTACAGGCAGCAAATGTGTAAATCCGCCACTACTAGTTGTAGAAACTATTACGGGACATTTGGCAATGAATCGGCTTCTGTTCACCATTAATGCGATAGACTGCCCTCTATGCAGAGGATGTCTCAACGCAGAGGAAACAGAAACTAATGGTTACAATCGAAATATCTCGAGACTTATTCATAATAGAATCATTATATTAGTATGTTTCATAATCACACGCCACTATTGTGGCGGCGACTTTTTGGATAGCGACCTGCTCACGTCCTCGACGGTTCGGTGTACGGTGGTTCGGTGGCAACTGATTTAATAAAAAAATCTTTTTAACAAAAAATTTAACTGACGAAAAGAACTAAAAAGCAAAAAATAAATAAAACTTAAGTCTTAAGTATTGAGCTTATTTACATAAACTATCAAATTTTATATAAACTTATTTTGAGTCGGCGCCAAACAACAAACTGATTAATTTTCAAAATTTTATATGTACCTACGTAAGTAATTAATCATTTTATTATTTGGCGCCTACTCAAAATAAGTTTATATAAAATTTGATAGTTTATGTAAATAAGCTCAATACTTAAGACTTAAGGTTTATTTATTTTTTGCTTTTTAGTTCTTTTCGTCGGTTTAATTTTTGTTAAAAAGATTTTTATTTTGTTTTTTTTTCATCATCAGCTCAGCTACATGATGTGATGATTTCTAAACGCAAATACCTGATAAAGTTATGAAAAGTAAACAAAAACACTATTCGTTCCTATAATTTTCGAGGGTTCCTCTCAATTTTATCAGGATCCCATCATCAGATCCTGACTTCCTTGACATGGGACCACCCTTGAGTTATACCCTATCTAACAGAAAATCAAAATCGGTTCATAAATAACGGAGTAAGGGCTGAAAGGACATAAAAAAAAAACAAAATATTATACGGTCGAATTGAGAACCTCCTTTTTTTCGTCGGTTAAAAAGAGAAACACGAGTGACTTTATAACTTAAGAAATTTTCCAATACATGTAAGTAGCTCTTTTTAGTATTAGTCGTCATTACATATTGTAAAACTGAAAACTCTGAATTTGTTTGAACGCTTATTTTCAGGGTTTATTATTTTATTTTTGGATTTCTAAAATTATTTTTTGTGTTGCAAAGCTTTTCGATTATTGAGGAGCTATGCAATATCATATAACATCCTGTAACAGTACAGATGCTGGGAAATAGTATTTCATATTCAGACTGATTTGTATTAGTTACACAGCTTTCAAGTTCTACCATACATTACAAAAGGTCTGCTAAATAAGTGAAAATAAAACAAACTTTTATAAAAATTAGGGTAAGAAATTAAAATATAAATAAAATATTGTGGGCTCGATTAATTTGCTTACATTGGGCATTCGACGAAAGAGTAGAGTTAAATTACATTTTCAGAAGTTATAAACATGTTCAACTCTAGAGTAATTTTCAAACTGTGAAATATACAAAAAATAAACAAACATTTTCGTTTCAACCCCTTATAATAAGGAGAGAAAGTGGGTAACAGTGGATCACTTTTTTTCTAACTCATGTAGCTACGAGGTTTATCTCTAAATCACAATTGTATTTAATAAAAGTATAGGAAGAGTAATAAATTAATCCATAAAGAAAATGGCATTTGTTGTTAAATGTTTTTATGTTAAATAATACATAAAGGTATCTATAGCCTTTGAAAAAAAGATAAACTGTAGGTAATCCAGGATTGGGTTACTTTGGATCTAAGCATGGGTGACAGTGGATCAGTTGAATTGTTGGTTACTCGTACCATAAAAGAGTATTTAATCGAATGTTGTAAACAGTCTTACAAAAGTCTGTAAAGATTACAATTATTATAACTCTATAATTTGTCTCTCTGAGAACCACATATTATATAGTCGTAAACTTTTATTTAGTACATTATGATTTACAATTTACACAATAATGATATAAAAATAACGAAGACACCCACAATTAACAACAAAAATACATCTTCATTAATACCTACCTATAAAATACTTTACTTTTCATTATAAGAAGCACCAAGCATTAAACAGGAAACAAATGTTCAGAAATAGTACTCATTTAAATCCAATACAAAATGATAAATAAACACGTAAAAAAATTACTTTCGTTCTTATCTGTTAAAGGAGAAAGTTGCAGTACGTTCTGGCGCTCTAGTACGGTAGAAACAGATTGAGGTGTTTAAAAGCACGCGAGGCGTTTGTTTACGCGCGTGCACATAATATATTCGAAGCTATAACTATAGCTACAAATGATCCACTGTACCCAGTGATCCACTGTTACCCACTCTCCCCTATGTGTCCATCCAAAACACGAATTGTGCCATCTAACTGCGGTCTTCATGCGACGGTACTTCCCAGCCAGGCTGCGTTTAAGCAGAAAACTGTTGTACCTTACTTCTTAATACTTATAAACTTCATAATAATAGAGAAAATGGATAAGAACAACATAAATTAAATATTATAATTATTGTTTCTTTCTATAGATTTTATTCATCAATAAAATCAAATTTGTATGATTTATCATCATTACCTATTATCATTATTGTACAATTTATTAAAAATCAGTGTTATTTGTTCAATACTTGCTTTTTTTAATGGGACCTATCACAAAAATATTTCCACTGCTGTGACCCAGCCTTGTACAAACAGTGACCATGATGACACTGAGAATTACATTTGGTGAGTCCCAGGGAAAATTAAGTCTTGGAACCTACAACAAATGTAACATGAAGTTAATTGACTGGCCTGTTGGTCTAGTGGTTAGTGACCCTGACTGCTGAGCCAGAGGTCGTGGGTTCGATTCCCAGCTGAGTCTGGGTGTTCTTTGTGTCCGTTGTTTGTATGTTTGTAAAGTCCCCCACGACATAATTCCTAATGCGGGGAGTTGTCTTTTTAAAAAATCAAAAAAAAAAGCAAACAATTAGAGTTAGGAATAATACTTGTAGGTTTCAGTAGTAAATATTAGACATGTGTAGTTCCGGAGCGTAATAGTTCCTGGAACTATGTCCGCAGTCGGAACTATGTCAGTTCTTTCCGACTTGCTCAACCTAATAGTTCCAGTTCCACAGTTCTTCGGAACGATCACGAGGATTGAAGGAGCGGCCGGAGCGATATTGAATGGTGGAACGAATAACGAACTGTCCCTGTGACGTATGCCGCGAGCGTTGCGCTCCGGGCCGTCAGTGTTACTTCTGTTCCGTGCAAGGGTGTATTTAGAAAAGCAGGATTTACTTTTATGGACAGAAGGCAACGATTGAAGGCATCAAAGGTGCCTGAGCAATTTTTTATGTTAGCAATTATAAATAAAATACGTATATCTAATATATTATGAATTATGATGTACAAATTTAAATATTACTTAACTATGTATATATACTATCAATTGATTTTTAAAGACCAAGCCAATACATTAATTTAAAATATTTTAAGTCTAAAGAAACAATATCATTGTTTACAACCATGTATGTCCGAGGAACTGTCTGAACCGAAATAAAACTGTTAACTACAATGTCCGGATAAAACTAAGGAACTAGATAGTTCCTCGGACATGTTTCCTGGAACTAGTTCCTACAAGGAAAGGAACCGTTCCAGGTTGAATCCCATGTCGGACATGGTTTGCGCATGTCTAGTAAATATGCCTTAGAATAATAATAATAATAACTTGAGACACCTCACACACATAGCTTGTAAAATGGGAACCATACTGCTCATAAGCATACTCATATATTACTAAATACATACATAATATAGATAAATTACACCCAGACAGAACTAATGATTGTACTCATCACATAATTATTTGTCCTGGGTGGGAATCGAAGCCTCTGCTTCTGGCTCAACAGTCAGGATCACTTACGACGAGACCAACATGCCCATCAATTCCTTTTTAGAGCGACACGTAATGTCCTTTACATGTGTTTAGACAACTTACATTAAATTTAAGGTGTACTTGGCAACTTAGTCTATTATTTTTATACATTCTTATTATGTCTCTGTCATATGATGTCTCTATGTAATATAATAAATAACTATAAACTTCAGATCAAGAAACAAGCCATATTTTGACAGAAAACCAAATGAACATAGACATCAATCAAATTGTATCTAATATCTTGTGAATATTTAATAGATGTATTCAACCTCGTCAATGTGGACAAAGTATACAAATACGGCAGTAGCAAGTTTAACTTTCCGTTACAATATTTTGGCCCTGTTGCTGCATACTCTCTACCTTTAGATAGATAGGTGTTCTTCCACTTCTCAGCTTTGCTCGCTTATGTACTTTAAGCTCATGTTTCATCATTTGTTTCCTATATCCAAAAACTTTTCCACATATTTTACAGAAATGGTCTTTGACACCAACATGGTCTACCTTATAATGTAGTTCAATCTCACGTTTAGTATGAAACCCTCGGCCGCAGGAATCACACTTAAAATCAGGTTCATCTTTATGTGTTAACATATGTTTGTTTAAATTGCTTTTGTTTATAAACCTGGATGGGCATTCTGTGCATTGATATGGTCGCTCTCCCGTGTGTGAACGCATATGCATTTTTAATGACTCACTGAATCTTCCCTTATATGGACATAGAGAACATTTAAATGGTAATTTGTAGAAATGTGTAAGTCGATGACGTGCAAAATGACCTTGCATTACAAATTCCTTACCACAAACATCACAGACATAAGATGGAGGTTTTGTGTGCAAGGCTAAGTGCTTTTTGTAATACAATGGTGCATAGGTTTTGTGACAATATGGGCACACATGCCTCATATTTTCATGTTCATCAGTTAATTTGTGCTCATCAAGTTCTTTAAAAGAGTCAAATTTGATGTTGCACCGCTTACAATGGTATTCTTCCTGCTTCTTCATTTTGAACTCTTGAAGTTCGTGGGGAATATCTTCTTCTAAACACTCCATTGTATCATCATTTTGTTCAATTATTTCGTCAGTCTTTGGATATTTAAGAATTTCGTCCGATTGTTGTGCAGTTTTTCTAAATAGTATTGCACCTTGTAACAGTGAATTGCACGACTGACATATTAATTTTGGATGGGGATCATCAATTCTTACATCTATTCCACCAAACTTATTTAATTCTTTTGAAATGTCTTCAGTTCCGTCTTTTCCATAAATAGGGATGCTGCCTTCTTTAAGGCACACTCTACAAACATTCTCCACATTTTCTTTCTTTACAACTTTCATTATTTGCGAGTTATCGTCCTGTGGAGGCCTCCGTCTGGCATACTGAGCACCAGTATTTGTTCTGCGAGCACACATTCTTTTGCAGTGTAGCATTTTTAGCAGTAACAGAGGTCCAACCATTTTTGTAAACGCATCAATTACGGATATAAATGGAAATTTTTGTAACGTATAAATTACTGAAATCGTATTTATCGACTATAATTAAAGGATTTTGTGTTTGTCAAATATATCTAGATAAGTAATAATTAGGCTATTTTTAATAAATTCGTCTAGAGATGCACAAGTCGTAAAATCATTTAACTACAGATTAAACATGTGTAGTTCCGGGGCGTAATAGTTCCTGGAACTATGTCCGCAGTCGGAACTATGTCAGTTCTTTCCGACTTGCTCAACCTAATGGTGGGTTTACACGCTGGCGTTCAAACCGACATTCAACGAGCACATTCAACGACGCAAGCATGTGAACAGGCTGTTTGTGCATGCCTGCGTGAATGTGATCGCGCTTGGCGCCGATCGGAATGACTAACGGCTGCGTTCACACGCTCGCGTTCAAACCGACATTCAACGACGCAAGCATGTGAACAGGCTGTTTGTGCATGCTTGCGTGAATGTGCACGCGCTTGGCGCCGATCGGGACGACTGTCGGTTTTTTGACCCACTTCAAAGGGTGAATGTGCTTGTGTGCCTGTTTACACACACACACACACACGCTCTCGGCCGCGTTAGTATAGTTTTCATCTTCGTTACATACAGACGACGTAACGATCGAAATTAATTTAAATTATGGTACGTTTACACGCACGCCAGGCTGCACGGCAAGCAGCATGGCACGCAGCTCGGCGCGCAGCCTGCCACGCAGCGTGCCACGCAAGCTTTTCACACCAGGGCTGCCGTCAAAAATTAATTTCGATCGTTACGTCGTCTGTATGCCACGAAGATGAAAACTATACTAACGCGGCCGAGAGCGTGTGTGTGTGTGTGTAAACAGGCACACAAGCACATTCACCCTTTGAAGTGTGTCAAAAAACCGACAGTCGTCCCGATCTGCGCCAAGCGCGTGCACATTCACGCAAGCATGCACAAACAGCCTGTTCACATGCTTGCGGCGTTGAATGTCGGTTTGAACGCGAGCGTGTGAACGCAGGCGTTAGTCGTCCCGATCGGCGCCAAGCGCGATCACATTCACGCAGGCATGCACAAACAGCCTGTTCACACGCTTGCGTCGTTGAATGTGCTCTTTGAATGTCGGTTTGAACGCCAGCGTGTAAACCCTCCATTAGTGTTCTGTGGACATGGTAGTCAGTGCAATCATGGGAGACGATGTAGACGTAGATCTCGTGGGAGCTACTGCTCTGGGCTTGATCTATTTTTATTGAAAAAAAAAACAGCCCGACATAATTATGCATGCGAAATTTAACTAAAACTATTAGGTTTTACAATTAAAAAATCATTTATGGTGTAAAAACACTTTTCAAGTAGCCAAAACTTTAAATTTGATTTTTTTATTTGACATGCGTTATAACTATTTTTACATCGAAGAGTGCTTTTACATAATTCGTTTCTTACTTTAGTGGGATCTCTTTGAATGAATTTACTATCCTCGCTAACTTTTGAATATAATTTTTTATTATTTCTAATAAACATGAACATAATTAACCATGATAAGCATTGGGGGCGGCTTCTTCATTAAATGTGTTTCGTAACTGTTTTAAGGCATACATAAATCTATTTTATTTACTGCACATCATTGATATGCGATTAGTTACAATTCTCTAATCGTCAATCAATCAATACTAACTTTAATCCTAAGAATTGGCACGATTTTGTTTCATATTTTTTTGGGCCCTGATAAACAATATTTATTTTTACTAAAAGAATAGTTCAGAAACATCTTTCTGAAGTCTTCTTTTGCTTTCGATTCATGCATGATAAAGGTTCAGACCACTCCGATATATTTGGTGTCGTCAAAAATTAATTTCGATCGTTACGTCGTCTGTATGCCACGAAGATGAAAACTATACTAACGCGGCCGAGAGCGTGTGTGTGTGTGTGTAAACAGGCACACAAGCACTTTCACCCTTTGAAGTGTGTCAAAAAACCGACAGTCGTCCCGATCGGCGCCAAGCGCGTGCACATTCACGCAAGCATGCACAAACAGCCTGTTCACATGCTTGCGGCGTTGAATGTCGGTTTGAACGCGAGCGTGTGAACGCAGGCGTTAGTCGTCCCGATCGGCGCCAAGCGCGATCACATTCACGCAGGCATGCACAAACAGCCTGTTCACACGCTTGCGTCGTTGAATGTGCTCGTTGAATGTCGGTTTGAACGCCAGCGTGTAAACCCACCATTAGTGTTCTGTGGACATGGTAGTCAGTGCAATCATGGGAGACGATGTAGACGTAGATCTCGTGGGAGCTACTGCTTTGGGCTTGATCTATTTTTATAAAAAAAAAAACAGCCCGACATAATTATGCATGCGAAATTTTACTTAAAACTATTAGGTTTTACAATTAAAAACTCATTTATGGTGTAAAAACACTTTTCAAGTAGCCAAAACTTTAAATTTGACTTTTTTATTTGACATGCGTTATAACTATTTTTACACCGAAGAGTGCTTTTACATAATTCGTTTCTTACTTTAGTGGGATCTCTTTGAATGAATTTACTATCCTCGCTAACTTTTGAATATAATTTTTTATTATTTCTAATAAACATGAACATAATTAACCATGATAAGCATTGGGGGCGGCTTCTTCATTAAATGTGTTTCGTAACTGTTTTAAGGCATACATAAATCTATTTTATTTACTGCACATCATTGATATGCGATTAGGTACAATTCTCTAATCGTCAATCAATCAATACTTTAATCTAAAATAACTTTAATCCTAAGAATTGGCACTATTTTGTTTCATATTTTTTTGGGCCCTGATAAACAATATTTATTTTTACTAAAAGAATAGTTCAGAAACATCTTTCTGAAGTCTTCTTTTGCTTTCGATTCATGCATGAGAAAGGTTCAGACCACTCCGATATATTTGGTGTCGTCAAAAATTAATTTCGATCGTTACGTCGTCTGTATGCCACGAAGATGAAAACTATACTAACGCGGCCGAGAGCGTGTGTGTGTGTGTGTAAACAGGCACACAAGCACATTCACCCTTTGAAGTGTGTCAAAAAACCGACAGTCGTCCCGATCGGCGCCAAGCGCGTGCACATTCACGCAAGCATGCACAAACAGCCTGTTCACATGCTTGCGTCGTTGAATGTCGGTTTGAACGCAAGCGTGTGAACGCAGCCGTTAGTCGTCCCGATCGGCGGCAAGCGCGATCACATTCACGCAGGCATGCACAAACAGCCTGTTCACATGCTTGCGTCGTTGAATGTGCTCGTTGAATGTCGGTTTGAACGCCAGCGTGTAAACCCACCATTAGTCGTCCCGATCGGCGGCAAGCGCGATCACATTCACGCAGGCATGCACAAACAGCCTGTTCACACGCTTGCGTCGTTGAATGTGCTCGTTGAATGTCGGTTTGAACGCCAGCGTGTAAACCCACCATAATAGTTGAAATAGTTCCAGTTCCACAGTTCTTCGGAACGATCACGCGGATTGAAGGAGTGGCCGGAGCGATATTGAATGGTGGAACGAATGACGAACTGTCCGTGTGACGTATGCCGCTATGCGCTCCGGGCCGTCAGTGTTACTTCTGTTCTGTGCAAGGGTATATTTTGAAAAGCAGGATTTACTTTTATGGACAGAAGGCAACGATTGAAGGCATCAAAGGTGCCTGAGCAACTTTTTATGTTAGCAATTATAAATAAAATACGTATATATAATATATTATGAATTATGATGTACAAATTTAAATATTACTTAATTATGTATATATGCTATCAATTGATTTTTAAAGACAAGCCACATATTAATTTAAAATATTTTAAGTCTAAATAAACAATATCATTGTTTACAACCATGTATGTCCGAGGAACTGTCTGAACCGAAATAAAACTGTTAACTACAATGTCCGGATAAAACTAAGGAACTAGATAGTTCCTCGGACATGTTTCCTGGAACTAGTTCCGACAAGGAAAGGAACCGTTCCAGGTTCAATCCCATGTCGGACATGGTTTGCGCATGTCTACTACAGATGCAGAATTGCACTATTGCAGACATTCAAGGTGTCGTTTTGAAATTGAATCACAAGTCTGGAAGACTTTTCTATATCCGCAGTAATACAGTTACATTATCATATCACGTATCACTCATATCAGTACTGGAATAAGTCTAGTCATGTTGTCATTACTTGATCAATGTTGTTGCAAAAGTTGTACGGGTGCAAAGAGTATACAAACACAACGTTAGATACACGGTTCCTAAATTAGTAACCGTGCGCAACTATTATATTATGTATTCTGTGCCGTGCGTTGGGTACTGCGACTTGCGACTGGAGTGACGTCGGAGTGACAGTTGCCTTGTCCGCTGTCAATAATTCAATATTGACAAGGTATCAAGGTATTGAGGTTAAAATAAACATACATATTTTATATTCTTTTTGCACACTGAAAAATAATTGAATTGATTATATTATCAAGTTATAATATATAAGGATGAACGCTATTCGGGTAAGTTCATAGTCATTTGATTATTCAATAATATTATGATTACGGTTATTAAAGAAACCTTTACATAAATCGTTCCGTTTTTAGAGTATTTGGCGAGCAGCGCAAATAGTCCGGAGACCTACCGCCTACAACTGCACAATGAGATCTTTAACGACAGCTCCAGTGACTATTCAGAAACCTACTGAACAGGTCCCAAGTCCGATAGAACTAGACAACTTATATAAAAGAGTGGAGTTAGAGATGAGGGGGATTGATCCCGCGGTACTTCTAAGTTATTCCTGGTTCTGCGTGGCAGCAGCATCTCATTTAGGAATTGAGGTCACAAAGAAGTAAGAGTTGAACCTTTAATTTTATTATAACACAGAAAGTTGCAAGTATTGTGTACAGAGTGATGTTAAATAATTAAGAATTAGGCTATCAAATGCTTATAGAAGTTCAACTGGTAATATGGTGGTAGACTGTCATGTCATATCTTTATTAAATGTCTAAATGATATGTTCCGTAGAAGTTTGTATGAAATAACAATTTTGATGTCATATAATTAGCTATCGACAAATCATTTTCTCTTAATGTTTGGATTTACATATAAATATGACTATAATAACATTTTTTTAAATGCTTGTCTAAAAATTAATATCATGAAATAATTCATTTTAGAGTTATTCTAGAGATTACTATGTTCAACCAAACACTCCACCTCTTCAGCTTTATTATATTATATAGAATGTTATCATCAATATGCTATCATTACAGAGTAATAGATACTGCAGCAACTGGTACTTTATCTGAATATTGTCTTGTTTTTATTGTTAGTAATAAGTGTAATAACTCTAATCTGTTAGTGTTTACTAACATGATATATATTATTATACTTTGTCCATTTATTTATTTTCTTTATAACCCTTGAGAATGTAACTGTGCCAGAGTTTATAATATTTAATAAAAAATCCAGAGTTATAAAATCTCATGACACAATTATTTGTCCCGGATGGGAATTAAACCACAACCTTTGGCACAATCAGGATCACTATCCACTAGACCAACAGGCCTGTCATATTACAAATGGATAACATAATTTATTAAAGGATGAAGTTCAGTAGTTTTAGTATTTTTTTTTTAATAAAATCATTTTAAAACCTCTTCCTAAATAAAATCAAATGCGACCTTTTGGTCTATCACTGATTGACTACTCATCAAACTGCCTAAAAGAATGGACAGAATATAATAATATTGCATATACAGAAGCAAGAAAATTTATAAATAAATATAAGCATTTTAAAATGTCATCTAACTCTATGGTCAACCATATGAAAGGGATTTAAGATCTCAATTTTCAGTCTTGTTCATGTTATCAATACTTACCATAACTTCTTTTTCTAGTTGGGCATTAAGAAAAGCAGAAAAGGAAAGGCATACCTTACTACGAGCTGTCCACATTTATAAGAAGCACAGAGTACAATATGAAATACGCACATACTTTAGATTTGTACACTTGCAAAGACTGACAGGATCCACTTGTGATACGTACCTTGAATATATTGAAAGGAATCTACCGGAAGGTTGTGCTCTAAAAGTCACAAAAATCGAATGTCAAAAGCTGCCAGAACATATTACACCACCTAATAATGAATGAAATTGTTTATTACATTGTAGAAATAGAATAAAATAGTGAAATTATTGTGTAGATTTTTATCCTTTATTATGTTCAGTATTTAAAATAAAGCTTTATTCATAAATTTCGAACATTAAACCGTTAATTTAATGGACATACAAGAGTAGAATAGGCACTAGGTATAAATGTAATTATGTGATGTACAATGACAATTACAGATTTATCCAAAACTTTACTAGTAAGAAATAGAAAGACTTTTTTCATTTTGGTTTATACATATTACACTACAAATAAACCTCTCATTTGCCTTATGGTTTGGTTAAAGAGCTAAATCAACACTGGTTAAATATATGCTTTTTTTCTAGCAATGTTTTAAAGTCAATCATGAATATTGTGCCTTTAGTTAAGAATAGCAGTTCCCGCGCGGCTTCGCTCACATGTACATATTTATATATTTTATACCCTTTTTTTTTTTTTTGTGCGTGTGGAAACCCATCGGGCCGTCACCCCACCAGGGTTTTCGGTGGGGCGGTGTGTCGGAATCGAACCCACTAAAACCACACGTACTGCGCCTTAAGTAGGAGGGATCCGGGAACAGCTTTTATTAAGACATCCGGATATATTTTGTACCCTACCCTAACCCTAATTCTTTTTCCAAAATCAAAGTAGCCTAATTTACTCCTTATAACATCAGCCCAAACAAACATGACAAAATTGTAAAAAATGTTGTTTTGGTATATGTACCGTGTATACATCCAAATGCACTTAGTAAAAAGCGGTTATTTTAATATTACAAACAGACACTTCAATTTTACATGGAATAAATATTTAGATAGAACCATTTGAGCATCATTTTGTTTGAGTTCTTTCAAGTTACATTTTTAATCACAAAAATCATAAATAATAATTATAATCTTAACACATTCCATAGAACATAAATTATACACTCCTCAGCCTTTGAAAACTCAACATGGACACACTTCTCTACTTGTCTCTACTCTTTGTAATAGTTGTAGTGTCTTAGGAATTTGAGTAAAGGCAAAAGTATGATCCATACTCCATGCAAAGTAAGAAAAACATTATTATTGAAACCTGAAACAGCTAAATTAATAAAAGAGATAAAACTTTCTTAAAATGTGTCACACACATTTTATAATGAAGTACATTTATTTTACAGAATTACAATATACATCTAAACAGTAGGCCTAACTATCACTAAAAGGTTATTAACAATAATTAAGTACATACTTAATAAAAATACATGCAAGTTAATTTAATTAAATGTGTAGACTAGTAGGAATACTTCAAAACTAATGGAAGTATATATATATCTAATGAAGGTAAAGTTATAAACACTCAGTCCACACATTTGGCATCAATATCTCTTTGGCAATGATGTGCTTTTAAACTTATTCTATTCATATTGTTGATGTTTACACACAGTAAAGATGAAGAGGATTGCAAAAGCAAGTTCCAAAGCATGAAACATGAGCATCACAGCACACCAAATGTATTCCAGCCGGAGGATGTATGTCTGGTATATTAGAAAGTAGCATACTCCAACTGCTGAAGGTATTGTAAGTATCACAGAAAAGAAGACTGGTACCTCTGAAAAAAAAAAACAAAGCACTCCATTTAAAAATAAAATACTGTTAGTGAAAAGCTGCATACTCATATATAACTTGATAAGGTAACATCTTGTTTTCTTTGCTTACAATTTTCACCTTAGTTACAGTGACATTATGACCCTTAATGCAATAAATATGTTTAAATTTTTAAATGCTACAATAATTTATTATTACTAACTACTACTTATTTAATGCTTAAGCAATCCAGAAATTAACGGTCAGGAAGAAAAGAGTCAGGCTTGGCTCTCATGATAAGGATGGACCATAAATACTGGTGATATACCACAAATATGCTTATCAAGTTTGTGTCCTTTTTTCTATCTTTAGACAGTTTGGTAGTCATGTGTGCCCCGAGGCATATGAAGATAGATGAAGCCATTCTATAGTATTTTAAAAAACTAAATTAAACTAATTATTTACCAGTTGTTTCACAATTACCGAATTATTAAATCGATTAATATATTTTATGTTTTGTAAGACAGTTAAAAATGTGTGTGTTCGTGCGTTTACCAGAACACTTTACTTACTTTTACTAGATAGATTTCCTCTTCGTCCTAAGAAAATACGAATAACTTCGACAAGACAAAGTGCACTAAATATACCGAATTCGGTGAGCAAAGCATTTTCTGGGTAAGAAACATTTATCGCCTTTAAAATCCCCATGGCAACTTCACACACGAAAAACATTCCTAAATAAAAACTATTTAGATAGAGCAGTATTTCATACGCTAAACTGGAGTTAACATTAGTTACTTTGGACATTGCAGCCTTTGTAAATACAAATCAATGTTTTTGTTTACAATTCCGATGACGTTTTTGAATCGATCGACCGACCGGAAGTAACAGGACCGGGTGGGCTGGGGTGACAGGAAACGGAATGAGGTAAGTGATGCTCATCAATAAATTGATGTAGAGATATTCAAATAACATCGATATACGTATCGAATTTACTTGATGTTTGCCATACGATATATTACTTATATTAGTATAGCTATGTTACTTTGGTTTCTGATTCTACATTCACCCACGAAATCAAGGAAAGCAAGCATTCTGCGTTTGACTGGAAAAGGGTAATAGTAAACTTTTGTGAAAAGTATTCGATATTGAAAAATATCGATGTTTTCAAGCTATATATCGTTAAACATAGATGCTGGGATCCAATGTTTTACATCGAATATAAATGTCGATATATTTTTTAAGAGGATACCCCAAAATTTATGTTACCAAACCAAATAAGTATGTTGACAAAACGGCAGAAACGTTTTTATAATACCTACCACTAGTCAGCGGCGGAATTACACATTTGCTGCCACTAGGCTATTAAAATTTTGCCGCCCCTACCGGTCGGTCATCTAATTCGATACCCCAGGGCAAAACATAAAAAATAATGTAGGCCCCAAATTTGCCGCCCCTAAAATCTGCCACCCTAGGCTCAAGCCAACTCAGCCTGCTGGTAAATCCGTCACTGCCACTAGTATTAATATCGTTATAAAATATTTGCATGTTTTAGACCGCCGCATGTTCAAATAATACTTCTGTAGAACTTTTCGCATAAAAGATTAGAACAGATAATAAATACTTACTCTAATTTAAAAACAAGAAAAAGTATTTTTGATCCATCGTGTAAATAAACGAAAAATATAAAGATCTTTTCTATTAACTACAAGTTTTCTATAAGGACTACATTAAAGTATTAAGTTAATAAGGAAATGCATTTTTTGTAATCTAATCTTACAGGAAATAGCAACGCACTTCCGCTGGCGGGAAGAAAAAACTTTGAACGCTCTAGTTTTTAACGGTCGTAACGATACGTAAGAAGTAAGAAGCAGCCTTTTTAGAGATTCTCGTATATTTCTTATTACCTTTTCGATGTAGTAGGTGCATATCTGATGCAGCGACACATGAGCCGAGTAATAGTGTTTTGTGCGCATGAGTTCATCGTTGCGTCATACCTGCACTTCACTATCAAATGCGTAAGCGTTGCACTGCATACAAACGAAAACGGAAAGTTGCTCGGTAGGAAAACCGTTAGGGAAATTAATACACGGGTCGATTTGTGGTTGTACCATAAGTCTAAGCGCCCATTTCGTCTGATGAGTTAGTGCTATGATGAATTAGGTAGGTACTGTTTTATAATATTATTTCGTCATGATAATATCAGGAAGAAATTAACCTCCTCCGGAGGTCTCGCAAATGAAAATAGATATCAATAGAGTTTTGGGCGATCCACCGCCAGGCCGGCCACTCGCTTCTATTCTAACATAACTTACCAGCTTCCGCTACTGCTATTAACCCTTTTATACAAGCCCGCCGGTTTCGGGTACTTCTCATCTGTCCTTTCTTCAGTAAATCACCAATTTGGTCATAGTAGGCTTTGCGTCGTTGCCCGCTACTGGTATTTCTACTCACGTTTGCTTTATAAATTTGTTTTGTCGTTCGTTCCGCACTCATTCTTTCTACATACCCAAACTACCTCTGTCTGCCTTTTTAAATTTTCGTCACTATTACATCTTCCTTCAGTCCAAATTGCTCTCCACTTTCTGTCAACCAATCTCATCTCAACAGCATTTATTGTACTTTCAAATTTTTTCTGCCATACTCGACTCTTGCTACCATACATTTAGGTACCAGCACGCCATTATGAACTGCCAGGCGCGATTTCCTTAGCACCGACCGCCTTCATTTACTCTCCTATGCATCTTCCATCCCTGGACACAGACTACATTTTAATCATAGCATTATCGCCTGTCCTTTCTTCATTCTTCCCAAAAACTATAAGTTTCTATATATTCGCCATTCTATGCAAGTCCTCCGCTGACGAAGCAAGTAGGGCTTGATCAGCATATAACAGGACTTTACATGCAACCCTCCCATATTCAATAATAATACATTTTCTTTGAACTGAGTCATGTAACTATCCATGAAAAGTTTAAGCTTAGCTACAGCTATCCTTGTCTGACTAATACTACTACCTTTTGAGAAATCAAACTAGTCTGTGTAGGCACCGTTAACTCGAACACAGGCATGGAGTCCTTACATAAAGACTTCAGATCCGTTATCAGACGATTGTCCACCCCATACGCAGATAACACCTTCCATAACACATTCATTTTCACCTTATCATTCCCTTCCCCATGCCCTTTCTAGATCTACGGAAAACAAAATACCTTCTGGTTTCTGGCTAGACATTTTTCACAAGGACTTGATTCGTACATACCACTCCTTTTAGAAATCCTGTCTGCACAATCCAAATTTTCTTGACATACAGTTTCCCAACCACAAATAGAAGGCTGATTACTGTGACGTAAATTCACTGAGAGCTCGATAAAAATTGTCTGTGTGTCCTCGCTATAAGGTTTAGAGTTTGAATACCGGCCGTCAGTATCGTCAGTCTTTAAAGAGGTTGGCTCGTCAAGCAAGATCGGCTTCCGACGGCGTGGCCTACATACCACCCTCACATACCTAAGAAACCTAAAATCTGATTATTATTTATTTTACCTACGTGTATAAGCACTTCATACATAAATAATGTTTTAAGTGTTAGGTTTCTCCTGACACCGAATTCGTTATACCCGACTATTCCTAAAATAAACAAATTTGGGTACATTAATGAGAAAAATGACGCAAAATAAATAAAGAACTATAATAAGTGGTTTTGTAGTCTCTCCAACATGAGCCTATCTTTTGTTTCATGTGGAGACCATAAGATTGCATTACATTAAAGTTGGCTTCTGACCAAAGAGTTATATAATGCTTTGATGCTAGTAACCAGCCATCCGAAGGAGAAAGCCTAGGTTCCTATATGCTTTTTTATATAATTTATGTATATGATACCGAAAATGTTCGACTTTGTCTTATTAAAACTTCGAATTCAATATTTAAGGTCCTATTGTTTTATAGGTCCTTTTGTAGCTGGTTTTTATTTACACACTAAGAAGAAAATACTTAAAAAAGGGATCTAGTAGATTATGTAAAATTTGGTAATCCGATCGTTTTTCTCTTTTATTGTATAATATCAATAATCATCAATCAATAATTTCAATTTTTTATTTTCTTTCCTTCTTTTGTGAAAATTTCAGTAGTATTTACTTAGTACCTATAGCATATTCTCGATGCAGGAAGATCAGAAAATTGTACTTAAAGCTCGACCGGCTAAGCAGGTTCTACCATAAACTTTACATACTAAGTTTATGGGTTCTACGTAGATCCAATAGGGTGACCAACTTCTTTGAAGAAATATTTGTGTTTATGTCTAATTTTTTCCATGTTATTAGAATCTTTAAAAAGGTTGTAGTAATAATAAATAATAAAAAAACAGTCAGTCGTAAGACTGCACGTCAGAAGTGAAAACATAACTTCACAATGTATTTGCATATATAAAAATAAAAAGTAGGAGTGGAGGAACGGGTGTTATGTCCCTCCAACACAGAGGGAGGATCCTCCGACCAGGCAAGGTGATTATGCCTGGCGGGCCGCGGCCCAACGGTTGATGTTGGGAAGTTGTATATATACTAATCGGCGCGAGAACTCTCATAGCGCGATGCAGGATTAGTAGGTTATAGATGATGTTTGGAGTATGTTTCTTTTTGGTGTTGTGGAAGTCGCCACATAGGTAATAACATATCTAAATGTATACATAGGGTACACTGGAAGTTCTGCGCTCCTGGCCGCTCATAAATGTTTGAATTTCGTATCTTATATTTTTTTAAATATAAGAAAATCGGCTCCGTCTTACGAATTTTCGATCAGGGTCACGTGTCCTGACGCGAGTTTAACATTTTTTACCCATCCCAAACAGTGCACAACGCCGCTAAAGAAGTTTTCACTTCAAAAAAACATGATCAAGCTTCATTATTTTTTTGAGATAATGGCCGCCTGCGTAATTTGTTAGTACAATTCAGTTAATTATTAGCCCATAATAAACTGTAATACATGGCTGTGCTCTCTGTACTGCTAGTGTCTTAAGCGAGATACAGTTTTCCTCGCTATTGTATTTCAAAGGAACCTAAATTTGAATTAAGCCAGCCAAAAGACACCTTATTATCCTTGTGTGGACTTAATTACAAGTTAAGAAGTTCAGGCTTTAGGAACTCACTTGATTCCAATAATTGTGTTATTTCCGTGTGGATGTATGATTCCGCGAGTGTCCTGTCAGGCGTGGAAACGAATAATTGGTAATCCTATTGTTAGAAAGTCAACGACTTTCTGCATTGAACGGGAAAGGTAGACGCAATGCGTGGGTGCAGCACGCGATCACAACACTTCCGTACAACGCCAAGACTGGACGTCTTCATGAAAAGTTCTTAATTTAAAAAATAGTTTTTATTTCTCGCGCAAAATGAGGACGAGACCAATGTTGATGTTTTCGAAGTTAGATCCCGAGACGGGGGAATTGTTAGATAGAATGTTTGACAAAAAAGACTGCATGGTTGAGATTAATCCTGGAAGAGTGATTTTGCCTGCTGACTACATGACTATAGGACAGGATATATTGGATATGGAGGTGATGGATACCGATGTCTGGATGTGCTCTTATCCCAGGACTGGTGAGTGGTTTGAGGACGTTTTCATCATTGTTGCTTATTTGACTAAATAATATATAATAATAAATTGTAGTGTAGTGAAACAATTTTTTTTCAACATCATAGACAAAAGAACGGTCTACTTGTACACATTCAGAGAAATCCAAAACAGTTTTTAAAATTCTACTACATTTGCAGATAAATCTGTTGAACATATTCAGTATTAGTTTTTATTCATCTAAATTGTATTTTGAAAGTATTGAGTTCATAATATATTCAATCACCTCTAGTTACAGTCTAGTTCTTATCAAATGAGTAACTTGATGTGAATAGATCCGTAATAAGTAGTTACTAACGTACTCTCTGATATATTTTTAGTGATATGAAGTTTAAAGTTATGTAATTTTTCTTACCAGGGCGGTACTTGACAAACATTTCTTCATTTGTATTTTTGTCAATGTATGTTCCTTGCTTGTACCTTGTTAAAGCTCTACTATCTCCTTTTCACTCCTTCCAGTGGCGTAACAATAGGGTGGCAGAGCGGGCAAAATGCCACGGGCCTCCGGCTCAAGGGGGCTCCCGGGCGCCAAAGGCCCTGAACACAGGAAGCACTAATTATAAATTGTAATAAAATATTAGTTTTGTATTTAATCAATATAGGTTATCTAATTTAATAAACTACACGAGTAAAAATAACAGCCAAGTGCGAGTCAGACTCGCACACATCCGATGAATTAGCCACGGGCCTCAGATGGTGTAGTTACGCCACTGACTCCTTCCATATACCTAATAGTTTTTAAATTTACGCGATTCGTATGCATATTAGATTCTTAAAATCGGAACTTTTATCGAGATTTATAAAGTACTAGCAGCGCCCCGCGGTTTCACCCACGTAAGTCCCGATTCCGAGGGAATATCGGGATAAAAAGTAGCCTATATGTTAATCCAGGTCTCCAGCTATCTACATACCAAGTTTCATCGCAATCGGTTCAGTAGTTTTGGCGTGAAAGAGTAACAATCATCCATACATCCATACATCCACACATCCATACATCCTCACAACTTTCACGTTTATAATATTAGTAGGACGATAGTTACTAGCTTTAGTTATGTCTATACACAGTGTGAATTTAGAACTCAGGTTATTCATCTGTGGCAATATGCCCAGCGCCATCTAGTGAAAATAATTCTAACCACTTTGTCGAATCCTGCCAAGCATTATGAAAGTTCTCAAGCTGATTATGTAGCCAAACATTTGCTACAGATATGGAAAGGTGATATATGTCCGATGGTTATTGTTTAGAAGAAAAATAATACATTGGAATCAATAATTTATTTTTGCAGTAGATAAATCCTACTTTTGGGGTTCCATTCCTCAAAAGGAAAGGAACCCTTATAGGATCACTTTGTTGTCTCTGTGTCAAGACCGTTTTTCCCAGGAACCCGTTGAAGCATCATATTGAAATTAACATGAAATACTTAGGTATGTCTGCGGTCCCTTGAAACTGTAAATCAAGCTTCTAAGTTAACGCAATCAAAAGACACTGCCATTTAAGCGTTCGATTTTAACAAATTTGATCTTTTCGCAGATAGATCAAAACCTATGGGAAGTAATCTATAGGGTACTGGAAAAAATTCCGGTTTCCGTGGAACAGATTTGACAAGAAATTCCACGCGACTCAAATTGCGGCCAACAGCTAGTCAAGCATAAGATTAAGTCTCGATGTCACTGCTAATATGTAACCCTAAAAACTAAAATAACTCTCACAAAAATATTTAATCAGTATTTTTCATTATTCAGGTTCAACATGGTGCCAGGAAATGGTGTGGTTAATTGGACACGATTTAGATTATGAAGGAGCCAAGTCATTGCAGCAGGTATGTATTACAACATCGGTCAGGGCCTTCCACAGTACCTCAGCGTCATAGTTCCCAAACTATTATGAAAATTCAAGTTTTATCATGACCTACTTACTATACTTATCGTTCTAGATACGATGTCCACTAGTTGAGCTATCCTGCATCATGGTGGCTGGCCACGCGACTTGGCACAAGGAGTCAGTCCAGGGCACGTCTGTCGATTTAGTGAAATACCGTCTCCCGTACCCTCGATACATTCGGAGTCATCTGCCCTGGGATTTGCTGCCTGTTGATATTGAGGGAGAAGATGGGACTGCAAGACCCAAGGTATGTGTATTTTGTAACTTAACATTACTAACTTACTAACAACCCGCCCCGGCTTCATACGGGTAGCAGCGACATCTTCAACAATCATCAATATATTTCAATCAATTTACACAAAATCTTAACAAATTATACACCTAAACCTTCCGCATGAATCACTCTGTCTATTAGTGAAAACCGCATGCAAATCCGTTTAGTAGTTTTTCGCATCGAAAAACCGTTTTTAAGTATAATAACCGTTTTGGAGGCACCGAAAAACCGTTTTTAAGTATAAAAAAAGTAATTTTTTTAGTAAACAAATTACGCACTTTTCAAGATCAAAGAGTAGATTACCTTTTGGTATATGTAGTTACATGAGATTCTGTTTAATTTTATGACAATTTGATTCAAAAAACTGCCCTTTTTCAAATGTTTTAAATAAATTTGTGAACGCGTCCTTAAATAGAGTACCTATTAAAATACTATGACCAATATTTTATACAATAAATATTTAAGCTTATTTTCAAATTTAGAACTTATGGTACACCTGTGTACAAAAACTGCTAGGTATACATTTTTGTTTACAAACCTCCCTGAAGTGGACTAAAATTAGGAGGATTCATTTTAATTTCAATTGACGTCAGGTTAAAATTTAGTATGGACTTGATTCTCCCTCACCATAAAAAAAAATACACCCATGGGCATGGGAAAAAATTGGGGTAGATACTGTCTATTCTAGTAAAATCGAAGATCACAACTGCAATCATAGCCTAGTTGTACAAAGGACTTACAAGGAAATATACTTTAATTACAGCGAATGTATACATCCTCACTATTGACAACTAGTCGTTCCCAGCAGTTTCAGCTGCGTTTATGATCGTAACGTGATGGTTATTAGCCTATAACCTTTCTCTAGAATTGGGTTATCAAATGCATTTTTTTTTCAAATCCAACTCGTGATCTCTGATCTGTACCAGTGATCTCTGTAGATGAGTTCATTATATGAAACGCTAAAACAGGTAAACTTAGTTAGATGGTATGGCATTAAGGGTTTTAAAAGCATCTTAACGTTTTTACAAATACAGGTTATTATCTGGACCGGGTAGGATTGCATAAACTTCGCCAAAATGGTCATAAAAATACATCACCTTAAAGCAGTATGCTACTAGTTACTCGTTCGGTTCCCTTTGATATGGTTGAAGTGGACGATGGCTGGCGCATGCGTCATGCTCGTAAACGAGTGCCGTTGGTCGGGGCTGGTCATCTCCGAACTGGTATTACTTACATATAGTATTTTGCGCGACTGTTTTTAGTTTAGAACACGTTACATTGTCCTCACATTTAATTTAAGCAATGTAACCAGAGACTGGTAAAAACATGTTGAAAAAGAGTTTCCTTGGAGTTTATTGCCTGTTCTTCTCCACAGGATCTACATATTGGAACAGGCAACTAGCTTCACGACTGACTTAGTCTGAATGACTACTACTCCTGACAATTCAAAAATACCTAAAACGGGCTTAATTAAAATAAATGATTTTGATTTGATTCGATACATTGCAGTATGACGTTAAGCATGTACCAATAAACAAAAAACGATTTTTTTTGCTTACCGTCCGTAAGCAAAACGAATCGTTTCTTGTTTATTGAAACGCGGCATTAGTCGGTTCGATTCCTACATAACCACTTCGCCGAATGTTCGGTGAGGTGGTACCCGAGAGGGTTTCTACACGTAACGCATACCATGTTACATTTGCCTTGGCATACTTTAAGTAAATGTTATACTTTTTATTATGACGTAATCCTATAATATGATATTTTATAATAACGTATAAAAAGTAATGGGACTCGGGCTCACTAAGGAGTCAATTCAGACATAAGACGTCATACTACGTCAAGTGATGTGCAGCTGCAATATCCTTAGATGTATTTCATATTCCCAAAGGAGTCAGAAAAAAACATTTAGTAAAAATGTAACTGTATACATATCTTTCTTCTCTAGGTAATATACACATCGCGTAATCCAAAGGATATGGTGGTATCCTATTATCATTACTGCACCCTAGTGCATGGACTCAAGGGGACCTTTGAGGAATTCTGTGACCTCTTCATGAGAGATCGAGCGCCGTTTGGGCCTGTTTGGAATCACATTCTCGGTGAGTTTGCGATATTCCAAAAGATATAGCTTCTTTTATTTTTAAAAGTATAGTTGGTAAAGTATAGTTTTTGTGGGAGTCAATAGATAAATAAGCCTTTAGACAGAAGGTAAAAATTATGCAAAGCCTTAAACTTTTGTTAGTGCCTTATTCTTTGAACCTCGGCAAGAGTTCTGAGGTGTATTTTATAAATTTTATTGACTGCAATAACTTATTAGTTTTTTAATGGTAATATTATATTTTCGTGTATTTATTATTGCTCAAATTCATAAAGCTTATTACAACTATCACAGGACACAAGATAATGCTGATAAGTTTGTGAAAGTATTCGTAGGCAAAAGGAAATATGATCCTTACTATAAGAAAAGTATTAATTTTCTTTTGTTGGCAATTAAAAAAACATAAAACATGATAACGTTTACATTATGAAAGGGTTTACTAATTTATTAAGTAAATTTTAGTACTCCTATTCTCTTTTAATCGACATTTGCTATCTCAATTTTGTATTTATCCAGGGTTTTGGCGTCGACGTAACGATCCAAATGTCCTTTTTATAAAATTCGAAGAGATGAAGCACGACTTGCCTACCGTTATAAGGAAAACTTCAGAGTTTCTTAACAAGGACTTGAGTGATATTCAAGTTGAGAAGCTTTGTGAACATCTCTCCTTTCAAAATATGAAGACCAACAGAGCGGTGAACTTGGAAGCTATTCTTGAAAAATCTTTTGGCACAAGTTACTTGGAGTCTACAGATCTAAGATTTATAAGAAAAGGTGAGATTGGGGATTGGAAAAACTACATGTCAGACGATCTGTCGAGTAGATTTGATGATTGGGCTGAGCAACATTTAAAGGGAACAGAATTGAGTTTTGAATAAGAGCTACTGATAATATTTTAAACGTTCCTGCTGTAGCTTCTTTATGAGCTGGGACTATAACGACATTGATATAGTAATAGATAGGACAAATGATTTTTCTATCATGTTAATCCTTTAGCTTATGTAGATTGCCCCTTCAAAAAGATTGCCTTAAACATGTTAATGAATAAAATTGAATTTAATATAGATGTAGCAGTTTTATAAATTTCTTAATAATTTAACTTTCTTGAACCGAGTAATAGTATAGCAGACCATCAGCCCCAATTTTGCATGGGTGCAATTAACTCCCGGCGCAACAAAGCATAGCCCCTTTCGGCGGCAATGTAGCTTTCTATTGCTAAAAAAAATTCAGAATCGGATCAGTATTTTCAGAGATTAACTAGATCCAAACTTACAAACTTTGTCGCTTTATAATTAGTACCTACAGATAAGAGGATTCTCTTAATTATTAGCTTGAACTGGCTTATATTGGCGATACTGGATTACGATGTTGGAAGTTGTGTATTGGAGCCAAGTTAAATAACTTTCTTGCTGTTACATAATATAGTAAGTGGTTGTATGTACGCTTACCGCAGTTTCCTTTAGCTAAGTAATTACATCAGGAACAGTATTTTGTTTGCGTAACCACTCTATGGTTGTTGATTCGTATAATCATTATCATAAGGAAATTCATTTGTGTTTGGTAAGACTTTATTTATATTTTGTTTATATAATAGCTAGGTGTAATCCTGTTGTTTATTGGTTATATTAAATGTTGATTATATCAGATTGTTTTATTATTTTTCTTCTTAGTTTATAATTTTCCCGATGGTATTGGAGGCCGCTTCCAAGTCCTTTTTCCAAGGACAGATAAAGATTTTCTACCTGGGACTGTCAACGGAGGTCAGACAACTTATCTTATGTTTCATCCTATCAAAAATCAATACAAATAAATAACATCGAAATGTCTGTTTGTAATATAATATTATAGTTTTTTTAGGCTCATACAGTTAGTTGTACGTTACCTATGCCTAAAAATATTTTTTTTTTAAGTTTTGTCTATCTGCCTGTCCGTTTGTTCTGGCTAATCTCCGGAACCGGTAGACCGACTTCCACTGGCAGATAGCTGGTGTTATAAGGAGTAAGGTGTTGATTTTGATGTCATTTAGTGTAAATTGCCGTAACTAACATGATGAAGCAGCCACTCATATTTCCTACTTGTTTTTAGTTTTTTTTCCATTTACAAAAAATAAAACTACCTACTTCGTAAATCCTTTGAACATGTTTTAGATAGATAGATAAATAGAACATTCTTTATTGTACCCCAAAGTTGGACAGAAATTAAGCATAGTTGGTAACGGTTTATACTAAGCGGCAAGTACAATGGGCGGTCTTATCGCTAAAAGCGATGTCTTCCAGACAATCTTTGTATTTTTTTTATGGTATAGGGGGCAAAAGAGCAGATGGGTCACCTGATGGTATACGACTACCGCCGCCCATGGGCACTTGTAACTCAAGAGTCACAAGTGCGTTGCCGCCTTTTAAGGTGGAAGTAGGGAAAGAGGGGGAGAGGGGGGAAGAGCGGGAAGAGGGGAAGGACGGGAATAGGGGAGAGGTAAGGGTTAGGGCCTCCGGTAACCTCACTCACGCGGCGAAAAGCAATGCAAGCATTGCTTCACTGCCGGTTTTCTGTGAGGCCGTGGTATCGAGCGGAGTCACGTAAAGAAAACAACAACAGGAAATTCAGCAGTAGCTGCAGGCGTACTAAAATATTTAGAAAGGGAACAATGACATAATAAATATTGTATCTAGGTAATGCGAATGCTATTACGAGTTACCTGAGAGTAAAAAAACTTATCAGAAGTAGGTATACGTAAGTCCATTTATTTATTCATGTTATCAGATACTAAATCATAATTATAACAAACAAAATAACAATTCAAAATTAAATGTAAATAAAGCTGTTTGTCTATGTTTTACAGTTAGTTATTTAATAAAACGGGTTTTTTCATCCTCCTGTAAAAATTATCAAATGGAGATACGTAGGTTGATTATAATCAACCTACGTATCTCCATATTAATGCCCCGTTCGTATATTCAAAAAGCGATTCGTTTTGCTTACGGACGGTCAAACTTTCGTTGAAAATTCAACTAAAGCTTTGGTTTTTTGATCATAACGCATAACGCTGCGGTATGCGGTGTCGGACACATAATAGTATGAAAAACGTCTAGAATAGTCTCTTGTTCCGTAGCAGTATGCGTCAGCGGTGAAAAGCAAAAACGTGACGCTGCGTAGAGCCGCTCATCGCAGCGCTGTGCGTTAATATCAGTATAATATATATATTAATGTTACCGTCTGTAAACAAAACGAATCGTTTCTTGAATATATAAACGGGGCCTAAGTCACCGATATGCTAGTAACATGCTTCTTTCGATAATTAAAACCTCTTAGAGATGGGTTGATTATCGATGAGGGTAGTCTTGATGTAACACTGCAACTTTGCTTTAGTTTTCTTTACTTGATTCCGTTATTTGTAGACGTGGTGACGCCATAGCCTTATTATTTCAAAGACGTTAAGTTTGCTTATGGAGTGGCATCAAAACAACATTATATATCAGTTTTGCTGACAGTTGAGTGATCTTTTCAGACAGACCGTAAGGAGGTAAGGCTAAGTAGATTTCTGACCGAATTGGAGGCATGGGACAGCGGAAACCACAATTAGCCAGCACTTCTTTCATAAAGTTACTTCTGTTGCTGAATGGGGAGGAAGGGGGATAGAGTTGGGTCGCGAGTAACGTAACTAGTATGACGAATGTTTATAGGCAATGGTAACGTACGGTACGTTAAGGTGAAAAACAAGTCTGTCTGTTTGTTAATCAAATAATTTTTATCAAAACATATCTATAAATAAAAACCGGACTCTTGTCCGAGTCTGACTCGCTCACCGAGGGTTTCGTAAGCAAACGAACTTGTATGTAGATACTAGGAAAACAGGAATCCTTATCACTTTGATGTATGTCTGTCTGTCAAGACCCTTTTTCTCAGGAACCCGTGGACTATCAAGTTGAAATTAACATCAAATACTTATGTCAGCGATCCCTTGAAAATGTAAAAAAATCAAGTTTATAAGTCAACGCAACCAAAAGATACGGCCATTAAGCCTAAAGGTGGGTACTGATCGGTTACAGAGCGTAATGTAACATGTTAAAAAGCGAGCATTCGTGCGGTCAGTAACGGGCAAACTAGCGAGCAGCGAGCCGTTCAGCTGTCGGTTTTATGGCGAATCCTTTGAGTGTTACGCGATTCAGTCAGTACGCCGCAGCGAGTTTTCACGAGCGCACGTAACACAAGCGTCGATTACTCCGGGCCCGTTTTGTATCTATACTAATATAATAAAGCTGAAGAGTTTGTTTGTTTGGTTGAACGTGCTAATCTCAGGAGATACCGATTCGAATTGAATTGAAAAATTATTTTAGTGTTGGATAGCCCATTTATCGAGGAAGGCTATAGGCTATATAACACAATTGGTTGGGGTGTGATGTTATATAAACGGCAATAGGAGTGGAGCATCAATGAAAAATGACGTAAATAAAATAAATCAACTGGCGGTCCGCATTTTTCGTTGTGCTAACACTTTTTTCCGTCCAGACCCGATCCGACGGCGTCTGAAGCGTAACGTGCGATAAGAAACTTCGTTTCAATAAAGAAAAAAGATGCTTGGGTTAGATTGGATTTATCGTCCGACATCTTGACTGCAAGTGGCAACGAATCTGGAGCACAGGCCAGTAACGAGCATGTTACACAGATTTTTAGCACACGGCGTCACGTTACATGCTCGCTGCAAACGTTACATTACGTCGTGTAACGCCGGTCAGTACCCACCTTTAGATTTTAACAAATTTGTACATTTCGCAAGTAAATCAAAACCTATAGGGTACCTACTCTCGGGTCTCACAGCACAAGTAAGTCTTTCAAAAAAGACTGGCAAAAATCTTCTAGATTTTATTCCCGCGATAGACTTACTATCTACATACAAGTTTGTTTTTTTTACGGAACCTTCGCGGGTTGGTGCGCGAGTCAGACTCGCATTTGTCATTCGACCATTTCAAATTGATCTGACGTTAAAAAAATATATATTTCTTATTTTTTATTGCGGATATGCAATACCCAATGTAGATAGTTTGTAACAGAGTTACAGTTTTTTAAATATCTATCACTTTTCCTTAAACATTATCAGATTACCGTTTCTACACTAACTCTGAAAGACGACAGATGCTAATTATGAAATTTAAAAACCGCAATTTTGGTCATAACTTTATATAACTATGTCGAGGATATTTTAACGATAAAATCTATCATTACATTCATTAGATGTCTTGATCTTCTGTTCTAAAGGAGTTGGGAATAGATAAAGGCAGGGTCAGTGTATTAAGCAATAAAATAAACAAACACTTTGATGCATTTTTAATACCACAAAAGTGAGATTCACAAAGTTGGCAATAAAATCTAAATGGTAACTTGTAAGCTTTTTTTACAATGTGATATACTTATAGGGTAAATTAATAACAATACTTATATCAGTTAACAGTCGTTCGCAATAACGAACAGGTAACGTTATTACTGCGAAGTTATAACATCATTTGTACTTACTACAAAACATTTACAAGATTTTTCTTTATTTGTAAGTTCCGTAAAGTTTATAGTACCTTTGTATGTTCGGTAATAAGGTCGCTATAATAATAATAAAAGTAGTTTTATTGACATGCGCCAAATGGAAAACCTCTTGTAATCAGGGATGTTACGGATATGAAATTTCGGATCTGGATATAGATATACGACTACAGTTATACCGGTTTCGTATATCGGATTATTTCGAATTATCCGATAGTTTCAGTAACGGATATTAGATTTGTAAGGAATTAAAACAGGAAAATAAAGATAGGAAATGATTTGACATTATTTTTAGGTTATCGTTTGGTAGTAAAATCACTTCTTACATTTCTGTATTTTTTGCATATTGATGTATACATATATTATAGTAAAATAAATTATTTAGACTCCACCTCTATCCGAAATTATTCGAAACTTTTATATTGGTTCCGGTTACGGTTTCAGAATGATTTTTATTTCGGATATCCGATAGTTTCGGTTACGGTTACTTAACATCCCTGCTTTTATGCCTGAAATCGTCCACGGTATTGTGTGGTTGGTGCAATCGAACTGAGTAATTACAATTTGAGTTTTTAAATCTCTGATACAATAAATAAATCAAGTTTTTTTAATCTTTTTTTCTGCTCGTTTTAAGTTAAATCACAACAATTTTAACCTAGCTTTTTAAGGGTCCCGTTGTACAAAAGGAAAAAGGAGCCTTTATAGGATTACTTCGTTGTCCGCCTGTCTGTCCGTTTGTCAAGACCCTTTTCCACAAGAACCCGTGGAGGCATCAAGTTGAAATTACCATCAAACACTTACACAGCTTCAAGAGACCGCAGACATATGACCCTTGAAGCTGTAAAAATCAAGTTTCTTAGTCAACGCAATCAAAAGATACGGCCATCAAGTTTTAGATTTGAACAAATTTTAACATGTCGAAGGTAAATCAAAACGTACAGGGTCTACTTCCCATTGACCTAGACCCATGAAATTTGGTTAGAAGCAAGGTCTCCCAGCACAAAGAAATATAAAAAAAAAAACTAATATTGTGCGATTAAAAAGTTGACTTTATCGTTAATCTTTGTATCGGAGAGTATTTTTAGAATGGCAAAGGCATATATATGTCTTTAAAAAAAAAGGGAAAACAGAAACGATGCCCGAGATGAACGTACTATCGACGTACAAGTTTGTTTGCTTACGGAACCCTCGGTGCGCGAGTCAGACTCGGACTTGTCCGGTTTTTAAATCGACAAGTCGTATCGAAGTGAAAACATTTTGCATTTTATTTCGTAAACAAAACCTGTATGCAAGAAACAACTTTATTGAAATATTGTATCGTAAAATTACTGATTGGCTCGAATGCACATAAGAAGCCATAATCATCTAATTACAAATAATGATTTAATTGTGCAGACATCCAGACCATCGTATATAAGCGAAAGTGCTAAGTTGACTCTGATTATTCTTAATTTGAAAAAATATTGAAATAAAAAAAAATATCGACATAATAATAGAGAGTTTTACCTAAAATAAAACTTACCTATTATTTTTTATTCAATATCCGGAATCCATCTTTAGTCAAGCACCTGTCTTTCTGCCGTAAATCAGCGCTTCCGGTTCCTTTCCGACGGTGGCGCCCTCTATATTGTCGGTTGGTACTACTTACGGGGCGCCCGGGCACCTCGTAAATTCTTGTCATTATGGCACTCATGATGCACCAGGTAGGCGTTACCTGGATTCCGGATATTGAATAAAAAATAATAGGTAAGTTTTATTTTAGGTAAAACTCTCTATTATTTGTTCAGTATCAATTTCCGGAATCCATCTAGAGTGATATGTTTGTTATCTCCTGGTGAAAATACCTTGGAAAGTTATTGACGCTATAATGTGTAAAATAGAAAAGGGTATTCTGCTTACCAAAAATTTAATTGAGTAGGTAGTTAAAGTAAATAGGATTTTATTTATAATGTACTTTAGAATATTATAAAATCAGAAGAATGAAAATAACTTATTTGAGCTCATTTAACAATTAAAGATGCTTACAATTTAAAATCACTCATAAACTGCATCAAAACCATTAGATAGAGATAGGCTGATTGTAGATTAATCGGCTTTTCTTCCTTTATTTCTCGTTGGTGATCATTTCGAAACGAAGTTCACTTTCTCAGTTACCAGTTGCGAGAATCTTATCTAAAGGAAAATTTACCAGTCAATTTAGGGAAACCACTGCTGAGCTAACTGAACCAGGAGTGGCCTTGATACTAGCATCTTTAGAAATTAAACCCAGTCACCAATCATAGTTCTAGTGGCCGATTTGGAATCTCCTCTTGTAAATCAACCTCTTATAAACAAACTATTTAAATGCTGTCTGCGACTCGACGATGTTTTTAGCAACTGTCTAATCCAGAAACCAACATGAAAATTTTTGTCTGGGTGAACTTTAAGTTGCCAGCCTGATTGTCTGTGTTTTGAACTGTCCGTTTTGGACCGAAAACCTGGTCAAAGCACGACACTTGTTTGGTCATCAATTAAACTCTCGCTGTTAATTAACAAAGTAAGATCATGGACTCTACGTCCGGAGGCTAATACTCGTAATAAGTTTGCAGTATGTCTTGAGGCTTGATAAAAATTGTCTTCATTAAGGCTATATGTTGATAAATATTGTAAAAGAAAAGTATTTTGGGATTCCAAACTGGTGGTTTTCAAGGTTTAGTACGAGCTACTGATATGCTTTTAACATATGCTTTATAAAGAAATTCGAAAAAAGGTCTACATTAGAATTTAAATGTGTAACTTTCGAAATAACTGATTTATGAACTAAAATAGTTTTATATGCACAACCGACGAAGATATGCAAGGTATCGTGCTACTTGATCAGCATTAGGGTATTTAATTTAGGCCTGACATAAGTAGTTCTTGTTCTTGATTATTCCAATCTGTTAACATGATGTCTTGCCACCCGAAATCAGCCATGCCTCCAACTGCAAATCGTGAATCGCCGGCGGGTGAACTCCTGTTCGTGTATCTATCAGAGTACGAGTTAGATCTCGAATCAGACTAGCCAAAACAATTTGTTCCACTTCAGTGCTATGAGGATGTATTGGCCGCTGGCTTGGTTCAGATGACCGAGGAATCTGGGGATGAGGTTCGGAGGTGGAAACAGCCAAGAGAGCCTGTAGTGCCACTGGTGACAAAACGCGTTATAGTGTTGAGCCTCCTGGTCTTGCACGTCTATGGAAACATACCTAGGTATCACATGAGCCGTCTTCGATGCAAACAGGTCCATATCGGGAATGCCCCACCTTTGAAACATGTGAGCTGTTGCCGTTGCTGTAAGATGCCACTCCGAGCACGTTTTCCGACGTGATAGTGCATCCTTTTCGGTATTGAACCTTCCGGGAAAGTACTGAGCCAGCAGATGGATGTTTAGACTGTCGAGAATCGAAAGAAGTGTTCAAGTGAGATCTAGAAGGTTCCTCGATTTTGTACCACCTTTGTTGACATACAATACAACAGTTTGATTGTCCGTCTGCAGGAGTATCTGCGTGTGAACATTTCTTTTTGGTTTTCATGCCAGGAACTTTGATGTTCTGTCCACGTTCCCGCAAGAAACATATCGTTTAGTTGAGCGTCCCAACCGACGTCGGATGCATCTGTGGTCAGAAGGTGTGTCACAGCAGCCATGTGTATTGGCGTCTTATGTGTCTTGGTGTTGTAAAAAGATTTATACACGAAAATAACTGAACCGTTGAAATGGTTTTTTTTACAACAAAATTGTTCAGTTGTTTCAGATTGAAGATTGGGCGGTGACTGCCAAAAACATTGTTGAGAGGTAGCTGGGACTCTGCGGAGCCAGTTCGAGTATGTAACACTGCACTGCTATTAAATTGGGAAGTATCAGTGGCGGTGCACCCAGATTGCTCCAAACACTGATATTTTTAAAAAGAATACCAGCAACGTGGGTCACACATTACTAGTATTCTTGTTAACCCCACCAGCTAAGCTTAATGTTGTGTTAGGAGTGGGTTCACGTCGATAGTGCACTAGGTGGGGTTCGAACCCGCAACCATTTGATCTCAAGTCCGACGCCTTATCCATTACGCTACCGTCACTTACTTGAGACAACCGCCTTGAAATATTCGATAGTCATTCGTGACGCCTATTTTTAAAGGAAGTTTGATTTCGCGATGTCTTTCTGCTTAGTACTGTTTGGGTTATTTTCTGATCTATTCCGGTTTGTTTTGTTGGAAGATCGCGGAGCCTGCCATTTCGAAGTTGTTTTTCTGTTCTGTTTACATGTTGACGGCTTCTGATTTTGATGAAAATGTTTTGTTCGAGGTATATTTATTGATTATTCTATCGTTGATAATGAAGTCGTCATTAATTTATCAGCTTCCCCAATTTTTTAGACGTAGTTTTTAACAAAATCATTATTAAATAGTGTTTCAGCTCTAGGAGGATTTTGTAAAAAACAACTTCGAAATTCTACAGGTATTTGACGTAAAAGGGTATCTCGACGCGACGTTATTAAATCTGCTCGCCTACCACAAACGATTTGTAAGAAATAGTCGGTAACTTTACAGTAAAACGAACTATTTTATCAAATAATGTATTGTGGGTTAAGGGTTGAATACAATCACTCTACTAAAGTTTGTAACGATTTTTGCAATTCTTCTTTTTGTACAAGCAATGCTTTTGTGAGAGCAGCAAAATAACGTTCCAGTAAATACGAACAAGGACCGTCTCGTAACATAGCGACCTCAAATCGTTTCAAAGAATTATTATCACTAAGCTCTACGAAATCGGGGGTAGCTAAATATTTTTTCTGAGTATCGGCAAAGCGAACAGCATACCAATCATCACACTTAAATCGTTGTAATTCTATTAATTTTTATTTGATTTTCATTTGCATAGGCATAAATAAGGTCTTTGTCGGTAGTACTAAGTTCCGACAAATTGAGCTGGTTACGAGTCGCCATCCCTAGGTCGACGTAAATTGAGGTCACTCGAATTGCTCAGTAATGAAACCCCTTGTTGGTTTGAGCTCGGGGCTTAATTATTTTTTTAATACAAGGTTAGTTAAAAATGCCAATTGTTGAGATAGAAAATCGAAGTGTGCATTATAATGGGCAATCCACGAATGGTTAGCAGAATGGACACTTCAATACTGCCGGCCGTGGTTTACAATGGATCTATTTTATCAATCAACTCATCTGTCAAAGACCTCGACTTATGGATTGACTCTACTCTGACCTGGCAACCTCAGATTGCGAACGTCAGTCAAGAAAGTCACCGGGACCTTACGATCAATCTATCGACTCAAAAACAGTCTATGATCTTCCCTATCCTCGATTACGGTGATGTATGCTATCTCGACCTGAATGCAGATCTACTCAATAAACTTGACCGACTTCTCAATAATTGCATTCGGTTCATTTTCAATCTTCGTAAGTACGAGCATGTGTCTACTTATCGTTCCCAACTGTCATGGTTACCTATACGTCAGCGTCGTAGCCTACGTGCTTTGACTACTCTTAATTCTTTACTTAATAACCCTACAGCTCCCACTTATCTCACCTCACAGATACAACTTCTATGTTCCAACCATGACAGAGATCTTCGCTCCACAAATAATCTTCTACTCCTATGCCCTACACACACTTCTCTTGTTCACTCTTCATTTGCTATCTATTCTATTTTACTATTTAATGCGCTCCCTCCTGAGATTAGGATGTCCACCAGCAGAGACACGTTAGAAGCTAAGGTCCGTGAATTTTACAGGCAGCAGTTGGCAGAAATATCCTCATAACCTCACAACCGTAGGTATATTTTGTATCTATATATAGTTTTTATTTGAATATATATTTATCTGTAAGTATTTATATATGTATGTATTATGTATAATCAACTGTGTTTCTATGTAAATTATAACTTTCTTCATGAAATAATCATTCTTATACACCTGCCATGTCCCTCACTGAACCACCTAAAGGTTGACTGGTAGATAATGCCATGTGGCATTAAGTCCGCCTCGTGCAATGTAAACTGCAGGAAGTTTTAAATAAAAAATAAAATAAAAATAACTCACGGTTTGATCCACTTTCGTTACTTTCGATCTCTTTGGTCATTCACTGCCACTGGACGTCTCACTGCTCTCCGAAGACTGTGATGGCGAACGATCACGTTTCCTCGAAGGTACATTATATTCAGTTACATGATCAGGATCATCTCCATCTCCATACTTTATAAACTATTATTACTACGGAAAGGAAGCAAAAAAAAAAAGGTAAAAACTTTTGTTAAAATTGATAATAGTTTTTTTGCAAGCGAACTGACTTGTGAACGGCGCGAAAAACAACGCTATAATGACAAGAATTTACGAGGCGCCCGGGCGCCCAGTAAGTAGTACCAACCAACAATATAGAGAGCGCCACCGTCGGAAAGGAACCGGAAGCGCTGATTTACGGCAAAAAGACAGGTGCTTGACTCAAGATGGATTCCGGATATTGATACTGAACCAAATAATCTGTAGTTACATAGTAGTGTGTTATGTCGAGAACGGAGAGTTAGGTTTTTGTAAAATTACAATTCATTTATTTAAATGTCAAACAATAGTATAACTTCGCATAAATAAAACAATAAAGAATCAAAAAAAAAACATAAAAATAAAATATCAACATGAATAATCTCAAAACGACTAGATATACAATTTAATTGACTCACAACACTGAACTACCGGCGAAATTTTTCTATACATTAACATCTATTGTTCAAAATACATTTGAAATCTTACAGCTAGATTGTGCCTCTTGTAAACTTAATAGCTGAAATATAATTGTGCCTAAATGAGGGCGTAGCAGGAAATACACTTAGGTCAAATGTTGTACTTACTTAATAAAATAATTTACCTCTCTTTAAATATAATTAGTTATGTATATTTCCTGCACAGATTGCAATTAAAACGAAAAAATGAGCATATCTTGAACTGTTTGTATTTCAGATAAAATAGTTTCAAACTAGTCCGGTTGTGATGACTTACATCCGAATCTGAATGCCCAACCTAAATTCTAGTTCAGGTTGGACATTCAGATTCGCTCAAGTCTCTAATTTTAAGACTGCAAATTAATATTAATTGCTTGGATATATTACAGGCCAAGGAAATAAGTGTTATTACAGGCCACAGAGAAGAATAAAGAATCTATCGTTGTAAGTCTCCCAATGATATTAAAATCAAAATTGGTTCTTTAATTCTGATACTTGTGTGTATGATATACACACAAGTAACAGAATTAAAGCTCCTTAAAAGAATTAAATTATATAATTAAGATGGCGTTACAGATTCGAACAAATTCAAATCCTATTGTACTCAGAAGTACAATTTAACTAGCTTGTGTCCTACTATCTATTAACTGCAGATAACTTAAAATTTCCGTTTTACCTCGATATCTGCACGATTTCTACGTGTTTGCTAATCGCTATTTAGGTAGGTACACTTATTGTTCGACGTATATGTAACCAACGTCATAACACTCATAACGTAACAAACATAATTATACACAACACTGTTCAACTTAAGTTCTCTATTTATTCGATGTGAAAAATAATATAAATACATGAATACATGAATGGATAAATCTTGGCTGCGCAACATCCTGGGTTGAACTGGAATCACCTCCGTCCAAGTTCTATTCCATCTGGCCACAAACATGGACGAAATAAAAAGCTTACGGCCGATCAGGAATAAGCACGAAGAGGTACGAGAAGAAGAAGAATAATTATTACACTTAAAAAATTACAGGTCTGTAAAGTTGTCCCACAGGGTACAAATCCTGGATAATTTCTATTTGAAATTTTATAATTTATCGCTCTCCAGATATTTCATAAGTATTATTTGAGCGTCGTCTTCTTAAAATATTTACAAGGCAACACATATACGTATACTGACTTTTTAATATGAAGACTTGAATATATATTTTTACTAGATAACACATAAAAGTACAGCTAAGACAGCCATCAGACTCAAACACCTGGGCATGTGGTGCAACCGAGAGGGTCCCCAGTCCAAAATATTGAATCAATTAGTGGAATACCAACCACTAATAGTTGCCCCATCCGATAGGATCCTTAAAAAACATCATAGAAAGAAGGTACCAAATAAAACTATATGAAAATGACCGAAATCAATCTGGCATAAAAGTCCGGATGTACACGCTGACAGAAGTTTCACTACGTTTGACTTGCTTGACTGTTGTACTCAGTCTCAATCGACTCGACATCCGAATAGTTGTAGAAATCATTACGGGCCATTTGGCCCTGAATCGGCATCTATTCACCATCAATGCTACAGACAGCCCTCTATTCAGAGGATGTCTCAACGCGGAGAAAACAGCCGCCCACGTTATCCTAGAGTGCGAAAGAATGGCCACACAACAGCCAAATATTCTTCCGGTTGCGAGGTCGCTCATAGAAGTCTGTGAACGCCCAAGGAGGCATCTGTACTTCTGGAAGGAGCTAGGCTGGCTCAACAAGCCAGCGTTATGTGAACGCATAATGGACCGTCTGTGAGTCTAAATGCGAAAACAGTAGACTGGTAGTTTTAATAAATAATATAACAATACAAAGGAATATCTGCTACGCCCTTTCTACTTAAAATAAAATAATCTAGACAACTTTAAAAATACTAAGCATTTTCCTATTTATCTAAAAATACATTATACTGAAGTACAATAAAAATATCGTCTTTGCATCGTGTACAATAAAATATATTCTATAATTAATACGTTTATGATAAATTATATATTTATAATGTTGTCTTATCTATAGAAACCACCGTTACACGGTGTCAAAATTTATTTTTTATTTTATTTATTTATGTTTATTTTCTATTGTCATTATGTAAAGCTCATCACTTGATTTCTTTTTCGTATTCGTAATCTTTGGAATTATTTTTGGGATGTATTGTGTCTGAGATCTATACTAACAAGTTAAATAATTAGGATAAATAATATCTCACCATTATTTTTGTTTCATAGAATCGTTTATCTATGAAACAAAAATGATTAGCTAAAATCTCAATAACACCCATACATTTCTTACAAAATAATTAAGTACAAGCAATGATATATTATCCGATTATACTATTTTGTAATACTTAACATGTTTATGGACTAGAGTGAGTTTGTAAAATAGGTTTGCCAAACGATATCGTAGGCTGGGTAGAGCATTGATTTTAATAAACTATAATAAAAAAATTCAATATTTACTTTTCTAGGTTCAGGTTCAATACTATATACAAAAAGCCCAATTGACTTTCTATTGGAAAGGATATGCAATATTTCAAGTAGAATACAATACACCACCACATTAAGATAAAAAACTAAACAGAGTAGTCTTTAGACACCTGTGAAAGTGAAATAGGGCTAATATATTTAAATTAACAACTTTAAATAAGATGACAACTGGAATTACTAGCTTTATGTCTCACGTGAGGATTTCCAAAAGCTCCACAACACTGATGATGGTTGACATTCTTCGTATGGTGATGTCCGTGAGGATGGACATTGCTTTGGATTGGTTTTTCTTTCATAGAATCTTTGTTGTACTGTTTTTGTGAAGCACATTGTTTGTAATGTCCTGGAGCTATCCGCGCTTTGAATCGTGTTACTTTGCCAGGTTTTGTTTTACTGTCTATGTTTTCTACCGCATTGCACACTTGGGAAACTTGGTTTATTTCAGTGTGTGCATCTTGATATTCTGTATCTGTTTCTGTGGAAATTGCATTTCAATTACTAGGCAGTTTTGAACTGTTGAACGGATGGTACCATGTACCCTTTAGACTATTAATTTTTGTTTTCTTCATTAGACCTGAATAAATTAAGTAAGCAGACGGAAGTTAAAACAACTCAGTTTAAAAAAATGTCATAATAGAAAAAGTTTAAGATTATATAAAAACTTTAATTACGGAATTACCTGGATGATTTTTTTATCTGTAGTATTTTTTTAGATTCATAATTAAAGACTTTAAGTTCTGTTCAGACTCCGTATCAGGTTATAATTATATTTTAATAAAAGTGGAATTCTTACCTATTTCATCTCCACTATGCTTAGCAGTAGATGAATCAGTCTCAGGTTTAAGCAGCGAGCGGGAATACTCAATAGCAGGAGGAGCTGACCGCGGTGGTGACATTTGCGACACGCACTGTTGGATTAGCGTGAAGCATCCAAACGTTAGCCGAGGACTATTTACTGATATCTAAAAAATATATTTGACTCTCGCATTTTTAAATCAAAAATCTGTTACCATCACCATATTAAGATTATTCGTGCGAGATTAAAAAGTGAATGAAATTAGATAGATACATAGAAAACACTTTAGTTGTACACCATTGTTACAGTAGCAGTTTCATGCATATACATCATGTCAAACAGATAATGTTTAAAGGGCGGCCTTATTGCTAAATGCAATCCCTTCCATGTAACCTTGGGATGGATCAAAATTATTCAGAGACAGTGGTAGTTAGTGGTTTATATAAAAATAGAAAATATAAAGATCTTCTGTGTTTTAAACTACTTTACTTCCCATAAATTTATATCAATACTTAACCATAAACATTAAGATGGATTGCGCTCGCCAAATACTACCTAACATCGCATTCCACACGCGTACAGCTTGAACAGTAAAGGTTCATCATCATAGAATTCAGCGAAATGTAGTGGCATCTCCAGTCTCAAATCTTCAGATGACCTTAGACATTTTTTATGTGTGTCATAAAGGAACATGAACAGTTGTTTGAGATCAAATAAGAATAAGAAAAACTATATTTGTCTTTTACATAAACTACTTAATATTAAAAACAGTACTTGGTAGATATTAACACTGTAAAGACAAAATGGTTTTGGACACAGCATATGGATGACAGCGAAAAGCATGCCATAGGCGGTTATTCTGTTCAAGCCAAGGGGTTTAAGGGTTAAATAGATGTTGTTGGGCGAGAGCAAATTCGAAGCCACTTGAACTTTCGACGAAATTCACAAACGTGATTATATTTTCATAGCCCTTATATAAATCTTATACAAAAAGAAATTAAGTCGCTCAAGCTTATTAAGCTGTGTTCAGTGAAATTCAGATAGATGACATCAGTATATTCGAGAGTTGGAAGAAGAAGTGCTTGTGCAAATGCAGATTTAATAGCAGTCGGAAGAGAGTTATGTAATCTTCGCAAAGATCCCGCTGAAGCGAAATACTGACTGACTGACTGACTGACTTCCGGCATCTGAGGACCCCAAGATATTAATATTCTTATACTGTTTCAAAACAGCTGATTGATTTTATTTTCATATTGCATTTATAGCATAGTGTAAATGGCATGTTGCCGAGGTAAAAACATTTAGGCACCAACCACCAAAAATTCAAAATGTCTACTTACAGTGTCAACAACATTGTCTTGGTCTCGGTCTTTCGGTTGTGGTGCAGTTTCAACTCTGCAAGGGGATGTTGACCTGAAACTTAAGATATTTATGACATTTAACATCACTGTAAATATTTAATGTAATATAAGAGTTTGGGGCCTCCTACTCATACCTATTATACCTACCACCAGATTAATACAGGGATACTTTAAAATTGAGTAATAACTTTTTTAGAAATATAGATATTAGAATAACTTTAAAGGTTTTTCAGTGAAAGTCCTGCAATTCTTGTAAATTAGAAGAGATGCAGAACTCAATCAAATCAAAAATATGCTTCCTGACTCGAACTATTTTTTCTAATTCATTTGTAGCGAGCATGGCATGAGCGGAGTAAGACGTCCATCTACTGGATTGACTGACGACTTGGTGGAAGTTGTAGGGAGAAATCTGATGAAAGAGAATGAAAGATGAAAAATCATTTATTTTCACAAATTTTAAGTGTTTTTTAATTGTCAGTAGAAAAGAAAGAAAGAAAGAAAGAAAAATATATTTATTCACAACCCGCAACATTCATAACATAAATAACAAAGAAAGAAGATAAAAAAAAATAAAAAAAAACTATAAATTTATACATTTAAAAGGATTTACGCCAATTAGTGCGGGCCTGAAAAGGTCACCATCTCAGCATAATGCTGCACCTAACAACGGGTGCAGCGCTGGTTTTTAGATGGTGCCTCTTAAAAGGGACGTCACGGGCGTTTATACATAATTAAAAAAAAAAAAACAAAAATTACACATTTTGTCACATTTAAAATATATATGCAAATATACACATACATACACACATACATACACACTTACATACATATATGGACATATATATACATATACATACACCAGTACACCAGTAGCAGGAGTCAGTCAGTTTAAGTCAGTTGTGAAGCTAGTTGCTTGTTGCCAATACGTAAATCCTATTGACAAGAAAGGCAAGAAACACCAAGAACACTCTTTTTCTTGGACACTCATGACCGGTCATTGTATAAATGTTTAGGAAAGGTATGTCCCCTGGTAATTGATACGATTAAAGATTAAACGTTTATATCAATTTAACTCTTTGATACTTACCAAATTGAGGAGTTGAGACTATCAGCCGTTCTTGGTGGATCTAGAGATTCTGCATCAGTCCACATTCCCGGCACACTTGTTGAGTTTGATCTGGACTCTAACAATAGAAATGGGATGTAATTAGGCTTAGAATATATTTTTTACTTTGAAGTAACGTATGCGTTTACTTTCAGTAGGGATTTATAATAATGGTAGTCAGCCAAATTTTTGACCAATACCATTTCAGTACTTGTAATAGTAATAATGATTTATTAACATAACGTTGCTAGCTAAAGGCTCCTTATATTTTCCACGTATATTGTCCCCAATATTCAAGAAATTGTCAATTGTAAATTGTTATGTATGTACATTAACGATATAACAATATTTACCTCTTTCCCTCTCTGCCCTATTAGGTGAGTTAGCAATACTTCTTCTAGCCACATCCTGGAAGGTGACAGGAGAATATATTCGTTTCTCTTCTAATGGTGATGTCATAGTCGTTGTTGGACCATTCGTTATAATTTGAGAACTCCTAATGCTCGGAGTCGAAGTTTGAGTCTTGTTAATCAAAGAGTTGGGTCCAGAATTGATTAGAGAATTCGGTAAATTTGTTTCAGAGTTTTGAACTTTACGAGCATGAGTTTCTTTGTTATTTAGGTGTTGAGCTGATTGTTCTACGATGCTGTCTCTGATGTCAGCAGCTCGCTCCCACTCGAGTTCAGTTCCTGGTTGCAGCTGTGGTGATAAGACTTTAGTAAGTGGTAGTCGGCATTCGCGGCCTTCGAGCCAATAGGTTTTCATTGCACCTGTAAATTGTAATGGTATTTGAAAAATATTTCTGTTTCAATTTTATATAACTTACTGGCGATCCTACTTGTTCTTTGACCTTTGACCTTCTTCAAATACTTGCAGGAATAACTTGCACTTTTCAAAAATATATTTGTTTCTGTCTGTCTTAGTAACAATTTTATTCAAAACATTTTTGATTAAACATCAAATTTTAATCATTTATGGATAGCATCTCTTACATACCTTTTCCTTTGACTTGTATTTCTCCCCTCTCTGTTACCATATAGGATGGTGACAGTAATTCTTGTGTCGTCTGTGAGATATGTATCCTCATGGCTTCCGAAGTGGACTCCATTCTTGAAGCAGTATTCACTGAATCTCCAAACAGGCAATAACGAGGCATCTTTAGACCCACGATACCAGCGACTACTGCACCTGAGTGAACGCCTACACGGATTGATAGATGTGATCCTGCAAATACATAATGATGTATATCATATTGATTTGGAGTGTGAGATAAATGTCAAACAAACACGTATAGAACATTGTGACAATTTAAAAACTAAATATACTGTGTTTTATTTTACAACCAAGGGGTATAAAAAAGCATATGGTCCAGACCAAAGGTAAATGGTACATTTGATTGTTTAATTATTGTGTGTGTCATTTGTTTTTACTTTTGATAGCTCAGAATCGACACAGGCGAAAAAAAAACAATAGAGAGATAAGAATTTTAAAGAACAATAGGAAATGATATTGTTCTTTAAAACGGTTGTATGTTCAAATAACACATTAGATTTTTTAATTAATTGAAATAAACTTTCAGGAGCTTGGGCTTCTATGGAATAGCAATAAAATACCAGATGTTGCAAATGTATTCTTCTTTACAAAAGAAAATGTGATTTTTATAATATCTAAAGCGGTTAGGTAATATTTAAAGCTAATTATTATGAATTTATGATACCTGTGCTTGGATCCTTGAGATCAGTGATAGCATCAACCATGTCTAGCGCCATATCACACACTTTCTCAGCGTGATTATCTTCTTTCTCAGGAGCTCCTGATACTACCATATATGCGTCCCCTATAGTTTCTACCTGTGTATTAATAGAGATTTATCAATTTATGACTGTAAAATAAAAGAGAGCAAATGGTGAAACATTTTATTTACTCATATCCAGGTACACCTGTGATAGCTTCCAGATACAGTAAAAACATACTATAACATACATCATATAGCAAAGACGAAATAAACTACGATGTAATTAACTAATCCTGCATCGCGCTATAAAAAATTTCCGACTACTAATATATATTATATGTTATGGACCAAGTGATTAAACATTGCATTATTTATAATGCCCAAACCATATGAATAATGACAAGTGAAATTAGGCTTATCTGTGATTAATACTTGTATAAACTTCGTTATTTATCACATTGTCTGACCATTATGTTTTGGAATCACGTGCATATTCCTTATTGAATGAAATACATATTTTTATTACTTTGCCCAATATGTGGGGGCCATAATTCATCTAGACCAGGGCAACCTTTTGAGTCGCAAAAGTCAAAATGACAATCTATAAAAATTTAAAAGTTTTTAAAGAGCCAGTTGTTCGTCGTAAAAAGAAAATATTTTGGGACACCCATACTTGATCAAAATGTTGTTTGCCGTAAAAATAATTGGATGACCTTTTTTTTTTCTAAATGTATATTGACTGAATATTAACAAAATAAATAATATTTGCGTATGCGTATGGAACTAAAGAGCCACAACTTCACATCCAAAGAGCCGCATGTGACTCGCGAGCCGCAGGTTGCCGACCCCTGATCTAGACCGTTCAATTTGCTTCTTCAATGGTTTTAATTATATTGACTAGTAGCAGCGCCCCGCGGTTTCTCTCGCGTAAGTCCCGATCCCGTGAGTATATCGGGATTAAAAGGAGCTTACATGTTAATCTAGGTCTCCAGCTATCTACATATGAAGTTTCATCGCAATCAGTTCAGTAGTTTTGGCGTGAAAGAGTAACAAACATCCATGCATTCCATGCATGGATTCATATTGGGCATTTCGAAAAGATCTGGACAGTATGAATAATGCTATATCAACCACTTGGACAATAACATATTTACTGCTTCTCAACATCTACTGTTGGGCCTCGGACTGCCAGGCATGATCACCTCGCCTGGTAGGAGGATCCTCCCTTTGAGTTGGAGGGACATAACACCCGTTCCACCACACGACTATTAATACTAATATTAACACGACTCTCTGTTTATGTGAATAATAGATTTATAGAACATACATACATTCATATAAGGTATTCATATAAAGGGGAGGGGGGGAGGGGGCAGGGGTCTATAAACACCCACTTTTGGCCAATTAGCCTATTGCCGCCGTAATAGGGGGTAAGCCTATTATTGCCACTTTGGAAGTTAAAGTTGGAAAAATTACGAGTATATTGAAAGGGAATTTTACAAAAATGAGAATTTATTGAAAAGCGAGGTATGTCTCCACGCTGTCACACCAATATCACAGGGGGGAGGGGAGTGTAGTGCGATATCACGTGCATTTATTTTTTCGTAGAAAGCGCTATTATTTCCGTAATTAAAGATAATATTCTGAAAATGTTTAATATATTTGAAACAAAAGTTTATTATAGGGATCTGTGTACGTTAGTATCGACGGAAACGAAAATTCACAAGCATTTTGGTTAAGTTGGATGAGTGATACACTTTATTGATAGTCATAAAAAAAAAACAAGTAATATTCTTGATTGTTACTAAAATAATTAATTGGTAACACAAACCTTGTAGACCCGGTTCCTTTCCGTCAGCGTATCGAAAATAGAGTACATGGCGTTTAGCATCGACACCACTTCCATTGGCGTGATGCGAGAACAGATCTCTGTGAAGGTGACGACATCCGAGAACAGGATTGAGACGCTGTTAAACATCTGTGGATAAAAATAACAATAATTGAATATTAATAAAGAATAGATGAGTTTAATGGGTTATGAACAAGTTGGATCAGCAATTTTCTCCGAAATGCATTAGTCGGTTATCCAACATTGGCTGAACTCGCGCATGACATCAGTTTCCAAAGGGCCACCTAAACACATATATAGCCTTGGCCTAAATTCTTTCCCGGATGGGAGTTAGGTGATAACGGCAAGATTTTCCCGAAGCAAAATTATTAGCGGAGTAATTATCTTGGTACAATAAATATAAGACATACACATTTCTTATCCATAAATTAATATGCCAAGAGAATGCTTTGTACTCTTTTTAAGCACAGAAGAATTTGATATTTAGAATACTTACTTGGGTTTAAAAGTATAAGAAGTACAGCAAGCTAAAATAACTAAACAATAACATTTTTAATAACAAGCTTTTATTTAACCATGTACTAAAACTAAATAAAAAAAGTTTGGGTTCTGTTAAATGATTAATTTTCACAAAGCGCGCGACAAGCCCGACAATAGAAGGCTATTTATTTTAGTCTTCATCATTAACACCATCTTTAGTCACCATCTAGGTCTACTGTTACGATAAATGCAACGAGCCCAAACGTGATGCAGTTACATTGAGTTGGTGGAAAGTTTCGCTTCCCGGATCCACCCTGCAGATTCCGGTCACCATCTAGGTTTATAAAACTTGGCAAGACCAACCCAACGAGCCCTATCACGTTTTTTTTTTATGTTATAGAGGGCAGACGGGTCACCTGATGGTAAATTGGCTACCGCCGCCCACGGGCACCTGTAACACAATGGTCACAAGTGCGTTGCCACCCTTTAAGGTGGGAGAAGAGGGGGAGGGGGGGGGGGGAAGAGTGGGAAGTGGAGAGAGGGGAAGGACGGGCATAGGGGAGAGGAAGGGTTAAGGTTCTGTGAGGCCGTGGTATCGAACGGAGTCGAGCCGGCCCATACGTGCCGAAGCATGGCTCTCCCACGTATAGTCGAGCCAGCCCATACGTGCCGAAGCATGGCTATCCCACGTATATAAGTTATGTTTAGTAGATGAGGAGATCTTAACATGAGACAATCTCCATAATACCATATTATTGTCATAATACCATAATACTGTCACCGGAGTTCCATAAGTATTCCAAATTTCAGAACAATTAGTTAGGGGAACTGGTATAAAATTCAATTGTAAGATTTGACCCACACTTACAAGGCAAATTAAATGTAAAACAGTCGAATACCGTTTATCGGTAGATTTAGCTAGCAGCAACGCTTAACTCTGTTTACAGTTATAACTAAACCGAACTTTAGTAAGTTTATTATCAATAGAGGAATCGCTTATCTCGTCAATGAGGGTCTGAACACGAACAGTTGTTTACTTTATGGCTTTATATGTACCAGGAAAATAAATATGGCAGCACTGAAGGACGAGAGTTCGAACAAAGGTCAAGGATATATGATAGGCTTTCCAACGCAGTGTTACGTATTATGTTATGTTTATAAGTAATATTACCAAGAACATAATACTGTAAATATTTTAAATGTTCGATTTTTGTCTTTCAACGAAAATAGCTAATCTCTGAAACTACCCGACGGATTTTTTTTTTAATTTGCATTTAATTTTGATAACTTAGTTGTTAAGGAAGGTTGTAAGCTATTAAACATCACGCTACGAGCCTTAGGTGGGGAGCAGTGACTATAAACGCTGGTGGAGTTATGAATAATATCAGATTGATTTTACTTATAACAGCACACTATCCTAGTCTGAACATTTCACATAAAGTGTCAAAAATAGATAGTTATAAAATTTATTACCTACCTACTACCTAAAACAATGAAAAAACGACAAACTAGTATATTATATATAATATAATAAGATAAATATGTTCGCTTACTTTGTTATGTAAGAAATTTATTAGATTATAAAATACCGTACCAAAATGTTTCGGCACAGTAAAAAACATGAATAATGATAATTGTAAAAAACATGAACACATCATCGTGTTCTATCATTAATAATGCCAGGACACATAAACGGGATCATGTTTGTAAAAATATTCCCTTCAAATAGGGCGGTTATTCTCCACGGGTTCGTGGAAAATCAGCGGATTTATCGCGGTATCGTTAGTGGTTAACAATGCTTTATATGTTATAGAGGGGGCGTCAATTTATATTATTAATGGTTGTTAAAGAAGAGATAGGTTTTTACCCTTACTGATAGGCCAAAAAGTGACGACACAGAAAAAGACTGGTTTGTCTTAATAAAATATAAATTGCGCTTTTATTTGAGTTGCCGCAGACAGACATCGGCGACCACAGAACTGAGAATAAGTTTCTCAGTTCTGCGTCGGCGATCGGCGAGGCTACATTTTAGCCTACTAGTGCTCACGTCTCGATAGACGCACTACACATATCCTCTTGGTTATGACTAAACGCCGTGCACAACAGACACATGGAACACCGCATGAGACAGTGTGAAGAATTGTACTGCCTAAAATTACTCCAATTGTTCACATTTTCAAAAGTAAGTAGGAAAGTCAGGTTTTTACATACATAAAAGTTTCTGAAGTTCTACAAAGACAACAAAAAATTAATCACCAAATTGGTTAACATTTGCATATACGCAAAATACATGTTTTTAAACTGTCAGGACGTCACAAAGGCGGTAAAGGTCTTTTGTGGGATAGAAAAATGGTAAAGACCGACTTACTTTTAAAACTACTTTTTGAGCTCTGTCAACCTTGACCAAGGTAGACTTGCATGTTACGCCCAGTACAGTAACATACTAGTATACAGTAGCTTAAAACTGATTGGCAAAGGGCCATGTTTATCATTCTAATAACATTTTTGTCGGCTATGTGACGTAGGTTTTTAAAATGTAAATAAGTTTTCGGGTCCTTGATGATAGAAAGTCGAGATGATAATTATAACTTAGTGTGCTATCGATCATCACTCCGAGATATTTTATGTTATGTCATTTGTAACCGAACAGAAATGTTTTCCTAATGATTCTGGGAATGTCAACAACTTCAACGGATTCGCAATCTTTTAATATTTCGGCTCCGGTGTTTATGAAATTTGTTAAAGATTTTTCACTTACAGCAAGTTTTAGGAGGACTTTTGTTTCTGAGCATTATTGGGACTCTGATTTTTAAATAACAAATAGGCGCTGGAAGACCGGGTGTATTCAGGGAATCTAAAATTTTAACGGATAGTGTGTGTTTGTGGAATCTTGTTCTATAACCGTTCTTATACATATATGCCTTACTGTCTCTTGAAACATATTTTTTGGATTCATTGCTGCCGCTTAGTGACTGCAATGAATAAATAAATTAATTGCTAAATATCTATCTATAACTTTGTAGAGCGATTTGTAGGGGATTTTGAGTCGGTTTCTTAAAAATAAATTTAGAATTCTAGCAAATCCATTGACCAACAAACGGTCTGTCTCCAAGCTGTATATTCTCTTGAAGTTTTAATTTTCTTTAATATTCAACATTCTTATGCTATTGCAAGTCGTGGCGAGTTTAGATTGAAAGTGATTTCCCTTGATGTAATCTTGTATAACGGTTAGCGAAGCTTTAGTGAAAGTTACTGACGTCCGGATACTGTTACGTTTGTAACTTACTAACTTAATATGTGTATCGTAGAGCTAGTGTTGTGGTAACTCTGTGGTTTACCCGTTATTTACATATATCGAATCTGTTACCCTTTTCATATTTTTAACTTTTTTTAAATAATAATAATGTATTTATTTCAAAAACTTAGTGCTATGTTACAAATAATAGTTCGGCATTATTAATTTCACATAAATGGATTTAGCTACTAAAACCGAAGTAGTAATGCCAGTATTTCGGTTATCAGTGCCATTTCCCTCGAGTTATAGTTGCCAACAAAGCGAATGTGGTAGGTTGGTTGATTGTACTACTTAATGAATAACCATAATACATATATATGTATAAATAAAATATATTACAATGAGTATTACTGTTAGTAATCTGTTAGTGAGTTAAGTGCTTAAGAGTGTGTGGGGGCTGGTAGGGTAAATTTTGATTTCGTAAGAGCTTCAATATGTAAATTTTTGTTAACTTTGTTATATACAAATGGATCAAGAAATTTTAGAGAGACAGTAGGGTAGGGTAGGGTAGTCAATAGACTTCATAATCTCCCCCATGGATGAAATACAATTATTTAATAATGACTGATACATTTGTTTTAGGAAATAACGCTCAGCAGCATGCTCGATATGTTCTTTAAAATGGAAGCTTCTGTCTATAATTACCTAAGTACTTACCTCCCTAATGGTCTGTACATGTATACGTTCCAATGACGAACACATACAGTTGGCTTTCAGGGAACACTCATCATGAGAGATAATTTTATGGCTGTTACTAAGAGTTGAACAATTTTTGATGCTGAACGAAATAAACTTGGTTTTTTCTACTTTTAAAGTCAGCTTCTAGTGATATTATTACCCTGCTGAGCAGCATTAAATACCTCGTCCATAGTAGATATTTACGGTAAAACCTAAAGCAGAATCGTCTGCTAAGGAGATGATTTTGCCTTGGTTGAGAGATTCGTCTTTTTTTGGGAAGGGAGCAAACGAGCACACGGGTCACCTGATGGTAAGTAACTACCGCCACCCATGGACACTTGCAACTCAAGAGTCACAAGTGCGTTGCCGGCCTTTAAAGTGGGAGTAGTTGATGGATGGTAGGGGGATTTGGGTCTCCGGTGATCTCACCCACTCGGCAAAACACAACGAAGCATTGCTTCACTGTCAGTTTTCTGTGAGGACGTGGTTTATTACTCCGGTCGAGCCGGCCCATACGTGCCGAAGTATGGCTCTCCCACTAGTAAAGTGAGTTCGTTAATATTAATGAGAAATAGGGTGGGACCTAAGATGCTGCCCTGCGGTACGCCACGTGTACTTTAATATTTATCCACACAAACACACTGATTTCGAAAAGAAAAAAATAACTCTTGAAAAGTTCTAACTCTCTGACTCCTACACAGAAAGCGTATCATTCACCAGCGAACTATTGCGGTGGCAGTACTTATAATTAGATTAAGGCGTGATCCAAGTATCACTGCCACTAAGTACGTGCTATTAAAGCTATGTGCTGGAAACATACCGTGTGTAGCAGCTGAAGTTAAGTATCATCATCCCGGTGTATGTCTATTTTATGTAAATCGCTTGCTATGTTTAAGTCATCCATTAAGACATTGTGCTAATATTTCGATACTACTTGTAGTACCTATTTATAATTTATCCATTCACTTACCTCACAAGTATCTATAGGATTCTCTCCATTTCTCAACCGATCAGCCACTTGCTTGGGTATCATCTGGTATAGCAGTTCGTCGGTCCTCTTCATCTCCTCATCCAGTTTCCTCATAGACTCTTCTAGTTTCTTGCTCTTCTGTTGTTCCTGGTCTAATGCTAGTTTCAGCTCCACTGACTGCTGAGTTCCGGCCAACATTAGATCTCTGAAATTTTGGTAAATGTTATTTCATTAATATGGACTAGAGATTGCCTGGTAGTCGAAAATCGACCATAATTTATTAAGTTTAGGACCCCCCTTCCTGATGTGACGTCACATATTTTTAAATTATACACCTAGAACTGAAAAGAGCAGTTCTAATTTATTTTTAAATAAAAGTGTAGTAACGTGTCTAGGCTTTCGTTTACAGGTAAAGTTTTGTGTTTAATACTTTAGATTTCGACATGACGTTGTGACGTCACGAAGCTAATCAGCCCCCCCTCCACCCCTTGTCACATAATGTTGACCCCCTCCCCCCTTTAACGTGTGACGTAATTTTTGGATTGCCCCTAACTTGAGCTGTCATTGCACAGACTTCCCTTACCATTACTTACTGGTCACCATAAATACTGTCCTCACATAACTTTTAAATTATATAACACATATTTGTCGGAACATTTTAGATTTCTTCACTTCGTAAACATTTAAGCTTTGAGTTAGTATTCCAAATATAAACTTTGAGTTAAATATCACATTTATTGCTTAAAAAGGGGTACAAAAATTCATTTATACAGGATGTATCTGACAATGGGAGACTTACTTAAATCGCTGCTATCCGCTAACAAGTTATGAGCGTTTGAATTTCCAGCTATTTTTACCTCCGTTTCTCATAAAAGCACTTTCCCTTTACATACTCTACCTGCCTTTCGTGCTTTCAGCAGTAGTGTTAAAAGGTTAGATGGGTAGTGTGCGATTGACGCCTGTATAACGCCAGTGTAACGTACCATAACCATTAACAACAAGGTATGGTGGGGTGGTCGACTAACTGAAATATAAAACTACATAGTTTACCTGCTGAAGTCGTGCATAGACAAATCATTGATGTACAGTCCAGTTGACACGAGAGCTGCTAGGTCTGGCATTACTGGAGTACCCAGGTACATCATCATGCGCCAATTGTCCATGTAGATCATTTGTCCTAGATAAAACGACACAAGTTAACGTGACGAGAATAATTGTGTCGAAGTTCTTTTTTTATCATTCGAACTTCGACTCAATGATTCTCTTTCCATAAAAAATTTGGACTAAATACTTAGCGTAAACAAATTTATTTTTTGATAGCTCGTTCGGTTGTTCAGATAAAGCCAATTGATACCTTGTGAACGACCAGTGTGCATTTTATGTGCAATTACAGTGATTAAATTGTTGCTTGTCAATTTCTACAACATTATTTTTAGTATACCATATAACAAATAGCGGTAAAATTACCTAGTCATAATACGGATAGCTAAGTACGCATGTCATCTTGTGTTGTTCTACTATGGTCTGTCGACTATGTCTTAACGTAACTACATAATATATCTATGTATATGTTAAATTAAAATACATACATTATTAACTTATTAGATGATAAGTAATTTAAAAAGGAGTTGTTGTTAGATGCAAATTTCACAAAAGCATTATGTCCTAGTTTCCTACTTTTTAATGCGATTTAATTCTCAATCGAGATATAATGTTTTAACTGTACAGTATACTAAAATAACGTTGTTTAACTAGAGTGATAAGAATAGCTAATTACAGTAGTGTTACTCAAGGAGTCCGGTACCATTTGTGGGTGTATAATCTTCCTTTTTAATTATGTTTCCTGGCTTATTAATATATCTCAAACAGCTAAAGCCCCATTCTAAACTATTATAATGCTCGTAGTTAAGTTTATTACAAACATTACAAGAGATAGAAATATAGATTAGATATTTATGTGTTTCGTATGATTAGTAAAATATTGAAAGTTTTTGTGTCGAAAGAAGAATTACTCTTCTATTAAATGTGAGGGACTGTCATTCCATGATTGTAATTCTTAATTAATTTTTGTTTTATCGTTATGAAAACTTAGAAAGTGTCATAAAATAGGTTTCGGGTGTTCATACTCGTAGATAGTTCGTATTATTTAACTTATAGGTCGGCCGTTTTTTATTGCTCATAGGTACATCATATCTATATTTTATTTCGATCAATATCGTATGAGTTTATGGCTTCTTCGTAACTTCAAATACTCGTATGTACATTTTGCGAAATGGATAGGTGAATAAAAACAAAAAGCGTTTCTTAGAAAACTGAAAAGTTTCTTGTAAGGAAAAGTAAAAAATAATGTGTTTGACAATAGTGCTCTTTTGCAAAACAGATTTTGAATAAACGCTCATTTTGAAACATTTTAAGATTCAAATTTTCATTCGATTTTTTAATTAAGTACAAGTATGTGTAAATTATATAAAGTTGGTTTGACTAAAATATAATTGTTTTTAAACTTTCGCGTTTTGTATAAGTACATTTTAAATGAGTAACTTGGAAGTTAATCGATCGAAACGTCGGTTTAATATAAATATATTGAAACTTTCAATTAAAAAAGTCAGTCATGGGACTGCCGACAGAAGTGAAAACTTCAACGAAACGACGAACTTAAAACGTCACATTAGCAGGTTGGTAACATGAATTAATAAGGAGCTGACAGAACTCAATGTATAGATTAGCGCCCTCTAGTGGATCTATATATGTATTATTAGCGTGACTGTCACGAGTTCAGTGCTTTTTCCCCATAGCAAAAGTGCGCAAACGTGCCTAAAGAAGTATTCACTTAAAAAAAAACAAAGTTCTAGTCTTAGGTAGAAACCTGTTTAGGTTTTTATTACAATAAAACATTATTTTTAGTCAAATCAACAAAACATGTGAACGCATCCTTAAATATGTCTGCCAGAATCAGACGGTACAGTATCTTGAGAATATCAAAAATGGTGCAAGAAAACTATTTCCGCTGTATTTACATTACAGTTATAAGTCATTGCAATTATGTGCGTTGATTTGTTTTGTGCTTTTCACGAGGCTATAACTGATACAGCCAAAGGTGCAGGTCTACCTTTAAGATGTAACTTAATCATGTCAGGCAATGGTCTCCCGTCATATGCAAAGCGCTTCTTCGGTACCATGCCTGGAAAATGTTTACCGAACATATAAGTACCATTATAATCAAGGTCAGTACTTACTTACTCAAATCGTCTGGTGTGATCAATTGGAAGAAGACTGAAATCTTTAACCAAATTGACATAAACTATAAATTCTGACTCAAAGTCAACTTAAGTCCTCCAGTTATCTATTAGTGAAAACCGCATGAAAATGAGTTTATCGCGAACAGACAGACGCGGTGGGGGACTTTGTTTTATACCTGGTGGCCTCCCAGTCACAGGAAATACAGGACATTTGGATACGCGAACCCGGTCTCTGCGAGCTACTGCAGTCTCAGTCCCGTCCCCCATCCGAGTCTTCCGATATCCTTTACCCTAGATTCTTCTCCCTAACCATTTACCTTCCTTATACAAATTTACCTTCTTCCTTCTTTCCCGTCTTAAAATGACTACATTCTCAAGGAGCGTTGGCGATAGGCAGACGTTCGGCCATAAAAACCAGCAAAAACTCTCTTACAATGTCTTTGCTTGCAACTAAAATTGGGATAAGGATAAAATGATGATGATATTTATAAATATATTGTCGGTAGTGAGAAAAGAATCTAGCAATAAAAACTCGTGGTACCGAACAATTTTTCGGTGGCTTTAATTACAAATTTTGGTGTCTTTTACACGATAAGGCATTGATATATGGGTTTTAATGTTATTATATCAATGCCATAAGGTTAGTAATAATTAAAATAGTAAACTAATTAAGTCTTTCCACTTCATTAAAAGCATCCTTATAAAATGTAAGTATGTACTTAATAATTATATAAGTACCTATGTAAAAAAATTATGTTCATTTGTTCAAATCGCAAATCTCCTAAAGTTCTTTACCGATTGTTTTTAAATTTTTACACAACGTTGTATTCATAAACGCGCATGTTTTTAATTTTTTTTTCTTTTTAAAGATCATCGTGTAATTTTGCATGCACATTGCCAGGGATACAGAGATGCCGTGGCTGCGTTTGAAAAAGGCGTGGAAGAGATCCCTAAAGAAGAGTGGGCTCACTGCTTCAGTTAATGGTTCCATCGCATGCGACGGTGCCTAAAAAGGAACGGAGACTATTTCGAAAAGCAATAAAAATATTCTATATCATTTTCTTAAAACTTTCAGTGTGACCCCCGTATATGCACAGTAACTATACGATATTTAAGCGAGCGAAGTCGCTTAATGCTTTGTGCGACACGCTATAAGATATCAGTGGGACATGCCCTTCACGTAAGCATCGTAATAAGACCACAAGTGGCATCTTGCGAAGTAAAACACGTGTTAAACAAGTCAAATGTTAACGAGCCACAGTCATACAGCTTTCGGGCAGCACTAGAGGTCGCGTTACGTCACCTTTACCGGTCCCAGGTTTTATGTGGTTGCTTCTATTTTGAAATTGTTTCCAGATAATCCATAAGGCGTTCTCTTATTTACTAAAGATCAAGCGGTCCTAAAAAGTTATTGAGGAAAGCTTGTTTTAATCCTCGAAATTATCTTCGAAAACTCTTTGGAGAAGGTACGACTCAACAGGTTTTTACTCTAATTGGAGACTAGACTTTGGAAAGTACCACCACTCTACCACCGCATTTTTGTTAGTGAGCCCTATTCGCTAACAAAAATACGGTGGTGGTGGGTCGGCAAATCTCCATTGAGGTGGGCCTGCTGCCATCACTTAAATTACCGACGCCGGACAAAAAACGCAGTTTCCTTTTGCATTTTTTTATTAATTTAAACAGCTTGCTAACGATTCATCTACCAATTACAACTAGATGTACAGTACAAAACAAAAACAAGAACTATAACTAGTTGAGGTTTGAAACGTACGATTTTAAATATTGACTGCATGAATGGGGGCGCAATGGTTAACGTATTTTTAAGGGTTCAAACACAAATAGTTGTCCCGATTCTGGGTGCTCCTTGTGTCCGTTGTTTGTATGTTTGTAAAGTCCTTTAGAAATATTCACCCGCCTTTAACAGCCTAAATAGAGTCCGAAATAAGTTAGAAATTCCTTTGTTAGTTAATTAAAGAGATAAAACGTAACGTAAAACGTCGCTCCCATCTGGAAAATATAATAAAAAAAACAATTACATTGCTGGTGTATACGAGGAGGTTTTAAAGTCAATTACCCATATTTCCAAATGCTGCCCATACATAGCTTAGGACCATACATACATGAAAAAAACATTATATCGGGCCTACGCAAAAACTCTCGAGCTCCCGTTTAGGGTCGCCACCCGTACGATACTAATATAATATTTATATGAGTATCGTACTATATTTTAATCAATTGTACTACATATTATAGAACATTAATATAGTATTTAAAATATTATATTTTTATCGCTAATTCAACTTTCGCCTTTGTTTATATAAACTGTAACAATGAACCCGAATTGCAGCATTTATAATTTTATTTTATAACGAACCACCTCTTACCACCCTCAGTCTGATGAAATGGTGGAACGGTTTAATCAGACATTAGAGAGGTACTTGGCAAAAGTTGTGGAAGGCAGACAAAGAGACTGGGATAAACACATCCAGCCGTTCCTCCTCTCGTACCGAAGTGCGGTCCACGAGAGCACGTCATTAACAAAACTTCGGTCGAGAACTGCGGTTGCCTGCAGATTTAATCACCGGCGCTCCCCCTGACACTCCGCGCAGTATTACGCATTACGCCAACGATTTACGCAGCAAGATGAATGACGTTTACGAGCACGTCAGACAATCAGGACAGCAGACGTCGGAGAGAATGAAAACCCGGTACGACCGAAAGATAAATGACAGAAGCTTTGAGGAAGGATCACTGGTCTGGCTGCATAACCCGGTTCGCAGAAAAGGGAAATCTCCGAAACTGCAAGTGAAATGGGACGGATCAATGACGTAACGTACCGCATTCAGAAAGGACCGCGGGGCACTCCCAAGATCGTCCATGTGGATCGGTTGGCGCGCTATCATGGGGATAATCATGCTCGGGACGAGCATGTCTTAGAAGGGGGCAGTGTTACGAATATCCCGCCATCTATTGGCAACTGTGGGAAGTCGTATAGAGCTACAAAATAAAGATACACGCCATCTGTTTAGACAACACGGAACTAAGTAGTTAGTAACCCGTTAATGGAATATTCTACGATGTATTAGCGGATTCTATTGTTGTGTAGAATTTACCAGAGGTGTCGCGATTTTTCTGGAAGTACCGTTTCGCTATATAAAGCGTGGCATTGCGGAGTTAGTTTTCAAGTGAGTGTCATGTGGGTTAGTTATCAAGTGAGTGTCAAGTGAGTTAGTTTCAAGTGAGTGTCATGTGGGTTAGTTATCAAGTGAGTGTCAAGTGAGTTAGTTTCAAGTGAGTGTCAAGTGAATTAACAGGGAGTAAAGTGTAAGTGAATTAAGAAGTTTAGTGTAATAGTGATAATAAATTATTGTAATTGTCTTGTTGCTAGTTTCCTTGTGTATTTTGTGATCTATTAAAATAAATTGTGTCTATTTCGGTAACAATCTGGTATAATTCTCTAATCCCGAACCTCAGCTCGTAACACTATGTAGACACTGTATACCTACATAAGAAGCGGTGTTTACATCTACTATCTATGGATTAGGTACACAACTTTTTAGCCTCTTCACAATTTACCTTTTGACTCAAAAAAGCCTCAAACATATTTTGTAAGTGTAGTTTGACTCCAGATTTAGAATTTTTCATGCATCATATTTATATATATTTGATGCTTATAGGTGGCACATAACTAAGCTTCGAATTTGCTAAGGGTATCGAAGGAAGGATTCGAATTTGCTTTCTGACTTTGTTCAAAGTCTAGTCGGACTTGTTGTTACAAATCGTGAAAAAAAAAATCTCCACACATCTCACACACGGCCGCCTGATCCCAAACTAGGCAGAGCCTGTACTATGGTAACCAGACTGCTGATAAACATTCTTATATATTAGGGTGGGTCGAAAAATTTTTTTTTTCAAAAATCCTTTTGTAATAGTGAAATTATGTTGTAATACTACGTCATTTACAAACCTGTAGAATATTAATAATTTATTTTTAGTATAACAGCCCGCACATGGACCCTCTAGTTTGTAAAAAAAGTATAAAATAGTGGTTTCGAGTGTTTTAAAGCACTTAAAACATTGTTTTGTAAACCAATCGCATATTATAGTGTTGCTATTGAGTGACAATAGTTATTAAGCCCGTTATCGTTTACAAATAGTTTAGTTTTGAGAGGGTAGTTAAAAGTGGCCGCACTCGTATTGCGTCACGTAGTATCGTCATTATTATAGTTTGGTTTTAGCGAATTAAAAATACTATTGGAGTGCAGTAGAGGGCGCATTCGTTTTTATATTTCCTCTTTCTTAAAAACTAATAGATTATAATGAAAACTAGAAGACAAAGTTATCAGTGCCCTATATTCGGGAGTGCCGAAGATATTAAATGTATTGCCAACCTACGAAGATGTCATGAAATGTTATGAATGGAACTGATTACAACTTAAAATTAGCACAAATACTACCAACGAACCTGTTTTTTTAGATATTGCCGACCTTGTGACTCAAAAGTACAAAATATTTAGAGAAAATCATCCCTTCCGATAGTGTCACACACAAGAGTCGTTCAGCAAATAAAAGCTTATGATTCAAAGTGCAAAATCTTAATTAAATCATTAAAAAGATTATCTGCTGATCAGAAAAATGATTTTATCCATTTGTTCGTGTAAATGTAAGCAAATTGAACCTCCTAGAGAAAAAAAGGTACCAAAAGAATAGCAGAAGTTTCTGTTGGACCAAAAACAAGAAATGAAGGTGCGGATTGGAGGAATAGACCGAATTATTACAACTAAATTACAAAAAAAAGTAACACGAACCTCTAAAATAAAACAATCTGATATGAAAACTAACAAAAACCAAGAGAAGTGTAATACAGAGCAGCAGGAGTCGGTGTCATCTTCCAGTGAGCCTGAAGAATTAGTTTTTCCTCTATTTATATAGGGGAAAAACTTATCGTCTACATCGCAAGTAAACAAGAAAGCTACAAAATCAGTTAAAAGTTTGCCTATGTCTATGTTAGCGAAAACCTGCGATCGTTATGCGATTTGATGACTATTAGTTGCAATGGTACGGTTAGTGAACACAGGAAAATTCAATGGCGTGATTAGACTCTTCGAAAAAGACTGCAACTCCCTTTACAGTGGATTATTTGCTTGCTACATTTGCTACATTTAAATAAATGTCTCAAAGGCAAGTCATTGGACTTGCCTTTGAGACATTTATTTAACAAAATAGATGGTGTTACTACTGGTTCATCCTCGTATGTCGGTCCTATTGGTAAATTATTTGAAAATTGCGAAAAGTTGCCAACCTATGAAAAAATACAAAGTGATCTTCCAGAAATAAAATTTAATGATCTAAGTACTGACCAAAAATACTTATACGAAATACCAACGTCTTTTATTAATGGAAAATGCTCTGATGACTTGAAAAAAATCCAGAGAAGGGTTGATACAAGCGAAAATTGTCGACAGAAAACTTATGCCTCGATTTGAGAGTAAACGCGATTTTGTGACTTAAATATAATAAGTTGCAGATTTTTTTTCAGTTTATGAATGTTGATGTTGTAATGTACTTTGATTGTTAGTGACTTAATCTTAATATTTCTAAAGTTTGTATTAATTTAAAGTGTTTTATTAATAAATTACACATGTCTAACCAAAAGAGGTTTTTTTGAAAAATCTTGAATCTTTGTATAACATGCGCGGGCTAAAGATATGACTTAATTAATTTTTTTATGGCCGATTATTATTTGTTTACACCCAATACAACATAATATCATTATTACATTGCGATCAAATAACTTTATTTTTTTCCCATACATTAGCGACCCACCCTATTATATATATATCTAAATACATACATATTATAGATAAATTACACCTCGACACAGTACAAATTATCGTGCTCATCACACAGTTATTTGTCCTGGGTGGGAATCGAACCCACGACCTCTGGCTTAACAGTCGGGGTCACTAACCACTAGGCCAATAGGCCAGTATTATTAAATATTCTATTAAGTGTTATTCATGAATATTTGGGAGCGTTTTGGCAAATTTTGCATTAGGTACCTTTAGTAGTTTGTTACAAAATATCGTATCGTAATGTAGTGCCTCACTCTACATTTTCAGGAGAATCTAAACGAAAATCCCACTATTCCCACTAATATTATAAATGTGAAAGTTTGGATGGATGGATGGATCTTTGTTACTCTTTCACCCAAAAACCACTAAACCGATTACGATGAAACTTGGTATGTAGATAGTTGAAGACCTGGATTAACGCATAGGCTACTTTTTATCCAGATATTCGCACGGTATCAGGTCTTACGCGGGTGAAACCGCAGGGTGCTGCTAGTTATAAATATATACGAAATAGATACGTTCTATAATTAAGAGGTTTAATAGTAATAAACTTGTTACGTTCCATGTTTATAATACATACATGTCTATGTACCTACAAGCTATTTTCTCTTAATGAACTTATTACCTGTATTATTACTGTTTTTTCGTGCTGATCTAGTACTTATCTTCGTATTTATTTCAACTAAGTGAAACTGGTCACATGGAGATTGCCGCAAAACTAACGAAGTACTCATAAATAATGTTTATTACCACGCTGAGATAGGAAAATAGTTAAGTTTTGAAGAATAGAATCTATGAGTTAGGTTACAAGGTTCAAATTGGAAGTCAAGAAGGAATTGTGTTTTAAAATAAAAGGTTACCTTGTTCCAGTAATACTTTCTTATCATTGTTGTCCACGTTTGTAAGATAAATACTGTTATTTTATTGTGGGAATTTTATTGCGATAATTGCAGAAGTATGGTATTTATTCAATTTGAATTTAGTATGGAATAAAGCACATTAATACGAAATCATAAAAGCATAATGATTTTAATTAAGGCTTTTAATAGTAAAATACGTATTTTAAAAAACTCTCAATCATCTCTGTAATGATTTTTTTTACTATGATGTTGACATATTTTGTAGCTTCATTTACTAATTTGTGAAATTATGGATTTTTTCACGACATGGGTTTTCTCTAGCATTTTCTTATCGTGTGGAAACCCCCACGAGTCTAAATAATTAATTAAATTGATTTAAATTTACTCATCCGTAAGATATTAGAACTGGCGCGGGCGGTCTGTTTTGGTAAAGATAGTATTTATGATAGATTGTATGAAAAACCTAGGTTAAAAGCAATGTTTATTTATTTAACTATCAATAATATCGTTAAAGTGAAAGGCTAAGACGTTTTTTTCTGCTGAGACAACTCCCACATTAGGAATTACTTCTGTGTTGCGGGGGACTTTACAAATACAAACAACGGACACAAAGAACACCCAGACTCAGGTGGGAATCGAATCCACGACCTGTAGCATAGCAGTCAGGGTCACTAACCACTAGGCCAACAAGCCAGTCGTTTTAAATATAACATTTTATGAAGTAATAAAATCTAAAGTATTCTTTAAGAAACGCTCTAGTAGGTAATATCAGCTGCCAAAGATTATTGTAATACCTACATCATATTAGGGAACAGAGACAAGATAGTGATGTGGGTTATGTCAGGGATTATTTGGCCGTGAAATTGAAAAATTATATTACTAGTGTTTTTATTAGGGTTAGCCTTCTTTTTTGAGTAAGTAAGAGTATCTACAAGCCAAAGTAGCTCATAATGAAAAGTATATGAACTGAAAATAATAAATCCCCTAGATAGTTTTGAGGAAGCAACAAGGAAAAAGCAGTACTTGTGCCTCGTCGCTGCTTCTCAAGGGGTAAAGGGAATTCGCTCGTGTCCAAGTAATAGGGTCTTGGTAATCTGTATCTGAAACACCGTTTTTAGTTGGTATATAGATGGTTCGACTCTGACATAATCCCTTCATTGTACCGTTAAAGGTGTAAAAACTTTAATGCATTTGTTTAATCAGTAGGTAGGTAGGTAAGAGTGAGTGAGCTAGGAGTAACTCAGGCCCGATTTGCTACCCATATTTCAACAAAAGGAATCAAGTGGTGATATTACCTTTGAGTCTAAGATTTTTGTCAGTGGCGCAATCTGTCTCGTCTGAGAGTCGGAGGAGCTCGTTCCTCTTGTCTGGTGCTTTCTCGTGCATCACGGCTTCCCCTGTCACTAGCTCGAAAATGTTGTTCGTACGGTTGAGAATCTGTGGACGAAACAGGGATATTTAGGCATGTAGCTTTTAAGATTTGAATGTTTGGTTGATTGATTTAGTTAATCCCTTATTGGATTTAGTTAATCCCTTATTGGATTTAGTTAATCCCTTATTGGATTTAGTTAATCCCTTATTGGATTTAACAAGTAAATCAAAACATTTCTCAGTACAATGATATGTAGGAGGGTCCAAGGTCACGTTTACGTAATCCAACCTTACATGCGTTTTAAAGGCTTACGAAAACAAATATTAGGGCAGTCAAATCTATTCGATTTCCTATAATGGTTTTTTTTTCGGCATGAACTGGCTGATCATCTTAATATTACGTGAACATTCAAGTGCAAGAGAGGACAGCTACCCTCCCCTGCCTCTCCCGACCTGGGTACACCCATGCTTATAATAAATATAGTGTTCCACAAGGAAGTGTGCTAGGTCCGCTTTTCTCCCTTATGTACATAAATGACTTGCCTGACATTACAAAACACAAATGTGTTCTTTTTGCAAATGAGGTATCTATTATCTAGACATGTGAAAATGACATAGACATTAAAATACAATTGACACTGTAATTAAATGGCTACAAGACAACAACTTGCATGCAAATCTATCCCAAACACAATACATACAATTTTAAACATATCAATCAATAGTAAATTCTAGAACACTTGTTCATGGTGACACACTAATTAACGAGCAACACATGTCAAATTTTTAGGCATTGTAATCGACAGATATTGCAACTGGAAGAAGCACACTGGTGAAGTGTGCAGTAAAGTAAATAGCTTCGTTTAAATGCTAAATAGACTAAGAACTACATCCACCCTGCAGGCAGTACTCCTTGCATATCATGTATATGTGAGTGCCGTACTAAGGGTACGGTCTAATATTTTGGGGAAACTCTACCGATGCCTAAAGAGTGTTTCCGTCTCCAAAGAGATGTATAGAGCTATTATTGGTATACACTCGTTCGACTCTTGTAAACCTCATTTCAAAAAATTTAACAAATCGCTTGTTTGCGAGAATATCGACATAATTCGAAAATCATTCGAATTGAACTAAGTATGCCAAACGATCATAAATCTTTGATATTTTATGGTGAACAAAGATGCAACGCTGATTTCGTGTTAACGTTCCTTAGAAAGCGACAAGTTCATTATATATTTAGAACAAAATACTCTAGCGGAAATCACAAAACATTGCCATTCCCTAAAATTAATAATTTTTAGTTATGTCGCTATTGTCGCAAACGAGCGATATTGCCATTACCTGGATTGTACATCTTTGAAATTTGCGTATTTGTTAAACTCATCCTCATATTTTTTTGAAAGCAGGCGAGCGGCTCGTTGTTGTTGTGTTTTGTTATGTTGTTTCAACGGAATTGCTTTGCGATGTGTGTAAAAATATTTAAAAGTGCCATCAGCCATCCAAAAGTTTCCTATACCTATATTCAAAATGAAGCTAAAATCGCTACCTACTATTTGATAAAATGATTAATTCAGTAAAAGGAATGGCTCCAGAACTCTGTGTAATTTTCTTAACCTTTCAGCTTAACATAGTATTATTATTCTTTGATGTTTTTTTTATTTGTCTCTATTTTATTGTATTATTATTTTTATAATTCTTTTGACACAACAAAAATACAGTAACAGTAAATATAATTGATTTAAATATATGACTAAATGTTTGGAAATATACTTCGTAACTTAGTACTTTAGTTCATTCAATTTTAAAATAAAGACGAGTTACATTTCATATGTTTAGGCATGGAATGAACACAACTCACAGTTTGGAATTTGAAGGCAATGAGCGGTCGAACCAGATCAAACCAGTCTGTTATTTTCTTTCCAACTAAGTCGGGCAATATTACCATTAGGGAATTGCCAATACTTCGTACAACCATATCTGATCTGAAAACAAAATTACACATAATAGTCATTTTATAACGGCTATTGTTCAAACGAAATCCACTACCAGCCCAAACTTGTGTAGTTAGTTAAAGAAAAAACCGACCATTCCACTAATATTATAAACGTGAAAGTTTGGATGGATGGATGGATGTTTGTTACTCTTTTACGACAAAACTACTGAACCGATTGCGATGAAACAGTATGTAGATAGCTCGAGAGCTGGATTAACATATAGGCTACTTTTTATCCCGATATTCCCACGGGAACGGGACTTACGGTAGAAATTATAAAGCTCCAGGTTCGACATGTAGGTTTGGATTATACATTGTCTGATAATTAGTCGAGGTAGGCTGTTGTATAAGGTACTCAATAGTACAGAATGCTTTTATAAGCAGGTACTCAGTAGATTGGCTCAAATGGGAACCGCTTGACTGATCCAGTACCTAAACCTAACAGAAGACCGGGAAGATAGCAATACTAGTATACTGCATCTTTTTATTCTGGTAACCGGAGTCTCCAGATCTCCACAGGACCTTAGCAACTACCACTGGTGCTGCCAGAAGTTATAAGTAGGTACCGACCGGGATCTGATTGCTTGACAACTTAATTGTGGGTAGATAGATAGAAAAATAACACAATACATACATCTCTACATGGTATAAATCAAAGTCGCTTCCGCTGTTTGTACACTTAGCTCTTTTAAACTACGCAACGGATTATAATTCGGTTTTCACCAATGGATAGAGCGATTCAAGAAAGAGGTTTATACGTATAGTTTAATATTGTTTTGTGTTAATTTTTATAGTCATGTGACGATAATTGTTCACAACATTAGTACCTATTTTGATTACACCCGTGCGAAGCTGGTGCGGGTTGCTAGTATATGTATAATTGTCATAAGTATTATTCTGTGTAAAGATGGAATTAATTAAATCGATTATAATTTCAAACGTTGAGATACTTACCCAAAAACAATACAAAAAGGGAATATTTCAAATAGAACAGAAGCGCTGATCGGCAAATGTTTCTCTTCTCTAGTCATAGCCAAGGAAGCAAGCGTGAAGGCGCGATTGTCGAATGTCAATTGGAAAGTCACATGAACAGTGTCAAATAATAATTCTTCTCTTAGTAACTCTATTCGCATATCTTTATGATAGAAGTGGCGAGCTACCTGAAAGGAAATACTGTTATTATTTTGTGTTTTCGAAATATATTTAATCTAACAGATGGAGAAACTTATACGCCATCTGTTGGTAGTACGTAAAAACTAAGAATGTAAGTTGTTGACACTTCACTTCATTTCACAGATGGCGCTATAATAAAGTTTCTAAACCGTGACCTAATAGTTTACCACTCTGCTTCTATGTTTTAGAAAATTTTAGTTAGATATTTATTATTATTATTTTGGCGGCTTGTACGCACTGAGTCGAGATCATATTACGTTTTAACAGTGCTAAACGATCGGAACGTAAAACAATCAAAAAGGATTGTTTGTTGTCTTGTAAATTTTACAGTGATTAAATCCCGGTTTTGTATAGTTAATACATTATTTCATTTAAGTATAAAAGTAAGTAAGTAGTTTAATAAAGATATAATATTATGTATACCATTAAATAATAGGTTATATTATATGATTTGAATAAAAAAGAAAGACTACATTTTGCTATATTTATATGTTAAATATTAAAGTGTACCTCTTAATTTCATCTATACTTCCACCGGGGGCGTAGCTCAGATGGTAGAGCGCTCGCTTAGCATGCGAGAGGTACCGGGATCGATACCCGGCGCCTCCAACGATTATTAACTTTTTGTTCCACCGGGGGCGTAGCTCAGATGGTAGAGCGCTCGCTTAGCATGCGAGAGGTACCGGGATCGATACCCGGCGCCTCCAACGATTATTAACTTTTTGTTCTTTTCAGTATGATGTGTTGGAATTTTATACTTTTGTTTGATAATTTTTTATACTTTTGTTTAAAGTTCTAACAAAAATTATTTATGTACTATGATTATTATCTGTAAACAGTACTTATTTCGCCTACTAAGTACGACGATTTGCTTTTTTCAGTTTGAGGATATCGTCAGCTGCCAAAAAATAAACATCACTAAATTCTTTGTAGATTTGTTGATGATTTGATATAATCAGTACATTGTTGATAATTCAATTACTCCGTATTAGTGTTCTGTGACTCCCCCATCCCAGTCACGTATTTTCGAGAGTATGATGGAGAAAAACTGACATACAAGCTGATTGAATAATAATGTGTAAAATTAGTTTTACAGTGACAAAATTGTATTTATTTGTAGAGAAAGCAGGAGCTTATTACAATTATTATTTATCAGCATTATTATCCCAAAGTATAAACTAATCTTACTAATATTACAAAGGCGAAAGTTTGTGGTGAATGTTTGTTACTCTTTCACGCAAAAACGGCTTAATGGATCTCGATAAAATTTAACACTGAGATAGATTATGGTCCGGAATAGCTTATAGGCTACTTTTCAATTTGGAATATGTACGGTTCCTGTGGAATAGATTTAATCAAAATTTCGACACGAACGAAGAGTAAATATAAATTAATTAATTATACATATTACTCACCTCTCGAATCTGTCCCATAGCGTAATAGACGAAGCCTCTTCTTTTAGACCTATAATGTAACGTCAAGCCTTGTCTAGTTTCATTTTCACATATGAAACTTGGCGCCCTCATTCGAGGGTAACTGAATTTTAAATACTCATGCAGATTGTCCAATCCGTTGAGGAAATCTCTCATATGTCGGCCAAGCACTGACAAGACTCGGTCATAACCATACTGTGATACAAATCCAACGAAGTATACGCCCATTTGATCCATAAATTCTCGTTCTGATATGCCTAGAACCTGTAAAAGAAAACGCCTGTTAATAATGATATAGCAATTTTCCTTTAAATAAGTTTAACAGTTCTGTTTAACTTCGACTTTTTGAGGACTACTAAAGGAACTTTGTTCGTGGGAGAGCCATGCTTCGGCACGTATGGGCCGGCTCGACCGGAGTGATACCACGGCCTCACAGAAAACCGGCAGAAAAGCAATGTTTCTATTGCTTTTCGTCGAGTGAGTGAGGTTACCGGAGGCCCTAACCCAGAAAGGGTTAGGCCCTCAAACCGCAGACACAAAAATTTCAAACTGATTTTTGGTATCGTGCAAATAACTGTATAAGCTAAAAAAAACAACTATAAAATGATTGTTTTTTTTTCACACACATTAAAACAGACACTTCAATTTTATTTATTTGTATTGATATGATTGTTGCAATGCATTGAATGTATTGTATTTGTGTTATGTATTTCGCGAATCAGTAAACGGAAGGAAGGACGACCCCAGCCAGATGGTCTGATGACTTGAGGAAGTTAGCTCGGATAGATTGGATACGGAAGGCGCATGTTGGGGGAGGCCTATTACCACGGAGCAGATACAAAGAGGAGAGGGCCTAAGCAACTGTGCACTGTGATTCCTGTGAGGTTCTGACGTTATCACAGTGGGCGTGGCTTATAGTTGCACTGCACAGAGTAGGTGCCTATTACATATCCAGCATTGAACTGTAATAAGCTAATGGATTAGATTGAATTACAATATGTTCCATTATTTCAACACGTCTCTCGCCGGGGATGTAACTCAGTGGTAGAGTGTCTGCTTCGCATGCTGAAAGTCCTGGGTTCAAATCCCAGCATCTCCAAATGTCTCTTTTTGAGCCTTTGGAATTTATTTTAGAGAAGTAAATTTATTAAAATGCTTTTTTTCCGTAAAAATGTTATTGTCATTGAGTTCTTAAATTTTTTTTTTATGTCTCCAAATCTCTCTTTTGAGTCTTAGGAATTTATTTTAGAGAAGTAAATTTATTAAAATGCTTTTTTTCCGTAAAAAAGTTATCGTCATTTTTTTAATTTTAGATGATTTTATTGTACAAACCAATTGTGTGTACTGTTGTACAAACTAGATCGCGTTTTGCAACAAATATATTTTCAGACGTAGTTGATTGGACAAAAAGAGATGTGGCCCATGAGGGGATCGAACCCGCGACCTTCGCGTTATTAGCACGACGCTCTAACCAACTGAGCTAATGGGCCGCCATCTCATTTTATAAAATAGTATATCAATAGTAATTATTATTAAGAAGCAGATATTATTATGTACGGGAAGAAAAACCGAGGGGTTTGTGCGACTATAATTTTATGAGTTCTATGGAGCAGTAGTAAATCAGTGCAGTGTAAAGTAGTGTGGTGTAAAAAAGTGTTAGTTTGTTTTTATATAGTATTTAACAAAAATTAACTTATTAACTTACGAGCCAAAAAAAATATAAAATAAGTATAGTAACGAGTTAACTCCACATATAGTCATGAGCTATTATACCTATGTTCAGAAAACATTTTTTTGTGGTTATTTTTATTAGTTTCTCTCCCTCCTGTTTGCGGAGAAAAAAATAATGAGTACAAGTTTTGCTGGACTGCCAACAGGAACACCGTTGGCAGTCCAGCAAAACTTGTACTCATTATTTTTGACAAATGCCCAGGCTTGGTAAAATAGCTTTTAATAGCTTGGGGGTAGTTGTTCGTTTATAGAAACCGGTAGTCGGTTACCTTGAATCCCGATAAGGTCCGTGTTGAGTTTGTCTTTTAATATAGCCTTGTCTTTGTTATATAATCTGACGGCATTTATTAGTTTTTGTTTCGTTAGCACATTCTTAAATTCAGCTATTACTGGGCGCGTAGAAGTAATATTTGAGAACTGACCAGGCAGGCGATATTTATCAGGAAGATCACTATCAATGACAGTTTCCTGTTGGAGTTAGGTACTCCAACAGGAAACTGTTGGAGTACCTATCATTAACTTAAAAAGTAAATTTTCTTATGCCAGTTATTAGATTCCGTCTCTTGATACGGCATATTTCTAATTTCGGTACCCAACGACCTAGATTTATACTGAAATTTTGTATCTTCTTTTTCAAGCTCTCAATGTATATACTTTACTCTTTTCATTTTTTTCTTAAAAGTTCAACTTCCCTTTTCTGTTCCTCAAACTGTTTGTTTATAAAAGACATAGACTGAACGATATCGGCGTTCGAGTTACGTATTTCTACATTTGTTGCCTGTATTTGATTGTTTTGTTTCTTAATATCTGCCAATTCAGATACCAACTTAGCCATAACAGCGGTCTGCTCCGACAGCATTGAGGCAATAGAAGAGGCCTGATCTCTCTTCCAGTTTGCGAGCGTAAGTTGAACTTCCTGTGAACCCAGCGCGGACCCGGTTTTTGGCGAGTTTTCATTGCGCCGATGCTTAGATCTAGTTGTGTTGACATAGTCACTAATTGTTATTGCTGACTTTATATCTGGTTCCGATTGGGTCTGATTCAGGTTACTTTTTGGTTATGTTTGGTTAGGTTGTGTTGCAGCTTTGACATTTTAGTTGTTAAATTTTTTCCTTCTAAATGCAAATTATTTTTTTTAGTTATGGTATCATGAACAAAATTAAATCACAAATTTGAAATGGCTCTATGCAGAGCCCCGTCTGTTCGTCAAATGGGTAGCTCTCGTCAAGCCCCTAACAACGACACCAAACACGGGTCACCCAACACAAGGCGCTCTGGAGATACAGCAGTCCAAAGGTTTGGTTGTAAGACTAAGATGGCACGAATATAAAAGGCACTGTTAAATTGTGCACGGATGTGTAGAGCCAAGTTGATTGTAATGTTGCCAAGAGTACGAAGAACGTTATGAATGGAAGTGCACAAGCAAGTTGACCTAACTATTGTTGATAGTACGAGCAATGAAATTGTGCATGGAAGTGTAGGGCAAAAAGTAACAATAGTGTCAAAAGATTACTAAAAAAGGACTGTCGTAAAGAACACCGAGGCAGTGTAACTCGGGCTAGAGCCCTTCCATATCTAAATATCGCTATATTCTGGACAAAAAGTAGCACTTATGGGTTACACACACGAAAAAAATTTACTAACTACTAACCATGTGACGTCATGTTATCTATGTGATTGTTTTGTTCACCGATATTTACTTAAGTGACTAAGGCAGTTTCAAATTTGAAGAAACTCATGAAAATTTAATGGTTCTATCTGCCTATCCATGTTTAACGAAGTTTTACGGCAATACATAAATATAAAGACTCATCGGGTGAAAACGAACCAAGTTTAATGTCAATATAACGCCTCGAAAATGCTTGGAAAATAAGATAGCAACAAGAAAATGTTTTACTGAATTTGAGTTTAAGAATAAACGGAATAAAGTTTATTGAATGAATTCGACAAAATTTGTTATCTTTATTAATTTAACGTCAAGTTATTTATTAATATTGTTATTTGTTGTTTAGGATTCGGTACCTATTTAATCAAAAGGCAAAAAGGAACTCTTATAATTGTATCGTACTGAGAGACAGATGGAAATAATAATAATAATAATAATAACTCCACACATCTCACACACGGCCGTCTGATCCCAAACTAGGCAGAGCCTGTACTATGGTAACCAGACTGCTCATAAACATACTTATATATTTCTAAATACATACATATTATAGATAAATTACACCCAGACACAGAACAAATGACCGTGCTCATCTATTGCTATTGCTATGCTATTGGTCTAGTGGTAAGTGACCCTGACTACTAAGCCGGAGGTCGTGGGTTCGATTCCCACCCAGGACAAATAATTGTGTGATGAGCACGATAATTTGTTCTGTGTCTGCTAGTTAGTAATATTTTAAGCTCAAAATATTTAATAATATAGATAAATAATAATAACTCGACACATCTCACACCTGTAGGTCCTAGCTAGTTTGGGATCAGACACCCGTATGTACCTACAGGTACTACCTACCTATCTAGTACCCAGTTACCTACAGGTACTATGGTAATCAGACTGCTGATAAATTATATACCTACTTATTTCTTAAAACATACATATTATAAATAAGTTACAGCCTGACGCAGAACAAATGTTCATGGTCATCACACAATTATTTGACCTGGGTGGGAATCGAACCCACGATCTCTGGCTCAGCAGTCAGGTTCACTAACCACTAGACCAACAAGATTCGATTAATTTATCAATTATAATTGCGATTAACAAAGTTATTGTCAATTTGATTAGAAAGGAGAATATATTCGGAGTAGATATTTATTGCCAGCACACACCCTTATTTACGGGAACGTCTTACGTTCTTTACACACACACAAGATTCTTGAGGTCGCCGGAATCCCTAGAACTGGCTAGACTGTCTTCACTGTACAGGCTGTCTGGTTATGGAATGCTCTCCCTTTATCAATTAGACGTGCACATTCACTGACTGTATTAAAAAACAGGTCAAAGAATATTACATTAACATGACGTTATAATTCTTCTCAACTAAATGCCTTTTTCACTTTACTTCCATCTTACACCAGCACTACCCGTTATTCTTTTGTCGATTTTGTCCATCCAAAGGTTGCCTGTAAGAGATCGCTCTTAGCGATAAGGCCGCCCATTGTACATATACACTTTGTGTGTTTATTTCAAGCAATATGTGGTTGGTGTACAGTGTACAATAAAGATTATTCTAATCTACACCCAGTATGATAGTAAGCAGTTGCTTATAAAAATCTGTAAAACCGATGCCTATAAACCTTTGCAATAGCAGTGGCTGAGCTGAGCTGAGCGCTGCTTACTAGCACAAAAATACAGTCAGTCGTACGACTGCACGTCAGAAGTGAAAACATAACTTCACAATGTATTTGCATATACATACATACACACATCTGTATATATATAATTAGGTTAAAAATAAAAAGAGGTAATAACATAATATCTAAATGTATACATAGGGTACACTGGAAGTTCTGCGCTCCTGGCCGCTCGTGACGCATAAATGTTTGAATTTCGAATGTTATATTTTTTTAAATATAAGAAACTCGGCTCCGTCTTACGAATTTTCGACCTAGGTCACGTGTCCTGACGCGAGTTTAACATTTTTTACCCACCCAGGTGCCCAACGCCGCTAAAGAAGTTTTCACTTCAAAAACCATTAATACGTCAAAAGTGCTGTCTCCTGTTACGTAGGCTAGAGGTACTAGCCTTTTGTGCTCGTTATTCAAAACTCGTGTCGAAATCAGTTGGGCCCTACCTCCTTGTAGTCCTAATTTATTTTGGTCCATGTCTATAAATAAAATATTTACGAAGACAAAATAGAGTACATTGTAATAAACAAGTAGTCGTTTTGTATTAAAATAAATAATTATTTATACTATCTAACTTAGTAGATGACAAGCTTGGCTATGTAAACAGATAGAAGGCGTTATGAATATATTATTTGGTAATTTGTAGGAAATTATGTTAATTTGAAGATATAAAGCTATGCTACCTACGATATTTAGATTTTATTCGTTTAGGACATTCAATAGCAATATTGATTGGCCTGTTGGTCAATGATTAGTTACCCTGACTGCTGAACCAGGGTCGTGGCTTCGATTCCCACCCAGGAAAAGTAATTGTGTGATGAGCACGATCATTTATTCTGTGTCTGGGTGTAATTTATCTATAATATGTAAGTATTTAGTAATAAATGAGTATGTTTATCGGCAGTCTGGTTACCATAGTACAGGCTCTGCCTAGTTGGGGATTAGACGGCCGTGTGTGAAGTGTCTCAAGTTATATTAAAAAAAAAAAAAAATATAAATGCGATGTGTTTGTTTGTTATTTTCACGTCTTAATTACTTAGGCGATCATCGTTAATTTTTGCATTCACATTGTCAGGGTAACAGGTAAGGGAATCGGGTATTTTCATTCAGAAAAAAGTAGTTAGGTACCTACTGTAACTTATGGGTAGAAAAATAACTTTTAGAGAACAAAAGCTACACTAACGCGAGCGAAACCGCGGTCAAAAACTAGTATGTAATAGTACCTTTTGACCTGTTCGTGGTCAAAAACCAGGATGACTTTGATGAGGATTCCTGAATGACTAACTCATCATCCTCCGCGTCTTTTTTAACTAAGTTGGGGTCGGCTTTCAGTCTAACCACGATACGGCTGAACTTTGATATTTTACGTGAAGCGGCTGCCATCACACCTCCACAACCCAAGTACTAGGCGATATCGAAGTTCTGTAGTTACCAGGTTGGCGGACTTTTTAGGAGCCAAACTACCCGTAACAAATGAAACAGATGTTTGTATGACACCCGGGACCGACGGTTTAACGTGCTCTCCGAGACACGGAGGGGTCTCAATGTGTTAAGAATGGACACCGTATCCTAGACTGACCTGGCTAGTATTACTTAACTTTGTAATGTGCTAACCTACACGGTTACCACTTAGCCACGAGCCCCTCTATATATAACTAGCTAAATACTAGATTGCTTATTTACCTCTTGTGCCTTCTTTGCTAGTCCAGAGATGAGATTTTCGTTGTATACTTGATGCACTGAGAAGGATGGCTGTTCAACGCCCGCTTGCCTCCTGATGTCTTCCCATCGTTCTTCTCCGTAGGTCTGTCGGATGTATTCCGCCATGTTCTCAAGTAGTAGGCCGTACATTTTGGGGCCTGGGGAAGATAAAAAACCCAAATTAATTCCAAGTTGCATTCTGTAACGCATTAGAGAAAGTTCTTAATATTATGTTCAAAATTGGAATCTTGCCCACAAAATATTATATGCTAATAATTACACAGTACAGGAAAGTGAATAGTTCTGCTTTTTAATTCCTATTTTTTTATGTGTCTAAGTATTACTTAACCTATACAAATAAATAAAATTGAAATGTCTGTTTGTAATGTCATAATAACAGCATTTTAATAACTGTCTGTTCTGGTTAATCTTCGGAACGGGTATATATAATACCCCTGCAACATTTTTGTATTGTTAGATCAGGACCGGGAAGGAAACGGAACATTGAATTTAAATAAGGAATTTCACTGATTTATGCATTTTTAGTTGCTTGTAATTGCTTGTAGATCATATAATTCGAAAGTGTGAAGGTGTGACTATAAACATTTGTTCTAAAATTAAATTGAATAAACTCAAGAAAATTAACCGTAAACAATTTAAAATTTATAACTATCATCAATTTTTGTCATGATGATGATAAGTTCTAATGTCTATCGCATATAAAAATCGAAGGATGGCTCTTATATTCATACCATGACTCATAGTAAGTATATTGTTCATATGTTCATATTTATTTATAAGTTTACAAAATACAGGTACGAGTATATACATACAGATGCAACATAAACATATTATTGTTAATAATACTCCTTATTCTATAAAATATAATAACATAGAATTACTAGTACTAAATAGTCTTCGTAATAGCCTACGATAAGCAGTGGTGTTTCCTTGCCTGGAGCGATGAAGATAGTAATAAAATTACTTATGAGCGCTTACAGCACACGGGGCGGAGGGGACGGCGACGCGACGTCTCGCTTAATGTTATTAGTACAAAAAATATACTATAAATAGCGCTTGTAAAAGCACGCGTTACTAATGTGATTTACGTAGAGATGAAACATCTACCGTAACAGGGTTGTGACAAGTCGTATCCAAATCCTCACTCATTAATGTGTCGAACATTGTCATTCGATCACTCGGCGAAGTAAGGAAAGTCAAACTGTCTATTAACCCGCATTGTATAACAGGGTTTTTAAAACCTCCATCAAAAGCTTTTCCATCGAAATCCATTGAAAGCCAGTTTTAAGTAAAAAAAAATTTTAACTTGCAAATATTGGTATACCATGCCAATATTACCGCCAATGGACACTAGCAACTCAAGAGTCACAAGTGTCTTTAATTTGGGAGTAGGGATAGGTTAGGAGAAGGGAAAGGACGGAAGAGGGGTTGGCTCTCCTCACTCACTCGGCGAAACACAACAAGATTGCTTCACGGCCGGTTTTCTGTATCACTCCGGTCGAGCCGGCCCATACGTGCCGAAGCATGGCTTTCCTACTTGAAAAGATGGCATGGACAAATGCTTCTTGGCCGCCACTCACACCAGGCGTATAACACGTCTGCTCGAGCAGCCTCGCGCATGGTCTCACAGTCGCGCATATGCTCGAACAGTCACGCATATGCTTTTAGCTCACGTATTTTTTTGGTTTACCAGTGGGTCAGTCAAAGAACATAGACGAAGATTTCTTATAGTTTTTAAAAGTGTATAATATTGGATTTTGACAGTTATTGCGCTATAAGCAGAAGAAGAATGGGAGTGTTCGTACATATTGTCACTGGTAGTCGCGAGGAGGATGTTCGATGGCACGCCGCTGTCCGCTGGACTAGATTATACTACTTGACGGACTAGATTATACGATTTTTAGCTCTGTTTTAATGGGATAAAGTTATTATTTATTTTGCCGCTGAATCTGAGACTTTAAAGTCGTCTGGCTGTGAAACAATTACAAAGAACAAAATTCCAACAATTTTAAACTCAGAACAAGAGCTGAATCCACTATTTCGGTTTTCGGTACTTAATCCTTTACACCCTGTATAGCAATACATGTTATACAGTGCTTAAAAAACTGATTGTAATGTATAAGGCAAAAAATGGCCGAGTAGAAGCCGATAAATGTTTTTCATGATTTCATTTTCTTTTTTGAATTCAGCTTTCTTATCTTACATAGCAACGAGAAATAAAACGGTCAGATTTGGGGTAACTGTTGCTAAGCTGGGTCATATTATGAAACAAAGAAAGAAAATACGTCGGTAAAAGATTGTTATCTCCCTGCAAATGAGACGTCGAAGTCAAACAAAAGAAGTTTTTAAGTGAAACCTCACATTTTCTACAAACTTTTGCTTTTTAGCTTTTACCATAAATTGTTATGTGTATGTTAAAAAACCTTGTTTATTTAACCAGTGCATTAGTGAGGTTTTACACGATACATGTGAGTTTGTGTGATGTAGTGACTCCACATACTTTGAATATATCCACGAGAGATATCGTTTTCACAAGAAAAAGTTATTTTCATCCCACTAATATTATAAATGTGAAAGTTTGGATGGATGTTTGTTACTCTTTCACGCCAAAACTACTGAACCGATTGCGATAAAAGGTTGTATGGTAGATATATGGTATGTAGATAGCTGGAGACCTGGATTAACATATAAGCTACTTTTTATCCCGGAATTCCAAAGGGATCGGGACCTACGCGGATGAAACCATGGGGCGGGAGACTTCTATTGTATTATTTTTAATCGACGAAAAAACGGAGAGAGGTTCTCAAGTCACCCGTATAATTGTTTTTTTTTACTTTAATAAGAGATGAGATACAGAAGATTGATACTCGAATTGAAAAAAACAAGGGTACTAACTTTTGCGTTCCATAATATATAATTATGTATACGTACGGGAATTAATGCGACCACGTAATAGGTATTACATACCTTTGATTTGCCTGACGTTTCGAACAGTTTGCACTGGCCGTAGTCACAGGATCCTGGCTCAGAGGTGTACGGTCACCGTCATCGAATCCAAGAGGTGGAATGTTCGGGGGATGAAGAACCTTCTACCTTACGGATTACGGACGGTAGCTATTACGTGATCGAGTACGTATATATAATTATAAACCAGGTACGATAGTACACCCTACAGAATAACGTAGCTAAATATCACTGCTAGTGTTATTTTTTTTTCAGTAGGGTCATCAAGAGCCCAATAAAAGAGAGATATGGTTGGCAACGGGAAGTGTCACTTACAGGCAGGTTGCGTGCTTGTTTATTTACTTACTTGTATTAAAAAACTTAGTCTAAGGATTCCCCGTCATTCTACGGAATCTAGGGTGTTTGTATACTCTTTGATTACTTAGATACTATTTAATCATATAAAACTAGGTTGAATAGTTAAAGCATCCTTTACCATTGCCTCTTTTGAAGAAAATTAAAGACTTAAATTCTTCTTTTCTACAGATTCTTTTGTAAAAATCCAATCACATTTATTTTCTTTCTGTCAAAGAAATCATTACAAAGAAAAAAAAAAATAGAACTTTATATCTGTACCAAAATACTATAAGTCTATGATCTGTATTACTCATACATATACTTAGTATTGATACTTTTGATAAACGACGTCAACAAGGAGATTTTATTTTTAAAAATGAATAACTACCTAAAATGTCATATGAAACTAGCTACATTTCATATACGCGAAATATATTTGTCACTATCGCTAAATGACTTTCCGATTTCCATGTTCTGTAGAATATACTCGTATACAGCTTTGACCTATATCTATACTGGACGAGCAGAGTATTAAAATATTTATAAGTAATCATAGAACTGTAGAAGATTAAATTAACTTGAAATACGATACTCATATATAGATTTAATTATCTCAGTATTCAATCTGGCTGGTTGCGTCATCGCAAATGATTACAATCGGGAAAATTATGCTAAAAGAAAATTATTCTGCTATGCCATAATTTAAAAAAAAACGTAAAAGACAATTATCAGTTTAGTTCAACATTATGAGTTTCAAGTACAAGCAAACCCTTTGCAAATAGATTTATATTTATTATTTTTATATGTTATAAACGCCCGTCAAACTCCATCGTGTTTAGGACAAGAAAACTAGTTTAAAAGTCTGTCCAAAGAAATTATTCTAAAGTTTAGACTTCTTTCGTACCCGTATAAATAATTCAAAGATATGTAGATTGCTTCTTAAAAAAATATCTCAGTTTTATTATCAGTCTGTGACTGCAATTTTCACTCGACATATGATTTGATTTCTTTTCATCAGACAGAAAGAAATCTGCGTAAAAACGTCTAAGTGATGGTGTGAATCTTATAAGTATGAACGTTGAACGAAAACGTTCGAAAAAAAACGTATGAAAGTTAGCGTCATGCAGGCGGCCGGCCATAAAAAAAAACAGTCAAAATCCTTTGCAATGTTAGACATTGCGCCAACTCTAATGAAAATTGGGAAAATTGCAGGAAGATGATGATATCACAAAGAATCCGACTGTGTTAGAAATACTAACTAAATAGCGAAATAATATACTTTTCCACCGCCGCAGTAGGACGCCTCACGCCTTGATAAACCCTATCGGATCCGAAACCAGTCGGGTACATGAGTAAAACCATATATCGTTAATTAATATACTGTATACTTCCATAACTGAGAGGAATCTGACATTGCAATAATATTACTAAGAATTCACATTTAAATTTTTTGAAATTAAATCAACAACTATATAGGTATTGAGAATAAATCCTTCAGAGATAATGACTATTATAAAATTTACTTGTAGCATATAATGTAATACATTTCTAAAGTTACGTGTATCGCAGACGTTTATCAGACATAAATTTTTAATTTATCTGCCAAATGTTCAAATTTGGTCAAATATAAGGCTTAAGTGGCCATATCTTTAGTATCTAAGTCAACGCAATCAGCGTTGACTTAAGCTTTGGTCTCCTGACAATATACATAACGTACAACGCTGCGGTACGCGGTATGCGGTGTCGGACACATAATCGTATTGAAAATGTCTAGAATGGTCTCTGGAAGAGTTATGGTCAGGAGACCAAAGCTTTAGGAACTTGATTTTTTTACAGCTTTAAGGGACTGGAAACTTATGTATTTGGTATTAATTTCAACTATATGCGTCCACATGTTCCTGAGAAAAATGGTCATGACAGGCAGACAGACAACAAAGTGATCCTATAAGGGTTCCTTTTTTTCTTCTTGAGGAACGGTACCATTTTTAATGAGAACAATTCGATGGCACATACTGTTACAATTTGAACAAAATTGCCTGTTTGTTGACAGAAAAAATCCAATAAAAATATCCCTCTTAGCGGAGATACCTACTTCACCCAAGTGGAGGTCGCATATTCTCGACGGTACAACTTCAATCTCGAAGTCCCTAGACCCTGATCAAATAAGACAATGTCAGAGATAGTTTAGTACGAGTATATACTTTTACGTATAGCGAGTGTTTTTTAAGGATATCGCACCTCATTTATCTATTCTTGCTGATGCCTTATTACAGTCAAAATATGCACAATACAAACTATATATTTTACAATGTTCTTCAGTAGGCTACCAATCAGATTGTTTGTTGCTTACGAGAGTTATCGCTGGCTGTGTGCGTCACTATATAATAAGTACAGTATAAAATAAAGTTCGCCGTGAATAGTGGCACATGCCGATGTTGCTTTGAGTCGCGAGCGGACGTATGATGCTTTGTTGTATTTTTAAAGCATCTTCGAAGTACGCGGTATGCGTACGCCACAGTGTTATTAATACTCGTAAAATAAATGGTATTTTAACTTTTGAACTTTTGCGTTCCATGATAATTATGTATTTACACGGGACTTAACGTGATTACGAAAAGGTATGTAAAGGTTGCATTGGTCGTGGCCTGTGACCACGGCCAGTGCAACCTGTCCGAAACGTCAGAGGTATATACCTTTTCGTGATCGCGTTAATTCCCGAGTATCAATAAACGAATAATAATGACTAAAGATCGCCTGGTGGTCGAAGTTCGACCAAAATTCATAAGATTTTGAATGTTTTGTTTCATTTCATTTAATCTATTTGTAATTGAAATCAAGGTATTTATTTACAGCATGACTTTAACTGTCATTGTCTTATAGACATTCCATACCATGACATATCAACTTATAGACTGGACCCCCGTATCTTTTTATTTTTATGATATAGGAGTCAAACGAGCAGACGGGTCACCTGATGGTATATGACTATCGACGCCCATGGGCACCTGCAACTCAAAGTCACAAGTGCGTTGCCGCCCTTTAAGGTTTGAGTAGGGGAAGGGTGACAGAAGGGGAGGGGGGGGGGGGAGAGTTAAGGCTATCGGTAACCTCACTTACTTGACGAAAAGCAATGCAAGCATATCTCCACTGCCGGTTTTCTGTGAGGCAGTGGTACCATTTCGGTCGAGCCGGCCCATACGTGCCGAAGCATGGTTCTCCGCCGTTTGTAGACATTTTCACACTTCTTTTCTTTTCAAATAAGTAGATTAAAAATTATAGGGTTCTGGAGAATCATATACTTCGAAGTCTTCATTTTTGGACGTAAAATAAATCACAAGGTGTTATATCCGGAGTGTAGTGGAGAAGTTCAGGGCATGTGTTGAATGAGTACATTGTCGTGAATTGCTGCAAGGACGCTTTACCTTGATTATGAAGACCTGCTTTTACTCAAAGTGCCTCAAAAGGCTGTCGATACTTTTATAGTTGTAATGCATACAGTAATATTATCTACTTTAACTGGATTGTGGTGATCTGTGCTTGATTTGCTAAAAAAATTACCATACGCCTTTGGAGCTCTATCGATATCGTATTATACATAAATATATCGTAGTATAAGATAATAATTATAGTCGTGTGTAGCCCGGGCATAGACACCTGCCATGCCTTCCAAAACCATCACATGAATATGTAAAGCGGTTTTTCCACGATGTGCAAACCCTCCTCCTTACACACGCAGATTTATACTCAAAACAAGACAAAAGGCAAATACATACAAAGATAGATTACATCAGATTCTTAAAAAAAGCACAACATGTTTTATAGGGTTGGCAATTCACAAAGAACCACAGTTGACAGGCTAGGGTGAGCGCAGATATACCTAATGCATGTATGTTTATCGTCCTAGTGACATAAAAAACTCCTAACACTCATAGGAGGTCGCAAACTCCAACTTAAGGTTGAGTTCACATTTGCATCAAATGAGACCGTTGTGCTAAACTACCAGCTTTGTACACAAAGCACGTCAGCACCAGCCCTAATTAGGAACATTGACGTAAAATCTGTGTGCGGATAAATGGATGATCATCCATACTTTATCCATAATAACATCCAATGAATGGCGTTCGGACCTGTAAGGATTTTGAAATTAAGTCTCATCAATCACCGACTTGCGCTCTGTTTATTTTTGTTAGATAACTACACGATGTGATTTCTACACGAAGCTCCGGTTATGAGATTTAAAAACCAGATATGGTTTAATTTTGTATGATATGTTACGAATTTTGCTTATTGTACAAATCATTTAAGTCGTGCGTTTGAGTCCTATCCGTCCCGTCCACTTTAAAATGACAAAATATTTCAGGCATGGCAACAGTATAATTTGTTGGTAAGAAAAACAACGCCATCACGTATAAAATAGGCACAACATACGTTACATACATACATCAGCCTGTGACCACGGCCAGTGCAAAGTGGTTGAAAAGTCAGGTAAATCACACGGGACAAAAATGTGTGATCCACAAATAGTTGTCCCGAGTCTGGGTGTTCTTTGTGTCCGTTGTTAGAATGTTTGTAAAGCCCCCCGCGACACAGGAATATTCCTAATGCTCGAGTTTTCTTTTTAAAATAAAATAAATAAATAAAACTATTAAATACGTGATCGCCTTAATTCCCGTCAACACAATTTTATAAGCATAGTGCCTACAAAATGGGTGAGAGGCAGGTTTGGCAATGCCTGAGTGATCGGTGTTGCCCAGTATTTTGAGATACCAATAACTGCTTACCGTTTGAAGTATCATGCGCTTGTTTGCCACCAAGTTTGAATAAAAAATTTTAATCTTTCTATAAAATCTATCTTTAAATCATGATTAATTGTAATAAGCTGTATTTTTTATCCCTTAATTATCCATCCATAGAAGTGTAATATTTTCTTAAAATTTAAATAAGACCAACCTTGAAAACCTATTCAATTAACAAATGCATAAGTCACTATACAAAAATACCCAAATCGCTTCAAATCAATAAAGTTTTAAGAGTTCCCTCGATTTCTCCAGGATCCCATCACCAGAACCAGACCTGATGCCCATGGGCAATCCTATGGGAAATATACCCTATCAAACAAAAGAAGAATTTTCCAAATCAATCCAGGCTTTGAGTAATCGAGGAACCTAGGTATCTACATAAAAAAAAGATTCCGACGAAAGAAAACCTTCTCCTTTTTTGAAGTCGGTTCATAAATTTACTTATGTTTTATGAAACTAATCTCGTATGGAAAAAGGGAAGGCCAAAAGAACTATTCAATCTTGTTTTTGGTCTAGTTATCTTAAAAAAACATTTTTCTAGACTTCGAGATTCTAGATTCGAAACAAAATAAACACCGGTGTATGAAAAAAGTATGAAGGTTCCGTTTTCCATTTCGTTAGAAGAAAGGAAACTTATTGAAGGAGTAATGGGTAATTTACTTTCGCTAGATTGCTTTAACCGTATACGTACTTACATCGAAGATAATGGCTCCTCACAGTAGCTTACAGACGTCCACTAGTACGGTAATAGGTCTTCGCTAATAACAACACGAAACGCGTGGGTTCTAAAGAGTCTACCCACGAGTTATCTGACTACTGACTACCTACAAAGTTCAAGGTATTAAGTTCTACTTTAAACTGTTCTTGCAGAAGTCAGAGTTACCACATTCAGCTAAAATGAAGATTTAATACTGGAAGGCAACGTGAAAAGGATATATCTATTTTCTTCTAAAAGAAGAAAGAATTGTTAGTAATTCAAGATATTACGTGACGCTTCTCAAAAGCAAATTTAATAGAATGTTCACGTTCTATTATGTAAATCTACCTTTCCATGAATGTCTTATTTCAAGTCACATTCAGTGCGAGTTTCTATTTTATACATACCTAAATATATATACGAAAACATGGTCAAAGTTAATACGGACAGTTACTACATAAATAATACACGATATCTGCTAAGTTACTAACTGGACTTCAAAGGTATTATCATCAGTACAATGGCAGCCATATCTAATATTAGCTACACAATGCGACAATACGCTCTTGCGTTCGCGCCGAAAAAGGCGCGCCAAAACCAACATTCCCAATATGGCGACCATTTTAGCCGGTAAAATCTAATTCATGCAACGTTTACCGCGTGTTAATGGAGGTACGGCAATTATATAATAAGTTTGTATTGTCCCTGTGGTTCGAGAAAGGAGTGTGTTATTGTTGTTTAAAGCCAAACCACCCTGAATTCTGGGACGTCAGCGAGAACGGCGTTGTTCAAAAATAAACAGTCAGTAGCTCCGCCTGCTTCGCCATGTGTCAACGTAGTGGGAAACGTTTATTTAGTGTTATGAGTAAATTTTAGTATTTTTCAGTTTTGGAAATAGTAAGTTTATTGCTCAGGGTAACCCTCTCCTCAATTACTATTTAACAATGGATTTCCGCCACGTAACATCTAATTCAATCATTTTAATTGTTTTTAAACTTTCGCGACTTTTATCCATATTAGATGTGTCCACTCGTGACCACGATCGGTGCAATTCGATCGAAACGTCGGGTAACCAAGAGGTATTGTACCTTTAAAATATTATCGCGATTAAGTCCCGAATCAATCAATTTAACTGAAAATAGTCATCAAAGGAATAGAAAATTTGTAGAACAAATAACACTTATCTTAAAATTAAAGACAAGGAATATAGTTCGTTTAATATTTGAGGTACCACAATTGGTGTAAGACTGTAAGTTGAACGTAATCCAAGGTATTATTCATCTTATGTACGAAACGCAATCACCATTATAGTTCAGCTACAGATCGTTCCTAGAGGACTAGCCATCTTAACCACCCGGGTTTAGATGGCTAGTCCTCTAGTCCTGGCACAAAGCCTCTTCTGTGTACATGATTTTCTTATGATGTGCAAACGCTTTCTTTTCTACAGACGCGGCAACCCCAAATACCAAAACGGACAATTTTGAAGATATTTAACATAATTGTGTTAATTTACAAAAAAAAAATATATATATATATGTACCTACATTATCACATATAGCAAGAGTTATGTAAATTAAGATAAAAATATTTACTAAAGAATTATTATTCCATCTTGTGCTATGTGTATAATTTTCGATTCTGCATTTTATGCCTGCATTTCTTAGGATATTATAATTTTAAATTTATTATGTTTACATAAAATATATATAAATGGTTTAGGTATTGACAGTTATATATCGTTTATTATCGACACACGAATCTGCATGTAAACAAATTTGTTTACCTGGATCGTATGGACTTATTTATGGTCAAGTCACAGCGACTTGACTATAAATAGGTTTTCGAAGTTCACACGCTATACCTAGTGCGAAAAGGCTTCTCAAACAAAGCGCGTTTCTAAGTATATCTAAAAGATATACTCGTTTCACTGAATACACAGGGGTCGCATGAAATTAGCTTTCAGAAAAAAATCTCTCGTAAAGAAACTCAAGGAATCGTTTTCGCTTGCCTGATTTTAGGAACCTATACATATAAACGTGAAATAACAAGGTAGGATGTTTACTTTATGGCAGTGTTAGTCAACTGATCAAAATTCCACAATAACCATTGTTATTAGTAGTTTTTTATTGAAGAAGGCTCCTATATTTATTGCTATTAAAATCAGCCAGATGTAAACAGTACAACCAAAGAGATTTTTCTTCAATTTTATACATTCTTATGTGGGAGAGTCATGCTTCGGCACGTACGGGCCGGCTCGACTCCGCTCGATACCACGGCCTCACAGAAAACCGGCAGTGAAGCAATGTTTGCATTGCTTTTCGTAGCGTGAGTGAGGTTACCGGAGGCCCTTACTCTTTCCTCTCCCCTATTCCCATCCTTCCCCTCTCCCGTCCTCCCGCTCTTCCCCCCTCTCCCCCTATTCCCACCTTAAAGGGCGGCAACGCACTTGTGACTCTTGAGTTACAGGTGCCCATGGGCGGCGGTAGTCATTTACCATCAGGTGACCCGTCTGCTCGTTTGCCCCCTATACCATAAAAAAAAAATTGTACACAGAATAGAAAGTGCATTTGTATGTACGAAATACGAGAAGACTTTTTTCTCGACCTATTACGTCTCTCTGAGATGCTAACATATCCCTAATAAAAAAAAAAAACTCTTTAAAATCTGTTATATTGCGTTTCTTCTATATCCTACTATCCTACTTATATTATAAACGTGAAAGTTTGTGAGGATGTATGGATGTGTGGATGTATGGATGTATTGATGTTTGTTACTCTTTCACGCAAAAACTACTGTATGGATTTTAATGATACTTTACAATAATATAGCTTATATATCAGAATAACACATAGGCTATAATTTATGAAGACATTGTGAATATTGACCAAAATATAATGATAAGTGTTAAGTAAGTCTGAAAAAAGTAATAAATTGATTTTTATCAAAATAAATACTTTTATCGCTTCTGAAATGAGTGTGCCACCCGAACGCGGGCAGAGGCGTGAGGGCAGACTTTGACGGTTGTGTCCGTAATGGGAATTTTCAAGACACTAGGGATTTGTTAAAAGGCTCTGTAAACATAAATTTATATAATATACTAGCAACCCGCCCCTGCTTCGCACGGGTACAAATTATACACTTAAACCTTCCTCATGAATCACTCTATATATTAGTGAAAACCGCATGAAAATCCGTTCAGTAGTTTTTCAGTTTATCGCGACCAGACAGACAGACGCGGCGGGGGACTTTGTTTTACAATATGTAGTGAAGATATTGAATGTGAAAAAAAAAAAAAGTTTGTGAGGATGTATGGATGTTTGTTACTCTTTCGCGCAAAAACTACTGAACCGATTGCGATGATACTTCGTATGTAGAAAGCTGGAGACCTGGATTAACACATAGGCTACTTTTTATACCGATATTCCCATGGCATCTGAGTTACGCGGGTGAAACCGCGGGGTACAGCTAGTTAAAGTATAATTTGTTATAAGTAGGTGTAACAAACCCTTAGGACACTCATTGGGTCCGGACAGTTTCATCTAATGAACTTATATAAATAGACTTTATATTAACTTTGAATTCTCAATTTTTACTATTTTGCTAATCCCACTAATCCCACTAATATTATAAATGTGAAAGTTTGGATGGATGGATGGATGGATGGATGGATGGGTGGATGTTTGTTACTCTTTCACACAAAAACCACTAATACGATTACGATGAAACTTGGTACGTAGATAACTGGAGACCTGGATTAACGCATAGGCTACTTTTATCCCGATATTCCCACGGGATCGTGACTTACGCAGGTATAACCGCGAGGCGCTGCTAGTATTATAAATCTGAAAGTTTGGATGGATGGATGGAAGGAAGGATGTTTGTACTCTTTCACACAAAGCCACTAATCCGATTACGATGAAACTTGGTACGTAGATAGCTGGAGACCTGGATTAACGCATAGGCTACTTTTTATCCCGATATTCCCACGGAATCGGGACTTACGCGGGTGAAACCGCGTGGTGCTGCTAGTATATAATACTTGTTACAAATTTTTAATTGATGAAGAGTTCCAATATAAGTCACTATAGTTAGTTAAATTAGTTAGACCACGCCAGCTAAATCTATTTCTCAACTGAAAATACTTATAAGGTAGACCGTATTTTATCAAACATCACACTCGGCCTTCAAATTAGCGCGTCCTAGACATTGTATACCAAAACCTACGACTAAAATTATCATAGTTATTGCAATATATCGCATTGTCCGGTACAGCTGGTGTATTTTTAGACCCTCGACCTCCAGGTACCCTGTTTAAAATTCCGTTGCTTTCACTATTGTCTCAAAAAGGAGGTCCTACGTGATGATTTTATGAATAGCAAAATATAATTTGGAATACTCGATAATAGAATAAAAGCCGCAGTGAAGTATATTCTAAGATTAATGTTAAAAAAGAAATCTCTTTTGTTAACTTTTATTCTTCTATCTACTGATATTTTTTACAAGATGAAACACTGGTGCTTGGTTAATTACGTTGTATCAAAGACGGGGTCCTCAAAGGACCGCGTTAGGTTCATATCTCGGAATAAAGGGTTTCATGACTTCCTTACATGTGCACGTTAGAACGCACGGTTATTAGGTAATGCAGAAGACGGATCGTTACTTACAATCTAATAAGTCTTAAAATCTTAAGTCGGTAATTAAATTTAAAGTAGAAAATAGAAATATCCTACTAATATTATAAACGTGAAAGTTTGTGAGGATGTTTGTTACTCTTTCACGCCAAAACTGCTGAACCGATTGCTATGAAACTTGGTATGTAGATAGATGGAGACCTGGATTAACATATAGGCTACTTTTTATTCCGATATTTCCACGGGATCGGGATTTACGCGGATGAAACGCGATTACGCGGTTTTTGCGTGAAGGTTGCATTGTAAATGTTTGTGTTCAGCAGTGGTCGTCCAGAAGCTCGAATGATGACGACAATGATGATGTTTATGACATACTCGGTAATGCTTTTAGTTCTTGTTTAAGGTCACCTATTGACGCACGTATTAAAGATGGCTACTTTTAAGAAGTGAGAGTAAGTCTCTCAACAAATGAATAAAATTAAATATTGATCGCGCCAACACGTTAGACTTATACGTAGTGCTTGCACCTGCAACCGAATGTGTGCCTAATTACTGCGCACAGGAGCGCTTTTTAAAGTGATAGTTCTTACGAAGAACGCATGGATTTCATTAAATCGCTCACAGTAGAGTAACGTCACACTGGCTCCATGAGTGTGGTTTGCATACGTGTTCCTTACGTAGTGACTTTTAAATTATTATTGAGATGAAAGCCTTTTAAGAAAATAAGGTTATTATTCAGAATAGAAAGAAGTATTGTTGTTTGGAACTTAAAAAAAAAATTTAGAAGTCATAGATTTGCGTTACCTATATACTTACAAAGGTTTTTTTCGTCGTTATATCACAGTTGGCGAAGAAAATCTTTTTTTATTGTTTTGTTTGTGTTTACTTACAACTGTAAGTAGGGCAAATGGTCGTGTCGAAATGTTTTATATCAACTTAGCTAATGTGTCAAGGCTTTTGATATTTGATGTATGATTAATGATTTCAAATAATGGTAGGTATAGCTGTTAATGTCTTATATATTGATGATGGAATGGTACACTTTTTAACATTACAGTCCTGTCATGTACCATACGGAGTCCGCATGACATTACTACAGCAAACTTTTGAGCGAAATTTGAAAGAATGAATGAATGAATTTGAATGAATGTCGAATCTGAGACCTTGTTTAGGTGCTCTCACCAATTGAGCTACCTGAATTATGTTTAGGGGACAACAAAGATTTTTAAACACTATATATTTATTTGTTTAAGTTACCTACTTACTTGCTTTGTAACTTTCATTGCTGACTAGTATGTCAACATTTTGTTCAGGACTCTGAGTGATATAAATATTTTGACCAGGTTGCACTGGCCGTGGTCACAGGGCGAGTCAGCCTGTGGTCTAAACGTCTGGCAATTCAGAGGTATGTAATACCTTTTCGTGATCGCGTTAATTCCCGTTAATACGTAGATAATATTATATCATGGAACACGAAATATACATATTTACATACATATATATAGAAGAATATGCTTATTTAAAGTTGTTACATATTAGATAATGAATGTATTTTTATTTATTTTGTCCTACAGTAAGTACGTGTTGAGTAAACAAACGACAGACTATTATGTGTTTGATATATATCGATTACGCTCGTAGAGCCAAAATCAATTTGTTATTTAATGTATTTGAAACGCATTTTGTATATAAATTTTATTATTTAGCACTACTTCTTCATAATAATATACTACACCAAATCTTTACGACACTAAAAGGGTTACCAATATCTTGGCACTTATTTTTGGCACTTAACACATTATTATTGTGTGAATAACGCGGTTGTTTCTGACTTTCCCACTCTTATTCATGTATTATTATTGTTTTCTTTCTGTCACTGTCACTATTGTAGCTTGCATGAATAATTTATTTCTGGCTTTAAAACGGCCTGTTCATTAAGTAAATAAAAGTTCTTTACATCGTATAACTTAATGAATACTAATAAGTGAATAAATACTCCAATGCTACTGAGCCTATGTAAGATGACGTGAAGTATCTTTCATCATACAACACTGCTTTCGGTTGACACAGATATTGTTCCGGTATTATTAGTCGTAATTTACTGAAAGGATCACCAATTTTTGAGAGGTCAGATTGTGGAAGAACGGATATGATGTGTATTAATTAGTACGAGAGCTTTCATTGCGTGATGTAAGATCAGTTGAAATTGGAAGTATTATATGTATTAATAAGTACGAGAGCTTTTATTGCGTGATGTAAGATCAGTTGAAATTGGAAGTATTATATCTATTAATTAGTACGAAAGCTTTTATTGCGTGATGTAAGATCAGTTGAAATTGGAAGTATTATATGTATTAATTAGTACGAGGGCTTTTATTGCGTGATGTAAGATCAGTTGAAATTGGAAGTATTATATGTATTAATCAGTACGAGAGCTTTTATTGCGTGATGTAAGATTAGTTGAAATTGGAAGCGGTTCGTTTATGCAAATGATAAATTTCCATTAAAAAAAATTACAGTTTGGTTTTTGGCTTGGTTGGTTTTAAGACCCCAATATCCCAATTTAAAACTGACGTTCCATAACGGCCTGATGTTCTATTCGCCGGGGCTTATGTTCGGAGTTTTTAACAGACACTGTTATTGGTCCTGGTGTCCAGGGGCCACAGTAGCATAAATATAGTTGAGATAGTCTCAAAAAAAAATAGGTCAAAAATATTGTTATGCATTTTATATCGATCGGCTCGACAAATATGTACTTATACATATTTGTCGAGCCGATGTACGGTAAACGAACAGACGGGTCACCTGATGGTAAATGACTATCGCCGCCCATGAGCACCTGCAACTCAAAAGTCACAAGTGCGTTGCCGGTTTTTAAGGTGGGTGTAGGGGTAGGGGGGAATAAGGGCCGAGGAAGGGGGAAGGCTTAGGGCCTCCGGCAACCTCACTCACTCGGAGAAAAGCACAGCAAGCATTGCTTCACTGCCGGTTTTCTGTGAGGCCGTAGTATCACACCGGTTGAGCCGGCCCATACGTGCCGAAGCATGGCTCTTCCGCTGTGTGCGAAAGATGTAGGTGATTTATATTTTATATTATTTGAAAGAAATTTAAGTACCTACCTACTACATTTATTTTATAGAACCTGTAATAGGCAGTAGGAAAATATCACCTTCTAAAAAGTTATACACCATTACCTACTTATATTTGTTTGCATATATATTGTGTGTATAAACTTTATGTATCTTGTTAGTAAACAGTTGTGATTTTTTTTCTAAGCCTGTTACTTCATTAGGTTTTGTGTTTTGGTGTCACACGATATCTTCTTATGAACGAACACGAAATTGATATGTTTCATCGAATTGTTTATAGGATTACCATATTACATATTGTCAGTTCTGTGAGGGTTACCTTATCTGGTCTCGCGGCATAAATCGGTACTTTTGGTATGCGTGCGTGAGATCGTGAGGTCCTCGGATTGATTTCCTGGTTGGCAAATTTATATCGGGGTTTTTTGTAGCAGCATTGAGTTTAGAAATGGACCTGGTAGACGGAAATAGATTCGCTCTCTATTACGTGGGACCCAAAATAAAACTGAGAAAATGAGGGTTAATACGACATTTCTACCTAAACCTGAGTCGATCTTATTTTTTTTGTAAATTCACAACAGGCGTGAGCATATGAAAATAATTAAAGTTTGAAAAGTAGTAAAAATGAGTGTAAAATAGTAAAACAGTTAAACAGTTTAATATAACTCAGAAATCATAATAATAAAATTCAATTATTATTCAATTGGGCAATGTTGAACTTCATTGCCCAATCAATACATCATCAATACTCAATTACTCAATACAAATAAATAAAATTAAAGTGTCTGTTTGTAATATCAAAATAATAGTTTCTTTTTAAGCTCATACAGTTATTTGCACGATACCTATACCACAGATAAGATAATAGTTACTTCGTAACAGATACACCACTCCCAAAATACCTACGTTATAATAAAAATTACAACAAAATTTAAAAATTAATACCTGGCGTTAGCTGCGACCAGAAATATATCTTATTTACGCTTTTCGAAAGTTGAGAACGCCTAGCCCATCTTGAACCTTCATCTGTGTGTGTAGCCGAACTGCCGGACACTCTAGGGTTGTACAAAGTACACAAATAATGAAATAAATTATTTATTTGGGGTATGTTCCGATATACACTGCGAGCACTGTTCAGTGCTCTTATCGCGCAGAAATTCGTTTCGTTATGGACTGACAGTATACTGCCGCAGTATCCTAGGGAAATATAAGACGTCATAAATTGTCGCCATTTTTGTACTGTGAGCGTGAGAGCTGTGAGAGTGGCGTTTGCGAGGAAAGGTGCTCTCAGTGCTTTGATTACGTGATCAACTACAATTTTTTTCTAGTTAAATAGTAAACAATTATTTGTCGAAATATGTTCATCACTTTTAACGTACATAGCGATACATACCAATTTAAATAATTCGGTTATAAAGTTATTATGCATTCGGTTACTTGAAAAACAATATTTTCTTTTAATAAAAAGTAAACTTACTTTTATTATGCGAGTCAATTGAAAATTGACTTGTATATTAAATTTTTAAATATAACTACACTTGATAATTAAATTTATGGGTGTTGGGTTTTATATAATGATAAATAAAATTATTTCCCCTATGAAATTTATATCTTTAATTTTTATAGATAATTAAAGTATCTCTTAAGCCTTCGATAGTAACATAAAATGTTGATGCTGTAGACATATACATCACTATCACTATATTACTACATTTTATAAAACAAAGTCCCCCGCCGCGTTTGTATGTTTGTCTATCTGTTTACGATAAACTCAAAAACTACTTATCAGATTTTCATGCGGTTTTCATCCATAGATAGAGCGATTTATGAGGAAGGTTTAGGCATGTAATTTGTTAAGGTTTTGTGTAATTGGTTGAAATATGATCACGATTGTTGAAGATGTCTCTGCTACCCGTGCGAAGCTGGGGCGGGTTGCTACTAATAGCTGTTGCGTAGATTAGAGAAAGATACTCTGATAATTTAAACTTTGTATAACATATTATGTTACACAAAAGTATTAAATAACAAATAACTACCTACTCAAATAAAAACCTCAATCCGTGCCGATCTCAATATGTTTTACATTTCAGTAGCTCTTATTATTATTTTGACTATATTTCTAACTATATTACATATTGTGTAAAAGAAGCAGCCGTCAGTTCGCCTTGCCTACAAGTTACAACAAATGAATACGCTGGCAGTTCACACCCATTAAGTTCGTCACCTTTCGTAGAAATTATGGGTTTATTATTATTGACGGTTTAATAGAATACATTTATTACATCATCATCATTTATCAACATTGTATAGAATTTATATAAGCAACATTTTTTTTTTTTTTGACAAGATAACTATTATTTATTATTAGTACAGCCACGCGGCAATGGCGAGTAAAGAATAAACACCTGAAGTGGAGATGTTTTTATATTATATGGACAAACAAATAAAAGCAAAAATCATTTTTGCAACTTATTTTTAAAGGATTTCACAGATCACTAACGTCTAACAATAATGCAATTTAACATAATAAATACATTTAGCAATAACAAAACATAATAAGTTCGATTTGACATTTTGTTTTTGTTTACGGAGAATACCGTTCTGCCGTGCGTGCGTGCTCTCAGCTACGCGTTGTCGCCCCTACTGACACTTTTACCGTGGACGGGAAGCTAAATTGGTAGGTATATAAAACGCGACCTCGAGCGAGTGATGTAGCCCTGCCTATACCTAAAAATCAGTTTTAAACATTTTTGTCTGTCTGTTTGTTTGTTTCGGCTAATCTCCGGAACGGGTAGACCGGTTTCCACGGGACCTACATTGGCAGATACCTGGTGTTATAAGGAGTAACTTAGGCTACTTATATTTTGAAAAAAGAGTTCGGGTTCCGCGCAAGATATAAAAATATGCTAGTCGTTTATATAAGTCAGCCCACATGAAAGCCCAAGGTTTATTTATTTTACTAAAAGCTTTTGCTGCATAATTATTCAGAGCCGATACAAAACGGTTAACACTATATCATTCAACTTTTTTCATATCTGCCGGATATTCAACAGCACGTGTATTTTATGCTTGAAGTTTTTATTGAACTGCGTGTTTGCCAATACATAGGTATACTGGCGTTGGTTGTAAAAATCTATAAAATTATGCAATACAATTATAGATAACAGCGGTTTTTAGTAGCTAAATATAAGACCAGATGTGAAATCGATTCATAATAAAGAATATTTGGATGAAAAGTATAGATTTGTTTCTAAAATACTTTGGTACAAAGGCATATCATAGATCGTCAGGAGCCAAAAAAAGGACATGAACTAATGATAGACTCAATTGGTAGTCAGATTCTACAGTGACTAAGTTAGAAATCGAAATCTTTCCTTCGGTTCTTACATCGCACTGGTCTGATGTAAAGAAAAACCTTGATATATTAAACGCGTCTGGCGTTTTCATGAATCGTATTACAGTGATAAAATACAGATGTTATGAGGTAAGACTCAGCATTTCGTTACTTATTAATACCATTCTGCTTTAAAAGTTGTAACTTATCGTTAACTTGAACAGATAAGGTAAGTAGAAAATTTTGTGCTTCCGTTAATTGAAGTTCAGTACTTCAGTCTAGTGGTTTGGTTTCGACTTGAGCAAATATCCGCTTTGGTGCACAGACCACCTAGCAAGGACTGATGTGGTTGGTTCTTGATAAACGCTATGTATTCTTTGACCCTTTTTTTGCTCTTGCTAGTTTGGTAGGAGTGTAGGGTGTGTTCGGAAGTATCAACTGGCTACTGTAAAGGTACGTGTATTCTAACCCAAATGTCTTCTGACCAGGCTAGGTGATCATGTCTGGCGGACGGCAACCCAACGGTTAATTCTGGGAAGTTGTATATATTTGTGTTATACACATTTTTGGTAAAGAAATAAAACATTTTGTATTTAAAAAAAAAGTATTATAGTAATCGTTTCGAGAACTTTCATTACGCGATACGGGATTAGTAGTCACTATGAAGTTCGGCTTGTCTTCGGTAGATGACACTGAAGTATGTTTTTGTTGTATTGCCACACTCTATACGATAAAGGTGAAAAAATTAAACATCTCAAACCTTAATTAAATTATATTCAATCTATTATTTCTAAATCAGATTGTTTCATTACAAATTGTATATTGTTCGAACTTGTAATTTATTACCCACATAGCACGTTACATTCAGTCCTCTGTGAACTGAAGCAATAAGCAAGTAATAAATTTGCAATAAACTCAGCATGTGAGGGCGTACCCATTAGCTAAATCAAAAATCAATACAAATATACTCGTATATTACGGGTAGCTGCTTCTGGATAAATCATAGACAGAACTGATATTATTTTCTATGAATTATTGAAAGGTTTTATTCAGGAACTAAATAAATTTTTTAGGTAAGTAACTGAATACTCTAGTTGACGATAAATGAAAATGTATGAGGGGATAAAAAAAAATGATACGGTATGAGACATTTATTAGCGATTTAAATTGGCTAAGCTGGGTCTCTCCTAGCCTTTATTATAGTGTAATGATGGAAGTGAGGATGTCCGGTATTCTTATTAGCAATATGCGTACTATGTTTTTTTACTCACGTGTTTATTTCAGAGATGCCCGACTAGTTTTGGACCCGACGGGGGCCCTTTTTAAGGAGTGAAGCATCCTGCCTCGAGGGAGTCAGACGTCACACTTGAGTGTTGTTGAGTGTGAGTTTTTATTGTAATATGCGTACTAATTTGACTGTTTTAAAATAACGAATTAATTAAGAATCAGGTAGGAGTAGGACATTATTGTCTGCATGGCGCCTGTAAGGGCTGCTGAACTGGGGAATCATTCCATCCTACACAACTTAGTGAAGTGATGTTTTATTTACTGGCAAGACGAGCGTACCGTAAACCAACAATTCTACTTTTTTTTTCATTACTACGGATCAAGTGGTGTGGAAGTGTGGTATAATATAATGAAGTTGAGATATGTCTCCTTTAATTTTATTTTTGTTTTGTTTTGTTAATAGTAAGTAGACGAAAGTAATTCGTTCTAAAATAAATATTTAAAGCTTTTAAAAGTCGACAAATTACATGACAAATCTTATTGCAATTTCAGGAGTAAATGGCTATTAGAAGAGATAGAACAACGAAACCATTGCTTCACTGTTGGTTTTCTGTGAGGCCGTGGTGTCACTCAGGTCGAGCCATACATGCCGAAGCATGGCTCTCACACGAAGATGAAGAAACTCTCATTTTAATATCACCGATAGTGTTACGTTTCTGTCTACACATGACCACGATCATTGCAATTAGATTGAAGCGTCGCTGATCAATATTACCGCGATTAAAACCCGATTTAAAGTCAAAGATCTTTGTTTTCTAAAATTCTTTAAACGTTGTTTAAAAACGTCTTTTATTTAACTAAAAAAAAATATAGATTAATACGATGTCATCGCTACAATAGGTTGCTTTATCGATAGTAAAACAAGTAATATCACTACATATTATAAAACAAAGTCCCCCGCCGCGTCTGTCTGTCTGTTCGCCATAAATTTAATTTAATCTTCCAAGAGCCATGCTTGGGCACGTATGGGTCGGCTCGACCAGAGTGATACCACGGCCTCACAGAAAACCGTCAGTGAAGCAATGCTTGCATTGCTTTTCGCCGAGTGAGTGAGGTTACCGGAGGCCCTAACCCTTCCTTTACCCCCTCCCTCTCCCTTCTTCCGCCCTTCCCCTACTCCCACCTTAAAGGCCGGCAACGCACTTGTGACTCTTGAGTTGCAGGTGCCCATGGGCGGCGGTAGTCATTTACCATCAGGTGACCCGTCTGCTCGATTACCCTTATACCATAAAAAAAAGAAAAGAACTGAAAACTACTGAATGGACTTTGAAGGACTTTGAGGAAGGTTTAGGTGTATAATTTGTTACATTTTTTGTGTAAATTTATAGAAATATGTTGATGATTGTTGAAGATGTTTCTGCTCCTGTCCTGTGTCGGGGGACGGACCCGTGCAATACCGGGGCGGTTGCTAGTATAAAAATAAATAATATCGTGTTGCAAATAGGTAAGGGAACGTACCCATACTACGTGACCCGTTCGGGGGAGGGAGGGGGGTCTTAAAGATACCACGCTTGGTCACAGGGGTGAGGGGGGGCTTAGGTTTTCGTCACTTAGTCAATATCCTCTAGGAAAATCTTGTGCTTTTTCGAGCTACATTCAGATATGGCGCGCAGCGTTTAGCGCTTTTTAAACTCACAAGTGGCAACAAGCAAGCATTTAGCGCTTTTTAACATTCTGTCAGCAAAAAATTGTTTAAAATCATATTTATAAATTACTACGTGAAAACTAGAGGGGGATGAGGTCACGTAGTATGGGTACATTCCCTAAGATCGCTATCTGCCAGTGTTCACTGTCCATCTATAACCGCCCGTTTCAAAGTAGTTGGGCCTTGTGAGAAGAAGTCGGGTAAACTAACTTTATTTACATTTTGCATATCGGATATGCATACAAGTGGCGAAAGTTGTAAAACAAGAATCGTTGTGCTATAGTATAGACATGGAAAACAACTAAAAAAAAATATGTATAATATACATATTTTTTTTTTAGTTGTTTTCATATTTTTTTTAGTTGTTTTCCATGTAACCAGGACTTTGTTCTGGGTTAAACAAACTACCTAAAAACTTATAAATTAGTCTTCTGAACACAGAACTAAAATGAAACCTCTTGAACAAACCAAAGTACTACTAAAATCTATTTCATCTAAAGTTTAAAATGTAAAACTAAATGATGAATAGGCGGAAGGCACACTTGCTTGGTTATTTATGCGAAAATGCAAAATATATTAAAACTTTCTAGATTACTTTCTGAAAGAGAACTATAATTAATGAGATGAGGTCTTTATTAGCTCTAAGGAAACTGTTTCCTTTATTTAAGCTGGTTTATTTAACTACCCTCTGTGTATTTATGAGAATATTTGTCTACGGTAAGAAATACAGACTTAATTAGTTTCTTTTGGATTGTAATTTTGTAAATTGGATTTATAATTTTATTTTTATGTCATAAATTTAAAGTTAGAATTTGATGAGTTGAATTTCCACTTTGTACATTCAATTTTCTTTAAAAAAAAATGACGTGTATAACATGCATAATATTATGAAGTCGTTAAAAATAGGTAACTATCTTAACTTACCACATGAAATTGCTCAGGTCTGTGGTGCGTGCCCTGTCTTTTATAGCCTGTTTACTTATGTTGTGTCTCTCTCGGTTTGCAAAAGGAGGGAAGTGGGTATTGTTTTTTTTAAGTTTCCAATAGATACAGTTACAATTAAGTTCGTTGCAAGTTGTATGACAATTAACTAATCCGGTACGCGCCGCGTGTTATGCTCGGTATTCTCGTGGGTTACTTCTGCTGGTTCTGGCGCACAAGATTGCAAGTAGTATTATTACTCACTTATATTACTGACTAGCTGCGCCCCGCGGTTTCACCCGCGTAAGTCCCGATGCTGTGGTAATATCGGAATAAAAAGTAGCCTATGTGTTAATCCAGGTCTCCAGCTATCTACATACCAAGTTTTTGCGTGAAAGAGCAACAAACATCCATATATCCTCACAAACTTTCACGTTTATAATATTAGTAGGATACTATTATGGTATTAGGTATGTCATCTTCTCATAGTTGTTATACAGAGTAAGGCTTATCTGTCGCAGGATCTTCGTGTACGTTTGGTATAGCCCCTTTGTTCTTTCCTAGATAAACTACGCTGACACGGTATATGATCCGCGCCTGTTATCACAAGTAGATAAACTGATACAACGAATGCAAAATGCTTGCGCGCGGTTTTGTTTTGTGATACCTCCACTGAGCCATATCACCCCGTTTCTCAATAACGGTTCTGTTTTGAAAATGAAATCAAGGCGTAAGCTTGACCTTGCTTGTTTTGTGTTTAATGTTGTTATATACAACGAACCAACCTACCTTTTCAGCAAACTTGACTTTGTAACTAGTAGGCGTAGCTGTGCAAATAGGCAGAGTTCACAACAACTGTCCGTCCCCCGACACAGGACGGCTGCATTCACGGGATAGCTTCCGCTATGCCGCTTGCAAAATATGGAACAATATTCCTCCGCCGATAAAGTCACCTTGTTAAAAACCTTTAGAATAAAACTACGGCAATGCCTCATTGATGCACAGAGGGATCTTGACATTATCTACACAAATATGTCCCTTATATGATTCCCAATGTTGCAGTGGGATTGGTTGGGGATGTTGAATTCTGTTCCCTTATATTTATGTACCTATATGCATTTATACTTATATATTTTCTTCTTATATATTAACATTGAGGCTGTATAAATAAATAAAACTGCTATATGTAATGTAGACAAAGAAATTTTCTTTGTTGCTCACATTTTCTTCTAACCTGTAACTTCATCTGTTGCTCACATAAGGACTGGTTGAAAACCAGCGCTAGACAATTGTTTAGTAGATACTGAACCAAATCCTATTCGGCTGGCGCGTGATGTACATGTAAATAATGTAACACTTATAATCATTTTCTAGCTTAGTTGTAGTACTCCATAGCATGTACCTACTGTGCGTATATCTCAAGCGTCGATGAATAAATATTTTTTTCTTTTCTTTTTCGTTATTTTTCTGTGGTTATATTAAATTTCCTGTTTAACGACAACACAATAGGAGTTCAATAAACAGGTAGCCGTCTTTGTTTTTCGTTAGCTAAGTAATAAATATATGATAAGGTGATGGCTATGAAACATTATAAGTTATATACGTAATATAATGTTTCTTATAAGTACATCCTTTTGTTTAGAAATAACAACATACTTATACCGTCCTATTGTTTTCCCTATGTCCCGAAAGCGGACGTTACGTTGCTATGAAGAAAGAAATAGAATTACTTTGTTCAATTAATCCTACGTTGTCAATTAGTAATTTTTAGGGTTCTATATGGTTCTATATATCCAAAAGAAAAAAGGATCAGTCGTGCGTCTGTCTGTCCGTCTGTCACAGCCAATTTGTTTCGAATCTGTTGAAATTTAGTAAACATATCAATTCCTATGACCTAAACAGGATTTGCAATGAAAAAAAAACGACCAAGCGCGAGTCGGACTCGCGCACCGAGGGTTCCGTAAAATATTTTTAGTATATGATGTAACTAAAAATTTACGGTTTTCGCAATTTTTCCTTTATCTGTGCTATAAGACGTTGCTTCGTACCAAATTTCAAGATTCTGAGTTCACGGGAAATACCCTGTAGGTTTTGATTCCCTTGCGAGTGTCGAAAATTTGCCGAAATTTGCGGCATAAACGGCTGTATCTTTTGATTGCGTTGGTTTAGAAGTTTGATTTTTTCACAGTTCTAAGAAACAGTAGACTTGCGTATTTGATATAAATTTCAGGACGGACGAACAATAAAGTGATCCTATAAGGGTTCCGGTTTTTCCTTTCGAGGTATGGAACCCTAAAAATTAATGAATTTTAAAAGGTGGTCCCTTTTAGGGCGGAATTAGAAAAAAAAACCGACATGAACTGATAAAAACGTGTGATATATCAAATAAAAGAGTTTGCTTCTCAAATATGTAAGTTTTATAATTTTATATTTAATAGTTTTAAAGTACTTTAAGAAAATATATTAAAACTGACCATACCAACCGCCACCCCCTTATCTCCAAAACTAATTAGTCTATAATTTTGAAATAAAATACAGAATCTAGTTCTTTACTGTATTTTATTTCAAAATGTCAACGTAGGACTAGACTTTTATAGGTCTTACTGTAATCTTACAGTCAGACCTATAAAAGTCTAGTGTCATAAAATAATATAGGAAATCTCTCAATATTGTGCTAACAAACGTACATTTGCAATTCAACGCACATAACCTTCTTTCTCAACACGAGTTCAACTGGCGCTATGCCGTTATTTTTTTTTTATTTTTATAGCTCGAAATTATTGAGTATTCTGTTGTACCAAACAATAGAATGTGTCGATTCTGATTAGTCCCAAGGATATCTTGATACAGTACATAGATATATCGGAGATAAACAACCCAATTTCCGTAACAAGATTTTGTAAATGAACTGATTGGGAATTCAAATCTTTGGAAGAGGTAACTAGGCCTGAGAGGATTACAAACTGTATTTTATTATATTTCCTGTAAAAAGTACGGAGGTGAATAAGATTTTAGATTTGGATTTTAGGTATATAATATCTGTTTCTGTTTATTTGTTTCATTGTTTTTGGTATACAATAAAGAGTATTTATTATTATTACTATTAAATAGATAGACTCGATGTGGAAGGCGGAGGACTGGGTGATATGACACGCATTGGAAGAGGCCTACGGCCAGCAGTGGACTAGAGTAGGCTAATTGATTGATTATTATGTAGAAAAAAAAAAAGTTTCGCTACAACATTTCAGCATTAAACAGCAGGCATTTAAATATAGAGGGAGTATAGAGAGAGTTGTGTAGTAGAACAAGGCGTGATTTCTCTTTAAAATAAAATTGAAGTTCCTCTAAATAGATGAGGTACCTGCTGCACAACTGTTAATGTTGGGAAGTTGTAAATAAACTAAGGATTGTTAGAACTTTGATTGCGCGGTGCAGGATAGTAAGTTACTAAGTAGTTCGTTTTGTCTCATTTAGATGGCGCGGTAGTGGGAATGTTGCCATATCCGCTGCATGTCAATATGAATTTACCTGTTAACTTACCTATTAGAATAATCTTTATTTTTTCATTTATTGAAAGGAAAGAAAACATGTCTTGATGGTGTTTATTACTTGAGCTAAATAAATACCCATTTCTTTTAAGTTTCGATAGACTTAATCCGATCTCAATTCAAAGTTGTGTCCGTAAAACCAGGGTACTGAAAATTACCTTCTTTAAATTAAGTATTCGTAGGTACATTTATTTTTGTATTCAGAAAGATCTCCTGCATTTGACATTGCTTTTGCATATTTGATTTGATTTTTTTTATTATTTTTTTTATTTGATATGATTGAAGATTGATAAAATTTGCCTGAATAATAATCTTTATCCATCATCTTGGGTTTAAATTTCATATGAGTATTTTACCGTTGCTTAGCCTGCTGGAGGCCACATCGGCCAGTTACACTTAGCCCTACTAGTTATCCCTACCGGTAGGGCTACCGGTGGCTATAACTAGTAGGGCTAAATGTAACTGCCGGCCACATCTTAGTCTAGAGACAACAATTAAATATCGTCTGTATGGAGCAAGATTCCAGAGTCAACAGACCTACTTTATTTCTTATTTCAGTGAAGCCAACATGTTGAGAATAAGTAAATATACTTGACAGTTCAAAATTGTGACTTTAGCATTAATTACTGAGTCCTTAATATCCGAGTCACACCATAAATATTTTTCTATTTTTATAAAGAGTCTCAGTTGTCACAAGATTCAATACCCATCATTTATAATTTTGCACTAGACATTTGTCCGAATTATCTATAGTATGAAATTATCTAAAATTTAAGTGTCTGTTTGTAAAATAACCGCTTTTTACTAAGTGCATTTGGATGTATACACGGTACATATACCAAAACAGCATTTTTTACAATTTTTGTCTGTCTGTCTGTCTGTCTGTTTGTTTCAGCTAATCTCCGGAACGGGTGGACCGATTTCCACGAGACTGTCACTGGCAGATGGCTGGTGTTATGAGGAGTAACTTAGGCTACTTCGATTTTCCAAAAAGAATTAGGGTTCCGCGCAAAATATATAAATATGTACACGAGAGCGAAGCTGTTGTTAATCATAAAGTGTTTATTAATCTCATTAAGTTTTTTTATGGTAAAAAATATTACACTTTATCCTACAGGGAAATATGGAGGCGTGTCGACTGATTTGTATTCTCGTTTAAGTTCTTGAAATATTACTGAAATTATAATAAATGTTGTACAAGATATTTATTTTGACACAGACCTTGTTTTGGAAAAGTAGTAAACTAATCAAATTATTATTCACCATCAATGAAGTTGACTTCATCCCTGTTGAACCCTTCTTGAAAGAAACAAGGTGGGTTCTGAGATGTATTTTATGAACTTCAAATACGTTGATATTAACCTTACCTTACTTTTTAGGAATTATTAAGAAAATTGACAATTTAATTTGTAAAGAAATGAATATTAAGAATATTATATGGTCCTTGCTTTAATTTTTATATTATGCATGGTTATTTAGTACGACAGAGACACATTAGAAGTTTAGAATTTACTCACAAAACTGAAATGTTACAATATTGAAATTCTGGGACTGAAATTGCATTACGTGAGTAGGAAAAAAATCGTTGCTGTTACGTGCCGTGTGCGCTGCGTAGGGTTTTTCGTCATTTCGGCACGGTCTGGTTTTAGAACGCGGGCCAAAAAGACGAATTTATTAAAAATAAATTGAAAATGTGACATATAAAAATTAATTTTTATCAGAATCACAGAAACATCAATAACAAAAAATAATTATTGAACGATCCTCTACGATCAACCCCTGTTTTTTAATAGCGATATTAGTATTTTTACTTTCATTGGTACAATTTTTTTAAAGTATTTAACCCAGTGAAAATAGAAATTGCGATTGTTAGAATCGAATGCCGTCAAGTCGATGTCAACATTTTTTTTTATGGAATAGGGGGTTAACGAGCAGACGGGTCACCTGATGGTAAGTGACTACCGCCGCTCAATGGGCACCTGCAACTCGGGATCACAAGTGCCTTGCCGGCATTTAAGGTGGGAGTAGGAGAGGAGGGGAGATGGAGAGATAGGGGGGAAGATAGAGAGAGGGAAGGTTTAGGGCCACCGGTAACCTCACTCGCTTGGCGAAGTACAACGAAGCCCATGATATTACTCCTTTCGAGCCATCCCATACGTGCCGAAGCATGGCTCTCCCACTGTTAAACTTTAAATATGCCAGTTAAGTTAATGAAGTACTTTAAATTAAGAAAATGAATGGTTGGTGTTTTGTTATTTGTATAGGCCGTCAATAGCCCACAGCGCTCCATTCTTCTTTCAGTCATAGACCCGATCCCCACAATAAGTTAGTTCTTTTTTATTTGACTAACAAAATATTCATTAGAAATAATTAATATGGCAAAACAACGTGTGCCAGGTCAGCTAGTTTCATATAAATTTCTACAAAACGTTCCGTTTTGACATTAAATAAATAGGATTTCATTTGACTTAACAGTCAAATACCGTATTATTTACAAATTATTTATTATTATTATTTGAAAATTTAAAATTTGGAATTCTAATTTGAATGAACGATATCCAAGTCGATAAATCTCAGAATATCGTCAATTTCATGACCAAGTTAAGCAAAAAGCACGTTGGGCACTTTTGGTATGGGGAAAAAGCACTGAACTCGCGCGACCGTCACGCTCAGGTGACATATATGTATACAGATGCGTATGTGTATATGTATGTATATATATGTGTATGTGTTTTTACTTCTGACGTACAGTCCTACGACTGACAGTTTTTTTATTTATTTCGGAACTTGGTACATTCTATATTTTGTTATCTAATACCTTTAAAGGAGCAATTCTTGTATATATATAAACTGAATCTCGGAAACGGATTTTACGATTTTCATAAAATTTTGTATACAGATACAGTTTTGCATTTTTAGTTCAACTGCATAGTTGTATATCCGGTAAAAAAAAAATGTAAAAAATTACGTTTTTACAAAAAGATAACGAGCGAAGCTCGGTCTCCCAGGTACTAACAATAACAACTTTTACGTTTGTTACAGAATATTAATGTACCACTTACCTTTATGCAAAGCTCATTTGACTAATCAAATGATTAGTCAAATGAGCTTTGCATAAAGGTAAGTGGTACATTAATATTCTGTAATAAACGTACATTTTTGAACGCAAACTCTCTAATACTTTGATCTTTTTAATAATTTAACTCACTGCTAATAGGATTTTGAAGGACTTTACATGAATCTAACATATGAGCATTAAGTAAATAACATTGTTACTTATAGTTATTCATCTTATAATTAAGGAGTGTTACTAAGTAACACTTTAATCTTATAATTTCAGAGAAGATTCATTAATCTGAAGTAACCAGTGTTAAATTCAAAGGGTCTGATTAAAAGCTTTGTTATATAAACCGTATCTGAAGGTGTATGTATTTATTGTGCACGACGCACGAAGCAAATCCATCGAAATGCTGATATAATTATTCAGTACCACATTTCCCGTAGAAATATCGGGATAAAAAGTAACCTATATGTTAATCCAGGTCTCCAGCTATCTACACACCAAGTTTCATCGCAATCGGTTCAGTAGTTTTGGCGTGAAAGAGTAACAAACATCCATCCATTCATCCAAACTTTCACATTTATAATATTAGTGGGATTAGTAGGATAGTATCTTATGTCAATATGAAATCCTGCAGTGCTCTTATATTTAATCTTTGAAATGTTGTGTTTGGGGGTTTGTCCATCAGGTTATTTGCCAGGCTATTAAGATGTATTGCCATATGAATTATAAATTCAATATCTTTATTTCGTAAAATTGATCGCTAATTATTCGAAATAGTCAATTTAAAAAAATAATGAGTTTAATTTAAAATTTTAGATCGATACACAGAGTCACAGCAACAATAGTTTGCTTTGCCAAATGTAAAGTTATAAAAAAATGGATAACATAATATCATATTTGCCTGTGTCGATCTATAACCACCCGTTTCCAAATGGTTGAGCTTTGTGAGAAGAAATCGGGCAAACAAACTCACGGCCACTCTTTTATAAACCAGATAGTGTTAACAGATACCAGATAGTTTTAAGAGATACTAGATAGTTTTAACCGATACCAGATAGTTTTAACAGATACCAGATAGTTTTAACAGATACCAGATAGTTTTGACACATACCAGATAGTTTTATGCTTTTTGTCAGTTTTGAGAAAGTCGTGCTACTTCGTTCTTAACTGTTTTAATATTTCGTTTTGATTGCTTAATACGAGTATGCGGTGACTTTTATTTATGTGCTTTGCGTGTTTTCATAAGTTGTTATTCTTTTATAGGTTTCGTGTATTAACATGTAAAAAAAACGATTGCTCTGGGTAGTCAAGTTTATTACTTTTATACTACTTTGAGCGTTAACAAGTTCTTGGTAGAACGCTATTACCTCTTTTTAACATTTTGGACCGAGTGGCAAGTGGTTTGAATATTGGATGAAACACCCGATGGAACACACCATACTGTTTCAATGAATATAATCGACCTTAAATAACGAGTAAGCAAGGAAGGCACCGGTAACTGATGTGGATATTTCGGAAGCCGATACCTACTATCTGGAATCATATTTACAGCTATTTTCTCTTAATTGTTAATGAACCTAATAAACCTGTTTTACTTTTGTTAATAAAATCGATTCTCTCTTATTATTATAAATTATATGTCTTTGATGAATAAATCGACAAAACAGGAACCAAATTATAGGTGTTTCATACAATAATATAGGCAAAATGTAGGTGTTTCATACGTCTCTGCCAACCTCTTCGTTAATGCAGGCGTGAGTGTATGTGTCATGTGTGTATGTAATCAATCGATATTTTTAGTTTGATTTTAACTACATCTCTAGTAACTTCAAATATCAAACGTCAAAGAACTAGTGCTATGTGAAAAATGGTATAGTAGGTACAAGTATTTTCTTATAATAGTCAATTTCAGTTACAATGTACATCACTATTTGCAAAAGTTCGAAGACCTACTTTTAAATTTCGAAACATCCGAATACTGCTCTCGTTTCCAAAACGATTTCAAAATTAATCGATTTTGTTGACTAATTATTATCATTTGTCATCACATGGACGTCGCTGTCAATATTGACCGGCTTTGAAGTACTGACGTTACCCGCTTGAGTAAATAAACATTATTACGACTCGATGTCTCTATATCTCGATATAAAACTGTGTGGGCGTTCCGTGGAGCCATATTGTGAACTCCATTCTAACGGCATGTTCGATGATTTAAATGACTTTTCTTTTAATTACGACCTCTATTTATAATGCAAAAGTATACAAACTTAATTATGTTGTATTGTTGTATACAATAAGATAACAGGAGATAACAGCAAGAAAATAACGTAGCTATTTATAAACATCTTTATACCCTAATTTAAGGGATCTCAGGTTATTTTTGGATATAAAATTTGCGGGGTTGCCTCTGCGTAATACCAGCTTATTTCATGAAAGAGGTTGTTTTATTTATTTAGTAATTCTATGTACTTACAAGAATGTTAGTACATAGAATCACTAAATGAAAAAATGTTTCTTAATTTGTATAAGCTTATTTTGTGAGAATTTTTAGGAATATATTTGGTTGTACTGTTTGTATCTGACAGGTTTTAATATCAATAAATATGGGTAAAGAAAAAGCTGCGAAATAAATTTGTGATGTTTATGGACCTATAATGTCAGTAAAAGTCGCCCAAAGTTGGTTCAAGTTTTATCAGCTTATCAGTCAGCTGTGGTCGCACTCATACGGACGGATACGACTCAGTAGATGCCATTTTTTTTTAAATGGAGCAAGATCGGCATATTAGTAGTTACGACATAGCCGAGGACTATAAAAAAGTTTTTAACCCACTTGAAAAAGTTTGGCTATACAAAAAAGCTTGATATTTGGGTGCCACACGAGCTCATTGAAAGAAACCTAATCTATCAAGTACTCATTTGCGATTCTCTATGAAAACGTAATAAAACCGAACCGTTTTCTAAAAGATTGATCACTGGTGATGAAAAGTGGATCGCCTACGACAAGAACGTACGTAAAATATCATGGTCAAATGTCAAATAATGTAAAAACAAAAATGAATATAAAACAAAAAAGAAAGTTAATCACACACTACATTACACAATAAGCAATTCGTATGAATACGTTCAGTGCACATGAAAAAATATCAATTCAGTTTTGTATCACAATAAATCTTCAATGGAGAACCAACTAACTCCTATCATACAAGCTTTGCTTAGTATAGGAGATAGTTACATATATTTTCTAAGATATGCATCAAACTGTGCAACCGTATCGTGTACATTATTGTAATTTAATGTAACGGAAAACGTTGTTGTACTAAATGCGAATAAATTATTATTATTAATATTATAATATCGTGTTGAGCGCCCGCAGCGCCCGCGTGAGCGGCGCTCGCTGTAGCAATTTGGTGCACGCTCACGGCACCAGCATAACACACTCATCCGGTACACACAAGTGGAGTGTTTAGAGAAAACTCAGATTATGTATTTTAAGTTAACTAATCGCAATAAATCTCTTGTCAAGTATATATTGAGTTGCTAAAACCATGCCAAGGCACTTTAATTTGGTCATCGGGTCAGTTAACAGAGGTAACAGCAAAATCTTATGTTAAATGCTATTCGAATATTCCAAGAAATTGATCATGGTAGTAAATTAGTCTTTGATCAACGTTTCAGAAACTCGAATAGATTGGGCACCACTGTAGATTTGGCAGCTCTGTTAGGTGAACAATATTTTGATCAGCCTCTCAGAAACCGAGTGTATGTCAATGATGACTTTAGTGATTACGACAGAATTACCCCATAGATCAATGGTTTTTTAGATTATAAGTATTAAATCCTACTAATATTATAAACGTGAAACGTGAACGATAGACGGTGCAAGTTTATAAATTCTTCTTCTAACTTGAAAGATTGAAACTTCTAAAACTGAAAGATAATTAATAAATAATGACCGCTTTTATTGTTTTTAGTATTCAGTCTAAATATTGAAATAAAGCTTACCTACAAACGGCCGTTGTGTGTTTAGTACTGAAGTATTGTTTACAAGAAATGATTGATTGTCTCAAACGTATTATTCCTCTTGAATCATTAAATTAAACTGTGTTTTGAGGTTTGTTTAAAAGGGCCACAAAAGTAATTAAATTATTTGTGTTAAAATCGATCATAGCCCAAATACCTATTATGTTTTCTAAATAGAAATATATGATATATACGAGTAGAAAGCATATTATGCTCTCAGGGACCGTGGACAAAAGGTCAAAACCTTTCTGTCGTTGACACCAAATAGGTTAACTGGTTTAAGCAATTCATTCGTAGATATAACTTACTAACTTATAATAAGTATTGTAACTATGTACATATTAATTACATGGTAAATTAGACAAAGCACAAAGTCGCGAAAGTTTAAAAACAATTAAATTTATATAACTTGAATTTTTTTTATGTATTTTTTTGTACAATAATTCGTTTTATAACCATACAAAGTTTTTTACATTATTCCAGGATACTATTTCGAATTATGGTACAATTTAGGGCCGGTTTCTGAAAGGGTGACCAACGCAAATATTAATTAATCGGATGTCAAATCTCTTGTCAAACACATATTGAGTTGCTGAAAGCATAATTAAGCTTCGATTTGAGCATGGCATAAGTTAACAGAACTTATGTCAAATGCCAATCGAACGTGCAATTAAATTTATGATAGATTAATAAATTTTTCTTCCATCAACGTTTCAGAAACTCGAGCTGATTTGACCACTGTTGACCACGTAACAGCTGTTAGTTGAACAATAATTTGATCAACCTATTAGAAACCGGGTGTTAGTCTATAAGAGAGATTTGTTAAATTGTTTGTAGTGGTCGCCCACAGGTCGAAACACGAACGTAATTCCTCATGATTATATAAATATTAACAATCGTTAAATAATATATTCACTATATACTACATTGTATGCTAACGCTATTATACTTGTAATGGAGATGATTAAAGCTAAAAAACAACTGCTCAATATTTGTCTAACGAACAACTATTAATGAAAGTCTTAATCACCCTTCTACCTAACACCTCTATCACAACGGCAATCTTAGGAATGTAAATAAGCCACAATATCAAATGAAGTACGTTTTATCGCCTCGTTCTGAAGATGTATTTCGTGCTGGTAAATTGAACTGCCAAGACCTTACTTTTAATTAAAATTTGATTGTCTTTCTATTTAATGGGAGATAAAGATGTAGGTTATAATCGTTGTTCTTAATGAAGATATTGTGTTTGTTCTTGGATCGCTTGGGTAGCTTTTTTCAGTTCTATTCTATTCTTTATAATGCATTCCAAAATGTTTACGTAGATGGAAAAAACTTAAGAATAGAATAGCCTCAATTTTGGACTCTGACGGGCACAGCGTGTTTATAAAGTAATAATAACATTCATTTTAATAAATATTTACTATAATATAATTATTTATAAAAACAGCTAGATGTTTTGAGATTACTAAAAAAAACTTATTGGAAACTATATTATAATTAAGGAATACAATTGTAAACAACAGTATACTTTTATTGAAAACATATATATACTGTATGTTTACGTAATATGCTTATAATATATTATGCTTTGTTGCTGAACCTACTCTAGAAAGTTCTATTTTGATCTGTATTTTTTTTGGAATGTATACCGATTCTACCGAGATCTTGAAGTTAATGCTTCATGTGTCTTTAAAGTGTCCTTATGTCTTTACTACTAAATTACTAACTATTAAATTTAAGATTATATAAAATTTTAACGTTTTTGAGATTTCTTAGATTTTTATTATTTGCGGAATGTATCTAAGGTACAAAAACACAAAAATAAAACTTACAAAATTGATTGCAATAATCCGTATCGCTGTAATGCAATAAAAGAACAGACAAGTTGTCAACTTAGGGGAGAAGTAATAAGGTAACTCACTACTTAAAGACTATTTAATTTATGAGGATTCTATTACATTAGACGTTTGATGGAAACCTGTGGTCAGTGCGTTTAAACACGTGCAGCTCCAGAAGTGCCATCGAAATGCTTTTTAAAAAACTATTATTACGTGGAACCAAAAATATAACTTCTTCCCACCGCAGCAAGGCGTGAGTAGATAAACATATTTAACGACTTTTGGTGCTTACATCTTAAGCCTTCTTCAGTTCAAACTTTTAAATTTACGGAACCTTTTAGAAAGTCGTTAGTAAGTTCCACTTGAAGTAGGATGAAGTGAGTGGAACCTTTACATCCTTTACGGACTTTTCTTTTAACCTTTCTGGTTTAGTGTTAATAGTTTTATTAACCAAATTGTAGCGAAAACTTCTTATGTTTATTTATTTCTTTAGTCACTAGAGAAATAAATAAACAAAAGAAACTGAAAAAAAAGACTGAAACTAGAAAGACACTGCCCTTTAGTGTCTTTCTAGTTTCAGTCTGGTTCTTTTTTTTTAAAGACATCTTCAGACTTTACAAACATTGAACAATAAACAACAACCAGACTCGGGACAACTATTTCTGCATCACACAATTTTTTCGGCGCAGCGTAATGGGGGGGCCGACCGCTTTAGCGATTACGCCACCGGTGCAGTCAAGTCGTTGTAGATTAATAGTGATAATATTAAAAGGTTTTCACACAGTGTTCATAAAAAATAGCGATACACTAATACTAATTAATATTCTTGGAAATATTACACACGCCCTGGACACTGGACTGCGATAAGGGCCGATGTAGATAAGGAAGTTAGTAGTTAAATGTCACAAACGGCGTACCGCAAGGTTCCATATTAGGTCCTATTTTGTTCATACTTTCTACAAACGACTAACTAAATTATATGAGCGCTTGAAAAAACCGGATGTTAAACCTCGCGGTGGTTGCAGATGACACCAATGCTGTAATAAGTGGCAGTAATATAAATTCTTTAAAAATTAAAGTAAATAGAGCACTAAAAACGATTAACACAAAAATACTAACATTAATAAACATCATTTCAAACCACACCTAAGTGTACCTAAACTACATCTTATTATAGGCAGAATAGTTATATTGCGCGAGCAAGCAGAAACTTCAACAAATTATGTAAACAGAACGATATTGATTCCATCGTTATCAGTGTTCCTTCGGTTAGAACGTGCTTAAGTCGTTTTTTTTTGTAAATAGTATTTAAAACCTAGAATGCACATATAACCCAAGCGGCTCGGTGAGATCAAGTTTCAGTTAATTTAGACTTAAAATTTTTATACTGTTTTTTTTTTAAATTGCACATAAAATTGTTAATATAGCTCTATACGTGAAGACTTGTAATTGGCTTTCAGGTGACTATTGAAAGTATCGTATTTAACATTTGTAGCTATATATAAATTAAGTATTTTATTTAAAATCGACACCCAGTAGTATCGATAAATTAGATATTAATATTAATGGAAACAAAGTGGAACTCGTGAATTCCGTCAAATTCTTAGGAGCTTATGATGCATAACTAAATTTTGTTCGTGGGAGAGCCATGCTTCGGCACGTATGGGCCGGCTCGACCGGAGTGATACCACGGCCTCACAGAAAACCGGCAGCGAAGCAATGCTTGCATTACTTTTCGCCGCGTGAGTGAGGTTACCGGAGGCCCTAACCCTTCTCTCTCCACTATTTCCATCCTTCCTCTCCCCCTCTCCTCCCGTCTACACCCCCTCTCCCCTTTTTTCGCTCTTCCCCTACTCCCACCTTGAAGGGCAGCAACGCACTTGTGACTCTTGAGTTGCAGGTCCCATGGGTGGCGGTAGTCATTTACCATCAGGTGACCCTTCTGCTCGTTTGCCATTTAAAAAAAAAGAAGAAATAAAATCTATTGACGCCTCAATCTCTTCAGCGTGCTATGGAAGTAGAAGCCTTCGAGAAGAAGATATCCTGAAATTCATTTACCATGCGCTCATGGAGTCGAGGTTGAGGTACATTGTATACAACTGTGGGGCAATAGTTAAGGATATTAGTTAGAGAGGGTGTTCATACTACAAAAAAGCAAAAATACTATACCTACTATATTTTTTATTGTCCTGAAGAACTAATTCATTAGGAAAATTTTAATAAAACTATTGTCAATAGTCAGAAGTGTCTCCACATAAATTAAAAACTCAAGGCTGAAATGAAAATATTTGACGTGTTTTTTCTTATTTTTTTTCTATATATTTACAGCTTGCGCCAGCTGTCGTTGTAAATATTGTTTAATCATACATTCAATATTCCATATTCATTGTCTTATGCCTTAAACTTCGGATAATAAGGTGGCAAAGTAATATTTGTAAAGTTTTCTCTGTGTCATGTTTTATTAAAATTACAAATCTTAATTGAAGTCTATGTACGGAGCTTACTGTTGCGGGCATGGTAATACTGTCTTCCGATCTGACAGATCCTATTTGTTCCTTTTTATTTTTTACCAACTAGCTTTTGCCCGCGGCTTCGTTCGTGTAAAAGTATTTTTTCCATCCCATGGGAATTCACATCCTGACAAAAAAATAAGGGTCTCTAAAACCTTTTTACTTAAAATTACGATCTGCAAAACAGACATACAACATACAGACAGATAAAAGCCAAATCGGCCAGACTTGAAATCTCAGTTTAAGATGGAATTGCTGCTTTCCCAACTATTATTTTATCTAAGGCCTTACCAATGGTTAAATTCTATATTAAAAGAAAAACATAAATATGTAAATAAATATTAGTTGATAGGTGTGGGCGTTATTTCAATAGTTACAGTAGCTAGCTACGTAACATGTAACCGCATAACTAGTCTCAAGCCAAATAAGATACCAGTGATTTTTGTGACTACGTTGAGACGTGTGTCGTTTTATTGAAGCGTCCTACAAACGGAGTTTCAAGTTAACTAAGGTACGTTACAATGAGAACTTGTTGCGTTATACGCATGCTGTTTCTTTTACACTCAGGTATAATTAATATATGCATCAGCTTTACACACTCACACATGTGCCCTACCCGGACAAATGCATGAGCCGATATAAAAACAGCGTAAGTTTTACTACAACGCATATAATTTTAATGCATATGTCTATGAATTTTTATGTTGACTGTATATTAAAATAATCTTAGCACTTCTGTTAGATGATGATGTGTTTAGCACAAAATTTTGTTTTGTTTCATCGACGAATAATATTAATAGTTAAGATCTTTCTTTTTTGAGATATTAATATAGGCTGATTTTATTTATATATATTGAAAAATCTAAGCGGTTATGTGTACCAATAAATGTTTTCACATAAATACTTTGATAGTTTACATAGATCCCAAATAGATCCAAAAAAAAATAACAAAAAAAAGTATGTGCGTGCAATTCACAAGCGGCAGAAGTGAAACTTCAGAAAAGTAGCCTTCGAGAGAATGAGAAGTAACAAGTAAAATCAACACAAATAATTTACTAATGTTAATAAATTTAATTTTAGATATAACAATTTATATAAAAGTTATTGGTCAAATTGACACAATACGCAAATGCACAAAAATGACACCACGTTGACATTGATGCATTATCTGAAGGCTTCGTAGTACGCAGGCGCAAAGACAAAGATTATAGGATGTATACTTGTATTCTATCTCATTCTCTCGCAGTCTAAATACTATTTATAAATTTTTGTCTCTTTTTTAGTGTAAGTTTTTCTTTTCATCGAATTTCAAATCATAACGATTCTAAAGAAGTTTTACTACAAAAATAAATAAAAAAATGCACAAGAAAAAGGCAAAATATATAGATATTTTAAATCATTTAAAATGTATATTGTATTAACATTTTTATAATAAACATGTAAGCTTAACACAAAGCTGTTGACACTGACATTGACATTTGAGTATGTATTAATTCAGCCATAAGAGGGAGCCACCAGTGAGGAGAATGTAAAAAAACGTGTTGTTTTTTTTTCCAATCGAATATTAACATATAGTTAAATTACAAATGTTGTTTAATAATTTCTTTAAAAGTCAGTTATGTTTGTGAATTTGCTTTAATTTAAAAGTACAAAAGACGATTCAAGTTTTTATACTAAGAATAGTTAAGCATGAACATTTAATTGTCGATTCTCTGTTTTAGGTTAGTAATTATTTCATTAGTTGATATTTGTTTTGTTAAACTTATCTGTATTTAATAAATAAAACTCTGTTTTAGATGAATCACATTGTGATATGCTTCAAGAACGATCTTATAAACATAATTAAACCACAGATAATATAATACTATACTAGTATTAAACAAACAAATAAATAGACCATTCATTTAATGCAGTCTGTCATAAGCCTTAATAAAGTATGAAGGGAAGTTCATTTGATTTAGACGTTTACTAATGTAACTATAACAACAAAACCGTAGCTTCGACTTGAGACGTTACGAGTTATGACATGACTACGTTCCGTGCGTAGTGTAGCCGTACTAAGTAAATAGCCGCACACTTACACGCGTACACGCGTACTCGTAACAAGTGACGTCGTAAAAGTAACTAATCACGTTACGTTTCGTGAAATTCACGTAACAACCCACCCACACCTATTAGTTAACATTGTTATTCGACTTATCTATTTGGGATCACAAAACCAATAAATAGCTCCAAAGAGTCATGACGTCATTACTATGGCTTTCAGTTGTTATCATGAACCCTTACCGATTGCGACAGGGGTTATTTGTCGTTTAATTGAAAAGAGCAACTATAATGAAAGGGTTTCTTTATTTATAGCCATGCTGGTTACTAGACTTCATTTATTACTTATATCGGTGTCTTTTAATTAATTAGAGGAGCTCAAGACTCAGTAGCGTTAGTAGGAAATAAAATATATTAAAAACGAGTGAGGTGTCTTTGGGACACCCGGGGGAACGAAGTTCCTTTCGCTATGTGTAAATATATTTAATGGATTAAATAAAATGTATCAAAATATAGTAAAAATTATAAAAAAACTCGAAATTAAAATTTTGCCATCTGTGAATGTTAATACACAACAACATCAGAGCTTGAAACGTGATTACAGATGGCGTAAATAAAATAAATGAACTCGCGCTCAGCATTCTTCGTTGCGCACTTTTTTCCGTTTAGCCCGCCGTCGGCCGAGCGTCTGAAGTATAAGGAACTTGTTCCAATAAATTAAATTATTCTACTGAACGAATCAGTAGTACGGCTTAGCTATAGGGGTTAAGAAGAATACTAGGAGTATGTGACCTATATCTGATAGTTTAAAAAAAAATTAAATACTTTCGGTTCCGTCTTAAGACACCTTTGTCTTACTGTTATTATAATTTTTTTTTGTGTATTCATTTCTGCTTGTATTACTACTTTCTTGTATTCTTACATTTAAGATTGCCTCGTTAGATGTCTATCTTTTTTTGATTATTTAATAGGTAAGGTTCCAATGTGAACTGACGCTTACCTTTATCATCATCCACTGCTGGACATAGGCCTCTCCTAATGTACGCACTGAGCTCGATCGTCAGCTCTCCTCATCCAGTTTTTTTCTGCCGTTTTACGATCGTCACTTCCCTGACCACAAGGTGTCCAACACTTAGTTTCCATTGACGCGGTCTCCACTCCCAAGTTCATTTACCCCAGCGGTTATTATCGGTTCTGCGGGCAATGTCACCAGACCTATGCCACTTCAGCTTGCTAATTCTTTGAGCTATGTCGGTTACCTTGGTTCTATGTCGGATAACTCGGGTACGAATTTTGTCCCGCTTACTTTAGTTAAAGTCTAAGTTTCTGAAAGTCCTTAACAAAAAGTGATTGTAATTATTACGAAACTTAGTGTGGTAATTGTACGTCCCAAAAGTTAGGAATGATATCTCCAGGGTTCTATGTAGTTCTTGAAAGTTTGTGCCAACAGTAAGATATTTCGTCCTACAGACTGTGTGTGTGTGTCTGTGTGTGTGTGTGTGTGTGTGTGTGTGTGCGTGTGCGTGTGCGTGTGCGTTTGCGTGTGCGTGTGCGTGTGCGTATGCGTGTGCGTGTGCGTGTGTGTGTGCGTGTGTGCGTGCGTGTGTGCGTGCGTGTGTGTGTGCGTGCGTGTGTGCGTGCGTGTGTGTGTGTGTGTGTGTGGTGTGTGTGTGTGTGTGTGTGTGTGTGTAACAATAAATGGTATAATAAAAATAAATTAAAAATTAAAGGAGGCTCCTCTAACAGAAACTTGTTTTTTTAGCTTTTTTTTGCTTATTTTGTTCGACGATTGTACGGAACCCTTCGTGTGTGAATCTGACTGGCACTTCGCAGGTTTTATTTATTAAGCATAGTTGGCTTGTTTGCCATGGCCCGCCTTATGTTTTGTATGACCCGACGACGTTGTGTCATTTGTCAACTAACTATCTGTCAACCGAAAAATCCATGGAATTTTAGCCTAATAGTGTTTGACTATTTTACGGGAATGAAATCTCTCTGTCAGTCGAACGTTTTTAGAAGCAATACTTAGTGTAAAGAAGAGTTTGACTGAAGAAATTGAAGATTTTGAAGATGAACATAATTTCCAATATTTTATAAATTCACCAGAAATCAATTGAAATCGAAATAGCATGGCCGACTAATAGAGGCTACCAGTGCCTATCAACACTTAAAATATACCTAAACTACCGTGAAGTCATCTCCTTATAATCTAGACTACCAGAAAGGAAAAACCCAGGTTTTAGGTATACAGATCCCGAATTTTCCTGAGTTGTAATTTCACAAACCTTTAACAATTCTATGGAGAATTTTCAGTTCAGGTTTAATAACTATATTTTTCATCCCTGTAACTGCAAATGAAATTAAATGATGATTAACAACCATCATTTCCTTATCGACAGAATTCTATTAGTGATTGCTATCATAATAGCCCCATTTTTTAAATAAATTTAACGAATGCCACTAACAAATAATTTGTCTTTCATATCCTTTTTTTGAAATCTATGTTTTTAAAGTTAAACTGAAGAGTTTGGTTTTTGGTTCAAGGCGCTAATCTCTGAAATTACTTAACTATTAGGTTAATTTAATGTCATTCCAAAACCCTTAAGAGAGGCACAGTGATAAATTGAATATCTCAAGTCACATATTAATGATGGCGACTGACAACGATAAATGATCGAAGTCCCCTATGGCATTACGGTAGTGTATTCCAGTTTAAGTGATCAAATTGCGTCCATCCACAAGAGCAATTCTTAATATTAAGACACTAAGAAAATACTCAATCGTTCTATAAAAATTTGAAATTAATCGATTTTTTTTCTTTGACACTTCCAATTCAGTCACTTTACTTCTCATTGTTGCAATTTAACTTTTGTTTATTAATTCATTATTAAAGATTGTTAGTAACGTGAGTCGTATATTACTAGCATTATTGATAGTCCGAAGCGTCGTAAAACAATGTGGGTTTCGAACTCGTAACCTTTATGTCAATTAGATGCCCTAACTATTTAGAATCCTATCACCGCGCCCTTATTTACAGGATTCTTAAGCTCATCACACACTAAACCGTCACGGTAACGGCAAGGCTCCACCACAGCAATTAAGTTGTCATTCAAATCTGAGCTTTAAAATGTGGTCGTATAATACATTTCATAATCTCAATACGCGCTTACTGCCCGCCGTTGGCTTTTGCTAACTTATAGAGAATCTTTTTCTAAACTAATAAACGCATTTTACGAAATTTCATCTTTCAATAGACAATTGAATAAGTAACCTTTTACGTAGGTATCCCTTTCTATTGAAATAGATATAAAAATAGCTCGAAAACTATAATATCAACTTTCTGTATAACAGCTCGTGTAAGCTATTATGTCGCGAATCTCTATTAATGGATTTGCCTTCGTCCTGACCATGAATTGTACTCAAGATATAAGGATGACCCTTAAAGACTGCTGAAACTGTAGCTGTAGTGTAGTGTATTGTGTTACATTAATACAACTCAACTTAGGTATTCGAGGCAACATCGAACTCAGTTGAGCTTCTCCAAGACGGCTAATGGCGAAAACTGGACTGGGGCAAGCCTGAAGCCAATGTCGGGTTGCTAGTGTTAAAATTAAAAGCCTCGTTGAAACATTATTCATTTTTATTGTTCTAGTAAGTTATTACTAGTATTACAACATATATGCAACGCTAAGAGAGGAATTGAAAGAGACTGCGTGCTTATCGCTATTCAAGCCTCCCTAGCTGGATAGTTCCTGAAGGCTATCGAAGCAGGCTTACTTAGGTCAGAACGGGCTGCGAATGTTATCACACCTTCCTTGGCAACAGTCAGTCAATGCCAGAACAAGACACGGACAAAATTTAAACAGACACTGTGAACAATAATGTATTTATTTTAACGGCCATTCCAAAAATAAGGTTGTAAAACTAAATACAAATAAAAGTCTAATCGTGAAAGCAAGTTGCCGATACTTACAGGATTCAATTACGTGTCAATTACGAAATTGCGAACGATATTCAACGTCCATTTTATGTCCTACTATATCCTGACCCTAGCAGCTTCCCTCTACTGGGGCATTATTCCATATGGCCCCGGTCAAAGAAACGAGATGTTACATTAGTGATATAAAAAAAGCTCAAAGTAACAAACAGTCTTATTCTAACAAATAGTACCTACTTACGCTATAAGTTTTTTTTTTTAAACAGATAAGTATTTATTTCTCCAGCTAATCCTATAAAGAAAGGTCCTTCGAGATTTTAAAATATCAGGGATGCCACGCGTTCATTGCTGATAGATATATAGAATGACTAACTTTTGCTAGTGGCCTCGTTCGCGTGAATGTAGATTTGGTCATTCAGTTCAGCTATGCCTCGAGAACAGTGCCTTTTTTCTGGATGGTATTCTATGTCATTTCGGTACCCCTGATAACTTCCACGCGTTGTCAGGACTAGAGAAGTTGCAAAATTGTAAGATAATCGATTGAGTAATTGAAACAAACTTACTTTCACATTTATAATTTTTTTTTTAAAGACGGCACCCGCATCAGGAACATTCCTATGTCGCGGAGGGCCCTACAAACATTCAAACAACGGACACAAAGAACACCCAGACTCCGGACAACCATTGGCAGATTACACAAATCATTGTTCTGGGTGGGATTCGAACCACGGTGCGGTGTAGTGGCGAGGTAACCACTTAAATCATTGCGCCATCCGTGATACTGACTTAGATAGATAACCTAATCTAAATATTCCGTGAAAGTTTTCCCTTTACTAAAAAACTGGACAAGTGCGAGTCTGACTCGTGTACCGAGGGTTCCGTAAGGAAACAAACTTGTATGTAGATAGTAAGTCCATCCATTTTTGACCGTTTATCGAAAGACAATCTTAACTTTGCAGTTCTAAAAATACTCTCCCTTACATCGATTCACGACAAAGTCAACTTTCCAACCGCAAAATATAAGTGTGTAACGACTTTCGGAATTTTTCCTTTACTTGTGCTGTCAGACCTTGCTTCTTACCAAATTTCATCAACATCAATCAGTAGGACTAAAACTAAAAACCGTAGCAATAAACGTCGCTTAACCAACAGTTTTGAAAATAGTTCACATTCTGATTTAAATTTTCTTCAATAAAGTTACAAGAAATACCCACTCTTGACAATTCAATGATTGATGAAGTAATAACTCAGTCATCAGTAAGCGATCGTAGACCACAACTTACAGGTAATGAAACATTGCACCAGACTGACAAAGCTTTGATTACACAGCAGGCAAAAGATGAAAAAAAAAAAAGATCTGTGTTATAAGTGCCAACAAAACTAACAGTATATTACAAATAGCGCTAAATACATTTGCGGACACTCAGTTGTGCCATTACCTATCACCGAATTGTGGCATCAGTAATATGCTCAAGATCCTACACCAGAAACTAGGCGCTTTCACAAAAAACGATTATTGCGTCATCTTAATCGGCGAAGAAGACTTTAAAAAACCGCTAATTATTTCGAACTCATATTGGAATTGAGAAACTCCTTACAGAACATACGAAATACAAACATAGTGATATGTATAGTTATGTATAGTATAATTAAAATTTTAAATATAACACCAACTGCCACTGTCTCTCCGAATCATTTTGATCCATCCTAAGGTTGCCTGGAAGAGATTGCATCTAGCAATAAGGCCGCCCTTTGTACATTATCTGTTTACTGTAATTATGAAAATGTATCTTCTACTGTATTGCTAATGTACAAATAAAGTGTTATCTATCTATCTATCTATCTATGCCTTCCTACATAAAAATGCAGCAATTATGCTGCAGTATATAACTTGCGAGTGGAGACGTTTGCAAAATTGCTCTATCTCGATCTTAACACGTACAACTACGCAACATTAGTAGATTCGAATTTATACCTATCAAACGACTACACAATGTTCTCTAAATATGATGGAAGACTGAACAACTATGGCATGAGGAATATCTTCAATGACATAATATGGACAATAGACAACTCAACTACCAAAACCTTTAAAGCACATGAGGAGGTAGAGATTACCAATGAAATAAACAAAAGTACGTTTTTTCTGTGATAACCACTTACATATAATGCATCAAAATATTGCGGGTCTGATAAACAAATCCGATAGCCTTGCAGTTTGTTTAGAAGAGCTAAGCGACAAAAATGTTAACGTGGACGTCGTGTGCATCACAGAACATTTCATTTTGTCGGGGTTTGAGGAAACTTTAGCCGCAGCATATAACAGAAAAGAGAAAAGGAGAGGCGGTGCATGTATATTAATAAAAAAGGGTCACAAATGGCATGAAATACGGGAGGTAAATAAGTTAGCTATTACTAGTGCTTTTGAATGTTGTGCTATAGAAATGACTGAATGTAAAGTTATTGTAATATGTTTATATAGAGTACCTAAAGCGAGTAACTTACATATCTTCTTTGAGAGGTTGGAAATGCTTTTAAAAATGTTTTGTAGTAAACGTAATAAAAATGTTATTATTGCAGGTGACTACGAGTATAACATCAATGTCTTAGACAATAATAGCACTACTAGGGAATTTGAATGTTTATTGTCACAATATGGCTTGGAACTAGCTTTACGATAACCTACCCGGCTAGAAAGTAAAACCTATCTAGACAATTTTCTACATAATTTTCGAAAAAAATGTAAAGTTCAAATCTTAGAACTTGCTTTGTCTGATCACACGGCACAAATAATAGAGTGCCCAAATAAAATACAAGGTGAAATTAAGTTTTGGCGCATTAAAAGACGAGGATATAACTTAGAAAATATTAATAAGTTTAAGTCATGCCTTAGTGGTCTATCGTTTATAGACATATACATACTCGTCTACTGATCCAAACGTAGCGTACAATGCATTTATGGATACATTTGGCTTGTTTTATAACTTATGTTTCCCATATGAAATTTCCAAAATTAAATCAGTACATAAACCGAAATGGATATCTTGAGGTATAAAGCAGTGTAGTAAGACAAATAAACTTTAATGGAACTTTAGATTAAAACCCAATAACGCAAATAAAGTAAAGTATAAAGAATATGCACGAAAATATAAAAATATAATTAGGTTAACACAGCGTTCTCAAAACATACATAATATCAAAACCTCAAAAAATGTGTCGAAAACCACCTGGAAAAATTATAAATCAGGCGAAAGAAAACTCTCCTCCAAACACAATTTCTAAATTGAGAACAAGTGAAATTACAGATCCCCAAGAGATAGCCAACGCTTTCAGTGATTATTTCATAGATAAAGTTGTGCCTGTAGCAAATCGTGACACAAAAGTTACAAAACACATTGACAGAAGAAAAAATTCTATGTTCATTTCGCCTTGTATTCCATCTGATATTGAGACTATCATATCCTCATTAAAAAACACTAACAGTGTTAGGTTTGACGGTATTTTAACTAGGGTAGTTAAATCTACAAGTCAATACATATCAAAACATATATGTCACATCATAAATTTAAGCATTATCACAGGTATCTACCCAAGTGCACTAAAAACGTCTGTAGTAAAACCGCTCTTCAAAAAACAAAACAGAGAACTTATGGAGTTCTACAGACCCATCACGCTTACACCTGTTTTTTCTAAAGTCTTTGAAAAATACATATATAACCAAATTTATAATTATTTAGAAAGACACAATGTTTTAGCTATTGAGCAAAAAGGGTTTAGACGACAGAAGAGTGTAATTAGAGCTATATATTGTAAAGCTTCCACCACGTGTAAAGCTTGGGGCTTTGGGGTATCCGGGTACGATAGGTGTTAGCTAGAGGAAGAAAATTAAAATAGCAGGCAAACGCACTATGCGATATAATCAGGATCAGATTATTCATATAACAATTATAGCTCCACACAAATTAATTATACTCGTAAATACTATTTATTATATATATTATTTATTATTCCGTGCATCTTGGCACGATAGTCGTCCAGACCATCTTCTGTCTGCCGGGCGACTCTCCTGTCTTCAACATTTATTCTTCATAAAATATTTCGAACGTGTTCTAAATTCGAGTTTGGTGCCACCAGTCTGTGCCTCTCGCGTAGTAAAGAGTTATTCTTCCAATCGAAGGAGTATGTAAGCTGTGCGAGAGTTCCCGTCACTACAATATGACTTTTTAAACATAATAATGGCAAAAGTGGACCATAAGGTGCCAGTGTGCGCTATCTTCTGTGACATGACTCAAGCTTTTGATTATGTGGATCATGAAATACTACTTGCGAAGCTTGATCACTACGTATACGGGAAAATGTTCTAAGTCTCATAAAATCCTATCTGACTGATCGGCAGCAATACATAGAGATTAAACGCGTCAATATTTTAGATAAAGAGAAGAAACATACATTTCTCATATGCGAACAGCTAAATATGGCGTGGGGCAGAGCACTGTTTTGGGGCCCTTGTTATTAATTTTGTACATAAATGACTTGCCTAAAGTAACTAATCATCCAGTTACATTATTTGCGGACGATAGTACAATTGCTATAGATTGTCAAAATAAATATGAAAATGAAATAAATGTTGCGCTTTCAAATATCATAATTTGGCTTAAAAATAATAATTTAAAGATCAATATAAGTAAAACAAAATTAATGCAATTCTGTATCTGCAATTTGGACATAAACTATGAAAATATTAAGATTAACGAAGTTGACACGGCAAAATTTCTGGGACTTATTATTGATAATAAAATAAATTGGAAAACGCATACAGAGTCATTATGTAATAACATAAGTAGTTCAGCATATGCTTTATTCAAACTTACGCCGGTACTAAATACTGATGCTCTACTTACAGCGTATCATGGTACTACTGAGTTCATATCTTAGATACGGCATAATGTTTTGGGGAAACTCCACAAATAAAGATATGGTTTTTAAAGCCCAGAAAAGATGTATTCGAGCCATCTTTAGTTGAAATAGTAGAGATAGCTGTAAGGCATATTTTGAAAAACATAGTCTCTTAACTTTACCCTCTCTATACATATATGAAACAGCTATTTTCATTAAATCTAACCCAGAACTCTTTGAGACTTTGGCAGACACAGTCAAACGAAATAGAAGGGAAAATACCCACAATAGGCTTCGCATACGTAAAGCAAATACAGCTTTATTACATAAAAGTATATACTGCATAGCGCCAGTCATCTATAACAGGATACCTTATGAATTAAAAAAACTAAATATGAATTTATTTAAGAATGCATTCTGCATGAATTTTTATCAAATAAATGCTATTATGCAGTAAGTGACTTTCTCGCTGGAAAATAATATAGTTCCTAGTTAGTAATAAATCAAAATATTTTCTAATTAAGTTATATTGTATGATTCCTATTATAAGTTTTGATAATTTATTATTATTAATTAAATTTAATGTAATTAAAGATTATGAAATTGTAAATTTTGACATTTTTCTCCGCATGTTTATGGATTTCTTGTATGTTGAAAGTTTACTTAAAATCAATTAAATTAAATTTTGCATGCCATCAAGGTAGACAAAAGAGGACATGTTAAACTTATAAATGTAACACCATTCTACACCTTTGATCAGCAAATAAATTATTATTAAATTATTATTATTATTCATGATTCTAGGTAAATGAGAAGTTGGGTTTTGATTTACCTACGAATTAAAATTTAGTGAAATCTATTTTTTTTTTTAATGGCTTAGGCTTAAATGTCCGTATCTTTTGAGTGCGTTGACTTAGAAGCTTGATTTTTATACAGCTTCAAGAGACTGCAAATATACATATCTGGTATTAGTTTCAACTTGATGCGTCAACAGGTTCTTGAGAAAAATGGTCTTCACAGACAGACAGACAGACAGACGGACAACAACGTGATCCTATAAGGGTTCCTTTTTTTCCTTTTGTGGAACGGAACCCTAAAAGCGAATATTCGGATAGGCGTATTATATAATATGTAGGTACATGGAACCTTTACAGCTGAGGCTCGAAGCTATTTGTCGCCAGAGTTTGAAATGAGAAAAATTATTTTATAAATACCACAATTAATGAATTATATAACTATATGTATATATAACTTTACACATCTCACACACGGCCTTCTGATCCCAAATTAGGGAGAGCCTGTACTATGGTAACCAAACTGTTGATAAACATACTTATATATTTCTAAATACATACATATTATAGATAAACTACGCCCAGACACAGAACAAATTATCGTGCTCATCACACAATTATTTGTCCTGGGTGGGAATCGAACCACGACCTCTGGCTTAGCAGTCAAAGTCACTAACCACTAGACCAACAGGCCAATTGTAACTTAAGAAATATTATTATTAATAATATCACTCTCGTAAATTCATTTTAACATTTATCAGGTACTGGATACTATTAAATTACCGAAAACATTCCGCTTATGGCATTTATGAGTTGACTTAGAGTTCGAAATAAAAAAAAAAAAAAATATGCTTAATATCTGTTCTGTGTAAGTTTTAGTTCACACTAATATGACTTTTTCCTGATCTCATTAATCGTAGCAATAGAATACTTGCAAGACAGTGAGTGCAAGACAGCTAAATCCATGAAACATTTTGAAACAGCACGCTATTTCAAATTCAAATGTCTACACATCAATCAATAGTATGATTTTTATTAGGAACATTTTAAACTACCAAATGGATCCAGTATACACCTTGGTAAAAATGAAACTGGTAGCAATATTAGAACTGAAACAAAAACGGAACTAAAAGAAAGAAACTGAAAGAAACCTTGGTAAAGAAGAAACTGATAGCAGTGTCTCAAATACATGACAAAATAAATTCAGATCCGGTAACTGTGTAAGGTTTACTAGTATCATATAAGCAAGGATAACCTTTATCCAAATCGCGTCTTTGCCTTTTTCCTAGAATACCACTATAACGAAGTAATGGTCTCTAATAATCGTAAAATGTTACGTTTTCACCATGAATATACGTTTTCTAGCTGGTAACACTGTCACTTAAGAAAGTGTGCTCTGAAATATATTGTCAGACTAAACGGAATTGAAACTTAAAATAAATTTAAATGATCTGTAAAGAACGCACGATTGTTAAGATTTCATTATACTTCTGCAAAGATTTAGAACATCTTACGTTTTTAGGGTTCCGTTCGAAAGGAAAAAAACGGAACCCTTATAGGATCACTTTGTTGTCCGTCCATGTGTCTGTCTGTCAAGACCCTTTTTCTCAGGAACGCGTGGAGGTCTCAAGGTGGAATTTATATCAAATACTCAGGTCTACTGTCCCTTGGAGCTGTGAAAAAATCAAACTTCTAAGCCAACGCAATCAAAAGATACAGCTGTTTATGCCGCCAATTTTCGACACTCGCAAGGGAATCAAAACCTACAGGGACTCAGAATCTTGAAATTTGGTACGAAGCAACGTCTATAGCACAGATAAAGGAAAAATTGCGAAAACTGAAATTTTTTGTTACATCATATAATAAATATTTTACGGAACCCTCGGTGCGCGAGTCCGACTCACACTTGGCCGGTTTTTTTTTTTTTTTCATACGACGATGGTCCCGTACTCAGTACGGATTGAGTGCCTATGGTTTTTTTTTGAGAAATACTCTGTTAGATTACTGTAATTTGCAATTGTGCCTACAGTACTCCTAATATTTACTGGTTAAATGAAAATCGAATGAAGTTCTCTTGACCTTTTTATCAAATTCACATAGTGTAAATGAATATAAATGCATCATTTTTAAATTATTTTATCCTTTTTCGATTACGTTTTAATCGTCGTGAGTTTTTTTAAAATTTTTAACTTTGCTTTTTATTACAACAATTTTTTTTAATAAAACTGTTAAACGTCTAGATATCGTGGAGTAATATGTCCCAAATAAAGCTCGTTAACGGCCGTATAAACCTTTATAACGATCTAAAAACAGCTGCAAATAATAATCAGCAGTATTGGCAGTTTAACCAATTAACCGATTAAATCAAGCATGTCCGCTTTTGTTTACTCAGTTTTAGGGGATTATATTGACTTAAATGTTTGTATCGTATCGTTGTTTTGTTCTGCTTTCCTTTTCTATTATATCAAACAATTAGCTTAAGTAAAACTTCTTAACAGGGCGTTTCAAGTGACAACACTTAGTCTTATTAGGATAATACCTATACATTTATAACTGAAAGAAGAGTCATAAGAACTCTAATGCCGCGGTCCTGCTTACGGACGGTAAAATTTTCGTTGACAATTCAACGAAATTTTAGTTTTTACTTACATTATTATACATATACCTCGAGAAAGAATGCAGAGAAAAAGTACCTGCAATAAAATAATATCAGGATTAGTTTATTTTATATTGGCGCTGTCAGTCAAACCAAAGAAGTCTCGCTGTAAATGAATAAGTACAAACATAATACAATATCGATCTCGCGCTAGCTGGTGCGTTTGAGTGTGTAGATAGCTAAGAATATATCCGATTTTTAATTACAACTTGTTACACAAATCAATTACCTCCTTATTAAATGTGGTCTAAGTACATTCTCTTTGTAAATATGTTATGAACCAGGTGATTAATAGGGCATTATTCATACTGTCCGGATCGTTTGAAAACTTTCCTAAGCAATTTGCTTTTGGCGAAAGTTAGATGGACTCGTAGCATTGCCTTGGCTGTAGCTTTTTCTGGGATCGCAACTATCAAGCAGTGTGCTTGAGGGAAATCAAACTGCTCATGCTACCTTCAATTTACCACTCAATTTAAAAACTGCTGATGCTCCGATATTAAAGATTATAAAAATGACAGTTTGGGACGTAATTGCAATGGCTCATAAGGGTAGAAATAGCCCTGTTCGAGATATGATGGGAAATATAAAGTTAATTCTTAGATTAACATCCTCAAACTCTCGAAAATATGAAGGTAAACTTGGGAAGGAAGGAGTGTGCTGGTAGATTAGCAAATCTTCTACTTGAAATCATTGACAGTGACTACCTGACAATTGAAGGAATTATAACCATATTCGAAAAGTTGTGTACAGTTGTAACTATGGTTCACGAGGTAATATCAAAAATGTATCAACATAACTATAAGTCTATGGCATGGTTGTGTAAACGTGTCCTACTTACCCCGAAAAACGACTAATCTGCAGCTATTAATGATATACGGCCCATACGGAAGAAATGGTATTCACTTTGATAAATACGGTGGTTAACACAGATCCCGCCGAATTTCTAATTCATTGAAAACCATCGGGTCTTTCATATCATAGGCTAATTCTGTGCGTGGGCACTTCTGTTTTGTTGTTTCAAAACTAAAAACGCCGTCAACTATGTCACGGGACTAGACTGAAAGATTCAGATTTAAGGTGAGAGGCTCAAAAGATTACAGTTTCCCCTCAAAGTCAGCTTTGCAATCTCTATGAGAGAAAACAGTTTCTCACAGGCAATTCTACGTAGCTTGCTCACGCGTAAGCTCACCCTGTAGTTAGGTAGTTTTGGCACCAACTGAAGATACTGAAGAGAAGAATATTGTCTATAACGAAATTTTGTAGATAATAATTTGTTCTATAAGTATAACTATATTCTTTGAACCGAATACGACAACGCCAAAAGTAAATCTTATCAATCGAACTAGATGAAAACGAAGCAGCGGGAAAAAGCTAGTATTCTATAAAACTTTATCTTTAGAAAAATCTTTTCTCAATTTTAACAAAACATTAAAAATTATTGATGAATAAATTCATAAAAGTTTTCACCATTCATTGAACTGTACTAAAATATAAATGATTCATAAGTCATAATTTTCCGTTTTGGCAGTCGAGATCAGAATTTCCGATTCTTAAATAACATTGAAATATTCTCTTCGTGTGCTATGAAAACCACTTATACTTGTTTTATTTTCTGAAATGTGTATTTCTTTTTCACAGAGAACGGAACATCGGGTGTGATTGTTTTACGAGGGCTGATTGATAAGTTGCCGAAACGACAAAAAAAAAACTTTAATAAATCTATTTAAAATAAATTTATTTCTCAACGTAGTTTCCTTACACCTCGATGCATTTAGTCCAGCTAAAATGCTGTTACACCAGTTTGATAAAATGTTTTCTTCAACCCCTCAAAATAATCGTCTACGGCAACAATTACTTCATCATTTGATGAAAATCTATGGCCACCTAACGATTTCGTCAGGTTTAGGAATAAGTGGAAGTCAGATCTGGGAAATAGGGTGGATGCGGTAGTAATTCGAACCGCAATTCATGGAGTTTGGCGACTGTAACCATTGACGTGTGTACGTGTTGTCATGGTGGAACAAAACTTTTTCTTGGCCAAATGAGGTTGTTTCTTTCGGATTTCTTCACTTAATTTTTGCAGCAAGCTTTTTTGCAAATAATCAAAAAGCACCCCAAAAAACAGTCGCCATCACTTTGCTGACCGACAAAACCGTTTTTGCTTTCTTCGGCGCAGGTTTTCCGCTCTCAGTTCACTGCTTCGATAGTTATTTTCTTTCAGGAGTAGATGTATCTAGGTTTCATCTACTATAGCATAACGCCGCAAAAATTCGTTAGGATCTCGCATAAACAGCGATAAACGCTCCGATGAATCGTCCACTCGACGTTGTTTTAGGTCAACAGTGAGCAAACGCGGCACCCATCGCGCGCAATGCTTTTTCATTCCCAAATGTTGGTGTAAAATATTAAAACGCTTTCAGACGAAATGCTCACCATCTCTGCTATCTCTCGCAACTTCAAGCGTCTATCGTTCAATACACTTATTGGAATTTTTTTGATCATGTCCGGATTTGTGACTTTATTTGGACGGCCAGACCTGTGGGCATCTTCGCAGCTCTGTCTTCCACGTTTAAAATCAGTTACCCAGGTGTGAATTGTACTCAATTCAGGACCAGAATAACCTAAAACACTGTCTAGCTTGGCTTTAATCTAAGTTGCTGTTTTCTCTTTTTAAACGTAAAACTTTATCACCGCACGAATTTCGTTTCTTTCCATTGTTAAGAAAATTTACAACAGAGAAAGTCCTCTAATTTAAATTCAAATTTGGCGATTAAATTCAAATTTGGCGATTAAATTCAAATTTGGCGTTCTAATTTTGGAAAGATGTCAAAATATAATGTAATAATTTTTTGTAGGTTTTTTTTAAAAGTTCGTAGTTTCGGCCAGTTAGCGAGCAAGTTATAATATTTTAGAAAGTTGAAAGCGGCGGTAGCGTTATAGCTAAGGCGTCGGACTTGCGATCGAATGGTTGCGGGTTTGAAACGCACCCAGTGTACTACCGACGTGAACCCACTCCTAACACGAGCAATTTAGCATAGCTGGAGGGGTTAGCAAGAACACCAGTAATGTGTCACCCACGCTGCTATTCTTTTAAAAAAATATATATACATTAAAGTATACAAGTATAGCAGGTAAAAGAAATGGTTTTTCCGCGTATAGTTAGTGTTAGTTTGATTGCGATTCAATTTACACTTCTTTTTTTTCGTTCATCGCAGCAGACACAGCAAAATCATAACCAAAAGAATAAAAATGTTTAAGGAAGGATCGTTTACGATCCTTCTTTTCGACAACTTAAATTTACAAACAAATTTGGCTCTGCTTAGTTTAGGATCAGAGGTTGTGTGTAAAGCGTCTCAAGTTATTATTATAATTATTAGTTAATTGATTTCTAAGTAAAAAATTAACACCTCAATGTTCAAAAAGCTTTTCTTCATAAAGCCATGTATAAGGTTAGGCATCCTTTGTTTTTATGACTCAATTAAAAAATAATTCTTTCGATTCTTCGCGAATCTGTAGAGCCTAATATGTTCCGATCTCTCCTTACAAAGTTCTATATTGATAGTGGTAAATAACTCACTATTTGAGTATTTTTCGTTTGTTTATTTTTTGATAAAAGAATCGTATCCTTGATTTTAAGCACCTCATATCATTGATCCAATTGTTTACGTCACAACAGTATCTTCTATAAACATAATATCCTGATTAATGGCAGAAAGAAATGTCTTGATGATTTTCTCCTGGCAAACAAGAATAATAAATGGATACCATTCAATTTGCTTTTTTTATTTATTCCCTATTTTCAATTCTAGTTGGATACTTGGGCATGACTATCGAGGCGTACCTTGCATCTTTCATCGAAAACAAACCGAACTACTTAGCAAGTTTCAAAGTTATTTCACTGACTAGTATATTGTTACTCAGAATGTCTGAAATTGGGGAACATTAATATTCATCAGAGGGTATGTCAATAATCATTGATATTGGCAGTTGTGGTGAAAGTCCGAAATTACTCAGTCAATGTTTTTCGAACACTCACCGATCAATGCTAAGATTTACCAAGAAGATACTGTAATTCTTAAATACAAACATTTAAGAGTAGCAGTTCAGTGCTTTTTCCCCATATCAAAAGTGCCTAACGTGCCTGAAGAAGTTTTCACTTCAAAAACAAAATCTGTTTTTATTCACTTACGAACAATAAAGACTGGACGTTTACAGGTTAAATTGGTGAATGTTAGCATCTACCCACCTATCAGGAAATTGAGGTGCAACGGTCACAGTTCCGTCAGGTCCTAATGGCAGAGTGGAAGGAGTGTCTTAGGCGACCGAGTGCAGGGCACGCCACAATTCGGCGATCGCTGACTTATTCATCTGACGGTTTTTAATCTGTCAGTGAATATAGCGTAGTCTCAGCAAAGCAGTCGTTTGCTTCGAATCCCGTACCCACTTCCTTAACAGTATTATACATTCAATTAAACTAAACTTAATTAAACTGAGAAAATTACTGTCACTGACCCGACAATAATTTTTCTAGTCTAATTAAAAGTAAGTATTTAAGGTAAAACATCTTTCAGATTAAAACAACACTAAGTTGTCTTAACCAGAATTAAAAGCTCTGATGATAATAATACATCGAATATAAATCTTTTTTTTTTTAATGCAACTGCCATCAAAGCGTCTATTTATGAAACTTTCAAATTTCATTAGTTATTTGGGACTATTGTAGTGTTAATACACAGCTACACACAGCGTACATCTATCTATCTATCTACAGCTCTCAAGTTTGCTTATATGTATAACAACTAATATAAATTTCGGCTGGCCTTTTGGTCTAGTGGTTAGTGACCCTGACTGCTGAGCCAAAGGTAGTGGGTTCGATTCCTATCTGAGTCTGGGTGTTCTTTGTGTCAGTTGTTTGTATGTTTGTAAAGTCCCCGCGACACTGGAGTAATTCCTAATGCGGGAGTTGTCTTTTAAAACAAAAAAACAATGTTTTCCAGGTTCAAAATAATAAATATGATGCTTCTCCATTTGTTTGTAGAAGACTTTGGAATAAACAATGCGTAGACCTTTGATAATAAGTTAAACATAAAAACGTTATAGTGATTCAGACTTTAATATCCCTTAAATCATAACGTGGGTAAAAAGGTGTGCCTTTGTTATTAAACGTTAAACACAATATTAATATCTCACTTGAAAAAAATATTACTTACTTTTACCTAAACCAAACTTTATTAGAAGCATTATTAAATTCCAAACTATCTAGTATAAAATTGTTAAAGGTTGTATCTAGCCCACAAAGGCTATTGCTAAAACTTTTTGAAATATTAATAAAAAACCTGCCCAATGCGAGACGAAAAATGTTGAAGTGAAAACTTATTTAGACACGTTGGACACTTTTGGTACTTGGAAAAAGCACTGAACTCACGTGACCGTGACGCTCAGATGACAGACGTGTCAGTTATGTTTTATTTAGATAAAACAGATTAAATGAAAGATTATGAAAGTTAAAGTGAAGGAGTACTTTTTCGAACATTTGGCAGAATCAACTTGCACATAGTTTATAATCTACATCGTTATATGTTTTTATATGTATGTATGTGTATATTTGTATATATTGTGTATTTCATTTTATTTACTTTATTTAAATAGATAAAATTAATGTACAAAAAGGTTTATAGTTAAGTTATCGTGTTTAAATTTTTCTAAAACTCCAAATAAAAAGTATTCTTTATTTAAGTATTTTTTATCTGATATTTAGTTTGCATATTTAATCAATTATAATATTTTTAATGGACCAACTTCCTGTTTTTTCTGGATCACCCGAAGGTAGAGTGACAGAGAATGCCTAAGGCATTAAGTCCGCCTCTGTACTTTATGTGTATAAAGTTTTTAATAAATAAATAAAATGACCGGAAAAAAGAAAAGCACAAAAGACGGAAAATAAGAAACATATTAGCTCACATTACATTTCTATTAAATATTTTAAATACCTTGTGAATCTAAAAACAATTTAGTTCCAAGCGTTTTTATCTTCCTTAAAATCCACTTTTGAGCAATATCACTTTACGCATAGTTTTTGTTTAACAGACATTAGCGGAAATTATTACTATACGTTGTTGTTTGCTTAGACGAACACGTATATTTTTGATGACATTACTGGTTTCAAAGTTGGGGAATATGCTGTTTGCTAATAATGTATTCATGGTTTTAAAACGAGGTTTAGAATTTGTTGCTAAAATTATGTTCATTGTATTTTTTGTCCTTTAAGGTTTATTCTGTGTATGCTTCTAATATAAATATATTAACCTTAGCTTTTTGTTGATTGAGAAAATATTTTTTTATTGACTGGTGACTTGTAAGCTACCTTCAATCCTTATTTTGGTAATGTGTGATTCTTTCACTTCGATTCAAGTTAATTGTATCTAAAGGTACATGTGATTGTTGTCCCTCTGGGAGTTGAACCAGACACAACAGGGCGATAAGCTATATAGTACTGAGTGGTATTTTTTTTACTTCTATTTATTATAATCGCTATTCATAACCTTTTCGGAACTTTTCTGCTTTATAAGAATAATTGTCAACAACAATAACATTTTACTACAGCGCAACTTTTCAACAACAACTTTTTTTATTTCTTTGCTATCAAATAAAAAATCTGATTCCACAACAATACTCTTTATGCTAAATTAATTTATAATTTGTACTAAAATATCTAGTCTTTTTATTTTGGCATAAGAAGCTAAGGAACTTACTAAATTTCAGGTAACATAAAAGCCCATTTCAATTTAGTGTTTGCTTGAGTATTTTATTCCATTTTATCGGTTCAGAAATTCATGTGAGCGTGAACTCAACTCCGATATGACGTCAAATAATGCAGCTTGCAATATAGTGTATATCAAGCCCTTGTGACGTAAGTCAACTTGATGGCGAAGCTTTCACGTTTTCATATGTATATTAATTGCTTAACTTACTTAACACCTAAAATATCAAAGAAAGAATCATTTATTTTGAATTCTTGTGCAGAACCTTTACAATTTTGAATAGAGATATTTATTTACACAAAAATAGATGATCATACACAGTACACATTTAGACATAAAAATAAATAAAATTTACCAACATCTCGATTAAAAATCCATTCAACCGACTGGTTAAAGTGAAGAAAAAGACAGTATATTTAACCTTAAATTTAAAACTAATTTTATTACAAAAATGTTACTACAGTATTTTTTTTTATGGTATTTAAGGTGAGAGTAGGGGAAGGGAGGAAGAGGGGGAGTGAGTGAGATTACCGGAGGCCCTAACCTCCGGTCATCATTGCTTCACTGCCAGCATGGCTCTCCCACTTATTAACTAGTGTTTGTGTGTTGTACAAAAATAAGCTAGGTGTAATCACCTAGCCTATTTTTGTAACATTATGGAGTGCAATAAAGATTGGAATGGAGATGTTCGCTTTGTTAATTTCGTCTTCGTCACAATGGGTTGCTAGAAGTATTGACTTGGGTTTGTGCCTTGATAGTCAGATATTAGTTAATGTAAATATTTGTAAGCAGATATTAACTTGGGTGTGACAGGGGCAGATATACTATTTTTATTGCCTGACATTACAAGTTCGTTGAGCTCAGACATGTGGCTATTCCGCCATATTTATCGTTATAGGTTAGTCATATGAGGAACAAAACACTAACGAGTCATTTATGGTATGTATGGCTCAGTTAATTATAGGGTAAATTTTACAAGTTCAGCTCGTAATCTCGTTAACTTAAAGTATGATATATCTAAGAGTTTCGGTGGGAATTTACATACAAAAAAAACTGTCAGTCGTAGGACTGCACGTCATAAGTAAAATCATATACACACGCACACACACCTCTGTTTGTATGTATCTGAGCGTGGCGGTCACGCGAGTTCAGTGCTTTTTCATCATACCAAAAGTGCCCAACAAGCCTGCAAAAGTTTTCACACATATCGGTATATGTATCTAAGCGTGATGGTCACGCGAGTTCAGTGCTTTTACCCCATACCAAAAGTGCCCAACGTGCCTTAAGAAGTTTTCACTTAAAAAATACCTAGAAAAATACACGGTTTGCCGAGAACGAAAATGAGTTTCAGTAAAAAAAACAGGATTTACTGACTCCCGTCTCAGCATAGAGACACTATACGTACATAGTTTTGGTTTATGTTTATTATCATGCAAAAGTTACGCAAGAAAAAAACATTTACCATGGAAAACTTATGATATAGACACACAGTTCCCGCGTTAAATAACAAGCTCCCAAGTTATTTACATACACCTAACTCAGCACCCAACATTTTTAGTCTCAAGCTGTCACAAAACATATTAGCTGGCTCATGGCAAATGTTCTGCTCAAATAAAAGTTACTCACTTGGAGAAGTACAAACCTCACAAAAACACGGTTAAGAGCCATTGCGCATTGGTGAGTTTTAAATGGACGATAGTTCAGTCGTTATCATCTGACGACCGTCATTAAACTATCGGTCGATAGTTGAGTCTTATGGGGATGCGCGCACTACACCGATTTGTAAGTAAAGAATCATACGTGTAGGCCAGAAGCAGGCATAAAAATGTTTCATACAATATCTCTTGTACTAGAACTATCCAATGACTGTTTGGTTAATCAAGTGCGTACACACACGTACTTCGCCGTAGTGATTGGACACCGATAGTTCGATAGTTTGATAAAATAGGAATTGGGCAGTCATTTACGATAGTTTGATCGGTCGATTTTAAGTCGTTAAATGTGCGCACTGCCATACAGCTTCATACTGATTGTAGGTGCGCGGTGGCCCTAAATAGCACTACCAGTAAAGAATTTCCTAACTGCTTTTGAGTAGGGTCCGCTTTAAGGGGGATACGTTTGGTAACACATAACAACGCTGATGACGCAACTGTTTATAAGTACAGGTAACGTCAGTAGGGATCATCAGTAGGCCCCTGTACTTAATTTCCAACATAATAGTTGTCAAAAAACATCTAACGATTTTCATATTTAGAACGTTTTTTATTACGATTTTATATAAGACAACATTTTACTAATATTATTATTCCTATTTAATATTAACTTTAAGTCAAGATCTGGATAATATTAAAATTTCGGCAGTTTGTACCTAATATTACCAGATTCGTTCTAGGTTTCACAAAAGACATCTTTCTAAGTTACATTGCCCGATTATTAGATTACATTGCTTAAATAGCTCACAGTTGTAAAATCTTGTTACTCCTGCTCCAGATAATTCAAATTTATTTAACCATTCAAAAACCTCGATTAAATAGTATTAACATATTGATAGATTTAATATGAATAAAGGATTTTCTTTTGAATAGCTTTGTAACAAGTGAAACTTTAAATTTCTGTAACTAAATTACGTGTGTATTTATAAACAGCTATGAATACTTAATACTTGTCGGTTTAATAACTTTAATGTTGGATACTGCCGGATCAGTGATAACCGGATGCAATGTTAACATATCGGTATCTCAAAATACTATTTAAAAATAAATAAAAACATAATGTATATTCCAGCATAAATCACTATTGCGTACAACATGCCCGTATCCTTTGAAACATCATTTTGCACTTTCGTACCGTGGAAAATGTGTAAAACATTAGGAGTTATCATTATAAAAACCGGGAACTCTTTTTTGAGAACATTTTCTGGTTTCTTTTTAATCTTGTGTAGCATAATATCCTACTATTATTGGAAACGTGAAAGTTTGTAAGGATGTATGGATGTGTGGATGTATGGATGTATGGATTTATGGATGTTTGTTACTCTTTCACGCAAAAACTACTGAACCTATTGCGATAAAACTTAATATGTAGATAGCTGGAGATCTGGATTAACACATAGACTACTTTCTATCCCGATATTCACATGGCACCGGGACTCACCGGGTGAAACCGCGGGGCACAGCTAGTAAATAAATACTACCGAATATAAAATGATTGTTGAAAAGGACTCTGGAGCTTCTCGGGGCTTAAAAGACGTAGGGAACATCAAATTGCAGAAGATATACGCCTTTAAACCTTGAGTAAATATAAAATTTAAATATTCTTAGAAATACATTCATCGATGTCGATCAAATAATCTGTTCATCTAGAGACTGGTGCTCCGACCACTATTGTTAATTGGTATCCGCAGGTCTGATGGTTAGTCCGCTCTGCTGTGCAAACAAAAAGATGACAGAACCTCATTCGGTCGTCTGTTGGTAACAGCCAGCATTTTCGAATGTTTATTAGCAATGTTAATTATAGAACTATCACAAATCAAGATCAAGAAAATATTCTTTGCTATTTCTAGGATGATAAATTTTTTTTATAAATAAAAATTTAAGTTTGGATGTTTGTCCTCTATACGTTCCGAAACATTTGATCAGATTCTGATGAAACTTTGGCAGGGTGTTTTGGGGACGCCTGCGAGTGTTCCTGGTCCATGCGTAATAACAACCTTAATGAGTAAATATCAAAATGATGTTTACTAGTAGTTACTGTAGAGAAACAGATGTTCTGTATGATTTAACTCAGTTCTACGGATTAGAGGATAATATTCAAAAACTTATATTCATTTGTTTTAAAAACACTGCTTTTAAATTAAACTTGCTTCATGACAATCAATTATCACTTATTTTTGTACGTGGCCGTAAATTAATGTCCGTAAACTTTTAATTCGAAATAACTAAAATAAATTTTATTTGGGGCCAAACAAAATTATTTATAAAAGGGTTTTGACTGGTTTCTTTTATGGCCGGCCGTCTGCCTGACGCCAACCTTCAACCGTATTGTGAAACGGGACAAAGGAAGAAGGTAAATTGGTAAGGAATTCGGATATGACGAGGGAGCTAGGGATACCGCAAGGCTCTGGGAAACGGGACTGAGACTGCAGTAGCTCGAAGAGCCCGGGGTTGCGTACCCGAATGCCCGTCTTATAATTGGAGAGACATCGACTGACCAAACAACAAAAATTAATAATTATACCTTAAAATTGAGGTATTACGTAAATTTACTAAAATTACTTTCTGCACTATAATAATTTAATATAAAAAACGCATTAAAATTATAATTTATAAGACTTAGCTGCAAAACATTTAAGTTGATACCGCAAACCTTGAGCCCTGTACAATTTGTTAACCCATACATACTTAAGCCACTATGACAGCTGGAGAGGTAGCCAATAATACGTAATAAATTCAGTTTACGATCAGGTATCAATTTGCTACCAGCGGCGGATTCTTACAAATGACGCCACACTTGCAGGGCTAAATAAAAAATAAAATATGTCATTCGTTATCGTTTGCTGTCGCGAATTCTAAATTGGAAAAGTTACGCAATCGCTGCTGTTGTATTTATTTGTTCTTGTTTGGTATATTTCTTCTATTTTGTATATTAACGCTATGAAATCGAAAACCAAAATAAAAAACCTGCATAGAGCAATTTTGACTTCTGCTTGAATCCGACTGAGAAGTCGCACACATTCTATGTTTGTATACTATAGTGTTCTAAAATGTCACATTGTCTATGACTTCTATATTCGATGGCATTTGACATTGGATTGAAATTTTACATCTCCGCTAGCAAAAACGAGAAAAATAAACCAGCACCTGTGGTTTATTTTTCTCGTTTTTGCTATCGGAGATGTAAAATTTTAGAAAGATTACTCAGTATTTTTGGACGAGGACTCAGGTTGGACGAGGTGGCCTGACCCCTTTTTATTTCATGGGCCCGGTCTTGGACCACCCCCTGCCGCCTCCATCGAGGTCAACTCGGTCCTCCTACCGCTTCAGGCCCACATATTTGGTCGGGGCTGCGTCCGCCCTTGGGCGACTCTTGCCCAATTTGGGAATCTCCAGCGCCGCTACGAGACTGTACACGGAGGTCAATGGCGCTGTACGGTGCGCATGTGTGCGGAGGCTCTTACCGCTCAGAATAGGGAGCGCCTCTGGCACCCTCAGAGGGTTATGGAGATTAGAGCCATACGCGGATACCGCACTGTGTCGATGGAGGCGGCGTGCACGTTTGTCGGGACTCCCCCGTGGGATTTAGAGGCGGGAGTGCTCACCGAAGTTTATCGGCGGGTGGCTGATTTCCAGGCAGAAAGCGGCAATCGGCCTCCGCCCGAACAAGTACGCGAATGGCGTGAGACCGCTCGCCGGGTCACAAAGGCTCGTTGGTCGTCTCAGCTGGAGGCTCCACGAGCTGGCTTTGCCAGCGGGGAGACGCTCCAGCGGGTCATCTCCAGTAGTCTTCCGACTGACGCTCTTCTTTCCGGGCACGGCTGCTTCGGGAAGTACCTGCGCTCGGTTGCTAGGAGGGAATTGAGTTCCACCTGTCGCCACTGCGACTACAGTTAGGACTCGGCTCAACATACCTAGTGCCTTCAGGGCTAGTACTGACCTTGTTGAACTGTTGTTTGGTTTATCATTTTAATTGCAGTTGCAAGTGTTTGATACTTTGAGATAGATAATATATTTTTAGTGTAGACAAATGCTTAGGTAATAGAAGAATTTATTGGTGTAAGAAAATTTTGTGATGGCCAAAGATTTCTATCCAAAATATATTGTTATCTTAACAATTGTTTCATTTATGTTTAATTTTTGGTACCTATGCTGTAATGAAGGAGTGTGGAAACTCTTTTAGGATGAGTTGTAGTTTGTATTCCGCACTCATCCTTCTTCGTAATGGGGACCATCAAAGGTAAAGTAAGTTACCCCGTTACACCATACGCACGCGTTTCATAATAGCTTGACCTTAATATACCTATCTATCTACGTAACGGAAACTGTCCACCTAGTTTTTACCAAATTCAAATCCGATTATCCTTAACTTACTTAAATTTACATACGTATAAAATACTAAAAAAGAAGAAAATAAGTTAATATAATTTAAAAAACTAAACAACACGCGTTAATAGCAATTTAAACTTAAAAATAGAGTGCTTGACATTAAATGCTACAAATTGTTTATTGGTAGCTATTTATAAAAGTAGAGTTATTATAAAAATAGTATAGTAGGTGAAACAGTACCCCTTGTCTAGATTATTCGGTTATTAATATTTTTTTGAAGACATCAAACCTTTATGGCAAATTAAACCTTCTCCTGAGAGGATTACATGGATGGCTTTAGATATGTTATTATGACACAGACAGGGTAAGCTTAAGCTAGCTTTACACCATCGCTCTTCATGAAATAATCAGTTTTAGTCATCTTACAATGGTCCCAATTCAGTTACTTCACTTGCTAAATTAAAATTCACAAAATTTTCTTTATAAAGGATGTAAACCTTGTACACTTCAAAACAAGGTCTTATTTCAAATTGAAACAAGTAGGTAACATATGTCGCTATCGAAATAAGCAATTTATTTGTCGACTAAAGTCTGATACGCTTAAATAAAATTTAATACCACGTAGCGAGAGCCGCTATCCGTTGAATGCCATCTCTTTTGTTCTGTGTTTTTAGTAAGCGTCTTCGTAGGTGTCGATTAAAATAACGTCATCTTAGTTTTGAACAAGTTTTTATACGGCAATTATTTAATACGGCAAATATTAAATGGAGACTCTCGCTGCGTGGAAATAAAGTTGAGTATACATTGACAGGTTTTAGTGAAATTTAAAAAATAGATGCCAGTAACAAATAGACCTTATTACGAAGATCACAAGGTTGATTTCATATAAAGAAATTAAGTCAGGTTTTAGTTTATTCGAGTGTACAATAGAATCGGCACCAATATCTATTTTTTAAGACCGCCATTCTTAGATTGCCTTAAACCGTAGGATGGTAACAATACTTATTGAAATATATATATATATAATATTTTATTTTAAAAATAAGAACATTTACGATAAAAAATACGAAAGTTGCAACTTAAAATTTTCCTCCACATTTTATCACAAACTTAATGTAATTATCGCGTCTCACTGAAAAATGGATCTATCAACGAGAACATTTCCGTGCCATGATATTTTACGATTTCCAAATGTATTTGTAGACGAAGGCCTTTCTAAAGCAACTGTCGGCAAACTTTGGCCGACGAAGAAAGATGTGGTGGCCCTTTGGCGGCTGCTACGGAAGAAAACGTGTCGAAGATAATTATCGGCTGGCAGGCCCTGCCTAGTTTGGGATCAGACGGCCGTGTTAGATGTGTGAAGTTATTATTATTCTAAAAAAATATATTTTGTGTTCCCGATACACTAATCATAAATAATTATATTACTAAAAAAGAAAGCCTCACGACACGCTACGTAGACTATAGTAATAAGACTAAAGAATTTCTTGTTGACTGTATAGGACTGTAATCTGCTGATGCCGTAGGCACTATAAAAATTGTTTCTTTACAAACAAGAATAGAATCGTATCTTTACAAGTAATGACGAGGGTTCAAAGAGACCTGTACAATAATGAGACTTAAATATCACAACGTTTCGCTTGATCGATCGCTTTCATGGGCATCAAAGACATTTTATCGTCCATAGGAGCAACTATAACGTATAAATAATAATAATAATAACTTGACACATCTCACACACGGGCGCCTAGTCCCAAACTAGGCAGAGCCTGTATTATGTTAACCAGACTGCTGATAAACATACTTATATAATTATTACTAAATACAAACATATCATAGATAAATTTTACCCAGACACAGAAGAAATGATTACGCTCATCACTCAATTATTTGTCCCGAGTGGGAATCAACCCACGACCTATGGCCCATTAGTCAGGATTACTAACCACAAGACCAACAGGCCTTTTGCTTGCGGCTTTGCTCGCGTTGTTTTTCAGTCCCTTTGGGAAGTGTTTTTTTTCTGAGTGATAGGCTGAAAAGAACCCTATGTTCTATTATGTCTCCCTGATAACGTGTTTGCAAAATTGCATGATGATCAGTGAAGTAGTTTAGGCGTGAACGCGTAACAAACAAACTCGCTTTCAGTTTAAAAAATTTCCATTATTTCCTTAATTTTTTTCTTCGGTTGTAACTTTTCGTCTCAGCGATATTCGCTTACTTAAAGCTATAATTCATAAAAACAGTAAATTTGTAAGTTAATTAAGGCTGCCGACGGGCGATAGGGATGGAAGTATTCAGTTTTACGGAATCCTGGAGTTTATTTCTCTTATCTGCATTTTCTTCTTCATCCCACTTCCCACTAATATTATAAATGTGAAAGTTTGGATGGATGGATGGATGTTTGTTACTCTTTCACGCAAAAACCACTAAACCGATTGCGATGAAACTTAGCTGGAGACCTGGATTAACGCATAGGCTACTTTTTATCTCGATACTCCCACGGGATCGGGACTCACGCGGGTGAAACCGCGGGGCGCTGCTAGTCTAGAATAAAGAGACAATAAAAAAATACAAATAAACTTATTAGATTCTTTTAAATTACAATGAGCCAGTGTACTTATATCTACAGAACAAACTCTTCATATTTACAAATTATTTACTTTTTTTAATTCGGTTGTTACTAAAGCATGTTTGTTTTAACAATAATTAATTATCGTTAAGGACACCTTCGCGAAACAGTTTTAGTCCTGGCTTTATCCAAATTTGTAAGTATACTATCTTATTTGGAAGTCTATTTTAGTAGAAGAATAAGTGTTTTTGTCATCAACCTGTTTATCATGTGGTTAGTGATCCTGACTGCTGAGCCAGAGGTCGTGGGTTCGATTCCCAATAATTCCAAATAATTGTGTGATGATCACGATCACTTGTTCTGTCTCTGGCTGTAATTTACCTATCATAATATATATTTATCAGCAGTCTGGTTACTATAGTACAGGGTCTACCTAGTTTGGGCTCAGACGGCTGTGTGAGGATCTCAAGTTATTATAACCATTCGTTCAAATTTGAGGAGTAACAGATCAAAACGTATTAACTCCGTCAATATAACTTTTGAGATAAGGGCCATTATATAAATTATAATTTTTATTATATCTGTACTTGGATTTAATATTGTTTGAAACGTTATGTACTTTCGGTACTTTTATGTAATAAAAGTAATACGTTTTAATGTGTCATAATTTGACATGAGTTAGGTTTAAATAAGATCAAAAATCCGTTTCCTACTACCTTACTTCGATGGTTGATCTGCAACTCCTCATATATTTATATTATACATTAGTTTTGAGTTTAACCTGAAAGTAGAATCTTATCAATCAGTGTAAGAGCTGAAAAAAAACGTTTTTTTAATATGTCGATGTAAAAATAACGTCAATGAACTTTGACCTATGTCCTGTGTTATGAGTTCCAATCATAGCTTTATGGAGTTAATGCCTAAGGCATTCTCTACCAGGCAACCATTGGGTGATGCAGAGAAAACAGGAAGTAGGGTAGGACAGGTAGTAATATGTTGTCCTCAAAGGTTTGGTATGTCGTAACCCACACTAACCTATCGACCTTTGTCTATTTAGTCGGGAAATTAATCATTTTATAATTTTTATGTCATGGTTATATATTTTTTTAACATTAAAATAATTCTCAAATAACAAAAAAAAACTGTAACACATCTTGTCACAAGCAAGACACGTAAATGATAGAGATTCCATTATATGATAAAATGGTTGTAGCATACGAGACGAGATTCGTAGAGGCATTGGCGCGGAACGCTACGAGCCGCTACGTGAGCGTAGATTTGCAAAGCAAGTGCTACGCCCGGACGTTTTGAGAGAGTAATCTCGCATTCTCAGCTTCACGATTGAAATTTGTTACGCTTTGAGATAATTGTGCGATAGACCGAGGTGCAAGTTGTATTTGGATATGTAGTTTTGATATCGATATATTTTTGTATAATACAGAATAGTACAGAAATATATCAAGAGGGTTTATAATTTATTCTACCCAGTTGACAAAGTTCGCCTGTTGCCGATGCAACAACAGCAATAGTGTCAACGGTTACAACTAAAACTAGTCGAATTCGTTACTCGTTACCTAGGCCTTTCATAAAATCTTCCAAATAATAAAAACACTTGACGACCTCGATAAAGATAGGAGAATTGAGAGTATATTGAATGAAACGAGAGAGAGATGAGAGAGAGGAGAGTGATAAGATGGGAAGCAATTTCTTTAGTTATTGACAACTTTTTTTTTAATCGGATAGGGGGCAAACGAGCAGACGGGTCACCTGATGGTAAATTGCTACCGCTGCCCATGGGCAGCTGCAATGCAAGAGTAGTAGGGAAAGGGGGGAAGAGGGTGAGAGGAGGGGAGAGGGACGGGTTAGGGCCTCCGGTAACTTCACCCTGGGATGACAAAATTAAAAACAATATAAAAAGAAATTCCCCCCCCCGGGCTAAAAGCTCCAATCAGCTTTATACCATTCACTCGAAACCGGTTTTTCACTGAATATGATATCTTATTAATCTATTTATACTATAGGATTAAGATCTTCAAAACTTCGGCGTAATAAAAAAAATCGTTGATATGATGTTCTTTCAGATTATAGAAGACCATAGAATGAATCCTAAATCATATATATTTTTGTAGTATACAAGTTTGTAATTAAAAAAAAAACGTTAAATATCGAAAATATCTTTATTTACAACCAATGTCGATAAAGAGTTCCGCACTTAACAACACTATCTACACAAAATCGTAAATAGGGACGGACTGATAAACCATTTCAACCACTGTTGCACTCAAGAATTAAATTAAACGTTAATCGCGTGAGTGAGTCTTGAATGTGAACTGAACCCAAACGCATGTTTTACACTGATAGGGTTATCAAACCTGAATTGTATTTCTGAAATAATAGCGAACAAAACCAGTGTTTACCAACTGTGAATAACCTTGTTTCATAACCGAAAAAAATCGAGATATAAAATACTTTTTTGAATCGTATTGTACTGGGCGTATCCAATATTATGAATGCAAAAGCGAGTATGTTTTTGAAGTAAAACTTCTTTAGAATCATTGTGATTTGAAATTCGATGAAACGAAAAACTTACTCAGGATTTAGCCTGAGAGAGAATGATATAGAATATAAGTAGACAGTGTTGCCTATAATCTTTGTCTTTGCGTACAACGAAGCCATAAGTCACACTAAAAAGAGACAAACACAATATAATATGATTTAGCATGCGAGAGAATGAGATACAATATTAGTAATCTTTGTCTTTGCGACTGCGTACTACGAAGCCTTTAGAAAATGCGTCAATGTCAACCTGGTGTCATTTTTGTGCATTTACCTATTAAAATTCGTTGGTTAATTAATTTATGTTAATTATTTAACACATCTGTGTTAATTTGACCAATAACTTTTATATAAAGAGCATGTCGCACGCAACACTACATTTAACTTTTGAATTGCCAACTAAGAGTACAACTATTTGGAAGGAGTAAAATTAATCAAAATTATTATATTGACTAATACGCAAAACCAAAACTAAAATGTTCTAATATAATATAAAAGAGCATGTTGCACGCAACAGTACATATAACTTTTAAATTCAAGAAGTCAAAAGATTGTTAGTGGAGGCCATACAAAATGTAGATACTGAAACCTGGCAAAAAATCCCTTCACCATACAATAAAAGAAGAGGATAGATACTTATAAATTTATAGCAGAGTAGACAAAGCTATTGACCATTTCATAATAAGACATCGCCAACTCTGATTGTTCTTTCGACTCTGAGATTCCGTCATGTTGTTCATCCGATAATATCATCATCATCAATACAAATAAATAAAACTCTCTGTTTGTAATATCAAAATAATAGCTTTTTTTAGGCTCATACAGTTATTTGCAAGTTACCTACGCCTAAAAATGAGTTTTTAAATTTTTTGTCTGTCTATCTGTCTGTTCAGGCTAATCTCCGGAACTGGTTTACCGATTTCCACGGGACTTTCACTGGCAGATAGCTGGTGTTATAGGGAGTAACTTATGCTACTTCTTCCTTCCTTCCAACTTCTACTAAAATTGAACTCGCGCAATCGATTCTTCTCCCCATTCTTGACTATGCCGACGTCAGCTATCTCGATCTCAATGGGGACCAACTTGATAAACTTGAGAGGCTTCAAAATTTCTGTATAAGATTCATTTTTGGCCCTTTTAAAAAAGCGTTTCGCATTTATGTACGACACACACAATAGATATTTGAGATCATCAGAAAACTTAACGTTGGAAATTCCAACTCATACCACAACATTTTCTGACAAATCATTTGCAGTGCAAGCCGCACGCATTTGTTTCTTTATATATGTATAACTTTACACACAATATATGTTTTCACAAATACATTCTAGATGTATTCCTAACCGTCCCTAACCATCTCTTGGAAACTTTTTTTCTGGATGATCTGTCCTTTTCTGTATGTATGATATGTATCCCTGGCAATATGTATACAAAATTTCATGATGATCAGATACACGGTACGGCAGTGCCTAAAATCCGACATTCGTGAAATGACCAATCACGTCATTAATGTGTATGAGATTATTTAATTTACAACATATAATTTACAAATGTGTGAGTTTGTGAGCCGGGGCGGTGCCGATGCACCACCACCACCATTTGTTTGTATTATTCCGTGATATTCAACGTATATATAGAGTATAAAAGAACTTAACTTATATCAGCAACAGTTATTGTCTTATCACGCGTAATTTGTCTTATCAACCCTCGTCGATGCTGTCACATAAATAAGATTCGATTTGCGGATAGTGTAAATTATATACAGTGATTCTCCTCGATCAGCTTACAGGACATATTGTACGATCAAATTTACGAGCTCCTTGATTACAATAATGTTGGAAGTAAAAGCCGTATATAAGTAGATATACATATAAATTACTTTCATCAAGGCAAAAAATCACCAAAAAGAGTTAAATACTTCGCAAGGATTTAAACTAATAATTTATTACGATGACCGCTGAACTTCTGACATACCTACTATATCCTATTACAGTCGAATTTATATAAATCAGATAATTGAGTGGGTCAAGTTTATAAAGGTTTAAAACTCCATGTTTTTAATAATCATTAAATTTTTTTAAAGTAAGAAGTCGGTAAGACTTCAATGCTCCTAAATTATTGTAAATTGTAATAAGCTGTAATCTTTATCCCTTAAGTTAAAATTATTTTTCAAATTTAAATTTGACCAACCTTGATTACAATCAATTCTATTAAACAAATAATGACTAAAATCGGTTCACAAACGGCGAAGATATCGTGTAACACACAAAAACAGTCGAATTGAGAACTTCATCCTGTTTTAAGTCGGTTAAAAAGAGGTCGCTAATATCGTGGTTTCGTGTCACACATTTTTACTTTTCAAAACCCCGATATCTAAAAATGTTTACAGATTGGTTCACGCGATTGCTGCTTCCGCTTTATCAAATAATAAACTTTAAAAATTACTCTAATCTCCAATGTACAAGTCAAAAGTTAGATGTACGTGATACTGAATCGGCGGCTATTTGATCATCAAATTCATCTTTCATTGTACGCAATAAATTCCTGTTGGACAAATTAGTTTGACTACCCACTTTGATCACGTGGGCGAAGGGTAAATAACTATGTTAGATAGCACCATGATAAATCTAATTTGAAAAGGCCTAACTCATAAATTCAATTTACTTTTAGCAAACCTTTGAGGGTGATAGAGGAGTTCTCTTTAAATACATATAAGTGCAAAAAAAATTACAATGGCAAACATATCGTCCATTTTTTTTATTATGCTCAGCGATTCAGATAATAGAGCGATCAAAGTTACCTAGTTAAAGAGTTTGCAATAAAATATACGTGTGTTCTCAAACTGTGTTTATTTACGACTAGCCTACTTATTTAATATCTTACTTATATAATCTACACAAACACATACACCGTACACACACATACAAAACTATATTTTATTTGTCCCTACAATCGAGTTATCGGTAGCGTTATAACCAGTTTATAATAATAATAATAATAACTCCACACATCTCACACACGGCCGTCTGATCTCAAACTAGACAGAGCCTGTACTATGGTAACCAGACCGCTGATAAATCCTACTAATATTATAAATGTGAAAGTTTGTGAGGATGTATGGATGTATGGATGTGTGGATGTATGGATGTATGGATGTTTGTTACTCTTTCACGCAAAAACTACTGAATGGATTTTAATGAAAGTTTACAATAATATAGCTTATATATCAGAATAACACATAGGCTATAATTTATGAAGATATTGTGTATATTAACAAAATATAACGATAAGTGTTAAGTAAGTCGGAAAAAATCTGTCATCTGTGAGCTATTTTGGCGTGCGGTGGGAAAACTGTAAGAGTTACACGAATATAATGTACGCTGGGATTGTTTCTCTTAAATAGTTCTACAAAAAAGTCCGCGACAGTATATATCTATCTTTTATGTGTAAGCCATTATTACCAAAATAGTGAACCATAAATACAATATTTCTTTTTTTTTTATTTCCAATTCACATTTCAAGACATTTGTTAAAAGGCTCTGTATACATACATGTATATAATATGCTAGCAACCCTTCCCCCCCCTCTGCTTCGCACGGGTACAAATTATACACCTAAACCTTCCTCACGAATCACTCTATATTAGTGAAAACCGCATGAAAATCCGTTCAGTAGTTTTTCAGTTTATCGCGAACAGACAGACAGACGCGGCGGGGTCTTTGTTATGTAATATGTAGTGAAGATATTGAATGTGAAAAAATTTTTAACGTTTGTGAGGACGTATGGATGTTTGTTACTCTTTCGCGAAAAAACTACTGAACCGATTGCCATGATACTTTGTATGTAGATAGCTGGAGACCTGGATTAACACATAGGCTACTTTTTATCCCGATATTCAGATGGCATCTGAGTTACGCGGGTGTAACCGCGGGGTACAGCTAGTATACTTATGTATTACTAAATACATACATATTATAGATAAAACAAATGATCATGCTCATCACACAATTATTTGTCCTGGGTGGGAATCGAACCTCTGCCTTAGCAGTCGGGATCATTAACCACCAGACCAATAGACCAGTTTGAATAGTTTAAACTGTTCTATTAAGAAAAGCAATTTTTTGTTGCTTTGTTGCATTAGGGATGTTTTAGAGATAATCGTAACTAGAAATTTCCTAACAATGCATGTAACAAATAAATAAATAATAGATTTTCTCATAATAGTATGAAACACCAGACCTTTTCTATTTGCAGTACCTTCTGACTTGCGGTATTAAAGTCAATTTAAAATAAGCATCACATTTCGCTTTCTTAAAATGAAAGTAAACTTGAAAGCGAGTGATGAACTGGAAATAATGTGAATAAAAAAGAAAACAGTACAACTCCTTCATTTATTATTTGATGGGTATTTTAGTCCCAGTTGCATGAAATATTCATTCATACCACCTAACACCGGTTTTCGATCAACCTTACATGACTCATGGATTATGCTATTAGATATTACGAGTTTTATATCCTACGTTATACATATAATGCTAAAATAGACATGTTTCTATAACACATAGTTGAGTTTTGCTTTATAAGAGTTTGTGAGCCGAGGCACCACCATCAGTGAGTGAGTCTTTAACCCTCGTTTTGGACTGTATGGTGGTAATTTGATGAGGTAAAGACTTGAAAATTTTAAATAATGACGGAATCCGAAAATCTATACATTACAAAGTATTAGTAGATATTTTAATTAATAAGTATTAATTATAAAAGAAACACTTATTATTATACTACTAAAGTGGCAAAAAATACTCCTGCCTTATGTTAAGCAGTTACCGCAAGTTATGGACGCCTGCTACAACCATGGTATTAAAGGAAATGAAATTAATTAAAACGAGAACCCTAAACATTTTCAAGTTATAAAGTAGCCTATAATATGCTCTGAAAAGTCCTGAATCTTCTAGTGAAAGTCCCAGCAAAATCGGCCCAGCCGTTTCGGAGATTAGCCAGGACAGACAGAAAGGCAGGTAAAAAAACTTAAAAACGTGTTTTGGCTTGAATATCGTTCAAATAACCATACGAGTATAAGAAAAATCCTATATTTGAAGATCACGGACAGACACTCAAATTTTATTTATATAGATGATGTCGTGGGGTGCATGTAGCTACTCTCTACGCTCCCAGTTTTCACTAAGGGACATTGGTCCCCCTTGTTGCCCGACACGAAATACATAATATATAGGTACGTGTCTTGCGGACTCTTGCGTGACGGAGCATACGATGTCGCCCGACGCGACGTCTCTTACGACATCTACGGTTCGCGGGACATGTCTGCTGACATCCTCTGCGATCGGCGACACATGCAACTTGACAGTACTGTAGTAGAACGAGATTGTATTTACACCATCAAGACTATAGAAATAAAATTAAAAGGAATTATGTAAAGGAGTATATCGCGACAACTTTGAATATAACAGAAAGGAATCGAGGTAAAAAAGCACAATTTAAGATCTAAATCAGTTGTAGATATACTAGTAAAATTAAAATCAAAGACTGCTTACTATAATACTTATGACCTTTTCATTCTAGCAAATATTTTCGCACCAACCATCTCTTTTTTTGTGTTTTGGTATGATATTTTTGAGCCTCTCACAACAAGCCCTTCCATTTGAAGTCTATTTTTAATTTTATAATTTGGCCCCTAAAAGTGACTCACATATTCATTATTCATTTATTTATCCATACTCATCTCTGTTTGGGGGACAGGAATTTATATGTATACCAAATTTAAACTTAATCGGTCTAGTAGATTCGGAGCAAATGGGATGTTACAGACGAACAGAATGACGCACGAGTTTTCCTATAAGGGTTCCGTTTCTTTATTCGGAAGTACGGAACCTTAAAAAGTGTCGTTGCGCAGCGCATCGCTTGAAATTTATAACAATTTATTTGTTATTATAAAAGAAACAGAAAAGATATCAATAAGAGTGAAAGGGAGCTCTTGGTTTTATATCGGTCAAGTAGCGTAGAGCAAACATCGCCCGGGCAACCTACGTACGTACGTACTTTTCGGTTCCATTATAAAGTTCAAATAAGTTACACGAATCAGTACTCATGATACGTGTCCTTATGTTTTCAAAGCAGAATCCGATAAAACCTTACGGATATTGATGAAGAATTGCCTCATTTTAGCGTATAGCATATTAGGTGTATTTAGATTTATTTTCCACAGAATATTTCACAAATGTAGATTTTTAACTTGCGACGCATAAAGGAGGGGTGATATAAGTTTAACCTGTGTATCTGTGTGTTTGTCTGTGACATTAAACTTTTTGATGACTGATTTTATTTAGTTTTTTTGTTTAATTTTGTTGTAACTTGATCGAGTGTTCTAAGCTATATATTTATGACAAGTTGGAAAATCTATTCAGCAAAAGATAAACAGCTCTTTTCTAACCGTATTTCACCGAGTAAGGTTACCGGAGGCCCTAACCCATTCGAGTGGGCAGGGCGGCAGCACGGGACCCTTTCCTTCCGACTGATGCAGGTTCTTTCCGGGCACGGCTGCTTCGGGAAGTACCTGCACTCGGTCGCTAGGAGGGAATTGAGTCCGTCACCACTGCGACTGCAGTGAGGACTCGGCTCAGCACACGCTGGCGGTTTGCCCTAGTTGGGCGGCGCAGCGTCGGGCCCTCACTGCAGTCATCGGAGTGGATCTGTCGCTACCGGCTGTCATACGGTCCATGGCCGGTGGCGACAGGAATTTTACCGCGGTCGCTACCTTCTGTGAGGAATGCATCTCGCAGTAGGAGGCGGCGGAAAGGGTCCGGGAGGACGACCTCCACTCGGACTTAATTCGCCGCCGGCGAACCGGGCGGCGGAGGCGCGCTTACCAGCGCCTCATGCCGCCCTGAGTGTGGCCGCGGGTGGACGGGACGGGTTATCCCCCTCCACCCGCTACAGTGGCTCCCCGCGAGGAGGCGGCGTCCGCGTGTGCCTGGACGTCGCCTAATTGAGAGGGTTTTTGACCCGAAGGTGGTGCCCGCGCTTTTGCGGGCAGGCGCCAGGGGGGGTCCGGATGTCTTAATAAAAGCTGTTCCCGGATCCCTCCTACTTAAGGCGCAGTACGGCACACCGTGTGGTTTTAGTCGGTTCGATTCCGACACACTGCCCCACCGAAAACCCCGGTGGGGTGACGGCCCGAGGGGGTTTCCACACGCACAAAAAAAAAATAAAAAAAGGCCCTAACCCATTCCTCTCCTTCTCTCCCCCCCTCCCCCCCCTACCTTCATCTACTCCCACCTTAAAGGCAGGCAACGCACTTGTGACTCTCGAGTTGCAGGTGCCCATGGGCGGCGTATACGGTATTCACTTACCATCAGGTGACCCGTCTGGTAAACAAGTTGGGCCTGCCTCTTAGTAAGCGGTTACAGATGCCTATAATCGAGGGATCGGGACTTACGCGGGTGAAACCGCAGGGCGCTACTTGTTATGTTATAAAGGAAATTGATTATCTGGCCTCCGGATTTTCGGATAATATTCAGGCTAGTTATACTGATCATCAAAACAGCAAAATATAGCAACGATTTTACATAATTTCAATCCAGAACCGATATCATTAATACCACGCCTGAATCGTTTTAAGTTAGGTCAGCCGTCCGTAAATAAATTGCTTATCATCTTACCATGTATATCTCTAATCCGATATTGGATACGTCTCCATTTAAACCCATGTAGGTATAATGTTATATGTTGGAGATAGATTGGGCTGAATTATGTTGTAGTTAAATTTTGAGTGCACGAATAGCTTAGCTTGAGTAGGACTTGGAAATTATTCCAGGAAAAAATATGTTTTTAGAATTTGACTATGCATAATGTTTAATGTTCAAGCTCCACCCGACTTCAAACGTTTTTTTTTTTTAGTGGATTTTAGTAACCGGTTTTTTGATGTGACAACGTCTTATAATTCGATGGAGCCGGCTGCACGCATGAAAAAACATGACTCACGCGGCGTTACCTCGGTCTGAAGCGTTCCATTTAATTTTCTTTTGAAAAATGCAACCATTCCATCAGTATTTTCTTATGACGTTGTCACGTTCAACTATCGTCAGTTAACCCACTTTACAGACAACCGATTTTTTTTTATTAGTTGTAGGTATATCGCCTGTTCGACCGTCGTATATGCTAATATGAAGAAATGTTAGTTTAGAGCGCAGATGAGAAACTGTTATGCATCTGAGTAAAGAAAGTAGTGAGGATTTTAGACATCGTCTTTTTTTATTTTATTTTATTAGTGATAGCTCGACTTAACAACTTGTAACCCTTTAAATTATAATTATGTATTTACCCGGAAATGAACGCGATCACGAAAAGGTATTACATACCTCTGCAATGCCTGCCACTTTACCCTTTTAATTTTATTGATAGTAATAAAGGCTTTTTGGAAGATAAAAAAGGTGTGTATCAGCTCAGATACACGACTGGAGTTTACAATTTACTGGAGGCTCTATATCTCTCTCCCTCTCTGCTCTCTATCTCTCTCATCATTTGTAGACGCTGTACAGTGTATATTCTTTATAAATATACATATAATTCACATATCTACTTACATGTGTCGAGGATAAGGAGTAAACTCCAATAAAGTACAAAAAGCACAACAAAGCGTTAAAGCGTTACGCTGCCCTCCGATCACTAAATTTTACTCTTCATATTTTTTTCATACCGGGTGCCTTATATGCAAATCCAGTTTTAATGAGTAAACTCCAAAATGACAAATTAAATTTCAAAATACGGCTTGAGTAAATCTGATTAATTTTTTGTATGTTACAATATAATTATTAAGATAATAGAACTAAATTAGATTTCAAGAAATATTTCAAGTTACAGAAACATTAGAAAACAGAAGCGACGAAGCTATCATCGTATTTGTGCTTGTAACGCATTACCTACCGAATCATAGCTTAAAAACACAGGTTTATATGCATAGGCAGGTACTATGGTAACCTCACTACCAGCCTAACGAATTACTTTAAGACACCTAACTTAACTATACATATATTCTATGAAATCATATTTTACTGAATAATATAGCCTGACAGCTAAGGCCCTTTAAAACAAGACATAAAACTTATCCGGACTTATAAAGACGTGTTTATACTCAGTTTACAACTTATCATATTATTTTTGGTGTGCTTTCACGACTTAGCTGGGATAATGTATGTTTACTAGCTATTGTCAGCATTAAGACTTTATTGAAACTTTTGTATACAATGGACGGAGTTTAGTGCTTGAAGGATGACGAAGGATGCCCATATTTAGGAAACATTTCTAACATATAACTTGACAATGCTTGTTACAAAGTGAAGACGTTGGTCAAGTTATGACCTACATCGTGTATGGTCCAACCACCGCATTAGTTATCCTATGGTAAACATATTTATTTTTATCAGTGTGTCTCAAGGGAATAAATATGTTTATAGTCGTCAAGAATTTTTCGCCATCAGCATCAATGCTGAGCGGTGACCAATTTCAATAAGTGACGTGCGCAAGTGCGTTTTTTTCTTTTTCTTTAATGTTATTTGTATTTCTTTTTTTTAATGTTTTATCACTTTAAGTACTGTAAGCACTAACGTCACTTAAAAAATAAATACTTTTTCTTTCTTTCTTTCTTTCTTTCTTTATCAAAATTGTTATACGGCAGCAATAAGGCTTCGTACTACACTTCAGTACGTCCTCCGCCAGGTAGATAGGAAAGACATGTCGTCAAGCGCGTAAGAGGTATATTTTTAATACAATACATATTACTTTACTCTCTTCATAAAGTAATTTTAATGGCTGTCAATTTAGATTAGCTTGACCTAAGTAGAGTTCCCTCGAGACGCCTGTCCTAGAACTATAAACTGAGGTTGTTCGTTGTACAGTTGGTTGTAGGTATATTAAACATATATATTTTTACCCAGGGCTACCTAGAAAGCTGTATATATTCATCAATAAGCATGTTTCGAAGTGCAAACACTTCGTCTAAATACGAAAATGACTCAAAAATAAATATTTATTTATTTATTTATTATTAGAATCTCCAACAAAAGATATACACAATTGAAGACAATAGTTGACAACAAGGGGTTTTGAGTTGGTGTACTCTTTCACTGACAGGAGACCACAGCAAGCACAATGAAAAAATCAACTGAGCGAACAAACTTACACGTAATTTCACGTAAAAGAGGAAATTTATAAGTATAAAAGTAATAACAATATAATAAAAAATTTAAACAATTAAAAACAAAGTTGGTGAAATTAAAAAAAAAAAATTGTTATACCTAAATAATATTCTTTCCTAATTATTTTTTACATCTAAACGAATCATTACGATAGCTGTCATAGGTTTTTGAGCCCTGTCAGTGTTTTTTTTGTTTTGTTATGTAAGGATGCTTTAAAAAGACATCTTATGAATAAAACATGTTGGTAACATGTCTCATATTCATTATGATCATGAAATTTTATTTATTTATAGAGTATTATATTATAAGATATAAAAGATTTTATAACTGGAGCTGGAGTTATTAAGGAGGGCGTGGGGAACCACACGTTGACTATTGACATTAACCCATTTTTAGAACAAGAATGAAGCCTAGTGCTGTCGAGTAATTGTTTTACAGCGGGTTTAAGGGGTAAACATTTTGAGAGTTAAACTATTCTAAAAAGAAAAAAGAGTCTAGAAAGTATTTTTCATATTGTGAGGAACGTATATAGTGATGCGAAATTAAAAAAATAATTGAACTAAGTACTTATTTATAGCAATGGCATTTCATAATGAGAAATGTACACATTGTCAAATGCAAAATTAGACTGTATGAATGGTGCAATAGTTTAAGTGGTCACCTCGCCATAACGCCGGGTCGAGTGTTGTGGGTTCAAACCCCACACGGGATAAATAGTTGTGTGATCCACTAATAGTTGTTCCGAGTCGGGGTGTTCTTTTTGTACGTTGTTTAAATGTTTATAAAGCCTAATCCCGTAGTTGTTGTAGAGGAACGGGTGTCATGTTCCTCCAACACAAAGGGAGGATCCTCCGACCAGGCGAGGTGATCATGCCTGGCGGGCCGCGGCCCAACGGTTGATGTTGGGAAGTTGTATGTATACTAATCGGCGCGAGAACTCTCATAGCGCGATGCAGGATTAGTAGGTTGTAGATGTTTCTTGTTGCTGTATGTGGAAGTCGCCACATCACTCCCTTCCAAAACCGGAGGTCGGTATCTTGATGAGTCAGCTGTCTATGCTCTATTTAGGAGCGTGCCAGGGCCAGTAGTGAGTTGTTCCGGTGAGTCGGAACTGAGTGCCGCAAGTTCCAGTGAGTCGGAACTGTATTCCGCTAGTTGCAGTGCGTCGGAACTGAATGCCGCTAGTCCCAGTGAGTCGGGGCCGCGTGCGGTGCTGCGTGCGGTGCTGCGGTGAAGTCCCCAGTGAGTCGGGGCGGTTGCTGCGTAGTGGCTGGCTGCTGCGTAGACGGGAGAGAGATGCTCTTCTTACGTGGACCGTAGGTGCAGTGTGCTGTGCCTAGACGCTGATGAGGCCGTAGAGGTAACCAGGCTGGAGCGGACGCTGCAGGCGTGTGGTATTCCTGTTGAGGCCGAGGATACTGGCTGGCTGAGACTTGATTACCGCTCATTGCTGTAGGAGTGTATACGATGGTGGCGATGATGATGCTGCTGATCTGCTTCATGAAGGCTGCTTCCAATCACGTCGGGGTCACCACTGTAGAGGAACGGGTGTCATGTTCCTCCAACACAAAGGGAGGATCCTCCGACCAGGCGAGGTGATCATGCCTGGCGGGCCGCGGCCCAACGGTTGATGTTGGGAAGTTGTATGTATACTAATCGGCGCGAGAACTCTCATAGCGCGATGCAGGATTAGTAGGTTGTAGATGTTTCTTGTTGCTGTATGTGGAAGTCGCCACAGTTGTCTTGTATAAAAAAAAAAACGAAAAAAAAATGCTGGTACAGTGAATTTGTTATGATAATAAATACTATATTTTTCATTATAGTCAAATTTATTTCATAAAGTCCTGTTATGAATTATTCTTCGTAAATAATTGATTCTTAACACACAGCATTCGGTTCGTATGATGGGAATGAATATTTAGTAGCTACGAACATTCACAATAACAATATATCTCTTGAGCGTTGAAAACCCTATTTCCTCTCCATAAATCTTCTAAATAGTTGCCAGACTTAGCACAAACGTATTACTGTATTACAGTTCCATCGCATATGACAAAAGCTTTACCAAGAAATACATAAAAAATCGTGCCGCAGCAGGCCTGCAGAGGTAGATTTCGTGTTTTTATAATTTTTTTGAAAATCTGCACCCCAGTGCCCCTTTGGGAGAATATCCCCCATTCACGAACTTAACCTTCATTTTTGCCCTGTTGATTTGTCGTCCAAGTTTGAAAGCAATCGGTGCATAATTGCGACCTCTATCGTGCCGATAAAATTATATATATATAGACCTTATAAGTCACGTGGCAAAGCTAGAGGTGGAACTTTCAGCTCTTCAATACTAACTGAACTGTATAAGGAACCATATAAATCTTTTATATAAAAATTCATTCCATCCATTCATCAAGCTCTACGAGTATATACTGATCTCGCCCGTGAGATCTGTAGGCAGTTCTTTGTATAGTAGTTGTATATACAATATACTATTATATAGTGTATAATATATAGTTGTATATAGTTACTAGTATTCTTTTTCAGAAAAATAAATTAAAATAAATAAAATACACATATTATATCTATACTAATATTACAAAGAGAGAAAGTTTGTGAGTTTGGATGTTCGCGGTAATCTCCGGTACTACTAATCCGATTTTGAAAATTATTTTAGTGTTGGATAGTCCATTTATCGAGGAAGGCTATAGGCTATATAACATCACACTACGAACAATAGGAGCGGAGCACCAATGAAAAATGTTGCAAAAACGGGGAAAATTTCCAAATGCAGACGAAGTTGTGCGGATCAGCTAGTTATATATATAAAAATGCGTGTCTTGAGAGGACCTAATGTCTAAAAGTAACTCTGCAAAAAAGTTCAAGCTTTAATAGTAATATAATAAGTGTCTGTACATATAAAGTACTCCCGTCGACTTAGAAACTTGATAGGAACAAGGTCCCATCGCACTATTAAGAAGCTCAATAACGCGCATAATGCTAAAGGTGCGACTAGCGATCAAGTGGTTGCGGGTTCGAAGCCCACCTAGAACACTACAGACTTGATCCCACTGCCACCTAACAAACAAACACATGCCGTTTAGCTAGAGGGATTAACATGAATACTAGTGATATGAAACCTAGATTTAGTAATCTAAGTTTCAGTTTTAATAAACATTTTATGTAAAAATAAGTAGGAGATATTTTAAATCTGTTATCTTTAGTACCAAAATATTACTTTTTAAGCTACCTAGGTAGATTTTCAGTTCAGAGCATTAACCGCTGTGTAGATTTACCGTGTGAGAGAACATTTATTGTGACTGTATAATTAGGTTTATCTTTCACGTCTACTTACCTTACCTACCTTTATCAGGTAAGTTTATTTGGCTTTATTCCCTTGATGCATGAATTATAAGTTGTCACGGAAAACTGAGTGGTTGAAATTACCCGGCCTCCTTAATTTGTGCTTTATTTACACGAGAAGAGGAAAAATATAAGTCGCTCTTCCTTTACGCTTCCTGAGATAAAGTTCTTTCAATTTTACAATTATACCTGGCGCGAAGTTGTAAACTGTAAAGTCAACGAGACGTCCTCCTGTAAACTAGTCGAGTTTACATCCTTTTTGTTATTTTCTGTAAAATCTCTTTCAAACAAGCCATTCAATAAATCTTGAGTTTAGCTTATTAAAGATAAAAAAGTGGAACTATTTAGCTTGATGAAAGGCAGCTTGTAAATTGATGATTACCATGTAGCGTAGGTTTAATTGTTATGAAAGCCTTCGGAACTGCTAATAAAACATATGTTTTGTTTTACTGTAGGTAACAAGATCGCTCTTTGTGTAAGTCTTTACGGAAGACCGACGATTACTTTTGTTCTACAATTTTCTTTGAAGAAATCTGACTGAATCTCTGGCAACCGTTACGGACCACCCTAATTTAACTTAAAATAAGTCTTAAATATCAACTAAATTGAAATAAACTTTGTGTCCGTGAATCGTATCCTAAGAACGAATCGCTCGCGCTTCTAAGTTTGTAAATCGTTTATTATTTACTTTAAACTTACCTTTTTGCCTCAAGAGGGCAGTGGTTATACAAGGCTCGAACCGATAAAAACCACACGGTGTTCCATCACACAAGATCAACTGAAACGTCACACAGTAGAGGTTAGCAAGAAAGTTTTAACATAATGTAGAAGAGGCCACTTTATCGTTTACTACAAAGTTGCCCGCAAGAGAAAAATGTGAAAGCTGATAACTTAACTGTATAAAGTATTTAGAACTTTTATACAAAAAATCATTTTGTAACTTCTCTGAACAAAAAGCTCTTTTTTTTCTGATCTCGCCCATGAGATCTGTCGGCAGTACTTTGTACACCTAGGGTAAAACCGGGATAAATGCCGCGGGATAGGTGCCCCGTTTCCGAGAACCTAAACCGAGAACCCAAAGTCGCAACATCGAATTAATAGTTTAAAGAAGTAGCGTAACGCCACATTCCCGAGATATCGGATAGTCGCCCCGATTTTTCGCGGTATAAGTGCCTTTGGGACATCTATCCCCACACACCGATACATATGACAATGTTATTTTGAAATTTTTTAAGGGTTTCATATTGAGAGATTTTAATGTTCTACGGGACATATTTATCCTGATAGTGCTAGCATGTGTAAAAAAAGAACTCTATTATTTAACAACAAAAAAAAAAACAAGGAAATATCGAGACAATTTGGGATTCAATCCAGAACTTGAAATTGGCCATTACATTGGATGAAGGATGGATATTTATACTGTTATGATTTTTATTTTATTTAAATAACTACGACTTAAATTAGTACCCGTTTTAAATTTTAATGTATTGTTGGCCAAATGCTGTTAATTAAAGTTGTGATTAGAAATATCTCCTTACAATTACAAATAAAATATTTTAAACTATTTATTTTACTTATTTTAAGGCATCTATTCGTCTTAGCATTTTCATGGTGGGGCATCATCATCATCATCATCTATCATCAAACAAAATGTTTGGAAAAACTCGATTTTTCATAAATCAGTTATTGTTAGATCAAGTAAAACAATTGAATATAACCTAATAGATTAAAGTAGGTATATTCCTAAGAATTATTCATGGTGAATTAAAATTTTTAAAATTCGGGGGCGTTTTGAAAAAGTGGGGCATCTATCCCTGTTTTACCCTACATAACGTGAAATCTGTAGGCAGTACTTTATACACCTACGTAATATATAAACCTACCTTCGGGACTTAAGCGGAACTAGTGTTACGGTAACTGCGCAATTTCATAAAGCATGTATGGCATAACTAAATAATTATAGGATGCTTACTCATTCGTAATTATATTCACAGGCTTGCCTCATTTTCTTGTTAAGATCTTTGAGCACTTTGAAAACACGTTGTATGCTACTTAATAATAAATGTGTACCTCACATTATTCTGCCCAACAAGACAGCCAGGTCTGAATAAAATTTCCCTTCAAGTCAGTTTTTTTTATGTTAGATAAAGAAGATGTGTGTTTGCACAACCGTGCAAAGTGAAAACAATGTATTTGTGACATTTTCCTACAATTGCCTAATTAACTTTCCCTGGGTAGAAAAAATCGACTAGTCTGAGTCATATATCACTACATATTATAAAACAAAGTCCTCCACTGCGTCTGTCTGTCTGTTCACGATAAACTACTAAACGGATTTCCATGCGGTTTTCACTAATAGACAGAGTGGTTCATGAGGAAGGTTTAGGTTAAAATAATTGGGTTAGTTAAGATTTTGTGTAAATTGATTGAAATATGTTGATGATTGTTGAAGATGCCTCTGCTATCCGTGCGAAGTCGGGGCGGGTTGCTAGTGAATTATAAAATACTAATAACTAAACAGACCTGAGAATTTATATGGATGAAATCAGTATATAGACCATTTCTTTACACAGTAGAAGTCACTAAGTAAATTTTTACAAAAAAAACGAAAAGCAATTTTCTTCATAGACCTTGTAATTTGATGAAGAATGTGACTGAGATGTGTTTACACAGACTTTCTCATACCTATAACTTTTGATACTTACAAAAATATAATAAAATGATTTTTTAAATACAAGATGTCAAACAACCACAGAGTTCGCCTGGTGGTAAGCCGTTAAAGATATCTAAAAATACAAACAAAATCCCTGTAAAGATACCAAGACCCATGAGTCATGAGGCAATATAATATACTTAGCTGATGATAAAGCGTCATTAATTCGGGATGTATGTATATTTCACATTACAACCTGCGTATGGTAATTTGAAATATTTGTTGTTCGCTGGGTGTTCCTTGTATGCGTTGTTTAAATGTTTGTGAAGCCCCCGCGACACAGGAATATTCCTAATGCGGAGTTTCCCTTTTAAAAACAAACGCAAAAAACAAAACATATGCACGCATGCAACAATGGTGAAAGTGGTCACCTTGCCCTTGCCTTGCACCTTGGTGTTGTGGGTTCGATTCACAAACAAACAAAAGAAATTCGACAAAAAAAATTTGTGATTCAAAAATATTTTTCCCGAGTCTGGGTGTTCCTTATGTCTGTTATTTCGATGTTTGTAAAATCCCCCGTGACACAGGAATTATTGCTAGTGCGGAAGTTGTCTTTTAATTAAGCTTTAATATTTATTTTGGTATAACTTCAAAAGACGTTATAATCGGCTTAAATGTCCTAAAAAATTGTATAACTCATAGACTAACACGTATTTTCACTGGCAAATAGCTGGTGTTATAAGGTACTAGTACAAGTTAAACTAATTGAGTTAAGGTACAGGTAAAATGTACACGTGAGCGAAGCCGCGAGGGAAATGCTAGTATATATATATTTTATATATTTTCGGCGGTACCCTAATTCTTTTTCCAAAATAAAAATAGCCTAAGTTACTCCTTATAATACCAGCTATCTGTCAGCGAAAGTCCCAAGAAATTGGTTCACCCGTTTCGGAGATTAGCCGGAACAAACAGACAGACAACAATAAAACAAGCGCGAGTCGGACTCGCGCACCGAGGTTTCCGTAAAATATTTTAATTATATGATGTAACTAAAAGTTTACGTAAATTTCGTTTTCGTAAATTTTTCCTTTATCTGTGCTATAAGATGTTGCTTCGTACCAAATTTCAAGATTCTGAGTTCACGGGAAGTACCCTGTAGGTTTTGATTTCCTTGCGAGTGTCGAAAATTTGCGGCATAAACGGCTGTATCTTTTGATTGCGTTGGCTTAGAAGTTTGATTTTTTCACAGCTCCAAAGGACAGTAAACCTGAGTGTTTGATACAAATTCCAGCTTGATACCTCGACGCGTTCTTGAGAAAAAAGGTCTTGACAGACAGACAGACGGATGGACGGACAACAAAGTGATCCTATAAGGGTTCCGTTTTTTCCTTTCGAGGTACGGAACCCTAAAAACAATTTTTTGTTATATGTATGGTGTAAAAATTCGGATGCATTTAGTTAAATGATGTTATTATGACATTACAAACAGACACTTCAATTTTATTTATTTGTATAATATACTAGCCGTTCCGCCTTTATGGTCACTACTCCGCTAATACTCATAGCGTGATGTGACATAGCTACCTTCCTCAATTAAATAAATAAATAATAATATTAATATAATTTAAATAATAATAACTCCACACATTTCACACACGGCCGTCTAATCCCAAACTAGGCAAAGCCTGTACTATGGTAACCAGACTGCTGATTAACATACTTATATATTTCTAAATACATACATAGATAAATTACACCAAAAAATAAAATCACAATAGTTAATTATGCAAATCTGACTGACAGTCATACAAAAATTAATAAAGTATCAAAAACAGTTATCTTTTTAGTCTCATACTACCAAAGGGAGAGTTTAATAAGCCAATGAAGAAACGCCTGAAAAAAAAATCCTTTTAGGAAAAGATGAATGCGCGAAAATTTTGTTGCAGTTACGCTAGCGAATCATTATAAAACTAAGCCTCTACCGTAAAAAATGACAACCTAGTAGTAGATACAGTAATGAAATACAGCCCTCAGATAGCCCCAGCCTTTAAGTAAAAACAGATGATATAAAAATGGTAATCTTAGGACATAAAACGCTCATTAGGAACAGTTCCCGTATATCGTTCTGGTATTATGGTAATTAGGACATCTCCAGGTGGGAATATAACGGTATTTAAGATTTGTTTTGGATGTGTTTTGACGAGTACGGATGTAAGCAAGCGGATGTAAGTAATAAGCCTTAACGCCTCAACAATTCGGTTTGATTTTGTTCGCAATAAATACTTTATTTGGGTGAAACAACTATCATTGTAGGACTCTAGGCTAATTTATATCTTATGTTGAATAATGCAGGATCATTGAGTTTGCGTTTTGATACGGTGATCAGATTCGGTAGGTTCAGTTCAGTTAAAACCGTTCTTAAGCACATATTGGCTTTCTTATTGGTAATTTTTATTAGTCGACTCACTTATCACTAAAACCGTTTTATACTGAATACTATGGTTTCCTTAATTTTAAATAATGAGTTTCGTAAAGTAGAATAAAATGGTCGTGTTACTCAAAGAATAAGTATAAATAACAATTTAAAAAATCCCCATTTCTATTACTTCAAAAAAACTAAAACAAAATCGGTCGATCCCTTTAGGAGCTATGATGCAACAGACAGACACACAGATACACACTTAACCTTTTTAACATCCCTTATTTTTGCGTCGAGGTTAAAAATAAATAAAAATGCAAGCATTTTTGAGATTGGAATTCACTTTATATAATTATAAGACTTTTTATGTTTACTAGTCGTCGTCTGTATAATAAACACTTTCTAGACCCCTTATTTTTTCTCTTATTTAAGGGATAAAATTTAGCTATAAATATTTTTCCCTTAAATAAGCATCGGTAGAATTATTTCACATTAGTGGGCAACACTGGTTTCATGGTTGGGTTAAGAATGTAATGTATATAGTTTCTTTATTCCAAGTCCAATGGAGAAGTTATCACACTATGGTAGGTTTAATTAACAAAAATAGGATTCTGTATTCGGCATACATAATATTTTACTACATAAATAATAATAATAACTTCATCTCAAAGTAGGCAGAGCCTATACTATGGTAACCAGACTACTGATAAACATACTTATATATTTCTAAATACATACATATTATAGATAAATTACATTATCTCATGTTTATAATGAATATAAAACATGTTACGAACATGTATTATTTATTTCAATCTCAGTTCGTATGAAATAGTGTTTATTACATCGAAAAATAACATAAAGAAAAAATCCTTTGAAAGGACTGAAAAGAGTTTCGGATGCCGAGTCACCCAGATGTGACAGTTCATACTCGTATATTAAGAAAGGGACACTATTTCCACATAAATATTTTTTTTCGAGAAACCATCACATCAACAAAACGGATGAAGGCAAAGAAGTTTTTGTAATAAATATATATTGGCTTAAAATATGGAATTTCTATTTAATGCTACTCAATTTGGAGTCACCTGATTATGAAAGAACTCCATACGGAAAGACGAGATTGGCGACCTATAAGCAACATCCATACTTCTATATATAAAAATCAATGTATGTTTGTTTGTCCGCTATGTGTTTCGAAACCATTGATCAGATTGTGATAAAACTTTGGTACCTTTGGACACGCCCGTGAGGGTTCCTGGCCCAAAAAATCTATATAAAAGAAAGAAAAAAATGGCATTGCAACGCATTCCGGGTACAGCTAGTTATATATATTATAAAAATAATAACTGGACACGTCTCACACACGGCCGTCTGATCCCAAACTAGGCAGAGCCTGTACTATGGTAACCAGACTGCTGATAAACATACTTATATATATTCTTTTTAATTCTTACTAATCTAATACTTCCCGGCAGCAGCCAGGGCAGGCAGGGCGAGTAGCAGGTAGGCGACCCTACTCGAGCTACTCCTTACACCCCCCAATCCAATAAGCAATATCCCTGCCCTTCCATTCCCTTCCCTTCTTACCTACCTTTCCTTTTTAATAAACTTACACCCAATTTTCCCATCTAAAACACCCAAACTGCCCAGTTAACGGCAATAGGTTTTCTCCCTATTACGTAAATAGACAACGTTATAGTTGGCAAAATGTGGGTATTTAATACGCCTCTGCCCAACCCCTTCGGAGATAAACTAAATAACTAAGCTTGTGTTAGGAAGGAGTTTATGAAGGTAATGTACGAACGCTTGTAAGCACTCGATCGCAAGTTCGACGCCTTAGGCATTGCGCTAGGGCAGGCAAGTTCAGATTACATCAAGTCAGGGACACCACCTCCTAAAGTATGGAAAAATCGTATGGTTTTATTTCAACGCACCAAGATGCCAAGAGCAAATTCAATGTGTATATAAAAAATATACATAAACACAAAAGTTGAGTATGACCTAGACCAGTGATGGAGGTAAAACACATAATCATTGACTGAATCATAGCCCATAAAGTATATTCATGCTCTTTGATAATAATGTTCAATTTTGGAATATTTCGTAGACCACGTAGTGACCGTAGCGTTCTGCTACGTACAGCTCTACGGAATCAACTAGTTTAGGTAGTTTCAGAAGTGCGGTTCATAACTGTACTTATGTCATGCATGCGTATGGTCTACCATTCCGGACTAAGCTAGGAAATGCTGAGAGGCGGTCAATGCAAACGACACAAAACGGGGGTGATATAAACACACATACATATACAAAAAAAGAATGATCTATTTTTAACCAATTATGGTTTTTTTTTATTGTTAATGTCATCTTGTTCGTTTTGTAATGGCTTCAAGGCAGTTACTTTTATTAGTAGCAGAAACATGTAGATCCTTAAAAAATCGCTCCGAAAAATAGCGGTAAAAAGCAAACTTGACAATGTTCATGATTGAGTAAAAAGCAAAACTGATGTTGTCCATTTCGATCAATCACGGCGCGATTTAATCAAAAAGGAGATTACACTTGAAAATTTTATTAAACTGAGCCTACTTTTATATGCCTTGTAGGGTTAAAGCAACAATTGTTAGAGCTTATTCAATGTTAAAGTTACACGTTACGTTTTTAAAGTTAATGTAAGTGAATTAATGAAAATTATTTAACTAGGTTATCGTTTATTTATGTCAGATGTAGCTGTACATTAATTAAAATTAAATTAATTATAATTTTTTTTAAAAGGAATTTAACTTTTCAACCTAACGTACATTTGTTGAACATGCAAAATATGCACATTAATAAAACTTTGCTTCGGAGTCGGACTACAGTTTTTCTTTTGGTTTGGACATTTTTTTCCAGTTTGCAGACAAAGATTGCCCTCTCTTTCAACATCATATCATCCTTTTGAAGGGAATGATATATGACTTTAACTGCATGATATTATAACTTTTTCCAAAGTTTCTACGCTATGTAAAATAAGCGAGAACTACTTTCCTTTTAAAGTTTCGTCGCATATATTATGTAAAACGTCGTCGCCCTAGCAGGGAAATCGAGCGCTTTACAAACACCATACAAAACTTTTTGTGAAAGTCACAATCTGCGATTAATATCGTTGACTTTTTTCTTATCGTATTTTTTCTTAACATTTTTTTAATTACATTGACACTGGTTCTATATTAAATTGACATGATTATTATTTTGAATTTGATATGATATTTTTTTACTTACTTTTTTCTATTTTATAATTTACTAGCAGCGCCCCGCGGTTTCACCCGCGTAAGGACCGATCCCGTGGGAATATCGGGATAAAAAGTAGGCTATATGTTAATCCAGGTCTCCAGCTATCTACATACCAAGCTTAAGCAATCGGTTTAGTAGTTTTGGCGTGAAAAAGTAACAAACATCCATCCATCCATCCAAACTTCCTCATTTATAATATTAGTGGGAAATTTTTGAAACGTTAACGATAGGCAGTGTAACTCGCTTTCCTCGGTTTGGCCTTTCTGGGACCTAGGCGCCTTTGCAATTATACCCTCTATGACCCCGATTAACCAGCAATCTTGTAACGTTTCAGACCTTGCGTCAATCAATCTAATCACGGTGTCTACGTTTCAGACCATATAATTCGTTTTCACGTGCGTTCCAAAAAAAGCTTATTCCGATGCCTTAGAGTCCGCTACCAAATGAAGCTTCCAACTGCGCTCCACTTACTTTCAAACGAACACTTCATGTGAGGACCGCAATAATCCCCGCTGTTTGTGAACTAATGTCTAGGTAACATTCTTTAACTGTTTCTCATAAATCTATACTAATATTATAAAGCTGAAGAGTTTGTTTGTTTGTTTGATTAAACGCGTTAATCTCGCGGAACTACTGGTTCGAATTGAAATTGATTATTTTAGTGTTGGATAGCCCATTTATTGAGACATATTGACATTCGGAGCATCAATGAACAATCTTGCAAAAACGGAGAAAATTTACAAACGCGTACTAAGTTACGCGAGCCAGCTAGTATTAAATAAAATTTGCCCGAGCGATAGAAAATTACCTTTAAAATATGTGTTATTATCACTTATGCGTGCCACCATTTACGCGAATCAAAGTAATTTTTTTACCGACTTTTTCTATTATGAGCAAGCATATCATGTGATATCTTCGCTGTTAATTGTGATATTCTTATTATTATAGAAAATTTTCAAAAATATATTTTGTTCTATTTTGGGCTGCGATGAACTAAAATGGCTTGAGTATCTATAAAAATCATGACTATTTGGTGGTAGTGGGGTGCCACCGGTCACTTGGTGAAATAAACACACAACCGCATCTGGCAAAGTAAATGCGACCCTAATCAATTTTGATAGCACAGCGATGAGGAATGATTATCTACCCTATTCTAAAAACAACTATTCGTAAGCTTCAGTTTACGTGTACCGTCAGTCGGGAAAGTTACTAGTAATTAAAAAAGTTAAACAAGAATAATTTATGCTCAGAAGCAGGCTCACGTGGAAATTTGCCATAATACAATAGCTAAGTTTGGTCGTTCATAGCTGGAAATGTTGGCTGGATATCCGGATTTTGGTCAAAAGTCATCTACTCTAACCAAGCCTTCTATTACACTCAGCAGCTATGTCAACAAGCAAAACTGCTTTTATTGGAGCGAACACAATCCGCAAGAGTTTGACCAAGCTTCAATGCATCCACAAAGATTGACTGTTTGGTGCAGTTTATGGCATGACGGCATTATACCTTTTTACCGTCTAGTATAAGAGCGATGTTCACCGACTTTCTGTAGCCAGATCTCGACAGTATCGATATATCCAAGACGACGCTACATGCCATACGAGCGACACAACACTCTAAAGCGGCTGGGTCATCTCACAGCGAGCGTTCATCAATTGTTCGCCGCGATCATGCGACTTGACACCCCTCGATAATTTCCTGTGGGACTACGTCAAATCCTTAATAAACACTTACAAGCCAACCACTTTGGCTGAGCTGGAGGCCAACATTCAAGACGCTATTGTCGGAATAGCGCCCCAAATATTCTAGTAATCAAAAATCGGACTGACCGCTTGAAGCACTGCCAGCAAAGCCGAGGCGGCCATTTTAATGATGTGCTATTCCGTATATAATGGCATAATTGTTTCAAAATAAAGCCAGGATAAATTTGATTCCTCAAACCGTTGTTGTTTTATTAAAAAAAAAAATCCTATCGTTCTTGTTTGTAGATCAAAACACATTATTTTACTCAACACAAAAGGCAAAGTTGAAGATTCACGCAAAATATAATCTATTGGAAAACTTCAGGCGTATCGATTACGGAAATTTGACTATCCAGATAACATTTTCGCTATTCTACAACACTACTTTGATACTGGCAATATTAGCTTTAAGCAAAAGTCCAGAGGCTAATTCAGCCTGATTCAGTTTCATAACAATAGTTAGTTATTTTTATAGTTTGAAGCCGTGGTTCATCTGCAAACACCCACACTTTGCTTTGGGATTCAGAAAGAACGTCGAAATAATACAGCCAAGTTTGACTTGAAATCACAATATTATGATATCTAGCGTCTCTCGATCGTAGCGATCTCACTTATGCAGCTCCCTACGTATGTATTATGTATTCTGTCAAAGAAATAACCATATGCCGGCAAACTGTGCAATTTTGCAACCAATGTCGGAAATAAATCGCCATTAATTTTAACACTTAGCAACGTCGTCCACCTTCAGTTTTAACTTTCAAGTTAAGTGTATAAGTAAGTTAACTATTCAAATCTAAGCCATAGACTTCAGTTATAAACCACCACCAGATTTGCAAATCATATAATTATTTTACATGCTGCAAGCGTGTCTACGAGCAAAGGTCCATACATACATTGAAAGTGGTCCTTCGAGCTAGTTATTTTTTTTCATGATACCTAAATAATAGCCTACCTGTACCACTAACGTGCAAAAGAGGAACGGAACAGTAGCCTTAAAGCGGGTTAAGTCCTCTTACAGTTTATTGCTCCGCTCGTATGGGTTGTAGCGTCATGTTATACATACTCGTATATACAGTTATAAAGTCACCAACCATTGCGTCATTCCAACAAATATTTTATATGACAATACAAATTATTAAAGCAAGAGGTACAGTATACATATTTGTATCTAACAGACGCACGATCTAGTAAAAATGTAGGTATAAATACTCGACTGGCCTTTTGGTCTAGTGGATAGTGACCCTGACTGCTAAGCCAGAGGTCGTGGGTTCGATTCCTACCCAGGAGAAATAATTGTGTGATGAGCACGATAGTTTGTTCTGTGTCTGGGTGTAATTTATCTATAATATCTATGTATTTAGAAATATATAAGTATGTTTATCAGTGGTCTGGTTACCATAGTACAGGCTCTGCCTAGTTTGGGATCAGACGGCCGTGTGTGAGATGTGTGAAGTTTTATTATTATATTATTATTATATTATTATTATTATATTATATCTCTATGACAAAGATATATCCCAGAATAATTGGATCGTAAAAGGAAATAGGTAATAATATTCACGGGTTAAGTTCTCACTGAAAGTATCTGTGAAGAACCTGATAAAGTAATAAAAAGTAACGAAGCTTAATTTTACAATCCCGGGAACTTCTTTATTTGTTACGGGTAAATATTTGCCTAGTTTTCCTTTAATGCGTTTAAGCTTCAGGCTGTCCTATAGACATATCTAACAGACTGCATTGGTAACCGTTCAATTAGTAATTAATTAGACTCTCTTAACGCAGGTGTGAACGTGTAGCTCGCGGAATTCGTTAGTAAACATTTTATTTATTTATTTAAATACCTATTCATGAGTGAGTGTCATGAATAGGTACAATATGACACTTACTGAAGTCGTTATTACACAAAATATTTTTTGTATCTAATTCATGGTTATTATATTACATTTTTTAATAGTTCGTAACAGGTAGGCTAAGAAACTCTTTAAAATTTTAGATCAATTTTAGCTTGTAGAAATATACAAACAAACATTTGGTTGGTTGTAAAAATGTTTTCGTCAAATGTTATATTTAGGTAATCGATCATTAAATATCCAATTAAAAATATTTCTCCTTATCTATCAATACATTAAAGAGCGATGCTTTAGACGCTTATTTTTTCTTATTGATATAAATAAATATGCACAAATAGACGATTTCTTGGAAGATAAGAAAATAAAGCTGAGTTTGTTTTCCTTCGTCGCGTTCCATTTAATCTGTGGTGGTTTAAAAGCGTCGCAACTTGACCTTGGCACTACGGAGTGATGATCAACTGTCCATTATCCTTGCGACGTCACGTAATGACAATTGATTAGCTAACGAAACAATAAGGCTAGTGTGAATGTGTCACTTTATCCTTTTATTATCTTTACTTAAGCTTTTTTTATTTCAAAATAATACCAGTTTACAATACGTACCTACCAAGTATTGTAAATTTATTAGGTCGCTATTACTTTTTTTTATAATATATAAAAGCAATCGAAAACAATGGTTTTAAAGACGTACCTTTCAATTCTCCCCTCTCAGAATAAAAACTGCTGTATTTTTTTTAATTAAATAAACACACTCACAAAACAACCAAAGATTAATTACTTTTATTTTTTTACAAAGCACTATAGCACAGTTCACTCATTCTTATTTCGGATTTCCCGCGTACGCGATATCGACCGCAAATAAAGGCGGGAGTAAGCTATCGCGTTTCGCGTCTAGCGTTCGACTGACGACGCGACGGGACAATCGGATGGCAGTTTTGCAGTCCGCGACATCGCATGCGGAAGCGTGTACTGACACGTAAAGTGAATATTCTAATGTTGGGTCGCTATCAGAGATGAAATGATCCGTGTGTATAGTAATATGATGCCGTTATTTACAGTATTACAAGTTCTGGCTTAAAATTCTACTTAAAACAGAAATAAATAAATTAGACTGAACACCCTTGTATCTGCTCCGTGCTGAACACAGATAGAAGTTGACTAAACAAATGAGACGTATTTTCGGTTTGAACATTTTAAAAGCAAGGTCACCTCAAGGAATAAATGTATCCTATACTTAAAAGTAAAAAGGATGCAAAATAATTATGAGTTACTAGAACATAAACTGACACTTGGCTTATTAGGAAAAAATCTGTCTACTTAATACTATTCTTCTGATACCAAAAATAACCTCTTCTGTAACACATTACATTTAGGAACTGAATGATTATGACGTAACACAATTAATCATACCAATTTATTAGGAACACGGATTTATGATCCTATTTATGGAGTATTAAAATGAAAATGATGACGGAAAAATTACCTTGCACTAGTTGTCCTTACTCTTATACTAGCTATCATGTTTATATTATAGGCTGTATAAGACGTTATCATTTTATTTATTTCCCTTTTTTATTTCGTGTGGTAACCCCCACGGATCGTTCCCTCACCGGAGCTAACGGTGAACTGGTATGTGGAATCGAACCGACTAAAACCACACGGTGTTCCGTCATAAGTGGGTCTATTGCAAGAGAACCGGGTATACCCTAAGAAGGAAGCCACGATGATCAGCAGAAATTAAATTGCTACACAGTAAAAAACGCCAAAAATAGGTACTTACATCAATACTAGATTATCAGTCAGTTCTGACATTGCAATATAATTTTTCGTAGGGCTTTTAACAATGTGAGCTATAACTTTTGCAGCTTTAACATTGCCTTCTGATTTGAGCTTCATCTCAGCTGCATACGTCAACTCACAAACAATTATGCATAAGCGAGATACATTTCAATGGGACCGTCAATATATCAAGTGAAACCCGCTGTCTGCCCATTGCTTTCAAATCTGTGTACATTATGTAGGTAAATCAATTTGAAATGGCAGCGAATCTAAAGGAAAATAGAAGTTACGTTACAAGAAAGAGTTAAATATGTTCTTCGAGTATCCTTTGACCCGTAAATTTAACTCTAAACACTGTGGTCAGACTCGGACTGCTAAAAGCTCCCCACAGTATTTCTTACTTAGACATTTTATCCCAGTTCTTTTTCAATGTTATAGTTTTTATACTCGTCTTTCTGTCTCCTCGTAACCTATAAACAAGCCAAACTAGAAAACAAACAAAAGTTTATATAAATAAATAAACTGAAATGCTGCTAATAAAGTTAAATTACAGAACACTTTGTTGTACTTTTGTGTATTTTATGAGTGTAACTAGCAACCCGCTCTGGCTTCGCACGGGTACAGATTATACACCTAAACGTTCCTCATGAATCACTCTGTCTATTAGTGAAACCGCATGAAAATCCGTTCCGGAGAGCCATGCTTCGGCACGTATGGGCCGGCTCGACCGGCAGTGAAGCAATGCTTGCATTGCTTTTCGCCGAGTGAGTGAGGTAACCGGAGGCCCTAACCCTTCCCTCTCCCCCTTTTCCATCCTTCCCCTACTTCCACCTTAAAGCTGGCAACGCATTTGTGAGTCTTGAGTTGCAGGTGTCCATGAGCGGCGGTAGTCATTTGCCATCTGCTGACCGGTCTGCTCGTTTTCCCCCTATAGCATAAAAAAAATGTTGTATGTTGTATGTTGGGATATTGGTTAGGAGCACTCATCCCCATTAATACTGACTTAAACCTAATTATAACACAAGCATTAGGCTACACTGCGGAAGTGTGCGATACACGTACTTTAAAAAAAAAAATAAGGAGAACATTACTGCGTAAGGAGCGAGCGTATATCAAAAAAAAAATTATATTTATTTAATTTTTGACAACTTCTGTGTCGCTCACGGACACAGAAGTTGTCGGCGGTCGCACAGGCGCTGATGGTCGCGGGTTCCATTCCCGCTCTATGTGTATAATTGTGAGCACGAATATGTCTGTTTGCATGGGCCTGAGTATTTCTGTGTATAATATATGTATGTATTTGCAAAAAAAAATGGATCTATGTGTGTTTATCAGTTTTATAGAACCTATAGTACTCACAAGCTCTGCATAGTTTTGGGCCTAGATAGTGATGTGTAGTATTATCTATGATATTGTTATTAGTTATATTGTATATTACAGAAGGCTATTATAAATTCAGCAAATACATTTTTTTATTTTATTCTGTACTAGCAGTTCCCGCGCGGCTTCGCTCGCGTGTACATCACTACATATTATAAAACAAAGTCCTTCGCGCGTCTGTCTGTCTGTTCGCGATAAACTGAAAAACTACTGAATGGATTTTCATGTAGTTTTCACTAATAGACAGAGTGACTCATGAGGAAGGTTTAGTTGTATAATTTGTACCTTCGCGAAGCCGGGGCGGGTTGCTAGTATTTATATATTTTGCGCGGAACCCTAATTCTTTTTCCAATATACTTATAACACCTGCTATCTGCCAGTGAAAGTCCCGTGGAAAATCAGTGTACTCGTTCCGGAGATTAGCCGGAACAAACAGACTGGTCAGGCGTGTAAATAGCCCGACCAGGGTGTGATTGCTCAACAGTTAGCGTACGAGGTGTAGGGAAGTAAACCACTTCTATCGATCAAAACAATCATGCCAGCACTAACCTGCAACACCGACCAAGTCCCGATCCTCCAGAAGGCAGCGAGCAGCGGCGAGGTTTCTACGGTCTCGTGCAAGGTATTGACCGGCCGGTCACGATCGTAGACAGGAGCACTCCACATACACCTTGTAAAGGTTACAAGCGAGTCCAAACACTACACGGCTATAGGACTAACGGAAAATCAGCTTCTTTTCACGAGAAATATAACTGATGTCCGTGGCGGAACAAAATTTTTATATTAAAAAGGCGTCTTCTTCGCGAAAAGCGATGAGAGCAGGGTATGTCCGTTTTTTCTTGCACCAATCAGGTGCAGCGCGTTTACATTATTTGAAGACTGCTAACGCCATCTCTTGAGATCGTCGAGTACATTGGCAATATTACAGCAGTACCAGCACTAATTGCATTCGACAAACAGAATGTGGTTTACTATAAAGACTATGAAATTAATAATATAACGAAATAAATTATGGTGCGATTATGTATGCATTTTATAAATATATTGGCGCTCCACCATGCACCCCGCCTTGGAACATCACAAGATGTTTCAAAACACGCGAATTTTCTAACTGACTGAGAGTAACACATGCATTATGCGATTAAATAATAAATATGATAAATATAGCGGCCTAAACTAAAAAATAAGGTTGAAACTAAGTTGAATTTATTGTGTAGGAATAGGATATAATTTAGTTACAGCGCGTTTGTAAATTCCAGTTTGCGTTTTAACTATCGCCACGCGTACAACGTTATCAGAGCCTCTGAACACGTCCGTAATTACTCCTAACGGCCAATGCAACGGTGGAGAATTCTCCTGCTCAAGAAGAACAACAGTTCCGATTTCTACCGGTTTGTCGGGAGTAGCCCATTTTTGCCTAACTTGCAACGTGTGCAAATACTCTAAGTGCCATTTCTTCCAAAAGGATTGGACCATACTATCTAACAACTTTTTACGTTCTAACAGACTCAATCGTTGATCTGACAAATCAGCAGCGGGTAAATATTGCAACGGAGTAGACATCAAAAAATGCGCGGGAGTTAACACCTCAGGATAAGGGTCTGACGATAATACGCTCAATGGACGAGAGTTAAGAATACACTCTATCTGAGTAAGAACAGTTTGCAGTTCTTCGTATGTAAGTAACTGACTTCCTATTACTCTATATAAATGCGTTTTCATGCTCTTTATATTCCCTTCCCACATCCCACCAAAATTTGGTGATCTTGGGGGAATCATCTTCCACTCTATGCGTCGAGAGAGCAACTCATTCGACAGCGCGTTTTTGAAGCTAGAGTTCAATAAAAAACTATACAGCTCATCTAAATGTGCCTTCGCACCGATGAAAGTAGATCCATTATCGGAATAGAGACATGAAACTGGTCCTCGACGGGAAATAAAGCGTTTAAAAGCGGCTAGAAAGTTTTCAGTAGTTAAATCACTGGTCACTTCAATATGTAGACTACGTGTGACCATGCAAACAAAAAGAACGATGTACGCCTTTTGCGCATGTTGACCTCTGCGGCGAGAAAGGATTGTCCTTATCGGACCAGCGTAATCTACACCAGTGTGACAAAATGCCTTGGCCTCTGAAACACGGTAATCAGGAAGATCAGCCATTATAGGCGTTGGATGCGTTGGGTTGCATTTAAAGCAAGTGTTGCACTTTCGCAACTTGGACCTGATAACAGTCCTGGCATCCAAGATCCAGTAGCGTTGTCGTATAATAGACATAAGAAGTCCAGGTCCGGTGTGACAATTAACAACATGAAAATGCTGTATTATTAAGTCAACGACATGATCGCGTTTAGGGAGAAGAACCGGATGTTTAGCTTCGAAAGGAAGCATTGATCCAGAAAGTCTTCCTCCAATGCGTAAAATCCCTTGTTTGTCTAAGAAGACGAAGAGGCTTTGCAGCTTTTTTGAAGGTAATTTATCAGCCTTGATCAATTTGATATCTTCACAGAAGTGCACAGATTGAACGGCGAGAATTAACGCATTCTCAGCACTTGTCAACCCTGCTATAGAACGAGGTTCGACCTTAACTTTAGGTCTTGCGAATTTTAATACATATGCGGTGATACGTAGCAACTTTTCCCAAGAAGAAACACGTTGTGCTAACGTACACAGCAACGGCGGCTCTGTGTGAGTAATGGCAGCCAACACATTTGCCTTGAGTTCAGGCAAGACAGAGCAATTATTAAGCGAGAATGGCTTAATCGGCCACTTCTCAGATGAGCTGCGAATCCACGGAGGACCTTTCCACCACAAATCGTGGGTCAAAAGTTGCGATGGAAGCATACCACGCGAAAGACAATCACTTGGATTACTGGCTCCGGCAATATGATAAAAATGTTTAGAGTCCAAGTTTTCTTGGCACTGAGCGACGCGATTACCGACGAAAACTGACCAACGATGTGGTGAAGAATGAACCCATGATAAAGCAATAGTGGAATCAGAAAATGCGTATATCCCGGCAATGGTCATACGTGTTGCATATGTGTCTCGCACAGTTTTTATTAATTTTGACATAAGTAAAATAGCGCATAATTCTAAGCGAGCGAGTGTAGTGATTTTTGTTGGCGAAACGTTTGATTTAGCGCAAAGAATGCGAGTTTGAATGCCAGACGGGTAGGTACAATGGGCATAAATGACACATCCCAGACCATTCATGCTAGCATCACAAAAAGCAACAAGACGTAATTCACAACCAACTTCGACGCCTACATGACGTGGAATCCTTAAAGTGTCAAGCATTTGAAGTTCTTGCGCAAGAGCGAAAAAACGGGTGCGTATGTGCCTCGGTGCAGGATCGTCCCAATCACACTTGCTGAGCCACAGTTCCTTAATTAACAACTTGGCATAGAGAATCACAGGCGCGACCAATCCGAGCACGTCAAATAGTCGTGCAACCATCGAGAGTATGTTTCTCTTGGTGCACCTTTCATTAATTGCGGCGCATGTGAAATGAAAATTATCTTCACATGGTTCCCATGAGAGACCTAAGACCTTAGAGACATTATTGTCAACATCAAAATCAAGCGACTTGCGGTGCGTGTCGGGAAGCGAGTCAAGTAGCACTGGTGAATTGCTAGACCACTTCACTAAGTCAAAGTCACCCGATTTGAAAAACTTAATCAAGTTGTGAGCTAATTGCGTGGCAGTATCCTCATTTGCAATAGAAAGAACCAAATCGTCCATATACAGACAGGTCTCTGCCACTTTCGCGGCATCAGGATAGAGCGGACTCATGTCAGTAGCCAGCTGTCGCACAGTGCGCATAGCTATGTAAGGGCTTGACTTGAGACCGAAAGGTTGCCTATTAAAGGCATAAGTTCGAATTTTTTCCGATTCGTTGAATCTAAATAAAATGTGTAGGTATTTATGTTGATCTACTGGTACACCAATCCGTAAATAATATTGTTTTATATCAGCGTTCATTGCAATAGGAAATAATCTAAAACCTAACAATAATAAAAACAGATCGGCCTGTAAATTGGGTCCAATATGTAATATATCGTTAAGCGAAAGTCCTGTATGCGTTTTAGCACTCGCGTCCAATACGATGCGTGGCATCGGTTTATCAGGTCGGACTACTGCGTGATGCGGTATATAATAACCATCAGAGGACAGCTCAGATTCTTTAACAGGACTGAGGTAATTGTTATCAATATAATCCTGAATAACCTTGTTATAATTTTCGCGCACTATCGGTGCCTGACGGAGCTTACGCTCGAGTGAAACGAAACGGCGATAAGCGGTAGCGTGCGAATTACCTAATTCCGAAGGGTCCCTACAGAACGGTAATGCAACTGTATAACGACCTACGTCGTCACGGGTCACGGTAGCCGTGAAAATATTTTCGCAATCTGTCTCCTCTGGTGACAACAAGCGTTTCATGGGTACTTCTTCAAGTTCCCAGAACTTTTGCACTATATCATTAAGCGCTAACGCAGAAAAAGACGCGGCAGTAGGTAAAATATGTTTACGCGGGTAATCTCCCATAAGTACGTAACCAAATGTTGTAGATAAAGCACACGGTGCGCGCGGCCCACACTCGACCATATTTCCTAAGTATATAAATGGGAATAGCTGGGCACCTAACAATAAATCAATCTTGCCCGGAATATTCCAGCTTAAGTCAGCGAGCGGAAGGTTACGAAAATCTAGGTCGCGATCACAATCGATAAATTTCGAAGGCAATTGATCCGTAATGCATTCTACAACAAGCGCATGTATAGTGTATTTCTGATCCGGATAAATACGGGATTCAATGTCTAAATGAACATAACCGATTATCGGACTTGAAGCGGAACCAACACCTTTAACATAGGAATTATTCAACGGTATTATCGGTAAATTTAATAAACTAGAACAAGCAGATGTTATTAGATTATTCTGCGAGCCATTATCTATCAAACACCTAACTACAGATTTGATACCAGCGCTACCCTTAGAGCGCGCGTATACCTGAGCGGTTGACAAAAGTATATCACCCTTATGACAAGAAGTGTAAGACTGTGTATGTGTAACTGGTTCTGTAGCAAGCGGGGGCGCTCGAATGCATGACGAAGTCGTGTGAGCGCGATGAGAAGGCGCGGGCGAAGTAACGGTCGCTCGATGAGCGGGCGGCAGCGAGTACGCGACGGCGGTATTTACCATAGCCGCATGCGATTGCGAATTATTACTATCAAAATGCAATAACCTATGGTGTCTTTTATTACAGAAACAGACTGACGTACTCTTACAATCCGGAAGTTTATGTAAAGTGCTTAAACAATTAACGCAACCGTACTTCGATTTAATAAACTCATATCTAGCCCTTGCGTCTCGCATATTTTTAAACTGAGCGCAATCATATAAATGTCGATGGTTACCACTACACAAACAACAATTCGCGGTAACTGCTGCGGGCGCCGAATATGTGAGAGTATTTGCATTATTAGCGGACTCACTGGCGACAAAAGATTTGGAGGTGTGATGAACGCGCCGGTCGCGTGAGGGCGACGTAACAACAGCAGCGGGTTTCGTATATGACGAATTTCGCGGGTTTGAGCGCTCCAAAATCTTAGCCTGATCTTGTATAAAAGCGATAAGCTGTTGTGTCGTAGGCACTTCCACATCCCGAATCGAAAGTTCAAAGGCTTGGATGGTTTGAGGATCCATCCTTCTCAAAGCGCATTGAAGAAAAATAAAATCAGTTAGATCTGTTATGCCTAATTCTTTTAGAGCTGAAATCGAAGCGGAGTATTTACTAACAAAGGTATCAAGAGCGTTCGCAGTGTGCGAGCAAGTTTTTAAGTCCAGTATATTATTGAGATAATATGTACCTAATGAGCGTTTGTCGTGGTATTTCTTAACCAAACTATCCCACAGTATTTTATATGTTTCACCTGACGGAATAATACCGGAAGTGAATTTTAGTGCGTCGTGGGTGAGTTTAGAAATTAGATACTGTACACGTTGCGAGTCAGAAAGCTGTTGATTCAAATGAATATTAGCTTTAAAAGACTGATAAAAGGTATTCCAGTTTTCAGGGCGTCCGTCAAAACTCGGAATTACTAAAGGTTCTAATTTCACTACGGACTTGATCGAGCTACTGGTCTCGAGTGAACGCACCTTAGAAGTGGTTAATATTTTATTTCTAACGCGTTTAACTCTCGAGTATAAATCATCAAATGAATCGAGGCAAGAATACTCGGGATTGACCGTAATCTTTGATAACAAATTTATATTATTTATTTTATCAACAATGGACTCAAATTTATCGCGTAACTCATCTATCATCTCCGTTTCAGCCAGAAAATTCTCGTTAGCTCGCGTTGATGAATCGAAAGAAATTATACCTTTCGACGATGTGTACATACGATTAATACGTTGAAATAATAATTCTTTCTTTTGATTCAACATAACCAACATGACTTCGCGGCTTGATTCGCTTTCCGTCATGTTTATAAAATAATATCACAATACAACTACAAAGTGATAGGTATATCTACCTAGTTAGTGTAAAAACACAAGTTAAATTTAAATCCTAAAATGACTTAGCGTAAAGTACAGTGGTGGAGCGGTTAATAAGTGGGTAGGTATAAATAAGTTCAACTAAATTGAGTATAATGGATATTATTACCAATTAATACGTAATTCACCAAATCTAACAATTAATTATATTTAAATACGAGTCTACCAATAATTACGTAGTTCTCGTGCGTTTTAAACACAGAATTTACCAATTTTACGTAAATCTGTGAGCGAGGAAAAATGGCGGCAAGAATTCACTAGAATTACGTGAATCTTTTTTATGATATGAATAGAAAAGTAAATTCACCAATATTTACGTGAATCACTGGCCTATCCGTACTCGTAAGGACCAAATTATATGGTCAGGCGTGTAAATAGCCCGACCAGGGTGTGATTGCTCAACAGTTAGCGTACGAGGTGTAGGGAAGTAAACCACTTCTATCGATCAAAACAATCATGCCAGCACTAACCTGCAACACCGACCAAGTCCCGATCCTCCAGAAGGCAGCGAGCAGCGGCGAGGTTTCTACGGTCTCTTGCAAGGTATTGACCGGCCGGTCACGATCGTAGACAGGAGCACTCCACATACACCTTGTAAAGGTTACAAGCGAGTCCAAACACTACACGGCTATAGGACTAACGGAAAATCAGCTTCTTTTCACGATAAATATAACTGATGTCCGTGGCGGAACAAAATTTTTATATTAAAAAGGCGTCTTCTTCGCGAAAAGCGATGAGAGCAGGGTATGTCCGTTTTTTCTTGCACCAATCAGGTGCAGCGCGTTTACATTATTTGAAGACTGCTAACGCCATCTCTTGAGATCGTCGAGTACATTGGCAATATTACAGCAGTACCAGCACTAATTGCATTCGACAAACAGAATGTGGTTTACTATAAAGACTATGAAATTAATAATATAACGAAATATATTATGGTGCGATTATGTATGCATTTTATAAATATATTGGCGCTCCACCACAGACAGACAAAAATTTAAAAACAGGTTAGGCATAGGTATCGTGCAAATAACTGTAGAAGTTTTAAAAAAACTATTATTTTGACATTACAGGTAGGCACTTCAATTTAATTGATGATGATGATTTCACTATTACAACAACATTTACCATCAGACGATGTTAAAGCTACTGAACCATCCGGCGAGCGTCTTAATACACATTTGTCCATAACACTGTGTATCATCCAGGATCTCGTCGACTCTAATTACCTGTCGGGTGACATGGATAGTCGTAAAAAAATACTATTTAAAATATTCTGTGAAAATCACAGTGTATAAAAAAATACCTTTACCAAAAATATAACAGAATATATTTTACCAGACATTTATTAGATATGAAAGAGATGACTCAGCGTTCGCACCACACCTCATTTGGACGCGACATTTGCATGTAAATTGCATATCAAAATTTAACACACACCTACTTAATAATGATAATCCGCATGCTACTCTTGCTGCGTGTGTCGAAAATAAATAGATAGCACATAATTGAAAACTCGTTCATCATTCATCATGGGTGTTTTCAACCGTTTTGAAATAACTAAATAAAGTTATAATAATCCTCTTCTGCAGCATGAAGATAGATTTATACGACATTATACTATGAAAATAACTAAAATAGATTAATCTGGTTGTTTTGGTAACAGAAATCTTACGTCGTCAAGTAACCTCCTACTACTTTGTCCGTCTCACCCTACTGGGTTCGTCGGCTCTTCTTTCCCGGTTTAATCTATTCTTCTATGGAATGCGCTTCCTCTCGAAGTGAGGATGGCTACAAATCGTTACACTTTTAAGGTAAAGGTAAAGGAGCTCTTATTTAAAGAATTAGCAGAATGAACTCGTTAATAGTTCATAATTTTCTCCTACCACAGGCATTATTTGGTTTAAAGGAGTCTTCAATCACAAATATTGTAACACCAAACTGTGTAATCCAAAAAAAAAATATAGATATTATTTAATGTCGATATACGTATTTATATAACGTATATGTGTTTTGTAGCTTTTTAGAGAATGCTTTTTAGGCATTAAGTCCGGGGAAAGGGAAAGAGGAGTGGCGCTGAGTGGGAAATACATGATTCACTGTAGCTGCATGCACTAAACTTTGTAACTTCGGCTTGTGGTAATCGGCAGATTATGCTCCTGTTATGCTTGAATTAGTTCCTTCGAAATAAAAATTTTTGAGTGCGCTTTGGAATGCCATTGTGACTTTTTTGCACGTTTGTAACCCACCCATTCCCTTACGTCACGCTCAAATCGCCAGATATTTAAATGCACACTTTTCAGTTGTAATAAACCCACTTAATCTGACGCGCTCGATTATGTCAAATTCTCGATTTTATTTTATTTTACCCAAAAAATGGTCTGCTTTTTTCACATTAATCATAAGAGCCCAAACTCGAGACATTTACTAGTACCTAGCCACTGAAGAGTTCTACTATCCACCTCTCCTGGCTCCATTATCAGATCAGATTATTGTCATCTAAATTATACATACATAAAACTATTATACTATGTAAAACTGTCCGAGTGCAATGTACTTCCACAGACAAAAAGATTATTCGGTTTTGTGGAGCAATATGTAAGCTTATAAAATCGTTCATGAATAAACACTTTTATCTATGTATACAAAGTTTAATTTTGTTACGTCATGGCGACAATTACCAATAGGTTAACATTAATTTAAAGATGTGTTTAACACAGAGTTAGTAAGTTACAAGTAAATTTATAACAATGTGTTGGAAATTAAGGTCAAGCTCTTGACATAAAAGCACCCAAACACCGGAGATAAAATATCGAAAATTTATTGATTTTGTTAATATTTATAGAGAAGTAAAGTATTTTTAAAATTGTTTTTCATTTCTTTATTATTCATTATCTTGATTTGAGCAAAAGGAACAACAAAAGATTTGAAGGCTTTTCAATCCTCGGACTTAGCCAACAATCAATATTATTTTGTTTTGTAACACGCGATGTTATGGCAAATAACTTTGGGTCAACGTAATATATTTTGTTCTTTTATTCATGCTTAGTGGTCGCTGTCTTAGTGAAGTCTCTTTGTCTTTATTACCATTCCCGTTTATAATCAAAATCTTCGTGTTATATAACTACATTACATGTTGTGGACGGAGGCTATTTATAAATTCTAATCATCGACTACTTAATAGTAATATGTAAAAAATATTCAATTTAGAGGTTTCGTTTTAAAAAAATGTTGATTTTTGGGTGAGTTTACTTACATGAGTATAATAATATGATTTATTACGTTTGTTCATAATTATGAAAGTATTTTACAGGAATAACTATTTGTCTTTCTTCATACTTTTATTCATTTAACACAATTTAATCATATATGTATCATGTAAATATACACTAGATTTCGGCATCCAATGGAAATTTTGAAATGTCTAAACAAGTTTCGGCCGAAACTGAAACGAGGCCGAAGTTCCAGGTTTGGTTTCGGCTGCAAATCTTGTTGCGGACGAACACTTGTTTTTTATGATAACTCCCATACAAAAAAAAATTCAACAAAGATAAAAATGATACGTGTCAGGAGTTAAATCTACAATACTTTGAATACCGTGGAAGGTCTTACTACTAGGTATTCGTAGCTATTTCAATCCTCGCAGAAATGCCAACACGTCAAGGTAGTTTGTAGCAATATCTAAATCCAATATGCTTTGTACAACAAAAGCTGAATCTTCCACTTTTATGTGAGGAGCAAGTAATTTTACGGGACATAAAAACTCTAAATTATAAAACGGGTACCAAGAATTTTTATATTAAATACTGGGATAACATTTTCATTTGCATATACCAGGTACAAAATATTAAACACATTTGCTTGATATAAAATTTGTAATTGAGTTGACTGCACGGATGGCACAATGGTTTAAGTAGGAAAGGTACGCCGCGCCGAGTATTGTGGGTTCAAATCCAACACGGGACAAAAATTTGTGTGATCCACAAATAGTTGTCCCGAGTCTGGGTGTTCCTTGTGTCCGTTGTTTAAATTTTTGTGAAACCCCCGCGACAAAGGAATATCCTAATGTGGAAGTTGACTTTTAAAATGAAAATAAAAAATAATTACTATTAAAGACTCATGAACTCATGAGTCATGAGGCTTAAATAATTACAGTAAATTAATAAGCAATTTACAGAGATAAATTCACTCTAGATTCAAAATAAAGAATCCACCACCAGTTCAAATGACAAATTTAGTTACTTGTAGATTTTATTGTTGGACTAAACACTTGATATTTTAGCCATAATTTTATTTTTTTATTATAGTTATGAACCCAGTTGTTGGTCAGCTAGGTTCGTAATTCTAATAATTATCTTCAATAAACAAGGATCTAGAGCACAACATTCTTTTTAATGTCTGTTTACGTCTATGTACTAGATTGTCCTGGTAAATGTTCTCATCGATACATCTGTCTATTTAAAAAAAAATTGTTTAGGAAACCGCACTTAGGAGTACTCGAATAGTATATATTATAATATCGTTCCGTGACATGATATAGCGGTCTAGTCTGTGTCATTCCCGAGTTATTTTATAGGCACCATTCAATCAAGTTCTAGCTAGTTCTTCTGATTCTATATTTTTTCAAGGTCACGATTATTTAAGTACTTCTAAAGACTTGTAATTACAAAATAAATAACATTACAGATAACCGACATGGTGTCTATAGGGCAGACATAGTGGTGCGCGTACGTCGTTAGCTGTAGATGGCAGTCGTGCAATTGTGTCGTTTTTGGAGCGATATTAATTGACAATGGACGCACGCCACACCACAATACTGAAGGTAAGCACGCACTTGCGTTTTGTCGAATAAGAATAATAGTGATTTTAATATATGAACATTATTGTGTGTTCAGTGAAATGACGTATGATAGAGTAGAGTGTAAGAAGAAAACATATTGCACCGACCCCCAGACCAGACCAGAAGCTAGCTAGAGATAGCGAACCTGTATCGGGTTTTATATTTTTTTTAGTGAAAACTTATTTAGGCGTTATGCACTTTTGCTATGGGGAAAAGCACTGAAGTCGTGACCGTCACGTTAATAATACATATATAGATCCACTAGAGGGCGCTAATCTAAACATTGAGTTCTACGTATTTATACCTCTGACTATAAAAAATGCTATCAAGGCGTCTATTTATTTAATTCATTAACAATTTATTACATTTGTGTCTGAATGTAGCACACTTAAAAAAAAATAATACAATAGGAGATAAAAATCAGTTTAGAAATTACATACATAATATTCACAATTTTGTAACCAATCATTTCAATAATTTAATTTCGCCTAATGTCAAAAATAATGTTAAACAATATAAATTAAATTTAAAAAATAGGTACTTTATGTCAGTTAGAATTTTTATGTCATAACATCATAAGAAATAAAAGATCTTTTAATAATTAAACTATATCCATATCATGTCACTGCGGTTTTAATGTCAGTTTCAAGATCAGCCAGTGAATTCATTGACAGAATAATAACAATTTTCCAATAAGAAGGCTTTAACCCTTTTTTTAAATACTTGTGTCTTACAGATTTCTAGTTTAATTTCTGTTGGTAGGCAGTTAAATAGTTTCACACTTTGATATCGCGCACAATGCTTTGCTATATTAAAAGTTGGTATGAAGTTGTTTCTTAAGTTCTTTCTTCGAGTACTTTCCCTGATTAACCTTTCATCTTGAGTTTCAAAATCAGTAATGTATTTTGACAAATGGCTTAAGACAGTCAGTATATAGAGACAAGGTACAGTTAATATTGATAATTCTTTGAAATGCTCTCTACAAGATTCCCATTGCGGAATTCGGACTATAGTTCTATCTGCCCTTTTTCGTATTATGAATGCCTTTTCCCAATTATACTTGTAACTGTTACCATACAACTGAATACTGTATCTTAATCTTGATTCAACTAGAGCATAATATACAGTCTTTAATTGACTGATGCTAACTTCATCTCTTAAACTTGTGATGATATTGTTTCCTCAATTGCATTTACTTCATTTTGCCAATTCAGTAACGAGTCTATATGTACACCTAAGAATTTGACTGTGTTTACATTCTCTATTATGTCTCCCATAAATTGTACTTTCAAGTTGTCAGTATTACGAGCAGTAGATTTGAACAAAATAATGTTTGTTTTTGTAGTATAATTTATTAACCTATTTGCTGTAAACCATCTGTGGAAGTCATACAGCAGATTGTTAATTTTACGATTAAGTAATTCTAAACTACTGGCACTCATGATTGCATTAGTATCATCGGCAAACACAACAAGTTGAGGATTTGAATTTAAGCGCTCTGAGAAATTTATTAGATCATTTACAAATACTAAGAACAGAATGGGACCCAAAATAGAACCCTGCGGCACGCCTGTTTTTACATGATATATCTTAGATTGGTAAGCTTTATGGTGGTTTTTATTGTCAATTACGTTGACCTCCACATACATTTGCCTAATATGTAGGTATGATTTGAAGAGTTCTAAGACTTTGCCTCTTACGCCGTAGTGTTCCAGTTTTATGAGAAGAAGTTCATGATCCACAGTATCAAATGCAGAGCTGAGGTCTAAAAAAATACCCGCTACTTTAACTTTTTCATTTATTTTCTCTACAATGTCGCCTACCAAAGTATGTAATGAGTCTGTATTAGAGATATAGTAATAAAACGTTACGTATATCGTTTAGAAAGGGTTAAGTCTACGCAGCTAACAATTCTCATTAAAAATGATAAAAAACAGCTTCTTGCATAAGGTATTTGCTTCGCCTTCCTGTCATTATAAATGACGGGTCACCTGATGTTAAATGACTACCGCCGCCCATGGGCACCTGTAACTCAAGAGTCACAATTGCGTTGCCGCCCTTTAAGGTGGGAGTAGGAGAAGAGGGGGAAGAGTGGAAAGGGGAGAGGGTAAGGACGGGAATAGGGGAGAGGGAAGGGTTAGGGCCTCCGGTAACCTCACTCACGCGGCGAAATACATTGCATTTCGTCGCGTGAAGAATTGCTTCACTGCCAGTTTTCTGTGAGGCCGTGGTATCGAGTGGAGTCGAGCCGGCCCATACGTGCCGAAGCGTGGCTCTCCCACGTTAAAATCTCCTAATTGTTTTAATTCAGACAGGATATCTGAATATAATGCATTTCGATACCTACCAATGCGCCGGATCTTGCTCGTTTAATCAGATCTTGGTACAAAATTATGCTTGATCTACTAATTTTAAAAAGTTTCAGGATATTTGGGAATGACATATTCACTGACGGTATGGAATAAAGTGCAATTTCGGAATCGAGTCAACAAAAAATTCCGACTGTTCCTACATTTGTGGGTCAACAACCCGCATTAGTGACACCAGCTCCGAAGAAATTTGGTACATTTCGTTGTAATTGGGGACGATTTTACACACAAGACTAACATTTTCGTTGCTTAGTGATAGTCGTCATAGCGTGCGTAAGTCGTGAATGTACTGTAGCCATTCACCTACCTAGTGGAGTTGATTAAGGAAGTCGTTATCGGCAGCAAAGACAATACTAAAACAATGGCCGCCACGAGCCACAAATGAACGAGAAATAATATACATTAAAACAATTTACTCGTTGCTTATACTATACCATGGTATTAGTTTAGTTGGATATCAAGTTGTATTGAATTAATTTAGGTTTTGACGAGGCGGATATAATTGTCTAGTTTAATCCTAAGCAACCTAATATAGCCTGACATTATAAATATGCATGTGAATTTAATTGTTACGCTCTAACGCCTTAACAACTCAAACGACCAAAAAAATTGCACACACATGGTGAGGGGTACATAAGACATAAGACATAAAGACACACCTTTCATCAAGAAAAAAGTACCTACTGAATTGATTGACAAAAAAAAGAATAATAAAATCTATCCATAGTTGATAGGAATGTCGGCGAACGTGCATAAAAAAATACATAAGAGTACGATAAAAATCTACATAACCGCGAGCAAAGCCGCGGGCCGCGCTAATTTCGTATAAAAAGAAAAAGTTTGAAGAGGAAATTACCCGATGCCAAATAATAAGTTGTATTTGTAGTGTGTAGTAAAATTAATTACATTGTTTTAATATTTCGAATCGCTTATTTTTAACCCCACACGTGAAAAGTAGCGGTATTATAAGGTTAACGAGTGTCTCTGTGTATCTGTCTGTATAGCATGATAGCTCCTATATGAATGGACTGATTTGAATTGTTTTGTTTGTTTGAAAGGTGACTTGATCGAAATTTTTGAGTCGAAAATATTTTTAATTTATACTTGTTGTCCCAATAATCACAAGAAAAATCTCTTTAGTGACACACAAGTAACACGCGCTAGGGTTTTGAATCTATGGCATGAAAGTTTTGAGATCATGTCTATCGTTTCGCAATGCAGATATGATCCTTATTCTTCCATCGCTATTTTGCAGTGTTCCCAGAAGGCTGGCAGCATTGCCTCATTGAATGGCAATGCTAATTCTCTGTGCAAGAAAAAGGCCCGCCTTCTGGTCACGAGAAGTGTCGATCAGTCGCTTAGCTAGTTCTTTATAAACGGAACGAGCATTCGGACCCCATGACCCTAAGGTTTCGACCCCAAACGGCTCAAAACATAGTTACCGATTAAATTATTGTATTTACGCCGTACAATTATAATTATTTATTAGGTTTGTACGTACAGTATTCTTTAATATTGATAACTGAATAAAATAATTATTTAATTGATTGAAAAAAAAGTATTAAAAAATTGACATTAATTATATTTGTAACTTACAATTAAAACCTAAAATGTTTTGATTTTACGAGCATTTTTACTTTTGATATGTTAGCAATGCATATCGAACAAGTTCCGCATATAGCTTAGTAGAATCGAGTTTAAATCATCCCACTAGAACTTCCGACAAATCAACTAACATAGGTACAAGTTGAATCAAGAATTTCCTCAATTTTGAAAGTCAGTTATCAAAATTAAAATCAAAACCATTCATTTCAATTAAATCAATAATAGGTATTTTTTAATTTTCAGGAGTAGGAGTCAGTCAGACTAAGTCAGTCATGAAACTCGTAGATCCTATGGAGAAGAACAGGCAAGAAACTCCAAGGACATAAGGTTAAGAAAAATGACTTCGGTCTCCAGAAAATATTAGAAACCCGAAACACATAAAAGATAAATCCTCAATCTATTTATCATCTACAAAGTTGTCAATAAAAATTGTTGAAGAATAAGCACCTTTACGAAAGAATCTAAACCAAAAGTAGACCACATTCCAAGGACTCGCTCGTCAGAAGAATAAAAGGAACTCGAGATTAAAAAGAAAAACCCCAAAGCGGTATTAAAGAGCCATTATAATTTGATGTGCGTACCCGTGAAAAACAGCTTTTTATATAATTTATTTTGAACTTAACACCATTCGATGTCGACCACAGAGTATAGAGCAAGTACTTTTCACTTAGATTACTTTCATTAAATTACTTGACTTATTTAATAGAATAGAATAGATATATAGATAGTCCTTTATTTGTACAAAAAATGTGTTCACAATTGAATTTGAATTATTTCTATGAAAATTTTATTAATGCAAAAGTAATAACAATATTTTGCAAACATTTTATTCTAGCATTTTACTTACTTCAATCCACTTCAAAGTCAGATAAATAATTAATTATTTGGAAGTGCCATCGTAAGAATCTCAGCTATAGAACTTCTACTTTTAACCATAGGCCTCAAAAAGAGACAGTCCGACTATAGTTGCACAAACTTCATCCAACTGCTCCCTGCCATTTTGATCAAATGAAATCGTTGCAAAGGTTTTTTAAGATATTTACAATATGATCTGTGTCGGGTTGGCAACTAGCATGTAGGTAGTAGGTATTGGGGGTGTTGCAGATCAATGCGGAGCCTATAAAATTCGCATCCACATGTTGCAGATGCGGATGCGAATTTTGGTAGTACTCTAGTAGATATACACCTTGTAAGTTTCGGCATCGCGAAGAACTTACAAAAACGTCTTTCTGTGGTTACTCATCATAATGCAAAAGTCAGTTCATCATAAAAATGCGAGATTGATTTGACAGCATTTAATTTTTTTTTTTTGTAAAATGTTCTGTTTACTCATTGTGATATTTCCGTCAGAAAATTCCAATGATTTTCGACTCAGAATGATCTTCTGAATCTTCTATTGCAAGATTCGGCAGGCCGTCTCTTAAATCCTTTATACATTATATAGTAACCAATTTAACCAATCTTAGTCATAGAAAAATCTTTCCTTTTCACAAATTGTCTTAACTCCAAAGACATAGTGATCGTCAGCTATTTTATGTTTAAAATTGGAATGCAAATCTGTATCGATACAAGAAAAGTCCATCTTATTCTGAGTGACGTCAGACGTGACCGAGGTATCAATGGCTGGCTACTGTGACCTCACAAAGTGATTTCATTAATCGTATATCCACCGCTTTCATTGTTTCTAGCTGCATTAGGCGTTACTGGGTTGATATCCATTGTAAGATTATATCATATCTGTTATATAAGCTAATATTATAAATGTAAACTAATATTATAAAGAGGAAACATTTGTGTTTTTGTATGTATGTTTGTAATGTTTTCACACAAAAACTAACTAACCGATTGCTATGAAACTTGGTATGTATATAGCTGAAGACCTGGATTAGCGCATAGGCTACTTTTAATCCCGACATTCCCACGGGATCGGGACTTACGTTACTATTTTTAAGCTTTCTTTTACTACTAACTATTTTTAAGTTTTAATTTTTATAGGTATATATTATTAATAGGGATGATCAAACATTACTACTTTTTTTTTAACGTGTGGAAACCCCCACGGGTCATCACTCCACCTGGGCTAAGCGGTAGGGTGGTATGTCAACACGGCGCCACCGTCTCGGGCCTGCTTCTGCTAGGGCGCCGGATAACCCTGTCCGTCGCCCCCAGGCAAGCGCTCATACCGCAGTTAAACTTGTCACAATTACTTTTAGGTCCAACGTGGCAGTTTCGAGTCTTAAGTGCACTCAATCCTACTAATATTATAAACGTGAAAGTTTGTGAGGATGTATGGATGTGTGGATGTATGGATGTATGGATGTATGGATGTATGGATGTATGGATGTGTGGATGTAGGGATGTATTGATGTTTACCTGACATATAGGCTACTTTTTATATTATGATATTCCTACGGGATCGGGACTTACGCGGGTGAAACCGCGGGGCGCTGCTAGTACTATATATATAAACTTTATATGACTGTAATACCCGCCCGTGCGTTGCTGTGGTTATTTAATTTGCAATAAAAAAAATATCCTATCTCTCAAGTTGGACCAAACTGCACACATTGTGTTAAATTTTATTAAAATCTGTTCATCACTTTAGGAGTTTACAGCGAACAAACAACGTGACACGATTTTTTATACAGGATGTATTTGAAAATAGAACACTTACAAAAATCACTGAAACTAAGTTAAAAATATTTCAAAGTGAATTTTAAAGTTATGTTATTGATATTTTATTCAGTTATTATTTTGTATTATAATTATTGTTATTAATATTTGATTAAGTAAATAAAAAAAAATCAATGGTAGCCAGGTTTTTGAAAATTCCATCGAATATAGGATTTGACTATTAAACACGAAAATAGTGACTAGGGTATATGTAAACAAAACACTTGTTAACTTTTACTTAAATACTTTTAGTTTTTACTAACTTGCTACAGAAAAGTTCTATATCATTTTGAACTTTAAAAACTGTTCCAAAGATTTGTTTCAAAGAACTTTTCCAACAAACTCTACTTAAAACAAATAAATATGCTATCCAGTCTTTTAACCGTAGGGTTCAGTACTAAATCCAAGTTATTTCATTTCTCTTATGATTTGTTTTATTTTATTCATGTCCAATTTACGCAAATGTTTTCCAAGTCATTAGTCGGGTACAACAAAGGCGACCTTTAAGTTCTTGTTTTGACATTTCCATTTATTCGGCAGGCTCTCCTGACGGCTGACACATGCCGTGGGTCAGTGACACAAAGGCTTCGTCACACCCATGCCGACAGTCACGAGGACCATGTACGCTACACCTTTCGTGTTCAATGGGAGTCCAGCATCGAGTAGAGCTTGCAACGTTAGCGCGGCAAAAGGGGGCGCTACAAATTCCCTATTAATTTATAATTATTTTAATGGATCTAGTGACACTTGCGCCATCAAGACGAATCTAACAACGTGCGACGAATAATTTAATCAAATTGGCAATTGGCTCATGGTAGTTACGAGGGAAGAAAGAAACGGACATAGGTATAGGTCAAACACAATCCTCCTTTGGGTTTCGCCGCAGTCGGGTAAAAATATAAATAACCAAGAAATTTATATCAACTTTAATTACTTAAAAACTTTCTACTTAAATGGTTATGACTTATAATTACGATTATACGATTATAATTTATCAGTTATTTGTTTTTATTACATCATAAAAATGTATTGCCAAAATTTTATATTATTAGATATGATGCAATTCACCATACTCTATTTTTTTAACAGTGTTAGTAGTGTGTAAAATGTCATAAAAAATTAAAATCCAAAATGTTATCCCGTTTAGCATCCCTAGCGTCAAAATTAGTTCAGATTTAAAGGACAGTTGGTTAACTTCTCACAAACAATATAAATATTTCAAAAGCCTTGTGTGACGACCCAAACACGTTAAAAAGTATTATGAAGAGAATCACTTTGAAAGCAGTGATTAAGGCGACATGGCGAACTTTTTCAAAAAGTGTTTCTCTAAAAACGCTGAAGATAAAAAGGTGGAACAAATATCTAAGGTATAACTTATACATTTTACTAACTACCTATACATTTTGATACATCTTATTCAATCAATTAAATATATTTTAAATACAACGTAAGCAACTTCGTACTAACCGGGTACGCAGATGTCCCAAAAAAACCTTACGCTTTTTTATTATTATTCGCTTTATTAACATCTATATAACATATAAATTACATTTTTAAATACATTATTATATAAAAAAAATATATATTTTAAAATATAAAAAATAGTGTCCCACCGGTATCGGGTATAGGGACCAAGCTACCGGTGGTTAGGGTTCCAAAGACAGAAACCTCCTCACAATACGTGCCGTATCAAGAAGAACCGCCTTCTGCATCAGGCCCTTAATCCAGCTGCCTAACGTGAGCCTCTGAAGGTGTTGGTTGAGGCTCTTCGCAATCAGCCCATGGGCTGATATGACTATCGGCACAATGATCGCCGAATCCACATCCCACATGTCGACAACCTCGTGGGCCAAATCCAAATACTTCATTTGTTTTTCCTTTTCAGCCCTTAAGAGATTGTCGTCATGTGGAATGGTGATATCAACAATCATTGCTCGGCGCTCTAATCGGTCTATTACCACGATATCAGACTAATTGGCAACAATAGTCCTGTCACTGATAATAGGCCGATCCCAGTACAATGCTACACGACCATTTTTAAGAACTTGGTCGGGCACATACCTGTAGTACGGTAATTCCATAGTCACAAGGTTATATTTAAGAGCAAGTTGCTGATGGACTATCCTGGCCACTTGGTTATGTCTGTGCAAGTACTCGCCGTTGGCAAGACGAGAACAACCGGAAATTATATGCCTGAGGCTTTCTCCGGGACGATGACATGCCCGACAAATGTCAATCGTGCCGTCCTTCAGGATATGTTTCCGATAGTTGTTCGTCATAACAACTTCATCAGTAATTGCACAGATAAAACCTTCAGTTTCTCCAAAGAGATCACCGAAACGTAGCCAGGACACTGACGATAATAGATCTACTTCGGGCCCATTTAAGGCCCGATAAAAACGTCCATGGAGCTCTTTGCTCTTCCATATTTCCCTGCGATCTGTAATATTGAGTACTGCAGGTTTGCGCCAGTTCTCTCTACCTAGAGCAAGTGGAGTGAGTCCGATGTCAACTGCCACAACATCCCGATGCATCTCCACGTCAACAGGGAGGAAGTAATCTCTAAGATTGCATACCTCGCGGTTATGTAGTGTCTTGGCATTTAAAAAACCACGACCCCTACATTTCCGCGGGATATACAATCTCATTACCGATGAACGTGGATGGTGCATTCGGTACGCGGTTAGCAATGTACGGACTCTTCTATCCAGGGCATTAAGTTCCGTCTGAGTCCATCTAAGTATGGCAAAGGAGTAGGTTAGGACTGGTATGACCCAATCGTTATAGGCCCGCGCCTTATTACCACCTGACAAAAGACCTTTAATACTTTTTTCAGGCGGCCATAGAAGCGTTCCTGTAACGATTGCTTCATAGTCAATTCATTTAAACCTAACGCCTGTGACATTCCTAGATACTTGTAAGTATCGTTCGCGGAAAGACATCTAAGGTGTGTAGAATCTGAGAGTTTCATTCCTTCAGATTCCACAATCCTGCCTCTTTTTACCAAATTCCATCCTGATACATTTACTAAAGTTTTCAGTTACCTCTAGTAATTTTATCAGTTGGAAATTGCTGCAGGCAAAAAGTTTCAAATCAACCATGAAAAGGAGGTGGGATATAACCTGACCTCCTTTCCGCAAACGATAGCCTAGTCCTAAACCTTCCAACATAGTGCTGAGAGGATTTAAAGCTAGGCAGAACCACAAGGGACTCAAACTGTCACCCTGAAATATACCCCACCTGATCTGTATATACTCGCCGTTACCCTGTTTGTTGTTGCTGATTGTTGACATCCTAGATAGCAAAGAACCGTTCTTCATTGCTGCATACATGCCTCCAAGAAAGTGCATAAAATTATATCAATCTTATACAACTCAATGACCCTCAGGAGCCACGTATGCGGCACAGAGTCATAGGCTTTCTTATAATCTATCCAACATGTTGCCAAGTCTTTTCGGTTACGGTGAACTTGTTGGTTAATGGTCATGTCAATAATAAGGAGCTCTTTAGTGCCACGAGCCCCACTTCTACATCCATTCTGGGAGTAAGACATAACAGAGTTGTTGGTTACGTGAGATGTTATGTTCACTCTCAGAATGGACATGAGTAATTTATACAAGGTTGGTAAACATGTTATGGGTCTGTAGTTGTTGGGATCCGTGGCACCACCAGATTTATAGAGCAGATGAGTCACGCCTGTAGTCATAAAAGTTGGGAGCGAACCCGATTCTAAGCATGATTGAAATTGAGATGCCGATCTGAAACAGATAAGCTTGCCAATGAGTACCCTCGACTCAGCGATACGACGCTCAATCCTGCATTGCCACGCCGGAACAACAAGCTTTGACCGAGTAGCGGTGTCATTTCGTGGGAATTTAACACCAGCTACTCGACATGCTGTAACAGCCGCACAATACAAAATTGAGTGGGTATCGCTGAGATCTATGCTTTCTTCTAAATAAATGGGTAACATCGAATCAAGGGTACACACTAGCGCTTTGTTACGTTTATGCATTGGCAAACGCGGTAAACGTGGTCTACTTTCAAAACTCATGGACCGATTTTCCAGAATAGCGCCTTCCAAAGTATTTCTTATTATTTCAGAGTACTGAGTACTTACAGATGAAGCATCATTTTCATCACCTCCTTCAGCAGGATAAGATTGCAAGAACAAAGAGTCTGCATTTGTTACAATTTGTGAAGGAGGAGAAGTAGTAAGGTTAACCTGCAAGTCCGAGCGTAGCCTTTCAAGTACGGAGTTATCCAGCAAATTACATCTCTGAATGGCCCGCACTTGCTCCGATAATCTTTGCACCGAAACATTAACAGCTGTTAATGTTTATTATTATTATTATTATAACAGCGTTAATCACTACATATTATAAAACAAAGCCCCCCGCCGCGTCTGTCTGTTGCGATAAACTGAAAAACTACTGAACGGATTTACATGCGCTTTTCACTAATAGACAGAGTGATTCATGAGGAAAGTTTAGGTGTATAATTTGTTAAGATCTAGTGTAAATTGATTGAAATATGTTGATGATTGTTGAAGATGTCTCTGCTACCCGTGCGAAGCCAGGCCGGGTTGCTAGTTAAATATACAAAAAAAAATATTAACAAATTCTCATATATTATGAAAAATTAAAGACATTTCCCGTAGATGCAAAATCATGTCTAACATCCATTAGCCGGACAAATTGAGCAAGAGTTTAAGGAAAAGGCAGAGGGAAGATTTCTCCTACTGTCTTTTGTGACAAACAAAAACAATAATTTTCTCCTTTCGTAGGCCTACGATGTAAGCGATTATGACGCCACGTTCAACATACCGAGAGCTGTGCTCAAACTAGTTGGACTACGGCTCACTAGAAATGATTCGGTTTACGTCAGGTATGTTATTTTTTTTTATGGGATAGGGGGCAAACGGGTAGACGGGACACCTGATGGCAAGTGGCTAACGCCGCCCATGAGCACCTGCAACTCAAGAGTCACAAGTGCGTTGCCGGCCTTTAAGGTGGGAGTAGAGGAAGAGGGGGAGAGGGTAACACATCAAAAACAAATCTATTTTTCAAAGTTTTACACACCTAACGCATCAGTTTCATACTGTCTATTAATTTATGTTAACAATACGAAACCTCCCAATTTTGTTTGATAATAAACTAAAGCGTGTATTTAATATACCCAATAATTAATATTAATGTATTTTAGCAGTGCGCAAAAAAACATAAATGTTTACTTAAACGTTTATTTACACTGATGTAACTCACACGTAAAAATGGCTTTTAAAAAGTAAGAACGACATTGTAAAACAAATTAAAAAGACGATACTGCTCACGTTAGATCCGCGCTGCTCACCGTCCGATGCAAAAGATGCCTAGCTGCACCTCCGTGCGGCTTTTTATGCCCGATATGTGTGACATCACTCGTTTTTTTCGCCTACCGTCACGTAACAATACCATATCAATCAGCCATGTTTAATCAATTTCACCCAGCAAAAGACTTGTTTTTAATCATTTATTTATTTATTCTAGTTGTTAATCATTTAAATAAAGCAGTAACCTTAATCATTATAGAACGGGCTCTCAATGGAAGGTGCTTTACCATTCTAGATTGTTATGGAGCATGTTCTACTGGTTCGAATTCGCTAACCTATTCATAGTGACTTGGTTGGAGCTGGCGAACATTGTACAGGCAGCTAAAGGGGGTACATTCCAGGATGCCGTTCAGATCTTCAGCATGATGCCTTGCGTTGGATACTTGTTACTTGGTCAGTTATTAACTTATTACCTTATTTTCCACATTTATAATATTACTAACAGTTCCCCACAGTGTCACCCGCGTTTACGGTCACTGCTCCTCTTGTATGGCTCGTAGCGTGATGTTAAATGGCCTATAGATTCCTCAAGAATTCTGCTATCAAATGGATTTTTTTTTAATACGGCTAATGTCAGGTAATACGGCTAGTGCTTTCAATCAAAATAACCTATTCCGCTTTATTGTATGTAATGTGTTAGTATCAGACCATCAAAATGAGGAAAGACCTCTTGTCCCTCTCATTTTATTTGAAATGTTAGTGGAACTTTAATTAAATGTAATTTAATGGTAACATTTATAAATGTTTTCGTAGCAATGTCCAAATCTTACATGATCGAAGTACATCGCCATGTGTACGAGAATCTGGTGAGTGAGCTTCGTGACATGTGGCCAAGAGGTGAAGTATCTGATTCTGAACATCGCGTCATAGGTACAGCCCTTCAACAACTCAACTATGTTATAAAAGGTAAAAAAGTTAATTGTATATCTTTTCAAATTATTATGGCCGCTCAAGTGACCACCAAGGTCTGCGGTGTTTTCGGGGACTTCGTTCTTGGGTTATTCAAGTCCCTTGCAATACTGATAGTCTAGTCGGTTCGATTCCGACACACTGCTTTAGCTACCGTTAGCTCCGATGAGGTGACGACCCGTGGCGCTTTACACACGATTAATAAAATTTACGCAACCTGACTTAAGAATGATAAATGATAAATTATTTTATTTGGCAAATAGGTCGTTTTAGACACTTTTACACGTCAATTTATTATTTAAAGTTGGTGGTGCCGGCATTTCCTATGACTAGCCTTGATAAGAAACGCCGAAACAAACTCAAAAATCCAAGTCTACATAAATTTTAACCGTGCAAGTGCTATGTAGGCGTCTGGGGTGGTCTTTATACGAAAGAACCATTTTGGTTTTGAGGTGACCCTCTAGACTAGATAAGTCGGTAATCACGGAACTCAGCCACATCTTAGTGAGCTCCACGACTCCAACCGGTCTGCCACCGCAGTCAGACATTTGGGAAGGCCAATAAAATACTGAAAACTGCCCAAAAGGGAGGTTATCAGTTAGTATTTCTGTGTTACACAATATTTTGTGTTTACCTACGGTTCGCTCATATGAATAGATTTCATATCGACGACATTATAAGTAAAATATGAACATACTTTCTTATCGTCTTATTGAGTGAATTATTATTTGATAAGTTGATGAATACAAATATCTCAATACGGGCCTAGTATTTGTTATTTTTCTTAACCTGAATTATATTATATTATAGAGAAACCCAGAACTCATCTTTATACATAATCGTAATCAATAAATAGTAATTATTGGAACTGTTTTCTATTTACTGTCGCAGATTTTGCCCTTAATATCGAACAAATTATTGCTGTATTGCTGGAAAGGTATTCATAAAAACTATAATATTTTCGGATATTTCAGAGCGCTTTCGTGGACCCAAACTAAGCATCATCAGCAGTACTATAAGTTCTAGAATAGGGATAAATATAGTTGAATATTTTTTTAGTGGTGGTTGTAACTAAGAACGATTACAAAAAATAATCTTTCAAACACATTATGTTATATTTTCTTGTGGATCTCTCTGAAATTATTATATTGTATTATCAAGTATTCACATGATCAAAAGGAGAGGAATTAGAAATAAAATGTTTAAAATAATAACAGATTATTCACAAAAATCTCTTTATCCTGAACAGAATACAAAGTTGTACAAATAATTTAGGATGAACATTGAATAGTTCGAGAACACTTTCGGCGCGCACTGTTCGGATGTTTGGTAGAAAAAAAGTTATACGGACGTATAGCTAGAATGGTACGCAGGTTGAAACGGTGCCATGAGCAGGCCCGTCGGGCATTTGCAAGAAGGTATGAAAAGTGGTATATATAATATACAAAAGTGACTATAAAGTATAGTGGTGGAAATGTGAAAATATAGGGGTGTTTTTTTTGGTCCGGAGTTCGACCTATTATTTTTGTTTTCTTTTTAATTGTTATTTTTAATTATTATTATTGGGCATATAGAACCGCCTGAACACACCACCACTGTATATGTACTTAAAAACAATCAGCAAATAGACAAATTCAGGCATTCAAATATGTGCTCTCAGCGGGAAACAAACCCGCTACCTGTAACGTCGTTAAATGCTCTACCAATAATCCACATAGGTTGTCAATCTAATCGAACGGAACTGAACAAATACCTATTCGTATTCTGCTCAAAGGTTCTTTTTTTCCGATCTTCAGACTTTTTTTATAACTGCAAGTCGTATAAAAAGCCTTTTCTTTTTTTTTTTGTACGTGTGGAAACCCCCTCGGGCCGTCACCCCACCGGGGTTTTCGGCGGGGCGGTGTGTCGGAATCGAACCGACTAAAACCACACGGTGTGCCGTACTGCGCCTTCAGTAGGAGGGATCCGGGAAAGTCGTATAAAAGTCTATAGCAACCTTAACCACCTATTTTTTTTTCTATTCTTTTTAGGCTACTACTGGTGCAACAACGCTCTCCTTGTGGTCTTCCTGTGTCCTCCGTTTGTGGACTTAGCAAAGATGTGGATGGGATATGAAGGCAGATATATCCTGCCTTTCTTCTACTGGTTTCCCTTTGATCCCTTTGAACATGGTTATGCAGTAATTCTAGTGGCGCAGACTTGGCATGGTAACTAATAGCATTACGAATTATCTGCCTATCTGAATAACTAATTAGGTACTTTGATGTGAATGAGAGAATATTGGAAATAAACATTGGCGATTTTTTTCCATTTTCTTTTAATGATTTTGACCAGCGACCAAACCTTAGCGTTATTCAAACCGGGTGGACATCAAACTGATTTATCTTCGCCTTGGAGTAGCCCAACACAAGTGACGTCACCTGTGTTGCGCCTTTTATAGTTCCCATAAAAAACATGACCATTGATTAATATAAGTCAATAGTTCACCCATTTATTATGATTATGGAAGCGCTAAAGCAATAAAACCTAAAACTCCTCAAATCGAAGATGTCACAATGATTGTAATAATCGTGTTATTACTAGTTAGTTTAATTGAATAAAATTTAAGGAAAGGAAGGAAGACGCTAGAGCCTCGGTTGTGGTAGCCACCCATATATATAAAAAATATAACTTTTCTTTCACAAAATGAACACCCAATCTCACGAAGCAATAGGCCTGAATCGTCAAAACGATAGATCACATGGTGGTACACGTACTAACTAAATTTCAGCCGATATTATAATCTGTATGTGTACGAGTACAGCATTAGATTTTTTCCTCAATTTCTCGAATATACGTATTTACTCCGAACTCTACGAAACTATAACAATTGTTTTGCTGCTCACTAAACTACGCCAACAAACTGAACGAACGACATTAATCAACGTCAGCGTCAGAACAAAACCGTTTTCAGAAAGTAAACTTTTATACAAGCCAATAAGTGACATTCTCTTGGAGAACTATTCTAAATAAATGAAATCAGTATATTATGAACATAATTATCTGATTTTCATTTAAATCAAGCTGATCCTGTGCTGTCCCTGTTCTCATGACAATGTTAAACTGTGGAAGTATAAATTTTTCAGAATCAATTCTAATGGAATGATAATACGATACATTGACAATTTATGTTTTTTTTATTTAACCAAGTTCACGGACATACCAACACGGTCTGCCTCATGAACACCTCGAGATAGCTACTCAAAATAAACACTGCCAACCGTATCTCCAATAGACATTTGGCGGACCTACTCTCCATAACTACGTATACTGCTTCTTTAGTCCTGTTTAAACACGGTCCTCTGTAGGATAAAGCTTTCCCAATCTTCGCTTCGTAAGATATCCACTTTATCTCCTATTAAAACTACCGTAGACTAAAACTAATACAGACTATAGCGGGAAATCTATAGAGGAATCGTGTTTTTTCTTTCTAGTAGATGTATGTATATACAACTTTGAAAAACTGCTCATTGTCACGTGTTATGTTTTAGCGTTTGTGAGAAAGTGGACAGCAAAAAAAAAAGGTTTTTTTAAATATAACCTCTTTAAACTGGACTCCGGATGTAATATACATCGAGTAAAGCCGGACGGAAATTACATTTACTAACGGAAATGACGCGTCAAATGTTCGTTTTTAGTAAGAGTTTGCTCACCATAGTATTTCAAGAATAAACACGTGTTGCATGTAATACATAACACGTTTTTACAGTTTGTAGCCATCATGTTTCTATTTATTTGTTCCTATTTGTTTTGTAATTTACAACTCCCTGCCATCGTTGGTCCATCTAAAAAAAATACTTCAAAATTAAGATGTCTTTTAGGCCGAGGGAAGTATTTACCTGCTACACACAATGATCATATAATATCACTACATTTTTACACCTTTTAGAAACACATTCTATAAATATGTATAAAAAATATATAAATGAACTAAATACTATAAATAATTATTGTTTACAGGTCTAATAACAATATGGTTCATGTTGTCCGGTGACCTCCTCTTCTGCATATTTCTGAGCCACATCACGACCCAATTTGATCTGCTGTCAGTCAGGATACAGAGGCTAGTGTATGTTCACGTTGACAAACAACTTGTAGACACATACCCACTCGGTGAGTCTTCAAACGATTGTTAGATAGCTGTTGGGTATGTTGATAATTAAGCCAACTAAAGGACATTAGGTAGGGCACTAGGACCGCGAACATACATGGAAGAAGCATGATCATTAACAGAGCTAGTGCTGACGCAGAGCGCAGTCGTTTTCTATTCAGTTTACAATTAAAAGGTTATAAAGGCGGACGGTTTATGTATATTATTATTTATATCTAGAATTTATACAGGGTGTATTTAAAAAAGGAACACTTACTTAAATCACTGAAAGGGCGTGATTCTGGCATGCAGTTACAATAAAAAATTAAAAATAAAAACTATCCGTTTGCAAGTTATGACTGCTTGAATTTCTAGGTATTTTTGCCTCCGATTTTCATAAAAGTAGGTGAAAAAACTAACTTAAAAAGTTTCCGAAGTAAGTTTTTATTAATTTTCTACCTACATAATTATTATTATTTAAAAAGACAGAAAAACTTATTTTATGTATTTTATTGTTCCTATTTACTAAAACATGATCAAAACGGTTCATAACAAAGTGTTTTTTTTTTCCTAAACAAAGAGATACGAATTTACCCAAAAAGTGGTGCAAGGCGCGTCAAAAAGTGGTGCAAGGCGCGTCAAAAAGTGGTGCAAGGCGCGTCAAAAAGTGGTGCAAGGCGCGTCAAATTTCCGTTGCGTTTAAGAAATTAGCGCGGGTGATTTGAAATGTCAACTTTTTAATTTCACAATCAAAATACAATAAACTACATACAAAATAAATGTATTTCTATAGCAATTAAGACAAAAAAAACATATTTAGGCTATTTTGGAATAACGTGTAAGTGGGCTGTTCCAAAAATTGTTAGTGAAATAAAAAATAGTTGGAATGTGAAAAAAGTTAGTTTATAGCTTTTCAAAATATTCCCCGCCAACCCCATTACACTTATGCATTCGGGTGAACCACGCCGCCGCAGCCACTTATATAGCTGGTAATCAAACTGCTGGGACACCCCAGCAGTTTGATTCCAGCTTGGTTCAAATAGTCAGAAGTTTTCCGGCTCCATTTGCAGGGGCGTTATATTGATGCAAATACCAAGTATCGAGTCTTGAGTTTGGTCATTCATTTTTTAAGGCTTCTAATCCTTGAGGTAAACCTTCTTCTATATACCATGCAGCAGTAACAGTCTTTCCTTTAACAAGCCAAAATTCGTCTCTTAGTAAAAAATATAGCGACCATTCTTTTCTTTACGGACTTTTATGAGATGGACAAATTGTATTTGGCTTTTTGATAATAAAGTATTATTATTATTATTTTCACAGACGTTGTCTCGCTCCACCATCACCAGTCATCAAGTGCTTTATCCAGAGTGAACAAAGTTTCCGTACTTTCAAATGGTCGTTAAAAATCCGATGAACAGTTGGTGCACTTAACTTGAGGGTTTCCTCGATCTGTAGATATGTGACACATCGGCCGTCCTGCAATAATTTTTGTACAGTCTTAATGCTCTTATCGGTACACACTTCTATCGGCCTGCCGGATCTTGCATCATCCTCCAAGTTATAATTGCCGCGAAAGAGATAGACAAGTTTCCCTCAGTTCACTGCTAATTTCTTCAAAAATTTTTGTTAAGTTAGCCACGCTTGAAGTTGTACAAAATAATTTCACGAATGTCATAACGAGAGAAGCCTGCCATTTACACTTAGAAAAATAATTAAAAAATCGAACAAACGATGCCTTGCTCCTCCAATTTGTCTTTATTTAATATTACTTAGTGTTTATGCATATGATTTCAAATCACAATATTATGATATCCAATTTGCATACGATATAACTTAAGTAGCTCCGTAGGTATAATATATTTCAAATGTTTATTAGTAACCAACATTAGTTAGCTGCTCAAGACCATTTTATTTTATAAAACAATCGTCTCAAATATTCATATATTTTCTTCGAAGTTAGCAGACCTGTTTTATTCGTCCAAATTCATTGATTTAACAGTCGTAATTTAGGATCTCGCATGTGTGTATCCAATTAATCGAATAGCGGTGAGAGTGTTCTGTGTTAATTACGAGTACTATCACTGCCGAAATATCCCCTATATTTTAATTAAGGAAGTCTAGCTCAGGTTTTCAAAGCTTTTCTTATACGTACCTAAATGTTCCTGAGATTTTATCCTATTTCCTTTTGAAGGCAAATTGATTTGGATAGAGAAAATCTTAAGAAGGTAAATTATATTAAGCTGATTAGAAGCGCTTTGCCTCGAGTGAAATAGGCTATAGGTATAAACAAGCAAATACTAGGGCAATCCTTTTTAACCCCCGACGCAAAAAGATTAGTGTTATAAGTTTGATGGGTATATGTGTTTATGTATCTGTGAGTCTGTGTCATAAACTTAGTATGTAATAGACGAACAGTCCCGTCATTTTCGTGAGACTAAAATTGAAATGTTTCTGTGTGCAAGTTTTACAGACGTGTGACTGACTTTTAGTGTCGACACATTGACGTCACCGCAATATCGATATAAAAAATCGGTAATATTTATATATCATTATGGATTGGTAGTATTTTGTATGTTTTGTTACTATGAGCTGTTGTGCTTTTGTTTGTAATTTTTCGTTTCAAACGTTTCTTTCTTTGGATTTTTTTTGTATGTTACACCACAATCTAACAGATAATACGGCACCATTATTGTTTTTTGTATTTACAAGTTAAAATATAGAACGATTACGACGAAAACACCAAAATTAAAACGGGATTTTTTTTTGACATTGAGACTATTTGAAACTAAATGTTTCAAAACCGGTCTCACTGTCAGATTTATTCTGTCTCTTTCTCACACCTAGGTTTCTGTATAAGGCTAAGTATCTCACTCGCACACTATGTTCGTCTATTACGTTAGTATATTAAGTTTATGGTCTGTGTAGCTCCCAAACGGATGAAACGATTTGAGTGTTTTATTTTGTTCGAAAGGTGACATGATCGAGAGTGTTCTAAGATATACTTAATTCAAGAGAATCTGTTCAGACGTTCGAAGATGCAGCTCTTTTGTAATCGTTAAAGGGATTTTCGAGTCGGGGGGGTATTACATTTTTTTATTTATGATTATTATATATTCTGTAACGCCGTGTCTTATATTACTTAATAATGTACCAGCTATTAAGCCAAAACGTTTGTTAACAGCCAAACAGCTTTTTTTTGAAAACTTTTTATTTAGAAAATACATCTGTAGAGACAGCTGTGTTTTCTAAATAAAAAGTTTTGAAAATACTGAAATTAATAGAGACTAGTTTCAGTATTTTGTGGTCTCAAACATGTCACTCAATGACTCCGAAGCAAGTACTTTTTATCAGTTAAACAAAGGAATAGCTTATGTTATAGTTCTCAATCGGTGTAGAAATTGTTTACAGATTTTAGTAAGTATAATGATACACAGAAAGGTAAAGAAAAATGGATACCACGTTCAGTGATATGACAACAGTGAATTGTCATGTCATAGCTATAAAACAGACTAGGAAACGAAGTAGTTTAAAAAAACCATCATTATGTTGTTTCAGGAGAATACTGTAAGAACTATGAAAACAGTCACCAAAATATCGTAGACTCGTTCAGTGATAATGATTGGGATACCTTTCATAAGCAAGAACTAAAAGAGATCATTTTAAGACACCGTGCGTTAATAAGGTACGTTGCATTCGTAAAAGGAGTAAAAATACACCGAAACAACCATAGTTTTCGACAGCCAAACTCAAAGATTTAACAAGATCCTGCGAGGGGTCGATGGTATTTTCCATTGTTATTAAAATAATAATGGAAAATACCATCAACCCCTCGCAGGATCTTGAGAAGGGAGCAGAGCTCGTCTCCGTCCGCCATCGCTTTGTAACTTTTTAACGTCCACCATCGCAAGGAAGAGATCCTGTAAAAAAGTTTTTTACAGATTCTCTTCCTTGCATCCTTAAATGAACAAGAAAAGATCACTTTTTTTTGTTTAATAAATTAGATCTAACAATCGCCGAGGGTGATAAGAAGATATTTAAATGTTTATAACATTGTTGTATTACGATTCTCTTAATTGGGGTACATTAAATGAATTAATTAAAGTTACCGTTATACGCAAAGATCCCACGATGAACTAATCCACCTCCTTTCTACTTCTCCATTATATCCTAAGCTCAGTAGAAGAACTCATGGTGAAACAGAACAGCCCAAAAGATTAACCATTTCAGCCTTTCCAGAATACTAACACGAGTCATTGTAATTTTGCGGGTAATACTTATTACCGCAAATTGCAATGACTTTTTTTGGAGAGGTCCAAAGAAAAAAGTCGATGCTGTTTCCGTTGCCCAAAATGCTCCATCAAAATATTTTCGAACCAATCAACAACTTCTCTAGCTGTGTGAGCCCCATATGGTAGGATTTGAATACTATTGCATTTTCTTTTTCTTCAAAGGCTTGCAGGTGATGTAGAAAACATGTTCAGCTTTGCTCTTCTGGTTAACTTCTTCAACAGTTCTATCATCATTTGCTTCTGCGGGTTTTGTTGTGTCGTGAGTATTCTACTGTTCTAATTCAGAGCATTTCTAAAACAATATTAATGTAACGTATATTTAAATTTGACATATTTCTAGTCAATTGTTTCTTACTTTCCTAAAGATACATAAATGTTGAAAGGAAAAGAAAAAGCCGTCTTGAAAAACGAGCTCAAAAAAAGCTACTAGACACTAGTGTGATTTAAAACCAGAACTTTACTATAAAAATTAGTAACTTTATTGACAAAAGTGAGTAAGACGATATTGCAAATATTTTTTCTGAGTATTTGACCTTGTAATATTTATTTTATTTATACATGTGATTTGAATAGGTACTACTTATTTTTTTCTGATTTAATCTAAGGGCTTTATCCTACTAATATTATAAACGTGAAAGTTTGTATGTATAGATGTATGGATGTTTGTTACTCTTTCACGCCAAAACTACTGAACCATTAAGATGAAACTTAGTATGTAGATAGCTGGAGACCTGGATTAACATATAGGCTACTTTTTATTCCGATATTCCCACGGGATCGGGACTTACGCGGGTGAAACCGCGGGGCGCTGCTAGTTGTTTATAAATATGTCCTCAAAACAGACATTTACGATATTCATGATACCAGAAATAAAGGTTTTATCAGAAATAATTTAGGAATCTCAATATAAAAGACGAAGACTGTAAGACAAAAGAATATCAACAGAAACTTTCCATATAACGTTTACATTTCGAAAACTCTGGTACATTTGAAGAATATGAAAAGTGTAATATGGTAATGAAGTAATGTGATATTGCAATTTTTCATTTCAGATAGTTGAAAAGTGGAACGAACTAGTTTACAAGTCGTTCCTAACAACAGCGTTGTCACAAACCTGGCTTCTGTGCTGGTACGGACAGAGACTGCTAGAATCTGTAAGTGGATAGGGTCATTAATCAATGAACTCTGGGTTTACAACTGAGGTAGAGCATCTTTATGATAGATGAAGAAGCGCCTGTTGTTGAACAAGCGACTCTGCCAAACTTCTCAAGGATGATTAATACACCCCTGATGGAACACAGTGTAGTCTGGTCTGTTTAAGCCCGACATACTGTCTCACTGTTGGCCCCGGTGGGTTAACAGAAAGTTACTTTAGTGCCTAATTTTTTTAGGCTTTTTGTGGCTCGAGATTAAGCCTCGTCTATTTTACTAGTCTAGATTATGAGAAATTGAACTAGTTTCCTTTTTAGGAGTTCGTCATTACATGGTTTATTCAATATTTGAAATAATTTGTAATTATAGTCTTCGTGATCATCAGTTCTAGGTACTTATTATGAATTTCTGGTGGAAACTACTTACTTTGTAATTTTTTATAAATCAATATAATCTAATATCGCTGCTAAGTAGGCTTAACGGTCTAATACCCGCTTGTTAACTTCACGTCCAATACGGCTGGCGAGTTATCGCGTCATGATTGCTAACGGTCTTTTATAAAATAACCGATTACATTATTTAACTACCAGCTATTACTTTTATTAGAACACAACTCAGTTTTCTATTTATGATAAACTTTTTATGTAACGTAAAATTTTTATCAATTAAACAAATGAATAGCTTATGTTATAGTTCTCAATCGGTATAGAAATTGTATACAGATTTTAGTAAGTATAATGATACACAGAAAGGTAAAGAGAGAAAAATGGATACCACGTTCAGTGATATGACAACATTGAATTGTCGTGTACAAGCACCAGATAGTCAAATATTTGTTTTATTTAATAAATGTTATTTCACAAAATGAAATCATCATTGATCATAACTTCATGAAATGATTTCATTTCAATACCTAAGTAGATTTTGTTACAACGAAATAAAAATTGTGCTAAATAGAACTGATGTTTTAAATCTAACTCTTTCTCTTCATAATCCACGTTTTGTAATAACATGGTTCAAATTTAGCAGTTTTTTGATGGACGGACTTGCAAATTCTTGGAAATACTTTTTGAACATTCATTCGAATTCATTAAATTCTATGCCAAGATTCGGCATTATTACGTTCTTCTGAGAAACTTTTTTATATATTATATTAGTATTTACCGAAAAATTCTGTAAAAGTTTGGGTGAAAGTCCAATCAGAAATCTCCTTTGTTAAAAAAATGTTTTTTCTGAAGATGAAAAAGTTTTCAGCGTGAATACAAAATTAGAATTTAGCCGTTTATTTGTATATGTCACCGTAAGATTGTGAACATGGTTAGTTAATAAACAATCTCGCGATATTATGAATTGACAAAATATTATGAACTTTTACAGCGTTTACAATTTGACTTATTATGGCAAATCGTCAAATTGTGAACTGATCTCTAACCGGCACGTGACGTGACGCACCTTGCGCGCTGATAGGTGGATTGTCCCGAGCCGCCCTGTTAAGCCAAGTTCGGTTATTCTTGACCACGGGTGGACGGGGTTTTCCCATCCATCGAGGCCACCCCGCGAGTCGGAGTTGGCGTCCGCATGTGCCTGGACGTCTCCTAATTGGGAGGATATTTCCGAAAGGAGGGGTCTGGATGTCTTAATAAAAACTGTTCCCGGATATCTTAATAAAAGCTTAATTGTGAATTTTCTTTATTAAACGACCCCTACGTTTGTTTCCAAACAATGTAGATACAGAACAAGCTACGGCTAAGACCGAGCAATCAGGCACGCGGTTTATAATTTTACGAGTGATAAAACCGGACAGATTATGAACCCTGCAGATTCGGTCGGTGAGCCGGACGATTTGACATTGATAGATTATAAACTATCGAGAAATAACACGTTAAATTATAAGAGTTTTTTGTAAGAGTCTTAAGATATTTTTTTTTTTCAGAGTGTACGAGTAGCAGACGCTCTGTACGAGTGCGGATGGTATAAGGCATCACAGAATATTAAGAGCTCTATACTCGTCATGTTACATAGGTAAATATCTATCTACGATACATGACTGCGATTTTATGACCTATAGTGTGTACTGTGCGAGGGCGAGGTGATCATGCCTGGCGGGCCGCGGCCCAACGGTTGATGTTGGGAATTTGAATATAGTAATCGGCGCGAGAACTTTCATAGCGCGATGCAGGGTTAGTAGTTCAGTGTGTCTTCGTTAGATGGCATTGAAGTATACTATTTTTTCGCTGTATGTGGAAGTCGCCAAATGTATTTCTCTTAACAGTATTGGCCCGTGATTTAGCTAGGCAACCCATTTCCGATTTATTAATGTACATATTATATAATCTCTGTCATCATCAAGAACAGATGAGAGTATGTTGTATGTATGTGTTTCTTATTCCGTATCTTGTATAGATGATATGCGAGGTATACATACATACGTGTTTTGCTTTCTTTATCTACATATATGCATAAGGAGAATCGTACAAAAACCTATATCTGGGTATGGTCGGCTGGATATCCCATTACCTATACATACTACTTAGGTGTTTCATTATTTGATCAATGGTCCTTTAAGTATGGAGAGAAAAATAGGTTATAAGTATCATAAAAACTAGCAGCGCCCCGCGGTTTCACCCGCGTAAGTCCCGATCCCATGGGAATATCGGAATAAAAAGCATTTGCGTTAATCCAGGTCTCCAGCTATCTACATACCAAATATCATCGCAATCGGTTCAATGGTTTTTGCGTGAATGAGTAACAAACCTTCATCCATCCATCCATCCATCCAAACTCACATTTATAATATTGGTGGGATTACTAATTTGTAGAGATGGGAAAATCAAAGTTGAAACATGTACCAAACTCGTTTGATTTTAACATTTTCTCTGTTCAGGTCTCAAAAAGATATCCACGTGACCACATACGGTTTTTCAGTTATTTCACTATCGAGCTACACAACGGTAAGTATTTGATTTTTATTTATTTGTATTTCGATTAGATGCATACCTGGACAAAAAATCTCTATGAGAAACTCAGAATTCGGTGATGAAATAAGTAGTTAGCTAGTAACAACTTCTGCCTATTAGTTGTTTAATTTAAAATATACATAGGTATCAGGGTGGAACGATGTAGTATATATCTTCACAATATTTCCGTTTCTACCAATTAGTAATTACAACAGACTTTAAATTTTTTCAAGAAAGACAGATCAAAATTATTAATCAGATTATCTTTTCAGATCATCAAAACTTCTTGGTCTTACTTCACTCTACTACTGAATATTTATAAAAATTAAAAGGTTGGACAGCAGGCCTATGTGAGTCATCTACGGCTTTTTAGATTTATATAATTCACAAAAAAGAACCATGAACTGTGTCTAGACACAGTGTACACCAAGGTATAGGCACAGAATACATTTTTGTAATAGTACCTAGTATAGGGAGGCACTTTAGATTTAGTTCTCTAAAAATAAATATTGTTGAGTAAACAAAGGCACCTTCAACTGTAAGCACAATCTTTGTAATAAAATAAATAAATAAGAAATATATTTTTGTAGCTGTTTTATTCTTAAATTAAATCCAACTGAATTCAAACTAGCCAAACTGCTCTCAGGTAGGATGCGTTAACCAAAATAAAGGTACTGAGCTGAAGTCATTAGTCATTAGCCTAGATACTTGTCACTTACATAGTCGTTATAAGCTGAAAGTTCTCGTCTTGTCTCTCTCCGTTTATTCAAAATCATATTCGTCGAGTAACGCCAAACATATCCCTATCTACAACTACATGACACTGTCCAATACTAATAGGGAAGGAATATGACTGTATTATGTGTAATTGATCATTATGATGTGTTCGCTTTCGTCATCAGTTTCACAAATTCTTTTTTTTTTTATGGTATAGGGGCAAACGAGCAGCCAGCCACCCATGGGCACCTGCAACTCAAGAGTCACAAGAGCGTTGCCGCCCTTTAAGGTGGGAGTAGAAGAGGAGGAGGGGGGGAAGAGTGGGAAGAGGCGAGAGGGGGGAGAGGGAAAGGACGGGAATAGGGGTTAGGCCCTCCGGTAACCTCACTCACGCGGCGAAATGCAATCCAAGCATTGCTTCACTGCGGTTTTCTTTGAGGCCGTGGTATCGAGCGGAGTCGAGCCGGCCAGTACGTGCCGAAGCATGGCTCTCCCACGTTATAAAGAGACCATGTTAAGAATTCAATTAAATTACATATTATCTTTTCTTATCGATTTTCATCACCTTTTTTTTCGGTGGTGTCCTCTGACTATGCACTGTCACATTTCTAGCATAGATGGACAGCCTCTACCTACTCCTTAAAGTTGTCATAAATTGTTAAAAAACTATCGAATTTCAAGCACTTAACTGTTAACTAAAGTCTACTCATCAAATGGGTGGTCAAAGTGGTAGGGAGCGGATCATCATTGGGGAGGATATTAAGTAAGGCCTGCTGAACACAGCACGTCACGTGCGACAAGTGATACGGTGAAGATGGCGATAATATAATCTATTAAATCTTATCACCCCTTCCAAAATTTTTTGAAGAGCTTGAAATCATGGTTAAGCCGCTTGCTTACGAATAGGCTTTGTAAATCTCCTCCAAAATTCTCCACATTAGACAGTCTTTTCAAATCACCCACAAAAACACACACCCCCCTCACTTACACACACACTAACAAACACACTAACACATACACTAACAAACACACTAACACACAAACGCGCGCACACACACACACACGAATACACATAAAATATACATACAACCAATACCCCCACACAATTTTCATTTTGATTTTTGTTTTTTTGTTTTCTATTTTACTACAATAATTACTAATATTTAAATAATATTAGTTTATCAATATTGTAATTGTTACATACCCCTTTTTCGTAAGATTGTTTATGATGGAACTCTGACGGCCCCAGGCTGGAGGTGGCGTTAATGTCCATAAACTAAAATATATTATTGTTAATATATATGCTACACAGTTTTTAACTAATGCAGATATTGGTCCCAATTCTGTTACTTCACTCGCTAAATTAAAATTCACTAAATTTTGTTCATATAAGATGTAAACCTTGTACACTTCAAAACAAGGTCTTATTTCAAATTGAAACAAGTAGGTAACATATGTCGCTATCGAAATAAGCAATTTATTTGTCAACTAAAGTCTGATACGCTTAAATAAACTTTAATACCACGTAGCGAGAGCCGCTATCCGTTGAATGCCATCTCTTTTGCTCTTTGTTTTTAGTAAGCGTCTTCGTAGGTGTAGATTAAAAACACGTCGTTTTGAACAAGTTTTTATACGGCAATTATACAGCGTTTGAATAAATGGAGACTCTCGCTGCGTGGAAATAAAGTTGAGTATACGTTGACAGAGTGTTAGTGAAATTTAACGGCGCTGAGAAATAGATGCTAGTAACAAATAGACCTTATTACGAAGAACACTAGGTTGATTTCATATGAAAAAATTAAGTCAGGTTTTAGTTTAGTCGAGTGTACAACGGAATCGGCACCAATATCGTATATATTTATGTTATTTGTACTACTGTCTAAGTTTCCAATAAAGATTTATTATTATTAATATTAACTTATATTTTATTTTTAAAATCTTACTAGGTGACCCGGTGAACTTTCATATTACCTACAATTTAATTGAGGACTTTCATAAAAACTTCTGAGAGCCCTTAGATCGCCTCAATCCGGCCGTGCCCTACCTATAAACTACCTTCCTGCCAAATTTCAGGTCTCTCATACAAAAAACCCAGGAGGACACTAATGTAAACTTGCAAGCGCCTGTAGAACATCTTATTCCGGCCCTATTGCAAAAGCAATTTTTTGCTGACGTACCCTACTAGGCCAGAGCCTTCATCCAGTCCTGTTGCCAATCCGTTCTTAGCTAACGTCTCCTACTTATGTATAAGATATCTCCCTGCCAAATTGAATACGACTATTATCATTTTATGTCGCTCGCTGGTCATCAGAGTCACGTAGGTAAGGTGACTCATCACCATCACACATTTAATTGATTCCGACGACCTATATCTGCTCGTCTTCTCTGTAATGAACACTATTATATGAAACGTCATGGAATTGTTTTTACAACAATTCCTCAAGTTAAGTCCTTAAGTCACCTTAAAGTTTCTGGTTTCCAAACCTACAAAGTCAATATAGGTAATTAGAATGGCATATCAAAATAAATAATCGCAAAGTGTACCTAAATTCAATTTAACCCAAGTCTTTTCTTAAAATTCACTTGGATCATTTTTACGAAAAAACGAAAATGTAATTTAATCACAGACAAACGCCATCTATTAAGAATAATCCGAAGTGGCGATGGAGGAAAATTACAGTTTTGTATTTAACGTCAGTTAAAACTAATCCGAAGTGACAATTTTCATCCTAAATTATCAATTTCGAATTTTTCGATGTTTTAGCTGCTCTTTTGGGTTTTCCCAATTTTTTTTCTTTTTTAAACTTTTAACTCCTGTATGAAAGCGAACAAAAAAATTAATCGTTAAACCGTATTTGAGTTTTAGCGTGACTAACGAACAGCAATTGATTTTTATAATATGCATAGATATAGATTTTGTCATCAATAAAAGTTCGTTCACATAAAACAAAACATAATTTTATTTTGATTTAATTTACTTTTTATGGACAAATGCCGGTTCTTAGCAACCTGGTAACAACAGTGGCAGCACGGTAGCACTGCTCATAGTGCTCAATGTGCTCATGTCACATGTCATTACTTACTTCATTCTTCATTCATTAGTGTCAACACTGTCAACTGTTCGAAGCACGTCGTGTCGTCCTGTGAACATTGTTTGTTGATTGTTCATTACGTGGTTGTTCCGACAAACGTAATGTCTAACAAAAAGAATAAAGAAATTCACGACAGTGAGAGTGAGGAGGAGCAAGATTCGGGCAGTGAAAGAGATTCTGACTTCGATTCCGATGGCAATTTCGTTGGTGATAAGGTATACCATAACATAACCTATAAAACACATGGCATGCCGGAATTTGCAACTTTTCACTGTAGTTATTTTTCACAAAATAATTAATTCTCAAATTATAATACATAGGTATGGAATTTGATTGGGTTTCATTAAAAAACTTTTTGTTCAATATTCATACCATTGAGATTTGTTGTTGTTATTTTAACTTCAAGCCAAGTCATATCAATTTCAAAACATTATGAAACATTGTTTTAAAAGTGTTCGAATTAAATTTCTGTGTTATAGGAATTACAAGCTGACTTCGAAGGTAGAAACCCTGAGGATTGTGACTTCCATGGTATCAAGCAGCTTTTGCGTCAACTGTTCTTAAAATCCAATGTAGAATTGGGAGGACTCGCACAAATTATTATCTGTAAGTTAATAATTATATATAAATGATTATTTTTCAATATTGTGCTGTAATATTACTATTTATACAGTATTCTATTATCATTTAATTTAAGTCTACATTAAATATCATTTTTGTATTACAATAAATTTTTGTTACTAAAGAATACAGCGGTAAATGTAATAATATCTCATGACCTTTTACACAGCAAGGTTGTGCAATACAGTTGTTGACTGTACAGTAAAATCATTTACGATACATTTACAAATTCTTTGTGTATTTAAAAAACAAAAAGAATGGAATTAGTCAATTTATAACTTGTACTTAGGCATATCATCAGTTAACCGTATTAATTGCACCATATTAGGTTCAAATTATAATGAAAACTAATATAAATTGTCAAACTAGGAAAATTCATGGCTGGCCATATGCTTGTTTACCACCGACATAGAATAAAAAAAAATCCAAATGAGTGGCCAAAAGCTGCGTAGCTTGTGTGCAGCTTCATGAAAAAAACTTTTGTACATTTTTAAATATTATAGTAATGTTGACTTTATTTCAGCACAAAACTATGTAGGCAGTGTAGTTAAACAGTGTTTGGATGATGGCCTTGATGAAGATGATGATGAAGACGATGGTAGTGATGGAGTATTTGGTATCACCACAATTATCAATATTACAAAGAGAAAGGTCAGTTTACAATAGTTAGAATGCACACTAAACTTAATGATGAGTTACTGACTATCACTGCCTGAAGTACTTAGTTTCTTTTTACGTACCCAAATGAATATAACGTCAATTGCAACTAGAAAAGATTAAAGCAAACATAAAAGTGCAAAATTTTACTGTTTTTAGGATGACCAATCTATACAACAGATAAAATCACTACTGACTACTTTAGCAGAAGATAACGCTGATGACAGAACTAAAGCGTTAATCAAAAAAATATTGGAAAATGATTCTGAACATGTTGGATTTGTTATTAATGAAAGGTGAGTTTATCTTTAGTTAAAATAACAATTATTGTGTGTATCTATTAATTCTACCATCCAGCTGCCAACTATAACCTAACTCTGGTTATAAAAACAGAGAAAAATCAATATTTAAATCAATTGCTGATGGTAAATGGTAATCATTCAATTAAACCAATGGTAAGTTATATTTGAATTGTCAAGAGTCAGTCAGAAAAAGTCAGTTGTGAAGCTAATTGCCTGTTTTAATTACATCCTAGGGGGAAGAACAGGCAAAGAACTCAAAGGACACTCTTTTTCAATATATTTTTTTACATTTAGTAGAGTAAGCATAGCCTAGATTAAGCTAGTAAAATTTATCAAGACAGTATATTTAGTCAGTGGATATTTGCAAAATGAACAGAATTGATCTAAAAGACAATGTCTTTTATCAATCCCAGCATACTTACCAAGTTATAATTGGAAGGGTGCAACATTAATCATTGGGCTGCAGCCTGTCAGGCATGATAACCTACTTTGGTCATTCTGTACCCGCTTATTCATATTACTATATAACTTGTCGTTTTATTAATAGTGACAATGTCAGAAAAATTGCCATTTAACAAGAATTTATTACATTTTCCAGGATCCTTAACATTCCAGCAGCAATCAGTGTTCCTCTATTCTCATCACTGCAGAGTGAACTAGACAAGGCAGTAAAGAAAAACATGCCATACACATTCCGCTACCTTATCTGGATATGCAAGACATACAACACAGGAGGTATTTTGTTTTGTAAACATAATTATATTGTTAATGTTTAAACAGTCTGTCTGAAATAAAAAAGATCATAGTTTAAAAATAATAATTATAATTCAAAATTGAGTTTTTTTAAGTCTCAAGATATACCATAATATCTATATATTTTTTATAACTTTTAAGTTTTGCTTTGTTAATTATTTACTCGAGTAGCAGCTTTGCTAGCTAATGTCATAAGTAAAAACATCCTCTATACAATACGACTGATATCACCAAGATGGGCGGTTACTTCACAATACAGCTACGGGCCCACTAATTGCCTGGAAGTCTTGGCCACCCTATCCAATAGAATAAGAGCTAACTTCATTCACAGTTCATGGGCCTCCCTTCGCCGGCCTTACCACCTGTAGACTATCCTATCCTCAGAGGCAGCCTGTAACCACAACCAGGAAGCTCACATGACTGGTATTTTTCTATCCAGGATTAGAGTCGAGACAGCCAACCAGTCCACTCTATTATTTCTCCATTGTGCTAGTCAATCCTCTGCTAATTAAAGTTTACTCAGAAAAATAAATGTGTTGCCGCGACCCAAGTTAACTAAATACCCCAAGGTATTGCCCTAAAGCAAAAGCACTCCACACATGTTCATTTTAGCTTCTACTTAATCTTAGTGCACTCTTCAAGGTCATATGAAAGTTAGTTTATTTATTTCAGTAAGATTCGTAGTTTCAATGTCGATACTTGAAATTATTTATATTTTGAAATACTAGACGTATGCTCATACATTCATTCACATGCTATGAATAACAGGCAATACATTTACTCACATGTTATGAATCTTAGGCAATTGTAAACAATAATGTATTGATTATACAAAATATACCTGTTTATCATTGAATGCAATTGTTTAACAAATTCCAAGTGGTAAATAAGACTTACTCTTTTCAGAAAAATCGTCAGAAGTACTTTTCGCTAACCAAGAAGAGAAACCCATAGCAGACGAAGCGCTGGCTAGCTTCGACGTCGATGTTACTGAGCAAGCAGATCTCTCACAGTGGGACTATGAGGGAGGTGCATTAACACCTTGTAGAAAGGTACATTTGGTTTTTAAGTTCAGGTGGTTGTTTAGTTTAAATGTTAAATACTCCCATTAGAAGCCACGGGCGAACTTTGAGTTCGACCACTCACTGGCTCTGGATTTTAAGTCATGTTTGGCCAAAAGCGGCAAAATTACTTCGGTCAGCATTTTGGGTAATTATTATAATTGACTAATGGCTGAATACAGGCTGATGGCCTATTGGTCTAGTCACTAGACCAATAGGCCTAACGTGTGCCTGATCAATATTTTGATCGGATAAACTTTTTTCTTGTAACTACTAAGTTGTCAAACAACTTTACGGCCTGCCTGATAGGTCTTAGACCTCCTTGGTAACCAATCCTGATAGATCAAGCAACAATCTTGCGACTACTAGCATAACTAAATTGCTCAATCGTTTGTTACAGGTCCTCATATTCGACGGCAGTAAATTCAATAATCTAGTGAGACTTATCAAAGAGGAAGTGGAGGCCATCTGAAATTGCTTTTATATAACTGACATATAAATTTATGCCATACACGCGATGTATACATATTTATATTTTTATTATTACATATTAAACTAAGCTTTAATTATTTTGTGATTTCATTCCTTTAGTGCTAAGAACCATGGTACACTATCTGGAAATTGTCAGACGCACACTCTTTATCCATGGGCGGCGGTAGACCCTTACCATCAGGTAAACTGTCTGCCACCTAAACCCTACCCTATACCATAAAAAAGACATGGACAGAGACTGGTAGCTCAAAATTACCAATGGCGATAAAGCACCCGCACGTCCAAATACCTGTCCATTTCTAAATACCCATATCTCAAAGTACAAAAATATAATGGTTCTGTTCATTAAAGTAACAATAAATTCTGGTAATTTGGGTTTTGAACTGGTTTATCAGTTTGGGTACTTCATTGACTAAAACCTCATGGCATAGGGTTTGAGAAGTCGATCTAATGCCTCAAAGTCTGCTTGCATAGCACCGAAACAGTAGTTAGGTAGGTAGACAATTTGAGTTTTAAAACTGTGAATAAATAAAACTAACAAGTTTCTCTGTAACACTACCCACGGTGGTCATCACATTAACCTGTCTAAAAAATTAAATTGCTAACATTAATGAACGATCAAACATCAGCGACATGTTACTCTCGTCTTGTGATTGAAGTTCAATACCTGAAGGACACCTTTCGGGCTGGTATACAGCCGAAGTACTTTATCCCTGTATGAAACTATTTACTAAGGCGGATGATTTTTGTTTCGTACAAAGCTGCGGTTTAAAGGCTGGACAGGTATTACAACCTGCTCCCTCGCGTCGCCATCCCGTCCCGCTGTCTTACCCAGCTTTATGCATGATTTTTAATGTTTAGAAAAGCATACACCACATTCGTTTAATGATTTTTTATTTCGACAATAGTCACAGATCTTATAATATTTTAGACCTGAAAAAATACAACCAGACCTCTTAAACAATACTATGTACCTTACAACTAAATAAGTAATTGAAAAGTTAAAAAAAATTAAACAATTTGTGTTTACACGGTTCACTGTCTCTTGAAACAATATTAAGAAGGTAATAAAAATGTCATAATTTCTTAGAAACGTTTTTAGAATAGTTCAAAAGCCTTTTAGTTATTTATTGCCCAGTCAAAATTATTATATAGTAATATAACATAAAATTTGCAGTGTGCAGTGTTTGCGCATAACAGTTCCTTTAAACATATTATGTAAAGTAATCTAACTAACTAATTTGAATCTTATGTCAACAATCATAAAAGTGAAAAGAGAACCATAAAATTTCGCGTTCCATGATAATATAATTATGTTAACGGGAATTAACACGATCACGTATTTAAAAGGTAACTGTAATACTTTTTAAATACATGATCGCGTTAATTCCCGTTAAGATAATTATATTATCATATATATATAGGGTGTAAGAAACACCGTACCGAATACTTAAATAGTGTTTGAGACTATCATCTATCATTCTGAGTTGAAAATCATTGGAATTTTCTGCCGGAAAATTCATAATTTTTTTTGTTGGTTAAAAGTGATATCACAATGAGTAAACACATTTTACCGAAAAAGAAAATTATAAATACCGCATATGGCAAAAAACTGCAATGTAATCAATCAAAACATTTTATGCAATCAGCTGGTTTTTGGTTTTTGTAAGTTTACTTACACGCTGTATAATTGTATTATCAAAAGTTTAAAAGTTAGTATTCTTCGGTTCTTTTTTACTTTTATTAACGGGAATTGAAGCGATCGCGTATTTAAAAGGTATTACAGTTACAATACCTTTTAAATACGTGATAGAGCGTTAATTCCCGCAAACATAGTTATAGAACGGAAAAAATTGGACAGTTTATTAATTTTCAACGTCAGTATGAATGGCAACCTGAACTGTAGATGAGCAGCACATCATCGGCCCTTCAAATCTTCTCTAATGTCATAAAAAATTAATAATTAATATTATGCGCCTTAGTCACATAGAAAGCATCCTTCATCATGAAGTCTCTCAAAGAGCATAAGCCTTTCAGAATCTTCGAATTCTGGTCCATTTTCTGGATGTCAGTTTCCGATAGACTCTTGTCTTGGGCTAAGTAACCGTTGATAGCTTCCTCTGTTATCCAGTGGGCTGGTACCTTGTGCATGTTGTAATTAGCCGGGTCTGGATTGATTGGCATTGGTGTGAGAGATTTTTCCCATGGGGTTATATATTTCTGTTCAGAGTGAAGGCCTTCGATGTATCTGTGGAATACCGGAGGAAAGTAATGTATAATCTATATTCCTACGTAATGGGAAAATTTTAAAAACTTTCGTGAGTGGTATTCTAATTTATGAAGGATAATATGGTCGCTGTGCCTCTTGATATAGGGCCCACTTCGGGTCTGAAATTAGTCATCTCCGAAACATACGTGAGGAAAACCGTATATTATTTTTAAACATTAGATAAAATACTTAGTGTCAATGGTCGTATCGGTTTGTTTTTATAAACGCTTGGAATTGATTTTATAAAAGAAATATTGATATGCAATGATTCAAGACGTTACTCTTTGACAAAGAAATCTCATTAACATTTTATACTCGGTGTTAAAATACGTAAGAAAAAAGTCATGGACTCGTTTTGTACTTATAGAATAAAAAAGTTATAAAACCGATTTCGGCTAGCTGTTACATGCACTTAGTATATTATATACCTAATGTAAGCCTCGGAGTGCGTGAGTCTCTGCGCGCGCGGCGGCGCGGCCACGAACAGCGGGTCGAGCGCCGCGCGCACCACGGCCGGGGCCGGCGCCGGCGCGGCGCCCTCCGCCGCGCCCGCGCCCGGCGACGGCGTGTTGCGCGCCAGCGGGGACATGCCCGACAGCGACGCTGGACACGCGCGAGGATATACATATACACGGTGTAAGCGACAGCGTACCGAAAACCGAAACGGTGGATTCAGATCATTACGTCATTTTAAATTCCAAAAATATGAGTAACAGATCATTTTACTGCAAATTATCAATATTTACAACATATTGCCGTGAAATTGTAATGTAAAGGCGTTTGTATAACATTTTGTTACATCATGTGAAAGTAAATTAAACTATATGGAAATTTGGAGAAGTACAACAAACATTTCTTTTATAAATAACAAATTAAATAAGTATGTAATAAAAATAAAAAAAAAAAGATTTTTTAAAAACAAGCTTTCATTACTTGTTAATAAAAACAACTGTTATTATTATTTATCAGGGAGCAGTTGATATTCAACTGATAATGCCTGTACCCTGCTTTCTTCATTTATTTTTCATTTTCAATATTTTTGTCAAGTCTATTTTTGAAACTATTTATAGTATCAGCTGAAACCACATATTCTGGGAGCCTGTTCCACGCTCTGACCACTCTGTTACTGATAAAATGCCGGTGAGGATTATTTATTGTCATTTCGTGTAAATATTGAGTCAAAGTTCTCTATGTCGTAATGCCCATGCAGCATCTTGTAAGTTTCGATTAGATCTCCTCGGTCCCTGCGATCCTTTAGATTTGTGAGTTTTACAAACGACAAACGCTCCTCATATGTTCCATTTTCCAGTGTTCTGGGTATTTTTGTAAAGCTACGTTGCACCTTATCTAGGAGGTCTATGTTCTTAACAAAGTACGGACTAGAAACTTGAAATGCATACTCTAATATAGGTCTTATGTAAGTTTTATAAATCTTCAGCATCATTTCTGGTGTCAAAATTCATAAGGCCTTTCTAATGAGATAGGTTAGGCTTTTAGCTTTCTTTGTTACTGATATTATATGAGCCTCCCATTTCAGATCTTCTGCAATTTTTACTCCTAAATCTGTTTGTACTTTGACTTCTAATAGGTGTGTATCATTTAATGTGTATGTATGATGGGGGTTTCGATTACCTATATGCAGTACAGTACATTTTGATGCATTCAAATTAAGAAGCCATTCTTTAGACCATTTTGCTATTTTGTCTAGGTCTGCTTGAAGATCTTCATATGCAATCAGAGGTTGGCAAAGAGTTTGGTATCATCGGCAAAGATACTGACATTGCACTCTAGGCAAAGGTAGGTCGAAAGTGTATATAATGAAGAGCAGCGGCCCAAGACAGAGCCGTGGGGCACGCCACTATGTATCATTCGTTGATCAGAAAAAGTGTCACCCACTCTCACTTGAAAAGTTCTTTGTTGCAGGAATGCTCCGATCCAGGTCAGCAATTTTCCACGTATACCCACAAATTCCAATTTCTGTAGGAGTCTCCTAGTTGGGTCCTTATCAAACGCTTTTTCATAGTCTAGATAAATTATGTCAATGGGGTCTCTCTTATTAAAATCTTTAGTCCACGATGATAAACAAGATAGCAAGTTGGAAATGGTGGAGCGATGTGGGCAGAAACCGTGTTGCTGATCAGGAAGTACTTTGTGGTTAGAAAAGAAGTGCCTCATGTGTTTGACTATGAGTTTTTCCATGACCTTACAAATTACACTGGTTAAACTGATAGGTCGGTAGTTGGAAGGCTCCAATTTACTTCCTTTTTTAAATATAGGGGTTACTGTTGCAGTTTTCCACGAATCTGTTAAAATTCCGGTGTCATATGATGTCTGCATTATTGTTGCCAAATGATCTGAGAGGTCACATTTTTGCAGTAATACCACAGGGATTTCATCCGGTGACGAGTCTGTTTTCATTTCTTTGATAGCAAGTTTGATTTTATTTTCTGTAAACAACATGTCCTCAATGGAATCTTCTATACAGAGTAGGGGATCTAAAGTGGGCCACTGATTAAGTGGTTCCATCTGATACACACCTGCAAACTGATCTGCAAATACTCGAATAAAAACTTTCGTGAGTGGTATTCATATTATTTAAAATATACTAGTTTCGGACCCGACTGACACAGTAAGTTCAGTGTGTACCACAGTGCCTGCGATAAAAGATTTCGCAACACACAACGCAATGGAAGCGCAGGCGTCCACATCCCGGCGGTCGTTACGACAAATGAATCGGTAGGACAGACAACAATCCAGTCTGGTACCTGCAACCGGCGCGGCAGGACGCCTCACCCCTTGAGAAAGGGCCCCCGTCGGGTCCGAAACTAGTCGGGCATCCCCGAAATATACACGTGAGTAAAACCGTATATTTTAAATAATATGATCTGCAAATGTCATGGCAATGTCATTGGAGGTAGTCATAGTTTCGCCTTCTTTATTAAGCAAAATCATACGTATGCTTACTTTTGATGTTATTTGATGTCTTACATAAGAGTAGAATTTCTTTGGCCCTGTTTGCAAAATGCCAGTTTCATATGTTATACGAGCTGCTCTAGTGTGATTGATAAGTTTATTGTTGATTTTTCTATATTCTCCATAAGTTTGGTCAAGTCCAGTCAAAATATATCTGTGCCAGTGTCATTTTAAGTTTTATGAGTTGTTTCAGATCTTTTGATATCCAAGGCTTATTTGTAGTGTGATGTCTATGTATTGTTCAAGGTACATACAAATTGATTGCCTCTCTGGGAGTGTTTATAAAAGTCTCGTATTGACTTTTAGCACAGTTTAGGTTGATATGTTTCCAGGTAAAGTGGTATTTAACCTTTCACTAATTTTATCATAGGCTGCTTGGCATAATTAAGTCTCCATAATGTTTTTCTGTTTTCAGTTTGTACTTGAAGTTATATATTTGCCAATAGACAAGTGTGATCACTTTTTCCTATAGGTGCTTCATGTTCCAAATTCACTATTAAAGATTCATCGTTCGTTAGGCTTAGGTCTAAAAAAGATGGTTGATTCCCTTGTCGAAATCTGGTGTGCTTATCGACTAACTGCTCGAGGTTGCTATTTTTATACCACTGTACAAAGTTATCCTCTTTCGGCGTGAGATATGCACTATCCTCAAGAGGCCACTCCGCGAAAGTTAAATCTCCCATTATAACCACTGTATGCGCTTCAGAAACATTTGCCAGATGATTAGTTTAGTTTTCAAAAAAAAAATTCTGTTTGAAGCGTATATTGGAACTCCACCACTTCGTTAACAATTCTATCATCCCGGTATAGGTCATATCCTGGTATTTGTATCATTGAGTTTGGTATATTAGGTTTGAGCCATGTTTCATTAATTATGATTAGTGCAGGTTTCAAGGCTACCACTCTTGCTATGAAAAGGTAAAGTCTGGAGGTTACAGATTGGATGTTTGTGTAAAGTATGGTAATTGTAATGACTGATGATGTAATATTTGTAATAGTGGTACTTTTAGAGCTCTCAGTTGTGAAAGGAGCATGTTTAGAGTAGCAATTATGTTTGTGATTTAGTTTTTTTGGGTCTTTTTTGTGATCGTTAGATATATGCCCTCGAATATATTTTATGGTGATGTCTGTCTCTCCTTGGCTAATGCGTTTGTCAAGTTTCTCTCTAAGGTAACGCCGGAAGTTGGCTTCCCAAGTTTAGTTCTGTTACGGAGTATTTCCAATGCATCAGTTTTATTATTCAAGATAACTTTTAAAGGGCGTGGCCTGGCTGGATTAATATCTTTGTTAGGAGCCCCAAGGCAAAAGAGCTTTATTCCATCCAGCTTCACTTTTTTAGTCACAGCGTTTACAACCGCTACACACTCTTTCTTGTCGTGTTCTTTTCTCTCATCACTCACATTGCTGACTGATTCGGGGACATCATATATTATATATATTAGCCCTCTCACTCATTTCTTGAATTGCAGATTCGGTAGCGAACATACTTTGCCTGACACGTAAGTGTTGCACTTCTTTAGTGAGCTCATTTAACTTCTTCATTATCATAGGTAGTTGAGACATAGCAGATCTGCAGTCACCACAAAGAAAAGTCATGACCCGAGCAACCGTTTTCTTTTCTTTTTTATTTCTTTTCAACCGTTTTTCGAGCAGCTCAAGTACTCGTATTTCAGTAGGTGATCCATAACATTCTTTACACAGAAGAATTTTACATGAGTCACAATTGACTGTTGGTTTTTTATCAATTGGTAGTTTACCACACTTGGCACATTTTTCTTGAGACAGATTAGGCCCAGAATTCTTTTTAGTACTCATTTTTGGCAGTTATGATTTGTTGCACTGACAACACTGGAATCTAACAAGCAAATTTATTATTTAAACGAAAATGAAAATTTAGAGGGTAAGAAAAAAAAAGCTTGTAATTGTTGTTTGTCAAGACCAATCTTTATGATATTTTAAATTAACACCAACACACTTAAAACACACTATACCCAACACTTTGTCAATGTTTTTGTCACAGTTCTCACACGATTTTCAATAAAAAGCGATAAAATTCACGAGCGCGATTTTACTCTTAACTCAACTTTGATAGTTCCCCCAACTAAAAATTTTCAAAATTATTTAATTCTGATAAGAAATATACCATTTTATAGGTACATTATATCATATTTTTTTTAAATAAAAGCGCGTTACACCTTTATTTCTCTTGTCGTCAAAATGTAACACGCTTTTATTTTTAAAAAAATGGGACATAATTTACCTATAAAATGGTATATTTATCAGATTTTTCTTTTTAACTTTTTTAGTTGTTTTTATTAACAAATAATAAAAGCTTGTTAAAAAAAAATCTTTTTATTCTTTATTTTGATTTTTAACTTTTTAGTATCAAACTTATTTTCTCAAATCTGATGGGGTTGCAAATGAATATTATCTCGGACCAAAGTACTCATCAAGATGAATCAAACGAGCCGAGACTCGATGGGGTTGCGTCGTTTCATTATAGAGTTCCTATGACCACCTTTCAGCTCCATCATCAGATCCTGGTTACCATTGAAAGGCAAACTCCTCGTCAAGACGATTCAAATGAGCCCAAACTCGATGAGGTTATGTCGTTTCATTGCGAAGTTCCTTTGGCCACCTTCCAGCTCCATGATCAGATCAACACCATGTCATCATAATATTGCATTGTCACGCGATTTACACATGTATGCAAAATTTCAGCTCAATCGGTAACCGGGAAGTGGATTAAATTTAATTTGCAAGATTTGATGACAAACATCGGGACAGGTGAAACTAAATAAAAGCTTGTAAAAACACATTTTGTTATATCTCACATCTCGTATGTCAATTTCAAAATTTCTCTTAACTTTCAAAATCTTCTTTCAAATCTATTGAAAATGGCACGTACTAGATGCAAAATAAGAGTATATTTTGGATATTTGTTGTAATGATTATATCTGTTAAGAAAAATGAATCATAAAATATGATTATACATTAATTTAAATACATACCTCCTGGAGACATCACACCACTGCGTACATTCGTAGATTGCTTCGGCGGCTTTTTAGACGAAGGCACAAAGTTCCTATTGGAAATAATAAAAACTTATTAAACAGGCTGATCAGTAGACAAACAAACGCTTTTTAACAGCAGTCTCCTGTAGAATAAAGCTATCCCCTACCTCCTAAAAAATGTACCCAGTTCTTTGACCCTAATCAAGACTAGGGTTACAGGTATTTTGTGAGAGGGTTCTTGTATTACAGGAACTCTACTACCGATTCTCATGAAATTTTGTGTGCATATTGGGTAGGTCTGAGAATTGGCTTTTATTTATTTTTCATCCCCCTAAATGTTAAGGGTTGTCCACCCCTAATTTTTTTTTTTTAAATATTAGATTTTTTTTATCATACAGCATTAGAAAATACATACAACCCTGAATTTTCAACTCTCTACGATCAACCCCTGTTTTTTAATAGCGATATTAGTAGGTTTACTTTCATTGGTACAATTTCTTTAAAGTATTTAACCCATTGAAAATAGAAAGTGCGATTGTTATAATCGATTTTTTTTTTATGGAATAGGGGGTTAACGAGCAGGCGGGTCAGCTGATGGTAAGTGACTACCGCCGCCCATGGGCGCCTGCAACTCGAGAGTCACAAGTGCCTTGCCGGCCTTTAAGGTGGGAGCAGGAGAGGAGGGGACTACGAGAGGAGGGGAGATGGAGAGATGGGGGGGAAGATGGAGATAGATCGCTCGGCGAAACACAACGTAAGCATTGCTTTATCGATATGCCGATCGAGCCGGCCCATACGTGCCGAAGCATTGCTCTCCCACTGTTAAACTTTAAATATGTCAGTTTGGAAATGAAGTACTTTGAATTAAGAAAATGAATGGTTGGTGTTTTGTTATTTTTATAGTCATAGACCCCATCGCACAATAAGTTAGTTATTTTTTTACTACCAAAAAATTCATTAGAAATCATTAATATGGCAAAACAACGTGTGCCGGGTCAGCTATTATAACTATAAAAGTATTAATTTGGAATTTATTGAAGATACAAGATTCCATAAAATGTTCTATTATGATGACGTGACAATGATTTAAAAGAAATTGGTATTCATATACCATATTTTACCTGTGGTACAGTATAATTACTATTAATTTTATAGTAAATGAAAATATAGCGGTTATATATGTGTGGTTTTAATAAAGTACTAAAATTTACTATCTGGTCTCCGGCCGGGCACCGGATAGTGGCCGGATTTCCGTTTCATCTCTAGTCGTCATACCTGGATCTCTCGTGCACGGCCATGAGCCTGCCATTGCCCTTGTTGACGTGCAAGTCCCTGACGTGTCGCAGCAGGCGCGGCAGGTTGGGGAAGGGCGCCTGGCCCTTGCGCACGCGCGCGCAGTTCCGCCACACGCACGGGTACTCCGAGAACGAGCCGCGGTAGTGTTGCTGCACGTGACCCGCTGCCGAAACGCATGTACGGACAGTGGAAGGTTAGATTTGTATGTAATGATTAGCCTGTATATGTGATAACATCTATATATATAATAATGAATTCCTATTTCCCTTGGTCACGACATCACGCGTGAACGGCTGGACCGATTTCACTAATTCTTTTTTTTTGTGTTTGTTTTTGTCAGGAGAAGGTTCTTTATGAAAGAAAAAATTAAGAAAATTGCGCGGAAAATTAGAAAATTTAAGAAACTTAACGACCATATGAACTTTTGTAATGTAACCTTAGCGCTTTTGACATAACTGAGAGTAGCTAGTAGCTAGTAAGTAATAAAGTAGATATAATTAATAATAATGTAGATGCAATCTCGCGCCATCGGTACTAATAAGTCTAGGTCTGTCTGCAGCACGGAGCAGGTACAAAGAGCAGGTGTTGTAATTAGATTTCTCTATGAAACAACGCGTGACAATTAGAGCGGGGTGAGGGGGTGTTAAGCTCCGCCCACTTCACTTTTTTCCATCTACCAAACAATAGTAAAACTACTCGCATCGTTCTATGTCGATGTTGCTATGTAGTTTAGCTATCTCACATTAATTATAGGATGTAAGGGGCCGTACTCAGAATTTACTTACCAGGTAGTAGTTTATTCAAGATTAATTTTGTAAACCATCTTGATACAAAAGCGAAAGCTTGTGAGTTCTTTCTTTCTCCTTGACCTTATCCCACAGCTGGACGAATTTGAATAAAATTTGGTATACAGATAGATTGCGACCTGGCTTAACACATGGGCATTGGGCATTGGTAGTGTGAGAATAAAAAAGTTTGGGGTAAATCACAAATGAAGATTCAAATTTGTACACTTATTTATTCTTATCTTTCTTTATTCGTATGTGTACTGCAACTGCAGTTCATTTTGTAGATATTAATTAATGAGCTTAAAATACCTTTCACATCATCAACCTAAGTACAATTTATTTCATTTTAATATTTAAAGAACTTTCATTTCAAGATAAATACTCGTATAGTCATGGATTGCTAGGTAAAATAATTGGCCCTATATGTACCCTATTTTGAGTTGATACAGTCTCGTAATAGCAGTGCGATATGTTCTTCTAGTTGAAAGATAGATGACAGTCTATTCAAAAAATGATTACAAAAAATATAAAAATAATCCTTTGACAGCTAAAAATTCTTTAGGACTGGATATAGAACACATTTCAGTATCTTTGTATGATTTATTTTACTAATACTGAGCTCTACGTACCTTTGTTTTTTAGTTCCCATTACACAAAGTTTTGCCATCTAGTGACGAATAGATTTAATATTTCAAAAAACACTCCGGAGATTTTTCTAGAACTATTTTAATAGATTAAATAAAAAAAATAGTTAAAAATGGATAGGGAATATGCATGTATTTTTTTTTTATTTTTTATTGACTTGTTCCATCATTCTACCCTAATAAAAAATATAAATAACCTTGGCAATGTTCAAATTAATTTTTAAAATAATATTTTTATTATTACATTATTTCGCGGGCCTTAGATGACGTCACGTTACACGCTTAGTGTTTGTTTCACAAACTTACTTGAAGTGTTACAGTAATTTTATACCGATTTCCAGCTGTAATTACTATTTATTGTAATTAATAGACGATGGATAAAGTTAAAAAACCATTTTATAGGTATTGCCTTGTCCCTAAGTGTAAAAACACTATAAGAAGTACACCCAATACAGTATTTTTTCCTGTACAAAATAATAATGTAAAATACGAAAACAATGGTGTAAATTAATGAGAAGAGATGAAGTATCTTCAATATCGTGTTCATATTGTTGTGAAGATCACTTTAATGTAAGCATATTACAATTTAATTGCTAGTATAGTGTGAATTATTAGTCAGCAGTAATTTATGTTTGTTTTAAATATCAAGCGAAGGTAACTTGCTTGTCTACTTAAACTAGGTAACAAAAGTCCAAAACTTCATGAATATAACTAACTATATCTTACCTATCCTTTAGATTATAATATAACAAGTATTATAATAATTACCTTGCGGCTTTCACTCCTTTAACCTCAGCGGACGTAAAATCTGGATTTGATGCATAATATATAGTCATCGTGAATGCACCTATTTTCGGTAGATTGTCCGATTGTGCTTTGACAAAACTACATTCAGTCATTGTCCTAGATGATTTCTAATATCACTAGAATGCTTAAATTGCACTAGCTAAGAGGAAAAACCACAGGAACACCTATCTTTCTCCGTAACACTAGGAATATAGGCGCCGATAAATGACAGAACGTGGAATGTCACGTCATGTTTTGTTTCGACCAATGGTGGAGCGTTTTGCAAAGTTGAATTTCGCGCCCTTATCTTGCATATTTTAATTAATATTTTTTGCAATTAATCACGAACTAAATAAGAAAATAATCGTTTAGGCATAATATCTGGACAATAAAGATTCAAGGGAAAATTAATCAAGTAAATTTAAACAAAATGCATATTCCCTATTGTGATGCCATACATGGCTTCAGAGCGTCTATCCGAATAGTTTTTACATGATAAAATACAACACTTCATCATTTACTTCTTAATACCACGAAAAGTTACTGATTTGCGATTTTCCGATACAAACGTATAAGACGAACGCCGACAGTGTACTAACTATAAGCCATGCCTACTGTGATGACGTCAGGACCTAGTTATAATTACAGTGCACAGTTGCTTAGGCCCTCTCCTCTTTGTATCTGCTCCGTGGTCTGCACCATAAATGTGTGTATAATTTTCATATTTATGTAATAGTAAGTCTATTTTAGTAAACTATTGCGAAAATAAACGTTAGTGATCTTGAACGAGTAAAATAAAAGTAGTCTAATAAAAAACTAACTTAAAGTATACATTTTATTAATGCCCCGTCCCCATAATCAAGACACGATTCATTTTGCTTACGGACGGTATAATTCGTTGAAAATGTCATCGATATTTTACCGTCCGTAAGCAAAACGAATAGGTAGTTTCTTGATTATAGGAACCGGGCATAAGATCCTCAGATTAGAGTATAGTATAATTACGGGTACGAAATTCACAGACAGATTTCCTTATAATGATAACACGTTGAACAGCCCTTTGCACATATCTCATTCAAACTAACATATAAAACAAATATTTTGAATTGACGCCCAGGAGTTCTACTCACCAGTGTGTAATGTACAACGCAATGAAATTTCAAGCAATTAAAAGAGAACCTTACTTTTGTGTTAAAAAGAACACGTAAAGTCTTTATGGTCGTACGGCCACCTTTGATATGGTTGATGTGGACGATGGCTGGCGCGTGCGAAATGCTCGTGAACGAGTGCCGTTGGTCGGGACTGGTCATCTCCGAACTGCTATTACTTACATATAGTAATTTGCGCTACTGTTTATAGTTTAGAACACGTTACATTGTCCTCACATTTAATTTGCGCATATAAGCAATGTAACCAGAGACTTGTAAAAAACATGTTGAAAAAGAGTGTCCTTGGAGTTTCTTGCCTGTTCTTCTCCACAGGATCTTCGTATTGGAACAGGCAACTAGCTTCATGACTGACTTAGTCTGACTGACTACTACTCCTGACAATTCATAAATACCTATAATGGGTTTAATTGAAATAAATGATTTGGCAACAGTTGCACATGTACCTACATAAAATTAAATCTAAACTTATCGAGATTGATCTCTCGTAGCACAGTGTGATGATTTATCTTTTACGTTACTTACGTTCGAGCTTCGGTTTCTTGGTTTCAATAAATGTACCAATCACTGGCAGCATTAAACAAGTGAAACATATTAATACAACGCACATGACTAACATGATCTTTGTCAACAAAAAAAATCTAGGTTAAGTTGGACAGTTAAGTAAGACGCATAAAAAACGCGAAAACAAATGAACAATAAATGAATAATAATAACTATTATATTATATATATATATATATATATATATATATATATATATATATATATTTATTAAAATTAATTAAAATATATACTTAATAAAAATAAGTAAATAAAAGTTTGAATAAAAAATAAAATATATTTATTAATATTTTTTATTTTGGCTATCAACATTTGGTTTGGTTATTACCGAATTTGGTTTTCACCGAAAACCAATGTTAAAAATAATACCATCCCTACTTCTCTGATCGTACACTCAAGTACTAATACGACAAATGTGCACCACAAATTACCTGTTCTAGTCCATCTAAAAGTTGTAAGAGATTGCAGACTGCGATAAAGCCGCCCATTGTACTGCAGTTTTTAATGTATTTCTTTTTAATTGTATCCTATTTATAGTGTGCAATAAAAAGTATGTATTTATCTACTGACATGTATTGACCAAACGCCGATCATTGAAAACTTGCTTGTTTTTTTTAATTATTGTTACTTTAAAAACAAATACAATTTGCAGTTTTAAATCATAATATTCTATCTAGATACTTACTGTTGCCCCCGTCTCCGATGCAGTGCTCCATGCAGTCAGACATTTCTTCGAACTGGTAGTCGCATGTGTCCCACGCACACTCGTAAGTCATCTCCATTGGCGTCTGTGGTATACATTACGTCATTATATAAGGGGAATTTATGCAGACGTAAAAGTTATTTAAGAAACCTGACATCGAAAGTTACATAGCTTGTTAATTATTGACGACATGTCTATACCATACAAATTTCGACATTACAAATGATTTATTTGACTTGCCGGTCAACTACTCCATTCAATTTTGATACTAAGGTTGTTAAGTACGATTCACACCGAACGGGCCGCGCCGGAACCGCGTTTTAGTAAGGTGATGGAAATTGAAGTTTATATTTATTACTTAAAATTCATTTTTGCATGGCACTTCTTGCCGCCGCGGGCGGTTGGCTCCGCCCGCTTGCGCTCGGCTACCGAGGCGTGACTTGACGCGCTTCGGCGCGGCCCGTTCGGTGTGAATCGTACTTTAGTTTGCACAACTCCAGTGTTGTTATTATTCCATCATCGTAAGGCAAACTATGGCACTGGGTGGGTGAATATTCGTTCTTTTTAATCCTTAATTTTTCTGCGTCATTTTTCTCCTGCAGAAATATATTTCATCATTAGTAATTGTCATAAAATACTATATTATTTCAATCAAGCACATGACACAATGACAAGTATTTGAAAATTTCCAGTTTATTTTAAGAGATTAAGTATATTTTTAAAGATTTTTGTGTTGCTAACAATGACCCGCAGGTAAAAAGAACGAAGAATCACCCGGGTACAGGTTCAATGTGTATAACTCTGAGTTGGATTCGAACCCACCCATTATACCAACTATCACGAATGTCGAAATGTCTCTCCCCTCTCGCCTCTAAATGACGCTAGAATAATTAAGACAAATTGATACAAGCAGATAAAGCAAGAATTATCACTAGATCCAATAAATAGTTCGCTTTGTTAGAAAAGTGAATACGACTGTGACTTTGATAACTGCAGGCAATCCAAGTAAACTCGCTAACATCATTAAAGTTTGCTTCTAAGATAGTCTAAATCTTAATTAATCAATAAAATAAGGACTAGTACACTTATGCCGCGTTCCCATAAACGATTCGTTTTGCTTACGACGCTAAAATTTTCGTTGAAAATTGAACGAAATTTTACCGTCTGTAAGCCAAACGAATCGTTTCTTGTTTATAGGAACGCGTCATTAATTAATATTTGACCGAATGTGTGTATAAAGTCACAAAACTGAACTTAATTTTCTGGCCACATACACATTTAATTTTATGTGTCACATTTATAACACAGTACCTTTAAAATGACATAAGTTTCATTCCCCTCTTTTATAAAAATATCAGTATTGATATAACATAGATAAGTTACTAACGTGCTGTGCCAACTCCCGCATCTCCTCCGCCAATTTGGCCGCAGTCTCTTCATTGCATCTCGCGGCCCTTTCCTCCCAGCTCTGCTTAGTCGACGCCGGGAGCGACCGCCATTCGTTGCCCACTATTCTTGATATCTCGCCTGGCAACACACACTACGTATACATACGTATTATACGTACCTTACGTGAATTTGTCTTTCTTGTGTCTGGTCCAGAGTGCGTAAAAAGATAAGATCTTCGTCACGAAAACGTGGTGCTTTGGGTTGGCAACGTTTGTTGTTGTGCAAAAACGTAAAAAAAAATGCTTTAAACTTTAAGCAGCTTTAGATACTCTGAATATAAAGTGCTAATCAAAATGAACCTGATTGTATTTTTTGTCATATTAAAATAGTAAATTAACTCTCGGCAAATCTCTAGCTTAAATTCTTAATGATCGGTCGATCCAATCAAATCAATCAAATAATGTAAATAGCGATCCTCTTTGAAATTAATTAACAAATATATTACCACCTTCCTTTATAACTGACATGTAAAATTCATGTCAAGTTTGGAAAACCTTTGAAATCGTTATCATTAAATTATGATTTATTTTATTGTTATATCATATTTATATTATTACCATGAAAAATATTAAAATTTCATTACTTAAAACCAGATTTTAAATATTTTTAGGTAAGTATTGTAGGTATTTAAATATTAATATAGTTCACCGAATGTGTGCAAATATTATCAGTTTCTACCAGACACAATCAAGTGACCAAAAAAGAGTGAAACTTTGATTCACACAGAATACTTGTGATGTTAAATACACAACAACAAACGTTACTCACAGTAGAGTAAGGCACAGTAAGGACTAGAGCGTGCACAGTATGAGAAAGCCAACTACAACTTATAGAGCATACACCTACCTAATCTCTGAGTTTTGTCCTTGCTAGCTAAATTTACACATAGGTGGCGTTAGGATCATTTACATAGGACACTTAAAGCTGTGATAACACAGAACATAAATGGAAAGACAATACGAGTTAAACTTATGTTCAATTCTACTTGTTTAACGTAAAAGTATTCTTCTTTCTAACGAAGGGTAGCGGCGACGAACGAAGCGTGAACGAAATATATGGCTAACGGTCCGAGATTGGTCTATGCCTCATTAAAATGTGGCACCATCTAGCGGAGCTGCCAAAAATAAAACTTGAGATATCTCACATATGGCCGTCTGATCCCAAATTAGGCAGAGCCTGTACTATAGCAACCCGACTAAACATACTTATATATTTACCCTTTACACCTTCCTCATGAATAACTCCGTCTATTGGTGAAACCTGTATGAAAATCCGTTCGATAGTTATTGAGTTTATCGCGAACAGACAGACAGACGCGGCAGGGGCCTTCGTTATATAATATGTAGTGATAAACATACTTATACATTACGAAATACATACATTAATACATAAATTACACCCAGATACAGAACAAATGATTGTGCTCATCACACAATTATTTGTCCTGGTTGGGAGTCGAACCCACGGCCTCTAGCTTAGCAGTCAGGATCACTAACCGACCAACAGGCCTGTCTAAATTTCTAGTACTGATCGGCTTTGGTGCGGTGCGTGGCCGTCCGCGTCCGCCCGTAATATAACAGTAGTAGTACATAGGCTGCACTAAAAGTATCGGGAATGGAATATTTCCACAGTTTCTGTCATAATAAAATCTTTTTAATTGAAAACATCTTGGTTTTAAAAATCTAATACCATTTATTTATTTAAAAAAAGATTCTCGGTCTTATCACAAGGGTTTTAACACAAACTTGTTTAGTCGTTGAGAAAATGGAATTGACTCGAGAAAATTCAAGAGCGATGATTTATTATGACTTTCGAAGTGGTTTAACGCAAAAACAGTGTGTTGACCGGATCATTTCTGCATTTGGTGATGAAGCCCCATCCAAAACCACATTTTATCGCTGGTTTGCTGAATTTTAACGTGGACGTGTCAAGCTCAGTGATGATCCCCGTCAAGGTCGTCCAAAAACTGCAGTCACCCAAGAAAACGTTGATGCTGTGCGTAAGCTGATTGAGGAAGATCGACATGTGACATACCGCGAAATTCAGGCAACTTTAGACATTGGCATGAGTCAAATACAAATAATCTTGCATGAACAATTAGGTGTAAAAAAGTTATTTTCCCGATGGATACCGCATTCGGTCTGTGAAAAGCGGCTCGCGTTACTTGGTGCGTCAGAACTCTCGAAAGATTCCACGCAGGATCCTCAAATGCTGTATACAACATCGTATCAGGTGACGAATCCTGGATATACGCGTACGAACCCGAAACAAAAAAACAGTCACGAGTTTGGGTGTTCGAAAATGAGTTAAAGCCAACAAAAATTGTTCGTTGAGTGTTCCAAAAAAAATGGTGGCCACGTTTGTCTCCAAAACCGGCCATGTTGCGACTATTTCTCTTGAGGGACAAAGAACGGTTAATGCAGAATGGTATGCTAGCATTTGTTTGCCACAGGTCGTTTCTGAACTCCGTAAAGAGAACTGCAACCGCCGCATCATCCTCCATCACGACAATGCGAGTTCTCACACCGCGCACAGAACAAAAGAGTTTTTAAAGCAAGAAAACATAGAATTATTAGACCATCCGCCGTACAGCCCCGACCTAAGCCCTAGTGATTTCTATACTTTCCCTAAAATAAAGAATAAATTGCGTGGTCAGAGATTTTCATCACCTGAAGAAGCTGTGGACGCCTACAAAACGGCCATTTTGGAGACCCAACTTCCGAATGGAATGGTTGCTTCAATGATTGGTTTCATCGTATGGAAAAATGTGTCAAATTTCGCGAAGAATACTTCGAAAAGCAATAAATACATTTTTAAATAGTAATGTTGTATCACTTTCTTGATTCCCGAAGTTTTCAGTGCCGCCCTCGTAACAATTTCCTCGGGAACGGTACTTTTTTTGGTGGCAAGTTTTATGCAAAATTTTATGAGTTAAGGGTATCCATAAATTACGTCAAACGTTAAGAGGAGGGGGGGGGGTCAACGAAGTGTGACAAGGGGGGCGGGTCAAAAGCTTCGTGACGTCACATGTCAAAATCTAAAGTATTAAACACAAAACATTACCTGTAAAAATATGTGACATCACACCAGTGATCGGGGGGTCCTGTGACAAGGAAGGGGTGGGGGGGAGGCGGCTAAAAAAAATCATGAAATACGTGTGACGTAATGGCGTGAAAACGTAACAAACAAACTCACTTTCGCGTTTATAATATTAGTAAAAAATTATGGATATGGATAAAAGACTTCTCTGACTCTGACTGTGTTATAAGTTATAACTTATAACTGTTAGTGCGTAAAGTTACTTACGGTGCTGACCGTATTTCAGTAGAATTGAACAAAAGAGTTAATGATAGAGTTAATGATGGAAGTTCGAGCGATAAAATATGATATACTTTACCTGGAGGATGTTGATTTATACTTAAGAAACATGTTTAACGCTCCTGAAGAGAGTAAAACATCGAATAACGACAAGGAGCAAATGCAAGGTACAGAGAAGTGATTAAATATATGTATATTTTTTTAATAATAACTTGAGACATCTCATACGGCTGTCTGATCCCAAACAAGGCAGAGCCTTACTATGGTAACCAGACTGCTGATAAAAATACTCATATATTACTAAATACATACATATCATAAATACATTACACCCAGACAGACAATTATTTGTCCTGAGTGGAAATCGAACCACTAGACCAATACGCCCGTTTAATAAATATTTAGTAGCAGTATCATCCAGTCGTATTTACGTGTTTAACCTACATAAACTAGGTATTTGATGTTGACTTGTAAGGGTGTTGCAGTAATTATAGAGTATACCTCAAGGACTTCCAGCTGGTTGTACGCATACCCCTAGGACTACGCAAGGTTGCACCAAGGGAAACGCGCAGCAATCACTTGATTAAGAAAATTTTAATCAGTAAAGACGCCGCCGCATCAAAAAAATGTTTGAAATTTTGAAAGGGATTACAAAGACTAGAAGTTGGGGACAACAAACAAAGAGCAACAATAAAGCAGGGAGTCAGACAGGGGGAGGGACATTTTTATTTAGTGTGCCATAAGGAATATAATACGAGAAAGGGGGAGGAGTCAAATTTAATAGGGAGATTATAAAATTTATCATATTTGCAGACAATATAGCAGCGATACCTGATACCACAAATAATTTGGAACAACTGTTAATAATAATGAACGACACTTTTAGGGAATTTTGATTAAAAATAAACATGAACGAAACTAAAATTCTTATCACTTCAAAATTTAAATCTATATGTAGTAAAATTAAAATCGAAAATACTCGTGTAGAGCAAGTGGACAGTTTTAAATATTTAGATGCGAATAACGAATGACTCAAGGTGTTCTTCTGATAAAATAGAAAGACCCGCACTCGCCAAACAAGCCTTCAAAGCCAAAATCAACATCGGAATATCGAAACGGCTCATTAAGACGTACATATGGAGCATTGCACTTTATGGCTGCGAAATGTGAACGCTAACCCAAAAAGATAGATACTGGAGGCGGATGATGAACATCAGGAAGTCTTGGTAATAGTAAATGAAGAGAGACAGTTGTTGGAAACTATAGACAGTAGATGGATGGATTGGACACTTGATAAGACACGACAACTTTTTCAAAACAATATTGCAAAGAAAGTAGATGACAAGAGAAGACGAGGAAGGCCTATAAGACGTTTTATACAACAAGTGAAGGAGAAAGTGGGAATCGAGATTTATGAAGAGGTCTTCTAAAGATCGCAGGGGACAGAGAGGAGTAGCGGCTGCTCCACCGCGAGCGTAGCTCTTAAATTGAAGAAAAATATTAAAACATTTTTTATTTATTTATGCGCATTTATATATGGGGTACGCGACTTTGAGTCCTTTCTTGAAGTGGTACGTATGGAATGTTAGCCCATTTATCGAGGAAGGCTATATAACATCACGCTATGACCAATAGGAGCGGAGCAGTGATCATAAACGCAGGTGAAACTGCGGGGACGGCTAGTCTACATATTATATAAGACGTACTGCATCTATTCATAAACGCTAAACATAAAATTAGTTATATAGCATGTTGTCCCTTTCACTCTCGATAGACATCTGTCAAGTAGAACAGGCATTACAACTACATACAGCATTCAACAGCTTAGCCCTGCTATTAAAACTCTCACTGAAAGCCATTTTTTCATGAAACTATTATATTATATAACTTACCAAAGGTAGACTCAGGGTTATTAGCGACGATAGCTCGTCGCACCTCGCTCGAATACAGAATGTAACCAGTGACAATCTTCTGTTTGGAGGAGTCCTTCTTCTTCTTGCTACTAGTGGGGGCAACAGTGGTGGTCCGCTCTTGGGTAGGAGTGGCGGTCATAGAAGGATTGTAGGGATTGCTGTTGCCACCTAAATTCAAGATTTAAAAATAAGATTATTAATAAATTTTACATTTACAATCGAAACCCACGACTTAGTTTGCATTTAAATTAAATGTACCTAACTTACTTTTGTAAATGATAAATGTTCTAGGAGAAACCAACACACCATATATATTTTTATAGCGGTACTACCCGACCATGCGTTGCTCAGGCTAAGTAATTTGCAATAAAAAAATATTGTGACTATAAACTGAGATAAAAACTATCCTATCTCTCAAGTTGGACTAAACTGTACACAGTGTGCAAAATTTCATTGAAATCGGTTCATTAGTTTAGGAGTTTCACGTTTATAACATTACTAGCTCTAGCCCGCGGTGTCGCTCTCCTTACCGTACTCGTACCGAACTTTTTTTCTGGATGAAAGGTAGCCTGTGTCTTTTTCTGTACGGTTTGAAACGTGTATGCAACATTTCATGGTGATCGGTGTAGTAATTAAGACGTTAACGCGGTTGCCCGCGACTTCGCGTTGGAAATTTTGGTAAAATCTATCCCACGAGAACCGTAAATTTTCCGGAATAAAATAGGCTATGTACTATTCCAGACTATAATCTATCTCTGTGCCAAATTTCATTCAGATTAGAACAGTATTTCGTACTCCAGTAAGTCCTGACCTGGTGGTAATCATATTGTTATAGTTAGGATAATTTCAAATTGGAGTAAAGTTTTGGTTACAACTTTACTCCAATTTGAAATTATCCTAACTAAGTAGGTAAGTAATATGTAATTGCATACCTATTGACAGTGGTGTAGCAGGCGAAGCGAGAGAGGAGTCATCGAGGGAGTTCTCCAATATCATCTCAACGTCTTGACTCCCAATCGTAGTGTTGATCAAGTTTGTGAACTGTGGTTTGCTGTCCTATAATTACCAATGCAGAAATTGATTCTCAACTATTCTAGTTTAATTTACATACGTACATACATACATCACGTAAAAGTTTAGGAGTTTAATTATATTAATAATAATAACTTGACACATCTCACACACGGCCATCTGATCCCAAACTAGGCAAAGCCTGTACGATGGTAACCAGACGGCAGATAAAGATGCTTACATATTAAAATTTCTCAATACATACATACATATTATAGATATTAAATTACACCTAGACACAGAACATATATGATCATGCTCATCACACAGTTATTTGTCTTGGGTGGGAATCGAACCACTAAACCAACAATTAATAAATGTCAAACGCAGTACCTCGGCACGAGATATGTACTGCATATGATTAAGCGCCATAGCAATTAACTTACCATAGAGTCAATATTGACGTTAGGATTGAAAGGCTTCTGCGTGAAGGCACTGGACGTGGACTGTACGTCCTGAGCTGTGGCCAGCGCAGGCGGACCCAGGGGCTTCGAGAAGAAGTAGATCTGAAATATTCAGAAATTTAAATTCAAATTATTTATTTGCTTTAAATGGGGTAACAAAGTGTGGTATTACAAAATTGATATAAATCGAACATGCGCATTTAGCCATGAAAATAGCATGCAAAAATTTAGAAGTTATTAAAATAACTTATGTGATAACGTGAGTATGTTATATTATTATTATTGTCATTTTTCATTAGGTCAAATATAAATCAATTAATAATTACGTAGGCTCAAGTTATATTTATTATTCTTACAACTCCTTGTTTGTAAGAAATTCTTTAGTGGAATAAAAATTGTTTAGCATAAGCCAGCAACGTAGTTTTGTTATAAACTTATTTAGAGGTAATGTCTTTATACGATTTGGGATTTTATTATATATTTTAATGCACATAGCGTAAGAGTTATTCTGCAACCGACTACTTCTTGGTATCATGTCCAGAACGAGCCTGTCTGGGTTCCTTAAATTATCACGCCGAGTAACATCGTTTGCCCGTTTAAATACCTGAGGGTGTTGCTTGACAAATTTTCCTACCTCTAATATATATAGGCAGGCCAAAGGGAGTATTTTTAATTCTTTGAAATAAGGGCGACATAATACGTCTGGAGCAATATCACACATCGATCTTATGCATCTTTTTTGAGCAATGAATACCTTCTGAACCTCTGAACTATTGCCCCATATTAATAGTCCATACCGAAGGACAGATTCGACATTAGCAAAAAAAGCCGTGCATTATTTTGGTTTGCTATTTTTGATAATTTATATAGAGCATATGAAAACCCACTAATCTGGTTGCTCACTTTTTCAATTTTACATTTTCGCTTATTAATTAACACTAACAGCTTCCTACAGTAACTCGTACGGCGTATAAAGCCAGTGCCATCTAACGATAATAGACTGAACTATTTGAACACAGTACCTACTCCCGCATCGCGATATAAAACTTAACACAACAAAATTTCTGTATAAAACATCCCAAAGGACACATGGGGCGATAAATAATATAGCTAGCAACTCACTAAAATCAAATTACACACAACACAACTAATTAAAATGTTTGTATATTTGAGGATCCCATTGGTGATATCTTACTGGGATTGAGGAGATAAAACCATACCTCCAAGTCGAATATTCCACGCATAAAATGAATGTGCCTATTGCCAGTACCTCGACGTATGATATCAACCGCAATAGATATGCGTAGTACTACTGTACTAAGCTTAGAGTAACAAGAGAAAAACGAAAGAATTAAAGTTTAAAGAGTGTAAAGATAAAGAAAATATAATGATATATTTAATAACTAAAACAAACCCAGTTTTACCACTGAAAACCATTTAAAAACAACTATAAATATATATATTATTTTCTTGTTTCATAATTCATCGTGGCTAATAAAAAAAAGTTATAAGGATTTTACAAGTATTGCATACTTTTTAATGCATGAACATAGTGGCCAGTAAAAAAATCAGCTCTTATTACCTCATCAATAATGACTTCCTTGGTGTGTTCAAACTTGCGCAGTCCCGACTTAAGTTTACGTGCGACACGGTTCGACTCGTCGTACACCGACTCGCATACGAATACATCGTTCTCCGCTATCTCTGTCGGACGACCTAGGAGCGAAAGAGACAGTTGTATGTCAGATTTAGATTAGATACCTATACAGATGTTACAAAAAAGTGTGGTCATATTTTAAGGTCGTGATTTTTAACACAGAAATCTTATTTTGAAACTGACAAATTGAACTTGAAAATTGACCGATAAAGCTAATATTTGTCGTAAGAGAGTGGGCTGACATGAATTAAACAATGGGTATTTAATACCAAGGATTTTGTAGATATTGACATGGAAATTAGTAACGTTATTTAGAAATGTTTACCTACTACTACCTAAAAAAATCTACCTACTAAAAAATAAAATTTTTAGCAACAAGCTAAACCAACTATTTTTCGGTTGCACATAACGCATCTAAAATTTAACCACACCTTTCTGTAACACCCTGTATACGCACATATATTCTACTCGTTTTAAGAGAAGAAAGCTATAAGCCAATTATCCATTCAAAGCAGCCAGAACAGGGGGGATAATATCTTCATCCTACAGTGCATGTTGTGTTTTTGTTGCTGAGTAGTTGTCACCCCACCTTTGAGTCGGATTGACAAATGTACAACCGGTCCGTTAAGTAAAACTTATCCTTAATTCCGTATATTACAATGCGGTGCCTGGAAACTCACTTTTGTATGTTATCGAATGGAAATAACACATAAGGTTGTTTGACGTGACTTGACTTTAGAATGCAGTTACAAAAACAATTGTTGAAAAAAAAAAACTATCCATGTAGAGTAATTATAAATGTTTGAATTACCAGGTATTATCACCTGCGTTTCTCATAAAATCAAGTGGAATGTGTAAAGTTAAAGATTTTAAATTTAGCATAATTTTTTATTTTGGAATTATTCAATATGTTATTGAGAAAATCCATAAAAACTAAATTCAAAAATTATACATATTAATTTTTATGGATTTTCTCGTGAGTGAATAATATTAAAAGAAAAAAGAACTGTCAGCAACGATTTTTACTTCCTACATTCAAAATCACCGACTATCACAACAATAACATTTTCTAAAAAAATCTAGTAGGAGTATTGAAATAAGGGCTATTATTTTACGTTTATTTGTTTTATTAAAAGGCTGAAGGCTACATTTGTTGTTTGTGTGTTTGTACTTGCTTTACTTACATTTCAGATAATCATCGTAGTCCAACACGGAACACTTGCCCACAATGCCCACTAGTGGACTAGTGTCATGCATCGTCGTCAACAATACTTCTTGTTTATAGAAAGGCTGGAAATCAAACATACTCTAAGTTAGACATGAAATTAATATTCTCTGGAGGTACAACAAAATCAATAGCCCAAAGCACACTGCACATTCAAATATTGGCATCTCTCTTATTTCTCTATTGTATATTACAATAGCGAAAGCTAACAGAAAATGGCAGTGTGGTTTGAGCTTTAGATATTTAATTGCAATTTATTTGTTATACCTTGGTAATTATGTTGGCAACTTCCGATGGGAAAATTAGGAAGGGTCCACGGAAATAGCACTTATTACTGTAAAAGAAGAATATAATCATTAGAAACTCGTTCGGAATTCGAAATAGTTTAGTACTTTCATGTTCAAAAACCTATGGTAAATATACTCTACAAATACTGTATTATATTAACCTATTTTACAATAAAAAACAATGTGCATATACATTCATGTTTAAATTATTTTACTCATTAGTAGTAGTAGTAGTAGTAATAGATTTAAGTAACTCTATGATTAAAATTAGACGTATTTTACTGTAGTCAGCTTCTACCAAATATATTTAAAAAATCATGAGGCGCAGCACAGCACAGGTACCGAACTCTCTATGGCTGCAGCCGATGGTAGTTTCTAACTTTTATCAGTGGTAAAGTTTTCAGAATGTCGACCAAATCGAGCTCGAAGGTATTTCGTAGGAAGGAAGGAGAAGTCTACCTCTCCTCTAAGATATACCTTCGCCCTTGAGCCCATGACAACATACTTTTCGTGTTTAAGTTGATTTTATTTCTTCACAAATATTTCGCAACCACGTTTTCTACTTCTCCGATCACAACCGCTGTTTTATATAATAGTACAGATACAGAAAACTTACTTCACAAAATCATTAAAATAAATAGCGACTATTGATCCGACACAATAAAGCCTCTCTCCCTTTCTATCGCGTAGCCCTTATCTCTTCTGACGACGATAGAGCTGTCTTCTTTAAAGAATAATTATTCTGAATATTTCATTACCAGTTATGTGTCCATACTAAGCAGCCGAATACGATGCAAAAGGTTTTTCATTCATTTTAGTTAAGAAATTTCTTAACCGACAAACGGAAGATGCGACGCGGAACGTGAGTGAGTATAGAACTAACGTGCAATCACGGTTACGGACCCGGGCGGCTCGTAGCAACCTACTGAATTGAGTCGAGCCCGCCATGTACACACAACGCCTGGCCTGATAACACACAATAATCAGTGATTAAGGTAACTTACTCGCCAGTCTCCCATATAGTGTCGACCTGTGCAATCATCTGCTTACCACCGTCGGTCACCACGTAGACATAATCACCAGTTTTGATCACCCCCGAGCACACAGTGTTGTACTGTTCATAGTAGGTGTTCTCATCGTCAGTTCCCAATGGGTTGTACATCACTACATCCTGTATCCGAAAACATATAAATAAAGTCAACCTCACAAATCTTGCAGGACATGTAAACGTTTGAAAGTTTTGTGAAAACTTTTAAAGGTCATCATTTCACTAGGCTAACGGTAAGGTAGTTTATCGGACTTGACATGGTAATATGTCATAACTCTAGAAAAATAGAAAGGAAATCCTTAAAAGCTGCTGTACTGGAATATAATATTACAATACTTTAATGTTTTGAAATGTTACAGATTTATGTACAAGTCACTTTTTGCAAAAATAGTAAACCAGCAAAATATTTTTAACATAAACATGTAACTCCTATTTCCACAATATGAGATTGTTAATAGCATAAAGAATGATAAATTGTTTATTTTTTTAGGTTTTTCTGGTGATTGGCACTTTACTCCGTTCTTTTCTTCTACTATTCTATATTTATTTTTCGTTTTAGTTGGTAAATTAAGTCAATGTCCTTAAAAAAAACTACATTTGTTTTTCAGGTAATTATTATATAATTTAGTGTTCTGTAAAATACAATTTATTACAAAGTGAAGGTGCGACTGCTTCCTGTTATAATATCTGTAAGCAACCCTAAGTTGTTCTGAGTTTAAATGTACTTCATAACATGATACAAATGAACATGACATATGTCTAAATAAAATCAGTATTAATTTAACCACTAGGTAATTACTGGATCGTTTTGTTTTTGGTTCCACTAACTGAAGTATTCAATTAATTTATTTAAGAAACTTACAGGTCTTTCTTTTTCATGAACATTTTCCAACACTTCCAACTCTGCAAGTTCATCTTTGTGCTTTTCAATACGTTCACGGAACACTGAGACGGTTCTGTTTGGCTCCAACGGTACCTAAAACAAAATAGTATTCGTTTAATGACTTACATTTATAAATTGATGATTATATAAAGATAGATGGATGGATGGATAAATGGATGAATGGATGGATAGATGAGTAGATGGATAGATGGACGGGCGGATTTTTTATTTATTTTTTATTTTATTTTACAATTTTAGGAAAACTTACAGCTAGAAATAACTTTAATATAATTCTAATAGGTGAAGGCCAATTACAAGTTTTCCCAGATAAAATAATAATATAGATAAGTCAAAAGTCGACATAGGTTTAGGATTATGATTATGTAGATATGATTTGTTTGTTTATCGATGGATCAATTGATGGATGGATGGATTAATAGATGAATGGATCTACGGATGGATGAATTGATGGATGTATACTAATATATAAAAAGGTCAAGACCTTGTTATTTCGGTTGAACCCCGTAATACAGTCGGATTTGAAAAAAACTTTTTGCATTTGACAGCCATGTACTTGAAGAACGTTACGAGAATTTAACATCACGCTATGACCCTGAACCGCGGAACAGTAACCATGAACGCGGGTGAAACTGCTGGAACCGTTAGTAAATAAAAAATGATAAATTTTTCAGCTTTATTTACCTCTCTTGGAACGAGCGTGGCCTCCTTTTCGGCTCCTTCCCATACTTTGATCTTCTTGAAACAGCGCAGTTTAGTTTTGTAGCGACTCTCACATACGTACACGTCCTTATCAGCGAAACCTAGAGCACGATACAAAATAATTTGTTGTATTTATTTAGACCCATATACCATAGATATCTAAATTGTAGATTACTAAACTAAGTACCTATGCTATCATATGCAAAACTAACTACTAAGTTTAAGGCTAATTTTTAATTGTTTTAGAATGATTTAAAAATGTAATTTCTTCACATTTTGTAATAAGGCAGTCATAATTTAATAACAGGTAACTTTTTATTGCACTCATTCTTGTACTGAATATATATAAAGTGTGTGAAAGCTCAACCTATATTAATTATTTTCCTTGAATAAATTTTTCATTATTTTTTCGACTTTATGGCTCCCGTTACAAACTTTCACAATTTGTATGTAGATTTTTTGTTGGAAATTCTTAAAAAAGGGTATAAAGTTCGTGAACTTTCTGAAACATCTCGTACAATCTACTTGATTCGATTCTAGAACTCGGTAGAACATTCTTATTGATAGACAAATTAGTTGCGTTATTCGTATAGAGATGGCGCCCTATGTTTCAATTTAGTTCCCTCTACTCGAGACTATGGTACCCACGCGTAAATTTAGGCTTGCGTAACAATATGAACGAAAACACCTGTTTCAGTGTGTTTAGAAAATTTACTCAAGCCTCGTAAACTCACATTCAACATTAAAGCATAAATTGTAATAATTGGTTCGGTTGCACTCATAATAATCTAAGACCTGAATCGGACGATTAAATAGTGGTAAACCAAACACTAACCTTCGGGCCTAAATTTAAAATACTCCTTAACGTTCATGACGTAACAATGTCCTACAATTTGGTCAAGTGGAACGACGCGATGAGACTCGGTCTTGAAAACTTCTTGTTGCAAGAACTTGCGGGTTCGCACGTGGAATGTATCTTGAGGCCTGCCAAATAAAAAAATATATATAATATTAGAAAGAGAAAAGATAACTCTCTGGTAACTCATGTCTTCATTGCTTTGATTTAATTGATTAAACTGTTATGATAATCCACTGCACACTACGTTACAATTAAACACACTTCTTTAAATATTGACTACAGAAAATAATTTGGAAATTTAAAATAAATATTAATGTTTATGAGGAAAACTTATTGCAATCTAGCTCATAACCAGTAAAAAACGAGCAAAAAGATAGCGCCCAACGTGGGGCTCGAACCCACGACCCTGAGATTAAGAGTCTCATGCTCTACCGACTGAGCTAGCCGGGCTGTTAGGTCCTAAGCCCAAATACATTACAACATTCATTTTAAGATTATAATGGATTATTTACATGCATGTATCATAATATTCCTAAAAAAGTAAACAAGGTTTAAAAAAGAATGTAATACCCTATCTAAGTCCATAAAAAAGTAAACAAAGCTTAAGAAAACGATTAACGGTCTTAATGAGAACAAATATGATTAGTGGGTAAAACTGCAGTTTTATAAGAATATTACTTTTGTATTAACAAGTGTATGTACCCACCTGAAGTATACATTGCAGTACATCATGGGTACGCCGTCATTGTTGGTCCAGACACGCTCCACCTAGATAAAATTTGACTTTTATAACTCCCTTCTTGGACAGTCAGTTAAGGTATTCAACTAAAGTGAACATAACAGCTTTACACAGACTTATTGGTAGAATCTTCTGAATAACACTTTGCAAATGTATGTAGATATATGTGTGTATGTATTTATATAGTATAATATAATATTTTATTTATTGTATATATTATGTATTGTATTTTTAAGCAGTTTTATATATGTAATATATATGTTTCTAATATTGTTCTTTATTTTCTAAATTTATAATCGCAAATTTTAATTATAATTATACACCTGCCACACACGTCTCTGTATCACCCAAAGGTTGACTGGTAGAAAATGCCTACGGCATTAAGTCCGCCTCATGCAATTTATCTGCAGGAAGTGTTATAAATAAATATAAATAAAATAAATAACTAACTTGCTGTGCGAATCGAGGACGATCCCAAAGGCACAAGCAGTATTCAACCCTTAAGCATTAGGAGAGACTGTCAGCTTGTGAGTGTTCTTGTACAACCCACGGTACGGTTTTAGAGGAATTTCCTCCCGCAAACGCTTCTGCTATCACAGCAGTAGCGTTTAAGGTCTCTGCAGATGCTTTCCGAGAGACTACAGTATCGGGTTCTTCAAGAAAGCATTGTTTTTTCAAGGGTCGGCAACAAACATGCGAGTCAAACGGAATGGCAGCGTCAATAGGGTACGATCACGGCCTACCATCGGGCGGGCCGTATGTTAGTTTGTCACCGACGCGTATAAGAAAAACTTAATAATAAATATCTAAGTTATTTATACGCAATTAAATACCCTAAAAACACAAGGACGCCAATTTGACTAAAAATACTTGTGACTAAGCTTAGATTAGCCAATCAACTTCCATTAATATACGTTTAAAAGTTATTCAAGATAATGTTATGTTAAGTATTGTAACCTTGTGTCACAAACCTGAACTATAGGACACTCCTTGTTGCCTTTGTCCGGTTGTATGTACACAAAATCGCCTTTGTTGTACGCCGTCTGTTGTAATGGAGCCCCACCCGAAGGCATAGAGTCGTCTGTACTTGACCTTAAAACAAAAGAAATAAGTTTGTAACTTCCAGTATAAAAAAATAACCACGTTAAAAACAAGAAAAAACCTGCGGTATGATCATTCTTCCATTGCAATTTTTTCGATGCAAAGATTCAAATTCAGAACTAATAGTCCAATCAATCTACGGAAATGCTCCAGACAACCGAGGGCAAAAAAAAATGAGCGTGTAGAACAATTAATTCTAAGGAAGATAGCGTTTTTTTCCGGAATTTAAATGACGAACCTAATTAAAAAAATCGCAAACGTCAAAAAAACAGTTTTTTGCTAATAAAACAAAAAATTGAGCTCAAATCCGAAAAAGTTAAATTAGAAAGTTGTAGGTATTAAAATTATCTTTTGATTTATGAATTAAAACCTTGGGTCACAAAACATTCCACAAGTAAATTACCGGTAGTCTACACAATTACTATTCAATAATTGTGGAATAATGCACCAGCATTTAATCTTGTTCATGTAACTTATGGACCTTACAAATCAAACATCTACTGTATAATCTTTTACTGCTTTCACTCAAGTTATGAACCTTGCCTTAGGCTGGATGCTCTTCTCGCCTGTCACCACTGCGACTGCAGTGAGGACTCGGCTCAGCACACGCTGGCGGTTTGCCCAAGTTGGGCGACGCAGCGTCGGGCCCTCACTGCAGTCATCGGAGTGGATCTGTCGCTACCGGCTGTCATTCGCTCCATGGCCGGTAGCGACAGGAATTTTACCGCGGTCGCAACCTTCTGTGAGGAAGTCATCTCGCAGAAGGAGGACGTCCGGGAGGACGACCTCCACTCGAACCTAATTCGCCGCCGGCTTGTTCCCGGATCCCTCCTATTTAAGGCGCAGTACGGCACACCGTGTGGTTTTAGTCGGTTCGATTCCGACACACCGCCCCATCGTAAACCCCGGTGGGGTGACGGCCCGAGGGGGTTTCCACACGCACAAAAAAAAAAAAAGGGCTGGATGCTCTAGTTTGAGAGGGTTCTCTCTGCCCGCATCGTCCGGCACCTTTCCGAGGTTGGTCCCGATCTGTCGGACGCTCAATTCGGTTTTCGAGCAGGGCGTTCGACGATCGGGGCTGTGTTGCGCCTGAGGACCGTGACCGAAGAAGTAAGTGAGCCGTGGCGGCGTGCTGTTGGCGGTGTCGTTGGACATCGCCAACGCATTTAATAGTCTGCCATTCGGCTGCATCAGGGAAGCACTCCACATCACGGGGTGCCAGGGTGGGTACCTGAGGCGGCTGGTGGCAGACTATCTAGAGGAGCGTACCGTCATGTACGAGGACCGAGATGAAATTTTGAGACGTCGGCCCATGTCGTGCGGTGTTCCACAGGGGTCTATTCTTGGACCACTCCTGTGGAACATGGGGTACGACTGGGCCCTTCGCGGTGACTTCCCCCCCGGGCTGCGCGTAATCTGTTACGTTGACGACACATTGGTTACAGCCCGGGGGGTGAACTTTCAGGAGGCGGCGCGATTGGCCACCAGGGGAGTATCTCTGGTGGTTGATCGCATTGAGGCGCTGGGCTTGCGGGTGGCCCTGGATAAGACGGAGGCCCTTTTATTTCATGGGCCCCGTCGTATCCACCCCCTGGCGCCTCTATCGTGGTCAACTCGGTCCTCGTACCGGTTCAGGCCCATATTAAATATCTGGGCCTGATCCTCGACGGGAGGTGGCGCTTCGACGAGCACTTCCGGCAGCTTGCTCCAAGGCTGGTCGGCGCTGCGTCCGCCCTGGGGCGACTTTTGCCCAACTTGGGTGGACCCAGCGTCGCTACGAGACGGCTGTACACGGGGGTTGTCCGGTCAATGGCACTCTACGGTGCACCGGTGTGGGCGGAGGCTCTGACCGCCCAGAACAGGGCGCGCCTCTGGCGCCCTCAGAGGGTTATGGCAGTTAGAGCCATACGCGGATACCGCACCGTGTCGACGAAGGCGGCGTGCGCGTTGGCTGGGACTCCACCGTGGGATTTGGAGGCGGAAGTGCTCGCCGAAGTTTATCGGCGGGCGGCTGAGTTCCGGGCGGGAAGCGGCAGTCGGCCCCCGCCCGAAGAGATAAATGAATGGCGTGAGGCCGCTCGCCGAGCCACGATGGCTCGTTGGTCGTCCCGACTGGAGGCTCCACGTGCTGGCTTTGCCGCCGTGGAGGCGCTCCAGCCGGTCATCGTCGAGTGGGCAGGGCGGCAGCACGGGACCCTTTCCTTCCGACTGACGCAGGTTCTTTCCGGGCACGGCTGCTTCGGGAAGTACCTGCACTCGGTCGCTAGGAGAGAATTGAGTCCCGCCTGTCACCACTGCGACTGCAGTGAGGACTCGGCTCAGCACACGCTGGCGGCTTGCCCCAGTTGGGCGGTGCAGCGTCGGGCCCTCATTGCAGTCATCGGAGAGGATCTGTCGCTACCGGCCGTCATACGCTCCATGGCCGATAGCGACAGTAGTTTTACCGCGGTCGCAACCTTCTGTGAGGACGTCATCTCGCAGAAGGAGGCGGCGGAACGGGTCCGGGAGGACGATCTCCACTCGGACCGAATTCGCCGCCGGCGAACCGGGCGGCGGAGGCGCGCTTTCCAACGCCTCATGCCGCCCTGAGTGTGGCCGCGGGTGGACGGGACGGGTTTTCCCCTTCACCCGCTACAGTGGCCCCCCGCGAGGAGGCGTCGTCCTCGTGTGCCTGGACGTCGCCTAAACGAGAGTTTTTAACCAACAATGGTGCCCGCGCTTTTGCGGGCAGGCGCTAGGAGGGATCCATATGTCTTAATAAAGCTGTTCCCGGATTCCTCCTATCTTAGGCGCAGCACGGCACACCGTGTGGTTTTAGTCGGTTCGTTTCCGACACACCACCCCGCCGAAAACCCCGGTGGGGTGACGGCCCGAGGGGGTTTCCACACGTAAAAAAAAAAAAAAAAAAAAAGGCTGGATGCTCTAAGGTCGCCTCACAAGATCAAGTGAACATGTTTTAGTCCTTTTATCAGATCATCGAGGCTCACCATAGAGATAATAAATCATACATACCTCGTTTCATCTTCATCCTCATGCTCCTGGAGCATTTTGCACTGTTTGACCAACTCCACACTTGTGACCATAGTATCCCTTGTGAAGGCCGCAGCTGGCGACTGTAAAGTACCACGACATAAGTAGTCCCTTTGGTCAATGTAATAGGTCTGCAGTTCCACGGCATCTTCGAAGATCTGGCTGTCTGTTCGTGATAAACGTCGTGCTCTGTAAAAATATTGAAATTTACTCATTTGGTGAAAATTACACAAAAATTAACAATAGGTTGAATGGGCAAGGTGGAAACATTACACGTATCTTTTCCTTTATATGATAATAACATTCAGAATTATTGGTTTATTCAATTTAATTATTACAACTTTTTTTTTGTAACAAGTTGTATATTCTTTTATTATTATTAGAGGCCTGTTAGAGGACTTTTAATCAGTTTACTTCCGACACAAACCCCTCGCTATGCGGTAAATGCTGGTATTCACATTGTAACACACTTAACTTCCTAGAAATTTACGAAAAAAAAAAGCTTATGGTCCCTTTAGTGGTAAGGAGTTACCATAACCAGGCCGCTAGCTTATCACCAGAACAGCTGGATGCGTGGGGCCCCAGCAAAATGAGACATTGTTTTCTAGTCGCAGTCGTAATCGCGAAATTAAGATCACATTACTCACCTTTCAAATATCGCGAACATGTCCTGTTGGAAATGATCGAGCCTCTTGTATAAGCCCTTGTCCAGACGTCGCTTCACTAAGTCCAGGGATATGGCTCGCACCTTCTCACCGTTGGCCGCTTCGTCGTGTTCCGGGAGTTCCGCCATACTGTCCGAGTAACATCTAAACAAAAAGTAAATATTAACAACTGTTTAGATTTCATTAAATTAGATATTATATATTCAGTATATATATATATATGTATATATATATTCAGTATTTCAAGATATTGAAGTTTTTTCTATGTGAGGGAGATAAGCCAGATTAGGAAGGAATTATTGTTCTAGCCAAAGCTCGTTTAAAGTTAGTGTTAACTGATAACTAGAGATCGGATGCATATTTACCTAAAGTTGTTTTTTGGATAACAAATTATGGAAGCGGCTTCTGAGTATATTTTTATTTACGAATGCAGTTGTATTGTCGCGTCGCTACTTGCGCACAAGCAAGTATAATTTGCCGTCTCACTCGCACTCTTACAAAATGCTTACATTTCCTGGGGTTTAATAGGCCCAATTTGACACTTGTTACAACGTAATAAGGTTGTTTTTGCTTCGTCAAAAATCACTGACAATAAAAGTAGGGAAAGCAAACATTATACGTTGTAACAGAGCAAGTGTCATTTGTGTCAAACTGGGGTTTATTACATCTCACGGAGTATAGGTACACTTAAATTTGAATTTTCTGGAATCGCGGGATTCTTTCGATAAAAAAGTGCTTTCCATAATAGCCAACATCTCAACTTTAGGTAAATATGCATCCGAATATCCGATCTCTACTGATAACACTGAAATCAGTTTTAATTTGATTATTCTTTTAGACTAAATCATACTTAACTTTCGAAGTTTTTTATACAATCAAACAGTAAAGTTTGTATGAAAATAAAAAATAGGCAGTCATGGGACTGCCGACAGAACTAAAAACTTAAACGAAACGACGAACTTAAAATATCACATTACCAGGTTGGTGACATTAATTAATAAGGATTTGACAAAACTCAATGTTTAGATTAGCGCCCTCTATTGGATCACGTCAAGAGTTCAGTGCTTTTTCCCCATAGCAAAAGTACACAAACGTGCCTAATAAATTATTCACTTCAAAAATATGTACTAGGTAGACATGTGTAGTTCCGGAGCGTAATAGTTCCTGGAACTATGTCCGCAGTCGGAACTATGTCAGTTCTTTCCGACTTGCTCAACCTAATAGTTCCAGTTCCACAGTTCTTCGGAACGATCACGCGGATTGAAGGAGCGGCCGGAGCGATATTGAATGGTGGAACGAATAACGAACTGTCCCTGTGACGTATGCCGCGAGCGTTGCGCTCCGGGCCGTCAGTGTTACTTCTGTTCCGTGCAAGGGTGTATTTTGAAAAGCAGGATTTACTTTTATGGACAGAAGGCACCAAAGGTGCCTGAGCAACTTTTTATGTTAGCAATTATAAATAAAATACCTATATATAATATATTATGTTGTACAAATTTAAATATTACTTAATTATGTATATATACTATCAATTGATTTTTAAAGACCAAGCCAATACATTAATTTAAAATATTTTAAGTCTAAATAAACAATATCATTGTTTACAACCATGTATGTCCGAGGAACTGTCTGAACCGAAATAAAACTGTTAACTACAATGTCCGGATAAAACTAAGGAACTAGATAGTTCCTCGGACATGTTTCCTGGAACTAGTTCCGACAAGGAAAGGAACCGTTCCAGGTTCAATCCCATGTCGGACATGGTTTGCGCATGTCTAGTACTAGGCTACCTTAAGAGTTTAATCACAAGTTTTGTGAGTACACTACCTCAAGACAAAGCAGTTCTTTGTCTTTCTTACTATTTCGTTTCATCAAGGCTGTGTTTAAAACGGCAAGTACGATGCTATATCTATATTTATAGTAAACTTACCTCCCCTCCTCATCTTGATGATTATAGATGCTGGTAAAGAGAGTGAGAAGCAGCTCCTGCACTGCCGCTGGTACGTCTGGTACTGCATCATCGTCTTCTCTGTTAATACAATTATGCATACAAACAAAAAGGTCAGAAAAAACTTAAAAACATCTAACGAATCAAACACCAATAAAATCTTGAATTTGCCAATGACAAACGAAAAATTAAAATTGTAAACCGATGAAATTCTTTTGAACAAGTCTTAATGTTTCTTTACGTCATAAAACATCAAAGCTAAACATCAAAACCCTGGTTGGTTAATTAAACATGACTGTAAAATTTAAAAATACCTATCTACTAGATAGGTATTTTTAAATTTTACAGAAGTTGAAGTTACAATGTTCACATTGGAAACTAAAACTTCAAAACTACAACTCTTTTGGGAGATATATTATACCAATAGACCAAATAAGTTCTCAAAACTTCAAAATTTTACCGTCTATAAACTTCAGAATTCATCAACTTGATTAGTTTGGCAGAAAGACCTAATATAGCCTAACAGAATACTGGCATCAGTACAGTAAAAGGAGAAGTTCTATGCCTCGATGAACTAAGCTGGTTAGCTGAAAATTGTAAGTTCACAATAGCTCATATATTATTAAGTAGTATGCCAGTCCTATTTCAGAATGAATATCTTCTATTTCAGTGTCAATGATATTTTGATTCCCTATTAGAAACGCACCTTAGATTGATGTTCCTTGATGGTCTGCTGTCCAACGACCAGGTGCGTGAATACAAAAGAAATACATGTATTATATGAAGTCTTTTGATACCTAATGTGACTTCTTGGTAACTGTGGCATATTTAAAAATTACTTTAACATAGGCTCACTGCATAGGCTATATTTGTTACTATGCTAAGTTACATAATATATGTTTCTGCCAATTGCAATACTCTCTTAATCGTGTGAATCGTAATAATCACATTGTGTATCCATATTTCTTATATTTACAGTTAATGTTAAACTCGAAAGAAACAAGATACTGAAAGAACCGAAGGTTTAAATGTGTAAATCGGGACTTCCTAGCGTGACCACGACCGGTGCAATATGGTCGAAACTTCGAGTGACCAAAATGGTATGATACTTTATTAGTAGGTATTGTCCAATTCACACATCTAAGTCGTGAAAGATTAAAAATAAATGCACGAAGATTTAGTCATTCAAATTTGAAAACGTAGGTGGAAAAGTAGTAATTTAAACTATACTCTAAACCATTGCCAATCCTATAATAACAATATCTTAAGAATACAGTTATCAATATAATATGAATACGATTCAACAGAAAAAAAATCTTTTCTTACCTCAACATCTGTTTAGTCTGCAAACACACACGATGCAGAATCAACGCGTCTTTATATATCTGAGAGTCGGGCTCATTGTACTTGCAGGCGTTGTCAAACATCAATATGAAGTCTGAAGCCAGCTCATTGACAGAACTATAAGCGTTATTCTTTAGTTTGTGAGCGATTTTCTCCATATCTATAGGATTTTTAATAAGCTCGTAGTAATCTGGGTACTCTGTCTTGCTTGGTAGCTTCATGAAGATTAGTGCAAGTTGACGGTTAGCTATAAAAAAATATTAATTAATAAGTTATATTATTTGTAAGCTACATTATTTTTAGTTAACTATTTTGTCCATTATAATTAGTTTTATTAACATAATCGTGTTTTTTTAAACAGAGTTGGTTTTAGAAGAAACACGATGCTGCGTCGTCTTAATCCTGTCTTTATGGATCTTTTAACGAATGAATGCCACAGATGTTCGTATAGCAACCGAGACCGACGGCTTAACGTGCTCTCCGAGGTACGGCGGCGTTTCAATGTGTTAAGAATGGTCTCCCAACCTAAGACTAACTTGGATAGTATTACTTAACTTTGTAATATGCTAATCTACTCGGATACCACTTAGCCACGAACCCCCCAAACGTACAATGTACAATTTATTAAACGGGGGTAAAATAATTTATTAAACTAGTTCAGTATTTTTAGGTAAAATTAGTTTTCAAATCGATTATAAGTGTTTAGGCATCACTAATTGACTACAAATCGAGCTGTCGACAGAAATATAGTAACGTCGGCAACGCATCACTAGTGTTCTTGTCCGCCCTATCTAGGAGTGGCTTTACCGCTAACACAATAAAGGTTTACACACACCTTTAGGATCTCTATAATCTCTTATAGCATCGTATAAAGTCCTCAACTTCTGTTCAAACGGCGAGAGCTGCCTCGATTTTCCGGACTTGAAGGTCTTCAGCGGAGCCTTCCTCTCAAAATTAATGTTGACTTCTCGGAGTTTCTCGTTCATAACTCTTTCTAGGAGGTTCGCATCCTCGTATATCATAGACCCTTCTTCGTTGAACTGCCTGCAGTTGGAGAACATCAGACGGAAGTCTGCTACCATCTCGTCTATAGAGTTGTATCTGTCAGCCTATGGGAGTAAATAGTGTTCATTTAATTTGAAATGGTCAATTTAAATAAGTTATGCACTGTATATTTTTACCCGCAACGAATCGTTTTTGCCAATATGGAACACTGAGCTGTATTATATTCCTGATGATGAATTCGGTGAAAAGTTTCGGCACGTAAAGGCCGGCTCTACCGGAGTAATACCACGGCCTCACAGAAATCCGGCAGTGAAGCAATGCTTGCATTGCTTTTCGCCGAATGAGTGAGGTTACCGGAGGCCCTAACCTGTCCGTTCCCCCCTCCCCTTCTTCGACCCTTCCCCTCCTCCCAGCTTAAAGGCCGGAAACGCACTTGTGACTCTTGAGTTGCATGCAGGTGCCCACGGGCGGCAGTAGTTAGTAGTTTACCATCGTGATAGTTTAGTGACCCGTCTGCTCGTTTGCAGTTTAAAAAAAATAAAAGAATAGGAGTCTGGAGCACAATGGCGGTATAGACAGAGCCAGCAAGTGACTTGAAAGAAAACTAAAAACAGTTTATCTTTTGGTTTTCTTAGCTAAGAGAATGCATGCTTCCTTTGTTAAATACTAGTGAAATTTGATTAATTACTATTCTGTCATACTACGAAGTCTACGAACTACGATAAAAGTAGATTCGAAAGTGATGAATGAAAATCTTAGCGTTTATTCCATATAGATATCATACAATTAATTCTACAAGGGTGACTTCTTACAAAAATCATGGAATTCGTGTGACGTAATTTATGGATGGCCACAAAGATAAAGAAGAGTGGCCTAGACATAGAATTGGTTAGGTATTTGGTTTGTACATGGTTTACAAATTATTAGCACACACTACCTGTTGCTGAAAAACAAAGGGTGCGCATTTCCATTCCATTATGATTTCCACTATAACATCTGAATGGGTGATTCGAGGGGAGAAATATACACATTCACAAAAATATTACATGTACACAATAATACATTCTTAATCTGCTTACCTTAATATTAGCCTCAATAGTAATCATATCAATGGGCTTATCAATCACATTATAGTACTCTGGGTACAATTTCTTGCTCGGCTTCTCCATGAAGAGAAGCATCGGCTGTCGGCCATCAGAACATGTGAACTCCACCAACTGTTTGGATATGTAGTGAAGCTTCTTCTTCAGAGGGAGATTGGACTTGGAAACTGTAGGAGTGCTGATTGGTGAGGGTGCTGAACTTGGCAGCGGGTTCGTTCGTGGACGCCCTGAAGATTATATTTCATCGCAAGTGTAAGTGAAAGAAAAAAAATACAAGTATATGAAGTGGCAAAGAGGTAGTGTCTAAGGTTAAAATACATTATTTTAACAGTCCTCAAGGAGTTAAGTGTTAAATAGAACTTTGATACTTAAAATCATTACTATGTACATATTTTTTATTAATTTTTAATTATAAAAAAAATAATAACTTGAGACACCTCACACAGGGCCGTCTGATCCCAAACTAGGCAGAGCCTGTAGCCTGTACTGCGCGTATATATATATATAAAAGAGTGCTAGGACTGTGGGTCACACATTACTAGTATTCTTGTTAACCCCTCCAGCTAAGCTAAATGCTTGTTTAAGGAGTGGGTTCACATCGGTAGTACACTGGGTACAAAATTTTAGAAAACAACCGCACTAACTTTTGTAATGTAACCTTAGCGCTTTTGACAATCAACTGTCAATCGTTTGACAGTTTCCGCGATTGTTCAATATTCATAGTTAAGACAGGAAAATGTCTGTCAGGTCAGCTAGTTTTAGATAAATTACACCCAGACACAGAACAAATGATCGTGCTCATCACATAATTATTTGCCCTGGGTGGGAATCGAACCCACTACCTCTGGTTCAGCAGTCAGGATCACTAACCATTAGACCAATTCGTTAATTGTAAAACCAAAGATTAAAAGTATGCCACCATAGACAAACGAACATCATACACAATATTTTTTTATTAAAACACCCAATTATTTACAAAAGAGTAAGTAATATATTATCACATATACATATGTGATATATTACATACACTTTTGATACTTTGTTTTTGTATACCCACATAACTTTTGTATTTATGTGTTTATTTTTATTGTTCACACTTTTTGCTAATAACTATGCCAATTATATACGTCCTTCTGAATACTTGCTAATTAAGTTCAAATTAAGTAATTCTGTATTTCTTAGATAAATGAAAGGTATTTTTTATGAAAAAAAAAAGTGGTTGTCTGTACAGTCGGTTTACGGACGATAATTTTACGTGATAACGTCATAAAAAAACAGTGGAAGAGAGATAGATGCGTCACAAGCCGAACGCTTAGGCCGATCGTGCCTCTCTATCGCTTGTTCCGCGCTCTTGCTTGCACGGTCGGTTCAGGCGGAACGTGACAATGAGTCATGCTTTTTCGTGCGTGCAGCCGGCGTTCATCGATTTATAAGACGTTATCACGTCAGTAAAATGTCTTAAGTCTTAAACCATATGTAAGAGAATATATAAGGAGACCCCATATCGGTCCGACATGCGAGTCTCCTTGTAGAGAAATCAATGAACATATTGAAGAAAACATGCGACGAACACAGTACCTCTTCCTTTTTTAAAGCTAGTACCGCTGTTTATAAGTGTTTCTACTAGGTACGTTACACTTATAAACAGCATACGCATACTTACAATATTGACAGAAGCAGGAAATTTTTTTTTTTCAGAATTCATTAAAATAATAGATAGATAGGTTATATTGCACACCAAACACTACACCAGCAGTAAAAAGACGTTAGTATTACAATCTTCGATCAATATACCACCAACTGTGTAATATTTTACAAGTGAGAGTGTCCATCTGCCAATGAAGAATGTTGTATATTTGGGTTGTTTTTTTTCGCAATAATTAAGTTATATCAAATTAAAAATGAATGTTTGAACCCAGTATCGAAAACACGCCGACAATTCCCGAACAAATCTGAGCGCGTGTGACGTCAAAATGTTAAATTTTTACTCATAGGTGATAGGGTTTTCACAGTGTTTAAGACGTTGACTGTACACTATCGTGACATTTCTTTAACATTTTTACGTCACGAACATCTCTCTCTCTCTCCCTAACTCTCTCTCTCCCTAACTCTCTCTCTCTCCCTAACTCTCTCTCTCTCTCTCTCCCTAACTCTCTCTCTCTCTCCCTAACTCTCTCTCTCTCTACCTAACTCTCTCTCTCTCTCTCTAACTCTCTCTCTCTCTCCCTAACTCTCTCTCTCTCTCCTCCTAACTCTCTCTCTCTCTCCCTAACTAATTCCCTAACTCCCTCCCTAACTCCCTCCCTAACTAATTCCCTAACTCCCTCCCTAACTAATTCCCTAACTCCCTCCCTAACTCCCTCCCTAACTCCCTGCCTAACTCCCTGCCTAACTCCCTCCCTAACTCCCTCTCCTCTCCCTCAATTGAAACGCTCCGTTGTGATAAGTAATAAACGACAGACGCTGTAGTACATTGAAGATGACTGACGAAATTTGTACCTGGCTCGTGGACTATATATTTAAAGATAATATTTTAAAAATTTTAAATATATTCTGTACTAAAAAAATACACGTGGTTTCAGTTGGGGGGATTAAAAAAATACCAGTGGTTTAGGGGATTTAGTTAGGGTAGTCTAAAACCTCACCACGTATCACCAGGGGGGGGAGGGGTTAAAAAATTTATGAAAAAACATCACGTGATTAATGGACGACCCCTATATCCCTCGGAAACTGTACTTTTTTCTGGATCAAAAGTATCCTATTTCCGTTTCTGTACCCTTGACTTGTATGTAAAACTTTATGATGATGGGTCGAGTAGTTTAAGCGTGATAGCGTAACAAACAAACAAACTCACTTTGGCATTTATAACACTAGCTATTGCCCGCGACTTCGTTTACGTGGAAATTTTGGAGAAAACTATCACACGGGATGCGTGCATTGCTATTCCAGACTATAATCTATCTTTGTGCTAAATTATATATTATTATAATTATATTTACTCACTAATTGCTGGAGTACAATACAACACTTATAAAAAGCTCAAAAAAAACTTGTATAAAAAGTGAAAACAATTTATCTAGTTTATTTTTCCTCAACCTTCTAAAATGAATCTTTGCTATTTTAGACTCTAATGACTCTAGACTTCATCAAAGATGTGTTGCGGTGGATGCTGTGGAGGTTATTGCGGCGGCTGCTGTTGCCCATGTATAACCATCTACACCTGTTGCGCCAAGATCTGTTAATGTCAAATTTGCACTGGCCGCGAGCTCACAGTCTTTGGCAAGCTGTAAGCTTCAAGTGTTTGGAGATGAGCTACCGACCTCGGTTTTCTATGTGGTCCTTTTCCGTGCCGTTTTTTGGAAATATACTCCTATACTCCTATAAATTTCATCCAGATCCGTTCAGCCGTGTTTGCGTGCAAGAGCAACAAACATACATCCATCCATCTTCGCAAACTTTCGCCTTTATTATACTCGTATAAGTAAGATTTGTTATGATAATAGTATTTAGATACGATAGATTTTTGTGCGTACAGCATTACTTGACTTCAATTACAAGGCGTATTTATCACCAATTGAAATAAGTGTTACTATTCTTTTTTTCTATATAATATAGAATAGAAGAATAGAGAATATTATATATAATTTTTTTTAAAGTATTAAGCTTTCGCTCGATGTGATAATGTAATACCAAACAAGAAAAAATAATTACTACTACCTCGAGGCCTGGGTGTTTGGACCTGAGCTTGGCTCTTGACAGACGAAAGACTTTCATCGTCACTAGAAGAACTTTGAACTATGTCAAGTAGTTCCTGCACGCGTTGCTGCATCAACCTGAAACACACAATACAATTCATACTAGCAGTTCCGTGTACACATTTATATATTTTATTTTTGAACCCTCTTTTTCCAAAATAAAAGTAGCCTAAGTTCCTCCTTATAACACCAACTGTTCTGGAGATTAACCGAAACAAACAGACAGACAAATAAAAATTTTAAATACTGATTTTTAAGCATAGGTAGCGTGCAAATAACTGTATAAGCTAAAAAAAGCTATTATTTTGACATATTACATACAGACACTTGAATTTTATTTATTAGTATTGATGGTAGCAGGCGCTCTTCAGTTACATTAAACTAAACTAAAAACTAGCAACCCGACGCGGCTTAGCACGGGTCCAAATTATACACCTAAACCTTCCTCATGAATCACAGCGGTTTTCACTAATATACAGTATTAGTGAAAACCGCATGAAAATATGTTCAGTAGCTTTTCAGTTTATCGTGAACAGATGGACAAACGCGGCGGGGGACTTTATTTTATAATATGTAGTGATAAAGTGAAGTGGTGCTAATAAAGTTAAATTACAGAACAGTTTGTTGTACTTTTGTGTAGGTATTTTATGAGTGTAATTACACTCATAAAATACTCACACAAATGCAACAATTGGCGATTTATCAACGAAGCAAGTCGTGGGAGAGCCATGCTTCGGTACTTACCTTTGCAATTTCACAGCGTCTTTATACAACCTCGATGTAGGTACATTGTACTGTTTCGCGTTCTCAAACATGATGTTCATATCTCCAGCTACTTCTGACAGAGTCCCGTAGTTGCCTCGTCGGATTTTGTTCTTGATTTGATTCAATGACACAGGATTTTTAATCTCTTTGTAATAGTCTGGGTACTCGCGGCGAGATGGAAGCTTTGCGAAGGGATCTGCCATTGGTGTACCTAAATAATAATTAACAGAATATAATAGGGACCCTTCATTAATAACGTAAGAGGTCTAAGAGGGAGTGGAGTTTAGAAATAGATGAAAGATTACATAATATTTTAATGATAATTATATACAGGGTGTAAGTAGCACCGTACCGAATACTGAAATAGTGTATTCAGACCATAATTCTGGGTCAAAAATCATTGGAATTTTCTGCCGGAAAATTCGTATATTTATTTTATAATATTTTCTTTTTGGTTAAAAGTGATATCACAATGAGTAAACAGAACATTTTACGGAAAAAAAATAATAAACACCCCATCAGCTGCTTCGACGGTGCCGAACATTTAAGGTCATTCACCGTACCGCACAAAACGAATACCGCGTACATTGCGTAGCGCCAAATAAAACTAATGACTATAAATCCTTAATCTCGCATTTTTATTATGAACTGACTTAATGTATTGTGATAAGTATAAACAGAAAAAGGTTTTTGTAAGTTTTACGTGTAGGTAAAACTTACACGCTGTATATTAGAGAACCTGGTCCTTTTCTAATGACATTTTAACTATTTAGAGAAACTAGATAAAATCTTATGTAAGAAGGGCAAGGGGCAGCCAGAGAAATCTTACGTGTGTTTACATGGGGGGGTCATCAAACTGCCAAAATCATCCTTACGTAAATAATGAACGGTTTCTAACCACTCACACAAGTCTCTACATCATACAACATCTACTGTTATGTGCATTTCAATTTCGCCATGCGGGAATGCCATTGCACTTCGATACAATTTACCTCTTACTTACGCGCCCTACTGAATAGCAAAAATGACGTTGGTGTTTAAAGACCGTTTTCTGTAGCGTTAAGATATTTCCGTCGGGCAGCCACAATAAGGTTGGAGACTGCTGTTAAAAATGTAACCCTCCTTAGGAAATTAGGTGTTATATGTATGACGTCGGAAAAAATAAATTCATTATAATCTACAGACTAGCAGTTCCCGCGTGGCTCACGTTTACATATTTATATATTTTGCGAGGAACCCTATTTCTTTTCCCAAAATAAAAGTAGCCTAAGTTACTCCTTATAACACCAGCTATCTGCCAGTGAAAGTCCCGTGGAAATCAGTCCACCCGTTCCGGAGATAGGCCGGAACAAACAGACAGACAAAAAAATAAAAACTGATTATTAGGCATATATATATCGTGCAAATAACTGTATGAGTTTAAAAAACTTAATATAATGACATTACAAAAGATACTTCAATTTTATTTATTTGTATTAATTTGCTATTATTGTAGTTAAGACTAAAAGTAAATTATTTGACAACAGGGGTATGACGTAATTGCCCGTTATTTCATACATGTTTCTACACAACGTATCGTTTTGACGTTTGAGAGGAGTTGATTTGACTTGACAGTCTACAACCACATTCAAGCAGAAGCTCCTAAATTTTGGTCGAATGGTGTCGAGAATGTCACTCCGCCTAGGGCCTGCGGAGAGCCGCGCGGTGCGCAACGACATGTCAAAGTCACTGCGTCATCGTCCAGCGCACCGAGCGCATATCATCCTTTTATTATTTCTTTGTTGTTTAAATTAACGAATTATACAGTCCTTGCCTTTACCACTGAGTTTCCTTATAACTCCTTAAGGATCTACACAATTTATTCTACCTAGTTGCGGTTGTACATGCCAGCTCCCCTACTAGCATTCGAAACCTTAAGATAACGGTAAAAAGAAATTAATGAATTATTACCACTAGGTCCCAAATGATTTTTGACAGTCTCCAGTAGTTTCCACTGCGGCGAGTCTTCGTTTTCATTCTTTTCTTCATCGCTATCACCAGCACTGTCTTCAGAATGCTACAGAAAATAAACAGTATTTATTAGAAATATATTATATTGACTGGCTTGTTGGTCTAGTGGTTAGTGACTCTGACTGCTAAGCCAGAGGTTGTGGGTTCGATTCCCACCCAGGACAAATAATAGTGTGATGAGCACGATAATTTGTTCTGTGTCTGGGTGTAATTTATCTATAATAGGTATGTATTTAGAAATATATAAGTATGTTTATCAGCAGTCTGGTTACCATAGTACAGGCTCTGCCTAGTTTGGGATCAGACGGCCGTGTGTGAGATGTGTGAAGTTATTATTATTATTATATAGATAATACCTTTGTTTTGATACTATGCAACACCATAGCAATCCTTCAAGATTAATTTCAGAAAGCCTATATTTATACAAGAAATCATTAAAATGAAAAAAACCTGACTGCATTAAACATACTTACTAAAAAAAACATATTAGTTATGTAGTCATTTTTTAAAAACCTTAAATATGATACCCCACTTCGCTATGTTTGGTAAAATTTTATTTTAACTTACATTTTAGCACCAAAAAACACTTGAGCAAAAATGACGAATCGAACGACATATATTCATAAAAATCGTTTAGTAATTTCGAGAGAATACTGTTTTTATTACAACCATCTTGGAATAGTTAGGAATCCGGAATCCATAAACGAAATGTTTAAAAAAGAAATACCTTGACAATCTCCGTGTCGGATCCAGGCGGCTCCATGATGGCGAGCGCTTTGCTGGAGGGCACGGGCCCGACGCGGGACGTGCGCTTGCTGCGGATGCGCTCCGAGGTCTTCGCGGGCCCCGACCGGCCGTGCTGGTCGATGTCTTGTTTACGCATTTGTATTACCTGAGACCAACATAGTGTACATTCAGTATTAATTAACTATCACGTTGTTCACCTAAACTAATAAACCGATTTTAATGAAATTTTGCACACTGTGCACTTTGGTCCAAGTTGAGAGATAGGATAGTTTTTATCTCAAATTCTAGTCGCAATATTTTTATATAATGAAATAGCAAATATTATCATTTGGCATTTGGTCAGCTTTTACAGCTGACATACAACATTATCGCTTAGTTAAAAAGGCAACATAATTCCCTTTTTCACTGAGCTGTTTTCTTCAATTCAACGGCATAAAAGTCGTGTTTTCTCGAAATTGCTGTTTTTTTATTATGACACTTTTTTTGGCTGGTATCTATATAATGAAGTTTAACTAGTAAAACTTACCTTTTTCAAAGTTTTTGCATCTTTATAAATCTGGCTGCCTGGTTCATTGAAATGGCAGGCGTTTCTCACCATCAGCAACAGATCTTTCTCCAAGTCAGTCAAGTTGGTGTACTCGCCACCCTGGATCTTCATGGCAATGGTTTTTAAGTCTATGGGTGAATCGATGACACCGAAGTACTCAGGGTAGCGGCGCTTTGAAGGTAGGAATTGGAAGGCCCGGTAAAGAAGACGCCCATCGATATTTGCTGTCATGACCTAAGATAAAATCCAAGTGGATTATTTGTGACCAAATATGTTTCCAAGCTATAGGAGCTACATAGAACACTGGAGTAATTGTTTATTGCCGGGTCAACAAAGCGGACAAATGTTCGGACATGTTCATTGTCGCCACTCACATCTAGCGTATGCTCGTGCATTAAGCCAGCGCGCGATTCAGATAATATAGATATTTGGCAGTGTTATAGCCTCTTAGCAGAAGAAGAACGCGAATGTTTAGCATACGCGCGACGCCACGTGCATGCTCATGCGGTCGCGTGTATTTTGGACCACTCTCGTACGATTTTCAACTCAAATTTATCCAGGTTTATATTATATTCCAGTGTAAATTATTATTATTAAGAAAAATTATTCTTTTTTTTTTCGCTCTCGCATTTCGCTGCTAGGTTTAAGTTGACCCTTACTCTCCATGGGTTATTGTACCATTTTATGATCTGATTAAGTATACATGTTAAAGATATGACTATAAGAACAGACATATTATAACATGATTACATGAAAACTTAAAAAAATATTGCTACTGAGTAAAATAAAAGTACTTATATTATATGATTGTTCTAGCAGTAAATATATGAGTTTCATTCAATCAGAATAAACTTTTCTTTTTGGTACATTGATTTTGGTTTTGTGGTTTAACCCCATAATGCTTACTTATTACACCACATCAATCCAATCAATCAATCAGCCTATCATAGGCCTCTCCCAATGCGCGCCACAGCACCCGGTCCAACAACAGAACATAACCCTCATAAGAGGGTAGCAGGGATGGACTAGATGCGGAAGGCGGGCAGGGATGGACTAGATGCGGAAGGCGGGCAGGGATGGACTACACCACATTCCGAAGTGTTATTTTTAAAATGAATAATTCATTTTCACACTTACAGCACTAAATAATTCTTCAAACACATTGTCCTCTTCATTGTTAGTGGAGGTTTCTGACAAGTCTTCAGCCACATCTGAACGCCTGCTTGATGAACCGTTGCGAGACAATTTTGAAATTTTGGTGTCTTCACCTGCTAATTTAAAATCATATTTAACATTTATCTAAAACTAGCAGCGCCCCGCGGTTTCGACGGCGTAAGTCCCGATCCCGTGGGAATATCGGGATAAAAAGTAGCCTATATGTTAATCCAGGTTTCCAGCTATCTACATATCAAGTTTCATCGCAATCGGTTGAGTAGTTTTGGCGTGAAAGAGTAACAAACATCTATCCATCCATTTGGATGGATGGATGTTTGTTTAACATTAAAATTCATAATATTAGTGGGATAGAGAAACAATGAGTGGCAGTTGTCTTAAAGGGGCAATAGGCACTCTTTTAAGATCATCTCTTTATTAACCAACTTAAAAAAAAAGAGGTTCTATGTTCCACTGTATATTATTTGTTTTTTTTTTATGTATGTTCACCGATTACTCAAAGATGCCTGGACCGATTTGGAAAATTATTCTTATGTTAGAAAGAGTATACTTCCCAGGTGGTCCCATGGTCATCAGGTCAGGATCTGATAAAGGGATCCTGGAAAAATTGACGGAACTCTTCAAATTTTTTAGGCACACTTGAAGCAATTTGGATTTGGGCATTGAAGTTAATGATTATTTTTTTAAAAGATAATTAATTCAGTCCCTTATTGTTAAAAATCGGTTCTTTAACTAGCTGAAATTCTGCATGGGATAGATTTTTGAAAACTCATAAATAAGCTTCGATTCTATTTACGATAGATGTTTGATCAGTGCTCAAGAAATGGCACCAACTAAACTGTGCTTAAACTTCGATATAATATACCCTAAATAATAAAAAAATAATTTTGAAAATCAGACTACCCTGTAAAAAGTTTTGCATGGTCATACATAAAAAAAATGTAAATACGGGTTGACTTGAAATCTCATCTGTTTTTTCGTCGGTTAAAAAGTACGAATTCATGTACCAAGGGCCAGCAGCTAAGACAAGTATAATCTATATTATAAACAAGTACTAAGAAATAGGATCTAACCCGTTTCGAGTGCCTGTTTGGTCTGCATGTACAGCTTCCAAAGATCAATGGCATCTCTGTATTCTACAGCGTCAGGCTTGTAAAATGCTTTAGCATTGTTCACCAGCAGTTCTATATCAGCTGACAGTTCATCTATGTCTTCATAAGTGTCTGTTTTTAGTTTTTGTTGTACCTGCAATAAATAATATACATGTATTAAAATTATGTCATTAGAGATTTTTTAGAATTCGTGTAGGTAGATTTCGAAGAAAAGTCTACCTATTGGTTTTGTACCAGTTGTCGAGTTTTCCAAAAATTTCTTCACAGGAGGTCTAGTTATGACCCCTAGACCCCAAAACAACTGCCAGTTAAAAAATTTATGCAATGGTGTGGCTGCCTATTATTTAAGAGGGGGTCAAGATCTGCCGGGGTTTTCAGTGACTTCCTTCCAACCATCTTCCTGAGTTCCTTATAATACTTTCACTTGTGACGGAACACTTGTGTGGCTTCAGTGGGTTTTGATTCTGATATACCACTTCACTGTTAACTCCGGTGAAATGATGACCCGTGGGGTCAACCACATGATAAAAAAAAGGTTTGATGCATTTATGACAAACAGAAGATGTTATAAGAATATAGTTTATAAATAAATTAAAGTTGTAATTGCTTTAAGCTGAAATGATTCAATTAATTTAGGTATTTCAGTATGAAATAATGAAAGCTTAAAATTAACACACCCAAAGGCACCAAGATCATAAATCTGAAAGACATTTATTTTCTGAGAAGTGTACTGGCTTTAACACAGCAAACTTACCCTTAACAAATCAATAGGTTGGGAAACCACTTCATAGTACTGTGGTTCTTGGCGTCTCTTTGGAGCTCGGATGAAAGAATCACATAGTAATGATCCATCTTCCTTCTTGTATGATCTAATTGTGTCATACAGCTGCTGACAGATTTCGCTCTAGAAGTAAAATAAACATGTATTTAAATAAAATGTATATTATATATATGTTCCAAACTTGCATAACCTTAAAATTATAAGTACACATTCATATTTAAATTATGAGAATTATAAGTAAAATTCATACTAAAATCTATACTAATATTATAAAGTTGAAGAGTTTGTTTCTTTGGTTGAACACGCTAATCTCAGGAACTACTGGTTCACATTAAAAATGATTTTAGTGTTGGACAGCTCATTTATCAACGAAAGCTATATGCTATAAACCATCATGCTACAACCAGTAGGAGTGGAGCATCAATGAAAAATGTTGCAATAATGGGGAAAATTTACAAATGCAAATGAAGTTGCGCAGGTCAGCTAGTTTAATATAAAGATCATCTTGCACTCATAAGCTTCCGACTTCTCTGTAGCAGCACTAAATAATGTCTAGGTTCTTTTTTAGTTGAGACATATTAACACTATATCTCCAAATATACTAAGCTTAATATTTATGTGTATGGAGTTTCATGGTATGTCTATAGGCAGCCTATAAAACTAAGTATGTGTACACACATGCCAAATTGTTTTCTTAAGAAACAATTTGCTTAATCAGAAGCAAATTTGCAGACGCAGTAACTATTTTATTCGTTTTCCTCTTAGGCAAACTCTACAAATATCGAAGTAAATAAACATATCAATACTATAGGTAGCTCGGCTGCAGATTACGCTACATGTCTTTGTTCACTTACAGGATCCAGCTTCTTTCTCTTGCGAGCCGATGGTGGAGGACCAGGGTTGCTTAACTCTATACCATCATCGCTGTCATCCCCATCAGCCCCGCGGGAAGCCGCCGAAGATGCACGGCGTCTCTTACTCATATTGATAATAATATTAATCGTTAGAATACAAATTTACACCAATGCCATACAGCGTAGCCGTCACATTCTAATAAATCCTCACAAATATATTAACTACGTCAAGAAATCAAATAATTTCTCGTATTACATTGGTACAAAAATGTAAATGAATGCGGACCGAAATGCGAACGCACGCAAAAACAAACGATTTATGATTGTAACATGCGCTATCTATAGCATGAAATTCATTATGTTAGAAGAAAACAACAAACATTCAGTTAAAAAACTCGCGTACCTAAGTGAGACAAAGCAAACCAAATGTCATTTACCCAAGTTACAAATATACTAGCATGGCGATATGAAACGCAAGAGGTCATTGTCTGTAAAACTTCAACATACAATTTGACTACACCTGATGTGATTGAATTGACCTACGCACAGATTTCGCGTACACACGTACACAACTAAATCACCAATTTTCATTTGATTTTATTTTCTGTGCTGGAAGAACGTTTGTAGAGAAGGTTACAGTCTACGTAAATTTTACGACTGGCCTCTTGGTCTAGTGGTCAGTGACCCTGACTGCTGAGCCAGAAGTCGTGGGTTCGATTCCCACCCAGGATCGTTTGTTCCGTGTTTGGGTGTAATTTGTCTACAATACAAATGTATTTAGTCTTTTTTTGTTTGTCTACAGTTTTAATATATAAGTATTGTTTATCGGCAGTCTGGTTACCATAGAATAGGTTTTGCCTAGTTTGGGATCTAACGGCCGTGTCAGATCTGTGAATTTATTATAATATTTTTTTTTATGAAATGCTACCTGTATTGATCTTATGAAATAAATCAACTTATAAATCTAACCGACGAACTGATGAAACGCATTAATAAAACGAAAATAAAAACGTCTGTAAAAAAAATCGGTACACATTCGCTCCGTACGCCGCCTGTAGGCAGGCTAAATGATAAAATTGGCCGATCAGCATCCACACGAACCGATTTGATATGACACGATCTATTCACATTTTCAATTGAATCGTTTCCTGTGGACGCAAATCGTCTGATTCAAGGTCATTGGGTGGTTAGTAAACAGTCTAAACAGAGACTGACTTGTAAAACAGCGTACACACGGAACGATTTCATACACAATTTGAATAGACTTTCAATCGAATCGTTTCGTGTGTACACAATATATAAGTTATAATTCATTATTATAATTTTTTTTTTTCATTCGAATCGACCTAGACTCGATTTACTCGGTTTAGACGGGCAGTTTGTGTGCGTTCGCGCAGCGGAATGTTGTTGAATTTAAAGATTTTAATTATGCAGATATTTAGTGTATGACGTCTGTGTAATTGTGTATGGTAAAAAAAAATTGTACATGCAGCCATTGTGGAGAAATTCGCTAAAAACTGATTCCGCTGGGCGAACGTTGGCCTGGCGGAACTTTTTTTAATCCATGAACTTAGAAGAAGAAAAATGTGTCCAATAATTAGTGTGTATTTGTGTGTAATTGTCAACTTGTAAACTTCGGAGAAATTCAAGTTTCCGCTACGCGAACGTTTGGCCATTAGCTAGTTTTCATATAAAACGCTTATATAGAGAGCTGTAAATTTTTACATACGTTGTTTTGAATTTGTTTAAAAAACAGATTTAGAAAAAAATCGTAGGGTTTAAAAGATAAAAATATAAACGTAAAATAAGCTTATTAGGTCTTAGTTCGTAAAGTATGCACTTTGGGGTCTAGATTTTCACGTTTATACAAACCTTGTAAGAGTCTGCAACATGTTGCCAATGCCATGCTGATCAATGATGTTCCGTTAGTAATTAAAGAGTTATAGGACAATTTACCATGAATGGACCACAAAGAAATTCCTACGATTTTTTCTAATTCTGATTTTTAAACAAATATAAACAAATTCAAAACAACGTATGTAAAAATCTACAGCTCTCTATATAAGCGCTTTATATGAAAACTAGCTAATGGCCAAACGTTCGCTTAGCGGAAACTTGAATTTCTCCGAAGTTTATGCATGCACTAATTTTATTCATACGTACACAATTACACACAAATACACACTAATTTTTGGACACATTTTTTTCTTCTAAGTCCATGGATTAAAAAAGTTCCGCCAGGACAACGTTCGCCCAGCGGAATCAGTTTTTAGCGAATTTCTCCACAATGGCTGCATGAACAAATTTTTTTTTTACCATACACAATTACACGACGTCATACACTAAATATCTGCATAATTAAAATCTTTAAATTCAACAACATTCCGCTGCGCGAACGTACACGGGCAGTTTACCGTAACCATAGATAATACACTATATAATATAATATGCTAACCGCAACTTACGCGACAATGTGCCTATTTTGCGTTAGTGGGAATAAAAGCTAATCTTTATCTACCTACGTGTACAAAAACATAAATTTTTACCCTCATCCACGATAGATCTGAGTTCCAAAATTTTCTTTCTTATCTTCAACATTAATGGTTACCATCCCCTTTATTTTTTAGCCACTTTTATAATTAAATAAAACATCAAAATGAACAAGTACTATAAAAACTTTATACTGTGTGGAGATATTGATCAATATTGCTTGCTTTGCAAGGAAACATTTCAACTTATTCCGGATATTGAAAAACATATTCGATGGGAACAACACAGAAAAATTGTAAAAGATATTAGTTGCTTGCCAAAATTTCAAAAGGATCTCGTTTATAAGGTAAGTACTTGGGCGACAGAGCTTCGTTCGGCTCTTTTGATTAAAATCGCTTGTTATTATACTATTACTAGCTGTGCCCGCGACTTCGTTCGCGTTTAAATTTCTAATTTTCTGCATAATTTTCTTAATTTTTAGTTCCATAAGAACCTTCTACCGAGTATTAGAAAACAAAAAAAAAGATGAATGAAATCGGTTAAGTCGTTCTCAAGTTATGGCGTGACCAAGGGAAATAGGGATTAATTTTTATGTATATATTTTAATATCTACATTTATATTATATATTATATTAGATTATAATCTACCTAAAAAGCAAAACCGTGTAGAAATACAAAAATTTATCGAAATCGTTAGAGCCATTTTCGAGATACCTACATGAAATATATATGTATACATGTATTATTATATATTTAATTATACAAGAATTGCTCGTAATAAGTAAAATCTATAGTTTCTTTCTTTTATTTTATTTGGGGAAATTACACGTGGCATTGACGCTTACTCTTTTCAATGCAGTATCTTCGGACCATTAGAAATCATTGGACCATCCATTAAAAAACGTAACAAATTCTAAGTTTTTTTAAATTTAAGTATGTTTAATTTAAGTATGTTTAATTCAATTATTAGCATCGTGTTGTGGACACCTTTTAATTGATATATTTGAATGCCAAACCACAGAATAAGAAGTTATTGTGTATAGTTTATTGTGTATTAAATTAAAGTGGTATTTATTTATTACATTGGGCTTATTTAATATTGTAATACTAATACCGTGCGGGTACATAGTAATCACAGAGTCGTCAATGACGTCATGCAGTTGTATAAAAGAAACTGCAAATTTTGCGAATTTGTATCCTCCTTTATAGCTCCCCCACCACCGCGAACATCGGGCAGATAAACAGTGAATAACGCGGATGTACGTCAAAGCGATCGTGCGTCGTCTGTGGTTGATCATGTATACGCTTGCTGTCCAGCAGATTCGGTATTTAGAGCTGGTGTCGCATGGTGACTGCACTGCACGTTGAAATTGATAGATTACAGATTTAAAGAAAGACATAAGTCTCTCACTTATCTGTGGAATGTCTAAAGTGCGGACTCGTGGCATTTTCAGTAAATAAAACACGCAAACTAATTTTTTTTTCCTTTACTCTACCGCAGCGCCATCTACCGGATCCAATTGGAAATCTCAACCATTCTCAAATCCACCTGAAGACATACAAAAAATTAATTAAAATCTTTCCATCCGTTTAGGAGAAGTTCAATAACATACACACGCACAGAAGATATATATATATATATATATATGAAAGTGGTCCAACTTGAGTATATATATATATAAAGTTATAATAATTTCATATCACGTTGTTAGTTCGCGTTGGACTCCTAAACGAATGAACCCATTTTAATGAAATTTTGCATAATGTTGTGTGCAGTTTGGTCCAACTTGAGAGATAGGCTAGTGTTTTTTAAATATTGTTTTTTTTTTATATTACCTAGCCACAGCTGGTTACCTAGCTAGTAATAATATAAATAAAGTTCAACCCGGGCGGGCTCGGGCTGCTCCGCTAGTAATTTGTATGGTATTATTGAATTACCTTTTAAAGTCGGTTAAAAATACCGAGTTAACGAATATGTTATTATTATTTTATAACTATATTGTAATGTTTCTTTAAATACACGTAGTGATGAGTTGGATGCACCTTGTCATAAGGCTAACCTAAGCTACTAACTCCCGGCGCGGCGCGGCGTCGGGAATATTAAAGCGTAGAATCATAGAGTATGTTTATATATAGGTACATAACAGTCTCTAGTCTATAGGTAGGTGTTTGGGTATTAAATCGGTATTGCTACCTGTAAAAAAAGATTTATGGCAAAAATAAATATAGATTTGTTTGTTTTTCAGATCGGAGGTAAATATTATTGTGAAATATGTAATTTAGTCATGCCGAATATGAGTTCAATAAAGGAACACATCAAGTGTGAAAGACACATTCTTCTTAAAAGCAATCCTGACGCTGAAATAAAGAAACCTTCAGGCCTGTATCAATCTGGCTATGTCTTAATTCATAAAGTCATATTAAGTAAAGCTCAGTGGCATTCTATTGTAGGAAACAAATGCCGAATTTGTAATGTTGATGTCGATGATATTGATAAGCACGTAGCGCTGGAAGAACACATGCTCAACTTGATTCAGTGTGAAACTAAGTATTCTGATAATCAGTATTATAGAAAGGTATGTCTAAAAGCAGACTTATTTCGAATGGAATTCTATTATTCATAAAAATTAGATAACATAACAGAAGGGTAACTTGCAGTCTGGGAAAAAATATTGCCATAAATTATATCTTATATAAAACCTGTTTGGTCGAATATGGATTGGTGTTCCATATTCCATATACGAACATAGCACAAAAGCACCCAAAATATATAGTATATATAGTATAAAAAATCCAAAGTTAAAGGCACCCCTTTAACTTTGGATTTTTTAATATGAAGTTGGAAAACATTTTGATTTGATCTATTTATTTCATAAACAACTTACATTGTATTTGAAACACAATTAGTTTGAAATTCGAATGGAGTGGCTATAGTTCCTACAAACACTTGAAATACACATGTAACTCATACATAGCTGAGCTAAGGCTGATCCATTCCCTTGTATATTTAGCTCTGCGAAGTTCTCACCAGGAGATTACAATAGTTGAACTGGTATACCTAGATTGTCCACTGCCAGATGGAGATTCTCTAGATTGGTGGGTCCAGTTTCAGAAAAAGTGTAATTATCTACACATGACTTACTATATATACTCTTCTATGTAAGTCACTATTGTGGATGGATATACATAGCTTATAAAATTCTCTTTACCCCAATTCTCAAGGCTTCATTATGCCAGGACAGAATTCTGGTACCTCAAAGTGATATGAGCAGAAAACTGGGGCGGTCGAAAACTGAAGCTTTTGCCAGAATACTAGCAATGTTCTCTCAGATGAAGTCAAGTATTCGCCAGTCCAGCTATGTATTAGTTTCCTAGCAGGCACCCAATGTATTGCCATTCTTACTTGAAATGAATTTTACTCATAATTTTTGTGAATGTTTGGTTTTGCAATAACTAAAATTGAATTTTTTGTTTGTAACCATAGCAGTTTTGTATATTTTCTTGTTAATACTTTTAGATTAATGAAAACACATATCACTGTTTCGCTTGTAAGAGCATTTACTTAGCTGAGGATTTTGAAAATCATTTAGAAAACTGTGAAAATATAGATGAAATAGAGGTTAAAGCATTGAAAGAAGCTGAAACTGCTGCTAGTGTTGAGAAGTTCTCACAGTCTGTGGCTTGTATAGAGGAAGTAGAACAACAGCTTCTAAAAACATTCCAAGAGTTCTACATTATAGATGAAGCAAACAATACTGCTGTATGCAAATTTTGTTGTGAATCTGTTACTATTGATTTCAAACCCCTGTTACTACATCTAAAAGACAAACACAATAAAAAGGAAGAGACTCCGATGATTGGGAATAGGTCTGATGAGTTGACAGAAGACAGTCAGGAACCATCAGAGATCAGAGAAGTGGTTGATAATGGTAAGAAAAGGTCGGAATTGGCAAAATATGGTAAGACTCACCATATCAAATTGAACTTTAATGGTACTAAAGGATACTGCATGATATGTGATAAATATTTATCTGCAAGCAGAGTTGTCTTTAATGAACATTCAAAAGGATTAATCCACAAGGGTCACCTAGAGTTGCTAGGGCTAAGGGCACCTGAAACTGGTAGAACTTGTATAGAATATAGCTCACAAAGTATCATGACATTTGTGACCCATCTGCAATATGCACCAAAAACTCACTCAGTTGTGGTAAATAATGAATTCTGTATCAACATGAATAATTTTCTGCTTGTCTACCCAATTGAAAATAATCCACATTGTGTAAAGACGAAATGCTATGCATGTAATGTACTATTTGAGCAAGGAACGGAAGCTGAACATTGCCTAACATTAAAACACAAAGATCATTTTATTGCTGCTATAGTTATATCGAGACCAGAGGAGTTTATTAGAATGGTAAGAATTATAATTATATTTTTATAACTGTATTTTAATCAGGCATAATACAACATCTATGATTTTATGTGGGTAGTTTTTTTTTTCATTTTTTTCCACGATTCATAAGGGCTTCAAAGTAGTTGGCCAATTACTTTGAAGCCCTTAATGAATAGTGGCTAAGTAGATATCAAATGGATCGCCAGGATAATAAAATACTGTTGTGAACTGATATGACAAAAAATATGATTTGGCTTGAAAAAATACATGATTTAAATTATATTGATGTCATTAGCTACCTCCAGGCCTCCAGCTGTTACATAGCTTTGCTTCCAGTGATCTTTCATTTCCAATGTCATCAGGTCTATGTGTGTATTAAAAACTAAACCTACTAATTGTGAATAAACTGTAAGCCCTTTGAGTAATATTATCTATCAAAAAAATATTTATCCTTAATTACATCCTACTAAAGGAAGTGGCTAGTATTGATAATCTCTGAAGAGATTTGTTTTTATGATCTGCACTAACCCATAAAAAAAAATTGTGGCCTTTCAAAAGTAGCTCTACTTGCTTTATATAATGATTAACTTCTTTGTAGGCAATACTTTGTAAAAAAATTCTACCACTACCTCTCCACTTAATGACTGATCTATCACTAAAACTGTACTCATGAATCATCATTAAATTTTATTTGTTTCATCTATTTTTCCTGATTCCCATCACCAAAATGGTAGTAATGAATCACCATCCACATTTTGTTTATTTCATCTATTTTCCAGATTCGTCCTAATCTGTTCCACTGTGGTTTTTGTAATGTCACCCTGCCCTTTTCGAACGCCTTAGAGATCCATCTACAAAGTTTGAAGCACAGGCATTCGAAGGTCACTCAAATACTAATAAAAGATACGGCTCCAGGCGAGATTGAACCAGCAACTGTTGAAACGACAACCGAGGATCAGTATGCAGGCCTATTGCATAATTTCTGTGATTCTACCAAGCTCTAGTCCATCCTAAGAAGTTCTACAACTCTTTAATGGAGACCAAAAGCATTTTGGATAACAATTTTAATAGGCTTAACATTTTTAGAAATGTATTTTTTTTTGTAAATCTTCTAGTACATATTTAATTTGTGTGGTGTTGCCATACAGACGTAAAACTAATGGATTTGGAAATCCCACATTTTTCTCGAAATGGTAGTTTTCCATTCGGCCGTTTAGCGTCTGATATTGAAATATCTGTCGTCAGTATTATTTAATGTAAAAATGTACTTTGAAACAGGTGAAATTATGTATCCTTCTTCACCTGAAGAATTTACATTTGTAGTGTGTTTATTTCGATGCGTACTGATAGGTAGTAAAAGACTGCACTTCAACCAATTAACCGAATAAAAAACGTAGTTGGTTGATGTTATGAATTTAAAAGCACAGCCATCTTAAAACTATTAAAACCAATAGGTGCAAAACTCCGAATCTCATTTTCTCTAAGTTACTAGTATTTTTTAAGTTCCTGAAGAGTTGTGAAAGTGTTCCTGAAATATTTCTTTTGCTGACTTAAGTTTTTACAGTGAAGTTAAGACTGACTAGTAATTTTCACAAGATATTTAGATCAGGTCCTAAAAGGAGTCTACAACAATTTTTAGAAGCTGGTCTTCAGTATTTTGTAGGTACATACCTACATAATAAAACAGCTAGCGATATTTTTTACATTTCTTTTGAATTTTTTTCGTTTATTTTTACCATTAATTTTGTAAGATTAATAAATAAAGTCTTTAAACTTACCAAGCCTTTCATTACATTTAATTTTTTTTTATTTATTTATTTACCACATACAACTATCATCACAGGTTAGGAATACAATAGTGTAGTACTGTAGTTACATACTTTGAATCTTCGGACAGTGTTAGTATGAGTGTAAATAGTGTAAACCATTCAAAGGCGGCGGCAGCGTAATGTAAGGGTCGGGCTTGCGATCAAGTGGTTGCGGGTTCGAACCCCACCCAGTGCACTACCGACGTGAACCCACACCCTAACACAAGCATTTAATGTAATGTGTGAACCACGTCACTATATTCTTTATTACTTACGTGTGTATTTACTTTATTACAGGTAAAATAGGTAATAAAATAATAAATATGAATACCAGATTACCAGTCACGAAAGTTTTTATTCTAATCCAAAGAATGTGTTTATGAGACGTAAACACATTCATCATTTATCAAACGTAAAACTAGTACATTACGACCCGCTAATAGCGACAAATATTTACTAAAAGAGTAAATAAATTATATAAAATAAATTTAAATATAATAGGGACAGTACATTAGACATAGGTCTACGGTCTCTTCCATAACTACAGCTTATCAAGATTGCTTTGAACACATTATACTACTTAATTTAAAATTGCTCCAGTAATACTTGTAGGGTGAAGCCTATAATGCATTTTTGCAAATTTATTACCTTAAAATATGTTATTGACTGATTTCTAACTGTAGAAAGGTGTATATAGACCTCTTGTAGGGAGTAGAAACCCCCATGCTAAGGATCCTGTGCTGCGAACTCGCTCCTCAATAATAAGATGTTCTCGAATACGAGTTCAGATTGTTATCTAAGCACCTAAGACAGCAATGCTCCATATACTGTACCTAGGAAGACCCGGTACCAAGGTATATGACAATAGAAGCCGTATCAAGTAGAAAGCCAAAGCCATATTTATGGTGAAAGATCATTAAAACAACTAAAGAATTATTGTGATGGTTAATCATCAATGACATCGGAATGATATGTAATTCTAGTGTAATTTTCACAGACATAGTGCACGAAAGTAGCGATGTTATGTGAGGATGTGATAATATATAATTTCACTACTTGCGAAATGTTCCACTACCACTTGCATACTTCAGGAGGCTAGAGCGTCGTCACTCAGTTATTGGTACCCACTCTTCACCTATGTAATTAAGGATTAAGTAATAAAATCTTACTACTATTATAAATGCAAAAGTTTGGATGGATCAATGTTTTTTAGGTACTCTATCATGCCTGAACGGCTAAACGGATCTTGATGAAATTTGGCACAGAGATAGATCATAGTCTGGAATAGCAATGGGTTTTTTTATCTCTGAAAAATGTGTGGTTCCCGAGGGATCGATTTGAATTTCCACGTGAACAAACCTATTTGCAACAGCTAGTATTATTATTACTATTACATACATTTTTACCATTATTTAGCTACTTTTTTCAACATTAGCAATACAGTTAATATGTATTTCTTCTATGTTCAGTTGCTTATTTGTTTTTCGCTAACTGTTTAAGTTATAATGGTTCATAAATAAATTATTTTTTACTTTATATCATACTTTTATTTAAATTTTGATCAATCAAACATCAACATTACCAGTGTACATGTTGACAGGCATTAAAATTAATACCATGAAAGAATATGTTACATATTTTACTTATACATATAATTAGAGAATACTCCATTGACAATATTTTATTGAGGTATTATATCAAACCATTTGGGAAAATGACTTAATAACATAAAAAAATCTGTCTCTGATTTTGATTTTAATGCATGCATATACTTAATAGTTTCCTGACTGTAACGTTTTTGTATTGACCTTGGTAATTCATCTATATCAATATCTAAAAGAATTACAATATGACTAAGATGTATTGGGTACAACACAGAAATGGTTAATTGAGTACAATTTTCTTTTACATGTTCAACAAATGTTTTGATGAATGTTTGTATACAAGTTGCAAAGTTTGTCTTTACAAATAAATAGTTGAGTACACTACAGGACAACTGGAAACAGCTGGCAGAGACAGAACTTTTGGTTACTATGTTCTTAAGACTAGTATTAGACACAAATAATTCAGCTACATCACAGTCCACTTCATTCAGTAAACTATTGCATATGTCAAGAAAGATTTTTTCTATTTCAGATTTTAATATAACAGATACATCATCAACCATAATGTTCCCATTTGTCTCCCACAAGTCTTTTAGAATTTGAACATTTCTCTTATCTATACTGTTCCAATTAATGATATCTTTATACAATGTACTTAAGTTTACACGGTTTTCGTTTAAATTGATCAGAGCTTGCAAAACTTCTGGGGATAATGATGTGCCGTGGCTACTGGTAATATTCATATCTTTCATATTTCGCACCAAAAATTCATCAAGAATTTTACCTGTAGCATCTGTAACTTCATTACTCGAATTGACATTCTTTTGCTCGTAAGCTTCTAATAAAAAAGAGGTAATGTTTTCATCAATTTTCATGTGGTTTTCAGGTTCAATTTGACACATTTTTCTTAAATTTTCTAATATTGATAATCGTAAATTGTTATTCACTTTCGAGGTTTGTTCTGACATGTTGAGAATGTTGACAAAACTTTTTGAAAGCGCTTTTGCTACGTTTTTGTCTAATAATGGATTTTCAAACGTAAATTCCGGGCATGGTAGATTATTCGACGTGATTATTTTTTCTATTAACTGATTATTCATTACTAATCTTATATCGAGACGAAAGTCCAGTATAAATTCCCCACAAATAAGGTACCTACTCTGTACCCCACAACTAACTATAGTAAATACTTTTCAGATAAACTAGAGTACCTACTCTGTGTAAATAATAAAGAATATTTGATTTACGCGAGAGTAATTATATACCACAGGTTCACAGTTCAGTTGACATTAATCTAAATCTATGGCTAGTCTTGTCGTCTATGACATTAAAAATTGATTAAAATTTTCATAAGTTCTGAAATAAATAAACTAACCACAAAACGTATCAAATTTGGGAGATTATATTGTGAAAATCATTGTATTTAACATATTTTGGAATAAATGATTAAACACATGGTAAAATAATTATTTTACTTTGAAAGTAAAACGAATGCCCTGTCATCTAGTAGTGTAATAAAGAAATTCATACTTTGTGGATGGTTGTAATTTTGCTACTTGATACTAGGGTGCGCTAATAGTAATGTGAAACCCAGGTTTTTATTTGTTATCGTTAAACATAACATTTAACATAGTACAAGCCCTGCTTATTTTGTGTCTAGAAAGCGCTGTGTCAAAGAATATTAGGTATTATTTTAAATCGAAATTTTCAAGGACCAGTACGATATGTTTTGTGTCGGCGTAAGATCCAGAGTTCGAATCCCAGTTAAACATTTAGGTTTTCGGTTTCAGTCATAGACGACAATAAGTTCGCCCCTTATAACGTAGGACTAAAAATATAACGGCTGAATAGTGATTGTAATACCCACATAACTGAAAATAAGTAAGTATAGTAATAAATATTCTCAGTTCTGTGGTAGATAATATTGCTTAGTATCTAATTATCGCAGAACATAGGTAATTTCAAATTAAGAGAACCACAGGTTTCCAGAATACAAGATCAACTCCAGTTTGGAAACCAGGGTACGATTCTTTAAAACATGCCATATAAGTACCTACTTTACTTAGCATACCTTACTTACGTATTTAGTATATAAAAGTACGTATACTAGGCCTTATTAAGTGATAAATCATGCTTCCCCGTTATTTTTTCGGTTAAACGACGTACACTATAACAAAATTATTGTTGACTAGAAGCGCCTCGCGGTTTTACCCGCGTAAGTCTCGATCCCGTGGGAATGTCGGGATAAAAAGTAGCCTATGCGTTAATCCAGGTCTCCAGCTATCTACATAGGCTGCACTAAAAGTTTCGGGAATGGAATATTTCCACTGTTTCTGTCATATTAAAATCTTTTTATTAATTGAAAACTCCTTGGTTTTAAAAATCGAATACCATTTATTTATTTAAAAAAAGATTCTCGGTCTTATGACAAGATTTTGTAAAACTTGTTTAGTCGTTGAGAAAATGGAATTGACTCGAGAAAAATCAAGAGCGATGATTTATTATAACTTTCGAAGTGGTTTAACGCAAAAACAGTGTGTTGACCGGATGATTTCTGCATTTGGTGACGAAGCCCCATCCAAAACCACAATTTATCGCTGGTTTGCTGAATTTCAACGTGGACGTGTCAAGCTCAGTGATGATCCCCGTTAAGGTCGTCCAAAACTGCAGTCACCCAAGAAAACGTTGATGCTGTGCGTAAGCTGATTGAGGAAGATCGACATGTGACATACCGCGAAATTCAGGCAACTTTAGACATTGGCATGAGTCAAATACAAATAATCTTGCATGAACAATTAGGTGTAAAAAAGTTGTTTTCACGATGGATACCGCATTCGCTCTGTTCGCTGGCGTTACTTGTTGCGTCAGAACAAAAGAGTTTTTAAAGCAAGAAAACATAGAATTATTAGACCATCCGCCGTACAGCCCCGACCTAAGCCCTAATGATTTCTATACTTTCCCTTAAATAAAGAATAAATTGCGTGGTCAGAGATTTTCATCACCTGAAGAAGTTGTTCTCGCCTACAAAACAGCCATTTTGGAGACCCCAACTTCCGAATGGAATGGTTGCTTCAATGATTGGTTCCATCGTATGGAAAAATGTCAAATTTCGCGGAGAATACTTCGAAAAGCAATAAATACATTTTTAAATAGTAATGTTGTGTCACTTCCTTGATTCCCGAAATTTTCCTAAAAAAAATCCCGCAATCGGTAGAGTAGTTTTTGTGTGAAAACATTACAAACATACACACAAATGTTTCCTCTTTATAATATTAGTTTAGATGTGCAAAAGACACGGAAAGTAGGCTAATAAAATGTAAATCAAAGCTATTTCAGAGAGGCACACCTATAATAAGTATGTTATATGTTAACGAGATGTTACGAGATGAAACGAGATATTTTGGGTATGTAATATGGAGTTATACCTTTGAACTGTGTGTCCATCTACTGTCAACTGTGCCACTCAGCCTGTAACCACGGCCAGTGCAATGTAATCTGTCCAAAAGTGGGTACATACTTACTCGTAAGTAGGAATGTAGGTACACAACCAAAATAACCCATTAATTCTCACAAACCTATGTATGTACCTACCTATAAACTCGTAAGTTTAAATTTATAATAATATCTACCTGGACGCTTTTGATGACCTTGTTAACTATGTGACGCAGTTTGAGCATTACACTAGAGTTTCGGCAGTTCGATTCCGGCTCATTGCAAATACATAGGTATCTGTATGACTTTATAATGGTCTCTGTTGTTTTATGTATACATACATCATGATATATTATATTTAAAACAGTCGTGGGACTGCACGTCAGAAGTGAACACACACATACATCTGTAATTATATATGTCTGAGCGTGACGGTCACTCGAGTTTGTTGCTTTTTCCCCATGCCAAAAGTGCCCGACGTACTTAAAGAAGTTTTCACTTCAAAAATGTATCTCTGTATAATTATGCGTGTTGTTGAAAAGAATCCACATTAAAACTTACAGAGTGCTTGGTTTTGGGTCTAGTTTAAGGTGTGTTATAGGTACCTATGTCCCACAATATTGTACCTATATTATATAAAAACAAAAAAAAGACAATTATACCACCAATAATATTTTCAACGGTATTTATTTATATGGGTAGGTACTAGGTAGGCACATACCTAATAGGTTATACCTAAAAAAATATAAATTTCGACCATTCACAGACTTTTAAATATCTCACTTATACTTTATTGTCGTGAATCATTCTACTAATACCTTTTTCTGCCAATGTAAAGTAATGAATGTTGATTTCAGAACGTACCGTGAACTCTAAATCTTCCACAAGTGCACTTTGACACGCCTAACACCCATCAAATGCTTTCACACACAAATATTACCTCAAAAACAGTATTAAAATATCACGAAAACGCAATAAAATTAGTAGCCGAAACAAACAGTTCAAAAACGCGCCATAATAACGCGCCACGGATAATAGGTGAAAGCTGAACTTTAAATTCGTGTGTAAATTAAAAAAAAAATGAGATCACTCATCAACATGAATAATAGGAGATTCGAATATCTTAATTAGCATGAATTTACACCGTTATAAAGCGTGTAAGATGTAAAAAAGTTTAATGATAATTCATCTCGCCATTTCTCGAGTTTAATTCTGTGGGGCCCAGTTAATAAATTATGTTCGAGACCTCACATAGAGTCCCCTAACTACGTGGGCATACCATGCCAGGCTCCGCCCGAGACAGAGAGAGAATATATCACCGTCGCACTCTTACGTAGGGCATGTTTAGTTCCAACAATGCTTATCTTACGCTGTTGTATAGAACTGGGAAGGTATGTTTACTTGCCGTTCGTATTTGGCGTAATTTAATTAAGTTTTCTAATTGGAAACGGCTCTGTTTGTAGTAAGCCACTTCTCTCATATTATATTGCGGGTTCTTAATTTGTGTTTAAATACCGGAACGTAACTTTGGTTTTTGTTAACGGGAACTGTTTTAACTAGAATTCATGTTCATCAACATCGCGTTGTAAATTATAAATTAATTTTCACAAATTATTTAGACGTAAAAGTTTTATACCTTAGAGGTATGGGTATTATCTGTTTTAGGGGTTCATTTATTGATTAAAGTTAGATTAGTACTTAGTTAGATTAGGTAGGTATGCATGTGTGTTTTACCGATTGTATAATGCGTTGGGTTTTTTAAGAATATGGAATTATTTAAGATATTATGATGCCCATGTCTCCTTTCTATCATTGCACTGCTACTGCTAGTCACAGGGAGGGGGCTCATTCTCTCAGCAACCGGAACGGTCACGTTGACTGTTTGAAAGAGATTTCCTGCCACGAATTTTGACAAGAGCGCCATAAGAGAACAATATGTAACTGATATGCAACGATTTCATTCATACATTCAAAATGAAAAAGTAATGAATTTCGAAGCCGAATTTCTATCACAAGTGACCACTAGTTAATATTATTTACCCAACAGTTAAGTCTTGGCATCTCTACATAGTATAAAACAAAGTCGCTTCCCGCTGTCTGTCCCCCTGTACACGTAGATCTTTTAAACTACGTAACGGATTCAAATGCGGTTTTCATCAATAGATAGATCGATTGAAAAGGAAGTGAAGTAACAATATTAAACTATATGTATAAACATATAGTTTAATATTGTTTTGTGTTAATTTGTTGAAATATGACGATAATTGTATACAACATTAGTATCTACATTGCACATGTGCAAGGCCGAGGCGGGTCGCTAGTTTCGAATAAATCTAATTGCGTCTCCTGCAAAGTAGATGAATAAATCAGTTTTGTAGGTATTTAATGATTTAGTTATAGGTACACAAGTACACGGCCTAGCTAATGGGAAGTGGTAATTGGTGCCATCATGGTGGTCTTGTTACTCTACTCGCCGCCAGCCCTAGCCCTCAGGGTAATGCGAAATTGGTCCCAATTCTGTTACTTCACTCGCTAAGTTAAAATTCACTAAATTTTCTTCATATAAGATGTAAACCTTGTATACTTGAAAACAAGGTCTTATTTCAAATTGAAACAAGTAGGTAACATATGTCGCTATCGAAATAAGCAATTTATTTGTCGACTAAAGTCTGATACGCTTAAATAAACTTTAATACCACGTAGCGAGAGCCGCTATCCGTTGAATGCCATCTCTTTTGCTCTGTGTTTTTAGTAAGCGTCTTAGTAGGTGTAGATTAAAAACACGTCATCCTTGTTCGTTTTGAACAAGTTTTTATACGGCATTTATACAGCGTTTGAATAAATGGAGACTCTCGCAGCGTGGAAATAAAGTTGAGTATACGTTGACAGGTTTTAGTGAAATTTAGCGGCGCTGAGAAATAGATGCTAGTAACAAATAGACCTTATTACGAAGAACACTAGGTTGATTTCATATGAAGAAATTAAGTCAGGTTTTAGTTTAGTCGAGTGTACAATAGAATCGGCACCATTGTCTTACAAAACCCTTTGGTCGACGCTTTTAGTTTACATATCGTAAATTGTATTTCGGTTTTATGTTAGTGATAATTACAAAAATTTCAAAAATCTACTTTCATTGCTGTAAATAATAATTGGTGGTGTAATTTATCTAAGTATATTATGTAAGTATTTATTTAAAAATATAGAAGTATGTTTATCAGCAGTCTGGTTACTATAGTACAGGCGTTGCCTAGTTTGGGATCCGATGGCCGTGTGAAGTCTGTCTCAAGATATCTCGGAGTTTCACCTGTGCTTATGGTCACTGCTCCGCTTCTATTCGTCATAGCGTGATGTTATATAGCCTAAAGCCTTCCACGATAAATGAGCTATCTAACGCTAAAAGACTTTTTCAATTTAAACCAGTAGTTTTTGAGACTAGCGCGTTAAACCAAACAAATAAACAAACCCTTCAGCATTATAATATTAGTATAGATTAATATTATATATTATTGCAAAGACTAAAACTTGTCGAATTTAAATTAAATAAGTCAACTCTAATTAGTACACTCCTGCCTCTTCAATATTCAGAAAGCTTCAACAGCTATATCATTAAATTAGGTATTTTAATAAGCTAATTAAAGGCCAGCCTCACATCCACGTCTCTGAAATGCCATTAACATTTTATTTTTTGCTAGAAACTTTTTTCGAATTTGACTTTTTGGTGCCCCTTACCACCAAGTGCCCAGAGCGACCGCTCCTCTCGCTCTAAGCCAGGGCTGGCGCTGAATCTACTCACTAGGGCTGCCATCCGTCCGGGTTTTCCCGGATTTATCCTAGTTTAGAAGGCGTCCGGGGAGCGTCAGCATCAGGGGATAATTATAATTGTTAGGTGAATCGTTAACAAGCGGTTTAAAATCATAAAAAAAGTAAATGGAAACTGCGTTTTTATATTTTTTTTAGGGTGTCCGGGAAAATATAAAAACGCAATGTTGGACAAAAAGTAATTTGATTAATAATTACAAATTACAGTTACATTGTAATTAGTTATTGAAATACTTTGAACTTGACATTGTAATACATTGTAATTAATTTTATTGCACATACCAAGTAATTCTAATTACAATGTAATTGAATACTGTGTAATAACGATGATATATATAGGTAAATTTTAACAAAATTATTTTGTAATTCAATTATTAATTTGATTACATAAGTAACTACTTAGTTACTTAGCGAAATTCTCATGTTGACCGTTACATGATTTTTAAAACTGCGCCTTAATTTTAGTGCCTGATACATAAAGTTACCTATACATAATAGACATAAAATATCATCGAATATGCTCAGGCTTGTAAAGTTTTGAGATACAATATCTTGAAGAGTCGGGCAAAGGGACGGACAGTTCTAGCCCTGGTAGAAGTAAGGTGATTTGTGAAAGATGGAGGACGCTAGACCCCTAGACACATATTTTTATGGTTTGACAATGATGATAGACTTACTTTGTTATCAAGTTGAAATGCCTTCATAAATTTAATTGCTAGATACTCATATAATTTTTAGTTAAAAACTCAATATAAAGTTTCAACATGGCGGTCACATTAGCCTAAACTATCCAACTATGTTCAGAATATTCCGACAAGACACCGTAGACATGTCCAAATGATTGATCGTCATCCCATCGTGAGTGCCACCATTATACATACTTATCAAACAAAAGAATCGGCCCCAATGATCAGACGAGGCGTGCGAAAGGTGACGGCGTCGGGGCCGATGATTGCCGACGATGGCCGACTATTACCGAAGTGTTGACGCCATGAAAAGCTCACGTGACAGGAATACACCGCTAAAACGCATTGTTTTGTTATTGCTATTGTTCCGTGTTTTATGTTATATCATGGGTGGTATAACGTAATTTGAATAAATGGATAAGCCATATTTATTGCAGCTGTGAGAGTGTTGTAGTAAGAGTCTGTCCTCTAATGAAAAATAATCTGGTCTATATCGTATTTGGACTGTGATTTTATTTAAATGTATTTGGAAGTTGTTTCGAAAGCTGTGGATAATGAGAATATATCTATCTGTGGAATTCTTCTTGCTAGTTTCAAAACTCTTTTAATAAGGAATTAGTCTGAAATACCTACTTTTTTATTGAAGTGAAACCTTCTTTAGGCACATTGTGCACTTTTGCTAACGGGAAAAAAGCACGAAACTGGCACCGTCACCCTAATAATACATATATAGATGCACTAGAAGGCGCTAATCTAAACATTGACTTCTGTCAGCTCCTTATTAAATTAATCTTTAAAAATATAATTAGTTCAAAAAAGTACTTATTGTGTGAGCAATTCATATGGTAAAAAAAAACAAAAACATAATTGTAATTAAGGTGAAAATTTATTACGCCTATTAGTGCTCAATAGCGAAAATCTTTATTAAAATTTTCGTCCGAATGTACGTCAGTTTGATGGATGTCACTAGTAGATGGCATCACTTTCTTAAAAAATGAACACCTCGGATCGGCAACAACTCACAATTTTTGAAGTGAAAACTTCTTTAGGCACGGGCAGTTCTTGGGCACTTTTTGTATGGGGAAAAGCACTGAACTCGCGTGACCGTCACGCTCAGATGACAGATGTGTCAGTTATGTTTTCACTTCTGACGTGCAGTTCTCCGACTGACAGTTTTTTTTATTCTACGCGAATACTGAACGCGTTGCCATTTAAAGGAATTCTCCATATCGAATTAGGTACCTGTACCTATTACGTAGGCACAGATACGATAACTGTTATGACGTAGGTAAGTATTGAATGAAAATATACAGATGGCTCTTATAAAGAAATCCTGGGGACGGGAATCAATAAACTCTATAAAGGTGTTTTTTACAACCTTAATCTGTTCGAAAAGTTCCTTTGTATAAATTGAATTAATAAATTAAAAAAAAGGGATGAATAGAGCAAGATTTCCTTGTGAGTTTTCATGAGTGACTTACTACGGTGGTTCGAGGAGCTTTACCATAAAGTACAAATGGATTAAAGAAATAGACAAGATTCTGTTGGTTTGATAGCATGGCACAGGTCTATCATACACTGCCAAGCGGCTTTTTTTTGACTCAATTTTTGTTTTGGACAATAAATGGAGTAGGTTTGGTTGCCTCTAGGGCTTGCCCGCGGCTTTGCTCGCATTACTGTATTTTGCACATACGACCGTCTAAAAGTCATTTTTCTATTCATATACTACCTATTTTTCTTCGGAAAATGTTTTTCCTAGTGCAAGTGCATATTTCTTAACAATATATTATGAAAATTCAAGTCAATTTTAATGATTTTGTTTTTCAATTCTATGCAGATATTTTCAGAAATATTTGGACATTCTATCAACATCCTTGGTATTAAATATTCATAATTTCATTCGTATCAGCCCCGTCTCTTACAATATATTAGTTTTATCGGTCAATTTGTTATTTTCAAAATAAGATTTTTTCGATTTTTATTAAAATTGTTAGCGCTTCATTACGTCATTTACGGGGTCGACTATACGACCCTAAAAAATTACCACACCTTTCTGTAACATCCTGTATATTCTTATCCTACTAATATTATAAACGTGAAAGTTTGTAAGGATGTATGGATGTGTGGATGTATGGATGTATGGATGTTTGTTACTCTTTCACGCTAAAACTACTGAACCGATTGCGATGAAACTTTGTAGGTAGATAACTAGAGACCTGGATTAACATATAGGCTACTTTATATTCCGATATTCCCACGAGATCGGGACTTACGCGGGTGAAACCGCGGGGCGCTGCTAGTTTTTATATATGTTTTGTATATTTTTTTATCTCCCTTGGGAAAAGCATTTTTTCTACATCAAATTTCCCTTTCTGTACCCCTGACAATCTATATAAATTGCCTGATGATCAATTGAGTAGTTAAGGCATCAAAGAGTAACAAATAAACAAAATCACAATTGCAATAATAATAGTAATGTATACCAACTATATTTGAATTATTATTAATTATAAATTTTGCAAGTCGGGAGCGGTACCTAAGCTACGTCAAGAAAATTGCAGAGACGAACAGGATGGAAGTAGCACAAGACCGGGTTAGATAGCGCAATCTAATAAAGGCCTACACCAAACTCATTGAGAACGGCTGAGAAGAAGAAGAATTAGGGTGCATTCAGTTTAACAACAACCCTAGATTTGCCTCGCCAGTGTTCAACCAGTGCAACAGTGAATGTTTTGGATTATCATTCAGGATCTACGATTTAACACAAGTGACAATCCGGTTCAGGAACACCTCATTTGTGTTGTTATAAACAATATAAATCAAGCTTCGATGCGACTTTGTTATTGTTGTTCAGTGAGTTCATACGGTACCCATTTTCCGATCTTTATATTGTTGTTGTTATCATTCTTACAACTTCTTTCGGTAACTGAAGTTATTGTTAACTAACCTTTGGTGAATTTTTAATTCTAGCTTCGGTGACCCATAGTGTACTGTATAGTGTATATGACCGATGTGCACGTAGCCTTAGATGTGATTCCCGTATAAGATCTAGATATTTGGGCATAAAAATACCCAGACACAGTGTCGAAGTTTGAGATTGTGTCCAATTGGCACATGACATTACGTTAGCACACCATTAATGGGTACATGATGATGATGGTCTCAGCCTACCTCTTCAGGAAAAAAAGGCGTGATGTTTATTGATATGTATGTTATACTACTTTAAATAATTATTTTTTTTATTCATAATTGGAATAGGTGTTTGTCTTTCATCTCACCCGATGAAGACGAACGACGATGTTGGTACACGCCTATTGCTCTTACCAATTCACTCTACTTTTAAACGTTCTAGGACTATATTTGTCAGGAAAAATAGACGGAGGCAGTTTATTCCAGACTTTGGCGACTGGAACCAAAAAGGAGCTGTCAAAGTGTTTAGTTCGGCCTTTTTGGTGTGTCTAGAATGAAAGGAAGGAACTTCTGTCTGCATCTAGTAGGGACAAATGAATGAATGAATATAGGGGTGATATAAAAATATTATGTTGTTAAATGATTAGTAGAATATATCTATTACTAGAGTTTATGGTACTTTTAGCATATTGTTGCTTCCACAGCCCTTAACAGATGTTTGTACAGCTAGTCTCGTTTCGTGATTGGAGTAATTCAGGGTGCAACATATATATTCTCGGAATCCAACATTTTAAGTAAGAAGTGAAATTCCAATAAAAAGACGATTTCTGCTACGCATACTTGTGATGTAACGTTACATGTTCACTTAATGAGTAATGTGCGTCCATTTTGAGACTAAGTATACATTAATATTGCACATAGAAATATATATGTGATATGGCGTTTCCAAAGCTGTTTAAGGAACCCTCTCCCACATATTATTAAGTAGATTGCAGGTTTCATATAATTAAAAACTAATAAGGTTCATGATAATTGTTTCGATTGTCTTCGAATTTGCAACCTCAAGATTGCAAGAATGCTGGGACAATTATTCAGCAGTGACTGATTCTTAAAGTGGATTGCTCAGAGGTTCTTACTATTCTAAAGCTTTCAAAAAAGTATAAAATAGATAGGATGATTTAGTCCAAGCTAGCTTTTCCTAGAGCTAGATGAGCAAACAAGTAATGAGCAACAATTTCGGCAATACCTCTAGTTAAAATTTTTTGTTACAACATTTTGTAGGTTACATAGGCCACACTGAAAGTTCTGCGCTATTTTTTTTAACATAAGAAACTCAATCATTGATTAAAAAAAATGGGCGGGAAATCGCGTGTAAATTGTTTTTTATCACAAGTTGAAGTTCGTCGTCCGTAGCAAAATGGATTTAACACGAAAAGATTTTAGGGCGATTGATTTTTTATGATTTTAAAAGTTCACTGACTCCGCAAGACTGCACTGCTCATCCTCAAAATGCTTTTGGGAGAGAAGCACCTCATTTGAGCACCGTAAGGCGTTGGTACGCAGAATTTGATCGTGGCCGTGTTTCTCTCCATGATGAAATTCGTGAAGATCGGTCCTCAATTGCGATCACTGAGTAAAATGTAGCTACTGTCAAGCAACTAATTGAAGAAAACAGGCGTATCACCTATGAGGAGATTCGAGGCAGTTGGGAATTACTCCTGTGTCGCGGGGAACTTTACAAACATACAAACAACGGACACAAAGAACACCCAGACTCGGGTGGGAATCGAACCCACGACCTCTGGCTCAGCAGTTAGCGTCACTAACCACTAGACCAACAGGTCAGTCAAGTCAAGTATTATATTGTTACATGCCGGAAAGAAAGCAACAGTCTTCGGTATGGGTGTTTGAAGGTGACAGCAAACCGACAAAATTGATGCAGGCGAGAAGCGTAGGTAGGTAAAAAAATGATTGCGTTTTTTTTCTCCCGGACGGGTCTCATCTGCACGATCCCACTTGAAAAACAAAAGACAGTTAATGCTGAGTGGTACACCACCATTTGTTTGCCCACGGTCTTTGAAAAAGTTAGGGAAAGACGACCAAGAAGTCGCATTATTGCACCATGACAATGCTTCGGCGCACACCGCGAACAAGACAAAGTCATTTTTGGCTTCTGAAAAGGTAGAGCTAGTGACCCAGCCCACACATAGTCCAGACCTGGCACCTTGCGATTTCTTTATTTTCCTAAAACTTCAAGATTTGATGAGGCCGTGATAGCTTTCAACCAGCACGTAAAAACATGCCCTTAGACGAATGGTCCTCATGTTTTCAAAAATGGTTTGACCGAATGAAAAAGTGTTTAAAATGTAATGGAGAATACTTCGAAGAGCAGTAAATATATTACTTTACATGTACCTACATTGTAGTATTAATGAGTTTCGCAAAACTTTTAACGTACCCCACGTAGGTACTCATTGGAACTTGGTTATAGTGATGTGCACTTCAGAACCTATTTTCACCGTTGGCTTACTTTCCGATCCCGATCATTGGAGAGTTCCACCCACAAATGACTATAGAGTGAAGTTCTTTAAAAAGAATCGAACAGCCATAGTGTTGAGAGTGAGTATTGGTTAGTGACTGTTGTTTGCCACCATACTTATATAGTTACCCTAAACCATTTGTTATATAGTTTTACACATTTATAATGTCGATGGGTGTATATGTACATATAACAGAAATTTTACCTACAGAATTGATCGCGACTGGATTTATTACCTACCTCAAAACTAACTTACTCAAATTAAAATAATGTCCTTTAGAAAATCTAACACGTACCTATATTAAAATGCATAGTGTATAGATAGCGCGATAGAAAGGATCAACGCGCATGTTCTGCGCAATAATAGATCTTTGTTTGTCGTGATTACTGCGCGCGCGGCCACCCAGCGCGCGACCCGCTCGCACGCCTGATCACTGCACCCGGTAGATGGCATTGTATCCGCACTGTATTATCCACACGTTTCCTTTGAGATTATGGGGATTTTAGATTATATCACTTTTCTTTTACGCGACTGCTCAACAGAGGAGTGTTATATTTTCAATGCACGGTAGGTATATGTAAGTTTCTTTATTCCACCATAACTTCTAAATACCTGAACATATTTGGTATCGTTTGAATCTTTACATCGTCCCGAGTGACACTGGCTATTTATGGCTATCATTATTGACAAAAATGTAAATATAAGAGAGAGGTATTGTACCTTTTAAATAAGTATTATCACGATTAAGTCCCGAATTTACACATCTAATATGTATCAAAGTCGCGAAAGTTTAAAAACAATCCTTAATCCTAATCCAATCTTAAAATAACATGGTAAATCTCTCAATATTGTGCGTACAAACTTACATTTCCAGTTGGAATGTTCTTTCTTCCCAAGAAAAAACTTGGTACTGTTCTTGGGATAGAACGGAACCCTAACCACGCCTGTTCAACTCGGACTTGGCCGGTTTTTTTCACCTCTGCTTCACTCTATATGACCATAGTAGAGAATAATACCTTTTAAAATAAGTTCGTACATATCATATATGTATACAATTTTGTGCATGAAATTGTAAATAACTTGAAAATCTGTGGTTGAATGTCATTCACCTATGGAAATATGAGCTTTAGTTTGTAAGATTATGCTGAACATACTGAGCCTGTGAAATTTATCATCGCGCCATTTAAAGCGTGTGTTTGAATAGCATCAATTCAATTTTTACTAGCTGATGGTGGTGTGTAAACAATCGAAATTAAAGACATTTATATTTCTTCTCCGCTTAGCGCACCAAGGAAATCTGACGAGCTTGTTCTATTCTCGATTCCCTGATCATAAGCAAGCAGGGGAACACCAGGGTGGTTTTGAGTCGGTAAGTATCCGACAGATCCCTTGAACGCTCGCAAGGGCAGAGGACATCCATGAGGATCTTCCAGCCCGTCAACAAAAAATTAGGAATGAAAACAAATATTCAGGATATACCATTGGATTGACTGCGTGGGTTGCAAATCATTAAAGTGATCGCCTCCCCAATATGCCGCGTCGAGTGTTCGATTCTCTCACGAGATAAAATTGTGTAATCCACAAATAATATCCCGAGTCTGGGTGTTGTTTGTGCCCGTTGTTTGAATGTTTGTAAAGTCCCCCGCAACACAGGAAATATACCTGGTGAAGAAGTCTTTTAAAAAATAAAACGAGGTAAAACAGCAAACGGATGCATATTTCCCAATATACTAATAAATGTTAATGTATTGAACTGAACAGATCTTCTGTAGGGAGGAGATACTGGACTTGTAAACGGGTTCCAGTTTGAGAAGTAAACTGAATCAGAAATTCTACATCCCGATGTTCGTAGTTCTCCTACGGTCCAAACGTTTTTTTTAACTGCTCTTTACAGGTTGCCAGAACGCTTGTTTGGTTGCCTTTCGTTTCATTGTTTGTTGTTTTTATAGTAAACGCCTCCGACGTTGTCGGACCTATAAAAACCTTTATTACCACTACTACTAAAACCCATTGCAGGAATTTAAATTTCGATAGAAGGAATTTCCCTTCGTAACGCACTGTATAGGTATAGACGACAGTGCAAAGATCGTCAAAATAATTGTAAGTTCTCTGCAGTGAGCAAGATCTCCAAATCTTTCTAAGAAAACAAATGAACGTATGACAATCTGGAATTTTTCATTGTGACTAGTGTTTTCAACGCGATCTGACCACGGATACTCGACCGGCTTTTTTAGATGTTTAAAATTTTTTTAGTAAGTCAATCTGACCAATGCTATCAGTCTAACTATGGACACTGGAATTGAATCAATCTGAACAAGGACACTAAATGGTGTCCGTGGTCAGATCAATCTGACAAAGCGATCTGACCACGGATACTCAACCGTATCTTCCTGGGTCTAACAATATTCTATACCTAGCGTTGGATACCCCTATTGCATTCCAAAGTTTAAAACAAAAATTCTAACAAGCACTGAGAAGAAAGATGAAAAGAACAATCCCCTGTTGCGGTAACAAAACCAAAGTTAACTAAGTTTGCAGCCACGTATTCATTATGTAGAACATTTCCAGGCTAACTACCCTCGTGCATACAATATGTCCGTCCTTGCTTTCAAGTATTAAGTACCTGCCCATGCACTGTTCTACTTTTTGACTTCATTTCATGTGGCCGTCAGCTTGGTGGTCCTACTTATAATGACCATTTACATCTTAAAACCAATCCCTTTCGTTGTAAACCCATCTGTTAAGGTCATTTACAATCTCCGATTAAAAGTTATTTATTTTACATTTACGGATATTGGTCGGTTGATGTTTTTGTCCTAATGGCCTCCCAGTCACAGGAAAATCAGGACATTTTGGTACGCGATCACGGTCGCGAGCTACTGCGGTCTCAGTCCCGTTCCGTTAATGCTAGTACTTACACACTTTAAAATTTTATATTGAAGTATAATCGGTATAGTCATTCATTTTATAAACACGGACTGTTGTTGTGAAATAAGTTTCTACCTGTACTAAAATCTTAATACCGATGATGTTAATAATCTGCTAATATAATGTACCTTTTAGGTATTTATGGGTAAGTGTAATTTTTCAATAGTTTAGTACTCTTTTTTAAAGTTAGATTTATGAGGGTTTTAGCAAGACAAAATGGGTATCTCGTGACGTGAGAGAGCCATGCTTCGGCACGTATGGGCCGGCTCGACTCCACTCGATACCACGGCCACACAGAAAACTGGTAGTGAAGCAATGCTTGCATTGCATTTCGCCGCGTGAGTGAGGGGACCGGAGGCCCTAACCCTTCCCTCTACCATATTCCCGTCCTTCCCTTCTCCCCTCTTCCCCCACTTCTCCACCTTAAAGGGCGGCAACGCACTTGTGACTCTTGTGACAGGTGCCCATGGGCGGCGGTAGTCATTTACCATCAGGTGACCCGTCTGCTCGTTTGCCCCTATACCATTAAAAAAAAACGTCCATTTGCCTGATGCGATTTTTGTGGAAGATAATTGTGTAAAACTAAAAGATCAAACATGTTAAATAATACCTACTTATTCGTGGATGCTACTTTTCCCAACAGCTATTTAATAGTTTATTAGTGGTCAGTAAATTAATGATAAAATACGTCTTAAAATTACTTATTCATCTATCTTAGCCAATAACCATCGCTAAAATAGTTCAGTATAGGGACATAGCAAAGGGTTCGTGGCTAAATGGGAACCGAGTAGGTTAGCACATTACAAAGTTAATTATTACTAGCTAGGTCAGTCATAGGATGGCTGACCATTCTTAGTTAAGCCGTCGGTCCACAGAACTTCGATATCGCCTAGTACTTGGGTTGTGGAGGTCTGATGCAGTCGCTTCACGTAAAATATCGAAGTCCGGCCGAATCGTAGTTAAATTGAAAGCCGACCCCTACTTAGATGGGAAAAGGCGCGGAGGATGATGAACCTAGGTCAGCATATGCCAAACCCATCTGGCATATGCTTTAAGCCTTTTCTTCTACCTACCTAGTAGTAGGAAAGTAATTAGGCAGGTTTTTATGGTGTACATGTCTAGCTCGTGTCGGACTCGTATCGTCTTGATATAAATGACTCCTTATTTACATATGAAATGAAAAATGGCAAATGATTGTTACTTCGGAACTACTCAAGATAAAAAGCAGAGAGTTAAGTCGTCAAGCTGTGTTGTTTCTTTAAAAATCACGTTTAAGTATGTTAATAATTTCATCCTGGTAATTGAGTGGTGCGAGTTTTAATAGAGAGGGGAGCTTACGATGTTTAGTCAAGTTTAATTCCATCATGGGAAAAATCGATTACATAAAAATTACATGTAACTATTTACTATTGTTCTTAATGTCCTTTTGGACTAATTGCTTGCAACTAGTTGTTCTAAATGCTGTATCTAAGTGCAGTACTGAGATGTTACTATTAAAGTTTGGTGTTATTTATAAACAAATATTACATGTACAATATCATAATATCTACGAATAGTTATCAATAGTACAATCGAATGAACATAAATAATCTATAGCTTTTCTAAACTTTGTTACAAACTTTGGCAGTTATGTTCTTAGTTGATTTTTGATGGAGGTTTCACTGAATTGAATTCCAAAATTTAAAGTACTTTTCAAGTGACGTTCGAGATGTTTTTATATTTCGAACTCTCGAAATCTCTTCTGTAATATCGCCTTAACAATGTATGGACTGTGGATACAGAGACATCGCGACGGCTTATATAAGTGTGCAAAGGTTAGATATATCCGTATGTCACGAACCCTCAGAATTGAGTTGACATTTGATGATGATGATATAATATTAAAACTAGAAGAGTTACAGTTGGAAGACACATGCTTCTACTGTGGGAGAGCCATGCTTCGGCAAGTATGGGGCCGGCTCGACCGAAGTGATACTACGGCCTCACAGAAAACCGGCTGGTAAACTGATTGCATCGTATTTCTCCGAGTGAGTGAGGTTAACGGAGGCCCTAACCCTTCCTTCTCCCCCTCTTCCCGCTTAGCCTTCTTTCACCTTAAAGGCCGGCAACGCACTTGTGACTCTTAAGTTGTAGGTGCCCATGGGCGGCGATAGTCACTTATCATCAGGTGACATCTGATGGTGATGTCTGCTCGTTTGCGTATTCCGTAAATAAAAAATGTTTATGAATGGCGTCAAAATTTACTGTTTTTTCATAAAATGTTATAAGTAGTTTTCTACGTGTTCAATTAAGTATTTTTACTAAGGATAATTTTTAAATTGAAATTATAAATGTTCACTGAGCTGTAACTGGAAGTATAAAGCTGTCAAAAACTTGTTGCAAAAAAACGTAATGAAATTTATAAATCGCAGTAAATGTATGAAATTGACTCGTCACAGATTTTTTTTTGCAATTGTAATCCGACACAGTCTAAGCGTTTTAGGCTCCCGTTGCGACCAAAGTTAAAATAAAATAGATTTGAGAACACCAAATCAACCTCTACCTCAAATTGTAATTTTACATGAATATTTCTTAAATTCGTTAGCGAAGTTTAAATAATAGTATAATCTGGATTTAAAAAATAACATACTAATCGGCCTGGCTCTATTAATACGGACGTGCGCATAAACCATCATTGCAAAAATACTAAAATAACGTTCAGAAGGTTCACTTAGTACATTGTACAACCGGATTCTTTTAGTTTTAATATTTCAATGGCCTTGTTTCAATTTGTTTTGATAGTTAGGGTACCTAATTTAAGAAAGTGCGTGTTATTTTGTCTTCTACGCTATTTGAGGGGATAAATAAAAAGAATCTTATTTTTCTTTCAAATTATTACTCATTATTTCTTTCAAGACCTGGCACACGTGCACACATCAATTCTTATTTACCTGGACAACCAATATAGAAACGCAATGTTTTTACCAATTACGTCAGATGAAGACTGACTTCATTTTTTTGACTTGATTAAACTGTAATCGACTAAATTGATCGTGTTGGCGCACCTCTACCCGTAATAAGCTTCGTGTGCGGCGCGTAGGTCGATCGATGCCTAAATTATACGCGTAACGGACACATCATACGATGGTAACGTATTGTCATAAACAAACAGAATATGGTCAAATAGCCTTTTTAAAGTAAACTTGGAAGGAAAATTGGTTATTTTCGTTTTTTTTTGCAATTTAAGGTTATCTTCATCAATTGAGTTTTCTATATACAGTAAAACCATACACCTGGTTAATTTCTGTAGCCTTGTAGCGAAGTTCGACCTATAGAATCTTTCAAGACTCGATATCTTACTCTGTACATCACTAAATTAGTATGGTTTACCTGACTGATACTCGCATCAACTCAATGCATTTATTTTCAAATACAAATACAAATACTTTAATTGCTTTAAATGAGGATACAGAGTGGTGGTAGGTTGTTATTTAAATGAATGTACAAGCTCATTTAGCCTTTCAAGTAACAGCATGCAATTTTTTCCTTAATTGCTATTTATAAAATTATTAATTAATGATTACATTGCATATATTTAATTATTAATTAATGATTACATTGCATATATTTAATTATTTGTGATATTCTATACTAAATTTCGATTAAATTATACTTTACAATAACTACATTTCATAATATTAACATTGCTCACTAACGTAAGTAATATAATGATTAATAGGTCAATAATATTTTTTTTGATTGTATCTTATATTGAAGGTGTACAATAAAGAGATAAATAAATAAATAATGATAATTATGTCGATCAACTAATATAGGTGTTGCTCATTGCTCACGATATGTAAAAAACTCCTCTACAGAATTTTCAAGTTATTTGAGCTTTTTATTGTAAAAAAACGAACTTAAACCACTAACTACTTAAGTTTTAGCCGACTGCTGAGAAAGGGTAGGTTTTTCGCGGGTTTCACGATGTGTATTTAATTGGTTTGGTATTCTTTATGCTCTCGAAGCATTGCAACGACTGGGTTAATCGATGAGGTATAATAATAGTAATAATAAATCACTGACAGGACTATTATTGCCAATAAGCCTGATATAGTGGTAATAGACAAATTAGAGCGCCGAGCAATGATTGTTGATATCACCATTCCCCATGACGACAATCTCTTAAGGGCTGAAAAAGAAAAACAAATGAAGTATTTAAATTTGGTCCACGAGGTGGTCGACATGTGGGATGTGGATTCGGCAATCATTGTGCCGATAGTCATATCAGCCCATGGGCTGATTGCGAAGAGCCTCGAGCAACACCTTCAGAGGCTCACGTTAGGCAGCTGGATTTAGGGTCTGATGCAGAAGGCGGTCCTTCTTGATACGGCACGTATTGTGAGGAGGTTTCTGTCTCTGGAACCCTAACCACCGGTAGCTTCGTCTCTGTACCAGATATCGGTGGGACACTATTTTTTAATTTTTAGATATATTTTTTTTTTATATAATAATGTATTTAAAAATGTAGTTTATATGTTTTATAGATGTTAATAAAGAGAATAATAATAATAACTCCACACATTTTACACACGGCCGTCTGATCCCAAACTAGGCAGAGCCTGTACTATGGTAACCAGACTGCTGATAAACATACTTATATATTTCTAAATACATACATTTTATAGATAAATTACACCCAGACACAGAAGAAATTATCATGCTCATCACACAATAATTTGTCCTGGGTGGGAATCGAACCCACGACCTCTGGCTTACCAGTCAGGGTCACTAACCACTAGATCAACAGGCCAGTACCTATCTATCCATAGTCTGATCTATCGGCTATTATTTCTAATAAACTAGTTTATTTATTTAATATTTGTAGTTTATTGTTTTATTTATTTTAATTTTATCAAAGCAACTTTTATTGTTGAATCATTCCAAAAAATACGAAATGAACATGAATGACTATTGAGTCTATTTGTTTTGTTCTATTAAACAGAAATGTATTCCATAAAATACAAAACGGCAGCTGACATGAAATAAAACCGGCCAAGTGCGAGTCGGACTCGCGCTTGAAGGCTTCCGCACCATCGTGCAAGATTAGATACTATGTTGAGTAAGGGAGCCCTCTACATTTTTTTTTTTTTACTTTTTGTTGTTACAGCAGCAACAAACGTATGGTATGGAACCCTAAAAAAAAAATAACACACCTAATCTAGTAACATACGTCACTCTCATATATACTCACCCATATATCATTGAAAGTACCTATCTGCCCTGTTTATGAACCATCCGGATGCTGGATATGGATCTTCTATGACAGTAGTTGGATAAGAGTCAACCGCTCTGGTTAAAAATGATAGAGATCTTTCAAGTAGGTAATGAGGTTTTCTTACATTCTCCTTTACCTACTGTTAAACCGACCAATGATTATATTTTAAGGTTAGATCGACATAAATGAACTAAGGTTCTAATGTTATTATCGAAAACAGGGAGACCGGGAAGCGCACTTCAACGGAGTGAAAGGCAAAAGGAGAATGAAAATGAATAAGAAATATGGTGTTTATCTTTGGTGATTTGAGCGTAGTATGCTTTTAGTTGATACTGAGGATACTAAAAAAGAAACTAGAAAATAAGCAAAGTTTGGTTAAAAAATACCCACCAGCAGAATAGCAAATGATACCTAATACAAAAAAGTGCACGTACAATATATACTTACACTTGTTTGTTTGTTTGCTTAAACGAGCTAATCTCAGGAACAATTGGTTCGAATTGAAAAATTCTTATAGTGTTGGATAGTTCATGTATTGGGGAAGGCTATAGGCTATATAACATTACGCTACGGCCAATAGGAGCAGAGCAGTGACCATAAACGCAGGTGAAACTGCGGGGATAGCTAGTAGAGTTAATATTTATGCATACTCATAAAGCAGTCAGATATAACAGAAATCTGCTTAGTCATAGACGCATGATCATCATCATCAGACTGCTGGACATAGGCTTGCCTCAATGACTACCAAGAAGACCGGTTGGAAGCCACCGTGGACGTTTACGGATTGTATGATTGTTGGCTCCAGCCCAGTAAAAATCTTTTGTCCTCTACCTTCTGTAAAAAATGTTGTAACATCGTCTAGGTAGATTTCGAAGAAAAGTCTACCTACTGGTTTTGTACCAGTTGTCGAGTTTTCCAAAAATTTCTTCACGGGAGGTCTAGTTATGATCCCTAGACCCCAAAACAACCGCCAGTTAAAAAGTTTATATGTATATGTAAATATGTATGTACCTCAATTTTACCGGCACGATAGAGGTCGCAATTATGCACCGATTGCTTTCAAACTTGGACGAAAAATCAACAGGGCAAAAATGAAGGTTAAGTTCGTGAATCGGTTATATTCCCCCAAAGGCGGGAACTGGGGGGCAGATTAAAAAAAAAAAAAACACGAAATCTACCTCTGCGCGCCTGCTTCGGGCCCGGTTTTTTTTTCCTAATGATGTCTTAGAATATCTACTGTAAGGTGGGTATACTCAAGAATAATACGTATCAACTTCTTACAGGGTTACATATACCTACTTTATACAGGCTTGCCAACGTGAGAAAGCTAAACTTGGAGATTCTTTTTTTTTAATAGTGTCCATTAGCTGAGATAATTGCTAAGGTATTATCAACCGAATTGTATGACTGTTTGACATTTATAATTGTTCCAGAAGACAAATCAAAACAACTGGCACATGGACGTTCTTCGTGTATCAAAATTATGCTAAAGTCTGCAACGTTTACTTGATCTCTATTGGCTACTCGAAATATCACGACATAATGGTGTCAGTAATCAATGATTTCGGTTTCATTTTTTATATTAGTATTAGAAAATACTTATGTGTAAATGTGTAAGCGAGTGGCATTTCCCCTTCTTATTCATACTTCCCTAGTCTTATCTCCTTATTTTTTCTTTCCCGAGTTAACTAAGAGGTAAAAAAATAAAAATTACTACCAAGAAAGAGATATTCCGTGGCCACTCAAATCACTGATATCAAACACTAAGAGCTTGTCAAGAACATCAATCATTGTATCAAACGACGTGCACACCAACACACGAACATTACGAATGACCTAATTCGACGCAACCCGTGCGGTCTCTCATTTACAATGGCTATAAAACCTCTTTTTGACATATCCGTGGCAAAATCCCTAACAGATATGAACCTTCATGACGCTAAGGTGTTAAGAAAACCATGCCTTCACAAATAAAAATCAACCATACACAACGAAAATAAAGTTCATTTTTAGGTGTGCATATATTCTCGTTTATTAGAGTACAAAGACACCGCCTGGGCTGGCGGTTCCTTTGAAGCGGCCGGCAGTAATTACGTAAGAGCGAGCGGCTTCAGTTCGATATGAGTACAGGATACCTAGGATTTACATTCACAATGGAAAGTAATTGATTTTTTTATAGTTTACTTTTGAATGTAATTGAATGAGTTTCAGGTAACGTTTAAGGCTTTTTTAACCACTGATTAAGTTGAAAGTGTAGCTTGAGAGAGTCTTAAATTAAAAAAAATATATATATTTCATCACTCTGTCTCATAGCATCTACTGTTTGTTCTAGAAAACGGATAAGCGAATTTACTTTTTCTTTTTGTATAAATATACCTACATCTTTAACTTACTTAACTTCTAAACTAATAAACCGATTTTAATGACATTTTGCACACTGTGTGCAGTTTAGTCCAACTTGAGAGATAGGATAGTTTTATTTTATTGCTAATTTCCTAGCCACAGCAACGAGTGGCCGGGTAGCTAGTATTATATATAGAAATACCTAGACCAATATATATTTGCTTAAATGGGCATGTCTATTTGCATCGCTCTGGTACTTAGCACTGAGTGGGAATCCAATCCGCGACCCCTGACATTGAAGTCCAATGCTTTATGCTTGAAGACAATGACACTGGCTTGCTTGAGTTACGCTAATAGCAAAACCCTTCTCAGATTAAGAAGAAGTTAGAGCCAAAAGTGTTTTACTTAAATATTTTAATTATTAAGTTAAATCACAATCATTTATATGGTCATATTTATATTTATGGAATTTCCTCCCACCGCGAACGCTCTGGGTATTAACTGAGCTCCCTGCCGAAGTTTTTCCGCAAAACTACAGTATAAACTGAAGAAACAGTCCTCTGGGATTGCAAGCGTTATCTCATTAAAATCGTTTGACAAGAATTGACGGTAGGTAGAGGTAAGGAGCACCATCTTGTATGGTGTCCACATTAAAGTAGTAAATAATAGTTCAAGAACCGATCATAGTGGCGCTAGTGTAGACAAACAGCTATCATACTGTTTGAGTGAAGTGCGGGGAGTTGAAATATTAATTTTTTTTTGGCGATTAAAGTAGGTAACCCGGGTCAATGGCAAATGATAATATAATAATAAATTGTGCGATTCGTAGACAGTTGTTTAATTGGGTATACTTGGTACCTACCTATGCTTGTCAAGAATCTCGTCTTACAGAAATAGGCATTCACGGTATGGTATAGTATCCAAGGGTGTTGTCTTCCTTGAAATGACTGATTCAAGTAGCAGCCGATTATTGTTATGAAACAATGACGAGACACAGACAGATGTTACTGCAATAATTTGCTATGTTACCAAAATCAGATATCTTCATCAAGTTAATTATTCTCCAGGATTCATTATCTTGTTTGCCGAATATAACTTTAAGGGTGTCTGTCTGTCGGACAACTATTAGAACCTGATGATACCAATACTTTGAAATCGTGTGTAATTTTTTTACGCACAGCCATCAGGTACATTATTAGCCTCTATAACCAAGGTCTAGCTAAAGAATAAGCTTTGGCTGGACCAGTAGCTACGCTTTGTTGCAAGTTACCGAAACACAAAAATTTTCAAGAATTTGACGACAGTTGGTGTTTTAAATTAAAATACACACCCAAAAAATCTTTTCCAGTTTTGCAGCACTTTTCTTTTAAGACAACTACAAACAAACAAGGTTTATGAACAAAAAGTTCACACAGTCATAGAACAGCAATCTTAGATTGATTCAAAATTACCTATGTAGGAATCGAACTTACTCACTCAACTTAATAAAGGTGCTTCATCACCCGTGCCGTCATGTCGACTTGCCACCTTGCCCTATGGCCTCGGTGAGGTGACGACGCGTACCTATCGGTTTCAATTTCAACACACATCATCCTTCGCGCCTTTTCCCAACTAAGTTGGGATCGGCTTTCAGTCTAACTACTATACGGCCGAGCTTCGATATTTTACGTGAAGCGACTGCCATCAGACCTCCACAACCCAACCCGGGTATGGCACCCGGGACCGACGGTTTAACGTGCTCTCTGAGGCACGGAAACAGGTAGGAACCCTATATCTTTTTCTGTACCCCTGACAACGTGTAGGTACATATACAAAATTGCATGATGATAGGTGGAGTCGTGAAGGTTCGAAAGCGTTACAAACAAACAAACTCACAGTCTCATTAATAATATAGTTAGGATTTAGATTCAGGGGGAACGTGTTCAAGACCTTCTCTGGAACCACACTTGCATGACCCCTTTCTGCAATCATTAACCGTAATAGGATCATTACGATTAATTATTGAGATCGTCTCGATTGAGTTAAAACCAACTCGTTAAAATCAACACCGCCATCAAAACAAAAACTAAGTACACTCTGCAGTAATATCTTCACACGTATCTGTAATCTGGTGAGTATTTCTGTAATATATTTTCTGTTTGTAATTAAAAGCATTGTAATTATTCTGTGACGAATTAACTACAGCAAGGGGGGAGCGGCGGGCGGGGTCGCGAGGCGTGGCCTGCCAACATCAAAGGAGCCGCCGCTGTACCGCAAAAGGGAATGCTTATTGATGTGCGAGTGGGCCTGATAATGCGTTTCTGTGGGATAGAGAGAGATGGAACATAATGTGTTTGTAGTAGTAATCCTTATGAACGGGTTGATTCAAGATTGTGAGAATGGTTTGTAGTGTTGTTCTATTGTGTGTTTCTATCGATAGTACAGTTTATGTGGTTCATAATAGGAAGTTAAAGTTGTAGATACATAGACAGAATATTCTTTTTGTACACCACATTTTGGACAGTAATTAAACCTTTTTAGAAACAATTGATAATAGGCCGTAAGTACAAGGCAGTCTTTGGCGGACAACCTTTGTATGGAAACAACGGTGGGGTACTAAAAATTTTGAAATAAAAACTCAATATAATTTATATCTTGAGTTAAAGAGAGACATTTTACCTCAATATTTTTTTTTGGATGTCAATGATGATAATAGATACTTGTGCGACCGCTACTTGGAGTAAATAAAATTTTGAGTCTACTGAATGAACATGTTTCATTTATGATTTATTTGAGTTTTGTGTGCTGCGTGTGTGCTGTACAGGCACGAGCTACTGCGCGAATAATATTTAACTTTATTCATTTGTTCCGAGAGTTGCCTTTTCTTGTTTAAAGTTATATTTGAAATTGCCGCGTTCTCTAGTGAAAGAACGAAGTGTGTATAGATATAGACTGTATATAACATTCTTTGATCTAAAAGGTTTTTGAACACTGCCAGTGTCATTTGTATAACTATTTTTATTATAAATAAGACAATTAAATTAAATTTTGTTAAAATACCTAAGCCATCTATCTCATTTGACAATGAATAGTACCTGTAACTATTTATTAACCAATCAGAAACCAAACCAAAATTAAAATAGTTTTTTGACATTTTATACAAAAGTCTAGTAACTTCTATTCGCAACATAAGATGTGATCCATGCTCCATCAATCCCTACAGAGCCACTTTATTATAAAATCAATACCTTAACGAATTCACTACTAACCACCAAAAAGTAGGTATCGATGTAGATCGATATCGATAAACTGCAAGTGTTGCAGCATCAGTGTCCCATCTCTAGCGATAAATCTGTGCCTCTAAAGAAGCTTACGTCATTGACGTATTGTTTATAAATCAAACGCCGCCTCAGACGAATTCTCTACTCAACAATGTTAACCGACTAAATTAAATAGCACCCCACTTTGCAATAATATTTTGAAGTAGGGTGTCTTCTTCACAGGTTTTAATTAATTTCTTTTCATTAATTACGGTATGCAAGAAGTTGGGTTTAGGTGACCACCGTTAACCCACTAGGGTTTTAAAAAAATAAAAGTATAAGACTTTCATTATATGCAGCAAAAAGTTTATTTAATCTTCGGCCTAATAAAGACTTCGGAATCGTTTACAATATTACATTATTTATTATTTTTACAATTGAACAATGAACCTATAAAATAACAGCAGTGAGCAGTGCGATAGTCTTCTAAAGGTAAAGGCAAATAAATAATTGTTTGTATTCAGCTTTGATCTGAAAATCCGAATAAAAAATGTGTACTGAGGTAATGAGATGTCAAGCTAACGATTCTCCTCATGGTTATCAGAAGCAATGAAATTTTGGGGACCATTTCCCTGTCGCTGTTTTGAAAGAACTCATGTGTATATGTTTATGGTTATATTGCTTCGCTTCGCTTACCATACATCAGAATGAGCAGAGTCTCCAATGCCTTGGGGAGGCGTGGGCTATTTCGTGACACCAGCATGCAGTGGCGTAACTATACCATCTGAGACCCGTGGCTAACTCATCGGATATGTGTGAGCCTGACTCGCACTTGTTATTTTTTAACCCGTGTATTTGTTAGGTTTATTAAATTAGATAACGTATATTGATTAAGTTCAAAATTAATATTTTTTTAATACATTTTGTATATAGTGCCTTCTGTGTTAAGGGCCTTTGGTGTACGGGGGCCCCTCGAGCTAGGGGTCCGTGGCATTTAGGACACCAGTATTTTTTATACAAGTAGGTAAGTTATTTACCCAGCGTGCACATGATCCACTTAATTGTAAGCGGTAACCGCCGTGTCTATACCTAAATACTAACAGTGGTATCACTTGTGTGTACACACGGAATAGAGCTGGAGCTATTCCGCGGTGATCTGGTGATGAGACACACCAACAAGAAGAACCAACGCTACGCTACTAGTGGTATCTATTAAATTTTATACTTCAACTTTAATTTGAGTGCTAAAGTAAAATATAATATCACAAGTTTTTCAGATTTGTCTTTGGAAGAAGCATGATTTGCGAGAGCCGATGTGATTTAATTTTTGTGGCAAGTATAAAAAGCGATTTTACTGCCACCTGAAACTTCTAAAAACAAATTCCACATTTCTACTTAAAAATATATTCCTCAATTACATTGTCTATCAATAAATCTGTAGCATCGACAAAGTGGATAAGAGAGGTCCCTAATTCGATAATTATCAACAAGTCCAGACCATTAAATCGAATTATCTATGACACGTTCACATCACCCGAGAAAAGCTAACTACTCATTAAGAGTAATGCGACCATCTTAACTTGAAACGTGGTTGCATTTCCAACAGCCTTTTGTGTTGGATAAAATGTTCAATACAAGGGAGGTAGGGGAGTTGTAGATATGTTGGACATTTGTAATAAAAGGAATGCTGAGTCATGGACTGTCGTCGGTGTCTTAAAGTGGTAAAGCTCATAATAGTTTCCCACGATCGCGAATTCGATAAGAATATTGTTGAAATTGAAATATGAAATGTATCTATCGGTAGGCCTTGGTTTTTTTGTAAAGTGATTGTGCATTTCGGTGGTCATATTAACGAGTAATTGAATAATTTGTAGCTTGAAATGGTAATCGTTTTTAAATTATAATAATATGTTGTCATTGATTTGTTTAATTAGTATCATCTTAGAAGCTTTGAAGTGACCAAGTTTATTGTAATGAATGTAGGTATCTAAATGTTTCGCTATTTGTTATGGTTGGTTGAATTTTGATTTTCCTATGATCACTTGATCACTTAGGTACTGATTAATTTACCTTTATTCCATGGCGTGGTCGAACTGGGTCTGGATTCCTTATTTGACCTAAATAGGGTAGATTCCTAAGAATAAAATAAATGATTAAATTTTTTATAAAAGAATAATATAAAAATTATGTGTTATACAGAACTTTAGACATTAGATTCGTTATTTTTTAGTTGGAAGAATAACTTAACTAACGATTGGATTGCTGAGCCAGAGGTCGTGGGTTCGATTCCTACCGAGGACAAATAATTGTGTGATGATCATGATCATTTGTTCTGTGTCTGGGTGTAATTTATCCATAATATGTATGTATTTAGAAATATATAAGTATGTTTATCAGCTGCCTGGTTGCCATAGTACAGGCTCTGCCTAGTTTGGATTCAGACGGCCGTGTGTGAAATGTGTGAAGTTATTATTATTAGTTTGATGAATAACTTCTTTAAATAATATTGTTCTTATTTTTCCTTTGCCAACCCAAACATTCAAAGTAAACGATTTGATGATAGCGAAGTATGACATCACAGGTATTGTAGTGTATTTCATTCACGTTTCTATAGAATGTATCGTCTTGACGTTTAGTAAAAAGAAACAAGACTGCACTGCTCGTCTTCAAAATGATGTTGGGAGGGAAGCACCTCATTTGAGCACCGTAAGGCGTTGGTATGCAGAATTTGATCGTGGCCGTGTTTCTCTTCATGATGAAATTCGTGAAGCCCTCAACTGACTGTAGCTACATTTTCCTCAGTGATCGCAACCACTGAGGAAAATGTGGCTACTGTCAGGCAACTAATTGAAGAAAACCGGCATATCACCTATGGGGAGATTTGAGGACATTTGGGGATTTTGTACTAGAATTTGAATTCATATAATGCCCAAGTTCGTGTTCGATCACTTTATTACGTGATATTAGGGTTTGATGTGGTGTAAAACGAACTACTCCATCAGTTGCGTATTGGTATGGAAGACATAACGAATGAGATGGGCTACTGACTGAAGGTGGAAGGTAAGCCCTTTGTACTTGTAAGTGTGTCTTGATAAAGGGGTGATTTGAACATTGGGTTATTTCGTAATTTAGCATGTAGTGCGAGTTTTGTGTCGAGTTTTCAAAATAACCCTTAAATAAAAATTTCTGACAAACCATCAAATGTTTCGAACGATTTTTTAAATGCTTTATAGTAGCTTGATCTAACTATCTATGTAACGGAATCTTTCAACTTCGTTTTTACTGACTTCAAAACGTCCGCATAAGTATAGGTCGGGCAACAACTGCACGGATGGCGCAATGTTTTAAGTGGTCACCTCGCCACTACGCCGAATGTTTGCGGGTTGGAATCCCACACGGGGCAAAAATTTGTGTGATCCACAAATAGTTGTCCTGAGTCTGGGTGTTCTTTGTGTCCGTTGTTTAAATGTTTGTGAAGCCCCCCGCTACACAGGAATATTCCTAATGCGGGAGTTGTCTTTTTATTTAAGAAGCAAAAAAAAAAAACAAGTTTCTTCCAATTTTATGTACAAATTCAAGACATTTTTTTTTCAAAGTTTAATTACATTTAATTATAATATACATGTGCCCTTTTTTCCGATATCTTATTGCCATCTTGTAGGTAGTGATATTATACCGTTGATCAGATTTTTGATCAGAAAACTGCGACAAGTAGTTTTGACAGTCCTCTTTTGATGTTAACCTAACACTACGCAAAGAATTCTGAAGACCGATGTCCGATGACCGATGTAAACAGGTGAAAATCTGAGGGTGCAAGGTCAGGACTATATGGTGGATGCATTAACACTTCCCAACCAAGCTCTCTTAATTTTTGCTGAATGGAAAAAGATGTGTGTGGTCTGGCGTTATTATGATGAAAGACCAGTCCTTTTCTGTTGATCAATTACGGCCGATTTTTCTTAATTTCTTGCTTGAGTCTCATTAGTTGTTGGTAGTAGAGATCTGAATCGATGGTTTTGCCGCCGTAAAAGCTCATAATGAACGATGCCCTTCAAATACCACCATACACACAGCATAACCTTATTGCGTGTTAATTCGGTTCGGTGTAGTTTCGCTGCAGTCTGTGGAGCTTGACTACCCTTTGACCATGATCTGTTTCGCACGATCTTGTCGTAGGTGATCCTCTTTTCATCACCAGTGATCAATATTTTCAAAAATGGTTCGGTTTCATTACGTTTCAATAGAGAATCTCAAATGAGTACACGATTCATTAGGTTTATTTCAGTCAGCTCGTGTGGCAACCAAATATCGAGCTTTCTTGTATAGCCAGACTTTTAGAAATGGGTCAAAACTGTTTTGTGGTCAATCATCAGTTCCTCGACTAAGTCGTAACTACTGATATGCCGATCTTGCTGTACTTTTTCAAAAATGGCATCGACTTTATCCGTATGAGAGTGACCAGAGCGAGCTGCATCTTTGATATCAATATTTCCGGATGATAACGCTTGAACCAACTCTTACTGACACTGCATTAGGAAAACGTTCCAATTTTTTTTATTTCATTGTATTGCATTTTCCCCTTTTTTGTAATAAAACTTCAGAATGTATTGAATTTCTTCGTTAGATGCAATCATTTTGGCGGACAGAAAACCAATTGAAAAATGGCGGGAAAGTGTTTTCTACTTTTCTTTTTCTTAACGTCCTATTTTTATTGATATTGGAAACAGCCAGACAAAATAACCAAAGACATTTTCTTAAATTTTATGCATACAAATTATTAATTAATTATATTGGACAAAAAAAACTATATTGAAACTATGAGATCACGCAATGAACTACATTGCTTACAGAAAATACAAGAATATTGCAAAACATTTTGCATGAAAATATTTGCTTAATGTTAAGACGCACACTCGTCAGCTCTTGATGTACCGCCTGTCTCGGACTTAATGGGTGGCAAGTATGTCTACGAACCGCTACCTTATACTGATCAACGTAAATACACCCTATATTTAGTACAATTGTAAATGGCGTTTAGGACTCATATTTAATAAATCTCCTTTGACGAATTATCGTCTAAGCGGGTGTAACTGGCGACAAAACATCTGATAGCATTTATAAATACATATTGTTATTGTGGTTACGGCGATAATAGCGAATATAGGCCCTGAATATTTTCATATTTAAAGTAATTGAGGTTCAAAGCATGTGGTATAAGATTGATGGATTATAATACAAAATATGTAAATGTGTAATAATAGCATGATGACATAATTTTTCGTTAAACACGAAACATGAGAGGTTAATATTAATACGAGTATATTAATAAATAGAGGTGCGCCACAGACTGTCCCGCCTCTTGTAATTACATAATAGGTTTAAATAATTAATCATTTAGTACATTTTAGATTTAAAACAACATGAGGATTTATCATTATTAACGTCGGGCCAATGTGTTAGTCTGTTCTAGTTTTTAAAAGGATTGGACTTGATTTTGGAGAAAAACTTGCAGCTATAGCTTGAAAAGTAAAAACCTAAGTAAAAAAAATTACCCACATTTCCTTATCACTAGAGATCGGATATTCGGATGCATATTTACCTAAAGTTGAGATGTTGGCTATTATGGAAAGCACTTTTTTATCGAAAGAATCCCGCGATTCCGGGAAATTCAAATTTAAGTGTACCTATATTGTAATAAACCCCAGTTTGACACAAATTACACTTGCTCTGTTACAACGTATAATGGTTGCTTTTCCCTACTTTTATTGTCAGTGATTTTTGACGAAGCAAAAACAACCTTATTGCGTTGTAACAAGTGTCAAATCCGGCCTATTAAACCCCAGGAAATGTAAGCATTTTGTAAGAGTGCGAGTGAGACGGTAAATTATACTTGCTTGTGCGCAAGTAGCGATGCGACAATACAACTGCATTCGTAAATAAAAATATACTTAGAAGCCGCTTCCATAATTTGCTATCCAAAAAATAACTTTAGGTAAATATGCATCCGATTATCCGATCTCTACTTATCACTACCACAAATTGTACTTTGACCTTAAATTTTTAAATTTGAAAGCTAATAAACATTTTATAACAATATTCTGAAATTAAAAAAGTCAACCGGGTAGCCTTCTTTTACTTATAAGAAAATCTGGTTGAGTTAAAATCAAAAATTGGTTTATATAACTTTGAAGAAAAGCTGAGCATTTTCGCTATAAATTCTTCTTCTAAATATATCGCAATAACAAATAGATTAGCAGTTTTAAAACGCGTTTGATTAATATTTTAATAAATTAACAATACCTACTGCGAAGAATAAAATGAGAACAATTCTTTATCAGAATCTATTATATGAGCATTAGCAGTTTTTGTGGGACTAGTTTCTTATTCTGCACAGCCAAATTTATATTTAACGAAGTGGTTTGTGAAGTGTACGTCTGTGCGACTGTTTTTTTTTCAATTTGCATAGCTGAAAAATTCAAAATAGTTAAATGTATAAAACCGCTGTCTGTTTGTTTCCCTATTAAGTTGTATATCAAAAGAAAAAAATGAGTATTTTTTCTAGTTAAAACACGTGTGTAAATAAAGGCAACATTATCCTAAACAATGCCGCCTACATTGCCCTCTATTGGGTAGGTACGAGTGTTACGAAAAAAATACAATCTGTGGAACAAATTGTTGCTTCCGGTATTTTCGGACCGATACGACCTTTAATTTGAACCTTCAAGAAAACCATCCCAAAGGCCGGCAATGCACTTGTGACTCTTGAGTTGCAGGTGCCCATGGGCGGCGGTAGTCACTTACCATCAGGAGACCGTCTGCTCGTTTGCTCCGTACACCATAAAGATTTAAATATAACGTTTTAATACCTGAAAGCGAATATGAAGTGAAGTGCGTATGAGTATTTAGAGGTTACACACACGACATACATCATCGATTCTGTCCACACCTTATTTTATTATTTTCACACTATTACCACGAAAGCTGCTTTTACCGTAAATTTGCGAAGAGCATCCACAGCATCGATCGTACGCGTTTATTAAATACTAGCAACCCGCCCCGGCTTTTCACGGATACAAATTATACATCTAAACCTTCCTCGAATCACTCTGTTTATTAGTGAAAACCGCATGAAAATCCGTTATGTAGTTTTTCAGTTTATCGCGAACAGACAGACAGACGCGGCGGGGGACTTTGTATTATAATATGATGAAGTGTAAGCGAATAATACTTTACCACATCAACCGATTTCGATGACTAATGGTTTTTTATTACATAGTTTATATCTTACAAGTAAAACCGAGCCTAATTACACCGTAGTTGACTAGTTGAAAGTGAATGAACATTTTACTGTTAATTAGGACAACAATAATATAATACACTGAAACGAAATCATATATTAAAAAAATCGGTTCAAAAATAACCGAAGCCGGCGGTCTAACTAGTTAAGGACAACAGTTGTGGTCGAGGCGTTAGATCGAGTGCGGATTCGTACCACGCCCCCTACCGGACCGTTTGGTAATTAGCGATCATTTATCTTTGCACCTCTGTCAAAATGGTGTCGTTGTAACGAAAACATTTTAAAATATGCCATAATTAACCCACGGCTTGATTAATTTGACCACAGGATTTAGTGTGTCCATATACAACATTTCATTTTCCTTGAAACTTAGGGGATAAGTTAACTTTATATCATCGAATAGATTGGCAAACTTTTTGTAAAATGTATTAGTACTCGAAAAAGGACTTGGTATTTAAATTTGATCTAAAATTAAAAAGAATACATCTCGGTTTCAATTAAAAACATGTAAGTATGACATTTTTTTCACATTGTTTTTAAGTAGTTAACAAAAAACACATTTTGTATAAAATTGCTGATATCTGCTGACCTCGTTAATCGCATTTCAATGTCACCACCACGAACGTACTTCAGACTGGGAACACGCTATTCCGCAGCGCCACCCAGAGGTAGAAATTAGGAGTGTTAAATATTTTACACCACGTTGTCTGAGTATCGCTAGACGAGGAATAGCAAGATATGGCACTCAAAAGGCGTTTAGCAAATATATAATTACATGTCTGTACTGTACGCCCTTTCAGTACTTAGGTGTCGATATTACATGTTAATTTGCTGCATATTTTTTGGTTTTATTTACCTACACATTAGCAACACCTAACTACACAATTTATCTAGATTATTCTATCACATTTCGCAAGAACTACTATTTTCAGTGTCATAGGCTTACTCATACATATTCACAAATACTCGAATGGTATTTTTTTAATACCTGGCAACACTGATAAAAATAAGTTCTTGCATCAAATGTGGGTTCGTTTGAAGGTGTGAATTAGACGATTTTTCTCTTTGATAAAGGTTGACGGATGAACGGAAAATGTGCCTTTGTTACAAAATTATTCACGGTTATCTGTTAAAATTTATTTAATAATACGGCCGGTCCGCACTAAGTTTGTTTGATTGATGAGTGGAATACAGGTCTTTTGTGTATACGTCTTATTAATATTCCTTGTTAGCTAAAATATTATGATGTGAATGTCAAGTTTTAGTGCCATTTGGCAATGTTAATTAGGGTCAGGTACAGTCTTTCATGTATTAAGAGTTTTAAGATATACTTACAGTTTCATGTTCACTTCGTACCTTAAATCATCTTTATTATTTACAGCTGAAAATAGTTATACCTATATTTTTTAGTTGTAAGCAAGTTCGGACATTTCATGTTTTTTTTTATTGTGTAATGGAATAGGCGTTAGTCTTCCAACGTACCTGATAGAAAGTGACGATGAAGACGAAGATGGTACACGCCTATCCAAGAGAAACTTATTCACTCTACACTTGAACGTTCCAGGATTATAATTGACTGGAAAAATAGGCTCAGGCAGCTCATTCCACACCTTGGCGACTCGGACCAAAAAGGAGCTGTAAAAGCGTTAAGTTCTACTTTTTGGAACACCAAAAACATCAAACAACATGAAAACATTGACTATGAAAGCATATATTATGTTGAATGTACTAAATGTATATAAATATGAAAATAAAGCTGCTGTGTGTCATCCATATTCGATAGGTTAAAATGTTTTTGTGACATTAGGTATTTTTGCTTATTTTAGAAGGGAAGGTCCACTATCAAAGATCATTGGATTTTTGTATTAAGTCTGTAATTAAGTTTGTAGACAAACAAAACCAACTTAATACAAAAAAATGTGTTTTATGTAATAAATAAAACAGAGTTGGACATGCATGTTGTTTATTATACTTCTGAAGGTACTCAAGCCTTGGAAGAAGTTAGTAACAATAACTTATAACTTGACAAACCTCACACGCGGCCGTCTGATCCCAAAGTAGGCAGAGCCAGTACTACACTAACGAGACTGCTAATAAACATACTTATATATTACTAAGTACATACATATTATAGATAAATTACACCCAGACACAGAACAAATGATCATGCTCGTCACACAATTATTTGTCCTGGGTGGGAATCGAACCCACGACCTCTGGTTCAACCGTCAGGATCATCAACCACTAGGCCTGTCAAGTTGGCCGGTTAAGTTGGAAGATGTTTATTTATTCATTTAAGTTACCAAGTAACACTTATGAATGTGAATAATTATAATTACATTTAGTGTGAGGTTCGCAATTTGATATATGGAGAACGTAAAAAACACGCAATGAAAACGCACACTAGTTGGATACGTACCAGTCACATTAGAATTACAAGTATCTATAGGCACTGAAAATAACTCACTTAATACGTGCGGAAAATACTTTTCTAACACATAATTATCATTATCATAAATCTCTATTCAGTTTCGCTATATTTCATTTATTCTATTTTTACATATATGTCACAATTACGTCATATCCGCAACGCCAGCGCCACCTGTCGGCGCTTGACGGAGTCAATGTTTAAAGGCCGAGCGGCGCGGTCGACACTTCTTGTGTGGCAGTCGGATGGAGAGGTCGAATATTGAAACCGTCACGCGTTCCTATCGATATACGTAGCTAGCTATAGTCGTGTGTCTATTTGTAATAATCAAGTTAGAAAGTGCGGATTTATGGGCCCTATTGAGGATGATGACCAAACCCCTCCGTCATATACATATGTACATCGCGAAAAGGAAAGGCAGGTAAAGTAAAAAATATTTCGCCAATGTTTTCGACCTGGCATTTTCCAAACTCTGTGTTGCTATGAAGAATTTCCTATCAGAAATGCCATTGTATTATATTATATATTATAAGATGAGCCAAATTATAAATGTCAAAATCTGTATCCTTCGGAGTTACCGGTGTGAGTGTTTGTATGTACATGTGTATGTACATCTAACTACTTTTCTCAACGCACAGCCAAAGGTTTACACAGAAAAGTATACACTGACCCTTAGACTTCAAATCTTATCAATTGCAGGGATCTTTTGTTATCCACGTATAAAAAGATTCACATCGAAGAGCATGTGGTAAGGGCTGCCCAAATTATCGTCCACAATACCTCCTTGTGTATAACGTGTAATTTTCTTTTTGTGCCCTTTCAGAACTAAGGCTATTGTTCGTTGTGCGGTAAAGAAACGACTTAAGTGACAAATCACAACATAGTGTTTCGTAAGTTGAGGTCTTTAAAGAGATACGATAAATATCTCATTGGTTGAGTGGCGTTGGAAGTGCTTGTGCAATGTGCAGTTGTGGTTGTAAGTCCCCGATAAGGCTAAAAAGTGGTAAGTACGTTATGTACGTTTTCACTTACAGATAAAGGACCTGTCTGCCTGTCACCTATCTGTCTATCTCTCTAACAACCTTTCAAAAGTCCTTCTCTATGGAGAAAAGTTACTTCTTGAGCAACACCATCTTGAGCCCTTGGTTATAAATTTTCTTAATTTAGCAGAACAAATTGTTTGTGCTTACGTAAATTAACAAAACAATCACAAATACCCAACATAATCAATGTTTGTGATAATAAGCGTGAGTGTGTTCAAACCTTAGACTTAAGAAGATAATGGCAGTCACTTTAGTAGAAAATAGATAATTGTGTGGGCCGGAAGAGCAGGAGTAATGGAGGTTATGAGTCTGTGATCATGATCGCAAACTTCTGAACTTATATAATTGCAGAGGAATTGATTATTTGTCAAAATAATAAAAATACCACCGAATCTGAAAGTCGTTAATTTATTGATATATCTGTCTGTTTGCCTGTGTGTCTGTCAAAATCCTTTTCACGGGAAACCGTGGAGTCATCAACTTGAAATTAACATTAAATACTTATGGCAGCGGTCCCTTGAAGCTATAAAAATTGAAGCTTATATGTCAACGCAATCAAAAGATATGGCCATTAAGCCTTAGATTTTAATAAATTGGAACATTCAGGAAATTAAGACCTATAGGGTACTACCCATTGACCTAGAATCATGAAATTTGGTAAGCAGTAAGGTCTGATAGCACAAGTAAAGGAAAAAATCCAAAAGTCGTTAATTTGTTGATAGATCACATGAAAAAAAGTTTTTGTGATTACCAGTGGTCGGCGTAGGTAGTGCCATTTGGTGAGATTCGTCCATCGTGGCATAACGTAGACATACCCTCTCATCTCAAAATCCCGGGATTCTAAAGATTCAACTTCGATCAAATATTACAGATAAAATATTCAGAAATCCGCACCCTAAAAGTGTCTACTTTTTTAATTATATATACCTAGTTTTTATTAATAGTAATAATATAATTTTAATTCAAAAAATGATGAGATATGTGATTCTGAAAAAGAGACTGAAGACAAAATTTACCTACTTAAATAATTATATTTTTATATAATAAACGTAGTACAGCCATTATATCTTATTGCTTTATATTATACTAGCAACCCGCCCCGGCTTTGCACGAGTTTGCACAAATTATACATGTAAACCTTCCTCATGAATCACTATTAGTGAAAACCGCATGAAAATCCGTTCATTAGTTCCGAGATCCGAACAGACAAACAGACAAACGTGGCGGGGGACTTTATTTTATAATACATAAAGTTTGTGTTAAATTTAAGATAATTTATGTTGACAAATAGTACTTTTTTTTTAATAAATGTTGATTAATATTTTGATTTATTGGTATATCGCTAACCCCTAAAATTCTCAACACTCTTTTTATTATATTAATTTACCGACATGGTGTACAGTTTAAAACAGTTCACAAAGATGAGCATTAAAACCGCTAGGGTAGGTACTGTACATATAATTTAAAAAACAAATTTCGTAGAGTTAAGTTCAGAGGGAAGTCTAACTATGGAAACGCGAATCGACTCGAATTTTAAAATGCAGGAATCTCGGGGTATATCCATGTTTATACAATATTTGAGGTCATTCATCCTAAATGGCACTACCTACGCGGACCACTGGTGATTACAAACGTTTATTTTGCGGGTAGAAAGTTGATTTTCTCGTACATCGGTGTATGAGAGAGTGTTTTTAGAACCGCAAAGTTAAGTTTGTCTTTTAGAAAAGACGGGCAAACATCTTGGAGTATTGATACCCGAGATGGACGTACTATCTACTACAAGTGCGCGAGTCAGACTCGCACTTGTACGGGTTTTATTTATTATGTGCACTTATTTGTTTTTATTTTAAAATATAATCTAGCAAATATGAAACCTTTTATCCACCTTCTAATTTACGAATCCAGGATCTGCACTACATAGCTAAATTATAGTACTTTGACTTCCTTTCACATAGAAGAATTCAGTACCACCATTTGTAAAATACCGTGAACATACCATGCCGAAATATATAATATGTAGATAGGTAGGTACTATGCAACGTGTGTCACATACGAGTATTATTCTCATTATCTCTTTAACCCTGGACGGGACTTAGCTTGTTAATAAGAGTTGGTTCAAATGTAGTGTGTGTAGGATCGCACCAACAATCTCCTGTTCACAAGTACTGATATTAACCATTACGTTACGGGGGTTTTCTTAGTCAACATTAAACTCATTTATTTTAATCAAAGCAATTACAAGTGTTTTAGAATTTTCAGGAGTCATTTAGACTAAGTCAGCCGTGAGCTGTGGCCGCTAGCTGCCGGTTTCGATACGTAGATGATAGATCTTATGGAGAAGAGCAGACAAGATTCTCCAAAGTCTCTCTTGTTCAACATGTTTTTGGTTAGTTTCCGGTTACGTTGCGTAGGCGCCCATTACACAGTAGGTTCTGCTGTCAGTTTTGCAACAATCAAAACGGTGATTTACGAAAATCCTAACGTCTAATTCAGTGATTGACGGTTGCATGATGAGATTTTAATGTCGATAATATTTCATCGATCACCAACGAACATCCGTCAATCATGATTTTTGGTAATGATTGACGTTTGCATGAGCGTCTAATGGACACCTTATAAGCGCAAATTAAATGTGAGGATAATTTAACGTATTGTTCTATAATATAAATAGTCATGCAAATTATTACTTTTTTATTTAAATAATAACAGTCCGAAGATGACCAGCCCCGACGAACGGCAGTCAACAGTCAGTCTTTTAGTATGTAGTTTGAGACTTTTTTTAACCAGATTTTCCATCACACTTTGCAACATTCCCACACCTTGTACTAAGTACAAAATAACTCAGGGCGCAAGAACAGCCGCGGGCAGAAGCTAGTATAACCATAAACTTACGATAGTTTACTAAGTTTATGAGTATAACAGATATTACTGACGAATGGCGGAGACTGCGGCTACGCTCAAATTTAGACCACCCATGAGTTCCCATGGATGTATGCGCTAAGAGACGATTCATATCAACGCGCGAGCTTTGTATTTTCCTTGTAAATCACTATCATAATGAAGTGTTGCTAATATCCCACGATTTTACTGTAATAAAGGAGGTTTGTCCACGTCCAACTAACGATAGTACCTATTTCTAATCGAACATTTTGTGAAAAAGACTTAAACGCCTTTAAACTTTATTGTACTAATTACAGGCCTAGTTAGAAATGTGTAACTTATATGCATGTTTATTTAAAATTATTTATTTTGGTCTCGGCTTCACTTGTGTTGAAGTTATTTTTTTTTCTTTCTCCTAACCAACTCATTGTTGGATTGAAAAATTGAAATTCATCATTAATGAATATTTTTGCAATTGCATATATAACCTCATGACTGGCTGCAGTACGAGGTATCCTTCAAAGTAAGGTAAAAAATATTGTAGTGTAGGAGTCAAATAAGTAATCCATACCCTTATTTGACTTATACACTACAATACTACTACAATAAAATAAGATATTTTTTAATTAATTTTCTCCGAAACCATCGTATAATTATCTAAACATGATTGCGTTCTAAAACCATCAATTTCTCACTTTCTCTTATAAAAACACACGCTAAAATTATCAGCCATCAATTCCACTAATTGAAATCATCCATTAATCGTCTGACAACCGCCAATCGACGTTACGACCGTCAAGAACGACACTAAAGTGGACGTTCAAAGACGAACTCAGTATTAAACTGACTTGTCAATTTTATATTGTCTTGTAAGTAATTCCACATTCCCGAGGCCGATTGTGAGGCGTTATAATGACAGCAGGATGACGTATGGATTTGTCGCTTACGGCGTTTGGCGGCGCGCGCCATCGGCCACATCAAAGAGGTGGCCTCCTTTGATGTTGCCGCCGCGCCGGCTTTAGAGATGTGACGGTGGGAGAGTTGATTTGTTGATGTCGATGATTTTTAATTTTACCTATTATTTGTGACATTAGCTCAACTTGCTCATCTCGAACATATAATTAATCACTTTAGGGCTATAGTTTTATTTTTAAGTAAAGGTTTTTGATACAATGAACTTAAAATGCTCAAGAAATGTGCGTAAGCATGAGGTGCACTCTAAAGGAGTCTATTAAGCTCACTTATGACCTACTGTACTGTCTTCGTGCTGCAGAAGAGGGCTATTCGAGCAATTTATAACGTAGGCAATCGTGATTCACTGAGGCAGAAATTTAAAGAAATTAACATAATGACGGTAGCGTGCCAATATATTTATGAAAATCTAATTTACCTTCATAAAAATAAAGATCACTTCCCAGATAATCCCAGATAAAACTCCAATGTTAAGTCTAAACAAGTTTAAGTCTACAGTAAAACGACAGCTATGCCTTAAGGGCTATTACTCAGTAGGGGATTATATACAGGATAAAAACGCTTGGGATGGAATTGTAATAGAAATCTAATGTGCGCTACTATGTTTCTTATTTTCCATCTCTTATGTTTTTCTTTTCTTCTTTTAAATTTTTTCCTTCATTCTCAGTTTCCCTATTGTCATATTCTTTTTCTAGTTTATTTACTTTTAATTTTAAAAACAAAATGACGTGATATTTACTGAATATTGTTGAAGCTGTCTGGTTTTTCTTTTTTAAAAGAGTGGCCGTGAGTTTGTTTGCCTGATTTCTTTTCACAAGGCTCAACTATTTGGAAACGGGCGGTTATAGATCGAAACAGGCAGATGAGATATTATGTTATCCATTTTGTTTGCTTTAATCATTTTACATTTGACGAAGCAAACTATTGTTCCGGTGACTCTGTGTGTGTTGATCTATAATTTTTTATTATGATAATTATTTTTTAAATCGACGATTTCAATTAATTTATGGTAAATTTTATGAAATAAACATTTATTTGAATTGTATTTGAAAATTACCTTTCAGATTTCGGCCTATCAGTTTTCAAGTTTCGCTTCAGATGGTAGCTGGTCGACCAGACACTTACGGTCACTTCTTGGTAAATAAAAATGTGTTCTTCCTTTTTAATTTATTGCCTTTTTAAATAGACATTTGGTAACAAAGTATTATTGACCATTATTATTAGTCTTAATTGATTTGTAGTAAATATCTTCATTCGTATCTATTGAATAATTACACAATGATATTCAAAAGAAAGAGACGTGCAATAAGTTTATATTGTAATAACCTGTATTCTTTCTTCATCACTTAATTCCCATCCTTAGATGTGGAATATTTTCATTAAATTTAAATGGGACTAACCTTGAAACAACCAATGCAATAAAAATAATAATTATTGTAATCGGTTCACAAATAGCGAAGATATCGTATTATACACAAAAAAACCATATTCAGAAGTCGGTTAAAAATAGATGAGACTCGGTATTAAATACAGCATTAGGTATAAACATAACAAAACACCAATAAAATTGGCCTTTAAGTAGATAGATAGATAGAACATTCTTTATTGTACACCACAGTTAGTAATTAATTAAATTAATTAAGTACATCTCTAGTTTTTAATTAGCAACAGATAACAATATAAGACTTCTCAGCTAACAATAAATCATAGACAATTTTAATCTGAACGAAACACCTAACTAAAGTAAATTGTGACTTTCAATATCGGCACTCGTGTTTAGGATCATGATTTAAAGAAAATCATGATCGTAAACACGAGTATAATAATAATAAATAATAATAATATAGAAAGTTAAGTAATATTAAAAATTAATTTTGTAGTAATTGTATTATATAAAAAAATTAAACGACTGAATTATAAATATACCTAAAATTATCGATATCGACATTCATCTCCACAAGCCACGCCACCGCAAGGTAATAAAACGAATGGAGCACGTATTTTGACGTGGAGCGGCGCTTCTGGTCTTATATCTCCTTCTTACTAATGCGTCCGTCCCACTCCCGCACGCGAAGGTGTCTGAGAAGCTATTATAGCGTATAGCTCGGTTGGGCTTCACTATAAATTATGGTGCAATAGTACCTTCTTTTGGCCATACCTTCAAAACGCTATGACAGAATATTCTGCTCGGCTCTATTCTACTTGATAGCTTTGTAGTTAGTATATTAGATTTGACGTATGTAGGAAATATGTGTTTTTATATTTCAAAGATGTCTATAACATCTTAAATAACGTTATGCTTCATCATAACTTATAGTATTTCTTTCGTTTTAAAAGGCACTTCCTGTAATATGTAGTATAGTTGTTTTACTTCTGTAACGGACAGAAATATACTCGGGTTAACAAGTGGTAAATCATCTATTTTATAGGTAAATAAGTAAAGAAAAACTACCTTTTTCTAAACTGATTGTCAACCACTTGTCTTTTTTTACTAGCCATCAACAAGCTATAGTGCTATCGAATCGATAAAAAAATTTGGAAACATTTTTTTTCTGCTTTGACGGATGCTTGGAGGTTCATTTGTTTATTTATGTATTTGCTATAGAATTTTTTACACGATTAATATAAAACGATAAGTTAGATGTTAGAAAAAATCAGGGTGATGGTAGAAAAATATGAATAATAGAATAGAAACCATCCAAATATTCCTTACTTTACTTATTAATAACTAGCAGCGCCTGAAAGAAAGAAAGAAAGAAAGAAAGAAAGAAAGAAAAATATTTTATTTGCATCTTCAGTTATAACAATAAAAATCATATGACTTAAGACTAGGGTGGTACTGAAGACCAAATAGGGTACCTGGGTCAGCTAGTGTCGCAGATCGCTTCGCAACGCCTCGCGGTTTCACCCGCGTAAGTCCCGATCCCGTGGGAATATCGGTATAAAAAGTATACGTTAGCCTTAAGTTAAGCCTATACGTAAATCCAGGTCTCCAGCTATCTACATACCAAGTTTCGTCGCAATTGGATCAGTAGTTTTTTCGTGAAAGAGTAACAAACATCCATACATCCATACATCCATACATCCATACATCCTCACAAACTTTCACGTTTATAATATTAGTAGAATAGTGGGATATGATTATGGTCAAATGTAACAGATTTTTAATCAGTCATTCGATTGAATTTTAATATGCTTCCTTACCTGCTCCTCATCTAATTATTTATCCAAATTCATAGTCTTAGTCTTTGGCGTTGGATTTGTCTTAACAATTACAATTAAAAGATTGAGACGTGCCAATTAAATTCATTGTTAGGATTAAAATGAAATAAGGAATAAAGTAAGTCTCGGTTTTCATTAATAAGTGTTGAACTAGCTTCGCTCATGTAGATCTGTTCCCGCATGCCTATGTCAATCCAAGATACAACCTCCTCTCGCTAGAGACCATGGTTCTGTCCATGGTCCATGGTGACAGTCCGTGTTAATTCTCCCCTATTTTGTGAGGAAGCGATGTCTGCTAAAGAGGCGGCGGAAAGGGAACGGGAGAGAGCTAGTACTCTCCCGTTCCCTCGAAGAAGAGGCACCAGGCGCCGGTGAGCGCAGAATGATCTCCGGTATACCCGAGTCCCTTGCAATAGACACACTTATGACGGAACACCGTTTGGATTCAGTCGGTTCGATTCTGACATACCACTTCATCAGTAGCGTCGGTGAGGTGATGACCCGTGGGGGTTTCCAAACGCTAAAAAAAATCCGAGATACTTTGATGTCATAGCTTTCAATAAAACTATAAATTGTGTAAAGATGTTTTCTGCGACCGAAACATTTGCACAATTGCAAAAACTTTTTGTAAACATTGTGATTGAAACAATTAATTAACTAAATTGGGCAAGTTCAAGAACAGTGTGTAACAGAGGCTGTAGACGGAGTTAGGCCAGTTAGGCTTTAGGTATTGAGAGTTTGACGTATTTTCTTATCTATAATCATCCATTTCCAACAGACTGTACAAATTTAGTCATTTATTTTAGATAATGACGAAGATGTTTTTTTTTGTAAAGATCCTGCCATCGGTACAACTATTGGTAATCGATTATGAAATGGATGAAGTAGCTTGAATCAGAATTCTTTGCGCCTTGTAAAGCGTTTTATCACAAAGTTCACTGTCAGCTGTTACATTACTCTATGTAAAAAAAAAAGAGTTGCGTGGCAGCGCCTGTCGCGATGCTTGGCGGCTGAGCAATTTCTTACTCTGCACCCTTCTATAGGCAACTTTATAAGGCACTCCTGCCCTATAAATGTACCTATAGAAGGGACCTCCTGCCTTATGCCGGTGGTATAATCGACGCTTCCACTCGTCTAAGATTGATGTTTATACAACCACTTGACGTTCCGTACAATTTCACCTAGAATAATGGTCTCTGTTCCGTTCCTAAAGGTCATACTGTAATATTATATAACCTAATACTTTCTTTAATGAATACTCTATCTAATACAAAAAGAATTATTCAAATCTGATTGGTAGTTCCAGACTTAAACATACAAACAATAAAACAAAAACTTTTCAGCTTTATTATATTAGTTGAAATGTGCAAACTTTAAGTATGTTGTATGTATTAAACTGAGAATGACGGTCACGCGAGAGCTTTTCCCCCATTCCAAAAGTGCCCAACGGGCCTAAAGAAGTTTTCACACACATCTGTATATGTATCTGAGCCTGACGGTCACGCGAGTTCAGTGCTTTTTCCCCATTCCAAAAGTGCCCACCGTGCCTAAAGAAGTTTTCACTTAAAAAAAATAGAAACTGACCACATTTTGCGAGTTACATTCTGGTCCTGCCACGCTCTCTGTATTGGCAGTTAGAATCAGTGGTTTATCACACACTTGCTGCTTTGTGGTACAGTATTAGAGTAATTATACCAACACGTGGTCGTGAAATGACATCCTTATATCTATTGTTGTGTTGTATGTTCCTCTTATTGCATCGGAAGGTTTCCAGTCGTATTACTTGCGCGATATGTCCACGTTATCACGGTCGCTAAGTATCTCAATGACGTCACTGACATTTGTATGTACCATACGTTAATTACGAAATTCCCTCTGGTTTTAAAAAAGGAACGCTCAAATTGACGGATTGAATACTCAGTTCGGAAACTGTTTACATAAAAACTTAGATCGGGACACAAAAAAAGACCAATAAACAGTACGGGAGGCTTTGACGGCGCGTTCGAGTCGTAAAAGAGGCCATTAGGTTGCCTATTAACGCCTATTTCGACATAATTAGGATCAATTCGCTCCTAAAACGGCCAGAGTTATATAATTGTTTATGTTTTATGTGTGTGTTAATATTAATAGAAAGGGTGCGGGGTTTTCTATTGAAGTATCGATTAGCTTAATTCAATTTGGTCGGGGTGGGTGGTTTTAGCTAATGTTCGACTATTGAATGATGTAATGACTTTTTTATACCACCAAGGTGGCAAAGAGGCAAACGGCCTACTTGATACAAGGCGGTAATCATACCTTAAGGACGTTTGCAACACCAGAGATATCTCTTAAAATGAAAAAGTATTTTTAAAAACTTTCATTCTTAAAATGTTTTTTTTAAATAAGACTGTAAATAAACATGCGAACCCTCTAGTGGTAAAGTGGTTACCGATGCCTATAAATATATGCAACGTTTATGGTGTCAAATGCTGGCAATTGACAAGAGTCAATCTTATAAGATAAGATACTAACGGTACCCCACAGTTTCACCCGCGTTTATGGCTACTGCTCTGCCCATAAGAGTCGTAGCGTGATGTTACAGAGCCTATACTATCCTCATGAATCTGGCTATCATATCAAAAAGCACTTATTTCATAAAAGGCGAAAAACTAATTACTGTGTCCGTGTGCTTTGCAGAAGTTTTGGAGTTTTATATGCAGCTATAAGAAAGTTTATTTTTTTGTTCTTTTTTAAAAGACAACTCCCCATTAGGAATAACTCCTGAGTCGCGGGGGATTTTACAAACAACGGACATAAAGAACACCCAGACTCTGGTGGGTTTCGAACCCATGACCGCAAGATACATGACATTGAATCTTGTGTTTTAATCATGTTTTGGGTTCTGAAAATTAGATTTGTTGTTGTTATTTTCCTGTTGCTTGACAATGTATGTAATATTTGTTTTATTATTTTGAGTTGAGCCCATGTTGGTGAATTTAGCGTGTAGTGTCGAGTAGTGATGATATTTAACGTGTAGTGTCGAGTAGTGATGATATTTAGCGTGTAGTGTCGAGTAGTGATGATATTTTGCGTGTAGTGTCGAGTAGTGATGATATTTTTAAATCTCTTTAGATCTAGGTGTGCGATATGCAAAAAGATTTTTTCGAATTCGACTGGTAAGGTTCTGGAGATTAGCTTGTTAAACAAACAAACAAAAACATCATTCAGCTTTATTATATTACTATATAAAATAATAAATTGTATTGAAACCAAATTGTAACTGTAATCACTGTTAGTTTTATTTTTGTTGCGATTTTATTACTGTTAAACATTAACATTTTATCATTATTAATTATTATCAAAATTGTATTATTGTTATTGTATTATTTATTATTATCATAATTGTCTGTCATTTCACATGCCGTGCATCAGTAAAATAGATGGAAATTATATCAATTAGGACCATTTTTGTACTCTATTAGTATGTGTGAAATACATGAATCTGAATCAGTTAATTTGTACAATGTGGTGTTTAGCTAATTTTGAACGTTCGCAATGTTTATTCAATTCTGGCGCAAGTCTTGTTAAGCGACTTAGGCATGCGTCACCGTCGCGCGTCGGTGTAATTAAGATTTGGAAATATGGACGTGGTCATCTACTTTTGATGGTGACTGTACGTAAGTCAAAGACTACAATAGTATATAGGATATAGACAGGCAGCTCTGCTTCTTTTTATTGACAACACAAAACTCTGCCTAGTGGTCAGATACCGAAAACTAATATAATATACATATCTATAGGTATATATATATATACAATTGAACAATATATAGGTACCTACTTATACGGTGTATGTATGTGTTTTGTTGTTACTTGTTTCTTGTTTTATTGGTTCTAACATGAGAATTTTATACTTTAACTAATTAGTGTATGTTTATGACTAATCTACAATTTTTATATTCAAACCAAAACTTTTATTGCAAAAAGAAAAGCACAAGAAACCGGCAATCGGTACTTATATGCAGCCATTTGCAATATAAGTGAAGTGTTGCCAACCTAATATTAATAAGTGCCAAATATTGAAAAAAAAATTGTTGATTGTTACGATTGTATTTTTAATTAATATTGTGTGTTGGTGAACAAATTGTTGTTTGTATAAAATTTTAAGTGGTTTTAGATATTTAATGTGCAATATTTTGTTATTTACAAATGCGAATTTTAAATCGTAATACATTTGAGGGTAATAAATTTCCCCTCGTACAAATCATAAATTTAAATATTGTATCACAGTAATTTTAGTTTCAGTATCTATCCTTGGGATGGCACTGGACTCAATAAAAAAAGTGCAATTCTTTTATGTTCCAAGTTGCCATAGCATGACGTAAGTCATATGGGTGCAATAAATTAAACAGCCTTTGCTATAAAGTTAGTCTGGAGTACAGTATTCCACACTTAATTAGTTTCTTTGATTAGTTTTATACGTTTCTCTAATAGCTTCATTTGTGATAGTTAATACGAAATTAAACATTACAAGTTGGAACTCAAATCGTTTAAAACCTTCATCATCGTAATATGGTGCAAATATAGATATTTTTGTTTGCTGAGTAACTGTATACTATACTAGCAACGCCCTGCGGTTTTACCCGCTTAAGTCCCGGTACCGTGGGAATATCGGTATAAAAAGTAGCCTATGTGTTAATATAGATCTCCAGCTATCTACATACCAAGTTTCGTCGCAATCGGATCAGTAGTTTTTGCGTGAAAGAGTAACAAACATCCATACATCCATACATCCTCACAAACTTTCACGTTTATAATATTAGTAGGACTATACCAAATGTATATTTTTATTGTATTTTATTTATTTATTTATACTTCTTGCAAATACATTGCATAAGGCGGACTTAATGCCGTAGACATTCTCTTCCAGTTAACCTTTGGGTGATGCAGAACCGTGTGTGGCAGGTGTATATTTAATAGCCTAATAATAAGATAAAGGAGTAAAAAAAATATTACATAAATAAGCCTACGTAAAAGTACTAGATATACACACACATATAGTAAACATATGTACATACATACATAAATTATAAAGATATGTACTTGTAAAGTGTTATTCTGATGATTGCGGCAATAAATCTCTGTAGAGCTTGCGTTCTTTAAACCTTAAAAGTGAACTGGTTAGTGGACATCCTGATTCCTTGTAGAAACGCGTTCCAGAGGTTGACAGCTTGTACAGCGATTGAAGAGTGAACCATACTGAGTTATAAGAAGGACAAAGAAGGGGAAGATTATTAGAAGAGCGGAGATTTCTGGCATAGTTAGAGCAGAGATATTGAATAAGTTAGATAGTAGGTGAGTTAGTTGAGTGGAAAGGGAGTACAACATAGTCAACGCCCTCAAACTGCGGTATTGTCTTATACGTAATCATGACCGTTGGGTGTGTGATAGGTGGATATGTAATGTTATAATCTTTTTTATTTAGTACTAGCAACCCACCCCGGCTTCACACGGGTAGCATAGACATCTTTAACAATCATCATCATATTTCAACGAATTTACACTAAACCTTAACAAATTATATACCTAAACCTTCCTCTATTCTATTGGTGAAAACCACATGAAAATCTCTTAAGTAGTTTTTGAGTTTAGAGACAGACAGACAGACAGACGCGGCAGGGGACTTTGTTTTATAATATGTAGTGAAGTAGGTATAGAAGTACAAATTTGGTTGCAAGAAAAAGTGAGAAATTCAAGTTGTGGGTTCAGCTCTATAATATTTGTAATTAATAATATTTGTTACAAATGTTTATACATAGTACATATATGTTTCAAATACATAAAAAATAACACATTCATTGTTTACGTTCGTACTACCAATATAAAACATGATAGTCTGTCGTTTCTTGACATAGTATGACGTATTTGTACACGTTCACAGATGATGTAATTGAACAAAATTTAAAACAGAGCGTATTCCTTGACTAATGCAAGTAAATAACATTAAAACTTATAAATTTAATGAAATGCGGAGGAATTTTGACAACTGTCTGAAAAACCACTGGACTGATTTTGATAAAACAAAAAAATAATTTTCCAAATTGATTCAGGCGTCTTCGAGTAATCGGTGAACATGTATATAAAAAAAAGATTCCGACGAATTGAGAACTACCTCCTTTTTTGAAGTCGGTTAAAAATTTACCTCGAAGATTTTTTATATTAAAGTTACAAGTGAAGCTCATTAAAGCTTGTTAAAATGAGACCTCCTGAAAGATGAGATTAATTTTTTGCACGTGATATTAAAATAATTTTCCTTAGTATTAATAGAATGGACGCCAATATTACGTAATATAAAACTGATACTCGCTGATCACATCGGCAATAGCCTCAGCCATGATCAATTACGTGTGACAACAGATGCAAAAACTACTTAGAACACGGCCAATAAAAACTGTATTAAGTTAGTTATTGGACAATTTATTACAGCTATTACTGGGCTATACCTACTTTCTATGTAATTTTAAATATAGCTAATGGAGTATGGTTAAAAAATCTATTGAATATCGTATAGCGTTGGCTTCGTATTGGGTGGCAATTATTATGAATTGCTTTTGTGATGGATTTTGACCTTGAAGAAACGACATATCCTTTATTTCTTAGATGACTTGCTGAGAGAGTTAGGCTGGTTGATATACGCACTGAATCTTCTTAATATTGAGGAGGGGTGAGTAAGTTACCGAGATCAGGAGATCACCTAATTTCTACAGTAAGCCAACCCAAAAAAACAGATATAAGCCGAATAAGACAAAAAATTAAAATTCAGTATCGTGGCTTACGTTTACTACCTCTTATTATTTTCTGTAAGATGTAAGCGGTCCTAAATAATAAATCCATAAGTAGTTATAAAATCCATATTAGATAAGATATAAGTGAATGGCAGTAAAATAGTTCTGTAAGAAGCCGATTATATATACTTCTTTAAAAAAAAATGTGACGTGTTTTGTGTGGAATACTAGCTGTGCCCCGCGCTTTAACCCGCGTTATTTTAAGGGGAAAACCTACTAAAATATATTCCATTACTTTAAGAGTATTTATTACTTAAGATTATTACTTATAACATTACTGTAAGAAGCTATTTTAAGTACATCACACTATGATCAGTAAGAGTTTAACTGTAGTAAAAATGTCATGAGAACAGGAATAATAAAGGAACGCTTTGTAAAAGTACTGGGGTCTTATAAAATGCGAGCATGTAATAAGATACCTCGCAGAGCTACCGGCGCGCCAGCGGCCGGCTAGACCCGTCCCCCCTCATGAATGCCCGCCTTGCCCATCATAAATGCGCGCGTAGGACCTAATCATTATATTGTTGCGGAGTTATTTTAAAACTATGATATTTCCTAAGATATTCTTTGAAATCAAATGATATTAATGGCAATTTGGTTAAAAAATTAAATACTTGTGATAAATAACGTATTAATTTTGGTAAGGATTAATATGATATTTGTAAAAACACCTTCGCAAATAATGCATTATTTTAGAACAAGTTTGTTTACCATAAAAAATGTTATAGTGAGTCAACCTTAAAAGATAGACATCGTCGGGGACTATTTTTAGAACATTTACAGAGGAACAATCCGACATACATGATTTTTGCGTAACTTAACCGTTTACGCAGCGCACGCAACGGAATCTCTCGAAAGGAATAATTTTTCCCGTTTTTGCAACATTTTGATGATATATAGCCTTCCTCGATAAATGGACTATCTAACACAATTTTTTTTTCAATTCGAACCAGTAATTCCTAAGATTAGCGAGTTCAATCAAACAAACTCTTCAGCTTTATAATACATATTAAGTATAGAAGCATAAATTTGGTTACAAGAAAAAGTGAGAAATTCAAGTCGTGGGTTCAGCTCTATTAGGCTTGATTGTTTATGTTTAGTGTGGTTTACGGATGAGAACAAAACTATCTAAGTCTTCCCATGGCTGTTTTACGAAGTCTGAATGAAGAATTAATTTTAACTCTAATGGTATAAAAGTGAAAGTGTGTTTGTTTTTTTGTTTTCTTAACGCATTCTGCAACGGATTCACCTAGTTTTTTTTTGTATAGATATGGTTTATGAGCCAGAAAATGATTAGACTTTTTATTTAGAATAATGACGAAATTTGAAAGGTGTCTTAGGTCAATACATCGGTATATTTCCATCCCGAAAAATATACAAGGTGCTTGTGAGATAGGTAGTTAATCTTTTCTTAGAATCATACGAATGAGGTCACGGGTAAAGACTTGTATTGAATATTTATAGTATCATAGTTACATTTACATTATAAGAATGTTGTCGAAACATCAAAAACGCCTATTAATTTTATTAAAAAAGGGGCACTTAATTTATGATATAACAGTCCACTATTTAATAAAAATTAATTAATCCTTAATAGACATTATTATCACTAGTTATACCGGTAACGTCACGCTATTGGTCGGCCGACAATGGGTGGGTGATAAAAGGCTAGACATGCATTAGCATATATTTATCATTCAAAGCAAGCAAGGGAGCAAGTCAAACTCAATTCATATCATCGCGAAAAGACTTGCACAGGTAGTTACATACATACCTCTATAAAAGAGGATACCTCAGACTAGGAGACCATACTACACTTCTTTATTAAATAAATGTCATATGTATAGTTGAGACATTGTAATATCACAATACTATAGGCCCATGCAAACATGGAAACATTTTGTTTTTAGGGTTCCGTTCTTCAAAAGGAAAAAAGGGGCCCTAATAGGGTCACCCGTGCTATCAAGTCGAAATTAATACCAAATACATAAGTCTGCGGTCCCCTGAAGCTTTAAAAAATCAATCAAGTTTCTAAGTCAACGCAATCAAAAGATACCTATGGCCCCTTAAGCTTTAGATTTGACAAAATTTGAACATTTCGCAGGGAAATCAAAACCTATAGGGTACTTCCCATTGACCTAGAATCATGAAATTTGGTAAAAAAACAAGGTCTCACAACAAGTCTCAACAAGTCGTTAATTTGTTGTTATCACATAATTAAATAGTTTTTGTGATTACAAACTTATATTTTGCGGTTGGAAAGTTAACTTTGTCGTACTTTGTCTTTTGGAAAACACTGTCAAAAATCTTCCAGAATTGATTCCCGATATGAACGTACTATCTACATAGAAGTTTGTTTGCTTACGGAATCCTCGGTGCGCCACTCAGACTCGCACTTGTCAGTTTTTATTTATTTTAACAATATTGGAATTCATGCTGGTAGGTATGAATGACTTTAAATAAGATGTCACTCTAGTATTTACAGATGTAAACGATTCGCAGAAACCGTAAGTTAATTATCTAGCCGAGGTACCAGGGTGGCATAAAAGTGAAGATTTATATCTTATTTATCAAATCAAAGGAATGCAGCATGATTTCAAAGGAATATCATAATCTCAGTTTGATCTACTTTGATGGTAGTGTTTGTTACCTTTGATAAACACATAATTACGTCAAAAATAGTCGTGATACAACACAGGTACGTTATAATGGCGGTTTTATGAGTAATGTCGGGACTTTGAATGTAGTTTAAACATCCTTTCGTGAGTTAAATGTGGTAATAACATTAATAAATTAATGTCGGATGGCGTGAAGATGGCGCGATCTGATCGATTATGTAGATTACGTCGCGTCGTATAAGAGATAAAAAGACGATTTTTCGATATTTTGTAAAATTTCTATTAAATTTCGCTTTATAGAAACAAGGTGTACAGGTTAAATGGACGAGAGCGTAATGGCTAGACTGTCAGACTTAATATCGAAAGGTTGCAGGTTCGAATTTCCAATAGTCTACTGACAGGCCAGGTCCAACTCCGCAGTGTAGTGTGTGAACTGATGACCTTAAAGCTATAAGTATACGGCGAGGTCGACTAATCGTGACAAAATTCAGTGGGTTGCCGCGCGCCGGCCGGGGCGCAGGTTATCTTTCGTATCTAGACTACAGAGTTATTAGTACCTAGCCTAGGTTTATTTGTTCACAAAAATACTCATAAGCACATAAATTACTGGTAATTAAATATTCAAATTAATTAATTCTTTAAAAAAAGACAATCCTAACGTCGCAGCGTCGCGTCGTCAGAACAAATAAGTGTTACGAGATAGAAAGGCAACTTCTAGGTGAGTATAATTGTAGGTAATTAGCGATGTGTGACTTGAATTGCAACTTTATTGTGTAGGAACAAGAGTCGCTATTTATTTAAATGATTTAGCGGAGTGGGACTTCTGTACCAGTACTATGTAGTATATATGTATTCTGTGGTACTGATGTGAACTTAGGTCTGAAATTTGCCTCCAGGAAAGGGTTTAGCAAGAATACTAATAATGAGCGATCCACGTCAGTAATACTCCCTAAAAAAAAAGATGCATAGGGATGAGAAATACTATGTTCTGTTCTATTATATATAACAAACCTTTCACACACGCTAATCAATACATTAAACATATTTGTAACATGGCAACATACGTATTTTTAAATACTCGGGGTTGCCATCAAACGTTACACGAGCCGACCTTATTAAAGCTGTTTTAATCCTCATATCAAAAGCGACGTTAAATAGACCCGAATAATATTATTATCGGCTTATAGCGTTACAACTATAGCAGTACCGGAAGACGGTAAGAAACTAGACCGTATCTTTGAAATAATAAGGGTGGTTTTCCCTCAGGTCGGAGCTCGGTTGTTTAATTTAAATGTGTCGTTGGAACATGGTCGTTTCGAAGGAATCATGGCTCATTAGAACTTAAATCACAAATCAATTGATATCGATACTATTTATGATAGTGTTGATTAATCCTAAAGGTGTGGTGTTAAATGCAGCGGTTTATCTGTAAGATAATCTATTCGATTTCATTCATCTTTCTTTAGTGTTTCTAATACTTTGTAGAAGGTTCTTACGGAACGAAAAATTAAGAAAATTGAGCTGAAAATCGATTACCGTGTGAACAAAGTCGCGGGTAACAGTTAGTTTGTTATAAATGATGATGCAGCTTTCAGATTCGCTGAGCGTTATGAGTAAAAAATATTACAGAATTTATTCTAAAAATAAAAGGGATGTAACTTCTACGAGTGATCACAGTAATCGGTGAAGTCAAGCAGTCAAGGAATGTTAGTTTAATTGTATAAAATATAGTTTATACTGCTCTATTTAAAATCAGAAACTTTATTATAATAATATATTTGTACTCTTTTATTAAGACAATCATTTTTGTTACATTTACCATAAACGTAAATAGCTTCATCATTAAAAAGTTTGTTATGTAATTGTTAAGGACTCGACAAAATTCGAACTTTCAAAACCCGCTTACACTGGCACCTCACACTGAGCTCGGGCGTCTGGGTCCCTCACACGAGAGATTAAGCATATAACAACAATACGCCGCGCACCGGTGTCTTTGATCTATACGCCTTGTTAGACTTGTCTTATGCTTGACGTTTGGGCCAATGTTAAACAGATTATTACTGGACAGACGAGGAAGTGACAGGCTCTTGGCACCGACACTCTTGATGTGAATGAATAAACGTTAAGGTCCTTAAGTTTTTTCTGAATGTACACAACCTCCTGCCCAGAGAATGTTAAACAGAACAAAACTTGTTCTTGTCCATCAGATCACCTGATGTAATGTGACCAGTGCTGTTTTTGTCTGCTAATGAGTAAGATCGTTAGGACTCTATAGAAGGTGGGTAGAGAAGTGAGTGATAGTGACGTTGCGAGTGTTCGTAGAAACCGGTAGTATTTAACGGTAATCGTCATCAGTTGGCCATCTTGTTTGACGAATTAATTGTACCTACTTAGATTTCGCAGCGAATTTTAAGTATTTTAAGAGGGATCGATATTTTTAAATTACGGGATTACGCTTAACTAAATAGATAGATAGATAACTCTTTATTTGTACACTATTTACAAATAGGTAATAATAATGAATATGGTATTATTTTTAAGAAAACTAATACTCTTAGACTATGGCTCACATAAGAAGCCTCTTTCATGAACTTACTTGGAACAATGCTTTTGTATGAACCGAGCTGTATTTACCGTATGAACAGCTTTTATAGATTAAATATTTAAAGTGTAATGTATCCTGCATAGCAGAAGCACACAAAAACACAAAGACACATACACCCACTCATACACACTCACACGCACACACACACACACACACACGTATGCAAGCATACTATGTTATTTAAGGATATTTTTTTTGATTTTATATTATATAAGATTTATCGCCAATACACTGGGGTGAAGACACTGCAAAACAGTTTTCACTAACGTGTCAGAATACTATAATATAAACTATACCATAGTTATGTCAATAAAGATTATAATTATTATTTAGTTTAAAATCAGTAAAAAATTTACTAAAATCGTGTACACGCGCCTCAATTTCTTTATCTACCTCTACACACGGGCAGTTGGGATAATAAATGGTATTATTGTCCCATTACAATCAGTATTTTTAAATACATACAAATAAACAGCAACACCGCATAATTAAAAAAAAATTAAGATGTAAACAATCCCTCTATTATACGATACTCGACTTCGTTAAAGATGGCATCTCGAGCGATTTGTTCGTAATGGCACACAATGGCATGGAGTCGCGCACTACTAATTACATAACACTGGTTATAATGACAGATGTGTTCCTTTGTAAGTGTCATCTTGACATTTACTGGTAATTACATGTGAGTAGGTGACGATAAACTCCGGTGTTTAAGGCCGTAGTTAGACGAACCATCTGAAGTCATTCATTTTAAGCGACTTGTGCTGAATGTTCTACGATTGAAGGTTTATTTTTAGTACATAGTTATTTACAGGTAGAAGATAAAGAAACACAACTTTTACCGTTGCAGTAGAGCATTCGTCTGTTACGTTATGGGTCATGGGTTTGATTCTTGCTGAGAGAAAATATTTATATATTTGAATCCTTGCGTTTCTATGTATTATGTTGTATGTATTTACAAAAAATGCATGCCTCTGTCTGTGTTCTACAACTTATAACATGATTCTGCTTAATTTGGGTCTAGAAAGGGCTAGGTCGTGGGAGAGCCATGCTTCGGTACTTAAGGGCCGGCTCGACCGGAGGGATACCACGGCCTCAAAGAAAACCGGCAGTGAAGCAATACTTGCATTGCTTTTCGACGATTGAGTGAGAATACCGTAGGCCCTAATCCTTCCCTCCCCAGCCTCCCCTATCTCCCCCTCCACCACCTTTCCCCTACTCCTACCTAAAAGGCCGGCAACGCACTTGTGACTCTTGAGTTGCAGGTGCCCATGGGCGGCGGTAGTCATTTACCATCAGGTGAACCGTCTGCTCGTTTGCCCCCTATACCATAAAAGAAGCTAAAACATTACTATAAAGGATAATTATTATCTTTTAAAAAAATCATCACCGACATCAATGTGCCTTTTAGTGGAAAGTAGATGTATTTTGTTTAAATATAATTTGGGTAGGCCAACTAAACGCACTGCTCCAATGAGACAGCGAGGTTTCGGAGTAAACGAAAATATCATCCGTGTATACAATTTTTACGTATTTGTTGATTTTTTAAAAACCGCTCGACTGATTTCCATAAAATTTAAATGGGACCAGTTTAGACAATCGCTATCTTGAAATTTTGCACATATTTTATCTCCATTTCATTTTCACAAAATATTTTAAGGTCTCAACTAAAATGATAACTGGAAAAAGTATGATTTTAATGATTTAATTCAATAATTTTGACTATAATGAATATTTTTTATGTGGACTTAGGGACCAAAATTAAGTAATTATTTGCTTTTAATTTGTAACGCCTTAGGACATGTATATTTAGTATATGGGCCTTGCAAATTCTTTACTAAGTGTTTGTAATCACACTACCTTCTTTTATAAGATACTTACCGGGATCGAGATAACGGTGTGTGAGAACTGAGGGACCACACTTAAAGAGCTGTAGTTTTTGATATATTTGTTTACACATTCCAAGATTCGTTCTACAATTGTTTTAAGTCTACTACTAAATCCTTAGTAAGTTATTTGTCAAATCCCGAATGTAGTCCCTCGGTGCACACGCATATAAAAAAGCGGAAAACAAGTACGGTCGGTAAGAGGGTTTGCCATATCGAAATGAAATAAAATATTTAGGCCGTGTCTAGAATAATAATATTTTTTTATAAAAAAAAAAACAAAAAAAGATATAATACATTGCCGGTGGCCTCACACTAGGCAAGCCTGTCCAGTGGGTGAGGTACGATCTTGGAAAGACAACCTTCGACAATCCTTGACCGTCTGTCAAAAAATCCTAATCTCAGTTCTCAAAATTATCAAGATGATAAAAAGTTAAATTTTGCAATGCAATGCAGGTCACACAGTGTTTGTATACTCTTTGGTTCAATCCATAGAATATAAGAATAGAAGGGAAGGGAACGTGATATGCGATAGATGAATAAAAAGAGTACGCTGCCATACGTGGTTTCTGTCTCTTTTTAGCTTTGACAATTACACAAAATACAGCGCAGCAACATACACACACGCCCTAGACAAGGATAGAAGGACCACGTATAGCAGCGTTCTCTTTTTATCGAGCTATCGCATCCACTTACATGGTAGTCCCATTCCTAGCGCGGTCTATTCTTAAATGTCCATGATTATACCCTACGATTATACCTTATACCAAAGTGTATACAAACCATAAACTTAGACTAAGTTTATGATACAAACACTACGTTAGATCTTAAACCTTAAACTCTCTTGCCATATGTCATTGTATTTTGTCGTATGTCATAGTATTTGACACAGCTTTATTAATACCTCAGTTCCATAAAAAAGTAATATATTATACAAATACTAAATGTTTGTTTCAAAGATGGTGTACTAAAGATTTCAAATATATTTTGTTGTTAAAAAAAATTGCCAGGAGACTGGCAAAATCATGCAGCTAGCAAACGATGGAGACATTTAATTAAATGAAGTGGAAGAACGACAAATGTTGTTCAAAATTTATTAGAAATTCTCTTATATGTGAATTAAATCAAATCCATTGTTGCTTATACCAGTTATGCCTACGGACAAATTAAAAATAAGAGATTCGGAAAGCATTCCAAAGTAATACTGTTAGTTACTATAACGTCGTAAGTTCAAAACTATCACTATATAAACAGAGCACTTACTAACTTTCCTATTTCAGAGCAACAACAGGTAATACTTTACAGCGTTACTACTGCAGTATTGATGAAAGACGAAAAGCGAAGTGTGGGAAAGGTTGTAGACGGTGTTTACGTGATTTCTTTTGCATCCCAATATGGGTACGGTGCTGCCATTGGTGTGCATCATGTTGTACAGAATGTGAAATATGCTGCGACAATAAATGTGATGATTAAAATACCTATACAAGTATTTTAGGTAATGTCTGGCCGCGTTCTAAAGCACCCACGTTTTTTATTTTGGATCTATCTTCAACAGGAGTTCAAATTTGATTTAAATCTTTAAATACACGATGACGAATTTCAAGTAGAAAATTGCTAAACAATCTTATGTCTTTGTTTACCTCTCTAATATATTACAAAGTACGTAACCAACCGTTCCATAATAAATAGTGATTTACAATATATTTGTAACGTGTAACGTGATACTATGAAGCTGCACAGTTTGTTTGAAGTAGTATCTCTCTTTGCGTTAAAGGCTTTTTATCGAAATGTGTTAATGATTATCAGATATAACATCACACTAATATCCAAAGGAGCAGAGCAGTACCATACAAGCTGAGAAAATTGCGACTCTTGATTAGTTTATGTATAAAAGTATCTCCACTTTTATACAATACAAAACAGATGCAGATGAAACAGATTATGAATCAATCACACTACTGCTTATATTTTTTTTATTATGAAATGGATTCGGCGTATGTTTTCCCACTGACCTGATGGAAAGTGACGATGCAGACAAAGATAGTACGCGTCTATCCAAGAGAAACCTATTCACTGTACACTTGAACGTTCAAGGATTATAATTGATTAGAAAAATATACTGAGGCAGTTCATTCCACACCTTGGCTACTCGAACCCAAAAGGAGATGTCAAAGCGTTTAGTTCGACTTGCTCTTTGGGGTGATGCATTTAAATTTACAGCTTTTTTAACGAACATTATAGGTAGGCATCATAATCAATATTTTTTTTGTTTATCTTTTGTCTCCAACTTCTATAACTGTAATCATTATGTAAATATGTGAAGAGAATTCTTTGTACCCCTTTTCAAGAAAATTTCGCGAATGTAGTAACGTGAATTTTGGAATATTTACAGTTTATAAATATATAGAAGTGCATATAAAGCTAATAATTTTAAACAATTTCTTACAACTTTAAAAGATACCTAAAAACGGCTTATAGAAATTACACGCGTCCAGTATTTGTAATTAGCTGTCATGGTAAGTAAATCTATACAATGACAGCTCAAGTTATACTGGCTTATGAAAAACCACGGTCGAAATTCGACCACCACGCTCTGGTATTTATATAATTCTATTATTATCAGAAACTAAAATACACAAGACGCAATAATAATTATTTAGTAGGTAGATGTTTATATTTTGGTTTGTTTATTTATTTGTTTGTGACTTTGCAAGTCTCGCAACATGAGGAGAGCCACACAGCATCAATTACATTATACCACATCATTACTTACTTAAATAGAATATAAAGTTGCGTATTCTTCCAGGTATATAATGTCTTCGATATCTATTATTCTATACTAATCTTACTAATATTATAAAAGCTAAAGTTTGTGTGGAGTGATGGATGGATGTTCGTTACTCTTTCATGCACTGACATTTCATGGCTGAACGGATCTGGGTGAAATTGAGCACAGAGATAAATTGTAGTCGGGAATAGCACATAGGCTACAATCGTGTGGAAACCCCCATGGGGCCAGGCTGGCGGTGAAGTGGTATGTCGGAATCGAACCGACTAAAACCACACGGTGTTCCGACATAAGTGGGTCTATTGCAAGGGACTCGGGTATACCCTAACCCCGGCAGACTTTGGCCGCCTGTTAAATAATAGGCAGCCACACCAAAATGTACGGGGGGCCTCGAGGATACTTTTTAAGCTGAAAAAATGTAGCTAAGTCAAATCCTGAGCTTCAATTTATCGTAAGTTCTATTTTGTATAAATAATACGACTGTTACAATTTATAAAGTTATATTTTTCAAAAGCGAACATTGTTGTAGCAGAAAAGAAGCATTGTTATTTGTCTATAAAAATCAATTTCAGGATCATCTACAGAACTTCGCACCCACTTAGACCTTAATTCTTTTGTCGACGAAGTCGATAACCAAGAAGCCAATTCTTAATATTGAACTTGGCTCCCATTTTCACATTTATGTTTTTGATGGGACATGTACGCTTTCACGCCTCAACTACTTAACCGATTATGATGAAGGGAATCCCATAGTGGGGTAAAAAATTCGGCGCCATCTACCGAGCAGAAACTGAACTACCCTGAACATTAAACATGGATTTCAATCCTCAGCCTCAACTCATTGCTTACCTACGGACAAAATGTTAAAAGTAAATTATCATTGAAAGGCTCTTCAAGTTCTACCACTATTACGCAATAACATTATGTTTGTATGTCATTTCAAAACGTAATTACGTACGATCTATCTAGATGTGATTGAGTGCGAACATTCCATGATTTTAATCCAAGGACACATAGATATATTTTAGTCCATTCCATGGAATTCAATGTATAGTACGTGCTTGCATACCTAATTTATAAATCTAAAGTCCACTTTCAATGATCGGCAGTTAAATTTTTAGCCTGATAGTAAGTATTCAGTGTTTGTTCATGACTGGCCTGTTGGTCTAGTGGTTAGTGACCCTGACTGCTAAGCCAGAGGTCGTGGGTTCGATTCAAACCCAGGATAAATAATTGTGTGATGAGCATGATAATGTGTTCTGTGTCTGGGTGTAATTTATGTATAATATGTATGTATTTAGAAATATATAAGTATGTTCATCAGCAGTCTGGTTACCATAGTACAGGCTCTGCCTAGTTTGGGATCAGACGGCCGTGTGTGAGATGTGTGGAGTTATATTATTATTATTTATTTGCGGAACATAGGTTAGTTTACAGATCTTACAAATAAGTTAAGTTGCGTCCTACCATATTAAATGGTGTTCAAGTTGGGGGCATAGCAGATTTCTGCTTGAATTGGAGTCACCCTTCATCCTACAGAAGAATACGGTTAAAAAGCATTACTAGCGTAGTGCAGGAAACATACTGTAAAACATAGGGTCTAAAAGTGCTCCAAAATCGCCGCTGCCCGGTGGACTAGATCATACTACTTGCATACGATTTTTAGCTCTATTTGAATAGCTTAAGGTTTATATTGTATTCACAATTTAAAAGTCTTGCACATTTTGCCACTCTGAGTTGACGCCAAGGGTTGTTACTGTTGCCAACGTACGAGTGAAATCAATGGTTGTGCGTGTATTATTCATAGACGGCGGCGGTAACCAAATGGTTACCGGTGTCAATAAGTAGATTCCCTCACAATTGAAAATATTGGGAGGGCCTCTACTTGTTTGCTAACTTAATAGTATAAAAAACCTTTCTAGTATATCAACTCAATGCTTTAAACTTTTATTCACTAGGAATCTTCCTACCTTACTCCTTGTTACTATTTTTTTTTCCACATAAAAACTTCCTAAAGTCTTTAATTGTCCCCACTTCATTTCAAATCCAATGCTTTTAAAAAAACTTTTTATCACGTGTGTCACCCAGGTGCTATCAGTGTTACAAAAAAAAGGAACGACTGTCATGCTGCCCTTTTCTGAAATAAACACAAGTTTGACATCGACTGTAGTCTACCTACCTCGATTTCAAAACGTTGGTTTCACAACAGCGTGCGCCGCTTCGATCCGTCGGCGCTAATCGTCCAATAAACGCCCATTTATAACATAATTGTACTTTAATATACCCACACGCGGCGAAACGCCTAAAAACATGACAAAACCACTTCATTATCGTCTATTGTCGCGATTTCACTCCACTTCAAATCACCATTGTGTACTACGCACAACTTTTGCCGACTGTTTATTTTTTCACGACACGATAAAGCTCCGAATCGCATGTTCCATTTTTAAATTTACACATGCTATTATAAATTGCACATTCAGAATATTGTCGAGTACTGTTTTAAACTGTATGTGATTTACCTAGAGACGAAAATAGGATGTTAGTGTTTGACAGTAGTCAGTGTTGTGTCGAGGATACTGGCAGTCAGTAAGCAGTTTTGAAAGATAATAGGGAAGCGAATGTGCGAAACAATTTATCATTCAACCGAATTCTCTCGTTGATTCGATACAGTGAAGGCTGGATTTTTGGGTCAATTCTTTTGCCTCGGGGAGTGTGATGTGAAAAAAAACTTTATTATAGCCACATAGGGGTTTAAGGTGATGAATTAATGAATATTATTTATTACTTCTGCAATATGGCGTTGTAGAGTAAATTTAAAATATAGCTGTTGTTTCTATTTAGTTTCACTTTCAAATTTACACCAGTTTAGTCCAAATATATTAAAATAATAAAAAGCTTAGAAAAAAGACTACTAGAAACCTGGGTCGCATATGGCCAGTATTATTGTTAATCATTGCAATTGCAATCAAATCTAAATGCTTGAGTTAGGTGTAGGTTCAGACCAATAGTAGCCGTTTTGGGTCCGTGGTGGTCAAACCCGTAACCACTCCATCGCAACTCTTCGTCTGAGCCTACGATACCAAAATTTAATATAGCTACCAGATTCCTAAAATGCAGGTAGTGTAGGCTACCGATAGAGTACAGAGTAAGGTATATATCTACTCTATACTTTCTTCTATATTATCTCTAAATCTTAGAGCACTTTTTTTATTTCTATATAAATTTTACCTTGGTGCTTCTTACCAGAAAAAAAATTACATTGAAATAAAATTAATATTGATAGTTCTTACATGAAACTAAGTGATGAAGTGTAAACCACTAACAGCACGTAACCGAAAGAGCTAAGAATGAATTGAAATAATGAGCCGATCATTGCTGTCATCTGTTATCAGCCTGATAAATACTCAGCATTGTTCAATTCTCAATAAGACAGTTTACACATAGTGAAACCTTTTTCTGCTATGTATTATGTTAGATCAAAGAGCATCGCCAGAGCGCTGGGTGGGAAGTCGTTCTGTTGAAAAACTCACAACTGTCAACGCCTAAGGCGGCGCGTGCAGTTCAAATTAATTATAATGACATTTAATTATAATTAAGGTGACGTTTTCATTATAGAAACTATTATTTCTAAATTACGTTTATACTACGTGAAGCTAACGGCTAAACGTTTGTATTGAAAAGAAAAATTAAAAATATGTCGTTTGGAACTTCAGTTACAATACGCTGCTGTAGTGAATGGTATAGGATCAACAGCACCCTCTTTTAAACAAAATATTTAATAATATGTCCACTTAAAATATTAAATAGTTTTGGCAACACTTTTGCAAACAAATGCAGAATTCTTATTACAATTTCAAAAACAAACGCAGGTTAATAACATCCTACGATTGTGTACTGTAATTATTTTGAATTTCGATTTGTTGAATTCTACATCAACAACTGTTATAAAACCCCTAGTGTAAGGAGAACCCTATTGCCTTTCTGCAGTCTTTGAAAAGATGACTCAGGAGGAGCGACGACGCCCGAGGATGTATTTAAATTGGTCACATTTTACAAAGCAACATTACACCCTGTGATCACGCACGTTGACCTCAAAAATTACAGTATTAAATTTCGAACAAAGAGGCCGAAAGCCACACGTTTTGAGTTTTTGAGTGTGGCTTGCAAAATCAATAAAAAGTCAGGCCAGTACTAATTACGCTACAATAGGCAACATAAATTAACAGCTCACGGCTATGTTATTATTTTGGATTCTTTACAAAAGTGTATTTTTGTAATTACTGTTTGGTTTGTTTAATTTTGTAATGCTTTATTTAGCTTCGTGATGATTTGTATCGACCGCAATGTGGTTAAAAACAGGCAAAATTCTACATAAAAAATATCTTTCGCAAACGGAACCTTTACGGCGAAGGAAATTGTCTGTAGTTATAAAACGTTTGGTGTGGGTCTTAGATGGTATTTAAGCAATTATTTATTGTTTACGGTTCATCATATCACGCTTGTGCAAGAATAGTGACCATAGTTAACGTATTAACAACCACGAATTAATATTTGAAATGTGACCGAAACCTTCGTGCGTGCTAACATGGAAACCAGCTTATAAAAGCCTAAGAAGCTTTAACGGGGTTAAATATAGACAGGTCTGGTTATCCTGGTGATTACAGCTAGTGGGCGACCAATTAACGTTTAACAAACTTTTGTCCGTAACAAATTCTCGTACAGTTTTAACAATTTGAGTTTGGAACGTCGGTGTAATTTGACAACGGTTGTGTTAAGCACGGTGTACATATGGGATTTCAATTTAAAAATGAATTCTTCAAAAACTAATAAAAAAGTAACTAAATAGACAAGATAATGTGATGTAATAAAACGATTAAAAGTACTTAGAGAGAATACTACGACAAGGATCGTTGCAGATCGTTGTCATGTAGTCAGCGTCACTGTAGAGTTGTGAGATATAACTCCTACGTTCGAATAGGAGCCTATCGGTGCAGACAATGTCTATGCCAATTTTCTTAAAACGTCATCCCGCTGCTTTTCTTTTAATTAAGGGGGTTTCCTCTTTCCAAATGTCAGTTCAACATACTATGTAGGTATGTAATTTTATGCAAGTATACCCTAAAAGTAAAGAGGTTTAATTAACTGGTAACCATAGTGTCTCTTGTAAGGAGAGCGGCAAGCGCGAAGCGTGGTGAGATGCAGGGTATAGGGCACACTGGCTCCGTAATACTGTGCGGGTTTTTGTTTATAAAGGACCGTTACCACCATGGATCGCGCGGGTACGCGCAAACCACGTGACGCAGATCTGCGGCCCTGCTGCTGCGCGCATGGCTCCGTAGTGTCCGGCAACGTCACGTGGCGCCGGGTAATGTGAGAACCCCCTAAATCTTCGACTAGGGATCTCTATATTCGGTCACATATGTTGATAGCCAGAGTGTACTCTATTCAAAGCTTTTAGTATACCTACTCCAGTGTTACGTTTCATTTTGACTGGCCTGTTGGTCTAGTGGTTAGTGACCCTGATTGCCAAGCCAGAGGTCGGGGGTTCGATTCCCACCCAGGACAAATAATTGTGTGATGAGCATGATCATTTGTTCTGTGTCTGGGTGTAATTTATCTATAATATGTATGTATTTAGAAATATATAAGTATGTTTATCAGCAGTCCGGTTACCATAGTACAGGCTCTGCCTAGTTTGGGATCAGACGGCCGTGTGTGAGATGTGTGAAGTTATTATTATTATTATTTTCTCTTGAAAAACAAGAAAACTAAACACGCCACAACTGAAAACAACATGACTTAGCTACTTACATTTATATTATATGGTTTCTCGCGACCCTGCAAACCTGTTTGTATCAAAGTATCACCAACCTCGTAGCAAAATTCTTACCATATCCACAAATAATTCGCTCCCACTCCCGCTACGCCACCCACAAAGCTCTTAATAACATTTATCAAAGATGTACATTTGTACTCACGTGTGTACTTCGGGGACCCCGACTAGTTTCAGATCAAGGGCCCTTTCTCATGGCGAGAAGCTACTTGCCGCATTGATGTCAGGGGCCACATTGATACCAAACACTGAATTTCAATACACACACACGGAAGTTTTTATTCTTCACAATACACCTCAGTATTTTAAAAGCCATCAAGACATTTCTTTTGTGAAGTTGTTGCATTATACTGCTAAGAGGCCGACGTAGTTGTATTTAGTATTGCTCGTTGTATTTGTTGCATAGTTACTGTTAAATTACGATAAACAATGAATAATGGCCGTAAAAATTGTTGTGGACAAATATCTTTATATACTACTAGTAGCGCCCCGCGGTTTCCCGTTCCCGATTTCCCGTTTCCGATCCCGTAGGAATATCGGGATAAAAAGTAGCCTATATGTTAATCCAGGTCTCCAGCTATATACATACCAAGTTTCATCTCAATCGATTCAGTAGTTTTGGCGTGAAAGAGTACCAAACATCCATACATCCATACATACAAACTTTCACGTTTATAATATTAGTAGGATTGTTTTCTATTAAACTTTCTTATGCCTTAAATATTTCATTTCATGTGGTTGAAATGCCTAATACATTATTTGACATTAAATATGTCAGATTTGGTCAGTGGTTCATGCGCGTTCGTGAGGTATTCCAGGGCTTGGTAAGTTAATATTGGGGTTTTCTATTAGCAGATTTTTAGAAACAGCATTCTGGAAACCTGTCCAAGATCTGGACATCGTTCTGGAGTCGAATACGTCTCTGAGATATACAATTTTAGAATATACAGACTTATGAGTATTTATAAAATATGTTATAATATAACTTTATGTTCAAGATATGTGATAGCTACAATGTCTAATATCTTTCTTTCCTACATCAAATACATAAAATAAGTAAGTAGGTAAATAGTCAAATATGTCGTTGCACTTTACCTTGAATGTACGTCGTATTGTAAAAGACAAGAATGCACATGCTTAGTACTTACACAGTGTGTATTGTTCCAAGGCTTTATTTTATTACAAATCTGACTTTTGTTTTAAACTTAAAAAGCTTTGTCTCATGTTTATTTGTTTGTAACCTTTTCACGTCGCACTAACTTAGGTATAAGCATACCTTTATGCGGCAAGTCTAACCAGTACTAAGAGAATGTCATAGGCAGTAATCCGACATTGTAGCCCAGACTTACAGCGTTCGGCACGCGACGCCTACATCAAACACTCACAAGCTCAAACAAAGCTCAATATTTTGTGCTTGTGTTCCACTCAAAGCTATACTAATCCAACTATATTTAAGAAAGGTTTTTAAAATTTTATTTGTGAAATCTCATAGGTAAAGATGGTATCAGTTAGTGTCAGTTATCAGAGTTAGTATCACCTTCCATTAATGTAGCCCGTAAGCAGAATAGGTCCCACAAAATACCGAGAAAATTAAATGAAGTTGTCGGACAGGACTCTCACCATAATGTTTGGCCAATATTGACTTTAGATATGGTAACGATATATAGTCCTACTTTATAGAAATATAATCCTTTTGTGATAAATAATACTACTAACTTGGGGCAGACATTGTTAATATTCTTGTTAACCCCTCCAACTATAGTAAGGTACACGTTAAAGGAAGATACACATTAGTATTGTACTGGTGAGTTCGAACCCGCAACCAGGTCGATGCAAGTCCGACGCCCTAGCCATCACTCGGCTACTGCTTAATGTTTCATGGACACAATTCACAACATCAATATGTGTACTAAAACATACGAAAAGCTACTGAAACTCTTGTGTCTTTAAAACATCTGTAAATTAAGATGTCGTTGTAATAGTAAACAACTACTGGTCGAAGTTCCGATTCAGTCTATCAATTTCAATTATCGAGATCATCCGTAACAACGACCATTGCGATTTAATATCGATTTATATCGAATTAAATAAAAGTTTTCAGAGTCAACATATTTCTAAAACTTAATCGTTTTTTTTTCACCATACCGTGAACTATTCACTTAAAACTGAACATGTAAAAAGCGTATCTCTAAGTGAGGTACGTACACATTAGACAAAGCCCGATGTGTGCCGAATTGATTACATCGAGACTTGAGAATACATGTTTGTGTTAGAAACGATGTCTTGCACGGCACATTTCTGATTAGGTAATAGTACTAATAGTTTGCTTTACGCCCAGTTCCGGTATTACAAAATATTGTTTTTGGTCATACAAAGATTAAAAACGCTAAATTATAAGAAATTGATGAGCAATTGGGATTTCCTGTTTTGATTCCAAGAAAATGTTTTGAAGTTAACGGTGATGACGATATTGGTTTTAGTGGAATGTCTATGGGTGAGTAACTAGTGTCGTCACACTATTTACGATTCAGGCCTCCATTATCGTTAAAACGTTAGTATTTTAACAAGTGGGTAATCGAGTAAAATTTATACTCGAATTTTGGCGAATAGTTTTTAACTGAATCTTTTGTATTTTTATTTGGGTGTTATTAGTTTGACGTGTATGTTTATCTGTGTGTCTGTCTGTGACATTTTAGCTCTTAAACGAATAGACAGATTTAAGTGCTTTTTTTTTTGTTTGAAAGGCGACTCGATCGAGAGTGTTCTTCGATATATCTCAAGAAAATCCGTAGAAGATCATCAGCTGTTTTCTAATCGTCGAAGGGATTTTCGAGTCTGGGGTATTTTAAATTGTAAATTTATAGTTATAACTTTACGTTGATATCAAATTGCAATACTTACAAATCATACCTATAATTCGGTTTGTGGCCAAAACAATATTTAAATTATGTATCCTGGTAGTTTTATTGCTATTTTTTTTTATCGATAGCCTTGTTTATAAAATGTCCCATCGATCATCTGCTTCGTCTTAGTCGGCAAGCTAGGCTATCGTTCACCAATGGGCTTACTGCAGTCTGATAGTTTTAACAAACCACTTTCGAAAATACTATATCAATCAAATACCAACCAGGTGTTCACCATATTTTCCTTCGCCGTTAAAACAAGTGACCATCAATATATAATAGCACTTTGATAAAACAGTGCTGCGCGAACGGTGATCGTCCTCGTATCACCTACAGGAGCCGCAAATTGGTCTTTGCTGTCTCTGCTGAGAAGTTGCATGGCATCTTTTGTGATAATTAATTTTCATTCAAGGTAATAATACCCATAACAGGATTAAGATAAATGCGGCGTAAGTACATGTTAAGGCACATAGACACAAGGTCATTCGATTTCTAATGCCTAAAATAATGTTCATACTTTATTAAGTACTAGCAGCGCCCCGCGGTTTCACCCGCGTAAGTCCCGATCCCGTGGGAATATCGGGATAAAAAGTAGCCTATATGTTAATCCAGGTCTCTAGCTATCTACATACCAAGGTTCAGTAGTTTTGGCGTGAAAGAGTAACGAACATCTATCCATCCATCCATCCAACCTTTCACATTTATAATATTAGTGGGAAGAAGGATTTGTAATATTAGTGGGATTACCGTTATTTAATACCACATTTGGCGTTTGTGGCATTACTTTTATTTTTACAGTTATTTGGATAAAACGTAATATCATAGATTATGGCGCGACGTTTCCTGCGCGCATCTTTTGTATTGGACCCAAGGGCAAAACCCCGTTTAAGCGAGAGCTACATTAGGCCGACGCACACGTCTAAGACGCTACATTAGGCCGACGCACACGTCTGAGACGTCTTACGCGTGTAAGGTTGGTGTGCACATAAAGGCGACGTTTTCGACTCTGTTATCACCAGTTACTTAAAATTGAATGAATCGGACAGTGAATTTGAGGATTTCACACCAACCTGGATTGTTGGATTACACGTGTGTATGGTGCTGCAAAAATGTTGCAATATAACATTTTTTTCCTATAAACCTCTCGATTTTTTTTAAGTTTATAAAATTTTAGAGAGTATTTTTAATATCTGCTGTTATATCAGTTTAAACAGTCCTTAATCAACATAGATTTTTAATAGTAAAGTCCCAAGTTAAGCCAGCTTTTAAGCAATTTTAAGCTAGGGACTGAAACAGAAGGTTGGTTGTACCTGAAGATGTACTTCAATAGTAGCTTTAAAGAAATAAGCGTCCGTAAATGGTACAGTTTTTATAGCTAGGAAATGCTGCATGAGGCGTGGTAAGGAACTTATGACAAGAGCTATAATGAAAATTGAGCAACCTAATAGGCACCCAGGTCGGGCCTCGGCAACCAGGATGGGAACTATTTCCAAAGACATGAAGATGATGGATTTCAATTCGAAAATTACATACCAACGCACAATATGGCATAAAAGGATTAGGAGGGCCGATCCCAATTGACATGGGATATAATCTCAGGAGAACAGGAAGAAGCTTCTCGGACCTTTCTGATGTCTGATTCTGCCATCTGATGAATTACAGTGCTCTACGCTGCTCTTTTACGACATATTAAATTAATTTTCGTTTTATTTAGGTAACGATAACTATTTTTTCAAGATTTTGGTTACCAATAACTTCAAAAAATTTTAAACTCTAAGCATGTACAGTGCATCTACTTTTTTTGGATACCGATGGCTGAAATTAGCTATCAATATTTTAGTGAATCAATTTTTTTTTCAATTCATAATTCGTATGTATCAGCGCATTTTCAAACGTGGAAGTAATGTACATCGAACACCATAGATAGTGTAAAATTAGAGTAAAATCTTTAAATATCAAATAAGATTGTTTATTAACTCAACTTGTTGTTACAATTGTAGTTTAGAGTTTGGACGTAAAGGATTTGAAGCCCCTTGACTAGAAACGTGCTACCACCCTACAATTATTGTAGTTTAGAGTTTGGATGTAAAGGAATTGAAGTCGCTTGACCAAAAACGTGCTACCACCCTGCAGTTGTAGTTTTTAACTTGGACGTAAAATAATTGAAGAAATTTGACTAGAAACGTGCTACTACCCTACAATTGTAGTTTTTAGTTTGGACGTAAAATAACTAAAGGCGCTTGACTAGACACGAGCTAGCATTACAAAAGTGCCAAATTTCGGAGAGTAAATAATATTACGAAATATAAGACGACGCTCCAATCCGTGAACTCGCTTTAGACCAGGGTCGATAATTTGAAACCAAAAAAAATAACAGTAGGATGAAACAAATTGGAAAATCAGGAGAATATTTAAAATAATTTACGGGCGATCTGAGGTCGGGAAGGGGAAGGGGGTGAGGTTTAAGGGTAAAAAACGGTTTATCTCGATTTCCGGCAAAACTACAAGTCCTATGGAAAAAAATCAAATGGCAAAGTTGTAGGAAATAAAAAGATCTACAACTTTTGTATTTACACTTTTTTCCCATAACCTCAAAATTTTTGTAAAAAATTTAAAAAACCTAGTTTTAACAAAACATTTTTTTTTTTTCACGAAATTTGGTGAAAACTTACCTTGTTATGTCGCAAATACACTGTAATTTATTTGATTTGAAATATTTATTTTTTCACTTATTTGATTGTTAATTATAGTAGTATATTTCGATTTGCAATTTTTTGTTTATCAATGTAACATATAATCTTACGTTTTTCTAGTAACTAAAGTGGAAATTTTAATAAACAGCTCAAAATTGTATATAATAATTCAAAATTGAATTTTAATTCGAATTCGACTTTTTCCGTTTTGTTGCATTTTCGGAGAAGATTTATTACAGTAATATATTTTTTTTTTTACACCATCGAAAAGTTGTGATTTCAACGAACATAAAGCACATCATATTTAAAAAAAAAACTGATGTTTGATGATGATGATGTTATTTTGCGATTGAAAATTAGAGTGCTTTTTCGATATGACTGGCCTGTTGGTTTAGTGGTTAGTAACCCTGACTGCTGAGCCAGAGGTCGTGGGTTCGATTCCCACCTGAGTCTGGGTGTTCTTTGTGTCCGTTGTTTGTATGTTTGTAAAGTCCTCCGTGACACAGGAGTTGTCTTTGCTCCTAATGCGGGGAGTTGTCTTTTTTAAAAGAAAGAAAGAAAGATATTAAGTCAAAATAAGTTAAAAAAATAATATTTCAAATCAAATAAATTTCAGTGTATTTGGGACATAACAAGGTAAATTTTCACCAAAAATCGTGAAAAAAAAAATGTTTTGTAAAAGATAAAAATAAAAAACCAAAAACTAGGTTTTTTAAATTTTTTACATAAATTTTGAGGTTGTAGATTTTTTTATTACCTACGACTTTGCCATTTGACTTTTTTCCATAGGACTTGTAGTTTTGCCGGAAATCGAGATAAATCGTTTTTTACCCTTAAAACTCACCCCCTTCCCCTTCCCGACCTCAGATCACCCGTAAATTATTTTAAATATTCTCCTCCTTTTCCAATGGGTTTCATGGTTATTTTTTTCACTTATTATTATTTTTAAAGGCTTCTACCCTGGTCTACTTCTCAATTTCAGCTATTAAATATCACAGTTATCTTTAGATATCATATTAAATTCTTTACTTATTTTCCCCGTTATTTAATACTCCCCTTAATTAATCGCCTAAGGTAAATACAGGTTATAAGGAAGTGAATAAAAGGCTAAAGATACAAGTATATTTAGAACACATAATGTTTATTTACACTAAGTAATATTCACATACTTTATGAAGCACATTTTAAGTGCTGCTATTGTAAAAACGTTACATTAAGTATTTGTAAGTAATCATAGTAGGAACGAGAAGTCATTATCTGTGATCGTTTTCACTACCCTCAAGTAAAGTCAGTTCTATTTCTAATTAGTTCAATCTAGTAGCTCGTAAAATACTACAATAAATTTAAAACATTATAACTCCTTTTTTATTTAGACGATGCTGATTTAGAAAAAAAAAACAGAACGTTTTCTTTTAGTCTACTTAGAGAGTGGTTCTAAATTTAAATTTACTTGAAACCGTAAACCTGACCACAGTTTTAAGTAATTAACATATAACTAAAGAAATTTCAACTTTAAAACATTTTTTGTGTAGATATTTTTAAAACTGTACAAATTCGGTATATAATTACATAGATTAAATTCATGAAGCAATTCAATGACTACAGACATAGAAATTGTTAGATGTTTTCAAGTAAGAGATCGAATTCTACTGATCCTATTATAAAATTGTAATTTCTCCTATATTTAACATTAAGATAACAATAATTGGTAAGTTATTTCGAACATTATACAGATTTTATCAAACGTTATATAAAATATTGGACTATAGAAACAATGTTTGGTATAACGAACTTATAATGAGTAATTTTCACAAAGCATACAAAATTGTAAAACTGAAAAGTAATTTGTAAGGTTTCGCTTTGAAATCATTGTAACTTTACGACGGGCTTCATTATTTTGCACGTAACGGTGTTAAAATCACATGAAATTACTTAGTCATTACCATTAATATACGTTCTTTATATTGCTGGTAGTTAATTAGTAGAAATCCACATTTTGCACTAATTTTAAATTAGTAATTACTTTACTAATTAAAAATTAGATAAGATTCTATACACTTCATTTCTCTCAGTAAGATTATAAAACTACATTTTTAGACATTATTCTAAACAAACTACCTTTACATAATATGTACAATCGTAACATATATTAGGTGTTGTAACTGGCTCGTAGATGTTTTAATTTTATTATAAGTATTGCACATTAAAATGGAAAAGTATAACTCAGTATCTACATGTTCAAAAAATGTTATAATGTTCTGACAGGCTTACATCTAATTAATTAAATTATTGGTGCCTAACCAGCCAGTTCACAACCCAATCAAATAAATAATTTAGGGATATCTCTATAAAATATTAAGTACTTAAATAATAAAATCAACTATCACATTTATTTCGAACGAAGCTTTATAAGTTTTGTACAACAAAACACTACCATCTAATACTATTTACAGACGTATTAAAAAGTGATGTACTTTACGAAATACTATTAATAGTGAGGATAAAACATCTAACGTCACTAAAACGTTCATATTGAAATTTCAATTGTGTAACGCAAGAGTCACTTTAGTCGAATTGAAAATTCGATTACTCGATTAATAGTCGAGTACGCGCCGATCGTAGTTGACATTAGTCCCGATCGCACGCGATGCCTCGTTTCATTTGGACGCGTTAACAACGAGATTCGTCGCCGCCTCTTCACTTGCGCCTATGCTCATAGCCTTCTTCTTCAGAATACCCAGATCAGTCACATTTTCTAAGAAACTTTTGTGGGCTGATAATACTTTAGCACTTTCCACATCTTTCTTCAACTCTTCCATGTCACGCTTCAGCTTTGCCCGCCTGTTTTGGAACCATGTGATGACTTGAGCGTTGGAGAGACCTAACGAACTCGCAATTTCGTCTCTATCCGCTGGTGATAAGTACTTTTGGTAGAGAAACCGTTTCTCCAGTTCAAAGATTTGGTGGTTTGTGAAAGCTGTTCTGGATTTTCGTTTCTTTTTTGGCTGCGGTCTGTTGTTGAAGAGATTCAGATGATTTGACTGACCATCTAGAACAAAAAATCATCGGATTAGCTACGGTTATTAAGTTATTAACTATGTGTAAAAAAGAATTTAGTAAGTGGCCAATTGACAAGGTATTAAAGGAAAAATGTTGCGTTAAAAGATTGAAACAAACTCGTTTATTAATTAAACGAATTTAGATTTTTTTTTGTTACTAACGAAGTTTGCCTTTCTCTAAGGTCGACGTAATAGGTGACGAACATTTATATCGATTAGCAGTGTTGTAAATAACAGAGAACATGTTTTCGATCTTACTAAATACATTGGTAATCAACATGCAGGGTTACATAAACTGTTAAAGTTGAATAAATCATGTACCTAAATATATATTTATCTAGAAGATAAACTATAAAGTGAATTAAAACCAATCACGATTAAGTAGAAATCCATAAAATAAAAGATAGATAAACAAATATCATTGAGGCGGCAATGATAGCAAGCCTCTATTGCACGCCACGGGCTGGGTGCAGAGGTGTTACAGCAATAAGGTTTTAAGTAAAAAGTCGAGTTATTGTGGCAGAGATAAACCCCATCGTTATCAGGCACTAAAACATTAGAGTCTATGACACTGCAATAAAGAGCCCGCAGCGCTAAAATGTTACTCTCTCGTAAAAAGTACTATAAAACACACCCAGGTATCGTTACTTTTTAACGAGCGAACAATCATATATACGGGCCATGCATAAAACTGTTTTATAATGATGAAAAAACAATCAAACCTACAAAGTAACAAATTAAATATGCATATTATCGTTTACAGTAGTGGCTAGTCCAATAGGTTCGATATGTAATGATAAAGACAAAACATTAGGTTATGAAAATATATATTTTTTTGTAAACATGTGTAGTTTTAGTCGAATAACTTCGTACTGTATACACTCGACTAAGGTAAAGGACTATAGATGAGGACTCCTGTGTCCAGCTGTGGACTGCAACAAGCTGATTGATAGACGTATAACTTCAATGAGTTTTGCTGCTATGTGTATTAAAGACGGCGGCAATAGAGGAAGAACAAACAATTTCGATTTTTTTTTATATTTTAAGGGGCAAATGAGCAGACGGGTCACCTGATGGTAAGTGACTACCGTCGCCCATGGACACCTGCAACTCAAGAGTCACAAGTGCGTTGCCGGCCTTTGAGATAGGAGTACGCTCTTTTCTTGAAGGTTTGAAGGTCGTATCGGTCCGGAAATACCGCAGGCGACAATTTGTTTCAAAGATTGATTGTGCGAGGCAAAAAAGTTCTGGAAAACCGCACAGTGGTGGATTGCCAATGATTGCAAATGAATTACATCTTGCCTTCATGTATAAGTTGTATATCTATACAAGGTAGAATAGAATAGCATACGTTTATTTGCTTAAAATGTAGGTATATCAATAAATAGACACATGTTTAACAGACATGTCGTGCATGCGAACATTTGCGGGCGTCTGCGTTACACGACATGCAAATATGATAATAGATAGATAATAGGATACATGAATTATTTAATTACAATAATAATTAAGTATGCTCAATGTGAAAAATATAAATTAATTAGGTAATGGTCGTGCAAGTTTACAATTTTTTCTCACTTTTACTGTTTAATAACCTTACCAGCCACATTTTAAGTTATTTTCTGGAATAAATTTATAGTATCAGGAATGGCATTATAGATACGTCCACACATAACATATATTTTTTTTAAGTATATAGTTTTCTAATATTAATGGTATACAATATACATTTTAACTGTAGTGTGATTTGAGGATGTAGGTGTTTAAAAAAAAGTTAATCGAATCACCAGACTTTCCTAAATATTTTCTATGTTTGTTTAAACTCAATTTTCGATTTACTGCTGTGGCAATAAACCTTAAGGAAACGAAGACACAACAATGGCATATATGCATCCGGCACACTTGTATTATCTACTTTCAAATTGCACGCACGTATAATCACTTTTTTTAAATTAACTTGTTAATATTTATGGTTTGCCTCCTGTCCGTAATACGTTTTAGTGTTTTGCGCTAGTTTAACAGTTTAAGGCGAGATTTACAATAACATTCGGTGTATTCAGTTATACCTAATTTATCTATTTGTATCTAATTTACCTATTTTAAGAATATATATTTTTTTACTTTTAATATTTTTTGCAAATGCATTATGCTCATAAAAAAATCGGTTGTCTTTAAAGTCGGTTTACTGACGATAGTTGAACGTAACAACGTCATAGGAACGCCTCAGAGCTAGGTAACGCCGCATGAGTCATGTTTTTTCGTGCGTGCAGCCGGCTCCTTCGAATTACAAGACGTTGTCACAAGGTGATATCATCAGTCACCAAGGTCTGCATGAGACCTTTCAAATGAGACTTAACACGATGGTTCTACGTAGTGCCTTCACTGAGATCCTATACCCACCTTTGGAGTCCACCATCCGGTAGGCGACATTATCGGTTACCGAGGTCTTCATGAGACCTTTCAAATGAGACGAAACACGATGGTTCTACGTAGTGCCGTCACTGAGATCCTATACCCACCTGCGGAGTCCGCCATCAGGTAGGTGACGTCATCAGTCACCAAGGTCTCCATTAGACTTTTCAAATGAGTCCAAACGCGATGGTTCTACGTTGTGCCATCACTGAGATCCTATGCCCACCTTCGGAGTCCACCATCAGGTAGGTGACAGCATCAGTCACCAAGGTCTCCATGAGACTTTTCAAATGAGTCCAAATACGAAGGTTCTACGTAGTGCCGTCGATGAGATCCTATACCCACCTTCGGAGTCTACCATCAGGTAGGCGACATCATCAGTCACCGAGGTCTCCATGAGACCTTTCAAATGAGACCAAACACGATGGTTCTAGATAGTGCCGTCACTGAGATCCTTTACCTACCTTCGGAGTCCGCCATCAGGTAGGTGACATGATCAGTCACCAAGGTCTCCATGAGACTTTTCAAATGAGTAAAAAAACACGTTGGTTCTACGTAGTGCTGTCACTGAGATCCTATACCTTCGGAGTCCACCATCAGGTAGGCAACATCATCAGTCACCGAGGTCTCCATGAGACCTTTCAAATGAGTCCAAACGCGATGGTTCTACGTAGTACCATCACTGAGATCCTATACCCACCTTCGGAGTCTACCATCAGGTAGGTGACATCATCAGTCACATAGGTCTCCATTAGCCTTTCCAAATTAGTCCAAACACGATGGTTCTACGTAGTACCATCACTGAGATCCTATACCCACCTTCGGAGTCTACCACCAAGTAGGTGACATCACCAGTCATTTAGGTCTCTATCCTCCGTCAAACGATTTGACCAATGGCAGGAACCGAGATCAAGTCGAACTAAACTGCATTTTCACACTTTACTCAATGAATTTCATTGCATAAACAACGTCATAGTAACGCCTCAGAGCGAGGTAACGACGCATGAGTCATGTTTTTTCGTGCGTGCAGCCGGCTCCATCGAATTATAAGACGCTGTCACGTCAAAAGCGTGAGTTCAAGATGACGACCTCCACGCAGATATTTTACGCGAGAATTTACGCGGTTCACCACAAATATTTAATAAAAATGGCCCGCTTTTTAACGTCCTGTCGTTAAGCCAAACTGCCTATGTATTGTTGGATTATTGGAATTCACAACATTGAAGTTAATGTACAATCATATTAACCACATGCAAAAAGAAAAGGCCTTGGTCTTCTCATAATACTTCAACATTATTAATGTTGGTTTGGACAAAAGAATTCGTCATATGTGTCGGACGATTATCACTTCAAGAAGTAAAAATAAATCACATTGGCATATAGATACAACTTTTCTGTATAAAATACATTGCTTTACGTTCGTGTAAGTTTTTCTATTTTTACTCTAGATCTTTTAAATAAATTGTAGTAGGTAACTTGGTATGTAATTGCACTAATTAAGGTATGATAAATAAATAAATCTAGTTCAATTGAGTTATTCCTATTCACCCCGTTACTGCACCTAACATTAAATTATTTTAGTTGGCCTACTATATATACTATAATAATTTAGAAGTAGGAACTCGTTTGCTCCGTGTACCATCAAACAAAAGGAAAACGGGCTCAGTCTGGCACCTTTTCTTTTAGCAGGGCTTCTGCCTCGTGGTTTTAAGCGGTTGGAAACACTTTTACCTCAAAATATTTACAGTAGGCAATAAACAGTGTCTAGTAAAATGCGCCGTCAAAAACAAACCGGGATTTTTGCAAGGTCGGTAACGTGTAATGACGCCTCTGGAACTAGAGATGGGTAATCACCCAGGTTAAAACTTACGATTGGGTAAAAACCCGGGTGATTACCCATCTACAGTGATGGGTAATCGCCCGGGTTAAAACCCACGACTGGGTAAAAACACGGCTGATTACACATCTATACCTGGAACGCTATCGTAGACTATGGTATCTCCGAAAACGGCCATTGGTTACGGTTTATTTTTTATTAAGCCATATGCTTTTTTGCTACCTTACGTTAATACAGAACTGTACAAGACGTCACTTTTTAGACAATTATTTGCCGTCGCATTAAAATAATAATGTCTTATATATTTTCACCAACCAATACGGATTCTGTCTGTAGGTACATAAAATAAACTTAGGTAATTATCTAAAATTAGAATCGTTGTGGAGATCAAAAGAATCAATTAGTACAAATTGGGACTTTGAGTATTTAATTTGATAAATCCCTTCCAATTTATAACTGGCAAGTCTTTCGGTCACCGTCACATCAAGTTATGAAACGTGAAATTATTTATAAGGATTTTATTTTCAAACTGTATGAAGTGACCAGTTGTTTTCCGTGCCTTGGGTTATTATTTTTAACTAGCAGTTCCCGCGTGGCATCGCTCGCGTGTACATATTTAAATATTTTGCGTGGAAGCCTAATTCCTTTTTCAAAAAAAAATTAGCCTAAGGTATTCCTTATAACACTAGCTATCTGCCAGTGAAAGTCCGGCCGGTATTAGGTGGAACAGACTGACAAAAATTTAAAAACTGATTTTTAGACATAGTATCGTGCAAATAACTGTATGCGCTTAAAGAAAACTATTATTTTGAATTACAAACAGACCTTTTTATTTATTTGTATTGATGATAATGTAAGTGGCAATTTAAATGCGTTTGTATTTTTAAATAGTTTGTGTCATATAAACCTTGTTGAAGATGCTGTCGAGGCAAGTTGACACTCTAGTTCAAGTCTCGTCGTTAGTGACATTTAAATAATATTATGATAGCGCACATGTATGCGCTATATATTTTCAATACATTTGTATTGAAAATATAACTTAAGTTACATGTACAAGAACGATAAGTGCTATGGCGCACATAGAAAGATGCCTATGACCAGCAGTTGACTGCAATAGACTGATTGTACAAGAAAGTGCTTCTTCAACAACTTACTAGTCCAAATTATGACATTTTTGCCCTGTAAGACGACTGTCTTACAGGGCCGTTATTCTTTAGAATGTCTTACTAGACAAAAATAACTTTCCCCAGCGGTTTCAAACCTGCGTGCTGTATTGGGTTGACCGACAGCCGCTCATTACCAACTTAATGTTATAAAAAAAAATTAAAACCTACCCAAGGATTAAAAACCTTTTTACCAAAATACTAGTCTTCTATTTTTGAATTAAAGTTCAGATACACGGCACACACTTACATTCCACTTCATTTGACTTTATACCGGCTGTATTAATCATCGCCTAATCGCATCCTTAGCGAATTCGGACCTCAATTAGGTCTGTATAAAACAGGCCAAATGCTAAAAAAGCGCCGACTCAAAAGACATCATTAATGTCCTTATAAAAAATATTAAATCAGTAACGGCGATGTATTCACCTTGTGAACCACGTTATTTAAGGTTTCTGTAGCTCTGTTATGTTGCCGAATATTTCCTTTTGCTAGGGAATAAGCTCAGTGCCGTGATCCTGTCAACAAACACGAAGTGCACCGAGACTAATACTATAAATGTGAATGTGAGTTTGTATGTTTCTTTGTTTTGTTTTCACTTAAATTGTAATTTCGTTTACGCGTTGTCAGGGGTACCGAAAGTAGATTTCGTCCAGAAAAGAAATACTCTGCCGAAGAAATAGAAACTAAAGCTAGCTGAAGCTAGTTGTTTTATAAAGGGATACAACACACAACCCGCTTAGTAGCACTGGAAGTAGTGGCTAAGTGACGTGATGAATGTAGACAATAGGTTAATATGAACTAAACGTTTTGACAGCTCCTTCTTGGTTTCAATCGCCAAAGTGTGGAATGAACTGCCTGCGTCTATTTTTCCAGTCAATTATAATCCTGGAACGTTCAACTGTAGAGTGAATATGTTTCTCTTGGATACACGTGTGTGTGTGTTTCGTCTTTATCTTCACTTTCCATCAGGTGAGTTGGAAGACATACCCCTATTCCAATCCAATACACAATAAAAAAGGTATCAGAGGATAATCTACAGAAACCTTTACACATTCCGGTACATTTTCTGATAATTCAGGTACACAGATTTCAAAGTTACTGTTACTGTACTGTTATGGATAGTAGATTTTGTCTATATCGTAGATATACCTACACAATTCTGAAATATTGAGCTCTGATATTGAAATCAAGTACAATGTATTTTAGGGTTAAATCAGCTAATAGGTAATATGAATGCAACCTTAAGGCGCCGGCAAATGTATTTTTATTTAGCTTTTTAAACTAAAGACGAGCAAAAGCAGGAGTTTATATTGTTATAAAAATAAATATATCAATTTATATATTTCATAAGGAAAAGGCAAAACAGATTTTTGCTCGAATCGCAGCCATTGGACTGGTAAATCCGCCCTTCCAAAAACCATGGTTATCTAACCCTGATAAAGAAGTGCTGTTATTTTAAGTGGTGAGTTGTATCCCCAGGTTTCACATTGTATGAAAAAGACAAGGTATGTTATAGAGTTATGGCCGTGTGCTTGTTTGCCAACTTAATTCTTAAAAAAAAACATTTAAAATATATGTTTTTTTGAAAAATTAAATACAACGGCTATTAAAAATTATTAAAATTAAATTAAACAAGAAGGTGAAAATAAAAGAAACGGCAAGATATGTAATTATTGTAATCATTACATAATATAATATGTTGTTGTTTCTTTTATTTTTACCTTCTTGTTTCATTAGGAACGGATTTATAACTTGTTATAATATTCAAAGCTACGTAACATACCATCTTACAAATTAATTAAGTTTGTAAAAGACATCAATAAAAACTTAAATAGCCAGTGTTCATCAAAATCGCAAAGGTCGATACGCAATAATACCGAGTCATTTATCAGATTTAAGAAGAGTTTTAATTCTGATGCTGCATCAAAAGCTGTAGAGAACCGAGACTTCCTCCATCGTTTTATTTTGTCATGCCTGTTTCTTTAGGTACTTAATTAATTCTTCAATAACATCACGTACAGGCTTGTGTGTGAGGGGCATCGGACTGACCGTTTATTTTTATTTTTTTAAAACAGTCGCATTGCTTGGAAATCCATCGACCTTTCGAAACGAATGAGACAACAAAAGTTTTTGGGTGAGCGCGCAATCGATAGCATTTAATCGGTCGTATCGTTAGGTGTCGCTATGTATATTGGAATCGTAATCAATGGAGTTGCGAGTGGCGACTGGATCGATACGCACGTAATGGTGCATTTAAAGGTCGGTTTTGTTTTGTAGCGAACTAGGGTTAAGTATGTTACGGTGGAAGGGGTAACGAGCCGGCGAAGAGGCATCCAGTCGTATCAAACAAAATCAATGATTTTTATGCCATTTATTCGGCTACCGTGAACTTCTGATTATGCTTTAACTATGATTTTCTGTCTATTATTTTTTAATGTTTCTTTAGTTAAGATTATATTTGCTCTTACAGATCTATTAGTTTCTTGTTAAAGTTCCATTCTTGTATGACAAATCCTTGTAAGACTATTCGTTGCTGTTCATTATTTCATAAACGGTCAAAATGGTAGAATTCATAGATTACTCGCTAACAATATTTGTAAATGAGTATTTGTACTCTCTGAAAAGCACAATTTTTACCTTTACAGGTGTGTAGCTTATTCAGATTGTTTGAAGAACCTATACAAGTTTAAACTTTTTCCAACCTTATAAAACTGAAGATTTGCACGGACCTGTATCTACCAGCGAAGCAGTAATTTTGTTTTTTTTTTAATTATAAGTGTATTTAAAAATGTAATTTATATGTATATAAAATAAATGAAGACAATAATAATAACTCCACACATTTCACACACGGCCATCTGATCCCAAACTAGGCAGAGCCTGTACTATGGTAACCGGACTGCTGATAAACATACTTATATATTTCTAAATACATACATATTATAGAAAAATTACACCCAGACACAGAACAAATTATCGTGCTCATCACACAATTATTTGTCCTGGGTGGGAATCGAACCCAATTGTAGGGCACATATAGTATTTATAAGTGATTTGATTGATTTTGGATGATTTGATGCGAACATAAATTGATTGATACGTAACTTAGTCTGCCAATTAATTTAGTACGTAACATACAAAAACAAAATTAAGTTTTTTGACATTTGTTTGATACTTTGCTCGCACGAAACAACCTGCGCTACAATTCTCCAATCGTGATGTTTGAACAATAGTCTTGGACAGGTCTTTAACGATCACAAATTGAATGTCCTGTGTTATCTTTTTTTTATTGGACAGCTTGTTATGCGGAACCCAGAGCACAAAGGGATACCTTCTTTTTCTTAAATTGCATGCTCGTTTATACTGTGTGCGAAAAAAAGCGTATCTAAGTAGGATTGTACGTGGTGTCCATTGATTTTTGTACCCTGATTGATTAGGGTACAGGTGGTGGCAGGGTACTGATTGATTCGAACACTTGGAAGATCAGAAACGACACTGGAATAAACCAAACTTAGTAGGTATATTATCTATATATATATATAAAAATGAATCCCTATTTCACTTGGTCACGGCATCTCGCGTGAACGGCTGAACCGATTGCGCTAATTCTTTTTTTTGTATTTGTTATTGTCAGGAGAAGGTTCTTAATGAAAGAAAAAAATAAGAAAGTTGCGTGGAAAATTAAAAAAATTAAGAAAACTTAACGACTGCCTACAGACCTCCACAACACAAGTACTATGCGATATCGAAGTTAGACCATATTGTCGAACTCTTTGGGGCTCCAACTAGCCGTACCGAATGCCACAGATGTTTGTATGACAACCGAGACCGACGGCTTAACGTGCTCTCCGAGGCACAGAGAGGTATCAATGTTTTAAGAATGGTCACCTATCCTAACATTGACCTGGCTTATATTACTTAACTTTGTAATGTGCTAACCTTTTCGGTTACCACTTAGCCCCTTGATGTACGGCATATACAACGCAAAAGAAGTAAATTCACTTAGACTAGAGGTTAGTAATAGTAGTATAGTAAACTTTAAAAATTACGTGAAAGCGACTTAATGAAATTACGCGTACAGTATATGTGATTACATGTCATGATAAGTAAGTCTATACAATCACAGCTCAAGTTACACTGGCCAATAAAAAAACCATGGTCGAATTCGACCACCACGCGATCTCTAGTAGGTATAGCTATAGTGTCCTGCTTATACTCACCTACGTATGGGGCTAAGGTATAATAGTAACGTTTTACGTTTTGATAAAGGACCATGATAAGAGAGTATCAAACAAACTTCTGAAGCTCAAAAGATACAAAGCCTGTGCACTGTTAACGTGCTCTGCATATTGGACAATCATAATACTGGCCTGTTGGTCTAGTGGTTACTGACCCTGACTGTTGAGCCAGAGGTGTGGGTACGATTCCAGCCCAGGACAAATAATTGTGTGATGATGAGCACACGATCATTTGCTCTGTGTCTGGGTGTAATTTATCTATAATATGTATGTATTTAGAAATTTATAAGTATGTTTATGAACAGTCTGATTACCATAGTACAGGTTCTGCCTTGTGTGGGACAGGTGGCCGTGTCCGTGTCCGAGATGTGTAAAGTTATTATATTACTAGCAGCGCCCCGCGGTTTCACCCTTGCAAATCCCGATCCCGTGAGAATATCGGAATAAAAAGTAGCCTATATGTTAATCCAGGTCTTCAGCTATCTACATACCAAGTTTCATCGTAATCGGTTCAGTAGTTTTGGCGTAAAGGAGTAACAAACATCCATACATCCACACATCCATACATCCTCACAAACTTTCACGTTTATAATATTGGTAGGATATTCAACTTAAAGCTGAGCGAAAATGCTTCGGCATGTATGGGCCGGCTCGACCGGACTGATACCACGGCCTCACAGAAAACCGGCAGTGAAGCAAATGATTGCATTGCTTTTTGCTGAGTGAGTGAGGTCCGGAGGCCCTAACCCTCCCTCTTCCCTCCCTCCCCCTACTTCAACTCTTCCCCTACTCCCACCTTAAAGGCCGGTAACGCACTTGTACTCTTGAATTGCAGGTGCCCAAGGGCGACGGTAGTCATTTACCATCAGGTGACCCGTCTCAACACATCAGAAATGGTTAGGTGGCACTTAAAACAATAATAATAATAACCTTTTAACAAAATTACAAATTCGAAGTTTGCCAGCTGAAGACATAGGGCGCTTTGATTTCTTTCTTTGAGTTCACTGCGATCCAAAACGTGTATTGCCGCGTTAAAATAAACATAAATTTGTGCGTTAGCAAAACGATTCGTTTTGCTTACGGACGGTAAGTCTGTAAGCAAAACGTATCGTTTCTTGTTTATTGGAACGCGGCATATATGTTTTCAAAATAATAACTATACCAGGCTGCACCTTTTTATTATTGCGTTTTTTATACCTACTATTTTTTGCAACAATAAATATAAAGTGTTGACGTATTTGTAATCTAAATGTAAATTAGTTATTTTTTCTGACGTAAGTAGATTCTAACTGTTTCTTCTACTAGTTTAATACATCTGCAACTTCTGGAATTATTGGCGCGTGCTAACAATTATTAGCTAATAAGTTATAATTATAAGAAGGAATGTGTCTTTCTTGTTATAGATCTATATTAGTGGTAATAGTCTTCTGAAGCTTAAATATAGAAACTACAAAAGGATATTTTGGAAAATGAACATCAAATAACATTTCAGAGCCGAATTGTCCAATTCGGGTAGACCTCCACGTCCATGTACATAGGTGACTACGATTCCCAGACAGTTGGAAGATGGATTGGTGGCTTGGCTTACCCCAACCATAGCTGGGAAAACTAAAGAAATCAAGAAAAACGCTTCAATAGATTAATATTTATCACCCTTCTATTGTTTATTATACTTTAAAAGTGATTTCTTTTTCATTTTATTTTCATATCATACTAGCAACCTGCGCCGGTTTCGCACAGATAGCAGAGACATCTTCGACAATCATCAACATATTTCAATTAATTTACACAAAATCTTAACAAATTATACATATAAACCTTCCTCATGAATCACTCTGTCTATTAGTGGAAACCGCATGAAAATCCGTTCAGTAGTTTTTCAGTTTATCGTGAACAGACAGGCAGACGTGGCGGGGGACTTTGTTTTATAATATGTAGTGATGATGAGATAACAAAGCTAAGATATCGTGTGAGAACATATTATGGTATTAGTTAGTGTTTTTTTCTATGATTATCATCAAGGTCATATAAGTACCTAAAGGTGTAGGACATAACCTCAGTGGAAAGATTCAGAACACCTCTAATAGCCGATTTCTTAAGTCATGAAAGAATTTGTCCTTAAAAATGTCTAAATATTAATTTAAGGCGAATCGAATTAGTTTTATATAACAGTCCTCAGGTACAACACGCAGTTAAAATACCTAACCTACCTAATATTAGCCTTTAGTTTGGGTTATACCATCATAATCTCTTTCTCCATAAAGGGAGGAAAAAAATAAGAACCTATTGTTATTCTTTTACAGCCATTATGAACTTGTATAATAAAACATAACACAGTTCACAAGCACTATATAATATTTCCCAACAATATTCTTTTTTCGTGATTAGTATGCTAAACGCATTGGTAAACGTAATTACGACTAGTATGCATAATAACTGGGTATCAACCAAAAATATAAATAATAAAAGAAAATAAAAATAACACAATCGGCGTTGTTTGATTATATGAATACGAATGAGCTCGGTATAATGACTGTTATTTCATATTGTTTTACAAAAACTGTTCATATCCCCAGTTTTTGTGGTGAACAATCACGTTAATTTGAAAATGCTGTGACTTGTGAACGATTACCATTTAGTGAAATGTAACTATTCTTTCAAATATTAGGTTGTCTTCAAACCAACACCGTATGGTTTTCGTCGGTTCGATTCCGACATACTACTTCACTGGCAGCCCCGGTGACGTGATGACCCGAGGGGGTGCGTCTCCACACGATAAAAAAAAGAAGACTTAAAAACTTTCCTTTTTTAAGAAAGGAGCTTAATGTTCATGAGAGTAATTGATTTTTCACTCAATTCTACAGACACACAGGAAAATGTTTTGAAATTTTGTAGTACATTTTCTAATAAATCTGCTAAAACATAGGTTATTGTTATTGTTGAAATTGTATATAAACCATTATTAGTTTTATTTCTATACGTTTGGTAATAAATTTTTAAACATTATTTATTGAGGTTAAAACAGCGCCTTAACGCGTATGTGTTTCCTGAATTTATAATAAAGCATTTAAATACAACTGACAGATCTTAGAAACAACATCAAAAAACGTCAAAATACGTCCGTCATTATCAAAACAAGGTACAAAGGCGTTCCGTATGAACGGTCGGATTCCTACCACGGACTATTTCTGCTGGCTCTCTGTCATGCCGCCCGTGCCTTGCGTATACATTGATGTACTGACAGACACTCTATGGTGCCGCGGTATAATGGTGCGTGACATACAACGATGTTTTTGCTTCTTAATTAAGGATAAGTATCCGGTTAACTCGTTTTTGTTAAACTAAGATTAGGGCCGGTGGTTGTTTGTGAAAATAACTAAACAAGTCAAGTGGTTTCAGTCCTCCCTAAACGTTAAAGTTCTTGTATGTATAACAAATGAGTCTATGCTAAAAATTAATCTATGATAGAAATTTGCGGATGGATTAATCATTTTACCATTTTTCATTTTTAAATTGAAAAAAAAAAGTTGATTTTGACGTTAGTCTTACTAATATCAAATGGCATAGGGGACTCCGTAGATAACATAAGTATGGTCCATACCACACACGTTATCTACGGAGTCTATGGCATGGTATGATATTCGCGTTACATTTGTCGGAACTCGACGTCTACTTTGCGCCTATTTTGCATGACGGGGTCGATGGCTACTACTACCAGAAGGATGTGTTCGACCGTCTCTCCTGCATTCATGCAAAGAGGGCTGTCGGTTACACCTGTATGAAACAGATGAGTTATTTTCCGAAATTTTGGTCGTGGAAGTTTTAGCAGCTTGTGGAAAAGTCTCCAGTCTATGCAAGGGAGAGCCTCCATTGCTTGACTGAATCTAGTCACCTCCGTTCAGTATTTGTCGCGTGCCGCAGCCTTAGGGATGCCTAATAATGTGGGAAATCCAGAAGGTAGGGGAACAATTGGTTCAGCACCTAATGGTACCTTCTCCGATCCTCTTCTGGCTATTTCGTCAGCGGCATAATTGCCTCATGAGCTACTGTGACCTTTGATCGACAGTCGTATAAGCTTTGAGATGATAATGTAGCTTTGTAGAGCTTGTAGAAGGTACTGATTTTCTGTCTGAAAGGATTCAGATTTTCAGAGCGAGTATTCCTTCGTTGCCGAAGTCGCAGATAACATGTGAAATCGTATAACATTGTTGTATCTCTGTACTCTCAAAAAAATAACACACTCACATTCATGATACAATCAGTTTAAATATCAAATTCGATTATATTCCATTTTTATTAAACATGATTTTTATTCGGGACTCATATGAATGGTCAGAACACCTCCATAAGATTTATTAAAAAGTATCAAACAAAAGTGCTTTATGTGGAAAAAATATTTAGTGGTCTGAGTAGGTAAAACATTACATACAAACTGTTAAGTGATGAAAATTGCATAGCGAAAAAAGCGGCAGCAGTTAATTTGACGAACGAGTGAGTTGCGGTCAAATCAAATCAAAACAATTCGGTTAGTTGCAATGACTTCTCGGAATTCCTACCAAAATAATATTTCTGATTTGATTTCTTACTCATTATATATTATTAAGGTTTTAGTGTACTTAGTCGTTTGAGTTAAATAAAAAAAAAGAACTATATTCGAACGATTTAAATCGCTTTAATTGACCATAGATTTTGTGAGTAGCACAGATGCGCAATACGGATCTGGCACGATTTCAATATTCATGCATTATGATACCGATATGTGAATTGATGTAATAAACTCTACGTATATTGAAAGATCCATCATTTCAATGAGTTTATGTGCAGCTATTAAGATTTAAACCATTATGAGTTAAATGCGTTAGTTTACCACCAGTCTGTATATTCGTACCTTCGCTACCGTAAAGCCGTGTACCGGTAAAGTACTGTGTATACAAAATTGAAATCATGGCATTAACACTATTAATACTTACAAATAATCTTCAATACGTCCTAATGTTGAAATTAAATCTCCGTACGTTTCCAAGCATTAATAACAAATCGGTCACTCTAGCTAATCGCCGCTTTAAATAGGTATTTGCACCGTGTTGAAACTGCAGACCTTGTGACCTAAGAACTGTTGTGCTAGCAACCGTGCTGACAATACAATCTTTCTTTAGGAGTGTTTGTTTCTTTTTTAGCCTTTTTATCTCTACTCGAGTTCTGCGTCAATAGATCAATATCTATTGACGCAGAACTCGAGTAGAGATCATCACGAGGACTAATCTAATAAAACAATCATAGCTTTCAACCACATTCTCACGGCTGCCGTTCTTTGTTCAGTTGTTCACACGAATGGACATTTGGGTGGTGCACGTAGGACCTTTTGGTTTCACGGCCCGTTGGCCACCAGATTGAGGATAAAATCAAATCGCTCACAGTTCGAAATTCGAATTACATCTCTATTTGCAGTCGTTTATTTTGTAAGATATCGGTTAGTTGGTAAACCGCTGAGAAATACTCAATAGAGCTCATTGGTCTGTCACCTTTAAATAAGTAGGTACAGCTTCTTTTTTTGTCGTAACGGTATTTTTGAAATTGGAAATTGGTTGACGGTTTTATTTGAATGTATTCCAATCACTCTACAATGACTACTGGATCGGAACGATATTTTATTCTAAAATTATTATTAGGTGTTAAAATTTTTACAACTAGTCTCAGTAATCATGTGTTTTGAGTGTGTCTTTAGACTTTCTGCATAGAGTAGAGGTGTGAAGTATGTTTATATATATTTAGGGTTAATGTTAAACTACGTTGGTAGTTATAAGGAACTTATTTAATAATATAGTTAATTAATATAATATATATCAGTGTATGACAAACCATAACGCACAAAGGCTATTTGGGCCCACGCCAGAATGCCAACATCTCATTAGTAGCAATTAGTATGGCATAAATTATACGACATTGTCTTTGGCGCGTTGGCGTTCTATCATTGTCTATGATCCAAGATTATTAGAGATTTATCCTTACGCAACGTAAAGTATAATACAAATCATTTTAATCTACAAGATGAAATTGAGTTGTTAAATAGCTAATCAATCAAAAAAATATTTAATAAACATTAACTGAAATAAGCATCTCATTTCAAAATTCGTATATACTTAAGACTATTTAAGGCTTCTTTACATACATAAATGTGTATAAATGTTTTAAGGAATTTCTAAATGGCAATTAATGCAACAAAAACAAGAAAAGAGCGTACTCCTATCTTCAAGGCCGGCAACGCACTTGTGACTCTTGAGTTGCAGGTGTCCGTGGGCGACGGTAGTCACTTACCATCAGGTGACCCGTCGGCTCGTTTGCGCCCTATAATATAAAAAAATAAAAAAACAATTCAAAACACGTTCAAATTATGAACACATCAATTATCACGAGTAGGCACTATACAGGCTAATATTGAATTTGCTATTGTTAAATAATTTTATTTTAAAACATTGTTTTTAGTTTTGTAGTCCACAAAACTCAAAAAAATATTTATCAAAAAAAGATAACACGTTTTTGAACAAAAAAATAATCAATTTGATTAAAAATTTAAATTATGATATGCTTTTTCAGGCATTCTAATTATCGTCCATGGATTCTAAATATCAAAGTTGGTAGTTGGCGCCAAAATGTTAACACATATTCAGAATTGACGAGGGGGACGGTAACGAATGCCAGCATTGTACCATTTATCAGATCTCCTTTAATACTGAAATACATAGACATGGCGCGAAAGAAGTGATGATCATTCAGTGATTCGTTTGATGAACTTTAATTTTGGTAAATTTAAAGTACACGATTATCTCTGATTCAATGTCACAAAAATCACTTTTGATAAATTCGTAATAATGGATAATGGTTTTAACACGAACATAACTAAGTGATAAATTCATGTTTAATAGAAAGAAGCAATAAGGAACTTCTTGAAGCGCCGATAATTAGGCCTCTTATCCTGCACACTTTTCGTATTCATAAATCATAGGCGCTTACTAATTGTGCGTATTACATGTATTCAAATTTAGAATTTTGAAAGCCCAGTGGTACAAAAAGACGGCGCGTTGGACAAAAAACGTTGCACGCGTGGTGTACTCCGGCAGTTAGTGCATCGGCCGTGACTGCATAACGACCGATCTTTATCGTAACATCAGCGTCTTTAGACAAGATATTCGACTTGCTTAAATATTGCTGTAATACTCTCCTCGTTCTGGGTTTCTACAAAAATAATGAAGATTTCACGTGATGAAAGTGCATTTGTATGAAATATTTATGTTTTCATTTGCATCAGTTAAACTAAGTGTTGGTGTAAGTATCTAGCACACTGTTACTATTGTATAGTTGTTACTTGTATGACAGACAGTTACTTACATGTAAATAGAAGTATTTATATTATGCACACTTGAATACAGTAAAACTATCACCATATTTTAAAGACTAAAGTATGGTGATATAGTGATGTTAAAAGCACTCAATCATGATATCGGTAACAATCTGACCTCGGTTTTATTAATAGGCAGTGATTGACAGTAAACCTAAATCGTTCATCATTTGACGCGAGTGGAGGCGTTCGAGGCCTCGCAGGTCTCACAACAGAGATATAAATACATACGTACTAAATATATACGTTAAGGTTTATGTGCACCATTTAGATGCATATCTTCACGGTCCTGGGTTAACAATACTTTGAGTCGTTGTACTTCGGACTATTTTATATGTACTTAAATGATAATTTAAAACGAACCATATTTTCTCTGTAAATTATGGTACAACTCTGTAAATGAATAAGGAATGCACAAGTCCTGTAATTACGCATGATAAAGGGATTGTTTTAGGTGAACCATAAAAGAATTATGATCGCAAATACAATTAAGTTAAGTGATTCACCCGAAACGCACTTCGAGGCTTCAAGGAGCTGATATCGTTTTTTAATAACTCTTCAGCGCGGGATAGTCAAAACAAACCGTTTGGAGAGCATTCAAGATGCCACTTGAGTTTATTACCTCCCCTCATTTTTATTTTCTATCTGTAAGTTTTTGTCCCTCTTGACGATCATTTCTAACCACTGTTGTTAAGTTTTTGATGCACGTGACATTTTTGTATTTATTTGTATGCATATGCTTCAATTTTTTTTTTATATTACTGATCCAAGGAAGTATTTACTGTAGGTTTTAGAATATAATAAAATAACCTTTATTGTACACCAACGACATGTTGCTTAAAATAAATAATCAAAGTGATAATGTGCATTTGGGGGCCTTATCGCTAAGAGTGATCTCTATGTATTTGAATGATGATTAATATATAATTCAATGATGTAGGGTAACCTTTGTCTTGCTATTTTGTAACACAGTGCTAGTTAAATTTATTACAAAAAAAAAGTTTTGTTTGTTCGTTTATATACATTTATGTATATATCTATTGAATACTTCTTATCTTATATCTTAATATCTAATCTAATATCTATTCTTAATATCTTCTCTAAATCAATTTAGCCCACATTTAATATATTTTTTTTTATATAATTATATTTGTTGAAACCGATGAAATACAACATAAAGTAATTACTTTCATGATACGCAGACTTCAAAATCGAATATTAAGAAGAAAGAATTGGAAACCGGTAGCGCTCCGTATAAATCACAGTAAGGCAATAAATGTGGGCTTGGTGCCCCAGGGAGCTTTGCGCTGCGAGAGAAATGCGCCGACGAAAACACTTCCCTTTGTCACATAATTGCCTAAATTGTTATTAGACGGAATAAAGACATATTGGTGTGGGATAAGGGGCCATTCTACACCGATATTTATAGACTGCGAGGCTGACTGCTGTGAGAGATGATCTTTTAATAGTGTGATTCGGTAGTGTTCGGTAATAATTCCAAGGATGAGGGTGAGGTTGGGTGATAAATGGTAGATTTGGGATCGTTAAGTCATGAATTTGTCACGTTCTTTTCTAATAATTATTCTGACATACAAATATGTAAATTTTAATTATTTTTAATATACTTCAAAAAACAGATAAGGTATAACTTATATTTAACTATTATTGTTTAGGAAAATACCTAATGAACCTTTCTAGTGCTACGATTTGGGTGAATTGAAGGTTTAATTTTTTTTAAACAAATTTATTTGTGACTGTAGATATTCTGTACAATAAGACTATCAAAAAATAAAACGTAATTACATTATGTAATTATACTTGATGCGATGCCCATAAACGCCATTTATCGAGTCCATTTAGATGATATATTAACTCAACGAAGTTAATAAAGTCAATGTAATTGCTAAATGTAAATTATAAATAACAAAGTATAAATTCATATTTATAATCCTTCTATCATATTCTTGTTGAGTTTAGAGATAAATAATATCAAAACGCCCGTACAATTTCTTGCAAGTGAGACACAATGTATTTATTCCTAACGATGCAATTGTCAATGAAATGTTCTCTTAATAGTTTTACGACATCCAAATGAAGTGATACTTTAAAAATGTATTACAAACATTTCGACGGCCAATAACAATAATGGGATGTATATGTGTGCGGTCCAAACAAATCACTGCCATGTGTGTGACACTAAAACTACACACAAAACGCTATACTGACAGATATATTAGCAGCTCTGCATTTACACACAAACCACACAACAGCGTCACATTAATAACAAACTGCCAAATGATATTGAGCTTTATTACGTTAAAATAAAATGCAAAATTATTTTTGTAGACCGCAAAGTGCCATACATCTTAATTCACAACAGTACATTTAAACGTGGGTAGGTAAAAACTGCATACTTCGTCGGTTAGTGATCAAAATATCCACTTTAATGCTACTGATTGACAAATTTATGGAAATCCCATTTTTCTTTGAAAAAAAAGGGACTTATGACTTAAAAAGGTAAAAAATGCAAAAATATTCTGTTTGTAAACATATGTCTCTTGAAAAACTCTTTTATGATATGGATACTTCAAGAGTTCGATGTGAGCTGTTATTGATTTTAGTTTGGCATGTTGCAAGTGGGTGGTCTGTAAAATGGATGTCAAATTTTAATCTATTCAAAAAATATATTTTATGGATTTTTGAAGTGAAACTTCTTTAGAAATGTTGTGGTTTGAAATTCGATTAAACGGAAGCATCACGTTCAGTTACAGCACATAAAGTTCCTATAATTTTAGTCTTTGCGCCTGCGTACTACCAATATTTGTCTTTGCACCTGCGTACTATATATCAATGTCAACGTGGTGTAATTTTTGTGTATTTCTTCTCCATATTTCACTTGTACTTAATTGATTCTTTACATTTAAATCCAACCTTAACCTATATTGAAAACGAAGTATTGTTTGTTTTGAAAGTTGTGTACATTTGTAACTGGACTTCAGGTTTGCTTACTGTTTATTATTAAGGATATTGTTTGTGTATCTTGATCTGTTTCACTTCTGCGTGAATTGCACACATACACTTTTTTTATACTAATTTCGTCCTGATTATGGTGAGCGATTAGCGGTTACTCATAAAGACTTGAAACTTTGGTTTGGACTTTGGCAATTCCACTGGTGATGGTGGCGACATGCTGGTTGATTGTGGTTTTCAGTAGGATGAGTGAAATATAGTATGTTCCGTATTCTCTGTATTTTTGTATATTTCTACTTTATTTGAAAAATATGTTTATTACAGTTTTACTTTTAAACAGATACATACTTTTATTTTATCTTATGTTAACAGCATGTATAAAAGTTTAGCCGTGTGTTTTTCATTACACGATTTTGTCCCCTCGCAAGCGCATTTGTCGCACTGTGCGTATCTAATTGAGACACATTGCAACGTGTGGCATTGTCCCGCCACATTAAACAACGCCGGGTCACTTTGTAAACATTATAGACTAACATACGTTTTGTTTTTTGTGTGTCAGTAGATAAATTACAGGAAATAGACTAAGAAACGAATGGAGCTGATTTATACTATAGTATTTGATGCATTTCATGATGCGTGATATTTTTTACAAATATTGAAAATGATAATCGGGACTCATGGATGATTAAAATAATTTATTTTTATGATGGAAATATTAAGAAATGAATAAATATATCAATGTTAAAATAATTATTTGGTGGTTATGGGATACAATAAATCACCTTAATATTTGACCCGGCAATAAAAACTAATTAAAATTATCGCGATGACAAAATAATTTTAAATAACCTATGTGGCGCTAATATTTTAGCCGTAAAAAAATCAAGGCTTTTAATCCACGGATTTCTCATTTAATATACAGCTTAGCTTAGCCTAATTCCCGATGGATTTCGATTTTCACAAATTCCGTCGCAAATAATCTCGTAAATAAAGCGAGTGAGAATAAATGGCGACTATTTGGACGCCACAATCGGTGACAATTTAAACGTCGGCGCCGAATTAGATTTATTCCTTGCCGCGATTTATTGCTTCGGGACTTGTCGGGATTTGTCGGATGGACTCGGATGTCTGGTAAGTTTTGATTTAAAAGAAAAATCTTATAACTTACTATATATTCAATATATAATAGAATATTTCAACGGAAAAGAAAGGTTTAATATGTGAGCAATGCGTTAATTTCTTATATCTACTTACTATAATAATTTTTTAATAATTTGTTAAAACCTACATAAATATAAATTGATTATTTATAGACAATCACCTACCTACATAGTTGTATTCCAAGTAAATTGTAGAAAATAACCCTGTGTATGTGATTTTTATATATGTTTTCTTTTAGTTTTTCGATCGTTTCGATTTCGTTAATTCATTTTTTTTTTCAGAATTTTGAATTATTTGAAACCCTTTTTTATTGTCATTCTTTTTAACCGACGAAAGAAAAGGAGGTTCTCAATTCGACCGTATAATATTTTTTTATTGTTTTTTTTTTTTATGTCTGTTCAGCCCTCACTCCGTTATTTATGAACCGATTTTGATTATTCTTTTTTTGTTAGATAGGGTATACCTCAAGGGTGGTCCCATGTCAAAGAAGTCGGGATCTGATGATGGGATCCTGAAAAAATTGAGAGAAACCCTCGAAAATTGTAGGAACGAATAGTGTTTCTGTTTACTTTTCATTACTTTATCAGGTATTGCGTTTAGAAATCATCATCATTTTTCATCATCATCATCATGATGATGAAAAAAACCATAAAATAAAATCATTTTAACAAAAAATTAAACCGACGAAAAGAACTAAAAAGCAAAAAATAAATAAACCTTAAGTCTTAATTATTGAGCTTATTTACATAAACTATCTAATTTTATATAAACTTATTTTGAGTCGGCGCCATATAAAATTTTGATAATTAATCAGTTTGTTGTTTGGCGCCGACTCACTACGTCAGAACCTAACGTCGTTTCTCCAAAAATTAACGTTTCTTTAACACTAATTATATTATAGTTTTATTTTTTCAACAAGACATTGTTAAAAAAAGAAGTTCTAGGCTATATTTAATTATTGGACCCTATAATTAAATATAGCCTAGAACTTCTTTTTTTAAGCTACTACAGGTTTAAACAGTACTTAAACACCATTTACTAGCTATAATATTATGTGCTGTATTCAAGGAGTACTATGTTTGGAATCGGATTTTCAACAAGTGATCGGGATCGATACGGTGATCCTGTTTTCATTATCTAACGTGGAAATCTCTAAAACATGGTCATATAGTAAGACTTAATTTTAAGCAGTTAATCATTTCATTTCCATTACTATAAAAATAAATAGCATTCGAAAAGATAGCCAGTGTATGTCGTGCTATCATTTATCAAGTGTGCAATTCCAACAATTCCGACAAGACTAGGGATGTCCAGTAACTGGGTTCGATTGTTCGAATCGATTTGTCACTAGTTGTTGACAAATTGATTGTTGATTGTTCCTTAGCAACGGATGATAAAATCAGCGCGTAAAAGTTAAATTTCGGAAAGGGTGTTTTGTCTTTGTATGAGTCCTTTACAACATCCTTCCATCCTTTACACAAAGAACATAGGCGTATTACATACCAAGAACGGAATATTAAGAAAATGAAATTTATTAATGTTAATTATTCGTTGAGGAGAGATAACTCATACTCATAACTTTAACATTGGCAGTGTTTATATTTTTATTAAATACCTACGTATTTAATAATATGTCGTTTTATGAAAATTTTAGTACAAGCATAAGAAAGTCCCTTTCTTACTCTATGACGCGTAATATAGGAAAAATAATGTCTACAAAATTCTAATCAAATAAAATTAAAGAATGCTAAAAATATGTATTTATTTACGAGTATTTTTTTATTTATTTTACAAAACATCATTTCCATTATAGGTTTTCCTAATGCAATAGTGAAAATATGATCCATGTTAAAACTTGTACTTATTTTCAAGAAATGTATCTAATAATAAATTGTTTCTATAATTTGTTTGTTTACCTTTCTATTGAGTCGAGTTCAATTAAAAAATACACAAGCTAAAGAGACTAAGGGTTGGATAAAAAGTAGTCAAAACAAACCCGGTTCTTGTTGAAATAAAAACGGTTGCTTAAAGATGTTTGAGTAACAGTTATTTTAACATACTATTACATGTAAGTCACGTACCCTCGGGACCCCTTTAGCAAACAAATAGTGCCGATCCCTGGATTAGGGTGACAATTTGAGCGGATAACGCGGACTACGACTTGAGAGCTGTTTCGCTATTTGTTACAATTACTTCCCGGCAAACATGACGGTGTAACCGAATTCTTTTGTTTTTTATTAGCAGTGTTTTTGGTTAAACTTGTTTTAATATGTTTTAAGACTACGTACAGCTGTGGTCTAAAATTTGTAATATTATTTTTTAAACACTGTTTCTAAGTAGTATCCTTCATATCAATTAATAGAAACCAATATAATCAAAAATATCGATTGATCATCCGAGTCGCAACACTAACTTCGAAAAGAAAACTAATTGGGTATACATACTTCATTATTTTATTTAATTATGTCCGTGTTTCGATATATTTGTACGTACCTATTGCTAAGTAGCTGTTAGATTTACAAGCAGAGCTCTTCTATATCTAGCACTTTACTTAAATGAAGTGCGTCATGTTTAAGCAAATAAAATTATCTTATCTTATATTAAATCTAATATAAGATAGGGTTTTCATTGATGATGAATCCCAACTGATGTTAATATACCTATTCATAATCATGAATTGGTATATTAACGTCAGTTGGGATTGAGTTAGTATTTACTTGTTGGAATGCTAGTTGTCAGTGTTTTCATTTATCACTGGTAATTTATCCAGTTATTTTGTTTGGAAATATGCTGTTATAGATAGATGTAACTAATTAAAAAAAAAACGAACTTCATAAAAAGGAAGAAAATAAAATAGAAACTTTTTTAGCTTCAATTACCTTTTTTTTTATTTTTGTCTGTAGCTTTATCGCTTATATTATGAAATTGGAATATATTCACCACTGAATACACAGCATTTGGTATTAGACGTAACTCTTGCTATCTTGAAGGAAGTTCATATGTGGTTTGCTGAATAAATATTTAAAAAAAGAAATATTTCACACTTAAAAAAAAAAGAAAAACTTATTAGCTCTTACTAGTACAATCACTGATTAGCACTAGCCCTAGCTTCAGGCCGATGTAAGATATTTTATTAAGTCTAATGTGAGTATTAACACATCAAATTTTAAATAACATTACAACACCTTTAATAATTTTATGTCAGCAGACATAAAATAACGACTTAACAGTATCTTATTAGTGAATTTGTAATAAACGTAATTTCAAGTCTCCTTTCATTATTTCTCCTTAATAAGACAAATATTATAAGCCATAAAACTGTAATGAATATCGCAATACTAAGATGGACCAGTGTTTCTCATAGTAGGCGAAAACCCTGTTAAATAGTCAATATCTAGTTGGAAACAATACCTACACAATGAAAAATGGAAAGCATACGTGGCTATAAGGTTGAGCAACACTGGAATATGCATTAAAATGCATAAAAAAGGTTCTTCAAAGCTCATAAAATCATTTGAACAGATTAAAACATAGGTTTTATTACGTATTTGATGATACTTAACGTAATCGACATGAATCGAAATGACCGTCGATTCAACATTATACATTTATACGCGATACTAGAATTGACAAATTGAAGTTAAAAGAGAAATCTTTAACAGGGTTCACAACTTACTATAATATAGGTGCACACTAGTCCAACATCACATTTAGGCTGACAAAATTTACTCTACAAAATGAAATTTCGTTAGCGCGCGTTAGCAATAGAGGGGGTAGAAGGGAGGTTGTCACTACAGGGGCGTTTTCCATTTCACGCTCCGTTCGCTGCTGATGACACCGCATTCCGGCGAGCAAATGGCTCGACAAATGAAGAGAGGGCGCAGTCGTGGACACGCCCTGCCACGTCATAAATGTCACTTCTACTAAAGGGATGACTTTCCTCCCGTTTCCAAAGGTTTGCTAACAAATTGATTCAATTTAGACCCTTGGCCTTTATGTACAACTTGTCGTGTTCTTCAGAAGCCCCTTTAATTAACTGCGATAGAATTAACTTGTATAAAAAATATAAGTTTACCGTTAACACAAACTAATATGCGTACGTCATCAAATTATGTCTTTATCATAAAATGTACTTCGCATGTAAAATAATACCATGCTTTATTGAATGGATGCACAAGGGATTTAACACCTGGTGTTGGACAATTTTGCAGAAACAATTTGATGTCACCATCACAAACTGCTTCCTGTAAGCGGCTAATGCGCTCTAAGTGTGTTTACAAAATGAGTGTACTCTATCAGTGTATACACTTCATGAAGAAGGAGGGAGAGAGTGAGAGGTAATCTAACAATTAAAATCTTTCATACAAAATAAAAAAAATAATCATTATCTTTTAAGAACCTGCTTCTAGTAAGGCATGAATTTTTATTTTATATAATTATCCACAGGGCTTAGATGGTTGCGTGATGTGTTCCGCGCGCCCCTTTGAAGTGGAAGGGGAGCAACGCCTTCCGCACTTAATGATGTGGCTGTCTACTGTTTAAGAGGCGGCCAAGGTCAGCCGGGAATCTCGGGGACTTCCTAGGGTATACTGTGACGGTTCGATTCCGATATACCACTTCACTAGCGGTGAAATCACCTCTCACCAGGGCTAGCGGTGATGTGACCCGTGGGGTTTTTCCACGCTATAATGCATTTTGATAATTTTTCAACAAAACTTTCATAATCATATTATTGTCTTCGGATTGGCATAATCTTTGTTGATATAATTCATAGTTACATAGTTTGTCCAACTTATTGATGTATCTAATGATGTAATATTGCAATTACATTTCTGAAAAGTTTAAGCTTTCAGGAATGTTACCCACAACACAAAACTCTTGGAGAGCTAGGGAGGGTATAGAACCATAAAACTAGTGAGCTCAAATGGAATTATCATTAAATGCTTTACTTGTTACAAAGCCAAGCAGTGTAGAATTATTTCCCCAACACAATTATTCTTTCCGCTTTTAATTGTTACCCATAAGCATTTTTTATAACATAAAAAGCGACTATCTAATCGTGTGTAATTATTTAAAGGAAAGTAATATTAATTTTTATTTAGAAGTCGTGCGATTCGGTGTATTAACGGGCAGTTTATGTCGAATTCTAAGTGTTGTTTATGATATTAATTTGTTTATTTTATTATAAATGTGGCTGAAATTGTGTTAATTAGAATCACAAGATGTTTTGACGTACCAGATAAACATCTGTCATTTGAAATAGTCACGATTTACGACTTACTTAGTTGTAGGTATAGTTTGAATTAAAAAATCATCTGTATTATCTGTAAATTAATAAAAGATTTTTGTACCGAACATTATTTTGTGTTTTGTATATTTTTTATTTATTTAACTTTAAGAAGCAATATCTTTTTAATACATTTTACAGATTATGAATTATACTTTCGTTCCTACTCAATTCACAAAACAGCTATTACTAAGATATAATAATGGACACAAAAAAAAAAAAAAAGAACAACGTTTACTGTAAGAATCGCATTAATAAAAATATGTTAGAAATATCAGTTTATAACATGATAACATTTTTGTGAAATAAAATAGGTTCAACATTACACATTAACTTGAAATGTTTTAATTATTTCATCCTTGGCTAATCTGTATTTTCCCCAAATGCCACATTCGTATTAACATGCTCTCACGAGATAGGATCTACAGATAAAAATATTCAAAAAAACGTTAACTTAACTGAATTATCTCAAATAAAGAAGAGCGTTAAGATATACATACAATTCTATAGATTATTGTTCAACATTAACAAATTCTTTTTATTCACACATAAAAAGTTCTTGTAATATTGCACTTAATTACAATGATCCTATTATGTATTAGCGGTTTGAATGTGTTTAACTGTTAAATAGCTTATGTGGTAAACGCTGTCAATAAAGAATTGTCATTCCATCTTTGTAACAAGCCGAGCATTTCTAATAAAACATTCCACTATCGAGACATCGTCGAGGTATTCGTTACAATTACGTGGTGTTGCGGCATTTTCTTGTGTCTTCAACAATTGTTAGTCATTCGTGACAAGTGACAAGACACCTTGCGATGCAATCGGTTGTATTAAAAACCTTTTTTGTCCACCTGATCGAGATATTACTTACTGTGCGCGTGCCTTTCCGTACATATTATACCGAAAGGACCAGTATGAAGGCTTGAGTTTTACGGTATTTTTAAAGCTTCTAGGTGTTTTTGTGTAGTGTAATATGTTTTAACCTAAAGAAAGTATCTCAGACCTAAGGATAGAGTACATAATTGTGGAGGATTGCCTGCAGCGGCATCTTTTGGTGAATGTACGTACTCAAATGTATTATGAGTTCCTCCGTTTTAGTCTCCTCTATGGTATAGTTTGACAAAATAGCTTCGATTAATAAAATAGGTCAGTAACATAGAACACATATTCTCTACCGAGAGTCAGCAGTCTTTGATTTGGTCCTGTTGTCAGGAGTAAGGTAGTGAGGACTTCATTCGGTATTTTGTCTATATATAATGATGCCTAAAGACTTTGCAGTATTTACTGCTAGAAGTAGAGAAGGAAAAACAGTGGCTACATTTTGGAAACGGACATTACATGAAAGTATGAGAATTTCCAAGAAAAACCTCGCTATTCTAAAAAGATTTAATAAGATTATTATAACTCAAAAAGAAAACAAAATTAAAAGGATTTAAAAATGTGACTAACCAATCCCGTTTATTGGCTGTGACCCTTCTCTTCATTGGGTACCTACAAATTTCCTCGTCATTCAGCTACCTTCTATCTACTGAAGGTGTTTACTTCAAAAATAAGTTCAATCAAACAGGTGCCTCCCTCGCTTTATGTAAAACCGCATTCCATAGACAATCGCATCGTCCCATGACATGCGTCATTGTGACGGCTGATGGAAGCCGCGGGTGTGCCGCTCCCGTGACGCACAGGTGCGACAAAATGACGCTGCGACAATATAATTTGTCATTTTCCTCCGATTTGTGACGCTCTGTTTTATTGGTATGCGAGTTCCGAGATTTATATAACAACTAGCTTGCATCTTTGACTCGCGCTATGTAATTTTTAACAACATAAAGTGGAATGGAGTCAATAAGTATTATATCTATATTACATAAAGATGCGATTCTAAAGGGATTTATACATATATAAATACTAATAATCCGTTTTCCGTAAATGTCTCTCTCTCTCTGTTAATAGAAAAATGACTACCTCGTGGAAATAGCCAAGTAGGTTGGACATAGCACCGCTATGCCAATCAGGCTCTGATCAAAGACTGTTCGGGTTGTAGTGTCAAGCAGTGCGAAAATGTATACATTTCTTAATATGCTCGCGTTTGCCTGTTCCTAATCATATATGACGTGTTAGAAACCGTCTCACAACCACTGTTATAGACTGAGAAAATCACTAGCTAACAGTAACTGCCATGTTGTTCGTACGTCTCTCCGCACTCATGTGATTGTTATCCATTTATAATAAATTCCTGCCCTTTTATAAGACCACTATTCATCAATATTTGTCAACCGACCAATAGTATTGCTTTACCGGCATAACCAGTCATAATAATGTCTATGAACTTATTTTCATTAAATAGTGAACTGTTTTATTATCTATTATAGTTTGCCCCTGTTTTTAATAAAATAAATAAGAGTTTTTGATGTGGCGACAACAGACGCGAAACTAAAGTTTTAAAGTTAAATTAACTCCACTGTGTTTTAATCCTAACGCTCTTCTACATTTATTTCAGTATATTTCGGTTCATCGTTGAAAAATGTCGGTCGCCTTCGACATACGTTACAAGTGGAGCAGGCGACGGCTAGTTAAGTGTCGTTTAAACACGCGTCATTTGTTTGATGTATGGCGCAAATGTAAAAATGTTTTATCAAAAGACTTAGTGTAAAAGTTGCTCTTTCATGTTAAAATGTTGTTAATTGTATTCAAGGTTAATCACAGGATGTATTTTCTCATTAACTTTTGCTTGATACAATTGTTGTCTTAGTGTTTTTAAGGACGTACAAAATGCAGATTCTGTTAATTTGATAGAGATTTGACTGTGTATATGTATATCCATCCGCAACAGTTCAACAGATTCGTTGAACCGAATATGAAAAACGATTAGCAACATTTTGACACACTTAGAACAAAGAAGAAAAAAAGTTTTTTTTGGTAATTTCTTTCTGGTCTGCTTTTAATAAAGGAGTACTTATATAAAATAGTGTAGTTTTATATACAGAAATAATAATTGTGACTTAAACAGTTTTTAATTAAATCTATAAAGCGGCATCTGCAATTAAATATGTTATAAAATAGTCGTTTATAAGAAAATAACAATAACAATATTTCCTATAAGTATTTGACTAAGTAGGTATATCTTTACATATAAAAATTTCGTTTCACGTTATTTTTTTTATTATTTCTCCTAAACTAACGAACCGATTTCAATGAAATTTTGCATGCTCAGAGCAGTTGATCCAACTTGAGAGATAAGGATAATTTTATTTAAATTTATAGTTACAATTTTTTTTGCAAAATACTTAGCCACGGCAACGGGTGGCCGTTGCTAGTAAGTATAAATATAAAGTTCAGATTATATTTTGACATATGTGTGGTATATAAGAACTAGTTTTATTTATCTCGAGATCTGTGTAAGAGTAAGGTTCGATAAATACTGCTCACCTTGATAGCCGTGACGTACACCCTAATCACTTGCAACAATGTAAAAGAGCACAAATTGGTGCTAATTAAATAGCCCAGTTTGTAACAGTTGCGAGGATATGCGCCAGAGTTCTACAGAACGTAGGGTTACCACTAATAAAATAATAGAGCGAGTATTGAGAACGGTAACCTATCACTATTTAAAACTGTGAAGAGAGTTTATAATAATTATTACTCCAGAGTTCATAAAAAAGTCGACTAGTTTAGACCGCACGGGTGGTGCAATGGTCTAAGTGGTCGCCTCGCCACTACGCCGCGTAGGGTGTTATGGGTTCAAATCCCGCACGGGATAAAAATTGTGTGATCAGCAAATAGTTGTCTTGTGTCTGGGTGTTCTTTGTATCCATTGTTTAAATGTTTGTGAAGCCTTCTGCGTTACAGGAATATTCCTTATGCCGTAGTTGTCTTTATAAAAAAAGAAAAAAGTTTGAAACTAATAAGCACAATGAAACAGAACATTCTCTAGTGTTTGTGGCGCTTATCCAACAGGTTATATTTATTGATATAGGATCCCTATTAGGTCTGCAACTAGTTCCTTTTTCCTGAAATAATTACTATAAAAAAAAAATTGCCAGTCATGGGACTGCCGACAGAAGTGAAAACTTAAACGAAACGACGCACCTAAGACGTCGCATTGGCAGGTTGGTGACATTAATTAATAAGGAGCTGACAGAACTCAATGTTTAAATTGGCGCTCTCTAGTGGATCTATATGTATTATTAGCGTGACGGTCAGGAGTTCAGTGCTTTTTCCCCATAGCAAAAGTGCACAAACGTGCCTAAAGAAGTTTTCCCTTCAAAAACTTACTAATTTAATATGAATTTATGTTGTGTTGCAAAGAAACATAAAATAATTCTGCCATGTGTGACAACCTTAATCAACAGTTAAAGCTGTCGAGATCATTTCACCAAGATAGCAAGGGTAGCCAGATTCAGACATGAGATTTGCTTCGTACAATCTGTTAGGTCGTGTATTTTAGGATTTAAGTCGAATATCTCATGTGAATACAAGAAACAAAACGCACATTAAAGATGTCATTGTGATTGCAAAATATTCATGAAACTAAATTAAGACAGCATATTCCATTTGAACAATAAACTAAAGAATGGAACGTTTAAAATAAATGGCGGAGTAACGGAGTTACACATTTAGAATTTAAATTTCGAAATTATTTCTTATCTTTTTTTAGTACCTACCTCGACTATTTAGTACCTATAGAATAATTTTAAATTTAAAATTTCTTATACGTTTTTAAATTTTTTTAAAGGCAACACTTCTCTAAGTGATCTTACTAAAAAACGTACCGAATTTGTTCTAAAGCATATTTCCTTCATTAATGGGGCAATAAAAACACCAAGAAGGGATTATTCGCCCTCGTAAAGCGTCCCTTTGACACGTGAGTGTGGCCAATACAATGTTTTACGAGACACTGACTCGTGTGCTCGCGCAGAGTAAATCAGATGAAAACTGTTTTTTATCGTCGGTCATCGACATGCCAACATCCTTGATGAGAATATATGACGCGAATAATATTGGGGTTTAATAAATATGTGCGAGTGTCTGCTTACAGGTGCTTGAGCTTCTTTGCCATCTTTGCTGAATACATTTTTTGCATAACACAACGTACATACATATTTTTGTTTATTATTTAATGCTCTGTGAAAGATAATAAACTAAATAATAGTCTAGTCCAAAACTTACATCTTAAAATAAATAAAATCAATATTGACTGCAAATTAAAAGTGTCCACTTAAATTTGAATTTAATATTATCATTTGAATTTTATACAATAGAGTTTCATGACACATTGATATTTTTACATTTTACAACAAAAATTTCTCTTACTCAAAAGAAAAAGAAATTTAAAAATACTAGTTAAATATATTCCATAGGGTAAAATCTCATATCGAAGTTTTTCAATCAAAAATCTAAAGTTCATATTGATCCTAAACAGTAGCCGTTAATTTCAGCAATAAGTCCATGTGGCGTTAGATAAATACACCAAGTAATACTTAGGTATGTGTATAACAGAACCCATCAACCCATCTTACTCGTTAAGTCATGTAAACAGAATACATTGCTCTATAATGTGCCCATTAGTAAACACAATTTTCGATAACATATCAAAATATACAGCGCTTGATCTGCCAAACTAATTCTATTCAAGCTCTATCCTGTTAATAAAGTCGTTTATTTATCCACCGCACCCGAAGTCGACCAAAACATCCAGAAGCGAAAAGATCATTCAACGAATTTATGGGGTTAATAAATTTCCCATTGACTAATTTCTTTCAGCATTGAATTCCCAACTGAACATAAAACCTACGGCACACAGAGCGCATTAAGCCGCGCGACCGCGCGCGAACAACCGCGCTATTGTGGGCGACTTTGTGTTATTCTGTCATTTTCCGAACCACTACGCCATATTGACGGGTTTATCGGCAATCCGCAATCACTGCAGTGATTCTTATACCCGTTATTCTATTTTCATTTTTACTTCCACTATGATAGTGTCGATTTTCTTTTTTCCGCGGTAGTTGATGATCTCTTTGTCCCGTGTCGGTCCTATCTTTTGTTAGGAAGTAATAGTTTTTTATTTGTTTTAGTATTTGGGGTATGTTTTTTTCTTTTAAGTAACCTTACTTAGTTGCAACTATGCGGTATTTAACACACGTTAGAGAAAAAGTCACCTCAGTCAGCGACTAATTCTATTTCATTATGGCGACAAAACTTGTCACAGATAGGTTGCAATCTGGATGAATAAGAATATCAGCAGTCGTAAGCTTCCGTACACATTTTTTTTATTTTTCATTTTAGGTTTGCCTTTAATGCAGACAATCAGATGTATCCGATTGTGTTTCAAAATACTAAGTAGGTATAAAGTTTAGTCATAACATACTATTATGTTTTTACAGTTAAAATGCGCTATTAGTCAAAGGTAAACACAATAAGTATAAAAAGGTTTTTGTAGTAGGTACCATGTTAAATTGTCAGCGATATTGATTCTCATCTACCTTAACAACTCCATCAATCAATCAGATTCATTTGACAAACTTTACCGACCAATAGTACCAACAGATATACTTATTAAGTTTACCTATCAATAGATTTCATGTTTATGTAACTTCTAACTTTTTAATAAGCCGTTACTAACAGATTTTTAGTCCATGACTGCTAATTATTAACTATACATTATCAACAAGAGTCAGTGCACATGCCAGTTGATAACTATCATCACGGTAGACACACGCAAACGAAATACATGCCACGTTCAGATGTAATAACTGATAAGTTCATAGAACTATTACCTTGTCCACAATGTATGATAATTGATAGAGCCACACATCTACCGCCATTTTAGTTATTATGTTCATATAAGCGATGTGAATAAAGTGTAGGTGTAATTTTTATAAATCATAAGGTATTTATTATGGCTGTTGACGTATATTTCCGGCTGACTTTAGAGTCATGCTTAATCTCATCAAGGCTATCTTAATATATCACATGTGTTTGTTAATCTACGTGATGGCATCATTTGACTATGTCATTTAAAGATAACAATTATACACAATGTAGGTCATATCATCACAATTATGTTGTGCCTACCTTATTGTAAGGATCACGAGGAGAAGGAAGGATTTGCGTGTGGAAATTTTGGTAAAATCGGGATAGATTTTACGGGAACCGTACATTTTTCTGGGATAAAAGTAGCCTTTGTACTATTCCAGACTATAATCCATTTCTGTGCAAAATGTCATCCAAATCCGTTCAGCCATTTTTGCGTGAAAGAGTAACAAACATACATCCATTCATCCATCCTCACAAACGTTCGGTTTAAATTATATTAGTAAGATTTTTATTACAGTATAAGCTATAATTATGCACAGTCAGAATAATGGGACTCATTTAAGGTCGAATATCGTACAGCAAACTTGCACCTTAACAATAATTTAGACCGACTGTATTGACAACCATTCAACCTTATTGGATCATGAGTGATTCAGGATATCAATACGAAATAGGTCCCATTAACGTTGGCGGGGTACTTTGTTGCACCTATTATATTTAGATACGTAGGTAGCTAAATCGTTATGAGCTTGACTAAGGACGTGCCGGCATTTTGCAACTCATGTATAACACATATAGAGAACCGATGGCAATAACAGGAAAATTCTTCCATTATATCGAACTTGTGGAGATATCAACTTCCAACTAATATCAAAGACTACTGGTTTTCTTTAAGTTAGTAAAAAAATTAAGCGTCAAAATGAACACAAAATGAAAATATAGCCATTTAAAGAGGCCAAGAGTTGGCGCAGAATGCTCATTTCACACAATGTCAATACATCCCAAAAAGACTTCTTTCCAAAATGACCACTTCGCAGAACGTTATCTTGATATAATGATCACTATTGACCTTCTATTTAAATATAACACTTGTTTTAGTTTTAAATCCTTAGAAAGATGCAATCATATGTTACAAATAAATACTTCGTTTGTAATATAGAAACGTGTCCGTAATTAAAGCCCCGAATTTTCAAACAAAAATCACTCCACAACTGGTCCCCGTCTCAAATGCGATCACAAAATGCGCAATCGCGCTGAAGCGAACCGAATCACCCCTTTACAATGAAACATTACCAACAGATTAGGGGTGCAATATTATCTTTAATTTAACTAAACGCAGTCTTGCGACACCGTTTTTATTGCGAATGGCTCGTCTCGATGTTGTCACAAGCATTAGTTTAAAGCCCATAAACCTTTGTTAATGTATAAATGATATTGGTAAATAATATGATTCGTTTACCGACAGTTATAATTGAATTCCTGCCACGACATTTAACGGTTCTTTTATTTTTTTTTTTTAATTGTAAATGTATTTTTATAGTTTGTAGTACAAGAACCTAGAGCCGGCATTTTGTCGAAGTGGGTATATAAGTTCAGAATTCAGAATGTATGTTTATAGCGCAGTACCTAGGTACGTATAAACGCTAGTCTGACCATGAAGGTATTTAAATTCCCTTCTTTGACCCTCTAAAAGTCCTCTGATACCTGGGTTTCAGACACTTGCTGTTCTACTTCTACCTTCGGGCAGTCTACGGATACTTAGTATTTATATACATTCCACTTTCTTCAAGCATTAGGAACAACATTTACCGATCTATCATAAACTGCATAATAGCCGGTTTATAAAAAACTTTTACAATTTGTGCAAAGAATAGTGTGTTCAGTTCAACTGTTACAGATTATTTTTCCGCCTTATGACAGTAAATATACATAGTCACCATACCTTTCTTGTCATAGCATTATTTTAAACATAAATAAAATAAATTTAAGCAGAAATATGCTTAACCCTACTTCCTCGTGATACAAGCGACACGATAACTTGTACAATGGGGAGACGGCATTGAGTGTGCAAGAACCTTTAACAATTTGTAATAAATGAAGTAATCATCATCACAAGAGGCAAGCATCTTTATAGCCCGTCTAAATAAGACCCTACATTAAAGCCTCCGTTAACCGTGTTGGTAACTACAGAAATATGTTATTAGCACGCAAGTTAATCTAGTAACCATTATTAGAGTTGACTAAAGAACTATAAACCTTTATAAGTTCATAATTCAGCCGCCATATTTATGACTCTGGAAAGTGAGACATCTGATTAGTTTAGTTCATAATGCTACATTAAAACTACAGCGGATAATGACCGTTTTGGGTTATTTTTGTGTATTTTTTGGCAAAATAATATTTTAATAGACTTGAAAAGTGTACGATAGTGCTTATGTTTCGTGATTAAGTGAATATGATATCGTTGGTTTTTGTTACGAATAAAACCTGTTATCTATGATAACAAATACTGAGGATAGTATTGGTATAACAGCCGGATATGATAATTGAAATACATTTTTTGTTCTAAATTAAAAATTTCGTTTATGTATCGTTAAATGAAGTTGTGCATATACATTACGGCACAATTATCTTCTGTCGTCTATGATTTTTTTTACTGTTTGGTGACAGACTGTCAAGGCAATGGGAACATCTAAACATCAGTGTCAAACGACAAAAAAACGTCACGACTAGGCGACTGAAGTAAAACAGCACTTGTAAATTGTCGTCAGGTTTCAACGAGAACAGGCTAGACACGACAATCGTTCAACATCAAAATTTCGACGACACATTGACGACTGATAGTCGCGATAATAGGAATAGCTAGACGCGACAGCCTTTCAACGGTAAGAATACAAAAGTTTCGCTGTGTTAGTAACAAATTATCTTAAAAGCTATGTTAGTACTTAGGTAATTAGTAGAACAGACTTGGCGCGAGTCAATAATTCTGTATATGACGGCTATCAACCCGATAGGCAATCACACGTAAAATGTGTAGGAGGACAGCTCCTGGACAATAAAAATACTGAAATAAGTGGACTTCGCTACCAGTAGTCTTTTTTTCTCTTAAATAACGCAATTCTTGTCCTTACTCCTTCCTGTACATAAACAATAAACAAATTTACATCGAAAACCAAATAAGATTTAGTTCCATACATAATTAAAGTCCGCCGTACAATTACTGGGCATGTACGGGTGTCCGGGTGAGTCGCGTGTCGCGTTATCACGCGGTGATCGCGACTCAGCACGACACCTCGCGACAAATCACTGGAATTACGAACTAGTACTCATTAACGACGTATATTTCAGTCATTGGGTTACCAAATGACATGAGCACGGATCTTTACGTCAAATTATACTCAACAATTATATGCGTAAGCGTAAGCAGATATTTAATAAATTTATAGTTTTTAGTTATGAACACTAGGAATGGGAGGGAATGGGATTGCAAGAACGCTCTGTGTGTCTGTATTTGTTTAGCAGTGATTGAGTGATCAATGATCATAATTTATTTCTTTCTTTTAATACATTAAATACCTACTTCTTCAAGTACAAACATGCATAAATAAATTATGACTAGCCTGTTAGCCTAGTGGTTAGTGACCATGACTGCTATGCCATAGGTCGTGGGTTCGATTAATATCAAAGTCTGGGTGTTCTTTGTGTCCGTTGTTTGTATGTTTGTAAAGTCCCCCGCGACACAGGAGTAATTCCTAATGCGGAAGTTGTATTTTTTAAAAGAGAAGAACTATGTCTCAGGATACCTAGTAATTTCTACTTCTAACTATTCCTGTGTTGAGGTTGACTTAACAAGTCTGCAAGTAACAGACGAAAACCTTAAAGACATTCAATAATTTTCAATGAACAACACATATAATTATCACAACACCCAAAGTTTTGAATATTGGTAAGTACCTAGTTCATATCAGTAACCCTTAAGATTACCTAAGGATTTCTGAAATAAATTAGGTATCTTTATTTCAGTAGTATCAAATAATATAGGTAGGCGAAGCTCTAAAGTTTTATGTGTCAATTAAAACCCAAGAGCTGCCGTGCCGCGCCGGTGCGGACCAACCGTTGCATATATTGTCTGATTAACGCACTATAGAGCGGTATAGCCGGCAATAAACGGACCAACAACACATTGTACACCTCCCACTGTACACAAACGACTTTTTCAACGTCCTACACAAATATTAGGCTGGCTGGACACACACCGCCCGACGAAAAAGGGAAAAAACAGATAACGAGTTGCAGCGCTACCGGTCAAAGCTGCCGCCCGTGCCGCCGACCGAGTGGGGGCGGGGCGCGTCACGCGTAAAACAAACTGACGCGACGCGAGCAACCGAGAACCAAATATCTAGCGCCCGCGCACGAGAGCGAGATACCACGAGCCCGGTGTACACACGGCTAATTTAAAACTCCAAAATAAATTGAGCTCAAAACAAACAGATATGGCTGACAAAAAAGGACGGCCGTATACGAAATCTTCATTAGTGAGCGAGCTAGAACAAGGGCGCCGGCAATTTAAAAATATCGAAAGCAATCGCGAACATGATTCGACATTAATACTTTTCAAAAATCTCATTTCTAACTCATTCATCGGCAATGATTTTCATAAAACAAAACAAAACAGTATGACTTGGCGAATCGTTCGTGGCTGAGCGGTGGTTATTAGCAAATTGAGGCCGTTAAAATGAAATTATCTCACAGTTAGTCTTAGTAGGTTCATTTCAAAGATAATTAATGGCGTAATAAATCTGTAGAAATCTAGTGAAGGGTTAAATGAGCTTCAATAGTGGAGGTGAATCGATGAACTTCTGTTTTTACGACAGTAATAACGGTAGGCGTAGGATTATGTATTAACGGTAAAATGCAACATAAAATTTAGATTGAACACTGAATCTAATCGGACAACCTAACTATTCGTAATTATTTAATTTTCGAACCTGTATTTTTTTCAGGCACCATGCGGTTTCCTATTGGTCAATCATGTGACCATGAAGTTCAATCTCTTATTTTAATTTAATTAAATCCAAAGCCGTGAAAATTAATATAACATTATTTTTCTAAGTGTCAATATTCTTTTAAGAAGTTAACTTGTCATGGTTAGATGAGGTAAAAAATCTTTCAAGGTTCTATAATATGTACCTACTAATACTTTTCATGTAGTTTTGGTGTACTCTACTTTCATAAGATATATTCTTCCCATTCTCCAAACTATAAAACCAAATCTTAAGTACGTGCACAAACTTTTTTGGTGTCTCTACCTACTTTATCGAACCGCACAAGAAATTACTGATAATTTTTTACCTCAATTTTTTGCTTGAGTATGGCGCCAATATTTTGACAGCCGCGCAATGAGGCAACACTAAACAGATACCAATGTTGCCATGTTTTGAAACATTGCTAAGTGGTAGTTCAGATAAGAGGCCTTTTGCCTACCCGCCTGTGTGATCCTCTCTTGATCTTTATGTAATAACTAATAGCCATTATTTGATTTATTTGAGTATTATTGTGTAATGTAATTTGATTTATGGGCTTAAAGTTAAGAGTGTATCTTACTCAAAGAACACATAAAAACTACGTACATGAGTGTACTTCAAATACAATTATATTTTGAAATCAAAAGGTTTTAATGCGACCAAAACGCAGTAGTCATGTAAAATGTTCAAACAACTTGTAAAAAAAACAAATTTGTTAAATGTAGAATTTATAAATCAAATTAATATAAAATTATATATTTTTAGAACTAAATAAAATTTCTCAGAACTGATAAACACAAATAATTGCTTTCACGAAAAAAACTTCCTAATATAACACAATTTATTTTAACATTTCATTTGACCTATTCAAGTGGGGCCTGCCACCCATTGCAATGGAACAAAAAATCCGGAAACAATATGTCCGAATGTCACGACAATTGCATAACTATGTTTACTTTGCAGCAAAATAAAGCCCAAGTGTCACGACCACACGTAAGCGACCGAACACTCTGAAGTTCAAATGTTGTACAACAAGTTTTTGCTGCCTAAACAAAATTGGTCACAGATATTTTTTATTTTTGTCATTTTTGTAATACGCTGTAACTAATAAACGCATGGTGAATTAATGAAATTGGTAATTTCCATGACGTTCCTCTTTTAACCATTGAGAAGTTTTTTGGAGATTTGTTTTGGACGTGAAGTGTATTTTTAGATAATTTTTATTTTTATTGCGTAATTTATAATAACTTCATATGTTGAAGGAGGCTATACTTCTAGTCTAGTCTTCTAGTACTAAAACATTTAGAAAACTATTGTATTAAATTAATGACAATTTTAATACAATAGTTTTCTAAATGGTAATCAATTTATTAGTCCTATAGCATTTGCAAGCAAAATAAAATCTAGGTGTTACAAACGTTTTAGTAGGCAGGTTCATACCTACTTTGAAAACATAGACACAATTTTTAAAACCAGCAGCAATGCTATTGTTGTATTTCGCCGAGTGAGTGAGGTTACCGGAGACCCTAATAATTCCCTCTCCCTTTCTTCCCCTCTTTCAACGCACTTGTGACTCTTGAGTTGCAGGTGCCCATGGGCGGCGGTAGTCACTTACCATGAAGTAACCCGTCAGCTCGTTTGTACCCTACTCATAAAAAAAAAATACCACTGGTTTGGATCGTTTGGAATTTTTTATGATTATTCAAAATACTCTCTAGAGATAAATAAATTGATGGCCGATTGGCAACAAAAACAAACAGTTTAGTTTAAAGTTCTCTACGACGCTACATCACTATTAGGAATCCGTAAAGTTTATTAAAGTATAATGGTATAAAATTTAACTCTTACAATCAAACCGCTCACCCCACATGGGTAGCTGGATACCCAAGTACTGAGTAATAAAGAGATTCTTGCGTTTAATGATGGAACATCTTGTTCTACCGGTAAATTGGTAACCCGACCTCGCGACCCGATGTGTGAGCGCGTCGGAGAGGGCGCTAAGAGTGTGTTCTACATTTAAATATGAACTCGACGTTAGTTATACGTATATAGTTAGTTTTCATTAAAATTGTTGCAATTTGATTAAGTTTTTTTTGTAATTTGATTAAATTATTTGCAATCTGTTTAATAAATTAAACAATCTATTGTTAATAACAAAATCATTAAGGACGTACTACTGAAAGATACCTTTCAAACTTTATAAATACTGTCGAAAATAATGGTTTTAAACCCATCAATTATATTATAATACTAAGCTACATGATAATAATATTACACACGATATATTTTTAAAATGAAAATAATTTGAGAAGGAGCAAATACACAGATAGCAAAAGTAAACGTAATGAATATATCAGATGTATTTTATTTTTCTTCATTTTGGCTAACAATATAAAATATCCTAATACACGACATATTAGTATCACATATTACAACCGGTATAGGAAGCAAAACGTCGTGTAAGAAAACTCTTGGGATCAATTAGAGGCATGTGTATTACCAGTAATGAAGGTAGAACAACTTGTAGTAATGAGATACAACTTGATACTCTGTGTTTGTACGAAACCCTCAAGTTTGGCGTAAAGCATGAAAAGAGGGCGATTTTCACTCAAAATCGCCCTCTTTTCATAGGTATTAATCTCGTTGGTAAATTGTGTGGAGAAAAAAACTACTTCACCGTAGGTTATGATAAAATAAAATACGTAAATTGAATCTTATATATGGGTATTCTATGGCGACTCTATTTATAACTATCTATTAATAGATAGTCAAAGCACGCAATAACTACAGATAAGATTCCTAATTGTATTCACTTAGGTAATCAAAAAACAATAGAAAGGCAACAACATACCTATATTCTGTAAAATGTTTTTTGCAGTGTTGCAAAGTATGGTAAACATTATAATAAAATGGACGTACGCTTGCTTGCTTTCTGAATTATGTATAAATTGATTTTATACAGATTTTAAATGCGATTCGATTTTTTTGCTGCACAAGGGTCAACAATGTTCAAATCGCTTTGCGCTCATTAATTACGCACTACATACGCAATCATTTATTTTATTCCAAACTAGGATAACCTTTGCAAGCGGAGGGCGCTGTAACCCACATCCACCTAACGATTATCATATTGGGATAAATAATTGGCTTTGTTAACCATTCACTTCATTATGATATTCAGGTAAGAGCATTCGCCCTCTTTGGTTAAAATCTACGATAATCATTAAAAAGCATCACAACATTGACTCCATAATTATGTCAACTAAAGTAGTTGATGTAGAAGTAGACACTTTCGCTAAAACGGAGCTTCATAATCATAATTTACGAAATGAACAATCACAAGTCTCGCAACACAAGTGGCATTGCAAACACTCTTGTTAATTGTTAGTCTAAGATCCCGCCGCCTGAATTTGCAGGCATCTTTTTTTGTCAAACGGTTTAACTTTCATGAAAATAGTAGTAAGATGATAGTAGAAGATAATACACATGAGTTGCCCGGCAAAATGTACCGGCAATAACATTTAATTAAATATAGTGTTACTGATTTTTGTTGATACTTTGCAGTTATACTTATGTTTTTAAATTGATTTGAAAAAGTGAAAGTAAATGGTGGGAATAAGGAATAGAAAAACAAATGGCTGCCAGTTCTCCGTCAGTCATAACTCATAATCTATGGCAACTCAGCAATAAACAGATATCTTAATGTTGATAATTTGCACTTATGTGTTCAAGTAAATAATATATCAATTAAAAGATTTTTTTTTGTTCAACACACTATAATACATGGTTGCCTGTAAAGTAATTGCTGCAAGTAGAGGTTGTAATCTTTTGAATTAACTTCTCCCAATCTGATGACTGTATGCGAATCTGCAGTCAAGCGGTGGGATCTCGTACTCTCTCTGTACACGTTGCCCATAAGGAGCCATCAATAAATGACGTCACACGAATTTCATGATTTTTGGAGGACAAAAATCATGAAATTCGTGTGACGTCATTTAATTTTAAATCTAGAACTGAAAAGAGCAGTTCTAATTTTTGTTTTTCAATATGTGTTGTAGCGTGTCTAGTCTTTCGTTTACAGGTAAAGTTGTGTTTAATACCTTAGAGTTTGACATGTGACGTCACAAAGCTTATGACCTCCCCCACCCCTTGGCACACAATGTCACACTTTGTTGACCTTCCCCCCTTAACGTGTGACGTAATTTATGGATGGCCCTTAAACAGAAACACAAAGTTATGTATAAGTATAAAAGTTTTGTTTATCTTACTAATATTATAAACGCGAAAGTTTGTGAAGATAGATGGATGTTTTTTACTCTTTCACGCAAAAACTAGGTACTGTCAGCGAACTGCGGTCTTTTGAAGGACTTTGATGATGTAATAATTTGTGAGGCTGCACGTGATATTATTATATGCTTAAGAACAAAATATATGATATGTTGAGTCTGGGTATATTTTGTGTTCTTGAAGGGACAATTATTTTAGTCTTAATTATTTTTTTCTGCGGAGCTATCTATACGTATACCTACATAAAACTATAATAATAAATATATAATTTATTTTCTTTTCCGTACGGGCAGGCGAAGGCATAGAAAAGATTTAGCGGATACCAATACAGCATACAAACTATATGATTGTCATGGGACGGTCGCGGTCGTTCCGTTCTATAATGAGTTCAGTTTAAAAAATTACTAGGTACTTTACTCTTCTTGTTACGTTGCCTTTAACTTTACAAAATAAATTTACATAAGTAGCGTGTTTTATTACGCCTAAAAACAAAAGTTAATATTAAACACCGTTTTTCATAACAAAAAATCTCATAAAACGAATTAAAAAATCACCAGTTCTTCTTACCCTGTCGCTGCCTTCGTTAACAGGTTGCAATAAAAACCACGTTATTCAACCGTTATAAAAAAACGCAACTTTACCATTGTTTTTGTATAAAATTAAAGGTATTAAAGACTTCATAGTTTACGTCGAACGCTCAAGGCTTATTAATGCGGCGTGGGGACGCCATCTTTACTGTCAAGTTATTTGACGTAGGCACGCGACTTCAAGCTTGTGCCTATGGTTTAAAAGTGTTTTTTTTTTGTTTTAGGGCGTAGACAACACAAGGCTTGTAGACATTTTTACCTACTTTAATGCTACATTTTCTAGTATTGTATTATTATAAACAAAACCGTTCAGAATATGAACAGGTAAATTAATTCTGTAAGATGCGTTAAATTGGGGTGTACGCCAATATTTTAAGATGAGGCATTTTTATATAGTTTATTTTCCAAAACTTTTTATTTACTCACAAAAATCTATCTAAGGTTTATCAGTGGTAGGTAAGTCGCCACTGGTCGTTTCACCTGCGTAAGTCCCGATCCCATGAGAATATCGTGATAAAAAGTAGCCTATATGTTAATCCAGGTCTCCAGCTATCTACATACCAAGTTTCATCGCAATCGGTTCTGTAGTTTTGGCGTGAAAAGTAACAAACATCCATACATCTATACATCCTCACAAACTTTCACGTTTATAATATTAGTAGGATTTGTCAAACTAAAACGAGAATTTATCCGTTTAATCCTCGTCACTGTAACATATCGTTAATCTTCCCGATTTCCGGTTCCGGAATTCATGCACACACAAGTTGTCCAGAAGGCCGCAAAGAATACTTAATCCATTAATTTATATTCATGTAAAAATTATCATCGTCACTTTTTACAGGTGCAAGTGTTTTAGAACTGGTTTTATGCATGAAATCCTGATTAATCAAGTTTCTTTTTTAAGTTTATTAATATTTTATGGTGCCATATACCTAAATAGCCGTTATTTTCCTAAACCATGTTTTAATATAAGTAGCTTTGATATATGGGTGCGATATACAAGCCTAAACTTTCAATATCGTATTAATAGAAGCAAAACAATGTTATTAGCGGTAACGTTAAAACGGACGGCAGAAAGGCAAACGGTTGCTACCATGTTCCTACTTTACAAAATAAAAACCTATTTTAATGGTAAAACATATTGAACATTCCCGACTTTTGTAGATAGATATGTATTTAAAACCTCATGTAGGTAATTTATATGTTTTGATGTGTGGTCTAGCTATAAATCATCTTCAATTTAAAATTATGTCGTAAAATTATTACGACTATTAGGTACATTACACAGCTAATCAATTTTATTATCGTCAAAGATTTTTTCCTGGAAACCCACGATGACCTTGTGGGACGGAGTTGAAATACTGGGTTTTCAGCACTAATGTCGTAAAGAGTAGTTAGATATACAAATTATAGGTACGCGGTAAGTAAATTATTATATTATACTAGGAGTGCCTCGTGGATTCACCCGCGTAAGTCCCGATCTCGTGGGAATATCGTGGATAAAAAGTAGTCTATGCGTTAATCCAGGTCTCCAGCTGTCTACATACCACGTTTCATCGCAATCGGTTTAGTGGTTTTTGCGTGAAAGAGTAACAAACATCCATCCATCCAAACTTTCATATTTATAATATTAGTGGGATTAGTAGGATTTATACTCAACGTGGGTCGTGATGATTTGCGAGTTGTGTTTGTATATTTGTCTTTTCAGAGTGAGCCTTTAGTACCGTAAGTATTGTCTGTTCTGCAGCTAAATGACATCACACGGATATGAAATTTTGCGATGCAGTATCGATGGAGTCGCAGCTGTCGCAAAATCATCTGTTGTCAGTGTTTAAAGTTGCGTGTGCCGATCTATTTAGCAAAATATGCAGCCTTTTGTATCAAATTGTAAATATATGAAAAACATAGGTAATTTTGAAGCTTCCACTATTAAACGAAAAATTTCGGTGGATATTTTAAGAACTGGCTAATTAATAACTTCTGTAAAAGCTACAGCGATCAAGCTTATTCAATGTAACAAAATAATCGAAAATAAGCTTTATTTATATATTATTTATGTTATACGGTTAGTATAAACTGTTTGTGTAAAGTCGTGGAAAGCTAAAGCCTATATTCACGTGTCAGATTCAACGATGATCCGGGATTAAAGTCCGTATTGCTTCAGCGGATGGGAAGTTTAAGTGAGGCGTTTAGTCAATTTACCCTTGATTAATGTAAACAGTTTAACTATTCATAAAACAAGTTGTACAACATAGTAAAATACTAATAACATGTATTTTCCATCTTTAACACAAACATAAAATATCATTAAGTACACATCAGAATATCTTTAACTAATCTACTACTGACCGACTAAAAAGTCTATTGTCACGTTCAGGAAATTACAGCTAGTATTTTCATTTACACAATTATTTCAAGTTAAATACTTTTTTCGAAAAACACCTTAACTAAGATAAATGCTCGTGTTAGGAGTAGATTCAAATCGGCGTCGGAACAGAGTACCTTGTAGGGTTCGAGTCTTAGACATTACGCTACTACGGGTTTGTCCGTGAGTATCGGCATTAAGTGATCTAGTGCCAAGGAGATCATGATCGAACCCCGGGGCCTGCTCATTAAAGTGAACTAACGATGTAATTGCCGCACTTGTTGCTACAGCTAAAGTACGATATTGGATAATTGTGAAAATGTCCAACCGTTTGCCCTATGAGTCCGGAGCAATTTTGTTGCTCTAACGCGATTTTAAATGTAATGATTTGTTTTGTAACTTTTGAAGAGAGGTTCAAGTACATTAAAAGATCAACGACTTTGTAATAGAGAGGTGCTAGTTCGAATTCCATTTACGAATAAGGCCAAACGCTTTTTTGTGGTTTATTATGTGTCCAATGTTTTTACTTATTACTAGCAGTTCCCGCGCGGCGTGTTCATATTAATATATTTTTCTCGGAACCCTAATTCCTTTTCCAAAATAAATGTAGCCAGAGTTACTCCTTATAAAATCAGCTATCTGCCAGTAAAAGTCTCGGCGAAATCGGTAATAAAAACTGATTTTTAGGCATCGTGCAAATAACTGTATGAGCTTTAAAAAAGACTATTATTTTGACATTACAAAGAGACTCTTCAATTTTATTTATTTGTATTGATTGACTGGTATTTTACTTTAGAACTAATACTTATATTGGTTTTAAAACAATGTCACGAAAATTTGTCATATATTGTATAAAACCAACCCACGAATAACCTCTATAATAGTTCTATTTATTTTGGTTAGTATCTTATAGTTTGAATAGAACGCTTGACGTTCTTCCAGAGAGGTCGGATGCATTTTTTTATTTTCATTGGCGCTTCCCTTGTATTATTCACCCAACATCCTTTTATCGTCAATGAACAAAGTTTTGTAGAACATTTTTTTATTTATTTATATTTATCGCTTTTCTAAATTTCAAAATTGTCTATTTTAAATTAATACAGCCACATAATGACATAACGTGGAATCACGCGAGCCTCACTCCCTAGTAACTGCAACAACACTGTATGTAGATAATAAGCGCGTGTTAGACTCAATTTACTTCAACTGAGTTGAAGACAAACGGTGATATTAAATTTAGTGAGAGGTTCTTATTTCATTAGTAATTTTCTCTGCCGACTCATATCTTGAGCTACTCATAGGTGCATGTTACTCACTAAAATACAGTGAGACCTAGTTTAAACCTTTTTTTTTGATCAATAAGAATCTGTACTAATATTATGAATTTATGCGAAAGTAAACTGAACGGATCATAATGAAATTTGGCAAAAATATATATTATATTATAGAGAAGGACATAAGCTACTTTTTATCCCGGAAAATTGTACGGTTCCTGGTGGATAAAATTGTATTTCCACGCGAACGAAGTCGCTGGCAACGGCTGGTTGGAAATATTTTTATAATTTGCAATGGCCATTTTCATCTAATTTAGGGATCCTGTGGTTCCATTGTCAGATACTTATAATATTATATAATATATAATAAATGATAAATGATAATTTTGATCAAAACTCCGATCTTAGGCTCTGTTGATGTTAAAGGTAAGTACATATTTATATTTGGCTAGGCAAATCTACTTACTATTATATACTTGCTAAAAAAAGGTTAATCTTAACAAATTTCCTATTAAATGCTGATGAAAACTTACAACTAGTTGGTCGCTTTTGCCCGAGCCTTTTTTTCTTTCCCTCGGGCACAGTAGGTATCTACTAAGTTTCGTGATGAAAGTTGTTCTTTTATGTATCCCTGACGTGTTTGCAAAATTTCATGATGACCGGTTGAGTAGTTAAGACGTGAAGGCGTAACAGATAAACAAACAAACTCATTTTCGCATATATGATGTTAGTAAGGATTAGGTTAACTGAATAGGTGTACAAATGAATGACAGATATACAGGTTTCGATATAATATATCACGAAGCATAATATCAGTTCAACACGTCTACGATTCCTCCAAACAAGTTTTGACAGCGCATGTTCCGTGAATACTTTTACACAAAAAATATTTTTATCGAGGATCGTACCCAATATTAACAATTATCCCGACAAAATGTACTTAGTGAATATAAGTCCAATCAATCTACGGATCCACATTGTTAATTACCAGACAATTGAAGGCAGGAAAAATAAATACGAGCGTGTAGAACAATTAATTTTATGAAAGATAGCGTTTTTTTTTGCCGGAATTTTAATGGCGAAAATAACCTAAAAAAATCGCGAAAGTCAAAAAAACGGTTTGTTTTGTTTTGTTTGTTTTCACTTTGTTGGAGTATATAACCTACGTCGGTCAAGTTGTTTACTAGATATAGGACCTCTAAGAGAGGTATCAACGATTTAAAAAGTTTCTGCTTCTCTATGGTTCGTTATTACATTAAAACTTTATTCGCACTTTAGCTGTAACAGTAACAAGATTGACCGAAGTCACGCTAAGCGGTACAATGTCTCTACACCGCGCCGAGTCGCCCATGGCCTGACGCGATCGAACTGACTCCGGCTAAATTATACGCGCTGTCATGTCACGTGTAGAATGAGAAACAAAATGCCCAACAATTCTGTTGAATTGATCAGCCTTTAAATTTTATGTTTATTAGGTAATTTTGGAGGTAACTCGCATTTAGCATCGTGTTAAAAGATCAAAATTAGTTTAAGAGATTTACTTTTTGGGTTTTGTATTTCAGGGTTGACCTGTAAGAGGTTTTACCATTTTTGGCTCCAGATTTTGTTTTAAACGATTTTAAGTATACCAGCAAATTGTTAAAATTTTTTACCATGAATTGACTGATAGATGTATAAGTTAAACCAGTCGCTAAACAATACAAATTGCACAGGGATTTTCTTAATCACGTAACGACTTATTAAACCTTATAATACCATAGCGAATAAGACTCTCAGCATTTGGAATTAAGTTCTTTTTATCTTAGTATAAACCCGTTACTTACGTTTTTCTTATTTTAATAGTTTAGTGTGATCGTGATCAGGTAAATAACAAACCTGTTTTAAAGCAATTCCTAACGAACGGTTCATTAAGAAGAGAATTCGAAAAACTGAAATACTAGTGCAGACAGATTTCCCCCCACCTAATTCCAAATTTAGAAGTAAAAGAAGTGTTAATCGATCACTGACCATTACTTCTTTAAAAATAAATTACCTATACCTACTAGGTAGGTATTTGATGGGTTTGGCAAACTAGTAAGTACCCTATTACTGGCGCCAAATGTTATAAATATCTACGTATTAAATTTATACTATATTTAGTGTCCATTAAATTATAATTAATTTTAGAGAGTACTAATTATATCAGTCAGTACATTCTACCGGAAATTAAACCTGCTTCTTGAGGCTATTAACAAAAAAGTAAAACAATTTAAGACCACACACATTATTCCAGAACAGAAAAAAAAAAGGAAAATATACTCTATGATCATAAAAGTGTGAAACTGAAAGCATTAATTACATAATGTATTTAATAGGATCGCGAATCTTGGGTTATTAGTTGCCAATTATGTTAACTTTAAACAAGCCATCATGCAATCACCATAATTACCGTATCAGTGGTGAAACCGCCACCATAGCATGTCTGCTTTCTAATAATCACCGAGATGTTAAACACTGTAATTATTGATAACTCGTAAAAACTAGCTTAAATTGTCTCCATGTTCTTTAATCAGATTGTGACGTTTTTCAATGGTCTAAAATAATTATTAGTTATTTAAAAACCCTTTTAATTTAAACCTTTTAAATAATCTTAGCAATAGATCAACGCTTCACATCAGATGACACGACTGGTCTGGGCAATAACAATTATATTTGTAATTCGTGAAAAAATGTTTTTTAATAGTAGGTACTGTTGTACTTTTATGTGAAAGTAAACCTATTGGTAAAACTCTAAAGCCGTCACATATTCCTTTTGCCACCAAATCACTTTTTTCTATTAATTTCTGCCGCGTTCCAATAAACAATTTTGCTTACGGGTTGTAAAATTTACCGTCCGTAAGCAAAACGAATCGTTTCTTGTTTATTGGAACGCTACATTAATCGATATAGGTAGAAATACAAAATCAACTGCTTACAAGCACCTGTAGCCTATTATTAGGTACATTTTTTTTAAGTGCCTAGTGCTACCTCGAACATTGCTGATCTTTTGTAGCGCTTCCTCGATCTTGCAGCCTAACAGTACAAAGTTACTTATTGGTCTCTAGTGTACAAAGACGTATGGTGGTGCTTCAAGCGCTCAAGGGCAAGACACTGAAATCCAGACTCATTCTGTAGGTTTCGAAGATACCAATACCTTGACATAGTAAGTAAATAAATAACTGTTATTTTCTACTGTAAGCCAGAAAAAAATGTCCTATAATTATATAAATTATGTCCTATGAAGAAATAAAGAGTTGGCAACACATAACTGACACCTCTGGTGTTGCATCTGTTAAAATGCACAGGTAACCGCATCAGTAAAATAATCAGTGTGATTGTTTGCCAACTGAATGGTAAAAAGACAGCTTTCCAAACCACACTATAATCAAATTAGAGTTCAAAGACCGGCAATGAATATACAACCGTAAAATTAAGTAATTAAACATAAATTTGAACTAAGCTATTAGAGCGAATCTCAAAGAAGTGCCGGATTCAGATGTTACTTTGAAAACTACTATTTTGCATACACACTAATTGGCAAATTCCTATCAGCAAACATCTCGTCAAGAGACAGCGTCTAATACTAACAAACGTTTAAAATAAATATATCAATTTTTAACGAACTTTTTAACGAAACACTTTTTTCCTTATTGTAAAAATATTTACACACATCGTAAAGTGAGCTTAAGCATGAACTGAGATAGAGCGAATAAATGCTCGAGTATGTTCTTTGAAAGAGAACGAGAGAGATTCTTGTTATGTCCTTGAAGTCTGTAGTAAGTAAACTCTTTGTAATTCACTGTGTTATTTTTCGCTCCTAATATGTACCTACCTACCTATAGCAAACCCAACATCAAATGACATCAAAGAATTACTTCAGTATTTAGCAAGCCTTATTGATTCATGAATAATATAATTTTTCCCGAAACTATGTTAACGTAATTTACGTGTAAGACATCCTTGGGGCTAATAAAAATTACCAACACGTTGCAACACTGCGAGCAGTGATGTACTTACTACCAATGATGATTTTTGAATCGGCTTTTTAAGATAGGTACACAAATTAGTTGAAGAGGCTTTTTTTCTTTTTACCCATTCGGTTCGGACGGTTTATAGGTTTCTGGGACTAATTTTTTTAAATTTTAATGTATTTTAGGGTTCAGTAATAATTATATTTTCAAATTTGAACAAATCTTATTAAACTTTGAAGTTAAAACCGCGAAAGTGTTCGAGTAGAGTAATTAAAAAAAAATCCTTGCGTAATATATTATGTTTTGAAGGAGTTGAACGAAACGAATATTATAATCGATCGACTTACACGAAATATTCTTTAATTATCATTTTATATAAAATGTTAATAGCGGTATTCCACAACATTTTCACAAATTTAAAAGCAGATTTCCCATTATTTATAACATAAACAAAATAATAAATTCTACATCTTTATTCAGAAATAAAACCAGACCATAGATCACTCGTCATTAAGGCCAATTTTAAAAACCAATATAGCACACATATGAATTAATACAGTTAACAATTAGCAACTGTTTATGATATTTCTTAAATCAAGGCCCTCCGACTGTAAATCGTTTTTAATTTTTATGAACTGGCCGAAACAGCGAGTTAGTAGAACTTGTTACTTTAGGTCTTCGGACTTCTAAATTACTTGAACGAAATACAGTTTAGAAATAATTGATTGCATAGAAATTCGAAACTTAATTTTATTGAAATATGCATTAAAAAAAAACTAGACAAAACAAATTATAGGGTTCTCATTTAAGTAGTATTTAAGTAACTCAAATTTACACTCATTCCTTTCATTTCAGGATTTTCACTTTTGACCTTTTCGTGGGTCACTATAGTTAATAATGCCTGGGAATATAGATGAGATGAAACCTTCATAAAATATGTTTATGGACGTAGTCTAGAACTACAACTAGTTTACCAAAATAAAAAGAGAAATATCCGTCTACAGGTTTTGAGCGATTTTCGTAAGCTAGTTATAATCTTAAATATATCAATTTAACAACTAAATAAGTACTGTACGAACTTTGTAAAATAAAAACCAGTTTCTTTTAACAATAAAAAAAAACATAATTGTTGCTGTCAAGTTAATATACGCTCAGTTAACTTCAGAGAAGACATAATTAAAAGGAATAAAGTTACCACGGTGAAAACAGCTGGTAATTACGCATAATAATAACCATAAAAACGAGTAAAGCATCAAAAATTAAATTATAAATAGCATAGTTATCTCAACATCGCCACCGCTAATAAGATTTTTGAACAAAAAATCTCTGTATGCAATAGGGTCATCATCACCCAATAGAAATTTTTTTGACGTGTGGAAAACCCCACAGTCACCTCTGTGGGGCTAAATGCATAGAATGTTCTACTAAAACTGACTAAAACCACACATGTTCTGTCACGGGGTCTTATTGCCAGGGTCTCAAGTGTACCTTACAAAGAAATTCCCCGTAAGCCACTTAGTACTTTAAACCCTAATGAATAACCTTTCTGCTTTTTCTTATCTGTTCTTCACGGTTAATCGGACAGATTTGAACATAAACAATGCTATTAAGGAAGCGTAGGACGAACTAATCAAAACAAAATTGCTTAAAAACTGTGCCTTTTGTGTTAATAAAGATACATACGACTATGTAGGTATATGATGTCACCCATGTTGCGTTGGACAATGGTCTCCTCGCAGTTATTTAAAGGATTAGGACCACCACGCTAGTCTAATTTGAATTGAGCAAACTTCACATTTTTATAAAACACACACTGTGATAATTAACTTTAAAAACGGATATGAACTTTGAAAAGCCAGGTGCACGACCTAGGATCGAAATTGAACTCCTGGTTTGAGAAGACAATTGTTAGACCACTAAGCTATCACTGCCTTTACCTCTCTCTCTTTCTCGGTACCTACCTACCTACCTACTCAGCCTCTCGTGACTGACCACAGAGATACCTATAGCTTAAGATCACGTTAAACTTTTAATTTTACCCGAATCTATAAGTAAAAAACAATCAAAATTGGTTTGCACTCAATACAGATTCAATTTAGGTTCAATCCCAATAATGTATACAAAATCTGACGCCTGCTAACCCTACAGGACTCTAGTTAATATTATAATTTTAGTAAGTAGCCATGATAAGCTATAAAATGTCCGGAATACGACATAAATAGTCGTATTAAAGTAATACCTAATGACGCCGGCTCGTTTGAAGTGATCTTGCAAAATCCTCGTCGTTCTTTAAAGAATGCTAATTTTATTAATTTAATGCCCAGATCGTATTTGACACGCTAAGATTATAGACAGGCTGTTTTAAAACTGATGTATACAGTTATTACTAGTAGTAAATTAATGTGTGTATCGTTAATGTGATACGGTGTTTTAAATTTTTTACTCTACGTACTTTTTTTTTTTGACGTGATAACGTCTTATAATTCGATGGAGCCGGCTGCACGCACGAAAAACATGGCTCATGCGGCGTTACCTCGCTCTGAGGCGTTCCTATGTCAGTAAACCGACTTTACAGACAACCGATTTTATATTATAGGGGGCAAACGAGCAGACGGGTCAACTGATGGTAAGTGACTACCGTCGCCCATGGACACCTGCAACTCAACTCAACGTATATGGAAAGTGGTATTTCTGCACGGATTAAATCAGCCCGAATTCCCGTCTTGTCTCGAAGTTCTCGTCTTTATAAAAGACCTTCATTGACAAACACTGCCAGTATTGTTTTTAAGGGTAGGAAATGGTCATCAGACCTTCGTACGGGGAAGGATAGGGTTGGCGGCACACAGGTGCCACCAGTTTTGTTGCGAGTGTTTATAGATACTGCTAATAACAGCTTAACGTAACGATTTGTTTGCCAATTATTTTTTTTTGTATGAAAAGGAGGCTGTCACCACACTAGTTGAAACAGTTGATGATGATAAGAGATGAATATCAATTCATATCTGAAAAAAGTGGACCGTTTGAACATTATTTTAGCCTATAACTAATTGGCTTGTTTGATGTTTTAGTGCCGAAAAAACCACTTATACCTACTGCCCTCAGTAGAGAAACAGCTAAGAGTGTTGTTATGTTCGGTTAATATTTTAACACCTAATCAAATGAGCTAAGAAAATTCACGACATTTGCCACCTCAAACCGCACCTTGGGTATGCGCATTCTACACGTCTGACGTCATAAAGCCTTCCGTGTCGATAATTGTGGTCTTTCATCATAATCTTTAGTACATTAGTTACACTAACTGCTGGCCTCTTCACATTACGTGTTTATATTACGAGTCGAATGGTTTTGAGATCACGTATAAAAAAAAAATGGGTAGGTACGTGGTTAATAGAGTTTATTTTTTAATTTAGTTAACGCATCAAGCAAATAATGAAATGGTTCCATTTTTATAACTGTTTTTTTTAACGGCTGATAGGGTTGCAGCAAACAACTTGTACACGTTTCAAAGATAAAAATATGTAATTAAGTAATTACTGTACGACTACATGCAACAAAGTTGCAGAATAGGCCTATTTGCAGCTGCATGATCTGTTTCATAGCAAAAAAATTAGACCAATAGAAAAAGTTTATAACACTAATCTTTTTTCACTAAAACTACGTCCCCTACGTAGTTTTAGTGAAAGATATTGTTAAAAACCATACATACATTGTACATTTTTTACGTCTGTGCCCAAACCTAAATCTGACATTATGAAAAAAACTTGTTAAGGTACTTTTAAAATGGCAAAACGGTACCTATTAAAAAACATTGGCGAAAAATCGTAGTACCTAAATGTCTTAAGGTTTAAACCTTGACTGAAACAAGAGAGAATTTATAATTCGAATGAGTATTAATCTGGAATTTTAAATTATAAACTAAGTACATTTCGCACTGCTATTACGAGACTGTATCAACTCAAAATAGGGTAAATTTGAGATAATTTATTTCTTATACGTAAATATCAATCCCCTACGCGTCAATAAATACAAAATAATAATAATAAGTTCTAATAAGCCAAATTTTTCAACAAAACAACTAATAATTATTAATATTTTTTTTTATTTGTTCAGATATTAGAGTATTAACTCAAAAATTGGAAATAACTTGATAACCTGCAATTATTTAAATAATTCATCAATACAGAAATCCCTCAAATTTATTAATAATCTATATACAGTGTTCACTTTTTATAATCTTTAACAGGAAGCGACTAATCAGTTTTCTGTCGTTTCTGAAAAAAGCTACATTTTGAGTTGATACACTCTTTTAATAGCAGTGCGATATATTATAAAAATACATTATTGACAATCTGAAATTTCAATATTCTTTTACCTACTATTAATTACTTGTATAAGTTTCCTTAATAACGATCTTAATAGGTATATGTATCTATAAAGATCTTGTAATAGGCAGATGTCTATATGTATGCGTACCACACTTCACACCACACTAATATTACAAAGGCGAAAGTTTGTGAGTGTGTTTGTGTGTGTATGTTTGGTACTCTTTCACGCTAAAACTACTGAACTGATTGCGATGAAACTTGGTACGTAGATAGCTTTAGACCTTGATTAACTTACAGGCTACTTTTATCCTGATATTCCCACGGGATCGGGACTTACGCTGGTGAAACCGCGGGGCGCTGCTAGTATTACATATTAGTGAATCATAAAAATAATGTTAAAAAAAATGAGGAAGGATGATGAACTCACCCAGCCAAACTGTACCTATTTCCCTCTATTCAACGATAAGTGTTAACACGCTTTAGCCGAATTATTTACTTCACCTTACATAACAGAAAAATAATAAAGTACCTATATTTTACTAGCTAACATTAACTTAACATTCGAGTCACTTAACACCGAAGCACGAACACTTTAATACATAACATTTCCTTATTCACGTTGATTACGAATCAAGTGTCAGGTTCGATTTTAGACAGTTGTAAAATCGAAAGTGGGAGCCACGTAGTCTCCGGGCCCTGGTTAATCGCACTTTAATAGCTGCGGCGTTTTACAAAGAACGGGCGCTTCGCCACTGCTGCCCCGTGTCGGACGGACCCGCGGAAGAATGCTTCAGTGTTCTAATTGCTTAATACCGGCTTTGTTCTTTTTTTAAATTTTTGAAGTGTTAGTCATAATTTTAGAATTAGAAGTCTGGATTTACGGTTTTATTAACATTTATTAATTTTTAATGCGTCTGAGAACTTGAGTTTTTGTATTAACACGTAGGTATGTTTTTCTATAAAAAATATGAGTATGAGAAAACAAGAATTGTTTATAAAATTTAAATTTTATGTATTGTTTATGAAGTGAATGTAAATCGCAATAACTTGTGGCGAATTAAAAATGTTTGAGTCTATTTCTTATTCTCAAAGTTCAAAAAATCTTTCTCATCTAAAGACTCGTAGCTTTTCTATGGGAATGGTTGTTTTTTGATGTGATTGCAGCGTGTGTCGGCATCAATGGACAACACTCGGATGAGTGGGCGGTTGCCGGTGGCTTGAATAGCCGACACAAAAATGTTATGGAGCCACTGCGTACGATCGAATAGTGGACAAGTGACATACAATATGTCTCTCTCAAAGAATCATGTCGTTTAACAGTGGTAATAAATAAGAATTTTCAATTCTCTAAATTAGAAAAATGTTTTAAATTAGATCGAATTTCAGTTTTATTGATATTAAAATGCGTGCAATGTTACAATTTCTTTTAATAGTTTCAGTTTATTATGGTCAAGTTCCAACCTATATAAACCCCATATTCAACGCCCGCAGTTCTTTTGTAAATGGCTAGTAAGTTTATTTATATTTAAATACAGAACCTGTGTCGATGACATTGGAAAACTAGTCTTTAATTAATCGGTGCCGTGAATGGTTTTATAATAGAATCGACGCATTCAAGCTTCTTCGGCTGTTAGAGAACCCATGACACTCCGACGTATAGCGGATGGTTCGACACCTCCTATTAAAAACGAAAGTTATGTGTTTTCGATACAAAACAAAAATAATCTACAGTTACTTTGAACTTAGGATGTATTAACAATGTCGTAAATTAGACTTACCTATAACCATTTAAGCTTGTATTAGAAGAACTATTAACGATGTTCAATCATAGCCCGCACAAGTCCAGTAGCGATGAATTGTAGGACATTTATTACATTGTTCATAATTTTTATTGTTAATAGGTTAATAGCACACGCAACCCATAAATTACTTAACGCAATAAGGATTAATGGAGTTCAGAAATGCCGCCATAACAGTCCACGTCAGGCAAAGATTAGCGAATTCGTTCTACTTTTTTATCGAATTTATATCTTGTAAATCTATTCGATTTCATTCGAATTATAATCGAGGCTTTTTTTTTAATTTCCCGCCAGACAGAGGCACTAACACCCGCTGTTCGTCATAACGTAGCTCTACGTGACCGCGGCACTGCTTTGATATACATCCTTTTTTCTCTTAACATTAACACTTTTTTCTCATTTTTATTTTTGTTATTGGTTACAATATTATCTGGCGGCTACTGGTCGATGCAAAGGGTTGTTATAATTTAATTTTATTTATGCAAAATAAAAGTGATACCCGAGAGATTTATAAGCCGCGGGGTGGGCCCTTCGCCAGTTATTTTAATATTATGTCGGTATGTCATTTGTTTGCGGCGTCTAACGTGCCTCAGTACATTCTGTTTTTTAAAATCGGTAGAGATTTTAAAAAGAGAACATATTGGCGAGAAATATAGAGAGGTTTCGATGCTTAAATAGTATTTGTTTATTTTTGTATATCTGTCGGCTACAACACAAATCGATAGGTTTCAGATCATGAATATTTATTTCTTTATGGTAATCTTGTAGTAGCCGACGCGACCACTACCGCTTTGCACCGCCGCCGCGCCGACGGCAAGTTTTAATCGGATTTGCATGGAATAGTAAATATAAAAAAGTAGAATATTGAAACTTCTGGTAGCTAGGTACTTAGGTACATATTTCCTTTAATAAACTTGAATAAGTTACGCACAATTTTAATATCAATTGCTGCAATTTTATTAGTTTACTTAAGAATAGTAGGAGAAAAACAGAGTCATCTTTGAAAAAAGTATCTACTTGTGTCGATTTTGTTAAATATGTAGGTACCTATTTGTATAAATCCACTAATACAAAGTTGTCTTGTAAATAAAAACATTGTACAATATAATAACAGTGAATGATTACAATTCAGAAATGTTTCCTTGTGAGCGTACTTAGAACAAACATGCAGGCCAACAATACCGCATAATTACTGACGACTCAAATGCCAGTTTCAAATATTTCCATAGAGTATAGTCGTTTTCTACAGTTCGAATTATGAAACGATTCGCGCGTTCTATGCTTCGACATGGAATCTATTTGAATTTATTACGGGAACATGGTTTTCTCGAGAATTTTGAGGCTTCGACAAGTTTCTCTGCAAATATGTGATCTTTAGCGGTGTAAGATGGCTGGCCCGTGGCCGGTATGTCTTATGTTCTGTGAACTACTTAAAGAGCCGTAAGGACATAAGGAAGGCAGACGATAAAGACTGAACGCCTACATCATAAAGTGAAGAACGAATGACTTTCAAAACGTTCCCATAACGGTTTTTTTTATGGTTGAAAAAATAATGTGATGATTTTTAAGTAGACAATTTTAGTAGAAATGTCTGATAGTCGCTTGATGGTCGGCTATTAGTCGATTAATAAGATACCTAATGTTAGCCCTGGCCAAGTACCTACTGATGGATGTACATTTATATGTCACCCGTCACATCATTTCATGTTCCAGAATATTAATCCTAATTAGTACACTTATCCTTACTAATATCATAAAATTTTGCATTAATACGCGATGGCCAGGGGTATAGAAAAAGATATAGGACGGACATACCTGTTACCCAGAAAACAATTACTGTTCCCGAAGGATAGAGAAACAACTTTTCATTAAGTATTTTTATTTTACAGTAAAACAACCGCAAATTCCACATTGGTGGTCCATACGTGTTAAATACAGTTCACAATAAACTAAAGAACAAATGAGTTTTTAAAGATTGCTCTAACGGCTATTCGGTATCAGGTATTAGGGCTCCGAGACTAATTCCCACACGTTAGAGATTCGTTTTGGTCTCGCGTAAAACAACGAGACCTTGGGAAGGGCACCGCGGCAATCCTTCCCAACTGAGTTCATTCATTACTTTAATATAGTTTTTTTTATTTTAAACCATGGTGTTGTTACCAGTGCCTTTAAGCTTTGTTACGTTTACAATGAACTCGCATTCTTTTTTTAAACTATTTATGGCGAACAAGTAAAAATGTAAGCGGTCAGCATTGTCTCAAGAATCACAATGTTTGTGGTGTCAATCCTATAACCAAACACATGGGTGCTGGTTTTAATAGCAGTTGATGTTTTTACATGGTTAACAACGCACAAGTACCTAATATTAAAAGTTTTGCAAGTCTAAACCTACGTGTAAGACTACGGTAACATTTTAATACCACGCTGGCCCTACCTTGTTTACCTACTCAGCGGTAGATATAAAAAGTCCACTTGTGACCACGATCGGTACAATTCGATCGAAACGTCGGGTAACCAAGAGGTATTATACTTTTCAAATATTATCGCAATTAAGTCCCGAATTACACATATAATATAAAATTATTTAGGTCTCAAACTAGCTTGACCAAGGTTATTCATTAGGTAAATATCCTTATATCTACTGCAGTGGAAATTAAATAAGTTTCACGATTAACCGAGAATTAGCTACATTAATAAGGTAAGATAATTACGGCACTATTACAGACAACATTACCTCCACACTTAATACTACATAATAAAATAAATCTAACCTAATCTATCCGAAACCAACACAGAAAGCGTACAAAAGTTTTAAAACCTGTAAGCAAATCCAAAGCCTTTATAAAACAAGTAAAACGAAGCAAATGGCATCGACTGACGGGAGGGGTGTGCGAGCGGGACGTGCGCGGTGCGAGCGAGAAGCGAGAAAGCGGCCAGCACAAAGCAGGCGGCGAGCGCCAAAGGCGGCGGCGATCGCTAATTGGAGAGCGCACGAGTTCAAAGCGCGCCGCCCGCGACGTTTATATTAGGCAGGTACACACCCGCGCGATTGATTAATTTCACCGCTACACCGCGAGATCGCGCGGCAATTAGTGCACCTTTGTTCGACTCGCGATACGCTTTTTTAGATGAAGGTTGTTTTTCTGGGATTCTTATTGGAATGTTTGAAGGTGTGGGCTGTGCCTGACTCCGATATCTAGAAGTCGGTTGGAGACTTCTAGAGACCGCTCCTACCGGTAATATGATTTGCTTACCTAATTTTAGAAGTCATACTTTGGTAGGTACCTCCGTAAAATCCGTAAGTATTTTAAAATAACTAAAAAGTCACTAAGATAAGGCTCTGCATAATAAATAGGTAGGTATTGGCTTAGCTTATTGTGAAATAAGTCAGATTTTTTTTATCTAATTACTGTTTGGAATAATAACATTTTGTACTAGACTAATGAAGCATTTAGCAAATTAATGAGAGTTTATTAGCCTTTTCAGAAGACAGCAAAATGAATATTGTGATGAAGTTGGACAGTTGTCACGGATAGAGAATATGGCCTAATTGCCAAAATGACAAAAGTTTAGTAACATATCTAAATGCATAGTACAGGCACCGAAAAGGGTGAAATTGGTATGGCAAATAATTTATCAGCTTATAAGTAGGTACTATACCACTATATCACTCACTATCAGAATCTACTTCTATTATTTTTTTATATGTATTATAGGGCAAACGAACAGACGGGTCACCTGATGGTAAGTGACTACCGTCGCCGGTGGACACCTGCAACTCAAGAGTCACAAGTGCGTTGCCGGCCTTTGAGATGGGAGTACGCTCTTTTCTTGTAGGTTTGAAGGTCGTATCGGTCCGGAAATATCGCAGGCCACAATTTGTCCCAAAGATTGGTTGTGCGAGGCAAAACATTTCTGGAGAACTAGTGGCGGATTGCCGATTATCCAGGTGTTGGGAATGAAAGTTTTGCCGCGTTGAACGATGGGGAAACGCTGCGGCCGGTATAAGTCCGAACAATTCCTCGGAGCACTCCCCGTGATACAGGCGATAGAGAATGCAGAGTAAAGCTACATCTCTATATATACGAGTATGTATAGTAATAGGAATATGGTGATATTGCTGGTTGAAAAGATGATAAAATTGTACAAATATTTTAACAATATAGAACGAGACACATTTTGTACTTGTTTCTTATAGAATACACATACACTTTACTGTTCACTGAACTATACGTATAACCGGTAAACCAATTTAAATCTTAGGTAAGTACCAGAAATCTTAATTCAAATCAACAGTTTACACCCAATAAAAGGATAAAGCCTATGCCAAGTTAACCGAGGCTTATAACAAACAATTTCCTTGTCTATGACACCCAAAAACTGTGTCAAACATCACAAAGAAAGTTTGATATTGTCGATGGAAATGCGTGTAACTTCGTTCTAAAGAACAAAGGGTACCGCGGGCATACCGCTCTACTCGCCTGCACCACAATCACCGTAAACTGTTGACACTAAGTCCGATTTCCTACTCATTCGTCACAGCTTCTCTCATCTGCTTTACAAATTTAAATCTGACATTTCAGATACACTTTACAACAATATAGTTTAAGTTGAAATTCGCGTGTTTAGTATCCGATTAAGTTAGTTCAGGCGCGGTTTCTTTCGGAGCTTTTGATAAGGTAAAGGGCTAAGGGCTTGATCAGACATCCGATTGTATAAATTACAATGATAGCTAGGTATATGTTGGTTAATCACATGTACCTACGTTGACTGTAATGCATTCAGTTTTTTTTTGGCAAAATGTGTAGGCATGAAGATGTTTAACAGTTGATCAATGCTTTTAAGATGTTAGGACCTGTCAAAGAAGTATTTATATAACAATAGAGTCTTTAGTATTGTATCTTTCCGTTCTTTTTTTAAATTGGCGTCGAAGTGCCTCAGGCTTTTAAAGCTTTTTTTTATGAGGTCGATGTACGAAGTCTATAAGCGTATAATAGAAGGTACGTAGGCAAGTAACTACTAAGATCAATTAATAGGAATGTGTAACTTAATTTAAACTAATATGCAATAGTGATGTAACTGTGATGAAAACCTCATTGTTTTTTAATAAGTAGACGTATCTATTTAGGAATTTACCTACCTACAAAAGGCATGTCATATTTGTAGGTAAGATTTTTTTTTATGGTATAGGGGGCAAACGAGCAGACGGGTCACCTGATGTTAAATGACTACCGCCGCCCATGGGCACCTGTAACTCAAGAGTCACAAGTGCGTTGCCGCCCTTAAGGTGGGAGTAGGAGAAGAGGGGGACGGGGGAAAGAGTGGGAAGAGGGGAGAGGGGAAGGACGGGAATAGGGAAGAGGGGAAGGGTGGGAATAGGGGAGAGGGAAGGGTTAGGGCCTCCGGTAACCAAGCATTGTTTCACTACCGGTTTTTGTGAGGCTGTGGTATCGAGCGAGGTATGTGGTATGGAGTCGAGCCGGCCCATATGTGCCGAAGCATGGCTCTCCCACCTTAAAATTACTTTTAACTCAGCTGTAGGCACATACTGACCTAAAAGTATTGTAAATAAAGGCAGAAATACAACATTCCATTTGCTGCACCTAATGTAAATGCAGGTTACAGATCACTGGACTTTATATTCTATACTTCTAAAAATTGAAAATACTTCTCTCTTCTTAAAAAAAAAGTCGAACTCATATTACAAAGTTAGGTTCGGTGTTAGGTTAGTTTTATATTCTGGATGGACCGTTGAGGACATACCATCGTAGCACCGACGGTTCACTCAATTTATAAGCAGGATTGCACACCGTGTGGTTTTAGTTGGTTTAACTCCGACACCAATAGCCCCGGACGCCGGACGTGAAGGTGTCCACATGTAAAAAACAGATATATAGTTAAAAAGATTCATTGAAATTTGTTGCCTTACAGCGAAGATTTTCGAGTTTTGAGGACATTCACTTTCTTGATATAAAATATGATTTTAAACATATTTTTATAATATAGCTATAACATATGCCCCTCAGTCTAATTTGTGTAGATACGTAAAATTTAACACCAAAAGCTATTGAGAGAAAACACATCACAAAAATGCTACAATTACCTACATCGGAATTTATCTTCGTACGGGTCTAATCTATAATGAGGGGTTTCGTTTATAATAAGTGAGGAAACAAGAGGGATCTGATACGATCGGACCTCGGGCATCGATGAAATGGCTCAATCGGGATCATGTGGGACCTTTGAGATGACGGAGCGAGGGTGTACTCCGCTAATTGCTGGCTTTACTCCGTTAATTGCTTCTCATATTGTTATTTTATTATAATTTAGTTGGTTAATAGGTAGACCACCACCTGTTGCTAAGCTGTTGCCGGCGGCAATAAGGATTAGCAACACCAGTGACGTAGTGTTGCCAATCCTATCATTCTCAACAGAGCTGGTGCGACTTCTCACCAGGACTATTATAACACTATGAAATTAATGACGTTTCAGCGCAATATTCTAAAAAAAAAACAAAGACACCATAGATTATATTACGATATGATGGCTTTAATTTCTTTTATTATAAAAATCGAAAAACTTTCATACAAGAGCCTCTGAGATCTCTCTGGATCTGTAGATAGTAAAAAATGTAATTCAAATAAATTTTCATGAGATGTTAACCAGAAAATACAAGAAGCAAAATATAACAAAAAAATCACATTAAAATTTTTGCTAAAACTATTAGGGCAATAAAAAAGGGTCGGGAAAGCCAAAGTAAATCGAGCGATAATCCTGAAAATAAAATAATGATTTTAATTACTAATTTTTTTTTACTTTGAAATTTCCGTATCACGGACGTACGGAAATTTGAATGAAGCGATTGGGTCTGGCTCGATGCGACTAATCTGGTTTTAGTAGTCCCCACTTGGTCCCCGACTTTACATCTATTAGGTACACCTGACGTACCTATCGAATAAACATTAATCCAAGCTAGGACTCGTCCGCACTGAGCAGCACACTTAAAAAAACTAGATATTTCCTTTTAACCATAACTTGTTGTAAGAAATACCCTCAAAGAACACAAGAAACAAACACATGAACCTGCATATGAACAGTCGTGAGTGAAAATGATGCACGATTTGAGCGCTTATAACCGCTTTTAAACTAAAAATTATGTTTAAACGTGTAGTTCATTTCATAATAGCAACACACACAATTGAATTTCTTCATATTTTAGAATATGTAGGATATTAGGTAGGTAGGTAAATCAGGTAATTAATAATAATAATACCTACATCTAGATCATTAGCTAGAAACTAAAATGGCGATGAACTAGAAGTTCGTAGCAGAACATAGAGAACAATGTTCATCGGTGGAGGCCTTCCCTCAATTAAGAGAGGTTCTTGCAGGTTAAAAAAAAACTAAATACCAATTTTAAATTACCTACCTAAGTACCTACCCATTAAATGCCATTAAAGATGTATTTTTATTAAAAGCATGCTATGATAAACTTTAAGTTACATACACCTTTATAATTTCTTACTTAATTTTATTTTTACTATTTTTATTTTAAAAATAAATTTAATAGAAATTTTAGTAGAAATTCAAATATTATTTTGTTTTACTACGAGAAACAAGAATGCAGACTAGACTAGTCCCTTAGAATTTGTATGATAGAAAATATGATATTTTGCATTTTTTTTATGACCCGTCTACTCGTTTGCCCCCTATGCAAACGAATAGACAGGTTACCTGATGGTAAATGACTACCGCCGCCCATTCGTACCTGCAACTCAAGAGTCACAAGTGCATTGCCGGCCTTTAAGAGGGAGAGAGGGAAGGATTAAGGCCTCCGGTAACCTCACTCACTCGGCGAAAAGCAATGCAGGTATTGCTTCACTGCCGGTTTTTTGTGAGGCCGTGGTATCACTTCGGTCGAGCCGGCCCATACGATAATGAAATGTAAGTTTTTTTTGTGAAGCAAGAAATAAAAGGCTTTCTTATTTCATTTATTTAATAATACATCTCTTTTTTGAACACCAGGTAAATAATACAATAAATAACTTAAAACGTAAGTGCGACCACAGGATGGAGAGAAAACGTCATTAAGAAGAGTTATTGGACAGTTTTTGATGTATTAAGAACTAGCAGCGCCCCCGCGGTTTTACCCGCCCGATCCCGTAAAGTACCTTATATGTTAGTCCAGGTCTCCAGCTATCTACGTACCAAGTCTCATCGCAATCGGTTCAGTAGTTTTGGCGTGAAAGAGTAACAAACATCCATACATCCTCACAAACTTTCACGTTTATAATATTAGTAGGATGAAATTGAATGATAATGGTGCCGATTCTATTGTACACTCGACTAAACTAAAACCTGACTTAATTTCTTCATATGAAATCAACCTAGTGTTCTTCGTAATAAGGTCTATTTGTTACTAGCATCTATTTCTTAGCGCCGCTAAATTTCATTAAAACCTGTCAACGTATACTCAACTTTATTTCCACGCAGCGAGAGTCTCCATTTATTCAAACGCTGTATAATTGCCGTATAAAAACTTGTTCAAAACGAACAAGGATGACGTGTTTTTAATCTACACCTACGATGACGCTTACTAAAAACACAGAGCAAAAGAGATGGCATTCAACGGATAGCGGCTCTCGCTACGTGGTATTAAAGTTTATTTAAGCGTATCAGACTTTAGTCGACAAATAAATTGCTTATTTCGATAGCGACATATGTTACCTACTTGTTTCAATTTGAAATAAGACCTTGTTTTGAAGTGTACAAGGTTTACATCTTATATGAAGAAAATTTTGTGAATTTTAATTTAGCGAGTGAAGTAACAGAATTGGGACCAATATTGTGATAAATACAAGAGATACCTATATAATATATATCATCGAAGTATTGAATATTTAATAAGCGCATACAATATACGTAATTGATTCTTATATTTATATGAGATAAAACCTTACCAAACCTAGGAACTTTTATTCAGGTACTTGACCATTTAGGACACAATTAAATAAATTTAATAATTCTATAAGTAGGTACTTCGCTTATTTTTCGCCGGCACGTACCTACGGCCGGCTCGATCGGAGTGATACGACAGCCTCACAGAAAACCGGCCGTGAAGCAATGATTTTGTTGTGTTTTGCCGAGTGAGTGAGGTTACCGGAAGCCCAACTCGTCCTTTCTCTACTCCCACCCTTCCCCTACACCCACCGGCGGTAGTCCCTTACCATCAGAAGACCCGTCTGCTCGTTTGCCCGCTATCCCATAATATACATTAAGTGAATTTTGAAACAACACACAATCACACATGTAGGTACATGAATCTCATTGTAAAATCATATGCCTATTAAAAGTGATGACAATGATATTGATAGAATTAATATTAATGTCTCACATTAATATATTGAGATATTAATATTTCACTCAAGATCACTATTACAATACGCCATAAGGTCTATTTCTGCTTGTAAGCTAAAAAAATGTCTTCGGTTGAATATAAAGAGCGAGACATAGGAGCACTAAATACATGAGTTTGTTGGACGATACTCAAAAAAAGTAACAAGCACTTGACAAACGAATAATTTACAAACGGCTTAGAACAAAATTCCGCGACTGTACCCAACACAAAACTAGTGTTGGTAGGTACTAATGTACGAACCACGGACTTATCAATTACATTTCCATATCGGAGCGTTGTATCGATTCTATTCCCGTCACTAATGCAGTTTGGCAACTTACCTATCAAGATTTGCAAACGTTAGCTATAATTATGGATCTAGGGGAGATACGGACGAAGAGTCTCTATTTTAAGTCAACTGAACGGAAGATAAATGTTGTTGTTTCTGAACAGATTGTTTAATAAAATGCTGTTTTAATCTTGTCAGGTAAATCCTTTTATACAAGGTTTGCTGGGTTATGGATTTGTTTGTAAACGTTATGATAAAATTTGACTTGAATTTTGGTTAAGACGAACAAAAGACTAACATAGTCTCTTGATGCGCAAATATGCCAATCTTTTCATTCTGTTTTTAAATTATTGCGGAATTTAATATTTAAATATTCTCTAACAGTTCTTTATATTCTAACCTTACCAGACGCATTGGCTATGTATAAAGAAATAAGTATTACAACTCAAATTACAAAAAGCAAAAAAAATACTCTTAGAAACTGTTCCTAAAATGTAAAATTTTAAGTTTTTAAAGAGAATTTAAAAAAATGAACCGTAAAAATTTTGCGGTGTATCTATTTCTTTATTGTTAAAATAAAGCATACCTACCTTGAGAGAACAAAACGCTACTCAGTAGAAGACATATTTAGACGACCTAAATACTTAGCTCGCTAGGGCGGGACTAAACACCGTCTCTTTGCAAACGAACCTATTTAAGCTGAGCTTAGGCTTAACTAAATTACCGTAAGTACCATTTGCTTCAATTTCTACGCAACACTAGGTTCACCTATTCAATGAAGGTGTGTAAACACAGCTTTCATGATACGAAATTACACTTTTATTTTTTCTTAAAAACTCGCATGTTAGCAGACTTCTATACGTAGGATACTTAAAATCCTTGTAGCTGTCCGAACCGGTTGCCCCACAAGTGGCGCTGCCGGTGGTCGGTGTTGGAACTAATTGTCCGCCATTATACTTATTATCTGCTTTTACAATATAATGTATCAACTTAATATTTTTATTCTCGAAATCATCCACTTCCATTGATTACTTATTACCACAAAAGACGACTAGGTATCTGTATATGATGCCATTGCAATTAAGACTTACGACAATACCAACTCTGTGACATTATCAAACTAGACAACAAATTAATGTTCAAATTGGCCCGAGAGAACAGTAACTAGTGACTTGAGTATTCTATCTCTTTCTAAAACACTCTAAATAAAAAAATATACTCTCTTTTAGAAATTAGAAAAAAAAATTTGGAAAACAGTCACACAGCGTTGATAAGGGGTTACCGGCGCGTATACGCTGTTGCAACCCCAGCGTTGTCACACGATAGAGTTCTGGCAACCCTAGTAATGGTGATTTTCTGCAGAATTTTGCCTGTCGCAGTCTTTATTTAGAAATCACTAAGGATGTATTATCAACATCCAGCCGCCGGATTGTAAAAGACTTTTGTCACATACCTATGGATGCGCTTGCCGTGGCACTCTCGCATCAATTGGCAAATGTGTAAATGTGTGTGTGTCACGAGTTGTGAATATGCTGTTTGGCTGCGATAATGGTGCTTATATTATAATCGCATAGACTGTAGGTATCTGGACTTACCGAACTGCCCCATTAAGTCAAATCAGCAAAATTTGTAAATAAATATATTTGTTTCTATTACGAATTTATTTATCGTGTTCCCTTTAACCCTCTTTGCCCCAAAAAGGTCTTGAAATATCTACTTAGATCGATTAGATTTATGTATGTTACTGTATTGGTAGTTATTTTTTTGGGTAATGAAGCCTGTTTGGGTTCATTTTGCGTGCAGATTCGAGGATTCGTACCTGATGATACTTCACGAACTTAAGGAAAGTACAACAGGTGCAGCAGTTTTTTAATATTTAGTTGCCATGTGAGGATTGCATCACCTACAGCTGTATGTATCTCCTAGCTTGTGCATGTGTCAGTGTCCAGTCAAGTAGGTACTTACTATAATCCCTAAGTTACTTCTATTAAACTGAGGAGACTCCATGTCAATCACAGAGCAACAGTGCCAATTTGTATTGCCAAAAGCAGATTGGTGTTGTGTAATTTACATAATTAGTGCGTGCTTTAAGGGTCGAATGCCGTAAAGAGTAGGAGCGTATGCTGTAATACTCTTGTAAAAGGTAGAATACCCAGTAAAATCTAATTATTTTCTCTACTAAAATAAGAACTTCAACAAATAAAATCGACTCCCTAATCTAATGCCAAGATCCGGCCCTTATTATTGGTACTGAATACTATTTTAAAGCATTGGCTCGTTCATACAGCCCTATTCATGGGCTCACCGTACACAATACGTACTAGTTAGTTACCGAGTCCTGCCTATTAATACCACCACAAAACACACGGGACGAAACGGCCGGTAGCACCATGTTTAATTAAAGTTTAAAACCCTGGCTATTATTATCGCTGATTACCCGTAAGCTTTGAGTGCGGCCATTCGATTAGTCAACTCGAGATTAGAACAACAATAGTGTATTTATAGCTGGAATGTTGCGGCCTTATTGTATTGAGCAAATCGACTGTTTATTGTGATTTGTGCGACTGTTTACTTATTATTTTTGTGTGTGTGTCAGAATGATTTAATTGTGTGTGTGTGTATGTGTGTGTGTGTTTGATATAAATTTATAGTGTGTGTTTGTTGTGTTTTTATTTCTTTTGTAGTTTGTACAATAATGAGTTGGAGTAATAAGACCTGCCTGCGGTATTAGTTATATTTTTGCGTACCGCCCCGCCTTTCTTTTACACATGGCGTGTCTGACTCAACTCTGAACAACTTAAAATGTATTTATAAAACAAGACATACGACAATTTTAAAAGATACAGAGCTCAGAAGCCTGTGTTTCAAATCGGAAGGTTGACTTTAGGTGTATCGACTGGCCTGTTGGTCTAGTGGTTACTGACCCTGACTGCTGAGCCAGAGGTCGTGGGTTCGATTCCGACCCCGGAAAAATAATTCTGTGATGAGCATGATCATTTGTTCTGTGTCTGGGGGTAATTTATCCATAATATTTTTATCAGCAGTCTTGTTACCATAGTACAGGCTCTGCCTAGTTTGGGATCAGACGGCCGTGTGTGACATGACTGCCTAAACCGTGTGACACACGCTCGTGAACGAAATATTTCTGTTCCCTATTAAGAATATAACAAAAGTGTGGCAAACATGAGCTACCTACTAACAACTGAAGCAACAGAGTTTATCTCCAAAGAAATTGTCCACAAACGAAATGACTAATGATATCTTACCCAAGTGAGATCTTCAACTAATTCACAAACTAATAGCCTGTCAAATATTTAAATTGCTCGCGGCTTCCTACTTTAAGATTGAATGCGGTTTACGTTATGAAACGAAATAGCCCTACAACATTGCTTTCCAACTAGACATAATTACTTAACACAAAGTTCGAGATTACTTACTTCGTGCGGCATAGACCAACACAGTAAATCACGGGGTTTGATTTAGAAACGGTTTGCCGGAGCTTTGATTTCGCAAAACATTTTTGTTGCATAGGAAATGGACCGTAACTTAAATGTGTTTTATCTTTAATTAAGTTTTTACTTTAAGTGTGATTATGTGATTTGATTTCAGTTATTTTTCTTCATACTCTGATTAAGGCATTTCACCTTTCATAAAAAAAAATGTTTTCAAGGTATGGCTAAATTACTTTTACGCGAGGGTAACCGCTGGTAAAAGTTAGTAAATATATCAAATATAAAGAATTATATACTTAATCATATTAAACTTACTTACTTGGATGGTGGTCAAGTCAGGTTAGTGTAAAACTTTTTGACAGACAGATTTTTCCTTCAACTAAGTCCTCAATCATCCATTCTATCTGACGGTGAGCAGTTACTGGTTCTTATAACCACTAACAAAAGAAAGTAGTATCATTCTCCTTATGTTCATGTTACTAACCTCCTCATAGGCACAGAAAACGTAATAGTACAGGTACAGAAATCTCACTCCGCAAAATCATTTAGGTAAATAAATAGCGACTTGCTCCAACACAATAAAGTCGCAATTCAGGCAGCACAGCGCTAATTACGAATTTTGCGATTCACCTAGAAGTTGCCTTTCTTTCTCTCACGTAATTCTTATCTGTTATGACGATGTTATGTACCATCTGAATATTTAATAACCAGTAAGTTATGTGCCTATTACTCTACTTTTGTGACCAAATTAACTTAGACTCGGTTCTAATTAACTGGATAGTCTAGATAAAAACGGATGACGCGACGTAGCGCGTGGCGTGAGTGATCATCAAACTAACGTGCGACCCGGCCGGATTTTTGGCACGATTAGTCAACCCGCCGCGTACTTGCAGCTTTATACGTAAAGTGCAGAGTGGGCCTGGCTTGTCATAGGGCCCTAGCGACGCTACTGACTAGGAGAAACAAAACTCTATCTATCTAATTATATACCTAATTATATATACGGGAATTAACCTTAGCTTTCAGCCTGTGACCAATTTTTATATTAGAATAGACCCTCGAGTTAATTTACCAGTCATTGGTATATTTAAGAAACTATTGCCAACAAAACCACAAAGAAATAACTAGTCTTCAATAAATACCGACATTCTCATTGGCAATAGGTATGTACTAGACATTATCAGCACCCATGTTCTAATTAACAACTTTGTTACATTTAACCGTCACATGTCCGCCATTGTTCTAAATACGAACGAGCCAATCACAGCGTCCAATCACGTTGCACTGTGACGTCACACAACTCATGTAAACATAATTCAATTAAGTGGATTGCGCACGCGCGCTTATCGCCTGTTATCGTGTGTGAAAAATTGTTGCTAATAGATTGCCTTTATCAGAACCGTAACGGTGGCATAGTGTAAACATATACAGCACTGGATGGAAATTAATAGCTGTTTTCATGTTTTTAATTAATATTAAACCTAGTTTCATTATGGGTTATGCGGTAGGAAGTATTTTATGCCAGTATTGTTTATGCATGAAACGACCAGAGCAACTATGGAGTTTAAACATATTTCTTTTTGCATATATATTACAGTTTTTAAGGTTTAAGTACCTAATTACCCAACCTTTGTACCTACTTACTAAATTTTCTGTTGTTAATAGATCAAAAACTGCATCTCTCTGATTCCGTTTTTTTTTTTGTATCCTTATGCGAAATACTAGTATGGTAGCCCCCAAAAAGAATAAAATGGTTGTGAGTCCATTATTTCACTCTTGTGGTTTCAACAACATCATTGTTTTTGCATCTTTGTTCGCAGAAGATCTCGACGTGCCAACACCAACGATATAATTCGTCCCACTCTTGCCACCGCTGGTATTCCACTCGTTTGTGTATATAAACGCCTGGTGCCTGACGAGAGGATGATAAAAGATGTTTAGTTGTTGCAGCTATTGAAGGTGGTTTGACTGTGGGGACGCAACGTGTACGACCACCTCGAACCATCCCATCTTCCCAAAGCACAATCTCGATTTCTGAATTTTCAAAGAAAAAGAATATCAAAAATAATTAAGAATGGCAAACAAATAAACTAAATTTCTTTTTTAAAGAAATGTCCTCCCAGCTTTATCATCAAATTAATTTGAATTTTGAATTCTCTGTAGAATTATAAATCGATATCGATCTTTGTATGTCTATTACTAAATATCGGTTATTTCATACCTCGTGTTATCAACTTAACTCAATGATAGGTCGTGATGAGCACTTGGGTGGGCAACACGTGAAGGTACTTCCATAAAATCTTATTGCCAACTTTACAGCTACAATGCAATTGATACAATAAAATTATACACGTAGGCACGCCTCACGCACGGAACCCAATTTAACTCTATTGCAAATAATTATTTCCGTTGCATTATATGCCTCACAATGGGGCTTTCCGCGCTCAAAATAAAATGAAAACATAAATAAAGTAATTAAATAAGATCGTGACTTTAAAGTTTATAATTAAAAATGAAGCAAAAAATAACCAAAAAATATAATAACGTGTGGATATTCACACAATCGATTCATCTTTTGTTCGATAAAACCTTTTATCGATATAATTGTTACTGATGCCGGGAACGTTTGAAACGATATTCGAAATGTAGAATTTTATTTTGTATTTCATGAATGAAAAGTGTGGTTAGCGTGTTTATTAATGGTAGCGAGTCGTGACCACATTGTGAAAGATGTGTTACAGAACTTTTGGAAAGTGAACACTTCGATTATAATTGTCTTTTGATCGACCCGAGGGCTTCCCAAGACCTTGTGATCTTGATAAAAGGATAATACTTATTATGCTCGAAAATTATTCTGCAATAAATAATTAGACATTTTGAAAAAGTTACTAATAAAACAAAGAAACAACTTTTGCGTAAGTTTATATAGGTTATGTATGTGCAACAATACCTTAGTGTGAGGAGGCTTTGGTGTTGCAAGAAATAAAATAGTACAATATCTGCTTACCACCAGACAGGCTGTAGGTATGTTTATTTAATAAACATAGTGGGGTACGAAACAATAGCTAATTCAATAGATAGTTCTAAGATAAAGAATAGATAAAGTACCTACTTCATTATTTGCGATTTTTAGTTTAATTAAAAGAAACCTACCTGTTCTTTGCCCAAGACACATATTATTATTTAAATAATTACCACAACTTCCCTTCCCCCTGCAAATTCCTTTCTTAACTAAACTATACCTACATATTTGAATCCTAAATGATTTAAGTAAATACCAACATATTTTTTTAGTTCAAAGGTTACAAGAGGCGGTGGATCCAGTCAGGATAACAGTGTTGTAAATACTTAAGGTAACTAGAGAAGAAATCTGAAGAAAATTTCAGATAAATCGGATGCTATTGAAAAAATTCTAGAAACGCCATGTTAAAAACTTCGGGAAATTCTCAAAAGTTAGAGAGAGAATACATTTGAAACTTGTGAAAATTTAGAAAAATAAGTGGTAACTTAATAAAAACACTTCTTTTTTGTAAAATCTTTGAAATAGTAGCGTGTACTCGGTAATCACGAACCCTTACGATCCCCCTTAAATTCAAACTTAATAAAATATAGAAATCTGTGCTTATGCATAGTTTTCATGGATTTCATAGACCGTTCTCAACAATCATCATAGTTACCTTCGTGGTACCTTTATTATTATTAAGTTGTTGTGCAAGTAGATAAATAGTAAGAATTATAATAAAGTCATAAAGATATTAATAATGACAAACATACTAGCTCACATCAACACATTTAATGGACGAAATACATAGTGGCTACTCTTCGGAACAATGACGAACGAGTTTTTAACTAATTATATACATCTCATACCTACGTCCATTCTGCATTTATATACTAAAATATCTCTCATTTAATCTGAAAGCCAACGACTTAGAACGGAAGCCAGTGCGCTATAAATCTTAGGAACTTATTTTCTTAAATTGTATAAAATATGTAAAATAATTAAGTATATGAAGGTCAGTCTTGTTGTAACTAAGTAATGTTGCAATAAACTACTAAAACTAAGATGACAAGGTGTAAGTCTTTTCGTAGTATTTTTAGTTATAAAATTCGTAAGTAATTTGCCTATTAGCGTCTGTTGAACTATGAAAATAAGTGAGATAATTGCTAAGTATGTAGGTATTAATAAATATTAAAATTCAAAAGACATTTTGAATTAAACAACGGATGTTCATTGTTCTCTATAATTGTATTTGATCATCCTTCGACTAGAAAGTTTTAACAGTATAGTAGATGTCTAGGGAGTGTTGCAAGTTGAATAAATTTGCGACTAAATGGATGTCGTTTCAGCCGACATGTTTAATAAAATAAAGATTAACATTTTATATTTTGTATGTGTCTGTCGTTTCTTGTTGCCTAATCTTGTTGGCGCTACCGCACAATGACTAAAATAGTAATCTAACTAATACGTATTATAAAGAAGAAAGTTTATGAGGATGGATGAGATGGTTGGATGTTTGTTACTCTTTCACGCTAAAACGGCTGAACGGATCTTGATGAAATTTAGCACAGAGGTAGATTATAATCTAGAATAGCACATAGGCTCTTTTTTTTATTTGTTTGTATCTTTTTGTCTGAAAATTTTACGGTTCAGGTGGGATGGGTTTCACTAAAATTTCCACGCGAACGAAGTCAACAGCTACTATTATAAATGCAAAAGTGAGTTTGTTTGTTTGTTTATTAGCTTTCCCCCTTAACTTCTCAACCCATTATTATGAAATTTTGCATACACCTTGTCAGGGATACAAAAAATGACATACGGGTATCTTTCACTCAGAAAATAGAGAGGCATAGACAAAAAATTCGAACGCGAGCGAAACCGCACGTAAAAGCTAGTATTTATTAAGGAAATTACATTAAAAGCCTTTTTATTTCCAGTAACACAACTTCTAAACAATATAAAATAAGTTAGGTTTGTAGAATCCAATATGCATTGGACGAAAAAAGATTCTCAAATCTATACAAAGAAAATAATAAACTTGAAGTGTCTGTTTGTAATGTAATAATAACAGCATGAATATTTACACGGTACATAGGTATACAAAACAAAAACATTTTTTTAATTTTTTGTCTGTCTGTTTGTTCCGGCTAATCTCCGGAACGGGTGGGCCGCTTTCCACGGGACTTCACTAGCAGATAGCTGGTGTTATAAGGAGTAACTTAGGCTACTTTTATTTTGGAAAAATAGTTCGGGTTCCGCAAAATATATAAATATTTACACGAGAACAAAGCCGCGGAGGGACCAGTTGGATTGTAAAGAACTTCGTGTGCAATTCGGGTATGTGGTAGGTACATACAAAACGACCACGTCGTTTTTGAGTCTGTTAAAACACACAGTTTTGCTCTGTCTTTGTAAAACGATCGTTTATATAAAGCAAAACCCTTTTTAATAGAAACTCATTACAATACGCAATTTAGGTCAATTGTAGTATTAATAGTGTTGCCATAAATGCCTATCAAAGTCCAATAAATCATGTGTGTGAACCCTTATAGGGTAAACAGAAAGCATTGTGCTGTAAAAAGAATATTCACATTCCCTTGAGAATAGGCTTATACATACAGACTATGTACCATTATCTACAATCAACACGTACATAATATAAAGGGCTCCACCCTTCAAAGGTCTACAATAGCAAAAAAACCAAACACCTTTTATATAAACTGAACCAATTAAAAATAGAAGCACCTGACCCTAAAACATACAGAACTTGGACCTTTTTAAAACATATAATTATTTGAGTCCGTTAAAAGGCAGCAAAAAAACTAATTCAATTGATTTTGGAATCGATTAACTTATCTAAATCAATATCAAAAAAATTGTAATAGATATGGGGAAATGATGAGTAGGGATGTTCGGGGTATTGATGCGAAACGTATAGAATGGATAATGTTTAATTAATTCCTATACATGAATATGCAAATCGAACTTAGGGCAAACGATATAATTTAATAAATTTATATAAGTAAGTATATAATTGGTTCTAAAGCAATTCTCAATGTACTATTATTAAAAAAATGGGTTTTTCTTTAAAAGTAATGAAATTACACATATCGCACTGCTATTGCAAGAGTGTATCAACTACAAATGAAGCTTTTTTCAGAAACGACAGAAAACTGATTACTCGTTTCCTGTTAAAGGTTATAAAAAGTGAACACTGTACATGGATTATTGATAAAATTAAGGGATTTCTGTATTAATGAACTATTTAAAAGATTGCAGGTTATCAAGTTATTTCCAATTTTTGAGTTAATACTCCATTGTCTGAATAAATTAAAAAAAAATATGAATTATTTTTAGTTGTTTTGTTGAAAAATTTGGCTTATTACATTTTGTTATTATTATTTTATATTTATTGACGCGTAGGGAATTGATATTTACATATGAAAAATGAATTATCTCAAATTTACCCTATTTTGAATTGATACAGTCTCGTAATAGCATAAACGATATAGCGGTGTTTGCTGACACATTCCGGTAGAGAAGTACAACACATATTTTAACTCTTCTGTTTCCTTTTTTTTGTCACGTGCGCAAACTACAACAATAGGTACCTACCGTTTTTAATAGTAACTATTAATTACCACCACCATTATTACATTATATTGAAAGTATTAAGTGTTTTAATGTGGACGGTATTCATTTGGCTCGACCGGAGCCACCGACCGGACCACAGCCTCACAGAAAACCGGCAGTGAAGCAATGCTTTCATTGCTTTTCGTCGAGTGAATGAGGTTACTGGAGGCCCTAACCGTTCCCTACCCCTCTTCCACCCCTTGCCCTACTCCCACCTTAAAGGCCGGCAACACACTTGTGACTCTTGAGTTGCAGGTGCCCATGGGTACCAGTAGTCATTTACTATCAGGTGACCCGTCAGCTCGTTTGCCCCCTATCTTATAAAAAAAAGTGTTATATTTAAAATTGATTTTGCTATATCTAACCGCGCTGTTGCCGTAAGAGTACCTACTTTATTTTTGTAACAAGATAAAGAAAGTTACTGAGCATTGCGTGTTTAAAACAGAACATTTTTTTTAAGAAGTAGGTACAACCAGCGGGTATTGGTGTTTATTGTCCATTTACAAAAATCTTAGAATTAAATTTAAACTGTTACTAATTCGTTGTACCTTAATAAAACTTGAGCATAATTTCTTATAAAATCACCATTCGTAAACTCTTCATCTCCATTCAATTAAAATGTTTTTCTAAGAAATTTGACACCTTACTAATAGAACTTATAATAAATCAAAGTCATTGTAATCAACTACATAATGGCAAAGCTCCATTCTTAAAATTTAGCTAATACTAAACTGCGATACTCCGGCCGCTAAGACCGTCAATTTAATTTGAAATAACATTGCCTTCAGCCGGCGGTTTATTTACAAAAAGAGGCCTATAATTCAGGGTGTTCGGGACCCCATCAAATATAGGGTTATTACATAATGACCCGGTGCCGATGATGGAAGGGGGTCGCTTTTGGGAAAAAAAAAATGTTTGTAGAAACGAATTGCGGTTTTGTGTGCATTGGTAATAATAACTCATATTGATTATTCAATTGAACTGGTTTTAGCTTTTAAGTGTATGCACCTATATTTTTTCAGTTTGGACTTCACAAAAATATGCAGATTTGTTTGATCTCAACTTTAAAATAAAGTCTATAAAGTTTAAGATTCTCTGTATCGTAACCTTATCTTGTCACTACTAATTTTAAGTGCCTTAATAACTAGTTTACTACCTAATAACATAATTATTGAACTGTAACATTATTGTTTAATTCCTGTAACATAATATGACAACGCAGCATGAAAACGACAAACATATCTAGCTTTACAATTTAAAGCTTTTAATATTCCTATTCCTACAACTATTACTGAGTTATTGAAATACTTGTGCCAGAAATTTGGTTTGTCTGTATAGTGTTCGTGATTAAAACCATAACTTCTGGGTATCCAGCCCTCCTCATAACACTATCATTTCAACTGTAACCATGGAAATATATAGCTGTTAAACCATGGCAACGAGCTATCAAGCTTCAATGGAATAGATTTCGCCGGATTAGGGAGCTTTCATGGGTATTACCGCCGATTTTCTTCACTATTAAATATGGCGCACATGATTATATGTTTACTGATGTGAGAATCTACCGTACCTATTTTAGCAGGTAGAACAAAAGCGGTGTTTCATTACGAGAAAGTACAGGTCTAATTAAAGCCAGTTTGATGATATTCCACTTTGTATAATTGCATAAAACATAATCCTATTGCTTTCCATCACAGATGGACGAAAGATACATCGCCGCTAATATAATTAACCATACGATCAGCTTGCCTTTTCTGTCCCCACGTGTGCGACAAGGACGATAATACACACCTTGCAACGTTGAGAATTAGACGGTTAATTTGAGGGATAAAATTAATACTTATGGTCTATTTTAAACGGTTTCGCGTAATTATGTCGAGATATATAGGTTATATTTTTTGATAAAATAGTAATATGACAGTCATTGTCTGTCGTAACATCTGTTCTTAATATTATTTGTAATGATGTGAGGAGTAAGGTACCTAAGGGTTGATATCGGAATAAAATGTATTGGTATAAAAATTTTATGTATGTATTTGCGCTTCGCCAATAATTTAAAGAAACTAAAATGTTGGAACTATGCTCAAAGAAACTTTTAATATAAAAAGCATAACTATTGAGAGTATGAAACTATAGTTTTACAAAAGGCTGCCTATATCGAGAGGCTATAACATCATTCGAACTTCGAACAACAGATTCTTTCAATAAAATTTCTAAACAGACTAAATTGGCAAGACTGATAATAATATTGTGATGATCATAGTTGAGATGCCTAGTTTACGATAATATTCTGCAACTAAAGAAAACATGTCCCAAATAGAGTTTGCTTTAAATGAGTGTTACGTATGCAAAAAAAACTTAGTTAAAAACCAATAAATGCCATTGTGTTGTTTATTAAAACAACTCCTTGGTAAAAATTTGTCAGAATTCTGCAGTCAGAATTTCACTTTTCTACTACGAAAGTACACGGGTAGGTACATAGACATAACTATTTTTTTACATGTTTCTCGTGTGTCTCAGTAAATTGCTGTTACACTTATATAGACTTTTATTTTATTATTTTTTCCGACCATTAACTAAAACTAATCAACAATTAATTCCCAATATGGCGAATTAACCATAGACACCCCATCGATTCCAATTTAATAAAGCTGGCCATTCACAATCAATTAGTCAGCGAATTCGTTTTGAAACTTGTATTATTCGTGTAAAAGCTTACTGTGTTCGCCCTCAACGCCGGGTGCCTTTTGAGCTTTATTTTTTTCATATATTTTTTTCATAATGGGGGTAATATAAACGTGTCGGTCCTGACACCTTTGCGGACCCCACAGGCCGCCGCATAATTTGTGGGATAATAAAATATAATAATTCTTTTGGACCCGGCTCTAAGTGTCGACGGAGTCAGATTCGATGACTTTTTTGTTTGTTGTCTATCTAATGATTTTAGAACGAGTTATATTTATGTTTTAATTTGAAGTACGTTGTACTGAATGACGATGAGAAGATGAGATATGAAAAAATTAAATATTGAGTAAACGACTTTTGATTTTGGAAGTCCAATATAAAAATATTGAAGTGACAAGAATGTCACTTATATATACATTGCTTGGCATTGGCAATAATTTTACTAAATCTATTTAAAAGAGTTTAGTTATAGAGGTTATAGTCGCTTTCAACTTTGGCACTAAAATTTTACTTCTTACATTCATAACAAATGTTACTTATGCCGTTTAAGTGAATTCTTAAGTGATTTGAATCTTCAACAGCACCAGAGACTTTTATTGCATTTTCTAAGAGTTCCTGTAAGATAGAAGCATTTCATGTGAAAAGATATAACATTCAATAGGTCCAGTCACCTGGAGTTTAAAATTGATTATTTTTGCTGCTTAGGTTTATTTTATAACCGTTTACCACTGAGCAAGAACTTCTAGACGAGGCTAATATAAGTTACGTTCTAGGATTCCTTTCATCTATTTCAGTTCAGTTCAGTTTATGTTTCAGAATTTTAAAGGACTGAGGCTATATTGGATATGGTTCTACTTTTACATCACATCTTTTCGATTAATGCTACCGTGGCGTTAAATCAGTAGATGTGTTTGCAAACGGTTGCCGAATAGAGATACCCAATCGTTTTGTTTGTATGTTTAATAAAGGATTCCACTTTGCACAATCCTTTAAAATCAATCTATAGAAAACAGTTCTAGAATTAACATTAGTAGGTAACTTTAAACGGCACGTAATTGCTAGGTATTGTAAATATAGCAATCAGCAGTAGTTTAGATTGCATCGGAATAATAACTGTAATGACATGATGTATACTAACATTTGTGTTATATACAAAATGTACTTATTTAGTATGATAAATCTATGCATTACCATCAATCCGAGACCTTGAGACGACATACAATTATTAAAATTAATGATTACTAAATCCTGTATGATTTATATGTTTATACTATAATTGATAGGAAATGTGGTCTGGATTTTGAAACCGATTTTTATATACAGATAGAATAGTGGTTTTAAATGGCCTGTAATTGGATATATTATCCAAATGTCAAATAGGTATACAACATTACAACTCCCACACGAAGACTAAGGAGACCAACACTTCTTCACATCCCACCCAGCCACACTCATATAGAAAAAAATGCTCCTTACCACGCTGCTGTTGCCATCGATTTAATAATCTTAATTTAGACAACCGCTTCCATTTATTCGCAGGTAGTATTTTAGCCACTAAGAGTGCACTCACTAGAGATTTTATGAACAGTTAAATGATCTTAAACTGGGCACATCTATTTATATTATCTTTACCTTAAGACGAGTAGGTAAGTAGTTTAAGCATTACCTATCTTTAAATGTGGAAGCTTGAAATTGGCATCTGCTACTATGTACGTATTTCATTGTTATACTATTTAAGCCATAAGCCACCCAAAAAAAAAAAAAAAATTAAGCTAGACATGATAATAATACTTAGCGGTCTATTTATGTTGCAGAGTATAAAGCCCACTTTTTAAATAATTTTTTTTATAATTTTTCAAGGATATGCTTATTTTAGGGCGAACCTCTTTGCCGATCGATTTGATCGAATGAATAAGGAGGTTATTTATTTTTCTTTTTTGTTTATGTAGGTTTATGATACGAGATATCTTCATCGAATGTATGTGTGTTTTTTATGAGGCGTCATTAAAGGGGACAAATATAGGTATAGTTGCTGTAAAGGGGTTTATGGACATACGCTTTTTTTGTTGTTTTTTTAAACTATATTCTGTATTTAAGAGTTTAAAAGCATTACTGGATTAGACAGCTACGTATCTCTTATACTTGTAACTTACATTGATGATCTTTTTAGCGGTAATATCTAAATGTACGAAATACATAAATACATAGGTAGGTACTCTCAGAATCATTGATAGGCAGGTGATATACTAGCTCGTTTGTCTCTAAGCATACTTACCTAAATATTTGGCCCTTAAAATAGAGTGCGATCATGTTCAATTCTCAGTTCAAGCATATTGTTATTGGGTTTTTACTAGAAATTTCTCACAGCAGTCCAGAAATGTGATGTTACGTGTGACTAAACACATATAGGTAGGTATATATAGGTACATAGGAGGTGACGGTGAATATTCCTACCTTTCTATCGTTTTAAAACTACTTTTTTTTAAATCTTTCTACAAAAATAAATATAGATGAGTATTTTTATTTGTTATTAGATAATAAATTTAAGTTTAATAATAAAATAAAAAAAAAATTATTATTAAACTTGATGCAATTATACCTAACAAAAAACCTTATTTTCATCCTTACAAATTAAATGACACATATTCCATATTATTATAAATGTCCAACTGGCCATGATTCATATAACTCTCTAATAATGATATGGACATTTCCCAACTCTTCTAATGTCCCGCGGAGCAGGGGAAGTAAAAAATATTATTTCCGTTCATAGAGAAGAAATGACTTCCTCAATCAAGCGCACCGTGCTCCTATTGACAAATGACCATTTGTTACATGTTAATCTAGTAACATATGGAGCATAAACAATCCCGCCTTTTCTACTTCAAATTTCGAATTCGTTTTTTTTCTATAATAGTGATGTCTTCTTTTGTACCTTAACAATAAGGTTTTTTGCAAACGTTCGTCTAAATTACTCCCATAGTGCAGTTTTTTCCTAAAGGTTGGCTTTGGGTGAATGACGGTCCTTTACTTAGGGGGTCTTTAGAGAGCACATTGGTTTCTTCTGTTACTTTATTAAGTGGTTAATTCTCTTAAAATGCAGTAGATATTAATTAATGAAAATGAATAAGACTTAGCAAAAAACCTTTGTATCAAATTCTAAAAGTCTTTATTTAATAAGTTAGTAGGTAGATAGTTAGATACATATTTAATTTATTGGGTTTATAGGTAAGTTCCGATCTTTGCTAAAATTAAATACCAGCTATACCTAAGTAAGTAGCTGTACACTTCATCATAATGGAATTACAGGATATTAAATAAAATAATTTTTATTTTTGAAACCGATTCTTAAACTAATAAAATAAACCATAATCAGTATCTAGGCATATTCGATTAATAATACCTAAAAACAATGTATTGTTACATTATTGAAATATTACAGAACCAGCTATTACATCCTTCGCAGATTCATCAATACTAAAGACAAATTAAAAAAAAACAAAACGCACGCACACACACTAATGACAGAGCGCGAGGCGCGATCGGTTCAGGGATCATTCAATTATAAGACACCGCTCTGTAATCATAACACAATCATCTATTTCGGCATAACACCCGCCGTGTTTACCGATAGCCGACATCTTCATCGATAACCATCGACAAATTGATATTGCATTGTTATTTCATACATACCTACGTAACAATTGTGACATTCTTGCAACATTTTTTTGTTATCCACCTAGCATTAATTTAATTACTTCTTAAATAACACCAGAAGTGATTTGCAATTCAATTATTTGATTGTATAAGAATGGTTTTCGATATTGAAAAAATAAAATATTATTGATTGTAAAAAATCTGTACGAAAACTAATTGGAAATAGATTTCAATCTGTTCATTAATCGCTATGACAATAAAAATGGCAACTATGTATGATCCACCCCATAGACAATTAAAGTGAAAAAAAATGCTAGACCTTGTTATAGCATTCAAAATTCGAAGGGTGTTCAGTAGGTATATTTGCATACCTACTCGATTATTAAAAAGTGTAATTAAAGAGTTATTTTTATCCAATTAAGTCATTATAAATGAATAAATTACACGTAATAAAATGAGTGACATCAATGTTCCTTTCATTTATTGAATAAAAAAAACATAAATTGACACATTTTGTAATTTGTGTGACACTCTGTAGTAGAGAAAATAATAAAAAAGTGAAAAAACATTGCAATAAAAAAACATTATGGATTGCAGACTTGTAAATAAGCATAGTTTTTTAACGATATTCCGTAATTGGTCATAACTGCATTTAGTAAAAAATAAGTACATTATGCTTCGGTCAGATATTTATCGACATAATGAAACTGTTTTACACAAAATAAAACAGTTATTATGTGCCGAAAGAAAGACACAGCGTTGATGTGAAGAAGCTGCTTGTGATTTTCCACTTTTCTACGTAAATAGCCCAAAAACATACCTTTCTGTCCTTCTTTCGTATAATAGTTACCCAGTCTCACAGCAGGGGGCGCCCCTGTTCATTTCTTGTCTGTGCGCCCGATGACAGTTTGACATAGCGTCTTCACTCGCCAGCAAGGACCTTGCTCCAACGCTGTGTCTTTCTTTCGGCACATAATAACTGTTTTATTTTGTGTAAAACAGTTTCATTATATGCCTACCGGAAAGACACAGCGTTGATGTGAAGACTTGTTTGGTATCTGCTGGTGATGGTAACTATAAAATAACGCTATGTGAAGTAAACAACTATTATTATGAATATCATTATAATAGAAATGTCTTGAAAATAAATATATAACCTGGCTTATAACAATTTATTTTCTGGCCTACAATTATAGTTATAATAAACAATGGAAACAAAACAGTAATAGAATTTTAAGTGTAATACTAATAATCAACAGATAATAATTAAAATTAAGATAACAAATCAGGAACCTGCCCTTTAGTTAAATTCAAGTGGCATAATTAAACTCAAACAATAAATGAAATGTCAACATTAAAACTTAAATTATTTGAGATCAAGATCAATCAATTAAATTTACTTATCCTAGTAAAGAAATCATAATATTCTTATAGTTCCACACTAGAAAAATTTTGCTTTAATAAATCTTCATTTCCTTTCTTTAATTTACTAATTTCCTTACAATAGAATTTTTTAAATGTTTTTTCGCTCTTCCAGTTGCCCCTATTCAAAATCTCATCCACAGGGGCATTCTCAAACCAACCTTTAGATGCTACTGCAGCTCTAATGCTGCCCGGAGATGCATCAATTTTAACTTCTCTAAATATTGATCTGATCCACCCTCCAATGAGAGTCCTTGAAGCTGGTCTTACTATGCCCTTAAGTGTAATAAAGAGACTAGTGACATCACTATCTGAGCGTCTAGGTTGTGAAATTTCTATAAGTCGCTTGATATGTTTCAAAGGACATATACAGATGTCTTGATGTTCTAATAAGGACCACCCAGACTGCCTATGTCTACATGAATCTGTTTTTGACCCAAACTTTGGCCATAAAATAACTTTATTGTTTTCCTTTTTAAAATTATCTTCAGATATATCCAATAAGGTGAGATCATGTACTCGTCTACCAGATGCTAAAAGTAAAATGACTGCAGTTCTTCTAGATAAATCAAAAAGGGAGTCTGTACAGGGAACAGCTCTTAACCAGTTAAAAATTAATTGGGTATCCCATATGGGAGACTTGACAGGCTGAGGTTTTGCTAAGGCAATCGCCTTCAAGACTTGTTGAATAAAAAAATTTTTTGAGAAGTTCTCTACATTGGCTGCACAGTAAGTTGAAACAGCAGATTTGTGTAACAAAATTGTATTATATGCAAATTTATGATTTAAATGTAGGTCTGCAAGGAATCTAGCAATATCTGTCCCTGCTGGGTTTTTACTGTCTATACTATTGCAAGTACAAAATGCAATCCACCTTTTTATTGGTGCCTTATAAGTGTTGAGAGTAGTTGTCCGCCAACTATTTCTCAAAAGATCTACTTCGTCTTTGTTCCAACTACTGATTTTATCTGCCCACCCCCAACTTTCCAAGCTTGCAGGGATAACTTGTCCACTTGAGGGGGGGGCATTCCCGTCGTCCGATCGATCAGGATCTTCCGCAGATTCCCTATCGGTAGCGGGTCTGTTAAGGCTCTCGATCTGAGATCGGCCAGCCAAAAGCATTGCTCCCATTGAGGAGCTATTAGAATGTAAGTTCCCGTGGCACTGTTCAAGTGAGCCAATACCTGAGGTATTAAGTTGGGTGGAGGAAACACCCATCCTAGTTGAAAGTGCCAATCTCGACTGAAAGCGTCGCAGAAAATTGCTAAGCCATCTTTTGAGTCCCATGAGACGTATTGAGGGACTACTGCAGTTTCTTTTGATGCGAACAGGTCGACGTCGGGTACGCCCCATTTTTGGAATATTTTTGTTGTGGCTTGCGGTAGAAGCTGCCACTCGGGTACAGATTTCCCTCTTGAGAGGTGATCCGCGATCCCGTTGAACCTCCCCGGGAGGTAAGATGCCGACAGTGTTATATTGAACTGCTCGGCTAGAAGGAGAAGTTTGCTGGTCAGCTGTAAAAGAGCCAGTGAACGGGTGCCCCCCTCGTTCCTTATATGTGCTATTAGAGTTTGGTTGTCTGACTGAACCAGTACATGACCATCTCTTACATAAGCAATCTGCTGAGACAAAGCTACATATACTGCAAACATTTCCTTCAGATTGGAGTGCCATTTTTGTTGGCTCTGTTTCCATTTGCCTGACATCATTATATTGTTTAAATGAGCTCCCCAGCCCGCGTCCGCCGCGTCTGTTGTCAGAAAATGAGTCACTTTCTTTTTGTGTAACACTTTCTGGCTGTGGTCTACATTCTTCAGCCACCACTGAAGTTCGACCTTTACTAGAGGTGGAATCACCCTCCTTTCCCTTGGTCTGCCCTGCCTGAAATTTCTTAAATAAATTTGTGTCCTGCGACAGTGTAGCCGACCGTTTATAGTTGTAAGATTTGCGAAATTTAGGGTCCCTAGTAACTTCTGTACCTCTCGGAGACAAGCAATGTTTTTCTCTAAAAGATTGATAATCATCTCCTTTATGTTTACAATTTTCTTTAAGGGTAAGGACATCAGATTGGTCTTTGTGTTCCAAGTGATGCCGAGATAATCTAATTCCTGAATTGGGGAGAGTTGAGATTTCTGATAATTTATCTGCCATCCTAATGTTAACAAGGTGTTTATGGCTATGTCGGTTTGTTTTTGTAAATCTATGTTGTTTTGATTTGCTAATAAGAAATCGTCCAGATAAACTATGATCCTTATGCCCTGTTTCCGAAGGATTTCCGCAATCCAATTGGTTACAGAGGCGAAGGTGTGAGGGGCTGATGAGAGGCCAAATGGTAGAGCTGTTAACTGATAAATCTCGCCGCCATAAATTATGCGCAGAAATCTTCTGTGAGACTCTGTTATGCAAAGATGGAAATAAGCTTGGTGCAAATCTATTTTTGTCATCCAGTCCCCAGATTGCAGGAACTGAATGACATCTATTCGGGAGATCAGCTGGAAATGTCGGGTTGACACATGCAAGTTCAGTGTTTTGAGATTGAAAATTGGGCGTATACCCCCATCGGATTTCTTTATTAAAAACATCTTTGAATGGAATCCTGGAGATATCTCTTGGGGTTTCTCTAATATGCCTTTGTGTAATAGATCCTTTATTACGGATGTCATATTTTTTGAGTTTTTTGTTGTGAATCTGATCTGAACATTTTTGTAAGGATAATGTAAAGGGGGCTTTGATTTGAAGGGAATGCGACCCTTGGCTATGACATTTAAAATGTATTGACTGGCTCCCAATTTTTTCCATGCCTGTATATGATTCTTTAGGCACCCCCCTCTGAATGTTGAATTGTGATAGTCATTTCCCTTGATTTCTATTTGTTGAGTTTTCTTGGAAGCTACTGTTGCGAAAGGGCTGCTTTTTTGAGTTATATTTATTGGAGTTGGAACTATATCTATCATTTTTCTTGTGGGTCTTGCGAGAAATGAATTTATGAGTTTGTTTTATATTTTTTTTACTATTTATCTGATTACTACTTGGGAGACTCTTCCTATCTTTTATGTAATTTGGTATATTCAACCAAACTTGAGATCCACCCATTGAATCAACTAAAGGCATCAAATTCTCTCTATTAAACAAATGTTCTGCACTAGGAGGAATATTTTGCAGTGCACTTTTAATATTCACATTACCTATCTCCTTAAGAATGCGGTCACGCCTAACTTCTATGCATTCTGCCCGCTTACCGCAAATAACTTGCATGCTTGTTTCAATATTTTTATAAGAAGGTGATGACGGACCAAATGTTACTAAAAGCTTGTCATAAAGAGTATTACAATTAAGATCTGATTGATTATTACAGGCCCAATTTACAACATCTTGCAAACCGGTCTGTAGGAGCTGTCTTCCTTCAAGGACCGAGTTAGATAAACCGGCAAGCAATTGCTCAGTACCCGCAACATAATCTATACCCCTATTCAAATGACATAACTCCTCATTTAATTTTAAACCAGTGAAGCCTGGTGATGCCAAACACGTTTGAAGAGCTTTCTTATAACGTATTCCCTTCCATGCAGGTGAATTAAATTGCTGGAGGTTCACAATTTCAGCTAATCTTGCAGGGTCCGCCCCTGGTATAAGCTTATTCTCGTCAAAATTAATTTTAATATTACCCAATGACATATGAGAGGATTGAGCTGGCTGATCAGGTTTGTTTAAAAATTGTATTTGAGTACCAGGGTTAGTGTTATTATCTGTTAAGGAATCTGTCTGATCTGGTTTATTTAAAAAAGGAATATGAGAAACTGGGGAATTACTACTAATATTTGTTAATGCATTTACGTATTGAGGAATTTGAGTAATACAATTAGTAAGATAACTAACTTGATTAATCAATGTATCCATACGCGGGTCTGAACACGTCGCGACATGTTTCGACCTACGCTTGGGCCGTTTATTCGGCGGCGGCGAGGCAAATCCTTCTTCATCTTCCGAAGATGAAGAAGAATTTTCATCTGAGCTTGAGCTCATGGCGCTTCGCCCTCCCTCCGGAGCAACGAAATGCGCCTCCTCGCTTTCCTCGACAGGACTCATAAGTAAGTATGTCAAAACTTACCGCTACTTAAGTACGTAGTCTGTTTAAATAACTTTCACTACACTTTAAGGAAAGTAATAGCAGTGATAAACACAAATTATATCACCTAATAACACGGAAAACTTTTTTACGCTCCTTACGCGCCAAAAATCACAAACGCTATGTCAAACTGTCATCGGGCGCACAGACAAGAAATGAACAGGGGCGCCCCCTGCTGTGAGACTGGGTAACTATTATACGAAAGAAGGACAGAAAGGTATGTTTTTGGGCTATTTACGTAGAAAAGTGGAAAATCACAAGCAGCTTCTTCACATCAACGCTGTGTCTTTCCGGTAGGCATATAATATATTATATAAGTAGGTATAGGTATTTGATACCTTGCAGATATTATGTAGGTATATAATACATACACGTAGATATACTTATATGTTTATTTGAATAACATATTACATGCAAAATTTTGTTCATTTTATTGTAGAAAAAAAAATCTGGATTATGGTCTGCAATAGGTATTAAAGATGTTGATGGAATATCTGGATTTAATATTTGGATTAGGTATATTTAAAAAAAAATTAAATTAGGTATTGTAAATTACATGAACATTAATAGGAAGTTGTTTACAAACGTGCGTTTTTCAAATATCAACATTCATATATTATCAAGATAACTACATAAAATTGTATGTTTAGACTTGAATTTTTTGGGGTAAAAAGCACACTTATTGTTCTATCTTCTAAACACAAAAGTTTTGAATCAATGTTACTAACCTGTACACAAACAATAAAAATATTTTCTACTCTATGGTAAACTAAATAGCTAAATAAAAGAATAAGTTTTCACAGTTTATACTCGTAATATCTACCCTTACTTATAAGATTCTGCATAAACAGCAAAGTTACTTTTCAATTTCAATACAGATTTACAATTATAGGTACATACCCATGTATGCGCGTTATAATATCTTATTGATACATCTTTTCCAATAAATGAACATACATACATCATTGTTTGTGTAATATACAAACATCAAATACATATTAGGTACTTACCACATTACTTTGCATTGCTAATGACATTTCAATTTCAATAACGTATAAATGAAAGGTTATTTATCCAGACGCTTTATTAGGATCTATTTATTGTTTAATGATTGTCTATGGCTTTGTCGAGTGATGCTGTAATTAATTTGTTTTTTTTTTAATCCTCGGTATCGATGAACAACGTCCTGTAATTATTTTTACGGCGTGTAGTACCTAAGTGATGGTCAAGTACCAAAAGGATCAAGAGAAGCAACTGTCTGTTAGGGTTAAGGGTCTCATACCTACTTCATTGAGTTTGAGTAGTATTCTTGTAGTAAGTTGGATCCCCTAGATTTTTTGTTGGATCATTTAATAACGAGGCTGGCCTACATAAGGTATGTCTTAGCGGTGGTTAAAATGAAACAGTAATGTGTTTATCGACGTGTGAAGCCAGAGGGCGCTGCTGATCCGATGCTTAAGCAGGAAAAGGTCCAAGATAATAAGAAACCAAAAAAAAATTGGCAGTCATGAGACTACCGACAGAAGTGAAAACTTAAACGAAACGACGAACTTACAACGTCACATTAGCAGGTTGGTGACCTTAATTAATAAGGAGCTGACAGAACTCAATGTTTAGATTAGCGCCGACTAGTGGATCTATATACCTATGTATTTTTAGCGTGACGGTCATGAGTTCAGTGCTCTTTTTCCCTATAGCCAAAGTGCACAAACGTGCCTAAAAAAGTTTTCACTTCAAAAATGTAATAAGTGTCTAGATATTTATCTATAAATTGATGTATTACGAAGACTCTTCTTGTGGTGGGTCTCGCTTTGACGCTCGCGAATGACGTACTAACGATTCTAGTATTAAACAAGAATATAAACACTACGTATGCTAACCATGGTCTTCAGTAGGATCGAGACACTAGACGAGGTACAATGCCAGGAAAAAAATTACATTTAAAAACGAATAAAATTTTGACAAATTAGCAACTCTAGCATCTAGCATCTCACTAGGCCGCCATAGTGCTGGTCACCATGCTGCACTGTCCCTGTTCGCAGTGAGGATGGTGACCACCACTCTTGGATTCTGCTTGTGCTTTCCATCAGGCGGGGCAGAGTCATTTTGGCAGCTCAAATATAAAAAAAAAGAAAAAACTTAAGTTGAAAGCTAAGTAGTATCTAAAAGATGGTCAGTTTTTCATTATAATCCGACTAAAGTATTTATCTAAAGCCTTAATGTACACGCCGTACCTTCGTAGCAGTTACTAGCAGGAGGAAGATTGCTTTTAATTTATTTTCCCATTGTGTGTGTATATTATTTATTTTACTATGCATTGTTTGTCAAATAAATGCCTTCTAGATATAACTTTGTTATTTTATTTTATTAACCTTAAACTTTAGTGTAATTAAAATGTTGTGAATAAATCTAAAACACGGATGAGTTATATTTTCTTGTAATCGATAAATATGTCACATACATTATAATTATAGCGATACCTACACCCGAAAACTAAACGCAGCTTGTACTACGTTTTAAGTCGTACTGGATTGTAATTAGCTATTTATCATAAGTATCATGTATGTTACGATATGTTATTTAACTTTGCACCGTGTAAACAAGCTGTTTATGCACACCAGGGGCGTAGCTACCGCCGTATCAATGATACGGGGACCCCTAGCTCCAGAGGCCCCTAACGTGTGTGATCAAAAATTAGTAAAATGTTATCCACAATGTCACTTAATCTCGTGCTTCCCGGAAAAAAAACATATAAAATAAATACTTATTTTAATTTAATGCAAGTATTTTTGTTTCTTTTGTAAGAAATATTACCCTTCATTTGAGCCCCCCAACTAATTTTTATACAGGGCACGCTACGCCACTGATGCACACTTAAAAACATAAATATCTTAAGAATTATATTTACAATTGTTTTTACTTACTATATAACTTATCTAGTACTTTCACCCTATAAAAAATCCACGGGTACACGTCACTACTAGTATAGGTAGCTGGTTTTTTTGGTGGTGATTAGAATTGTCAAAATTCGATGCGTAATGTGATGGTAAACTTCGGTGGCATACTGCATAGTGTAGCAGCAGTTACGGCTTAACGATAAGGTGGACGTTGTGCCAGGTTGTTAATTGTACAAGAAAGAAACGAGATGTATCTCGGTATGTATTTACAAAAAAAGCCTGTAGGTAGATTAAGTTACGCTTAAGATAAATGACTTTTTTATATTATAATTATTGTTTTTCGGGTTGGATAGCGTCATCGTGAGTTATTGACTGGCTACTAGGTACTGATATTTTTTTTTACTGTTACAGTGTTCTGTACATTACAATAAATGCAACTATTTTCGTTGCTGACTTAAATGTCATTTTTTTTTCTTCACATGGGCATTATAAACTATCTAATTAAATTTAATTAAATAATAATACGTTAAAAGGTATTTTTGAAGCAATCAGTTTAGTTATAATAAAAATCTTCAAAATATAGACTAAGTGTACCACCATAGAGAAGTCAATAAAATAGAAAGCCTGACACAAAACATTATTATCACGAATCTAAATTAAAACAATATAAACAGAAAACAATAATCTATTTATTAATAGATTTCCATTTTTAAAAACAGGTATTTGATGTGTATTAATTTAACCTATAAAATTTTCAAATATCATAGACATGTTCTATATTTAAAAAATTAATTTGTTAAAAAGCAGATGCTAATGATATAATAAGTAAAAAATGTGTATTTATTTAGGTATGATCAGAGGGCCGCTGATTAATACCTCCATTCGAATCATATACCTACACAGGTTCAACAAAAAAAAACATAATATATAAAGGCGTGATAACAACATAATAATGGTGTCTATTCGGTCTTGACTCATTGGTCACCATTGATTGCTTATTAGTGCAATTAATTAGGCTATGAACAATAGATCAGACTTGCAACGGTACATCTAATATAGTTTAGCGTGAAATAGGCGCGGGTGCCGTATTTATCATTTTGTACTTGTTGTTTTATTTTTCTCTTATGGCTCACGGTTCGACTTGTTGTTTATAGAAGCTACAGTTGTGAATAACGAACGAATTTGACGACCTATGCGGTGCGGCGGTAAAGCATTCGATTTCGATTGCGTTTATAGGTCGCGGTTTCGATTAGGTGCACTGCAAATATTTATTGGCATGAATATGCAATGTGTTCGGGGTATTTCTATTTATTTCTATCAAGTATGTTTATCTCTAATCTTTCTTTTTTTTTCTTATTTAAAAAAGACAACTCCCGCATCAGGAATATTCCTGTGTCGCAGTGGGCTTTACAAACATTCAAACAACGGACACAAAGAACACCCAGACTCGGGACAACTATTTGTGAATCACACAAATTTTTGTCCCGTGTGGGATTTGAATCCACAAAACACGGCGCGGCGTAGTGGCGAGGTGACCTCTTAAACCATTGCGCCATCCATGCAGTCACGTCACGTCAATCTGTACACGATATGCTTATTTTGGATCTAGATAACGCTTATATCTCAGATTATTGTGTAATTTTACAGAATCACAGTTTTACCTAACTTTGATAATATTTATTCAATAGACACGACCACAACACAACTGCTGTCACATTTTGGCTAGGTACAAGTATGTTCCCGGATGCTTCCTACTCGGGTCCTCTGCAATAGACCCACTTGTGATGGAACACCGTGTCGGTTCGATTCCGACATACCACTCACCACCCATGGGGGTTTTCACACGAAAAGAAAAAGCTAGGCATAAGCTCTGATATGATATGCCTATTTAAATAAAAAACATTTATGGTTTCATGTTAGATTGCTAACTGGCCTCCATATTATTATTATTAAGTAAGTATTGTTGTTTTGAGTTTCAAATGCTACTTCAACTATTTCTGTTCTTTTTTGCGCGTGAAAAAGCGTGTTAGTGTTTTAATGCTTTTTTATCGTAATACTGACAGTGTTTTAAAAACGTACGTAGAATTCAACGAATCATAGTTTCATTCGTACGTATTTAGGTACAACTGCATTAGCCGTCGCGAATAAGTAGCGAGAGAAATGTACCTAATAATATTTTTTATTTCTTAATTTAAATATTGGATATAATTTAGTCACTAAAAATCTGCAAAATAAATTATCAAAAATGCCTGCATAGCAGCTATGGTGAGATTTTTATTATTTGACAATTTTGTTTAGCAAAAATAAAAGAAAGAAATTAAATGACACGATACTTACCTCTACATCAAAAGGTATTATTATAGGTACTCATAATATTAGATACAACTCTTATTTACCTATTTATACATTTTCTTCTACCAAACAGTCTGTTGTTCATTGTTAAACATAGGTCTATAAAGTTATAGCTAACTTAACTAAATACCTATCCAAGAAAATTTACAACACAAAGAGGTATTTCGCCTTTTAGGTAGATGGGTAGATATATATTTCTCAATAAAGAATAAAGCCAATATTTTATGGAGACGATAGATAAAACTATTCAAATTTAATATCCCGTGTTTGCATGCGCACAAAAACACTAAATGTATATTATATTATTAGTTATAACTAACATTGATTTATGTACACAGTTAGACAGTTATTACATGGTTATTACAAACAGCTCAATGAAGCTAAAAACCTTTAGTGAGACATGTGTAAATTGAAAGCTTAAGTCATTCAGAAATAAATTATCTTTTAGATGCGCGTCCGCTCCCATATTTTCTCCGCTCTCTAATTTTATTTATTAGATATCTTTCTCAGTTTTTACGACAGAAACTTCTAAAGTAGTAAGATGTTTTATTAACACATGTAAAGGAAAACCAAACCTCTGCAGTTCAGAAAGATAAAGGCAAACTTCGAACTAGGGAAAATTTGTTAACCTTAAAGTTAAAATGGAAATAAAAAACCTTAAACTATGACTTGAATTGAATAAGAGTATGACCTACCTCCATTGTCAGCATTATTGGCTTCGAAGGTCTTGCTGGTCATGTGGAAGAGAGCATCGAGCGGCGTGTGAGGAGCCGCCGAACCTTGCTGCGGCGCGCGCCGCGGCTCCGAACAGCAATCGGAGGCTGACGATGACCGCTCGCTCGCTGAATCGCAGCATTCCGCCGAACCTAGGTCCCGAGGCCGAAGTAGCCCTAGGGCTGCCAAACGCCACCGCTCCCCGTCTAATAACGCCGCACCGGCAAGTCTCTGAAGCCGTTGCAACCGTTCCAACCCTGACGCATCCCACGGGCGCACAATACGCGGCGGAGTACGAGGGCTGTGACTCAGAATGTCCAAAATTGAAAAACTCTTAACCCCTTCGCCTCTACGCTCCTCTCCAGGCTCTGAAGCCATCTTCAACCGCTTCAGTGGCCTGAAGTAGTCATGTGGCGAGGGCGAGCGCGACGGCGCCGGCGACGGGCGCCCTACACTGATATCGTCTTCCGAACAGCTGTGTCCTGACATCGACTCCTCCTCCATCTTTCACAGATCCATCACACAACAGTCACAAAATATCGAAATATTGATTGTTTGTCTCACAGATACGGGCAACGCGAGATACGGCTGACGGGTCGACGCGCCTCGGTCAACTGACGTGGCGGGTGACAGCCCATGGCCGGGCGGTGAAGATAGGCGGGGCCATCCACCAGCCAGCCAATCGGAATCTGAGGTTTTACGGCGGGTGGGTTGTGATTGGTTAGCGGTACTAACAGAGGCGCGCCGGAGTGTCACACTTGGCTCTCCAATAAAACTTTTTAATCCGGACCTGGATTGGGGGCGAGATTCGTGGTGTGATTAATTTGGGTGTGCGCGGGTGGTTGGTGCGGTGCGGGGCGTGGGGTGCGACGTAGTTCTGGGGGGAGTAGGGGGGACGCCGGTTAATTACCAGGATGAAGACGCGAGTCTAACTACTCGCTCCATTATTTAGCGTCGATAAGGCCGACGTTTGTCACTGAAGAAATTGCCACTTTCCAACATTTGTTTGATCGTTCGTTAATTTCTGTTAGTTGATAAAACTGTCTAGTAATTTCATGTCTAGTGATTAGGTAGTGGGAAGGCACAGGTGTTTCTGTAGCTACCCTTACCTATTTGTTTCTTTTTATTCTACTAGTGTGGCAAACAAGCATAGGTACTTTCCACCTCATAGAAAATGGTACCTAATGCATAGGTAGGTAGGTACAGGCTGTACTATTATGAATTCTATGGTAGGTATGGCTAGGTATGAGAGAGCTGTAGGTATTTGTTTCTGAGCCTTTTTTCAAGGAGCTTTGGCGACCCTAATTAGGTAGGTAAAATTAGACACAGTAGTTGTAGTTGAGCTTTCTGTAGGGTGTAGTCCAGGCTAGAGATAAAAAGGTACATTCCCAAAAAAAAAAAGGAAAAAAAAATAATTAAAATTTATTTTATTTAGGTAGGTATAACTATCTGCTGCCAGCAATTTCGTTGACGTGAAAATTAAAAACTATCCCATAACTGTCCATTTTTCGGGATAAAAAGTGGCCTATGACCTTCCTCAGGATATAATCTACCTATTTACGAAAGGTAACAAATAAACAAAGTTACTTTCGCAATTATAATAAGTAGATACCTATTAGTGTGGATTCTTCTATGGGTGCCTCTTCAATTAATGAAAGTTGTCAGTCAGCTCTGCATAATTGGCCGGTATCTTTGGCGAGGTGAAAAAGTTCGGCCGCAATTTTAAATACTAAGTACATCGGTACCCGTACATTCACCGATATTTATACATAATTACCTACCTAAAAAGTCCATACGAACAGGGTGTAACTAATGCAGGTAGAAATGCGTATTAGAAATGACGCCTGTGTCGCGGAGGACTTTACAAACATACAAACAACGAACACAAAGTACACCCAGACTCAGACGGGAATCGAACCCACGACTTATGGCGTAGCAGTCAGGATCACTAACCACTAGGCCAACAGGTCAGTCAAAGATATAAGATATTTGTTATAAATTCTAACCGAGTTTGCCTGACTGTATCTAATTACCACTGCTAAGTATGAATGGGGTTCGGTGGTAACTACTTATTAACACACAGACACTAGGGGTGTTCCTTAACCATACTGTACCTATTACCTACTGCATCTATAAATGATGACTACACGGAAGACGCAGGTTCTGGTTCGATTCTCACATGTGACGATTAGGTATTTGTATAATTCATAGACAGTTGTTCTAAGTATGGGTTTATGAATTATATAGCTAATTATATACCTATTTGCAACTTCCCCTGGACTGAGACGCGGGAATAGTGCTTAGTAGTGTACCTAGGTCCTATCCTTCTAGATAACTAGAAATACGCTGTCTATAGTTCTCTTCTTCGTCGTCATACTCTTGGTCGTGGTCGTCACATCAGAGGTGGTGGCAAGCTTCACATCAATCCGTCGCCATTCGTCCTCTTCTTGTACATTCGTGGAGGGGACCATTGAGTGCTGTTTTGACTTGGTCGGTCCAACGCATTGGTGACATGTCGCGCGCTCTTGTGCCTGTAGTTATCTGCCTCGGTAAGGCTAGGTAGGTACTTTTTTCTCTAAGATGACACGCAGGTTTTGTGTAGGATGTTCTCAAGATGTTTAGGCAATAATCCCTGTATGACGGGAGACATTCCGAAGATTGAATTTCTGGACCAAATCCACCCCAAGTGGTGACATAATTGTTGAACGTACACTATCCTGTACATCTGACCCATACCTATTAGGTAGATATGGGTCAGATGCGCACGATCCCAAGAATACAATCAGCTAACGGCTCCGCCTTTTAACGTAAATTCTTGCCCCTAAAAAAGTATGTACCTACCTACTAGGTAGGTATATTCTTTCTGAATTGCCTGCTTGACAACCAGTACATACCTAAGTAGGTACATGAGTACGTAAATTAGAAGGCACGACCATATATGTGCATGTGTGTTTGAATTCTAAACAGGATTTAGAGATAATGTTTTTAGTAGACACCTTAGGCACCTTAGGTACGTTGTGTTACGTTAATACACGTAGGTAGGTAGATACTTACTGTGATTTTATTTCTACACGCATACAAACATATATTATGTTAGTTTTTGCCCCACAATCGCATGCAAGGGTTGTGTGGGATGTGTTTGTAATAAATAAATATAATTTATGTAGTAACAATATTGTCCCTAGTAACCTATTACTGATAGGTAGGTAGGTTTTTACGCAACCTAAAATGAAAATAACTACCTGTTAATTATTTTAATTATCTATTACTTACTTTTTATTGATCAGTTAAAAAAACATTGGTGGGCGCGCATTTCTCAAATGTTTAAAGCTACACGTACCTACGTATGTCACTACCAGCATTCAATGTTTCTCTTTTATGTTGCAACTTTTTCTATGGTGTAGGTACAATACAAAACATTTTATTGTATTGTAGGTATGTATAGATTATGTTTTCTTTCACCTTTTAAGCAATTGATAGTTCACTTCTAACCTATAGGTGCATGCTATGGGTACTTTTAATGTTGAATACTAACGTTCAGCTCAACGACATGACGTTAAATAAAATAGGTACCTACCTATTAGACTAAAGTCACTGTATCTATATCCTGATTAGAGAACAGGTAAGTATTAGACCAATATTTAGCCTATCCCTTTTGCAAAAGCGTTTTTTATTCTTAGTTACATTTTTTTTAAATAAATTATGGTAGGTAGGTACTGTTGTTACTTAATCCATGTGTTTTTAGGGTTCCGTACATCGAAAGGAGAAAACGGAACCCTTATAAGATCACTTTGTTGCCCGTCCGTCCGAAGGTCTGTCTGTCTGTCAAGACCCTTTTGCTCAGGAACGCGTGGAGGTATCAAGCTGGAATTTATATCAAATACTCAAGTCTACTGTCCCTTAGAGCTGTGAAAAAATTAAACTTCTAAGCCAACGCAATCAAAAGATACAGCCGTTTATGCCGCAAATTTCCGCAAATTTTCGACACTCGCAAAGGAATCAAAACCTACAAGGTACTTCCCGTGAACTTAGAATCTTGAAATTTGGTACGAAGCAACGTCTTATAGCACAGATAAAAGCGAAACCCGTAAATTTTTAGTTACATCATATAATAAAAATATTTTACGGAACCCTCGGTGCGCGAGTCCGACTCGCACTGGCCGGATTTTTAAATATTTATTTACTGATCATTACTTAAAGACCAAGTCAAGTCAAGATCAAGTTTAGCAGAACTAACGTTCTGCTAAACTTTTGAGCTTTTTGTTGACGAAGAACTTAATAAATTTACATTAGAATTCACTAATAATATATAATCTCTCATAAAACTTATATAGGTATTTGCATATGCAGGCAGTATCAAAAATATAGATTTTGTAAAAATAAGTAGAAGACATATCTTTAATTTTTTTTCTATACCTATGTAATTTTCTGTAATTTCAACAGAAAAATAGTTAGTATTGTAGTAGCATATTTTTTTATCCTGATTTATCAAATGTTTTATTATCTGGGCCTTATATCTAGGTATAGCTAAATACCTAAAATGGGTATAAACTACTTTACATTTAAAAATAAATTGAATATATTTTTTTTGTAAAATTGTTTCCAAATGCGGTATTTAAAAAAACTCAATATTAATATCCCGTCGCACCGTTAAGTCGGCCATCTTGTATGACGTTTAGTTTCCGCACAACTTCACGCACCGTGGGCTCGGGGGGATCCGCGTGGAAAAAGTAATCTAATTTGACATTGAGTTTAGTTTTTATGAGGGCACTGACTGACACTCGTTCGGCCTGTCAAGTGGGGTGGGCAATGTTTGTTATTGGGGTATGTAATTAAATATCGTCATTCTTTTTTTAAAGGAGTAGGTAAGTATCTAAGTACCTATATAGATATTATCAATTGGAGTAAAAATCATAAATTTCATAATGAACGAAGACAATAGAATTCAAACTAACCATGAATATGGATCGTTCAGTTTATATTTTCCAGCTGCCTATAATAGTTAGCACCTAATTACGTACTTTCGAGAGTCGCTATTTATGCAAGTGTCTTCAATGAGTGAAGTTTCTATACGAAGATAAATACTAAATGGTTGTATGATTAAGAAAGCATAATTGGTTTACCTTAGGTTGTAAAACCAAGCGCAGCTTAGGGGCGCTATGACGCCAGGAGATAAATTGTATTCGAGGGCAATTAAATTTTTCAAGACTTCTAAGCAATTTTAGTAAAAATGTATTCAATTATATGACGAATATTCGTTATCAAAGAAAATACAATCATCTAAAAATTTTAAATTGTCCTATAGTATGCACGTGCATGCCTATATTTATATTCATACTTATATGTATAGGTACCCTAAGATTTGCCTAAGGAAGGGCGCCATATGTACTAAGGCTGGCACTGCCTATAGGTACCGGAAACTCTCATAACCAAAGATTTAATTTCAATAAAGACTATCTATAAAATAATTTATTTAACATAGGTACTATCCAATCACAGGTTACTTATCAACCTTAAGATTATTTTTTTTTACCAAAGTAGGTACAGACATGTACATATTTACCTAACCCACTTTAAATTTTATGCTGCGTGCAATCAAATAAATAATTACATCTTGTTTGCCATTTAACTACACATGAAATAAAATAAATTACACAAAATATAAAATACACATTAAAACCAAAATTTCAATAGCTTAATCCGTGTCATTAGTTCCCCGACATTATTTCCCACAAATCGGTACCGGAACCGACGCCATGTTGTTCGCTTTCCCGCGCGCGCCAACGACCAATTGCGCCCAATTTCCGCTGGCATAGACATCGAGTAATTATTGATAATATTTTGTCTGTTGTTTCATTTATTTCGTACCGTGACATTATTTCATCCATTATTTATGGTTTCGATTGAATTAGATTTTCGTAATAGATAGTTAGGCTATAAAGTTATTATAGAAAATGCGTCGTACCGATTAACCTAATCGAAAATGTGGTTTGAAAATTTAATTGGTACCTATCAGATAAGGGTGTCAATTCTGTTGTTTATATTTCTCGAACACTTGCAATACCAACCAGAATGTCACAGTTAAGTGAATTTAGAATTTGATGTTTACAATAGATCAACGGTTCGTATAAGAGTTATAGGTATGCTTGGTAATAACATTTAAAACATATAGCTAACGTAAAGCAAATAAAGCAGTGGAAATCTAAACAATGTAGGTAGGTAACTAGGTACATGCCATTACGAGTTAAACAGTGTTTACCTATCACTATTGTTCAGAATTTCCAGAAACAGACGACGGAAAATCTAGAACGACATACTTAGGTAAGTACATATCTAAATAAATACGAAATAATTCACATTAAAAGGTGAATTGAATCTATAAATAATTAAATACCTAGTTTTAGCTCATTATTATAAAACAAACATGCTGATTACTACCTTGCTAACTTGAGGATATTCTAGAAAATAGATAAACCTAACATGAAGTAATTTTATAATTCTCAAACATTTTTCTATCACAATCTCAATAGATCATTTATCGATACCAAATGAGCTTGAATATAGTAATCGGCGCCGTGCATTATTATGTATTAAAACATTCATGTTCAATTAAGCTCGACATTGCTAATGGTAGGCCAGAGCTTAGTGATATTATATAGGCCTATACTAAAAGGCTAATTATCTAAGCCGCGCAATGCCTACGTACTACCAATAACGTTTATGGATTTAGCTTGACTTTTATTGGCTCTATGGTGACTTTAACAAATACAGTAAGGCGGGGGGACAGCCTTGTGGTTTATGCCAGACTTTAAATGTTTGTAATATTAAAGGCTTTGTTTGTTTACTCGTTTAAATACCCACTTATTTTATATATTTTTGTAGTTAGTTTGTGGTTAAAAGTACTCATTGTTTAATAAGTAACATGTTGGGCTTTTTTTCGGGCGTTGAAGGTTATCTATGCAGATTGTCATTTACTTTAATAATAATAATAATAACATCTCACACACGGCCGTCTGATCCCAAACTAGGCAGAGCCTGTACTATGGTAACCAGACTGCTGATAAACACTTACTTATATATTTCTAAATACATAAATATTATAGATAAATTACACCCAGACACAGAACAAATAACCGTACTCATCACACAATTATTTGTCCTGGGTGGGAATCGAACCCACGACCTCTGGCTTAGCAGTCAGGGTCACTAACCACTAGACCAACAGGCCAGTCATTGACTGAGTAGTAATATTTTTCTGGGAGACAAATTTTATTTTGTATATGAATGCAACTTTTCAGTTTTTGTTTTTTTTTCAGACTGCTTTATAGACTGATATATCTCGCTGCGAGGAAACGGTAGCTTAGAAATGTTTCTTTCAAAGTACCAGCTTTTGCTTTTAAGAAGTTATCGGTTCTCATGAAGAGCCAAGCCCCAATATGCAGAGATAGGGGCTTGGCCAAGATGTTGATCTTGATCTCAAAATATGACTTAGAATCAAAACATTAAAGCTGCACCTTCTTTTTTAACCAAGATGTAGTAAATCTAAGTATTTTAGATGTTAGTCAAATCTAAAGTATAAAAGTTAAACAAAAGTCTACTAACTGTACTTAGCAGAATTATAAACGACTCTCTTCGCAACGCAACTTCTCAAAGCGCAAACTTGTTCGTCGTACTTGTATTTATCATAATAACTAGCAACCCGCCCCGACTTCCCACTGGTAGTTAGTGGAGACATCTTCAACAATCATCATCATATTTAAACCAATTTGAACAAAACGTTAACAAACTATATACCTAAACCTTCCACATGAATCACTGTCTATTGGTGAAAACCGTATGAAAATCTGTTCAGTAGTTTTTCAGTTTATCGCGAACAGATAGACAGACAAACAGACGCGGCAGGGAACTTTGTTTTATAATATGTAGTGATGAGAATTTAGACAGGTTTAATCTACTATGTGTTTGTTTCGGTATGTACAAACATTTAAAACATTGCATGGCTATTAAGATTATGTAACTGAATTTTAACTTAGCATAAATAAAAATAAGTTTTGTATATAAGCATATACAAGACTTTGTCTTCTTCAAGAGTATTCCTATATGATGCAATAGTAAATAAATAAAAAACTACAAACATAACAAAAACTACTATGATTTAGGAAATAGTAGGACATCCTGCCACACCATAAGGTGTTAGAAAACAATTTCACAACGCTTCCTATAACCGCCCACTTCCTTGCACATTATGACAATATACATAGACTATGCCTCCATAGAGGGTATAATTCCATAGAGGAAAGTAATTGCATCCGTTTGTACTTCCGATGGTTTCCGCGATCTCCTGGGTTATATCATTAGAAATATGATTCTGGTGTGGTAACGTTGGTCTAGTGGTTAGTGATCCTGACTGCTGAGCCAGAGGTCGTGGGTTCGGTGGGACAGACAAATAATTGTGTGATGATTATTTAGTGTGATGATTAGTGGATGTAATTTATCTTTAATATGTTTATCAGCAGTCTGGTTACCATTGTACAGGCTCTGCCTAGTTTGAGATCAAACGACGCGGCGACGGTGGGTGAGGTGTGTTAAGTTATTATTTTTATTGTACTCGAAGTACTAACTAATGACCTATCTAAAGATACCTATTAAAATATAGTCTATGCAATCCTTTATTTCCTATTTAAAATATCACATAATCATTCGAATTATTATCTTTTAAAAAAAGTATCACCGATTTCAATGTGCCTTAAAATACCCAAATCGCTTCTAGTGTGCCTATAAAATTTGATCTGATGACCATGGGACCACCTGGAAAGTATACCCTTTTAAACAAAAGAAAAATTTCTAAAATCGGTCTAGGCGTCTTTGAGAAATCGGGGAACATACATAAAAGATTCCGACAAATTGAGAACCTCCTCCTTGTTTCGAAGTCGGTTAAAAACGTATAGAAGCATCGGCATCGGTAAACGACGGGGCTATTAAACTAAAGAAGAAGAAATGTAATAAGCAACTAATAGTTACAGGTATAGATACCTAATCCCTACTCGTAATATTCTAGGACATTATTATCTACACATCACTCATTATCTAGACCCAAATTCAGCCGTTTTTGCGTGAATAGTTAAAAAAACATCCATTTATCCATCCATCCTCACAAACTTTGCCTTTTAACATTAGTAAGATGGAGTGCGAAAGTTTAAAAGTTAGTAATTTGTGTTTAAAGATGTTTTTTTTTTATAATTCGTTTCAAATTATCTTACTTTCAAATAAGTAATTAAGTATCAATAAAACTGTTTTAGTTATCATATTAATCTAAAATATATAATAGTAAGATACACATATCTACATCTCTATTTAAAATTAATTAGTTCATTGAAAACAAGTTTCGAGCTATCAAATGCTACTTTCGCAAGACAAAATTCATCTCATGTGGTAAATAAATAAAAAAACAAGAAAAGGACAGCGTTACGCGTGATCGTACGATGGACAGCACCAGTTATCGGTTCCAATTCAAGGAGAGATCTACCTCTTAATTTGTTTATTTAAATAACCTGTCTTTATTTATTAAGTACCTATCCTTAAAAACTGTAAAGAAAAACCGGACAAGTGCGAGTGACTCGCGCACTGAGGGTTCCGTATAACTTGTAAGTAGACAGTTCGTCTATCTCGGGAATCGTTCTTCGAAGATTTTTGTCCATTTTTTGCTAGTGACAAACCTAAGTTTACCGTTCTAAAAATAATCTTCCATACGTCGATATACGCAACAGTAAATTTTCTAAGCGCAAAATATAAGTTTGTAATCGCAAAAAAATCATTTTTTGATGTATCTAGTACTAGCAACGCCCTGCGGTTTCACCCGCGTAAGTCCCGATCCCGTGTTAACATCGGGATAAAAAGTAGCGTATATGTTAATCCAGGTCTCCAGCTACATACGTACTATGTTTCATGTCAATCGGTTCAGTAGTTTTGGCGTGAAAGAGTAACAAACATCCATCCATCCATCCAAACTTTCACATTAATTATATTAGTGGGATAACTAAATTAACGACTTTCGCATTTTTTTCCGAAAAAAATCCGAAAGTCAATGGGTCAAGGAAAAAAATTATTTGAAATACCATATAGCTTTTCATTTACCTGCGTAATGTTAAAATATGTGACTTAAATGCCAATATCTTTTGAATGCGTTGACTTAGAAACTTGATTTTTTTACAGCTTTAAGTGACCGCTGGCATGTAAATTTCAACTTGATATGTCTTGACAGACAGACAGTCAACAAAGTGATCCTATAAGGATTCCTTTTTTTCCTTTTACTAAACGGAACCCTAAAATACTTTGTTGTTTAATTTAATTACAATTTTTTCCATCTAATCTACTTCATTTTTAAAGTAGGTACCTACTTTAAAAATCTTATTAGTGTCATTCCCCTTATTTTAAACTATACTAGCTTCTGCCTGCGCTTGCGGTCACTGTAAGAAAGATTTTGTTAATCAATGTATCCCTCGAGGACAATAGTCTTATTCTGGTCGATACCCTGAGTATTTTTCTAAGCCCCTGATAGTGTAAAAAACCTATGCTCCTATTTGACAATCCAAATATTAAACTGGGTACCTGCTGCTACGACAGTGAGAGTCTGAGTATTTTCAGCAAACATTACTCACACTGAATTTAATTATAATTTCCATCTTGGAATAAAAACTAAACAAGCGGCTCACTACAACTTCCACATAAAAAAAAAAAAAAATTCCGCTACATTTATATTTTAAATAACCATCAATTATACAGCCCAATTCTAATGAATGATATCTCCATCGGGTGGCACCGTACCCTGTGGTTAGAGGTGGCGAACTATTTGGTATAAATTGATAACGGAAGCTACCCCCGTGGCATTATGGTCGCTGTCATTAGGGGCTCTAGTACCCATAGACACGGAATATGGATTCTTGTTAATGCCGGTGGTGTAGATACGTGCACAGTTGGATAGACTTACGAAAAGGTCACGAAGAACGTTCTTAATTCACCATATGTGTTAATTTTCAGGTGTCTACCTTTATTACTTCATGATCTCTGAAATAATCAGCATACTTAATTCATATTTTAATCCTTGTCGATTTATGAATAAAACTCGTGTAGCATTATTTTTACTTTGTAATGGCATTTTATTAATGACAGAGTTTTATTTACAGCAATAGGTAGATAGGGGTCTTATTGCAACACGAATAAATGACGACTTTTGCTAGTAAAATATTTTATAGGTAGGTTTATATTTACTAGAGATCGCCCGGTGGTCGAATATCGACCATGATTTATTAAATGGCCATTATACCTTGAACTGTCATCGTATAGACTAAGGTACGTACCATGACAGGGCACATATACTGGACGCGTGTAACTTGATGTAGCTATTTTCACGTAATTCTTTAAAATCGTTGTGATTTGAAATTCGATGAAAAACTCACACTAAAAAGAGATAGACATATTCATAAATAGGATCTAGCATGCGAGAAGAGAATGAGGTACAATACAAGTAGACAGTGTTTCCTAAAATCTTTGTCTCTGCGCCTGCGTACTACTAAACCTTAAGTCACACTAAGAGAGACAAACAAAATACAAAAAGATTTAGCCTGCGTGAGAATGAGATAGAATACAAGTAGACAGTGATTCCTATAATCTTTGTCTCTGCGCCTGCATACTATGAAGCCTTCAGAAAATGCGTCAATGTGAACGTGATGTCATTTTTGTGCATTTGCGTATTAAAATTCGTTGATTAATTAATTAATTTTAATTTTTTAACATATCTGTGTTAATTTGACTAATAACTTTTATATAAATTATTTAAAATTAAATGTATTAACAGTAGTAAAGTATTTATGTTGATTTTACTTTTTATTTCTTATTCTCTTGTAGACTATTTTTCTAAAGTTTCACTTATGCCGTGTGTGAATTGCACACACACACTTTTTTAATGTGTAAGACAATTTGTTTGTTAAAATTGTAGCTTTCTGCAGTTCTTCAATATATAAAATGTAAGTATTCCAAACTTCACGTTAATGCGTTCACGAAATATAGATCAATTTCCCTAAACTTTTCCTGTTTTACATAAATGAGTAATCAGACTCCAATACGTCAACCACAATGGGAGTACATCTAACTTAAAGTTGGTAATTTCGGGTGCGGTCATTATGACACATCTTAATTTAGTTTCATCACATAAATAGTAATAAGTAGACGGTCGAATGCGGGTGGGCTAAGACCCACATTAACGCGACTACACAATGGTGAAGGCGATTGACTTCTTGCCTTAATTTCGAAGATATTTCACTGAATATCTTGGTAACGACTCTTGTTTCAGTGAATTACAACAGTTATAATTGTTTTAATACCTCGGCTCTATTTTCTTGGTTTTATCTTGTTATTCCTAGTTTATCTAGATATTCATAGTAAGTTATTTTTTCCCATATCGTTTGACTGGCCTGTTGGTCTAGTGGTTAGTGACCCTGACCGCTGAGCCGTGGGTTCGATTCCTACCCAAGACAAATAATTGTGTGATGAGCATGATCATTTTATTCTGTCTGGGTGAAATTTATCTCTAATATGTATGCATTTATTTATTATTAAGTATGTTTATCAGCTTTCTGGTTACCATAGTGCAGGCTCTGCCTAGTTTGGGATTAGACGGCCGTGTGTGAGATGTGTGAAGTTATGATTATTATATCTGACTGTCAGGTCATTAAAGCAAAGCTCTTTTAAATGAAGCCGTTCAAGGAATTCAAAGTATATTAAATGATTTTCAAATAATCGTATGTTTTTATTCAATTATAACTGGGTATAGAGTACATAAAAAACTTTTTTGTTAAACTTTCTGTCCGTTTGGTTGGTTGGAATTTTTTTTTCAACAGCTTACAAAATAATTGTAATTTCAGGAACACAAAACATTCAAGATATATTTAAATAACACAATAAGGCGTGGGGTTCTTTGCGCTTACACGGACTTATATCAATGACCATACCCCTAATTTCATCGCAATTTTTTTAAATCCGTTATTTTATGCTTCACATGGCTAGTATACTAACCTCTTTTTTTTTTTTTTGTGCGTGTGGAAACCCCCTCGGGCCGTCACCCCACCGGGGTTTTCGGTGGGGCGGTGTGTCGGAATCGAAGCGACTAAAACCACATGGTGTGCCGTACTGCGCCTTAAGTAGGAGGGATCCGGGAACAGCTTTTATTAAGACATCCGGCTAGTATACTAACCTAACCTAACCTAACACAATAAGAGTGTCGTTTAGTTTATAAATTACTAAACAACTCACTCATATTTCTGCTTCACTTTTTTTTTTCTGTAAATGCAAAGGAAACTTAGTTTCGTGGGCGTACAGCCAGCCATAACCGTGGGTGTAATACCAAATCGTTCCAATTTCGTCATTACATCTCTATTTGTGTTCTACACATAACGCGATGTGTGGCCACTAATCGATTAACATAAGTGCTGGCTGCTGGAACAGGAAATAAATTTCGTTAGTTTTTGTATTCGAAATTGGATTTCATATTTTTTTGTTTGAAAGTGTGATGTTTGGCGCCAAAAGTGGTCGGATAATTACGAGTATTGTGTCACTCCCTTTATTTATATTGCATCAAGATTGCTAAGCTTGGGTACCATTGTAAAAGAGCGCCTTCTATTTTCTTTTTTGGTTTATTACTTACCACTAAAGTAGCATAGCGCAGCAACTATGTTTACTATGCGTAGAATGGCATATGAGATATGGCACAGTTACAGCAATATAATTAAAGTACAGGGACAGTAAAGGTACCTACTAAAATTTAAAAAAAAACCTGTTCAGAGAGGTGTGTAAGAAACTTCCAGGTACTACGTCGTTTATCCTGTCGCATATGTTTGTATTCGATGGTTGCAAAATACTTATTTTGTTAGACACTGAAGATGGAAAAACACGCAATACCTACATTTAAAAGAAATAAGTACGTATCTTCATCCTAGAAAACCATCGATAGGAATAGAGACACATTCTAGTTGAGACTAGGATGGTTCTCTAAATAAAAAATCAAAACGTTTCATCACTTCATGAGTGAAGCGATGAAACGTTTTGATTTTTTTATAGAGTTACGAGCACTTGGACCCCATGGCCAGACGGCCAAAATATTTACGTAGGTCTGATAATCTCTAAGTGAGTAGTTACGGCAGAAATAAGAGTAATAGTTAGGATTTTAAGCTCCACAATAACGTGTAAAATACTATAATCAATATCCATACAGAGCCGTCTTTAAACGATAATATCGTTTTTATTACAATGTACAAACATAATATATCAATAAAACAAAGCTGTTTCACTCCAAACACATTAAGCTTCGCCAGTATTGACTTTACGTACCTGTACAGTAGCGGATCAAAGGGCGAATTACTGGAAATTGCATTCAATTCAGTAGTAGACTTGCGCTACTCTGATTGCGTTTACTGTTGCAACATGATCGTGGGGTGGGCGCACCGTTTATTGGCCACGTAGATAAATAATAGCACTTTTTTATTGTTGTTGGATTTCAAGCTTTATTGCGGACATTTAGAAGTTTAATTTGTTAATAATGGTAAGAGTCGCCACAGATTTGTGGCTTTTACATATAAAGTTTAGTTAACAGGTTTAACTGAATATTTAATCTATTTATGATAAGTTGAATGAATAGTAACCTAGTGGTAATCCGAAGTCAAAGTGAAGACTTTTAATTAAATCTACAGGACAGCTTTAAGTAATTTATAAGTTGAGGTTTTTATAAAATGTTTTAACAATACTGGTTATGTTTGGTTTAGTACGTAGGCGTAGTGGTGCCGGTAGACATAAGGCTAAAGCTTGAATTATATTAAAGAATAACGACAGTGTTGCGATCATTAGTCTTGGGGTTCGAACCAGATCCAGCGCTGAAAGCGTGAACTCACTCCTAGCATATATGTTGATCGTTGTAGGGTTTAATAATAACATCAATGATATGAGATTCACATTACCATATTATAGGCTTTAAAAAATAGTTTATAACAGTAGTAGATAATAATTTAGTATTGTTAGCTAACAATTTAACATAAATATACAAGATCCACTGTTAGTAATTAAATACATCCATGTTACAACATGCTATTGGTTACAAGTATACTAATAATATATGTTTTAAAATTGGACTGCATTGTACATAATATAGTCACCATTTTTATGAAATTACTCGCAACCCGCCCCGGCTTCGCACGGGTACAAATTATGCACCTAAAGCTTCCTCATAAATCACTCTATCTATTAGTAAAAACTTCGCCGGAATGCTGATATTCTCGCACTACTTTACAATATTTTGTTTAATCCTTCTACTCCCATCTATCTTAAAGAACGTTTTGAGTTCCTAAATGAAACACATGCGAGGCTCCTGCGGTCATCGGAAAACCAGCGCCTGAAAATACCACTGCACACCACGAATTTTCTCCACAAATCTTTTAAAGTCCATGCAGCTCGCCTGTGGAAGGGATTGCCTGAAACTGTGTGTCGTGCTCAATCACTGAACATTTTTAAAAAATTGGTAACTGATCACTATCTGTCCTCATAGTTAGTCACTGACAATGTTGATATATGTATATATATATTTATTTAATATTAGAATGTGTATATATATGTATTTATAGCTATTTTACATTTATTTGTGTTTGAACCTATAAAATGTATTTAATGTATATATGATTATTATGTATCTATCTACTGAACTGAGTTTGTACACCTGCAAACTGCCCTATGCACTAATCCATCACACTTGTCCATCCTAAGGTTGTCTGCAAGAAATCGCAACTAGCGATAAGACCGCCGATTGTACCATTATTCAATGTTTTTCATATATGTTGTAACTTTTCTATGGTGTACAATAAAGAATATTGTATTGTATTGTATTGTATAATTATAATATATGGTTCTTAAGAAGAAAGGTAATAATCCTTGATGAGTGAGTTTCTGAAAAACAGCTTGTGACTGTGCTCGTTGGGTAACTTCTGGCAATGCATTCCACACGCGTGCGGCTTGCACTGCAAATGATTTGTCAGAAAATGTTGTGGTATGAGTTGGAATTTCCAACGTTATATTTTCCGATGATCTCAAATATCTATTGTGTGTGTCGTACATAAATGCGAAACGCTTTTTTAAATAGACAGGGGTAGTAGGGTTAAACAAGATATTATACAATAAAGAGAAGATATGAGTATTCCGGCGAAGACGAATCGGAAGCCACTTGAGTTTAGTAGGGAATTCGGAGATATGATCATATTTGCGTAAGCCAAAGAATCTTGTACAGAAATTTTGAAGCCTTTCAAGTTTATCAAGTTGGTCCTCATTAAGATCTAGATAGCTGACGTCGGCATAGTCAAGAATGGGGAGAAGAATCGATTGCGCGAGTTCAATTTTAGTAGAAGTTGGAAGGAAATGACGTAATCTTCTTAGAGAAGCCGCAGAGGCAAATATCTTGCGACTAAATTTTTTTTATCTGGACATTCCATGTAAGGGTTTTGTCCATATGTAGCCCTAGGTTCTTAACGTTATTGCTAATAGGAATAGTAACACCTGCAAAAGACACTTGTGGAAGTGCTGCACAGTCAATTTTAGCAATAAGTCTGGAGCTACCGACAATTATAGCCTGCGTCTTCCTAGGGTTAACCCTAAGCCTATAGATAGTGGTCCAAGGCTCATAGAGATATACCAAACACTAACTAGACGACTACCCCGAGAATGACGAAGCCATATAAGTAGAATAACAAATGCAAATTCAATATTATTTCTTAGAAACTGAATATACAACGACTTTGCATGTCTGGAAACAGTGAGCATAACTGGTACATTTACCCTACTTTGTAGTTATCCAAACTCATAAACCATTTACAGATTGCATTTTGAACTACGAGTATGCAGATTAAAGTTTCATTATTTTGCATAATGCAATACACTTAGTATTATTTAAATAACTTATTTACTAGGAATAGGAAATCGTTGAATATGTGAAGGAACGGTGATGACTTCCAATACAAAGAGGTGCCTACGACAGGGTACCTGTAGGATGCACTCGATGCAGTTGAATTGAACGGTTTTGTGTTAGAATGACGCATATAGGTTTAGTCACTAACTATTATCCAGAAACTCGTCAAGGATCACTACCTATCTTTGTAATAACCTATACCTATGTATATGTTTATCTGTATTTATGTGTATATATATATTTATATGGGTATGTATGTATCTATGTATGTATATATGTGTGTATGTATACATGTTATTGTTTTAGTAAGTAAGACTAATGTGCACCACAAGTTACCTATTACTATACAGTAAAGTCCATCAAAGGTTGTCTGTAAGAGATCGCAGACTGCGATAAGACCGCCCATTGTATGCTACTTAACATTGTATGTTGTATGTATCCTATTTTTGGTGTACAATAAAGTAAACTCTATCTATCTATCTATAGGTACTAAACTATACTACTGTACTGATTATCGTGATGCAGGCTTAGTAATTACTAAGTAAGTAGTCTGTTTCAGTTATTAGTTTTGCGAAAAAATCTATATGTGCGTAAAAACCAGTAAAACATTAAAAGGGGCGGCTGTAGCATAAGTTTTAGCTACATGATTTTTTTTATTCTAGGAAGATATACAAAGACTTGCACCATAGGTATATTATGTATTCTTGGAAGAAATATCTATTATGACTTTATGAGATACACTATGAAACATTTACAAAACTGTAAAAGATATGAATCACTACCCAGTCCAGTGAGTTCTAGCCTTCATCCGTCGCAAGAGTTAAAATTATTTCATCTGTTGTCTTTGGATAGGAACACAGTGATTTTTTCATTTAATTAAGCATTTCGTTAAACTCGTCACACCATGGAGCTGATGTTTCCCGTGGCCAACCTGGAGCTATAATTTTTTTTTATGTGATTGGGTGCAAACGAGCAGATGGGTCACCTGATGGTAAGTGACTTCCGCCGCCCATAGACACTTGCAAGGTGCAAGGAGGTATGTACTTACACTTCAAACTTATATATATATTGAACTTTTGTTTTTGTTTTCCTTAACTCGTCAGTGACTACAGACAAGTTGGTTAAAGTGGTTGCAATTAAACACACACAAACACAATACCACTTATTAAGAAAGTCTTTTGGAGAGCCTGTTTCAGAAGTGGACAATCGACAATAATACTGTCAATCCGCTATTGTTAAGGTAGAAGAACTATCTTAATAGGCTAAGACCAACAGTAAGTGAGTCGTATTTTAAGTACCAGGAGAGCACGAGCTTCAAAGATGTTTTTTATCATTATAACTTTCCTTTAAAGCAGATCATTTAAAAACACCTAGTTATACTATGGAGTAAAATAGTATTATCTTAAATACTTCTTATATGTTCCAAGAACATAATAGTATTGAAGGCACCTATCTTAATTGTATAATCTCGCATAAGACTAGTTTTATTTAAGTATTGATCCTTTTTTTTTTTTGTTTTTGTGCGTGTGGAAACCCCCTCGGGCCATCACCTCTTTAGGGTTTTCGGTGGGGTGGTAAGTCGGAATCGAACTGGCTAAAACCACACGGTGAGCCGTACTGCGCCTTACATAGGAGAGATCTAGGAACAGCTTTTATTAAGACATCCAGGCCCCCCTAGCGCCTGCCCGCCAAAGTGCAGACACCGCCTTCAGTAGAAAGTCTTCCATTTAGGCGACGTCCAGGCAAACGCGGACGCGGGGCTGTACTTTGGCTTAGGTATTGATCCTGTATCAAGTTAAGGCGGTAATTGGTGTCAGTAACTTCGGAAGAGAAATAGGCGCCCTTGGATGCCACTGGTTCGTAATTCGTTAATCATCATCATCATATCAGCCTAAATGCAACATAGGCTTTTACATCAAGACTTTATGTACTGAAATACCGATATTCTTGCTGGTATTTCCATGCAAGTCCTTAAGATTAGCTAAAATTGTAGTTTACTCTCCACAGATAACTCCAGATAGGTGGATAAATAGCCCCTAATACTCGCTTGTATTTTTACAAGTTAAGTTAGGTTAGAGAAATAATGTTGCCAACACTGGTACAACTTAAGGACATATTCGATAAGAGAATAGTGGCTAAAAATGCTTGGCTTGGCTTTGAATGTTTTGTCTTATTTTATTGACCAGCATACTTGAACTGTTATCTCATAGATTTTCCGTATCCCTGTAGCTTTATGTAGCCGTTTTCACATAATTTAAAAAGAAAAAACTATCTGATCCAAACGAAAAATTTATGTCACTAAAACTAGTCTATAGTACTAAACAAAAAAGAAAATCGAATAATAACAATATTCAAATATTTAAAAATCGAACATCTAGACCTAGACCAAGCGATACCTATACAAATCCCGCTATCCAATCGTCAAATTAAATCGGTCAGGTTTGACTGACATCGTGTGACATCGGGTGTTGTCGGCTGACTTCGGCGTTGACGCGACACGTCGACATACTGACAGTACAGTCGATAGAGTCGTCGCGATATGGCTAATCACTTGTATTGTTGTAACGCAGATGTTTGAGGGCGTAGGGTGACAAGCATTTCGAATAATTGTACTGGTAGGTAGTACCAGTTTTCATCCAAAAACTATACTTCTAAATTATAAAAAACTGATTTAACAGTAGAAGTTTAACAATATTTAAGTTTTGCTATTAGATATTAGGTTATTTCATATTTGGATATAATTAAATAGTATGATAGTAAAATCAATTGAAATACAAAAAAAATATCCAATATTTATTTGTATGCGTGAACGGGAACCTCGTGAACGGGTGCTGCTTGGGGTGACTGGTCGGCCTAGTCAGCGATGCTTTAGCCTATACTATTATTTTGGTTCGATCAACTGCAACTCTAGCCTCTTAATCCAGTCACGAATTATTAATTTATTAAATTATTTTTAACAGTAGATTTTGTAACTGAATGAAGGTAGATGTGCACCTTGAATGATTTCTATGTTTAATAGGTTCAAACCTTCAACGGTATCACTGAGTGATTTTTATTTTTTAGTACGTTAGCTTTTGGAGCATTTCAATAAAATGAAATTCAGGTGGCATCAGCTTGCATCCTGTTTACCTTTCGTGTAACATTAACACTATTGTACCTGAAGATCTGACTTTTAAAAAGAGTGGCCATGAGTTTCTTTGCCAGTATTCTTCTCATAAGGCTCTTCGCATTTTGGAAACTGGAAGTTATAGATCGACACAAGCAGGCAGTAGATTTTGGTGTTTTCACCTAATTTACCTCGACAATCCAGTACAAGCTGTGGCGTCTGTTTGCGCCGATCTATGATTTTAACTCTAGCTTCAATTTAACGTTCATAAATGTCACTTAGTGCCTTAATTGAATAAATTATTTTGAATTTGAGTTTGAATTATGCAAAGGAAAATAATCAGAGTACACACAAAGTAAAATCTACTTACATAAAATTGCATAGTGCTAATGTAAACGGAAAACCGATTTCAACGAATAAAATCGCCAATATTTTGTATTTTTTAATGTTAGGAGAGAGGAGGAAAATATTGTTTTTAAAACTTTCGCGACTTCGATATGTATTAGATGTGTAACTCGGTACTTTATAGCGATCATATTTCAAATTGGACCGATCGTGGTCCGCATGACCGAGATCGGTGCAATTCAATCAAAAAGTCGGGTAACCAAAAAAGGTATTGTGTCCTCTAAATGTAATCGCGATTAAGTCCCACGTAACACATCTATCTAATGGGAGCCCCTTATTTCGTAGAAAGAAATTTCATAGAATTTCGTTTCACAGAAAATGTTTCATATAATATTTGGTTCTTATATTTTTATTTCGAATATTATTGTTTCAAAAACAATTTACTACAATGAAACATATTTCACAGAAACACAATTGAACGCATTTTTAATCACATTTTTTTGTTTAACAAACTTATCAAACTGTAGAATAATTTTTTAAAGAATATTAAATCACCTTTATAATGTTCCAAATCACATTTATTTTTAACTGTAACATTTACAATTTTAAATTTTTTCCGATTGCTTGTAGTAATTTAATTTCTGAATAATTTTGCTTATGCTGTAAAATTACATCAATACGATCATCTTTGTCTGAGTACTTTCGTTTTTTAGGTATTGGTGGGCCACCCAATTTGCCATGATTTTACTGTCGTCATCTTCCATGTTCTCCATTAATTTTTCAAAATAAATAGGTATTTCTGAATGTTCCAAGTAATTAAGTGCTATAATACATTTCATATCAATATAGAATTTTTTGTCTTTCGCATATTTTGTTGCAAATTTGTTTGCTTGAATTCTTCTGTAAAATATAATAAAATCATTTTGTTATTAAATAAGTAATAAAACGTCATTATAGTTAACACCCCGACTCAGATTACCCCGACTCGGATAGGTTAGGTTAGAAGGCATTAGGCCTTCGTGGTTATTTTTTTATAAACCACCCAGAAGCAGGATTGCAGGAGCAATTGTAGACGCATCAATTGTTTAGTTTATAAAAAAATGGTCCCAAGTATAGTTTAGGGCAATAAGTTTTCTATTAAATAAACAATATAATGATTAAGAATATTTGATTTGATATTCTATGAAATGATTATTCTAATGTTTAACTTTATATGAAACAAAATTCAATGATTTAAAATTCTTTAAAGTAAGTATTCTGTATATCGATTATTCTATGAAACGAAATTATGCGAAACATTTTCTGTAATACGAAATTATATTAAACAATTGTCTATAAAACAACGCACACCCCTATCTAATAGCAGGAATAAAAACAAAAGCATTTTAGTTGAGCTGAGTTCCTACCTAATCTATTTTGAAAATTGCTCGAGTTACAGGTATGCTTTACACACTATTACAACAGGATGACCTATACGGATATACCGAAAATTAACGTAACATATATCAACGTAAAGTTTATGATATGAAAATCCAACTTACACCAAAAACGTTGTCACTCTAAACACAACAATATGTGCCATTTAATTATCTGTGACCGATGTACTCGACTTACTCGTATTTAGTATCACCATACAACGTGATAGATACAATGTTCAACACCCATACAAATTGGGTTTCAATAGCTAATGTACTACAATCTTTATGATGTTACAATATGGAATACGGTTGATGAATGATCATTTAAGTAATAATGTTCGGTGGTATTAAAGTCACATAATTTGGGAATAAAATATCATTGAAAATGTCATTAAATAGAGCAGGAAACGCTTAGTGTGTGAGTGAGTAGAGCATTTAAAGTAAGAATATGACCGTATACTCAAGTGTACGTGTACTTCTTAATTAAAAGATGTAATTTGGCCTCGTGATTTAGAAGGCTAACTGTTGAGATCTGAAGCTCTAGCAGTTCTCTACAGTCAACCTTAAAGTGAAAGAGACACTCGACAGTTGACGATATTATAATTGAGTAGAGTTTGAGTAACTGGCAAAAAGTTTTGTAATTAGTCAATTTACCAGCATGTTGGGATCGAACCCGTAACAATCGATCCTTTGGAGTGTATCGATTGTTACGGGTTCGATCCCCACATACGATGCACTAAGTTCTTGATGCAGTTTTTTTTTTTTTGTAGAGCACGATAATCTCTGAATCGATTGGATTTGAAAAATACTTTTTGCATTTTAATCTAATTCTTGTGGGAGGTTGTAGGCTAGGCAGCAAACTGTGAACAGCTAGTCTGAAGATAAAATGCTTTTAGCATGACGTGTCATCAGCCAGTAAACCTTGTTTACAATTCAACTCAGTGCAATCTTGAACGTCCACGCTAAATTTCACATTGGAACATGAAAACGAGCCAGAGAATCCAAACATATTTATCTTAGAGTCAACATTTTACACAAAAGTATTAATATGGACCACCTTTTAGCGCCTCTGTATTTGAACACAATCCTTTTTGCAATTTTAAAACCATGATTAAACACCCAACTATAATGAACTTTATCCAATAAGACATAAAGTGCATTGTTGTAGTTCAGGAAGATAGATAATATTGTCGTTTTAGTCATCTGTCATCAACGGATGTCACATTACGGCCTTTTGGGACCACAAAAGATTCGGGCTTCTTTCTAATCAGTTGTATTATGTAATTCTTTTCAATATTTTTTTGGGACGAAACATCCATTGCCGGTTTTGGTTTATCATTGTTGGTTTATTGTAAAGAAAACTCGTAATGTACGTGTAAGATTGACAGAGTTGTCACGTTGACAGTCATTTGTTATCCCGTCTCAAATAGATGATCAATAACTTTTTCTGGTTGAAGGTGTAAATTGACATTAAAATAGAGTTTAATCGATGTTCGGTTTATAAGAAAGAGTTTTTTTTAGTACCTACTTTGGTTCATTTTAGTAGCATATTGACGTAGGTCCAGTTGGAATAGCTATTCATTTTAACACCGAAGTAGCGTTGAAACGGCCATATAACACTACTAGCTGTACCCGCGACTTCGTCCGCGTGGAATAATGTCTTTGGGTAGAATTTTTCAATTATTTAGGCTAATTGACGATACTTTCATTCAAATTTTCATCCCCATTTTTCAACTCCTTAGACCCCTTTTTTGCTTTAAAAAGTAGCATATGTCCTTGCTCAGGCTCTAGACTATCTGTGTACCAAATTTCATTTAAATCGGTTCAGTAGCTTTAGCGTGAAAGGGTGACAGACAGACAGATAGACAGACCGACAGAGTTACTTTCGCATTTATAATATTAGTAAGGATTCGTGTCGGAGTTCCTCACATTTATTAAGAACATCGTTGTAAAAGCGTGATGACTAGCTTTGCACGATAGGTTGCAAAACATTGTTTTTTTTCCAAAAAAATATATTTGTGTGTACCGTTCACATTGCTCATTAAAGTATTATAAGTATAATCCCTCTTCAAACGGTTACAATAGTGGGCTTACTTTAGATTTAATGCAGTAAGATTACTCACTTATAAGAAAACAGTTGTTAATGATAAGTAATTTTTGATGACAGAAAAAAAAATACAAACATAAAAACTCGTTACATACTATGTTATTGTTGTAATCTTAAACCTACTTGCGACATATCTGTACGCTATTATGAACATATCAACTAACTTCGAATTCCTAGTGCTCGTTCAAACAAGCATACTGATTATCTTCACGATATAAGTACCTATAGAACAGTGGTGTCATGGAACTCCGTAACCATAATCGAAACTATCGGATATTCGAAATAAAAATCTAACTTAAACAGTAACCGATATAAAAGTTCGGATAGAGGTGGAGTCTAAATAATTTATTTTACTATAATAATACATCAAGATGAAAGTAGGTACATACTTTATAATAGTTGTACATATTCCGACCATTGCTCATAGGGCTATTTTCTATTTTGATTTTACTACTAAATGATAACATAGAAATAATGTCAAATCATTACCTATCTGTATTTTCCTGTTTTAATTCCTCAAAAGTCTAATATCTATAAGTGAAACTATGTGAAACTATCTGAAACTTTCGGATAATCCGAAATAGTTTGATATCCGTAACCGTATCCGAAACCGGTATAACATCTATCTATATAAATAAAAATCAAAGTTTGTCTGTTTGTCAAAATAAAAATTACATTATTAGAGTTAACATAAGTTGACAATGCGCTAAACTTTCGGTTGACATCAAGTTGTAAGTTTGCAACAGTTGCAGGTGAATCAGTCAAGAATGTCAATAGATTTCCCGTACAAATTGTCGTACCACCTGATCATTCACCTTTCGCATCAGTATCTCCTGTCTATCTTCTTCAGCTTGTCAGCCTACCATAGTTAAGAACGTCCTACGCTCTGTACGAAGTAACTATTATCTTATCTGTGGCTCTGTGAGTAACAGAGTTTAACTGAAAAAGTGAATATTCCAAAATTTTCTTGCTAGTAAAAACTATGAATATATATGATTTCTTCAGAAAGCGCTAATGACAAAAATTTCAGTAAAGTTTATCCGCCCTCTTTTGCTATAAGTCACGCTATATTGAAGGTCCAACTCAAATCATAGGAACTTTTCCTATACATGTTATCTATATTTTAACAAGGTTAAAACTGTTTCGGTAAACTTCGTTGGTTTGGTCCTTACATAGTCAACCCAGCTGGGATAGCTTTATTGATATACGGTTCCAACCCATTAAACATCATGGAGAAAGATAAGGTCTAAATTTTTTTCATAGATTCCATCTTAACTTACCGTCATATCAAACAACCAAAACTTTAATAAGCCCTTACTACTTACTCCGTGTGGGTAAGTAATTACGTAATATTAAATGAGTTTCGACTTCCATCTTTTAATTACACAGGATACGAAATGAATCGGCTTCAAATGTACTCGCACTTCGGCTCCGAACCTTAACACAATCATCGTTATATGAAGACTCAACGCGGCTAAAATGTTGCTAGGACACTTGTAATATCAGTCTATAAAATAAGTAATAATATACTAATTGACTATAATAATCGACTGCACGGATGGCGCAATGGTTTAAGTGGTCGCCACTCCACTACGCCGCGCCGAGTGTTGTGGATTCAAATCCCACACGGGACAATAATTTGTGTGATGCACAAATAGTTGGTCCGAGTCTGGGTGTTCTTTGTGTCCGTTGTTAGAATGTTTGTGAATCCCCCCGCGACACAGGAATATTCTTAAAGCGGTAATTGTCCTTTAAAAAAACAAACTAATATTAATAAATATTTTAGTGCAGTTTCGGTTAGCAGTTGGCACACTTTAAAAAACTTCGAAAATTGTATTGAAAACCACCAGGACCTCCTAAGGGCAGCAGGGAGTCTGGCAATGGGTACGTTAGACAGCCACTACGTTAACAAAGAAACAGTTTACGAACTGTGTATTGTGTGTTACCCCTTTGAGAATATACTAGCGTTAACAATGCATAAAAGAAAAAAAAAATGTAACAAGATTCAAAACAAACAAACAAAAACTAGGTCCGCTCGGCTTATACATATACTGGTTTATTATATTATAGGTTTTTGTGTAAAAAACGCACGACGTGTCGTGGTAATGTTGCGGATCTCCGCAGAATAGTACCTAAACACTTTTTCCGCACTTACCTTCTTTTATTAAATGTTTCAACAAATTCGTGCACCTAAATACCGGGCCAAGATACCAAAATCATACAATTGCATAAAAAATTGATACCTAACTATAAGTTATTATAAGGTATAAACTATCTTAAAACTCTTAATAATCACCAAAAAAAAAATCCTAACACTACATCTAAAATATATATTTTCGTCTATTCGGCATCACACCAGTATCCTAATCAAAGGCCATAAAGTGATCCGCTTCTGATGCTTCGTTCGAAGGTGGCGTTTTAAAGCGCAGGCCGATTAGTGGCTGTGTCGCTCCTCTCATTACTGAGGGCCCTAATTGCGCCGCTGTGCAAGCCTCAAACGTGCCGACCGCTTTCATCTCGCCGACAACGGCCGCTGTTAAGTTACAGGAGCAAGCGGTTTTTTTGCTGGAATAACGTGCGGTGATGTTTAATCGTTAGGTTAAACAGACACGGTTTAACTATAAAATAAAAGTAGAAAAATGATGACCGTGAGTTCATTTATTTTATTTACGCCATCTGTGGATTCTGCGCGATACTACTGTAAGTTACAATGTTAGACTACTTTATCAATCTATATTAACCTAATAATACCGTTTGTATATTGCCATGTGGAGTTCTCTAAGTACCAGGTCACCGAGGGTACGACAACGATGACGAGAAAGTGTTCATACGAGTGTGCTCACTTTAACACACGCCAGTGACACCAAATTCATGTATTAGTAGATCGCAAGCTTTGGAGAATACGACCTTGTACTTTTAAAGCGTGTTCTAAAAATTTGGCAGGTTTTCTAAATACGCATGGCTTAGGTCACTTGTAGAATAAATAATTATGAGAAACAGATTGCTCAGGAAGCGGCAACACGTTGAAAGTAGTATTATAACTATATTATATATATATATATATCTTACGTAGGAAAGCCATGCTTTGGCAGGTATGGGCCGGCTCGACTCCGCTCGATACGGCATCACAGAAAACCGGCAGTGAAACAATGCTGCATTGCTTTTCGCAGCGTGAGTGAAGTTATCAGAGGCCCTAACCCTTCCCTCTAATCCCCCTCTCCCATCTTCACGCTCTTCCATCCTCCTACCTTACTCCCACCTTAAAGGGCGGCAACGCACTTGTGACTCTTAAGTTGAAGGTGCCCATGGGTAGCAGTAGTCATTTACCATCAGGTGACCCGTCTGCTCGTTTGCCCGCTATACTATAAAAAAAAAATATCAATAATTTATATACATTACATGATGAATGTACCAGACAGAAATTAATTTATCACAACTCCGCATGTTTTGCTAATTTAATCCTATGATCTTCAATAATATCGAAGCCTCTGATACATTTATTTAGTATGCGTAAGTAATTGCAATTATATACTAATTATTAAAACTGTCTACATAACACTAATGAACGTTGCAAAAACTGTAGCGTCGATATTTATAATCAAATACTACTCGCGAAGTAAATATTAAATCGCTATCGCTTCCGCTTGTTCCGTGTCAACGATCTTTTCACACAACCATCACCGCCCAAAATTATTATGCATTCAGTTAAAGGAAGCACTAATGAAACGTAAGAATTCAAACCTTACTTCATTGATTTAAGAGTCATAACAATGTTCGTGAGAAAAATTCAATGCATAGACAATATGGTAATAGTGTAATTGTTTTTATTCATTTATTGCTCACCATAGAGTGTCCGTAAGGTGGGCTTTATATCTATCTATTAGCAGTCGAAGAGTTATCATCAACTTATAGTGGATTTGTACTAATTTTATTATATTCTTAACTTTATTGGTATCGACAATGTTTTTAATAAAAACGGATGCAATGTAGTATTAATTAAAGTTTAAAAAGGCGAATGAAATTAACTAGCCATAAAATGTGTCTACCATACCTAGTAAGATACTAATCAAAATGGCGGTGGTAAAAAATGACAGCGAATTGATAGCTTGATTGATTGATTAGCGACAGGCCGTTTTAAATAAAATATTGGATCGTAGCGACTGTTAATTTTGTGAAGTTGGTGACGTTTTGTTTTATAGAACATATTTGATTTAGGTCCATTGCTTTTACCTCATTTATTACGGTTTATTATATTTTTATGAACATTAGTTTTAAATAAAATCTCTATTTTAGTTCAAAAAAGCAAATAGGTAGTTCATTAAAGATGGCGTCGTTGTAAAAAATTTAAAAGTATATAATATACACACCCGAATCGGTTATGAATATACATTTCCTGGTTATTATAAAATCTATTTGAAAAAAATATTAGGTCATAAATGGAATACGTTCCTTTTTAAAACATAATTCCATGTATTTAAACATCGAACTCACGTGCGTTCATAATTTCCTTTTTTATAGAACTAAAATGAGTAGTAGATAGACCACCGAGGCTTATACAAAATCGTGATATGATATGAGTACTTATTAAATAAATGGTTACACGGGCCTGCATTTATGGCATTTGCCTTTTAAGCGTAGGCGTGAGAGAAAGCCTATCTGTTTGTTTGTTGTATCAATGTACCGAATCATTGAATGGAAATAATGTTCGTATATTTGAGTAAATGGGCGTTGTGGGTGTAAGTAATTCACACTGGTTGTTATATGTACTTAGTATAAAAACTACTTTTTTGGAATGGAGTCAGAGAAAAGTGAACCGTAACTGGTTAAGAATTAAAAACTTTAGATAGTTTGAAATCAGTTAAAGTTTTTTGGTAGTGTAATTTCGAATATCTTAACCTCAGAAAGGTATTCAAGAGAGCATTCGACGTCGTTTGGTGTGCCGTCTTGGCACTCTGCAAGCCAAATTACGCTAGTGCAGTCTCAATAAGTAGCAAATTCAATAAAATGGAATTTCTTTGAAAGATTTTTTAAACTGTTAAGAGTCGTTCTACTTTTGTATGGGTTGCCAGCTTTAAAACGTAGCCTTTCGTAAAAAAATCTATTAAAACCCTAGAATAGGTTTACGGATTTCGTTTAACATAATTTTTGTGGTCCGAATAAAATCTAAAAATGTAGACGTTCTGTTTGCCATTCATTGTAATCTACGAAGTCATAACGCACATTGAGGTGTGGCTTATCACTACATATTATGAAACAAAGTCCCCCGCCGAGTCTGTCTGTCTGTCTATCTGTTCGCGCTTAACTGAAAAACTACTGAACGGATTTTCATGCGGTTTTCACTAATAGACAGAGTGATTCATGAGAAAGGTGTATAATTTGTTAAGATTTTGTGTAAATTGATTGTAATATGTTGATGATTGTTAAAGATGTCTCTACTACCCTTGCGAAGCCGTGTAAGTATGTACACAAAAAATGTGTGTAAGTATGAATATACATGTGCCTGTTTTAGGTCTAATAGCGTTGTGTACCTCTATTATCCTCTCCTGTCCTTAATGTGTCCCAGAACATAATATAAAATAAGGCAATTATTCGTGTGATTCACCAATAATCATGGCTCTCGTGGCACAAAATATGATCCTAGTGCGGATAATCGTCTCTAGGAAAGTTATACAAGGAACTACATTACAATTACGAATGTTTTGAATTAAATAACTACTTATTTATTCATTGATACTTAGTAATGGCACAGATAAGATAAAAGTTACTTCGTGTAAAAGGAACACCTATTACTAAATACGAGATCAATGATATTATTAAAGTCTTGATAAAAATCACGAAAAACAAGAATGTTAGGCTAATAAATCATAGTGAAAGCCGAGAATTAGAGGTTTTACAAACACAGTTCCCATAGTGTAGACTACGGTGCACAATAGAGAACCTCTAATTGTACCATAGACCACACACCATACCATAGATGATAGATGTATGTACGTAGCCGTTGGTATTTTATTAATGAGTGAACGTATCTTATTATTAGTTATCCAGCTTTTTGTTGGAATTTATGGACAGCTGGTAGAGTATCAAACGTGTTTATTAAATATATAATTTTCAAATGTTGACTTTAAGTAGTAAGACGAGAAAATTGTTTTATGTAGATAAATCATTTATTGATATAGACGATAATGTCAAGAATGATAGAAGATTGGAAAGTACCGTTTTGGAAGCAAATTCTTCTTAAGGCTTCTTTGGAATGTAGCGACCTTTACATATAGAAGTAGGGAAGGTAGTCTTCTGCTGGAATTGCTTAGACCTAACAGAAGAACGCAATTAAATAAAAGTTTCCCTATAGACTATGTTCGCCAGAATAATAGTTGAATAGAAGTTTATATATTAGCCAGAGGTTATTTTGGTGACTACCCCTGGCTTGTGTTTAAAGACACCAGTAGGTAAACACTAACCATTAGGCTGACACGTGTTGCTACAACCTTGATATAATAGATATACTACCTACTATTTGTTTTCTATTACTATCTATATATGTATTATGTACATAATTTCGAATTTGGAATACTTGAAGTTTAAATTTAGAATAAGTGCATAAAGCTACAATTTTGAAGCAAAATGTGTTCCAAATTTAAAAATTACATCACAACGGCTTTAATGAGCTACACGCGTGTGTTGACCTTTCATGTTACGGAAAGTCTAACAATGACAGGTTAACTTACACTGAAAATTAATAGGTAAAATATATATAGATTTCGACATACCACTTCACCGTTAGCTCCGGTGAGGTGATGACCCGTGGGGGTTCAAACAAGAAACAAAAAAGTAAGTGTACCGCTAGGTGTACAGAAAAATACATAGTACGTACCTTTCATCCAGAAAAAATAAACTGTTCCCGAAGGGTTGTCTGAATTAAATTTGAGGGTTGTTTAAATATTTTTAGGAGAGCTGACGATCAAGCTCAGTGATGTACATTAGAAGAGGCCTATGTCCAGTTGTGGACGATGAAAGACTGATGATAATGATGGTGAGGGTCAGATCAACGTTGATGTGAAATTTTAATATGGGGGCTGTAAGATCGTGCAGCGTTATCTTTTTGATTTATTATCATAGACAACAGGTAATACTTAGATCAGATACCTAATCGAGACTTTGGCGCGTGATTACCCGGTTATATCATCGTCATCTGATAACAATGTCAGATAATTAAATCTCACGACTTTGTGGAAATATATCGATAACTACAAAATATTTTACTTTTTTTAATAAATTCCTGTTAAATAGGTACCTACCTATCAAATATTAGTATTTATGAAGTTTTGAACAGTCAGCAAATCTCTCAAAGAATTTGTTGCCATAAATACTTTGGAATGGTAATACTTTGCACTGAATAATACAAACCTGAAAAAAAAAGACAATTATTATTTTTTTTTTTGTTAAAAAATACTAGTACCGTGGGGCATACATTATTAGCACTCTTGTAAACCGCTCCAGCTAAGCTAAATATATGTTTTAGGAGTGTCTGTAGTGTATTGGGTGGGGTTCGAACCTGAAACCGCTTGATCGTAAGTCCGACGCTTTAGCCGTTACGCTACTGAGCCGCTTTTAACTAAGCCAAATACCACCTACCTAGAACATTACACATAGTGTCAAATAAAAAAAAAACAATCAACTGTAACATGATACCAACGAATTGATTTCAAAACGATCTAATAGTTAAATAGCAAAATTACTAGCGTATAGCTAAATAACTTAATGTGTTAGACTACCAGAATATGAAGACCTTTATAAATGCATTAATACTCCCCCTTTATTACAAAAAACCATACTAACATCTTCACTGGACAATGAAAAATCAACTTTAATTGCATTGAAATAAGATTTATATCAATTACCGATTGTGAAATTGTACATGTCTGCAGTGCGGGGTATGAAAGGTCCATGTATATTGGTGTTAAATACCAAAGCGTTCCCATTAAGGTTGTCTATTACCGCAATGATATTATCCACAATTTGGTATCGTATCAGTAATAATACACTTATGAGTTACTCTGTTATTATATGATGAACATTTACTATTTCGGTACATACATAAACGTGGCTGGAAGGTATGGATTTGTCGGTTTTAGGGTTCTGTACAGTGGATAGGGGGTTAAACATTGGTATAAAAATATATCCTTTGTCTCAAGCTTTTTGAGTAAACCATAATAACAATATATTATGTAGATGTAAATGAATTCCGTAAAAGACGGCTAGTAACTTGGGTCACACATAAATGCTTGTGTTAGGAATGGGTTCACGTTGGTAGTGTGTTGGTAGGGTTCATTTAGTCATTACGCTACCGCCGCTTATAAAAACGTTATTTAAACGCGCTGTGCTCTGGAACTAATAATCGGATACGAAAAACTATTGTTGTATATGATAGCCAGATTCATGAGGAACAGTACAGGCTATGTAACATCACGCTACGACCCATAGGAGTGGTGCAGTGATCATAAACGCGAGTGAAACTTTGGCGAACGGCCAGTGTTTAAATACAACAATACAATATTTTAATGTGCTTCAACAATAAAGACAGATGAGCACTACCAACATACAGCTTCTCAATCTATCATTCAGGTCCGTATGTTATGTGTATGAAAATAAACAATAAAACACCACAGATATTAAAAGATTTAAAATCTGATAGCATATCACTACATATATTTTATTATAAAACAAAGTCCCCCGCCGCGTCTGTCTGACTGTTCGCGATAAACTGAAAAACTACTGAACGGATTTTCATTTTACCAATAGATAGAGCGATTCATGAGAAAGGTTTATGTATATAATTTGTTAAAGTTTTATAAAATTGGTTGAAATATGATGATGATTGTTGAAGATGTCTCAGCTACCCGTGCGAAGCCGGGGCGGGTTGCTAGTCACTTATTATAAAACAAAGTCCCCCGCCGCGTCTGTCTGACTGTTCGCGATAAACTGAAAAACTACTAAACGGATTTTCATGCGGTTTTCACTAATAGACAGAGTAATTCATGAGGAAGGTTTAGGTTTATACTTTTACCCGTGCGAAGCCGGGCGAGTTTAAGAATAATTTAAATAAATATTTATCACAAAAAGCATACTATTCTCTGCAAGAGTTTCTTGAAGATAGATTACAATAATACATATTGTTATACCTGTTGTCGCCACATTAAAAACTCTTATTTATTTTATTAAAACTGGGGACAAATTATAATAGATGATAACACAGTTCACTATTTAATAAAAATAAGTTAATAGATATTATTTTGACTGGTTATACCGGTAACGCAATACTATTGGTCGATGGATAAATATTAACAAATTGTGGTATTATAAAAGGGTAGGAATATGTTTAGAACGGGTGACTTGAGTGCAAACAGAGGTACGAACAACTTGGCAGTTGCTGTTAGTTAGTGATTTTCATAGTTTATATCAGTGGTTTTGAGACTGTTTCTAACATACCTACAATTTAAAATATTATGCAACCCTACTTATATAGAAAACATTGCAATAACCTTACCTACATAATTTCTTATACCTTACTAACTATTAATTTAACTATTTATAAGAAACATGTAAAAATATAATTAGTGCTAAGTTATTGTTAACTGTAATGTACTGATAGACGTAATTAGTAGTTTAATTTAGTTTGGAAATATTTTTATTTGATGGAATACATACTCGTAGTAATATCAACAAGGGGCTCGTGGCTACGTGGTAACCGAGTAGGTTAGCACATTACAAAGTTAAGTAATACTAGCCAGGTCAGTCTTGGATGGGTGACCATTCTTACATTGAGACCCCTTGGAAAGCACGTTAAACCGTCGGTCCCGGGTGTCATACAAACACCAGTGGCATTCGTTACGGGTAGTTGGAGCCCTAAAAAGTCCGACAACCTAGTCTAACTACAGAATTTCGATATCGCCTAGTACTTGGGTTGTGGTGGTCAGATGGCAGTCGCTTCACGTAAAATATCAAAGTTCGGCCGTATCGTAGTTAGACTGAAAACCGACCCTAACTTAGTTGGGAAAAGGCACGGAGGATGATGGATGGTGATAATATCAACAAAATGGCTGTGCCCTAGCAGGGTTACATGTTTTTAGAACCAAAATTGTAAGTAAACACTTTATGTAGACATAAACGCAAAAAAACTTTGTCTTTGAATAATGTACGTCTGTTTCAAATCTTAAATCATTCAAAGTTCTTTGACTGCTTTGCAATTTTAATACAACGAATAAGGATACACCTGTAGCAAAATATATATGTACTTAATAAAAACATTATAAATGACTAATGCTGTTTTTAACACCAACTACCAATTACCAAATTATTACTACCAACTACCAAAATACCTACCAACTACCTAAATTCTCAACAGTATTGAGAAAAGAACCTGAAAATAAACAACCCAGAAGCAAGTGATCCCTCGATGAAGCTAGTGATAATATTAATATATATAATATATTTAAGTGAAGAGATGTTTGTATGTTTGTTACTCAATCAAGCCCAAACCACTGAAAATACAGATACATTTTGTCTCATATTAACACGTATTCACACGGGAACCGAGATTCATTCATCATCATAATCATCAGACAGCATCGTTATCAGCTCGGACGTAGGACGTCCATTACTTATAAGTATATATACATTTACATTACATATCTGTGTGGTGTGGACAAGTAGGTACCTATACTACATATAGACCGCACAAAGACTTTGTGCAAGTGAAGTGTTACTAACTTAGTTTTTAGTTTCATTTCCTAACACAGAATATTTTAGTATGTATATTTAGACTTTAAGTAGGTAGTTAGGTAGGTAGTTTTCTGCCGTCGATATACAGAATATCTGTATATTTTTATATTTACTAAGTAGTCATTAAAGCTTTTATCAACTTTTTAAACGCACCTCCAGCTAAAACTGTCTCTCATAATCATATTGATCCATCCCAAGGTTACCTGGAAGAGATTGCATCTAGCAATAAAGCCGCCCTTTGTACATTATCTGTTTGACACACGTGTGTATGGTACTTCCACCGTAACATTGGTGTATAAATATAGTGTTATCTATGTATCTATTTTAAATAAATGATTTATTATTACTTATCGTAGTCGGCCCTCCCCCTTTCCCCGAGACTTTCTTAAAGAATGGTCTTTCACCACCTACAAACTCCCAGCTACTAACCATTTATTCACTCTATCTATATTCTACTATCATTTTTACGCTATATCTGAGGGGACGCAAGTTCTAAAGTAGAAGAAGCTCTGTAGAAGAAGCTCTTTGTAGGCATGAAGATTATGCAGTTGTGGATATAAACTCAGGAAGTGTGCGCCGAATTACTAGATTTTCAGACTCATTAATTACTTACCAAATAGTGTAATTTTGCTTTAGTAAGTAAGTATGCCCCAATTTCCACATTTTTTTTTATTAGGAATATTCCTGTCCTCTAAACAACGGATACAAAGAACACCCAGTATGGGGACAACTATTTTTTGTTGATTACACAATTTTATGTCCCGTGTGGGATTTGAACCACAACACTCGGCGCGGCGACATAGTGGCGACATGAGAAACCATTGCGCCATCCCTGTCGATCGTCTTTTTGCATAGGTCTAGTCTAATCATTATAAAGTTACGTTTATCATTAAAAACAGTGACTTATTGTTGATCAACTTACGGAATCCTAAAAGCGCGTTCAAAGCAAAGAACGAATGCTCACTTACGTATTCAGTTCTAATTCAATTAGGTACATGTTTTGATAGTCATATGGTGGGTGGTTTCAAGAACTGACAAACATAACGACATGTATATAATCAAAACATAACGGGTAGGCGCATGCATCAATTTATTGTTTGTCTAGTGATTAGTGGTCCTCTCTCTCACACTCTCTTATGTGCAGAGAGGATTACCCCAAGAAAGCGGTGCATTAGACAGGAAGAGATAAATCATACTGTGTGTCCTGTGGGTCCTGTCCTGTGGTAATTATGCTGTTTATTTCACTTGTAATTATTACATGCACTTCATATATTATTAGATTTCCACCCACGACAAATAATTTTGTGATGGGCACGATCTATGTTCTGTGTTTGAGTGTAATTTCTCTATAATATGTATTTTATTTGTAGTAAATAAGTATGTTTATCAGCAGTCTGGTTACCATAGTACACGCTCTGCCTAGTTTGGGATCAGACGGCCGTGTGAGATGTGTCACGTTATTATTATTATTTGTAATAAGCATGTATTTAGACAAATATAAGTATGTTTATCAGCAGTCTGTTTCCTACAGTACAGTCAAGACTGCCTAGTTTTGGATTAGATGGCCGTGTGTGAGGTGTCTCAAGTTACTCCTAAATTACAATAACCGGACAGATAAAGTGGTTACCATTATAACACGGCTTCAGAAACATGTAGTGAATGCGTTGATAATGAACATATTATATCCCCTCATTAAATGGCCATTAGAGCCATTCTCTCAATTCTTGATGTCTATTGCTAAACAAATATCTCCTTTGAGGAGTACTATGAAGAGTATTTCTACTCATGCCTTTCACATTTGTTCTATTTGCTTTTTAAGAACCAGTTGAACGTATCTACATTTTCATAATTTTACAGGAGAGCAAAAATACTCCGAGAATTTACCTAGTTCCTTGTTGTTTTGTTAGCTGTTTAGTTATGTTGGAATTGATGAAATATTGCATTTACAATTACGTCGCCTTGGCATTTCATAAAGGAGCACTTTGTCACCCGTATTGTGAAAAAAACGATTTTTGACTTTTTTGTAGATACGTTCATCTGGTTCTTATACCGCGAATTGGCGTCTTACTTTGTACTGTTTAAATCTTGGAAATATGGTTACTATGGTGATAACAACTTAATTGCATTACACAGCAATTTTTCTTTTGTATATGCATTTTGATATACATATCAAGCGAAAAAAAGTTAAATTGTTTGATTTAAAAGTTAAATAGAATTGTTGCTTTTGAGGAATTATGGCTTAATATAGTGAACGCGGCACCCATTTGGAAAAAAGCGTCTCCATGGCCGAATTTTGATGTAAAATAGTGAAAACACTACCAGTTGAAATCTTTACTATCTCAACTATCTCGCACGCTTTTACCTTCCGATCTTCCTTTACGATTTACAGGACTTGGTTGATGTTTTGTTGAGTCTCTGCTTCGTTTGGACGACGAGAGCGTTCAGCATCATTTGTATCTATAAGACCGCGTTTGAAATCTGCATACCACCGACAAATGGTTGGTTTAGACGGAGCAGATTCCTGATAACGTTTTGTAAGCCACTGCTGTGCTTGAATGGTATTTTTCCATTTAATAACAATGTTTTATCAACACACGAAACTCATTTTTTTCCATTGTTTTCGAAATAACAAAAGTAGCGTCACTTAAATATCTGTAACCAAATATTTTATAGTCCGACATTTAAAAAAAATGTGTACATAATATTTAATGGCCAGTACTTTCTAAAGATACAAAAAATAAAAGTAGCCTAAGTTACTCCTTATAAAACTTATCTGCCAGTGAACATCCAGTGGAAATCGGTATATCCGTTCTGAAGATAAGTCATATTCAGATTATCTGTATGGTATGGTTTCTGATTTCTTGATTAAAAATGATATTGATCTTAAATAATTACTCCGAGTTCCCCCCCCCCCCCGTTTTTGCAACATTTTCATTGATTTTTCATTGGTCGTAGCGTGATGTTATATAGCCTTCCTCGATAAATGGACTATCCACAACTAAAATAATATAATAGTTCCTGAGATTAGCGCGTTCAGCCAAACAAACAAAATCTTCAGCTTTATAATATTATTAGTATAGATTTAAACCACCTTCAAAATTAAAATTATTGCTTCTTGTATTCTCTTCTGTTATACCCATGTGTGCATACATACATAGATAATTCGCACCTTTAGAATCATAAAGGCTTAATTCGAAAAATTGGGTAATTAACTTCATGACGTAAATTGATTTCAATCGACTATATTCATCGACTAATAATAAAACAGTTAACAGGGATCTATAATATACAACAATTTACTATCAACGTCTGTGAACAAAAGAAAAATAGATATACGAACCTTTTCTTCAAAAAACGAGTTTTTTAATTAAGTCTGTATGATCCTAAAGGTGCAAATCTGCAAGTAGATGAAGACAACAGTTTCAATAATTTGGTCGAAGGAGAATGAATTAAAATATTCTATTCAAATCATTATAAAGACAGCACAACAATCACAGTTATACATATTTCATATCTCCTCTATACTTCTCTATGCTATTTAAAAATTTAGTTCTACTATGTCTCAGCTCTATTAACGTATGTCATCATTACACCACTGGGCTACTGTTTTCTTTACAAGTAAGTACGTAATTTTAATAACTAAAACTTCTAGCGAAGTAGTCATTAGAGACGATCTACACAAGTACCAGCCGCGTACTGGGGGACAGGAGGTAGTTAATTGCCTTCAGCATACACTAACTGGAAGTGATGTAGATAACGATGAAGTATTGCCTGTCTGTCTGTGTACTGACGTCTATCAACTACCGTGCAGGGTACGGATGACGAGAAAATATGATATGAAATTTGAATATTTTTGCAACAGAAACATTCGTAATTTTTTTCATGAGTTTCTTATTATATGCGTTTATGGTCACTGCTCCTCTCTTATTGGTCGTAGCGTGATGTTATAAAGCCTATAGCCTTCCTCGATAATTGTGTCATTCAAAACTAAAAGAATTTTTCAATTCAAACCAGTAGTTCCTAAGATTAGCGCGTTCAACCAAACAAACTCTTTAGTTTTATAATATTAGTAGCTACGAGCACCCAATGAGGAATGCTAATCAATCAGGTTTCTCGTCAATCGTCGTAACCCCACTACATGCTAACTAAACTTGTCAAAACTCCAGAAATAAATACGTCAAATATCAGAGCTTAATGCTAAGTCAAATGCACATAACGTCAAAAATTAGCATTCCTTATTATTACCATCTTTATAGTTTTGCTTTTGTTAAATTCCAAAAACATATTTAGGTATATTGTTAGAATAATCATACTTTTAAATTTGTTTAAACAAGACCAATAACAAGTTATTATTATAGCCAAAGTCACATGAAGCCAAAACAACAAGTATGGTCCTCAAATTGCGCAAAAATTGTTTGTGCTGACCATACGTCTAACCAAATCCTACAGCTACTTTGAGAATGGGAGGCTAGAGTGTAATTTATACAGACATCGCTAGATTGTCCCACAGCTGCTAAGATTACCCTTTTGATAACAAATTACAAGTAAGTAATTTTAAAAGCCCTTTCAGATCTTCCAAAGACGACTTGTCGTTCTCTATGCAACATACTCTTGCCTTAATAGAAGTTAGCCTTTTACGACAGCCTGAAACGTTCCTGGAACTGCAGACTGCACCTTTTTTGATTTCAGGAACTGAACACCACCTCTATCACTTGCGTACTACCAGTATTACCGCTAAGGTTTGCCATATGTATGTTTCAGTGCGTTGATGACAATCATTTGCTGATTTAATAATAATAATAATCATGACTTCACACATCTCACACACAGCCGTCTGATCCCAAACTAGGCAGAGCCTGTACTATGGTAACCAGACTGCTGATAAACATACTTATATATTTCTAAATACATACATATTATAGATAAATTACACCCAGACACAGAACACACAAATTCATTCAACATCATGCTCATCACACAATTATTTGTTCTGGGTGGGAATCAAACCCACGACCTCTGGCTTAGCAGTCAGGTTCACTAACCACTAGACCAACAGGTCAGTCAATCTGAATCGATTTGAACCAAAAATACCGCTAAGATCGTGCTCTGTAATGCTGTATAATTGTAAATATTTTAGGACAGACCTTTAAAAGTGACCAAGATCATTGATGTGACGGTTGTTGATTGGTCTGATTATTGTCAACCATTTTGGTTTTTAGTTAGATTTTTAGTAAAAATTATCAATTTGTTATATGCATACAGAAATAACGTGACACCGCCACTGTTTATAGCACAAAGGTTCAAGACACTAAGAGAACTATTGGAAGCGCTATGCTGAATGTTTAATAAAACCAAAGAACAGACTTACTTTGCTAATATCAACGACAATAATATAATATCTATTAATATCCTGGGAGATATAAAAGAGCGCTATCTAGTCCAGAGATTGCTGATGTTAAGTGAACGTTTTTTTTTTATGGTCGCGCTGGTCAAAGCTTTTATCTGGTCAGTCCAGTTCATTCGGATCTCCCACGAGACAGGTCTCGTAAGAACACAACATCAACTTCCCTGCACATCTGTCTGTCAGATGGCCAAAGTAGCGAAGGATTCTGGTTTTAACTACTGTGGAAAGGCGGTTTTTTATGCCGAGCTGACCAAGAATGGAGACGTTGGTGCGTCGCTAGGTCCAATACGTGAGCAACAACCACCTTCAACATCACATCTCCAGGGCATCAATGTGCTGCTTCTCGCTTTCCTTTATGGTCCACGTTTCTGCGCCGTATAGATATATGGGTAATACCAGAGAGCTCTAGTGTTCCCCATATTACCCCACAGGTATACATTTAATGAAGCCATCAGAGTGCGACTCGTAATCTCTTACTAGTCGCACTTTGGGGGCTGTAGTAATATTCCGATCTCTCCATATTTTGGGAAGCCTGATTGAGATAGGCTGCTTTATCTCCGCTTCGGAGCCACCCTGGTCTGTTACCAAAGAGCCGAGATAGATGTACTTAAGATGATACGGTACGGTGATACATTACCAATTTTGGTCTTATAAGGCGTATTATTGTATCTATCGATGAACATCATGTCCGTCTTTTGCTTATTGAGTTGGGACAGCTGCCGTCCGCTGCATGCATACATGCATGATTAATGAAAACAGTCTTCAGTAATCTGCCAAAGGTTGCGGTTGACATAGTTGTGACTTTTTTTGTCGAAAGTGCAGAAATAAAAGGATCTAAAATACTTCGGTACGTATAGTATAAATGTTAGTTTAAATATTGTAGTTCATTCGGCATCTTCTAGACATTAGCGAGTAGTCTTCACTACCTTCGATAAGACCAACAAACTACACTTTCTCTTCAATTGTATATTTTTCTTACTATTTTGAATTGTTGTGCACCGCGAGTTACCTACTTCCATACAGTATAGTCCATCCTAAGGTTGTCTGTAAGAGATCGCAGACTGCGATAAGACCGCCCATTGTACTGATACTTTATATTCAATTTCTAGTTTGTATAATACTTTTTTGGTGTGCATTAAAGAGTACCTACCTATCTATCTATCTATCTTTCTCATAAACTTTATTAATATTTTTTTAGTGGGATTCTCCACAGTTATTTTTAGTGGGATTCTCCACAGTTATTTCTTGCGATATTACTCTACTACTTAAAATATTAACATGATATTTCCACCACCAGTCATCAAAGTGGCTCAACCATTTTCATTTTTTGAGTTGAGGTAACGAGTAAGTGTCCTATCTAGCTTAGTTATAAATACTTATAGAAAAAAATATTGAACTATAAAAATATACCATGTTACCTGTTGTTCAATCTGTCACATGTAGGTTCAATCTTGACGCTCGCTTACATGTTTTTGAAAGTTAAACTCTGTGAATAGACACAAATGCAGCTTAATATGTGCATAATCGACGGGCCTGTTGGTTAGTGATCCTGATTGCTGAGCCAGAGGTAGTGGGTTCGACTCCCACAAAAGACAAATAACTGCGTTATGAACACGATCATTTGTTCTATGTCTGGGTGTATTTATCTATAATTATGTATACCAACCGTACAGACTCTGCCTAGTTTGGGATCAGACGGCCGTGCGGGAAAACGAAAAGTCACATAGGCGCTTTATATAGTAATAGTTAGCGGTCGGTAACTCTCACGAGGTTCTATGGCTGTCATTAAACAGCTTATTTTGAACGAGCGGCGCTCATCACAACCACTGACTGAGAAGTCTGCTAGCTTCCTTTTAGCTTAATTATACAATGAAGCCAGCAGGTTTCTAATCTAATGTACCTTTCCCAAGTCACCACGTGTCCGTTCATTAACCTATAAAGAGTATTTCCCAAACAAATTGCCAGAGAAAAATATATGATCAACAAGATGTTGAACGGTCTATAAAGTGATCTCATTAGTTGAAAGTCTCGCAATTAATTAGAATGCGTGTGTTGCGGGAGTGGCGTGACCGGGCTGGGACAGGCTCGTAATAACTATGGTGACCATCTTGTGTAGAAATGTGGGATAAAATGTATTGATAATTTTAACTCATTTCTTGTAAAATTACTTCTTATAAACCACTCCAAATCGGTTATTGCTCTATACATTTCCGTGTGATTTTTTTATGGTATATGGGGCAAACGAGCAGACGGTACCTGATTGTAAATTACTACCGCCGCCCATGGGCACCTATAACTGAAGAGTCACAAGTACGTTGCCGCCGTTGAAGCGAGGGAGGGGGGAAGAGGGGGATAGGGGGGATTGGTCCGAATATACCCCTGAAATCGTTTGAAAAACCACACGGTCCTCTTATAAACTTTTAGATCTTAATTCTACAACAGATTGGAAAGAAAGAAAACACATTTATTTTTTTAATGACATGAAGGAAAAATAACAAATATTGTAAAATTTACAACTAATAATATACCTTTGCATGAGCCAAAAATGTTTTGCTACTTCGTAAGTACCAGCGCTGGTGTTATGCTAACACCTAGTGAAATTCAGGGACAGTCTCGTCTCAGATCGTCTAGTTTTAACAATAAGAGAGAAAAGATTACCTACATAAATACCCAACAAAGTACTTATAATAACATTATAAATATTGTGTATACAATTTATGAACATATATGTAACATATTTAATATACTATACATATAAAATATAGGTATAAATAATTCAAAACATTAAAAACAAAATAAAATAAATTAAATTAATGCTTTCGTTGTCATGATGTGCAGGGACTAAACGCTGTGGTTGCGTCAGTTCTATTTAATCTGTGCGCCATACGCGGGGTTTTCATAATTTTTGATATAAGACGCTTACTTAGCTATTAGCTAGCATGAGCACAGATTATATGCAATGGAAATATACATTTATTTTATTTATTAAGTATGTGAGTTCTTTGTTTTTGTATGAAGAAACATATACATAACAGTAGACACGAGTTTACATAGTAGATAATATGTTAGTTGTAATTTATCTAAACAATGATTGTCATTGTGACTTGACGGCCTATCTGTGATGAAACTTGTTAGGTACTTTTCGTTACTGCAATGGTCAGACTTTGGGATTGCAGTCTAGCTCTATATTTTATACAGACTACATTTTCTCGATTTTAAACTAAAACCATGATAATACGTCTTATGAAAAAGGAAAGATAAAACTAACCTAACAAACAAAAATAATGATATCACAAAGTACCAAAAAATATTACCTACTAGCAGCGCCCCGCGGTTTCACCCGCGTAAGTCCCGATCCCGTAGGAATATCGAGATAAAAAGTAAGCTATGTGTTAATCCAGGTCTCCAACTATCTACATACCAAGTTTCATCGCAATCGGATCAGTAGTTTTTTCGTGAAAGAGTAACAAACATCCATACATCCATACTTCCACACATCCATATATCCACACATCCATACATCCTCACAAACTTTCACGTTTATAATATTAGTAGGATTGAGGTCTAAATGGCGCGGCGTAGTCTTTAATTTTTTTTTTTATATAATTTTAATAGCATATCGTAATATCATATAGCTATATTAAACAAAAAGAAAACGAAGGAGTTGGTAGCCATATTTTTGTAAGCCCGTTAAAACATTTCATTATTTTATTTTTATCCTTATTCATGGTGACTCCACTAATAACGGGCGCTCGTTTGTTGTTTTAATTTAGCTCTAAATACACACATGTGTTACTGTCATTCATAAATAGATATAAATTGGGTGGGGAACGTTTTTCGTTAGTATTTTGCTTAATTAGACTTAGCCCGCTTTGCCGTCAGGCTTCGTTGCGCGTCGGGAGATGTAATTGGTGTAAAGCCATTTGCAGTTACTTTAGAAATAACATAAAAAAAAGAAACAAAAATATTATTCCTTGTTTATTTACGAAGCATGAGACGCACAATATGTCTTAAAGGTTTAGTTCTATTTACAAAACATTATTGCTGTATCACTACATATTATAAAACAAAGTCCCCCGCCGCGTGTCTGTCTGCTCACGATAAACTCAATAAACACGGAACGGATTTTTATACGATTTTTACTAATAGACGGAGCGATTCATGAGGTAGGTTTAGGTATATAATACATTAAGGTTTTGTGTAAAATGGCTGAAATATGACGATGATTGTTGAAGATGTCGGAAAAAAACAATATACTTACCTATGCTTTGCTACCCGTGCGAAGCTAAGGCGGGTTGCTACTTATACATTATGTAAAATAAATTTATTTTAGGATACCAAAAATATTTTAACATAACCACAGTACAACTTCTCAATTACATTTGATAATAGGTATCCCTACAAAGATTGTCTGGAAGAAATCGCCGTGTGTGATAACTGTGATAAGACCATCGATTATTACACCTAAATATTTGTGACATGTTAGGATAAAGAGAGATTAATAAAAAAGTATATAATATTGTGGGACGAAACTGCTTATCAATCTTTAGGGTTATATTCACAAGTAAATAATCATTTAAATAGTAGATGATTATATGCAGAATGTCACAGATAGGTCTATAATCTTATTTAAGAAGCGTTATGTGTAGCCGACAAATATTTAATTGATTTAGCTTGACAAATAATGAATTTTGAATTTTTTACGACCGAAAATGCTTTTCCTGTACATTTATAAAAAAATGTTCTGAACTTTCATGACATTTCCTTAAAGATCTGGACATTCTGTCGACATCCTTGGTATTATTTTCACTGTATCATCCATGTCAGCCCTGCTCTCCTATGAAATATTAGCTATATCGGTCAAGTTCCATTTGTCACGTTTCAAAATAAGATTTCTGTGTTAAAACTCACGAATTTTCCTAAAAAAAATTAGAGCTTTACGTTATTCATGGAGCCTACTTTACAACCATAAAATATGACTAATCCTTTCTGTAACATTCTGTATACTGTTCTTTCTATCAGATACGAATGCATGCTTATGACAAGTATTCAGTAATCTGTGCTTATGGTCAGTGGCGTAACTACACCACCTTAGGCCCGTGGCTAATACATCGAATGGGGCCCTCCCTTAGGGTGCCACCACACATCGATCGATGATAGAATTGATCAGTTTTGTCGATCATAAGCCACCACACACACCAATCGATCGATGGCATCGATGCCTTTGTCATTTTTGTGTGGTGTGCTGGCACCCTTAATGGTATGCTTGTGTAAGTTTATTTTCATAAACCAAGTGACAGATTACAGAACCTTAAAGTTGTAAATATGCAATACTATTAGACTCTGGGGCTGAACAAGGTGGTGTAGGAAAGAGATCCAGCAGCTATTGTAAAATAAATTACTTATTGATATCGTTCATTTTTGGTACTTATGGAAAAGTTGAATACTAATTACCTTTTGGAATCTTGTTGTGTAGAAAACCGCCATCTAGTATACAGTGGCAAAACTATTTAAGTCATGAACTTCATTTCGAATACTGCTTTCTAGCGTCAAATAGTTAAACTTCGATACCCCAGCAGTGCTAGCTTCGATGTCTTGTAGTGCAGTTTTGATAACTGCATGAAGAGTGAACAATGAACTAAAAAATGAACAACATGACAGCGGTGCGATTCTTATGCTGCAAAATCAAAACGTTCAAGTTTAGTTTCTTAAAATCTATTTTTCAATTAGTTATCCGCGCCATGTAGCGACACTTTAGTTAATGCCCCGCGCTTTATTGAATGGTCGGATAGTACTACAGACGATTGACAGCTTTGACGTCAAAATTCATTGAAAGTAGTCTCGGAGCGGGAATGTGGAAATCTCGTTTGTTGATACCAAGTGATTGTAATTGAGTGATACGCGGCCTTATAAATAAATTTCGCCGAACAGAATGCCGCCAAGTAGCTTACGGGTCGTGTACGCGTTCGCCAGAGAAATGCATCCAAAGACGAGTGATGTTTTTATAGAATACGGCACAGCCGGATTTCGCACAAAGTGAGTAATAATTGTATACCTGTTACTATAAAATTCCTTTTGTGTTATATATTAATATATCAGCATACCGAAGCTTATTTATTTTTATTGCGCCTTTCTCTCATGCGTTGCTAAAATTGTCACGTAAGCAAATTGTTATGTACTTAGATAGTCAATTCCGTATGCAGTAAGAACATTATTTGTGACTCATCTGCACTGTCGTTTATAGTGAATTCATAACGGGAAGTCGCCGATACGTCCGACTGTGATTATGGTCAATGACTTCACGTAATTTATAAGACTAAACATAGGAATAGGTTAGTAATAGAGTGTTGTATTGGCCTAAATATTACGTCCATGTAATTATTTAACATCAAGTAGGAAAAGGTGCGATGAAAAAGACCTTGTTTGTAATTAAAATGTCAGCACTAATGTCCTATAATGAAATAAACTGTGTTAGTGCATATTTTTAATATTTCGACGTCTAGGTTTCTCTGTGGGGGGTCTAGTACAGGTTAAAAATAGTTGTTATACTTATGGAAGGAAGGACCATCGAAACATTGTCATTCAACTTTAATGTAATGATTATTAATTAATAAATAAATAGCAATATAATTTTGGACAGGGAATACATTTTGTTTGTCTGTATTTCTAGTAATTTATTTTTGATTGTAAAGTTTTATTATGTGAAAGTTTCAAGGCTCTTCAAGACAGTTATGTGTCGCTCTAGTTATTTTATTACACAATGACTTTATCATGATTAGTATGAAATGCAGTTCTTTTACAGTACATTTCTTTGAAAATAAAAACAATCTCAACACATATGAAAATGAATTTAAATGTTACTTTTTAGGTGGTGGCTATCACTAGCGACCTTTATGAATCATTAGCCTAAATTTCACCACTCCCTTGCTTAGGTGCATGACCTTTAATATGTTAAGTAGTACTTAGGCAACATCCTACTAATATTATAAACATGAAAGTTTGTGAGGATTAATGGATGTATGGATGTTTGTTACTCTTTCACATCAAAACTACTGAACCGATTGCGATGAAACTTGGTATGTAAATAGCTGGAGACCTGGATTAACATATAGGCTACTTTTTATCCCGATATTACCACGGGATCGGGACTTACGCGGGTGAAACCGCAGGGCGCTGCTAGTTTAGTAATAAATTTCATAGGCTAATTATGTTAAATATGTAAAAAGTTGAACATGTGAAGACTAATTTAAAGTTAAAGTGTAATAAATTAACCATAAGCCTTAACTCTATAACATGGAAAAATAAATTAAGGCATGAACATGCATTACAAGTTGGTATTCAAAATCTCCCACTCCCACTTGGCGAAATTGTGGTAGCTCCACAAAGCCACAAATCAAAAGTTGAAGTTGACAACTCCCACATCAAGAATTACCCCTGTGTTGCAGGGGACTTTACATACATACAAACAACGGACACAAAGAACACGCAGACTCGGGTTTGAATCAAACCCACAGCCTATGGCATAGCAGTCAGGGTCACTAACCACTAGGCCAACAGGCCCGTTGATCTGTTCTATTTCCTTATTGAATGCACTACAAACACATATCATTAAGCTATTTCTGTCAGTGGTTCATACATTTCTATAACAATATGTGTCTTGTCTCCAGTCCTAAAGAACCTAGCAACTCTGGACAATGATACTCTGCTATTTTCAAATAACCCTCCTTCTTTTACAGTTAGGAAAAAATGTGACATCTGCATTATGCCTATAATCTGTTTTACATACACATTTTTTAAAGTAATTCCTTGGACATCTCAAATAAAAATTGTATTGTGTATTTATTTGGTAAAAACAAATGGTTCAGGTTCAATGAGACAGACAATCAACTTTCTCTTTTCTGTTACCAACTAAGAATTAAAATCTAGTATCTAATGTAATTAAAACAATTTGTATTAGTACTAATACTTCCTATTAAGTTAAGGCTTTCTAGAATTCATTCATAATGTCAGTAAAAATATCTTGTAACTAACATTGCGTTACTTATGTAAGTTCCCTATATTACTTAAATACTACAATAATTATGAAATTTTATCTTAAATAATTATTTAAGATAACATTACTCAAAATAATTGAATAATAATCTTTGGTAGGTAGATATATTTTTTTTTTTTAAAGAAAAAGACTACTCCCGCATTAGGAATATACCTGTGTCGCGAGGGGCTTCACAAACATTCAAACAATGGCCACAAAGAACACCCGGACTCGGGAAAACTATTTGTGGATCACACATGTTGATTTAAATTGTGGCAAACAAATAGTGTTACTCCTGTCGTATGCCAATCGACTCCTTAGACAATTACAAAATAATAGATAAGTGGCTAAAAAGGCAAATTCGACTTCCATACTTGTCGGTTGCTGACTCGTAATTCTAATGTGGTGTAAGGTTGATCACGTGGGGGCTGCGGTAGTAACTGCACAAGTAACAATGCGCGAGCATCCTTCCAAATATTGGAGTCGTTTATTTTTTGCTGGAGCCAATGACTGGATTCGATAAAATGGTACTGGATCCGATTGACGTTTAATAATGCCGGGTCCGATCTTCCGGATTGCAATTCGTAAGGTCGTTACTCGTAAAGCGTAATACACACATAACGCGAGGGTCGGGTGCGAGGCGGGTGGTGAGCGGGAGCCACGCACGCTTTCAGTGTGTTATCTTCCATATAAATACGAGGAATTAGACCCGCCGCACTCCCGTCCAGACCCGCACCCGACCCGCGCCCGCTTTATGTGTAAATTGTGCTTTACAGTCAATTAGTGTATTATACACAACATCTTTTATTCTATTCACTTGCTTTTGTTAATTAGGTACAATGCAGTGGTGGAATGTATTCTAGAGCTATGCATGCATGGCAGTAGACGTTTTTGATCTTTGTGTATATGCCATAGTCCTAATTAACCTTCCAGTAATAGCTATCGGTGATTCCTGAGTACCTATATGATATGCCACCCTGGTCAATACACTCTCGATCGAACGTTGTTACCTCTGTAACACTTCTAACTTCCTTTGGACCTCTGACAACCCAATGAAATCCTAGTAAAATTTTTGTTGCCGGGGATCTTTTCTTTGAGTCTCACTATGCGCGTGATACCTATAAACTACCAAGTCTGAAGACTCAACGTCTTTACCAGTTAGTAGGCGGATCGTTGCGGAAGATTTTTGGCATCCTACTCCGTCATGGCTACCGTAGCGAATAGCGGGGTGGCCGGGGCCTAGCTGCTTTACAATAGGGATCTTTATGACGAATAATGTTTGGCAGCCGGTTTGGCAATTCTCTAATGCAGGCATTCTTAAAACTAAACATTCCAAGAAATAGGTGAAGAATTCAGTTCGTATATCTAGCCGAACTAAAACTATTTCTGTGCAGGTTAACATTTTCCAGACTACACAAACATATCAGCAATGCAAATGTCTAAAATAATAAAAAAATATAGTACTTTGATCCGTACACCTTCAGCGATGTATTAGTTTTGGCAGGAAGCCAAACACTTAGGAAGGAACCCCTTTATTGTATGTTATCCAAACATTGGTTTATTATAAGTTTGTGTTTTGGTAAAATAAAATTATTTTTATATTATGTAGGTGTTGGTACGAGAACATAGTCTATTTAAAAAAAAAATATCTTTAAAAAGTTTTAAAGAGCAGTTTGTGGAAATTTGTTTTTATTTTTACTAATACGTCTTTAAAATGTAGTATGGCAGCATCGGCTATTTGCACATACTTTTTCATTGAAAGGTTGTCTGATAAGGCCGACCATTGTACGGTTTCTATAGTTTAAAACCCTACTATTATGGGTAGATTATTATTTAGGGTAACAATACATTTTATAATAGGTAAATAAATGACGAACACGATTTCGTATCTCTTATAGTTACGACACTACATACCGTAACTGTGTAAAAGACTTCCTTTAAACAAACATTAAAGGAACCAGATAGAACAGGTGACTCAATATAAGGTGTGATTTGTTTGTTTATTTTTTACTGTAATATAATTATAAAATTAGTCTTACTTAAGTATTTTTTTATTTAAGCAAATTAAAATATAGCATTAAAACATAAAATTAAGTACCTACATTATAAAAATTGCTAGAATACTATCGTTATTTATATAAAAAGAGATTATCTTATATGACTTAGATAACACACTGACACAAAATCAATAATATTGAAACTGATTGTTTTATTTGTGATAGATAATAAATACTAACTAAATATTACACTTTATTTAGTACTAGCAGCGCCTCGAGGTTTCACCCGCGTAAGTCCCGATCCCGTGGGAATGTCGGGATAAAAAGTAGCCTATGTGTTAGTCCAGGTCTCCAGCTATCTTCATTCCAAGTTTCATCGCAATCAGTCCAGTAGTTTTTGTGTGAAAACATTACAAACATACATACAAAAACAAAAATGTTTCCTCTTTATAATATTAGTTTAGATTGCTCTAGGAGGTATTTGCTCTTATGTTCGATCGTCCTACAGTCCTACATACACGTTTTATACATTACATCCCTCCAAAAAGCATCCACGTAAACAAAAAATGTTTCGTTATATAAATTGCTATAGTGTCCAGTTACTAGCGCAGATTAGTGTGGTTTCGATGGTGGTGCGGCGGAGGTGTGCTACCACAGAATACATAGTACAGGTACAGAAGTCCCTCTCTGCCAAATCATTTAAATAAATAGCGACTCTTGTACCGACACATTAAAGTCGCAATTTAGGTCACACAGTGCTAATTACCTACAGTTTATTCACCTAGAAATTGCCTCTCTTTCTATCGCGTAACTCTTATCTGTTCAGACGACCCCGTTGTTTCTGTTAGGGTTGCCTTTTTTAAAGAATTAATTAATCTGAATACTTAATTACCAGTTAGTGCCTATTACTCTATTTTTGTGAACAAATGAACCTAGGCTACGTACTAATAACTCGATAGTCTAGATACGAACGAATGACGCGACGAAGCGCGTGGGTGAGCATTGAACTAACGTGCGGCCCGGCCGGTGGCATCCCATTGAATTTTACCACGTTTAGACGATCCCGCCGTGTACTTGTAGCTTTATACCTACACTGTGGAGTGGACCCGGCCTGGTGTTATACGAATACGAAATAAATAGTAATGGTTCACAGCAGAATTCATTTAGCGATTTCGCGGCGGAGGTGTGCTAGAGGCCTACCTTCCGCTTGCTTATTTTTACGTCACAAGCTTCCTCTAACTTCAACAGACAGCTCCTCCGGTTTGAAGTGCTTCTGACCTGGCCTTTTATTGAGATGTCATTAATTTATTCGGTTTGTTTTTTTCGCAAACAACAGTCTCTTTTTAATGACAACTACTACACTAGGATTTTATCTCGAACTCTCAATTGTCCGCAATAAGTACGCTCAGACGCAACTCAATTATTTCTAAATCCCACGTGGATCTCATAACTAGATACAATAATTGGCGCCGCCCTAGTTTATAAAGCGACTATTTAAACCGCTGCGATATGCGAACTGCGAAGCTGCGCTATGCGCTAGACGAACAATACGACTTTCACCAAGACTTTAGAAATGTCAACATCAATGAAAGATTTCTATGTGGTTTTACTAACGTGTTTATTTCCGGGATGCCCAACTGGATTCGGACCCAGTTGGACCTGTCGGGTCAGAATCAGACGTCTCCAGAGCCAGAAATCCCTCAAGAAAAAAAAAATAGTAGCATATAAAAATGACTGACGTGGGCAAAAGCGCTAGCGAAAGGTAGTAAAAAATACATTTCTCTGCATTAAGAGGAAATAAACGGTTTCGGTTTTCTTCATACACAAAGCCAGCTGGTGCAGAGGATGCATTTTTCATATTAGTGCGGTCGGTGGAGCTTCGAATCCAATCAATTTTGGTTGTAACTTTGTAAGGGTCACTATCGCGATCAATTCCCACTGATTTCAAGTAAAAATAAATTTCACATGAAATTACGTTATTTTCTTAATAGTAAGACTAATTCGTTGTTGCTTTTATTTGCTAAAACATTAAAGCAAATGTAGAACGTGTCGTAAACTTCGCGAGATATATCTGAAACTGATATCCAGGGAAGGCAATTGATTATAGACTGCCTTCCCTGGATATCAGTTTCGGCCAGATTCCGGGTATCTACCTTCAAAGTAGGCCGGATATCCGGTATCTGGCTAAACAGCTATCCGTTTGATCTCTAATGATTACCACCAAATTTTTGAAATCTAATATCAATATCACAAGAATATATCTTTAAAGTTTACACTGTCTTTGCCACATTTTTATTGCGTACATGTGCCTTCCTTAACAGACTAGTCCCCTCACTCTAATAAAGAGACAAAGGAAGTGACAAGCCGCTACCTATTGCGAACGATGCACTTTGGGATCCCACGCTACACGACCACTTTTGGTAGTATGTTGCACGTAATTCAGTGATTGTATTCAAAGTAAGAGCCATAATTGTCAGCGTAATATTCTGAATGTGGATGTACACAGACGTACGAAAAGGGGTCAGGACATCGCCTTTTGTGACAATCAACCAATCAACATCATCATCATCATATTCTAAGATTATTTCGAAGAGACTACTATTTAAACTAACTGTTTAAGATAATCTATACTAATATAATAAAGCTGAAAAGTTCCTTTTTTTTGGTTGAATGTGCTAATCTCAGGAACTACTGGTTCGAATCAAAAAATTCTTTTAGTAATGGATAACCCATTTATCGATGAAAGCTATGTATTTAACATCACGCTACGACCAATAGCATAAATGAGGAAAATTTATCTCTAACTTACTCTCTCTCTTATGTGACGCAGACGAAGTTGCGCGGGTCAGCTAGTACATACATATCATCTATGATAAAGCTAAAGTTATTGGATATTGTTTGACTCTTTATGGTTTACTATTTTATCTTACACAAAAGTCGAACCGACTTCAATAAACCTTATTTTTTTCTGTGTGGAAACCTCCTTAGGCACGACTAAGCGATTTGTCGTCCTCCTTGTCGTTCTTCCTCTGTACCCTCTGCTAATCAGATGGACAATTAGGAAAACAGATCGGCTCAATGAATAGAATAGTACCATGCCTAAAATTTGCCGACATGCATGAGAATCTGACAACACCAATTTATGAAATCAAAAATAAATGGTTTCATTTGTATTGATTTGCATAAAACAAGTGATATTTGCCATGCTGTTCCCCAATTTACTCAGCCTTCGTGCCAGTACTGTTCAATAAATCTAAATCCAATAAAGGAAGAATCTACTTGGTACGTATTTATTAAGTGTTTAAATGTATATTTATTTAGAGAGATCTATGTCTTGTTTCAGAGCCAATTTGTTGGAGCATGTGGTGTACCGCATGGGCCTGTTGGCCGTCATACGCTCCAGGGTGAAGAATGGTAAGATTTATATGACAGTCTAATTAGACGCTCTAGGCATTCATTGTCTAAGATCATAGTGCGTTATTTCTTTGAACTAGAGGCTACTCTAGTTTAAAGGAATAACGCACTATGATCGTACGAGTTATCGTACGCAAGGGAATGTTAAATACAGATTCTATACGAATTCAAACGCAGTTGTTTGTATTGATGGTAAGCGATTATTAGTGCGTATAAATATTTGAAATCCTAGTGCAGTAAAAGGCAATCTTCCCTCAATTCATGGCTTTAGGCTGGAGGTAGCCCACAGTAGACAACAGCTCTAAAAGGAGCTGATTGTTTTCTTCCATGCTAAAGCAAAAGCGCCAATTCGCCACTGGCCACCCAAAACTCTATCGTCTATTTATAAACTTTTGGTGCGCAAAAATCTCTTGGTGTTTCGGCAAATAGGCACCCGGTCTGTGTAACACGGTCAAGGTGACCACCCACTCTAATACCCTAAAATGGCATTGACCGGACAATGCGGGTGTCTGCCCCGGCCTTTAGGGTTGTACATTCGGTTCGGCAGTGTCTGTTGAACGACAAGGCCGACCGAAGCAAATACTATACATGTTCGGCTTTATTCCGGCATTTATTATTTTCTTACTTAAGTGCGCAGCTTCGCTCGCGTTAATGTAGGTTTTGTCAATCAATTCACTATTCCTCGGGAACTAGTACTTTTTTCGGGTTGAAAAGTAACATAATTATGTAGATTATTAGTTTGTTTTCTGCACCACGGGAAATTTCATGATGATTTAATAATTCGTGCCATCTCGCTGTTGCCCGGCCGTGCTTACCCGAGTGTATAGGGCCAAGCCAACTGGATTCTTCTCGAGCATTCTTCTACTAAATGTATATTCTCTCGCGTAAAGGTTATTTTACTATCCCTGGGCAACAGTGTTTTTTTTATGAAATATACCTTAAGTTCTTTTCTGTACTCGTTACCCCCCTGTGTATACGAAAATTTCATTACGATGAGTTCAGTAGTTTAGGCGTTAGTTAGCGTATCAGACAGTTAAACAAACAAACTTACATTCATATATATATACTAGCTGTTGCCCTCGGCTTCGTTCGCATGGAAATTTCGGTGAAAGGAAGGATAAAAAGTAGCCTATATGCTATTCCAGGCGATAATCTACCTCTGTGAAAAATTTCATCCAGACCCATTCAGCCGTTTTTGCGTGAAGAACACACATCCATCCATTCTCACAAACTTTCGACTTTATGATATTATTACCGCCCGGGCTGTGCCGATTAATGCCGACCCGCTTATGTAAAGCAACCTTAAAAAAGGGGCGTTTGCGTTGAAGCGGTGGAAAAATTAACCACCATGGGTCTAATGGAACAAAGAGCCAAAATTTAGTACAACAATTTATCAGAACATAAGACATTATGGCATATTTAATGGTAAAAAAAATAGAGAAGCAAAATCGTTCCTCAAATTCAATACAGAGTGCATGTTTGAGATCGTCGACAATCATCAAAGCTATGTAATAAAACTGCAGCAGTTCTTAGCACAAATAAATACCAAAATACAATAAAGCAAGCTTTGAACTAAATAATATCTCTCACCGTTTACTAAAATAACTCGAAGCAACTAAACTATTACTACATATGACTTCACGGTGTAAATTGATGTTTTAGGTCGCACAATAGGTATGATGATCACTGCCTCGCACAATCTCGAACCTGACAACGGAGTGAAGCTGGTCGACCCTGACGGGGAAATGCTGGAGCAGAGCTGGGAGGAAATCGCCACCAGGCTTGCTAATGTCAGGTACATCTCGCATTACCATCTAAGTTTTTTTTAATAGAATGAAATCATTCGTGCGTGATATCTATCCTACTAATATTATAAACGTTTTCAATGTTTTACAACTTGTCACTTTAATCAGTGATTTATGAATATAAACCTACAAGCCTTATTAAATTAGGGTGCCACCAATCGCTCGATTCCATCGATTAATTGGTGTGCTAGCTTTTTCAGACCAATTGTTGTGGTAACAACTGATGATCGACGAAAATTAATACATTCTATCATGGATCGGCGAGCCCTACCCGGTGAATTAGCCACGGGCCTCCGATGGTATAGTTACGCCACTGTATGTAGTGATGCAGTTATAGATATACCTATAATGTGATATAGTTTAGGTTCGGAATCGTTTTCCGTGAATTTATTATTTATTTCAAATAGATATATGTATTTATATTAGATAATTTTTATTGCACGACCAAAAATAGGAAGCCTACGATAGGCATATATTAGTTTGACATACATTACCATCCAACTGCCACTAATATTGAACACGCACAATCAATTCTTCTCCCCATTCTTGACTATGCCGACGTCAGCTATCTTGATCTTAATGAAGATTAACTTGATAAACTTGAGAGACTCCAGAATTTCTGTATAAGATTCATTTTTGGCTTACGCAAATATGATCATATTTCCGAATTTCGTACCAAACTCAAGTGGCTTCCAATTCGCCTTCGCCGGAATACTCACATACTCTCTTTACTATATAATACCTTGTTTAATCCCACTACTCCTATCTACCTCAAGAAACGTTTCGCATTTATCCACGACACACATACACGATACTTGACATCATCGGAAAATCTTACGTTAGAAATTCCAACACATTCCACAACGTTTTTGGATACATCCTTTACAGTACAAGCCGCACGCCTATGGAATTCATTGCCGGAAGCTATAAGACGAGCACAGACAGTAACAACTTTTCAAAAGCTCGTCGAGATTTACTACTTATCTCTGTAATTACTACGTTTTATATATGTATGTGTATGTATGTATATTGTGTATATATATATATAATTAAAGTATTTGTTTAATTTTAATGTTTAATAGATTTATACGATTCAAATGTATATTCAAATTTTTCTCCTTCTGTGATCGTAAACTCAAGTGCTAATAATACAAATGTGCACCACAAATTACCTGTTCCTCACTGTATAGTCCATCTACAGGTTGCCTGTAAGAGATTGCAGACTGCGATAAGGCCGCCTATTGTACTGCTGTTTCTAATGTATTTCTTTTTAATTGTATACTATTTATGGTGTGCAATAAAACGTATCTATCTATTTGTCTATCTATTATTGATTACATTTTTAACATAATATAGTAAATGTTGACCTAAATTAGCTTATTTTGTAAATGTCTCCTTATGATACCCTAAAACAAATGTTATTATAAATATACCTTACAATTTTAACAGGACTTTCAGGGTTTTCACAGGAACCTCACGACCGTCAGTAATCTATTTACTACATTTTTATACTGCTTTAAAAATGTTTAAGGTAAGAAGACACACGCCCAACAGTCGTGATGGTTCTCTGCAATCTTCTGTAAAAGTCCTCTCCTAGTATGGCGGCTCCAAAACTCCAAATGGTTTTTTTTATTACATTCACAGCGACAATGACTTAGAATCAACAACGGGGCAGGTGATAAAGCAAGTGAACGCCGACATGTCTCTCAAGGCGAGCGTGTTCATCGGTATGGACACCAGGTACGAACAAGTATTAATAATACTGATTATGTCCATATAATATGTTAATTTATTCCATAGGTATCGTTTTATCTTGTTGAAGCGTATAATACTTTACTGCATTATTGTATGAAATACTTTAAATGTCACTAATACGTGTAATAACTTGAATATTATTGGCATGGATTGATAGAACATTAGATTAAATATACCATAGATAAGCATTTCCTATAAAAATCGTTCAAATAGTTACACTCGATAGTTACACATTACGTGCATGCATTTTATATGCCATCGTAATAATGAACCAGACCATACAATATATATAATAATAATAGTTTGATACAAAAACTGCAATGCGCAAATATAGCGTCTGTAGGTTATTATAATAGTTACCATAACCACAGAATACATAATATGTAGTACCAGTAATAACGGCGAATATGAGACTCGTGATACGTATTCCACACGCACACTCACGAGAGAGAAAAGGACAGGTACGCAAGCTTCATATTCAAAATTAAATTGTTCGTTACAGTGCCATTATTATACTTTCAACAATATAATAATAATAATTTAATTTATTAATTAAACAGATAGTCGCAGAAGGAAGTTTACATTTACAATCAATCATAATCTAATTATAACTACTATAATTTGGTTAAGGTCCTGAACTCCTAGCTAGGTTGTATCGGTACAACCTTTGAAATAGTATGCTGTGCTCTACACATAACTTTAAAAAGCTAAAGCTATGATAAAAATGTTATTCTTATCGTAAGTACGTAATTTCATGCCTTGTTTGCATTTCTAAAGCAATTATTTTGAAGTCATTTATTGCAAATAAAATTAAATATAAATATTCACAACTATGGACGAAAGGCTTATTTGATTATTGAATATGCAGTAAAAACATTTGTACACATAACTTCTTAGGTACAATAAAACGTAACTCTTCTTTACGTAGTTACTTATAACAATAATCATTTATTTAAAAAAAAAACGACATGGTATCATAATGTCTGCGAATGGTTACAATAGTACAATCAAATGAAAATAGATAATAATCTATATATTTTTCTAACAGCGCGTTTTAAAATTCAATTTTACAAACTCTGCCACAGTTACGTTACCAAGCAACTGTCAAAAAGAAAATTAACGAATTGACTTGAATTATTTTGCAACCCTTTCCGCTTTATCTTACTACTATTATAACTACGAAAGTTTTGGATGGATCGATGTTTGATACTCAATCACGCCAGAACGGCTAAACGAATCTGGGTGAAATTTTTACAGAGATAGATTATAGTCTGGAATTGCAAATAGGGTACAAAAACGTACGTTTTCCGTCGCATAGATTTGAATTACCACGGGAACGAAGCCACAGCTAGTGCACTCATGAAATGTGCTGATCTGCTGTGCACTAGCTCATTACTGCTTTTGGCTAACAACAATCATATTACTTAACGCCAATTTAATCTCTATTCCAGGTACACAAGTCCCCGATTAGCAGCAGCGGCAGCCAACGGTGTCATAGCCCTGAAGGGCACTCCCAAAGAGTTCGGTATCGTCACAACTCCGATGCTGCATTTTTGTGTCAAATGTCGTAACGACAATACTTATGGAACACCCACTGAGGAAGGTATGTTGTGCCGCTGATCGTCTTTAGTGCGGAAATCGGTATGTCGGTCGAGGTATTGTTTTTTTCGTGGGTTTAGGCCTCAGGGGTAGAAACCATGATGTCCTAAATGATTTTTTGTGTCATTAACAAAGTTAATTATGATTGACTGGCTTGTTGGCCTAGTGGTTAGTGACCCTGACTGCTATGCTATAGGTTGTGGGTTCGATTCCCACCTGAGTCTGGGTGTTCTTTGTGTCCGTTGTTTGTATGTTTGTAAAGTCCCTCGCGACACAGGAGTAGTTCCTAATGCGGGAGTTGTCTTTTTATACGAATAAAAAAAATATTGATCTTTACAATTTAACTTTTCTCACACACGGCCGTCTGATCTCAAACTAGGTAGAGCCTGTACTATGGTAACTCACTACTCATAAACATAAGTACATATATTACTAAATACATACATATTATAGATAAATTACACCCAGACACAGAACAAAATTATCGTGCTCATCACACAAACAAGTAGATCCCTTGCCTGTTTGGAAACCGAGAATAAACCCTTTATTGAGTGATATATTTATCACTACATTTTATAAAACAAAGTCCCCCGCCGCTTCTGTCTGTTCGCGGTAAACTGGAAAACTACTCAACGGATTTTCATGCGCTTTTCACCTATAGACATGAGTGATTCATGAGGACGTTTAAGTGTATAATTTGTTAACGTTTTTTGTAAATTGGTTGAAATATGATGATGATTTTTCAAGATGTATCTACTACCCTTGCGAAGCCGGGGCGGGTTGCTAGTTAAGTATATGGGTTATTATTCCTAACTACTTTTGGACCCAACAGGGGTCCTTTATCTAGCGGTGAAATGACCCGAGGCTACGTGTCAGCCACTATACACCCGAGAGTAAAACCACATTACTTTAATAAACCTAAGTTCATCTTTGTACCCACGCTCCACAAACTAATATGAAATTAAACTTATTATAGGTTACTATGAAAAAATCGTGGGCGCTTTCAAGAAGATCCGACAGAAGCTGACCGTGTGCGGCGACTATAACACCACGCTGTATGTCGACGGAGCCAACGGCGTCGGCGGAAAGAAGCTCAACATTATCAAGAAAACGTTGGATGGTGAACTTGATCTGAATTTATTTAACCTAGGAGGAAATGGAGGGAAACTGAATTTGAATGTGAGTTAGTATCATAAATATATAAATATTCATGCAATTGCACCTATCCCACTAATATTATAAATGTGATAGATGGATGTTTGTTACTCTTTCACGCAAAAACCACTGAACCGATTGTGATGAAACTTGGTATGCAGATAGCTGGAGACCTGGATTAACGTATAGGCTCGTTTAAAGTAATAAGATAATTACGTCGTATTTATAACTAGCTGCGCCCCGCGGTTTCACCCGCGTTAGTCCCGATGCCGTGGGAATATCGGAATAAAAAGTAGCCTATGTGTTAATCCAGATCTCCAACTATCTACATACCAAGTTTTATCGCAATCGGTTTAGTAGTTCCACACATCCACACATCCATACATCCAGACGTCCAGATATGATGTGTTGGGTAGCCTCACGTACAACCCTGTTAAATAAAAGCATATTTTGTATGGGTCCTAAGCTGTACAACAAATTACCACAAAAGTTACGAGGTGAAGAGAATATAGATATATTTAAAAAACATGTAAAACTATTATTATTAGACAAGATTTATTACAGTATTACTGACTACCTTAATGACGAAGATTTTAAATAATTAAAAATATTGTGTTTAAAATGATTGTTCTCTTGTATATTTAAATTTGACATGTAATATGGTACACCGTCTAGTACAGTACAGTCACAGAGATCTGTACTTTAGAGCTAAGACCTTTCTTGTATACCTATTTACCTGTGATAACAATAAACTATCTGAATCTGAATCCTCACAAACTTTCACGTTTATAATATTAGTAGGATGTAAAAAAATTGTCTAAAATAATTTGAGACTTGATTTGACTTGTGTAAATAAAAAAGCAGATCACTGTGGTGCAGTTTTTCTATGTATAATTAAACATTTTTTTGAAATTGTTACTTTGTTGTTAGAAAGTCGATGAAAATCAAGTTGAAGAGTGCGTATCACACACAAAGTTTCTTTTCTTTTTGTATATTGGTAATTTTGATTTTTTTTTCTTTTTGATAACATAGTCACTGTGATTAACTGTTAGATTGGCCATGAGCACGAAATATTTCCACAATTATAAATGAAACGAAAACGACCAATAAATATGTATTGTATACCTTTCCAGTGCGGAGCAGACTTCGTCAAAGTGTCCCAGAAGCCCCCGGTGGGAATCGAACATGTGCCATTCCAGCGCGTGGCATCCCTCGACGGAGATGGCGATAGGCTCGTCTATTATTATATCGATGACAAGTGAGTGTAAATACAATCTAGGAGTACGGCAGTGCCCCGCCAAATCCAGCAAAAAAAAAAATGCACAGTCGTACCATCCTTTTTTTCGAAGCCTTTCAAGACTTTTTTGTCGTAACTTCGTTGTGGTTTAAACTAGAAACCTGAATTTTCAGTGACCAATAGCGCATAATAGAACAAGGTATATTTCCAAATTTAATTCCATTTAAACCTGTAGTTTAAAGACTATTGCAAATCAAAGTTCCTTAGTTTTTTCACTGACTCACTCACCGACAGCAAAATTCTAATGTGCTTCTTCACACACAAGCTTAAAATTTTAAGGACAGTTACTGTTTAGCTTATAAAGCAAGGAAAAACTCAAACATACCTCAATTTTAGTACCATCTTCTTTATATACAAACTGCATAAGTAACTTTGTAATCCTATATGATTGATATGCAAGTTATTTTTATAGTTCATATAATTTTTCGTCACTTGTACTACCAATATAGCCATATAATTGCATTGCATTATGTAAACGTTGGCATGGCGGCTAACTTTGGCTGTAAGTAGTAATAGTTTTTCTATTTTTTAGTTGGATTTTCTATAAAAGCGTGTTTTTTTAAGTTTTTTAAACTATTATTTCCGATATTTTAATATAATACTAACAGCGACCCGCTGTTATCAGGATAAAAACTAGCCTATGTGTTAATCTAGATGTCCAGACAAGTAGGTATAAGTAGGTGCAGTAATTCACAGACGTACAATGGTTCCTACCTACAAAAATAAATAATTAAAACTCAATAGTTTTTCGAAGGTAAATAGGTTTTAGAAATCTGAACATGTACCCAAATAAAAATTGATTTATTTTAATGAATAGAAAATATTATTTGATATTTTTATTAACGTTTATTATTTATTCATGAAAGTGTGATACATATAAAAGTTCCACAATGTACTGTTAACATTTTTAACACAATTTGAAAGCAGTTCACTATTTCGCTGTGAATAGTAATTGTCAGGATGGCCGAGCGGTCTAAGGCGCCAGACTCAAGGTAACCTTATTCACTGAACGTGAATCGAGTTGTTCTGGTCCTCTCTGAGGGCGTGGGTTCGAATCCCACTTCTGACAAAATATTTTTTTTATAGATTATAAATAGCAAATAATTTTGTTTATTCCTTAATATTTTATAAATATTTTCTGTAAATAATATATTTTATAATTTAAAACGAAATATAATAATGCGTACATTGATATCATAGATAACACTTGTACTAATGAATATATTTTTATTTGTTAGATTATCAAAGCTGTGGAAGTCATTTAGGTCTAGGCAGGAGAATGATAAATTGTGTTACAAGCAGAACGATCTAAAATTAATATTTTTTTTGTGTGAACTTATTTTTATTTACTGCACCCGGCATGCTTGCAACGCCATTTTTTCTTTTTTTCTATACAGATTTTTTGGGCCAGAAACCCTCGCGGGCGTTCCCGGAACACCCTACCAAAGTTTCATCACAATCTGATCAATGGTTTCGGAACTCATAGAGGACAAATATACAAACATATTTATATAGATAAAAAGGTTCAAATAAGTTATTTTGAGTAGTGTAGTGTACTTTGATAGCTCGGTGGGTTCTCCATTTGGACCGTGAGAGATAGCTAATTATATTAAGATATGTTTTATTATTATTCAGGAAAAGGATTGAAATGCTTTCTTTAACAGGCCTTTTAAAAGATAAATAAAAATGAAGGATCTCATTCTTAAACCCTTCTAAATTATTGCTCCCTTTTTTAACCGACTTAAAAAAAGAGAAGGTTCTAAATTACATAGTATTATTTTGTGTGTTGTATATCTTTACCAATTGCGAATAGATTTTAATGATTATTTTTGAAGTGAAAACTTCTTTATCGGCGTTGTGCACTTTTTAAATATAAGAAAGTCGGCTCCGTCTTACGAATTTTCGATCAGGGTCACGTGTCCTGACTTAACATTTTTTACCCATCCAAAAAAGTGCACAACGCCGCTAAAGAAGTTTTCATTTCAAAAAAATACCGTTTTCGATAGTTGGAAAACGGTACTGTTACGCGAATGAACCGCTGTTAAAAGCTAGTACTTACTAAATAGTTTTGGTTAACTGTATATAAACGTATTATTTATTATGTTTCCAGAAACAACATGAATTTATTAGACGGTGACCGCATCGCGACGCTGCTCTCCTCGTACATCGCGGAGCTGCTGCGCGCGAGCGAGGCCGAGGAGCTGCAGATCGGGCTCGTGCAGACGGCCTATGCCAACGGCGCTTCCACCAACTACATCACTCAAGATCTGGTCAGTGCCTGATTCTTCTCTTCTTTCTTCTGGGTTACCATTAGCAACACCAACATCTTACGTTACGTTCAACACCTTTTAAGAAATCGACTTCAAACTGCTTATAACGTTCCAAATTTAACCCTTTGTTACATTAATCAAAATAATAAATGGATAGACATCAAATTAATTATCGATGAATGGTAATGGCTTCCGAATACTGTTGAGTGTTTGCGGGTTAGAAAGACACACGTGAACCCAATTCTAACAAAAACTTAGTTGGCGATGTGGCGTGTCTATGCCTACAGACGAAAAGAGTGTCGAAAGCATTTAATAATAACACAGCTGTCAAGAGAGAAGAAAAATATACGTTTATTTTAATGTGAATTAGAAAATTTTATTGTGAAATATATTTAATTGTAACTTCTCAACTCGGTTCAAAAAATAAGTAGGTGGAGTATTTAACTACCTCTAGCCTACAACGGGTTAACAAGAATACTAATAAAGTGACTTAGCAAGAATACTAATAAAGTGACTTAGCAAGAATACTAATAAAGTGACGTTAAAAGAATACTAATAAAGTGACGTTACAAGAATACTAATCAAGTGACGTTACAAGAGTACTAGAAAACACGTTTCTAATATTCGTTTAAAAAGTCTCAAGTCTCCTTTCTTTCAGTAGGTTTCACTTTAAACTATAACGTGTACACATATAAACTAAACGTTTGGCTATATTTCTAGAAAGTTCCAGTGACGTGTGTAAAGACGGGCGTGAAGCACCTGCACCACGCCGCGCTGTCGTACGACATCGGCGTGTACTTCGAGGCCAACGGACACGGCACCGTCGTGTACAGCGACAAGGCCAAGGCGCTCATCGCTAAGGTTGCACAAGAAGGGTAAGTTATATCTATGCTTAAGAAATTAAAAAAGAATGTTTGGACGTATATGTTATTTTTGAATTTACGTTTACGTAACATTTTGGTTTCGGAACTTACGTCCCTAATATTTTTATCTCGTTTCTTGAGTGTATGTATACTTATCTGACAACGTTCCTGTTTTTTAGCTTGAATAAATTACGATTATTATTACGCCATCTATTGGCGACTGTGGGAAGTCGTATAGAGCTACAAAATAAAGATACACGCCATCTGTTGAGACAACACGGAACTAAGTAGTTATCTAATGGAAGTTGTCCTAGTATGTATGTGTGTATGTATTAGACTGTTCTATTGTTTTGTAGAATTAACCAGAGGTGTCGCAATGTTTCTAGAAATACCGTTTTGCTATATAAAGCGTGGCATTGCGGAGAAGTGAGTTAGTTATCAAGTGAGTTTCAAGTGAGTGTCAAGTGAATTAACAGCGAGTAAAGTGTAAAGTGAATTAAGAAGTGATAATAAATTATTGTAATTGTGTTGTTGCTAGTTTCCCTGTGTATTTTGTGATCTATTAAAATAAATTGTGTCTATTTCTTTAACAATCTGGTATAATTCTCTAATCCCGAACCTCAGCTCGTAACATTATTATATTAAAAAAAGTATAGAAAAAAATATATTATTATGTAATTCTTTCGTGTGGAGCCCCCCATAGGTCATCACCTCACTGGGGCTACTGGTGAAGTGGTATGTCGGAATCAAACCCAATAAAACCACACGTACCCTAGGAAGAAAGTCACCGAGAAATCTTAAGTAACCTTAGTGGTATTTAAAAGATGCAAATATATTTTTTTTATTAACTGCCGCCCAAGTTATTTAACCACGAGCTTTTACAGTAAAACACGTTGCTCTGTGGAACCTACCCGATTCGAAAAAGCGTTTTTGCATTGTATAGAGTATTCATTCAGGAAGGTTATAGGCTATGTAACATCACGCTACGGCCTTTAGGAGCGAAGCAGTTTCCATAAATGCTCTGCGATAAAACCCAACGGAATTCCATACTCATTTCATAAATACACAGTATACTTATTTTTAACGTTTGTTGATCATTACAGAGAACCCGAACAACGCAAAGCTGCCCAACTGCTACAGAACTTCATAGATATGACGAACGAGACCGTCGGAGACGCCATATCTGATCTGTTCTTGGTGGAGACGGTTCTGTGTGCGCGTGGACACGGCGTCAGGCAGTGGATGAGCTCCTACACAGACTTGCCGTGTCGACTACTTAAGGTCACTGTACAGGTACGTACCATTGAGCAGTTGCTGGACAACTAAGGCGATATGGTTCCCAAGGTTAGGACGATAACATATCCATAGCACAGCTAATACACACAGTAGTGGTACGTCCGTAGTTAAATAAACATATAACTGTTGTCGCCAAATCAAAAACTCGCATTTATTTTATTAAAATAGGGGCAAACCATAATACTCGTAGATTATAAAACAGTTCACTATTTAATAAAAATGAATTAATAGACATTATTATGACTAGTTATACCGATAGCGTATACGCTATTGGTCGGTTGACAATGGTTGGTTATAAAAGGCTAGGCATGCATTACAAGTTGATAACAATCACTTGAGTGCTGATTAAGGTACAAACAAAAAAAGCAGTTAGTGTTATTTAGTGATTTTGATAGTTTATAGCAATAGTGGTGAGATTGTTACTAAGATATTCAACGAGACATTGGTCCCAATTCTGTTACTTCACTCGCTAAATTAAAATTCACTAAATTTTCTTCATATAAGATGTAAACCTTGTACACTTCAAAACAAGGTCTTATTTCAAATTGAAACAAGTAGGTAACATATGTCGCTATCGAAATGAGCAATTTATTTGTCGACTAAAGTCTGATACGTTTAAATAAACTTTAATACCACGTAGTGAGAGCCGCTATCCGTTGAATGCCATCTTTTTTGCTCTTGTGTTTTTAGTAAGCCGTCTTCGTAGGTGTCGATTAAAATAACGTCATCTTAGTTCGTTTTGAACAAGTTTTTATACGGCAATTATACAGCATTTGAATAAATGGAGACTCTCGCTGCGTGGAAATAAAGTTGAGTATACGTTGACAGGTTTTAGTAAAATTTAGTAGCGCTGAGAAATAGATGCCAGTAACAAATAGACCTTATTACGAAGAACACAAGGTTGATTTCATATGAAGAAATTAAGTCAGGTTTTAGTTTAGTCGAGTGTAGAATAGAATCGGCACCATTGTCAAGTATTTCTTATCTGACTTATTAGAAGAAAAAAAAAATCAAATACAAAAAAATCGAGAAGTGGCCAGTGTGGCCCGACCTTTTGCACCATGTCAACTATGAGCTCCTTCAACAAATTTCAAAATATTTTAATATTTATTAAAATATTAAATATTTGTATTTCCAGGACCGTAATGCAATATCAACAGCAGACGCCGAACGGCAGTGCACGGCACCAGAAGGTCTGCAGACTCGAATCGACGAGTTGGTGAGCGCGTACAAGAGTGGGAGGGCCTTCGTACGGCCCTCCGGGACTGAAGACGTCGTCAGAGTTTATGCGGAGGCCGACACGCAACTGGTTCGTATTCAATAGCCAACAATAATCTCGGGAGTCGAACTCTCGTCTTCTGACGTTCCAGTCAAACTTATCAGCTGCATCACATAAGTCATTACATTACATTATATTGATGACGGACGACGATCACCTGTTGGTCGATATTCGACCATAACTCATTAAGTTTTTAATTAAATTATTTATTTCATTGACAAAAGTAACTTGAACTGTCATTGTGTATAGAGTTTTCGTACACGACAGGTCAACATATATATTGAACGCCTTTAGTTGTTTGATCCGTCTTTTATTTATATCACTAAAACTCGTCAATTACTACTTAACAAAAAATCGGTTGATTAACATAGGAGAAAAACGTTCTTGACTGTTTTGTCTGTTTTTTTGGGACTCTATCGCTAAATTGGTCAATATATCGATGGCTTGATAATCGTTTCTTCATTTAGTTAAATTTTACAGAAGTAAGAAAAAACTTTTTAATAAATAACTAACTTTATAACATAGACCAACAGCTTTATTTACATTTAAATATTAATTATGCTTATGTTTGTTGTAATTATAATTTATTATCTGATAACATGATTAAATAAATTGATTAACGTATACTTCTCAAACATGTGTAATAGACTTACTAAGTACGTAGTTTTATTTTTTGTAAATAGCAAAAAAACTTTAAAAAATGTAGGATATACAGTAACTCCATCGTGTTCGTTACGTCTAAAATTCGTAAATTTTGGAGTTACGAAGATTGATAATATAAACAGTGTGTAAGTATCACCGTCGCAAATAACTTACAAAAAGGTCTGTGTTTGGATAGTTATTATTTATTTATTTTTATTTTATTTTAAACTTTATGCACATTTGGTACATTGGCGGACTTAATGCCTAAGGCATTCTCTACCAGTCAACCATTGGGTGATGCAGAGAAAAGAAGTAGTAGGTGCAAATAAAAATTATGTTAAATAATTGTACAGTAAATAATACGCAACTTGTAGCCCAATATATATATATATATTTATTTATTTATTTAAAACTTCATGCACATTTGTACAAAGGCGGACTTAATGCCTAGGGCATTCTCTACCAGTCAACCTTAGGGTGGTATAGAACTGCTATAAGGTAGGTGCAAATATACATTTGAAATTATTTATAAAACAAACTAACATTTATATTACTTACATGTACAATTTTCTAAATATCATTACTACATAATATACACAGTTTCATATACTTATACATAAACATACATAAGTATTTATATTATGCCTATACAGAGTACATATATATTCACACATATCATATATATAAGTAAATACACTACAAATACCACTATAAAGTCGTGTACTATCGTTGAGGCTATTCTGCTAACTCATTGTGGAGGAGCTCTCGTACTTTCTTTTTAAACGTGAAGCGGTTTGTGGACATCCTGACTTCGAGAGGGAGCGCATTCCAGAGAAGGACTGATTGTACATAGAAAGAAGAGTTGATGAAGTCGGAGCTGTGAGAGGGACATAAAAGAAGCAAATTATTGGTGGAACGAAGATTCCTGTCATGAGTAGAGTACAAGTATTGGAAGTGGGGAACTAAGTAAGAAGGTGGCGATGGGGAGTTTAAAAAGGAGAACAGAGAGGTTAGAGCCCGCAAATTGCGACGTTGGCGAATAGGAAGCCATTTTAATTGTAAAGCAGACACATGGTCATATTTGCGAAGATTGAAAATGAATCGAATGGAGTTATTGAGAAGACGATCTAGTTTGTTGAGGAGGTCTGCATTCAGGTCGAAATAACACACATCACCATAGTCAATTATAGGAACGATTAGGGACTGCATTAAAGAAGTTTTTGTCTTAGTGGGGAGGAAATTCTTCAGGCGGTATAAAGTTCGGAGAGCTCCAGTGACTCGCTGACTCACGTGAGTAACTTGGGCCCGCCAATCAAGTGTGGAGTCAATGTATAAGCCCAGGTCTTTAACTACTGAACTTATAGATATATTTGATCCGTCAAAGACAATCGGTGTGGAAGAAGTAGTGTCTAACCTGCTCATCATTTGTTTGCTCCCTATGACAATCGCCTGACATTTATTAGGATTTACTGATAAGCCGAATCTTGTCGACCAGGATCTTATGAATTCTAAATCCTTATTGACCTTATTAATGGCTTGCGATATATCTTCAACCCTGGCCTGTGTATAAAGCTGCAAGTCATCGGCATATAGGTGATACGTACACTGAAGGTCGTGGGTTATCAGATTAATAAATAATGAAAATAATAAAGGAGATAATATACCGCCTTGAGGGACGCCGGTGCAGAGATCACTCCAACTCGATGACAAGTCAGTAACACGAACGCACTGCTGACGTCCCTGAAGATAAGTGGAGAACCATTCCAGTGCTTCTGAGGAGATCATAAGATATGAAAGGATAGATAGTAGGACCTCGTGACTGACGGTATTGAAGGCATTCGAAAAGTCAACCAGGACTAACACAGTAACTTTAGTGTTTTCCATGGCCTCCCTAATATCGCCAGTCACTTTGAGGAGAGCGGAAATAGTGCTACAAGTTGCGTATTATTTACTGTACAATTATATATATATATATATATGTGTAAATATATGATCACCATAAAATTCCTATCACATACCTAAGTATATATATCCACGAATAAGTATAAGTTTTAACAATATTCAATGGTTAACTATTGAAGAGTTGAATCTGCTAACTCTTTGAGTAAGAGCTCCTTTACTTTCACTTTAAAAGAATAACGATTAGTAGCCATTCTGACCTCGAGAGGAAGCGCATTGCACAGTAGAATAGACTGAACCGAGAAAGAAGAACCAATAAACCCAGTGGTATGAGAGGGACAAAGTAGAAGTAGGTTACTTGACGACCGAAGGTTTCTGTCATGGTTATTACTCAGTAGTTGGAAGTGTGGTGTTAAATAAGTAGGGGGAGATGGAGAATTGAGGATAGTGAATAGGGTAGTGAGCGCGCGCATTTTTCGGCATTGACGAATAGGCAACCATCTGAGCTGAGAACGAAAGGTGGAAATATGGTCATATTTACGAAGATTAAAAATAAATCGAATGCAGTTATTAAGAAGACGGTCTAATTTATCGAGAAGATCTGCATTCAGGTCATAACAGCACATGTCACCATAGTCGATTAAAGGAAAGATAAGAGTTTGCACGAGCGTGGTCTTAGTATTCGCAGGGAGAAAATGTTTTAGGCGATATATAGCTCTGAGGGTTCCGGTAACCTTTTGACATACGTTGGTAACTTGGTCGCGCCAGTTTAGCTTAGAGTCGAGATGTAAGCCCAGGTTTTTCACCGAGCGACAAATGGGTATAGTTGTACCGTTAAAAATCACAGCAGGGAGCGCCTCAGAGTCGACTCTACTCATCGATCGGTAACTACCAATTACAATGGCCTGACACTTTGTCGGGTTGTCGGGATGTCGGTTAACAGATAACCCAAACCTGTTAGACCAGTTTTCATTGACTTCGAGGTCTCTATTAACCATGTCAATAGCTGTTGTTATGTCTTCAACCTTAGCTTGGGAGTACAGTTGCAAGTCGTCGGCATACAGATGATACGCACATTGAAGTTCAAGGGTTAGGAGATTAATAAACACAGAAAATAGCAAAGGAGAAAGAATACCGCCTTGAGGAACACCAGAGTCAACATCGCAAGAACTCGAAGACAGGTCGTCAACACGAACAGACTGCTGGCGTCCCTGAAGAAAAGATGAGAACCATTCCAGTGCTTCAGGTGAGATCATAAGATAGGAGAGGATAGACAGGAGTATATCGTGACTGACAGTATTGAAGGCGTTGGAGAAATCTACCAGTACCAAGACTGTCACTTTTGTGTCTTCCATGGCCGTACTAATATCGCCAGTCACTTTAAGGAGAGCGGTGGTAGTGCTATAACTAGGCCTGAAACCAGATTGAAATGGGCTTAAAACGTTATTCTTGTAAATAAAAACAGATAACTTTTTATGCACACAATATTCTAGCACTTTAGAGAGGAAGGGAGAATAGAGATAGGTCTAAACTGGTTAGGAAGGGTGGGATTTGCAATTTTGGGTAGGGGAATGATAAAGGCTTTACGCCAAAGTGAGGGGAAAAGGCCGGAATCTAAGGAGAAGTTAATAATATGGGAGATTACAGGTAAAACTTGATCAAGGATAGTTGTGATCATACGTCTGCTGTTTTGATCAAATCCTACAGCGTTAGAATTGATAGAAAGTATTATCTTTTTAATCTCACCCTGAGCAACTGGAGAAAAGTGGAAAGAGTTAATATTGCGACAATTTAGGCCCGCTAAGTAGTTAACAGTCCTATATTTGGTTTGGTGATCCAGATGAGCAGATGTAGAGAAATGGCGATTTAGATCATCCAAACCAACTATCTTCTGCACGTTAGCAGAACGCTGTTTACCAATACCTAGAGTTCCTAAGAACTTCCAGGTGTTGGCGGGGGAAGAACAAGCGAGGTTGTCAAGAATGTGTCGGCGTTTAGCGTTGCGTATCATCTGATTACAACGATTTCTTGCAACTCTGTACAGATTGCGCTTTTCTTCTGTGCGGTCCTTTTTTAGTTTACTCTCTTCGCCGCATAGCCAAAAGAACCTCCTTCGACATCCAGGGTGCAGGTGGCCTCTTAATTTTAACCTTCCTTATAGGAGCATGAGTGTCGTAAAGGGTGAGAACTGTGTCATTAAAGGCCTCAACTTTAGCATCCACGTTTGGAGCCACGGTTACTACCTCCCAGTTTACTTTGGAGGCATCACTAACTTATCAATATCAATTCGACGAAAACAACGCCTGTGCAATACTCCGGGAGGGGGTTTAGGAGGTTTAAGGATATAAGAAAGGAAAGTGAGGTCATGGGTGGAAAATCCCGGTGCATCTAGTGACTGTGGTTGCGGACAAGTGTTGGGGTAGAGATAATCATCAAATCAAGCCACGTATCTCTTCCCTGGTTGCCATAATGTGTTGGTTGTAGGGGCAAGACGTGCAGGCTGGCTGACTTGACAATCTCAAGGAGTTTGGAGGAATGTAAGGATTGGTGGGAAAGATCTGTATTGAAATCTCCCATGATGACATGGTGTGCATATTCTGACCCTATAGATTCCAGTACTGTTTCCAGACTGGAGAAGTAGTCAATAGAAGGAGGACAGTAGACAACACCTAGAACCATTTTAGCTCCTCTGACGCATACCTCGAGGAAAAGGAACTCTGCGTCGGCAGAGTAAGTGGCAGAAGAAGAAGCTAAAATTTTGTAAGGAATAGAACAGTGGATATAAATGACTACGCCGCCGCCTCTCTTGTCAATACGATCGTTTCGGATAAGAATGTAGCCTGTATTGTGTTGTTAGGTATAAGCCAACTCTCGGAAATCAGAACAGCGTGAACGTTTGTGTCAGGAAAAGCCACCACTAAAATGACTGGGTACGCTCTGTACATTTACGTGACATACATTGAGCAGGTGTTCGGATTGCTGGTTAAATGTAGTCCTCAAGCGGTCACCTAGTGTGTCAGGTAAAGAGGCATAACTGTCGTCATCAGAAGAAATAGCAGATTCGTAGGCAGAATTATGAGAGTCATCATGATCATCTATCATCGCTTTTTATAATAATAATATATAGATAATACTAATAAACTACAAATTGAAATATAAATAAAAATATATATAAAAAATACCTATAATATAATTATAATTATATGTAGAATAGCTAAAAGTATTACAACACTAGCTAAGTTTGCTTAAATATGTTCCTCCACCCACCAGCTAACATCACACATTAAGTAAAACATAAGCAGAAAACGCACAATCAAAAAAAATACTAATTAAAATAACAAAAGGTATTGAGAAAAGGAATATAAAACGAGAGTGGGCGTGTAGACATAGTAAAGGTGTTAGTGCGTATCCGAACGCAACTCGCTGAACCAAACGTCACTTTAGAAATGTCATGTAAGATTAGTGTAAAAAATTGTGGGTAATTTACCAAAGTGACAAAATAATAATGAACTGTTATGTTTACCTGTTTCCTTCCAGCGAGCTGCGTGCAGTCGAAATATTTCAGTACACTGTGGGGTTATGATTAAATGTTGTATCATGAAGTCAATATTATGCCAAATAAACTAAACTTTGCCCGAAACAATCTTGTTTAGGCCAGGGGAGACAATTTTCTTGGCTCCAGTTCTTGCCTGGGGCGCTGTTGTACTAGAAGATTTTGGATACTTGGATGTTAAAGGCGACAGTTCTTCGATAGAATTAATCTTGTGCCGGTCTCCTTCAAGCGACTTAATAATTATAGCGCCGTCCTGTGTCCAACATGCACGAGTACCGAAGTGAAGCCTCGCCTTGGAGAATACCGATTGCCTAACTTTGGTCAGGAATTCACGCATAGAAATAGAAGAGCCCCTAAGGGCCGTCTTAGATCTCCAAACAGCAGTCCTGAGCTCGGTGCTGCGAAACCTCACCAAGATGTGCCGATGACGATCTTTGCTTCGGGTTCCCAGCCTGTGGCAGACAGTGAAGGACTCAGAGGAGTGGTTCTTCAGTTGCAGTTTGTTTGCAATTACGTCGAGGACTACTTTACAACAATCCTCATCTTCGGACTCAGCGACTCCCATAAGAAGAAGAGCCTTGCGCCGATGCCTTGTCTCCATGGTGTCAGCGGCCTTCGAGCATTCGTTAATTTGTTTCCGTAAAAGCCCAAGCATATTGTACATAAGTTCCCGGAAGGTCCGGAACTCATCTGCTACCTTGGCCACTGTGTCCTTCGCCGTGCCTGCGGACTGTAATTGTGCCTCCAACTCCTCCATCCTCTTTGTAAAGCACTCCTCCAGGGACTTTTGTGCAGCCTCAATGTTCAAGAGTTGCGGCATATTAAAGTGATGTGTAATGTGCTGGTAGGTGGTGTCTCACAGATTATAGAATATATCACATAGGCTGTTGCAAACGTGAGTAGTGTATATTTAGACTATATATTGCTAGTATTCACTGTATTTTTATAGAAAATAAAGATATATTAATTTAAAATAGATTTTGCAATTACCAAATATGTGTCTACTTTTTTAGCACCTAAATTTATATCACAATGTAAAAGTCAGTTCATTATAAAAAGCGAGATGAAGGATTTACAGTAAATAGTTTGATTTTGAATTACGTAACACGCGTACTGTGCGGTCTGGTGAAATGCATAAATGTTTCACATTGCAGTTTTGCAATGTTTTGCTGTATAGGGTATTTACTGATTTTTTTTCGGTAAAATGTTGTTTACTCATTGTGTATCATTTTTAAGCACAAAAAAAATATAATAATATTAATTTTCCTATACACTATTTCAGGATTCGGTATGGTGTCACTTACACCCTGTATATATTATATATTTAGCATAGCATAGCCTCATTAGGCGGAATGACTTATCTACTTACTAAACTTATCTAGTCAGTAACTAGTCAGAGTGAAGCAATTCAATTGACAAGTCAATGTCAGCCATCTACACAATGTATCATACATTGTACCACCATCGAGTTCTGGATGTGTTTGGTATTGACAAATGAAAATGAACTTTGATCACAGTTTAACTATGCGCAGTCTGAAGGCCGCTGTCTTACTGCCTTTATGTGTACGTACGATCCAAGGCAGCCTCGCTTTGGTCCTCACTATTTAACTTGGGTTCCTAACAATAAACTGTTAAGATTTATTTTTTTTAAACATGATGTGTACTTTTGATACTTGATATTTGACATTGGGTTATGATACATAACTGTCTAGTACAATTTTTGTTTTCTGTTGAATATGTAATTTTCTTCTCTGTTGTATTTAATAAATTTCAGATTTTATAATGTAATTAAATATATTGTTTACAGTCAGCAGACAAGCTGGCGGCTGAAGTAGCCCTAGCGGTGTACGAGCTGGCGGGCGGCGCGGGCGGCCGGCCCGGGCCCGCCTAGGGGCTCCCCGACCTCCTCGGGCCACCAATATTTACAATAACACAATTTAGAAACAATCACTTAATTTTGCTGTTTAATATCACAAATTATTTAAAAATCTGAAGGTCTATTAATAAAGAAAATCATTTTTGTATATTAATTTTAAAAGCGTCACGGTCCATTATGGCCCACATAGTGTAGTTATGTTATGGGCCAAAAATTATCCAAAGTTAAATATAATGTTAAGCTAAATATTGTTAATCTAGGTTTATATACATTTGGTATTGGTTATAATATACTGATGTACTTTGACTCATATTGGCCCATCTCACACGAATAACTCACTTGTCCAATATTTTTTTAATACCAATAATTAAATATATCTATATGTATATTAAAATAATTCTAATTTTATTTATCTTTCAAAGCTTTTTATCCGTTGAATGATAGACCTTTAGAAAATCTATCTAAAAGGAATTGTCTAAATAAAAAATATGTAAATCATTTTCTAGAAATTACGATCAAAATTATTAATATATCGCAAAGCGATTATAATTATATACATTTTTTATTAATATAACTTAGTTATTAATCGCGAGTCAAGTACAATACAACGCCCTACTAGTCCCTAATTGGTTTTAAATACTTAGGTGCGTATTACATATTTCAAACTTTTTTATAATGTTATTTATGGCCCAGACAGATTGACTGCTTTTATCTTAGACTTATAATAATAAATCACTTTTCACGGTATTAGAAAGGCTACGCGTACAGAGATTGGATGGTTAACACAGCTTTCAAAGTTGTAAAATAAAGAGACGGCTTTATTTTCTAAGCATCCTCAAATAGTTTCATGTATTAGTTCCGTGTTTGGGAATTATAATCGCAAAATTACACATTACCACCAAAAGAAGCCAATGTGTTTGGGTCCTTATGTTTAACTGCTTAGGGTAGTTGACACTATTGTAACATAAAGATAAATAATTATCTTTTTAAAACAAGTAGCACTGACTTAATGTGCCTAAATCATGATAAATTGTATTTTGTTTAAATATAATTTGGGTAGGCCAACTAAACGCACTGCTCCAATGAGACAGCGAGGTTTCGAAGTAAACCAAAATATCTTCCATGTATAAAATTTTTAGATATTTGATAATTTTTCAGAAACCGCTCAACCAATTTCGATAAAATTTAAATGGGACCACCTGTTAAGTATACATACCCTTTGAAACAAAAAAATATTTCTAAATTGGTTCAGGCGTCTTCGAGTAATCGGTGAACACACAACAAAAAAAAAATTCGACCAATTGAGAACCTCCTCCTTTTTTGAAGTCAGTTAAAAATAGGACTTTAAAACACAATATATAGCACAATATTAATAACTTTTTTAAGAAGATCAACTTAGTTCAAACTAGAAAGTTTCCTTTCTTCCACGTTGACATGAGACTTTTCAAATGCAGATGAAACCACTTTTGAATCACTCCCTTACATACAAAAAAATATTGAAATCGGACACTATCTTCGACCATACTCAAAGATGCATAGAGATCTATTTTTTAACCCCCGACGCAAAAAGAGGTGTGTTATAAGTTTGACGTGTCTGTGTGTTTGTCTGTGGACTCATAGCTCCTAAACGCATGAACCGATTTGAGTGCAGTTTTTTTGTTTGAAAGGTGACTTGTTCAGCCGTTCGAAGATCATCAGCTCGTTTGTAATCATTGAAGGGATTTTGGAATCGGGGGTATTTTAATTTGATTTTTTTATTTGAAGTTGCTTAAAACGAGAATGAGAATAAAAATAGTAGTGAACTACCCTATTTTCAATTAAGTTTTTTATTCGTTAGCTCTATTGCTCATGACAGTGTACCCAGGTGCTACTGATTGACGGTCGAAAAATATACAAAAAAAAAAAGACATAATAAAAAGCTAATTCTGCTGAAAATAACTAAAACGACTTAATTATTAACTAAATACGTTTAAAAAACTTATTAATGTCATAATCTCACTTACTGATGGTTCTTTTAAGCGAATTTAGTGATCGAGACTGTTTTACAACTGCAGTAATGAAATGTCATGCATGATTTTTACTGAAATCTGTTTTACAACTGTTTATGCCTAAATCATGATAAAGTGTATTTTGTTTAAATATTATATGGGTAGGCCAACTAAACGCACTGCTCCAATGAGACAGCGAGGTTTCGGAGTAAACGAAAATATCATCGATGTATACAATTTTTAGATATTTGTTGATTTTTCAGAACCGCTCAACCGATTTCGATAAAATTTAAATGGGACCACCTGTTAAGTATACTCTTTGAAAGAAAAAAGTTTAGTAGGTTTAGTAAGTTTAGTAATTAAATGTCATGCTGAATTTACTGCTCCATGAACAACATACTGACCTGACCCACTGATTGCATGGCCACTAGACGAGCGTATGCGGCCTGTTCGCCTGCTGGTTTTAAGTTTCTGGCAAGTCAGAGCTTTGATTATGTGTTACTGGTGAGTTACTTGTGGAATAGTTTCAGTAGCTATCTACAGATTATGGCAGCCTCACCCTAAATCCCAAAAAATCGAACTCGTTTTTGGTGTTAACTTGTTCTAAAAGTAAACTTGAACCGTATCGAATTACTTCGGTCGGTAAGTTAGTTTAGTTGGGTTCATGGTATTTTGGTTCGTAAGTAAATAAATGATACAATAGTTATTAAAACAACAGTTTGCGCATGCGCCTATTTAATTAGAATTGAGTAGTAAGGAGTGATACTATTTGGAATGGAATTGCAGTTCTGTATTCGAACTGTCATGAGTTGATACAACTGCTCCCAGTAATATACCGCCAGTAATTCAAGGCCCTTTCAGAAAAAAATCTAAAGTACTTAAACTAAGTTTATTCTTCGTCAAGCATGATATCATACTGAACAGTTGTAAAACAGATAAACCTAAAATGTACGGTAATTGAAACGAAATATACTGCTCTTTTTAAACATAAGGTGCAACACCAACATCGCCTCAAGTGATATAGAGGAAATTCAACTTCGACGGAGAGCACCGTTAAGAAGTTGGTTTCTCCATTTTATAAAATGAGGTACAGTCCCTTACAAATAATATAGTTATAACACGCATGTCATGTCCCTCTTCACTGCCTATAAATGTATAGCATAGGTTTAAATTAGATAAATTACACATTTAAAGTAGTGTTTGTCGAATTAAAATATATTTACTAAAAGTGTAAAATAACTTTACAAATATTGTCATCATGTGTTTCAATTGAAGCTAATTGAATGTCACCATGGAGAGACTGGTTCTGTCCCCGCGTCGAAATAGCTATTTATGAAACTCGCAGCTATTCTAACTCATGTCGTGCATTGTCACAGAAGTCCCCCACGGCACAATGAAAAAAAAAATACATTATTTGTTAAGTTAAATTACCTAAGGTACATAAAAAAAAATATTTTGCAATTTTTGACTGTTATATTTTAAGGATTTTAGCACTTATTTTTACTTATTTTGACTTTAGTAGAACAATATTATATTAACGCAAGTAGTTTTAATTAAAAAACGTAGATGAAAGACATATATATATTTTATATATGCCGAAATAAAATCAAAATGTATTTAGCTTAAATTCAGATATATTATGTCACCGTAAGATTGTAAACATCGTTAGTTTGTATCTTTAATTAGACGAATGTGTATGTTATAAATACGGACCAATATGAATTTGTTTGTTTAAATTTTAAAGTCGTCCTGCTAGGATACAAGATCCACTTTAAATGGCGGATAACATGCTTTGTTAGTTAAATATTATAATTCATATATTTACGCCCCCAATTCTTCAAATTCACAGTTCTTCTATTCTCGTTTTATATTCATATTAGCCCTTTAGCCTCTCCCCCTCCACAAATGTCAAGTAAAATGCAGTTTATGCAAGTGCAAGTCGAGACCTGACCAGATGTAGTGTTTAGTTGTGTGATTAGGATTTGCTAACTTAATATCCCATGAATTATAACATTTACTTGACTATTACAAGACATGTATCATCCATTCAAATTGACCTTGTGTTACAGTAGCCCTCTCGAATCTTGAGCACAAAAAGATTCCACGGAACGCAGTTATAACTATCTTGTACAGGAACATAATATACAGAATGAATTAAATTTGAGTACTTGAGAAAATTTGCGACCCCTTTTTATTGGAGTTTACTCCTTAAGAATCGATTTGCATATAAGGCGCCCGGTATGAAAAAAATAGGGAGGGATTTAGGGAGGGAGGGAGTTAAAGAGAGAGAGAGAGAGGCTCCAGTAAATTGTAAACTCCAGTCGTGCGTCGGAGCTGACACACACATTTTTTTAACTCTGTACTACTTTTCATTAGGTACTGGATCGTGGCGTGAACGTGTAAGAACTAACACGAAGGAAAATAAGCGTTTTTAATACAAAAAAAATTAACTTCTCCACAAAAAAGAAAGTTAGACATATTTATGTTCTGCAATGCAGCTGGCTCACAAAAAAAAGGATTTTACATTACATTTGTGCTCAAGTTTCATGATGGCGTGCATATTGTATAATGTGTATTATTGAATTGTGAAGTAAAGGAATTGGAAAATAGACTAACTAAAAAAAACTTATCTCAATATTTTTATGAATACACTACGTATGCACTATCAATAGTAGATTGAAAATAGATTTCTTTAATCTGCAGTATTGAATTTATAGTTAAGTGGTTTGATCTTTATGTTAATACTTATAAAGCTTATATTGAAACGGCTCAAACGTTATCATTATCAAGTAATATTTTCAACTGAAAATGTTATCACTGCTATTCCTTTTATTCAATCAATATTTGTGACCTGTTGGAATTCTTTGTCGTTATGTACAAGAACTTGGGCGGTAAAGATATATTATAAAGTAGTAATATCGAAGCGCATTACCCAGTTAAATTGTACGATAATAAACTATCTGTACCTAACCCGCGATTTCGCTTGCCACAAAGCTTAAAAACCATCAATATCCAGGTATTAGATGTCAAAAGGTTTCTGCAATAGACCTTCCGAACTCATTAAGATCGTAATGTCATGTACATGTAGTTTTACGGTTAATTTTAATGCAAAAAAAATTAAATAGGACAAAACCAACAAAAGTCCGTGGTCAGTTAGAAAGTAGGTACCTATCCACAATGTTAATATTCATTATAACAAATTTAACGAAAAAACAAATACAATTCCTTTTAAAAGATTTAAAGTGAATTCCCTGCTTGGCTGGTTTTAGGTAGGATTCGAACCGGTGAAATGTCGAAAGTAGGCACGAACTACACGAAAAGTCACATTATTACTTATAATTGATGATTGACCCAATCGATAAAATATTTCATTAAATATTTCGCTATTATCTTTACGTATGTAGTTCTCTCAAACAGCGGCGGAATTATACATTTGCCGTCAGTAAGTGATTAAAATTTTGCCGCCCCTACCGGTCGGTCATCTAATTCGATACCCCAGGACAAGACATATAAAAAACAATGCAGGCCTCAAATGTGCCGCCCTAGACTCTAGCTTACTCAGCCTGCTGGTAAATCCGCCACTGCTCTCAAACCACTTACACCCATACACAAACTTATATAGCCCTGAGTTTGGTTAAATTATGAGGATAACATTTTCTTTTAAGGAAATATTATACCTTTCTAACATTATCTGCCATGAAATTGACTTAAGCATAGGCATACAAAGAACGAATATATCTAAGTTTAGTCAAATATGTTACATTTTTAACCATTTCCTTAGGTGCATGTTTCAAACCTTGAAGGTCAAACGTCAAGCGTGCAAACCTTGGTTTTGAGATAAAATAACTACAGATAAACGATACAAACAACATAATATTTTGATAATAAGTAGAATAGGAATGTGTCCATCGTGTCACAGATACCGATAATAACAAAAGATACACATAGGCATTAAATACCTGTGTGTTTAAAACGGATACCATATTTTAATTTAGAACACTTCATTATCTCGTGTAATAGATAAAAACTTATGCAATTACTGCAATCAGCCGTAATTTTGACAAAGTACTGTGAACACATCCTGAAATAAATCTTTAAACCAAATATCATTAGGAATCAGGTTTAAAAACCGCATTCTAGTCCATCTGTACCACAGACATGCCTATGCGTCAATTTTATAACACTACCCTCCATTTTGCGTCATTTGTTTAAATATTTACCATTATGTGAACGTAAATGCTGGTGTTATCTACTTTTGGAACGGGCCCTGTCTTTTGTTAATTTACTTTATTTTTATTGATGACTTCGTACCTATATAAAAACAATATCTAGGCATAGCATATTGTATGGGCTAACTTATAATAGGTATTGATTGCGAATTGTTTCGTTATCGTATGACGACCAGTTAAGATCTTGGGGCCTTGTAACATGTGAAAGCAAATGGAATTTGTTCTATAGTAAAACATATATTAAATTAAAGAAGATAGTAATCGTCTCATACGAGAAATATTATTCAATAACTACCAACATAGTATTTGTTTCAATTAATGTCTCGAGAATTTAAATATATGAAATAGTAACGGAATATGCAACATATTTCTATACTGCGCAAAATAACTGTATCTTATTAACAATGGAATAGTAGATAGGCAGCAAATATTGAAACAAAACGGGTGCTGATAAATATATGCCTTATTGAACTGTAATCCATAAAATATAGCTTATAACATGCATGTTGTCACCGCTGCCACAAGTTCATTCAATAGTTGAGATTTGTGTGCAATTGTTATTAATGTGTGATTATTATTCAGTTTATGCTATTGTTATAATTCAATAAATCATTAATTACTTCTCGTGTTTTATGTATTTTGAAATCCCTCTATTATTTTTGATGCAATTCCGTTCTAAACATATAGGTATATAATTATAACATATAGGTAGATGTATAGGTTATATAATAAATAAAATAAAAAATCACCGAATTTAATGCGACCAAAACATGCCTAGAATGCCATTACCTATTTTCTACCCTTAGGGTGGCAATTGCTTTTTATGGAAGTACTCTGGAAGTAAAAAAGATATGGTAAGTGCAAAATGCGTTTTGTAAAAATAGAAAAATAATTCCATTTACTCATTGACCATCAAATAATCTTTTAAATTTATATGCGACCCCGTTCGGCTAACCTGGTAATGAACTACCGCCGTCAAATTAAGAACCTTCCGTTTTGGAGTCGGTTAATAAAAGGTAAGATAACAAATTACAGGTTTTATTAACAAATAAAACATCAATACTATTTCAGGAAAACGAAACTTAAATTCTATAAAAAGTTCCTTAAAATCATTACAATAAAATTTAATTTTGAACAAGATTCAGTTGGCTATAACTATTACCAATAATAAGGAAACCTTGTTTCTTTTTTACTAAAAGTAATGTACAGAATGTATGTACAATATTTAATAATGCAATTACAAGTAATATTTTAGAGATCAGGTGACAATTCGTATATATTATGATAAAGTGACATTAAAATGAGCGAAAAATGTTTGGAATGTTTATCAATTACTTCACTTTAATCTTATAAAGACAAAAAATACATTATATCCAATTACGACAGCTGTCTATTCTATGAAAGATTGTAAAATTACATCATAATTTAATCCAAAAAATAAATTTTTTTGTCATTAATATATAAAAAAATTATAACTCAGCCTCAGAGCCATAAAACGGCTCCTCCAATAATAAAAATAATAGGAATTACGTAATTGTGATGAATTGAACACTAAAGTTTACCATGGAAGCCATGCGAACAATGAAACCCAAGAATGACATATGCAAATATTATGACTGTTTCATGCACAATAGTCTATCATAACTATAACATTAAACTATTCAGCCGTTGTAGGTACTTGCTAAACATATTGCTGAACATTCTATTTAAGAGTGTATTCACATTCAATTGCTGGTTTGTCTACAAAAAAAGTCATTGTAGTGGACTTTCTCTGAGTTTATAGAAAATAATTTCTTTATCTATATGCACAATGTATGTGTGCATTGTAATTTAAGGGATCAACAAATATATATGTGGACATAAAAAGTTATCAGAACATTTTGAGTCTATTTAACCGAGTCAATTGATATTTAGATCTACCCCATTAAACAAGATATATAATTGATTTTATAGTGATTAGAATCACTATAAAATCAATTATCACAATTTTTTAGTCAAATCAGCAAAATCAGAGAATGCCTTATATAGTTTTCAATTTTTAAATACTTTTGATTGTAATAATAATAAAAGTAAGTTGAACATAAGAGGCACAAAATAGAAAAGACTATGTATTATCAATAAAACTAATTCTCTGTACAAAATAACACAATTTGATTTTAAAAAGCATTGTCATGAATATAAATATTGAGATACGGTGACAAGTTTTTTTTAGAAAAACAAGATAAGTAGACAAGTGGAATCTAGAGTCCAGTGAAAAGGTTAATGGTATTACTTATTGAATGTCATGTTACATGAAATAATAATTATGGTTCTACTATCTATTAATAAATATAGATAGGAACCCTATCACACAGTGTAATAAGATACATTAAATCTCATGTCAAGTCAAAGTAAGAAAAATGCTAAGTATGGTTTATTATTAAAACAATATCATAATACAGTTTTTTAAACATCTACTGCAAAAATAACAGATGATAAATATATCCTATTATTGCTATTAAAATGTATAAAAAGTTAAAAATACGTACATGTACGTTATTGTTTATGTTGACTGTCACAAAAAACAGCCTGTAGACTGCAAATTCTCTAGAATTATGTTTAGTTGGGCTAAACAAGTGCCTATATTTACACAGTGTTGTTCTAGTAAATTATGACCATCAAATCAAAACAAAAATATAGTACAAATGGGATCTGCTATACTTAATGGTAACTAATTGCAGAATTATACAATGCAGTGATATTTAGTCATATGTAGAAAACTCGAAAATGGTGTTTAAATATACTTTTATCATAATTTAATAGAAAAGAAGGCACAAACATATTTCAATTATAAAAAATTACATCTCAAGTAAATCTGTAGATAAGTAAATGTTTCTCCACCAGTTTGAATTTTGCATCCCCATATTTTATGAATTTCCGAACTTAAAAATGCAACTTTCTGAGACCTTGGCTCATACGGATATGAAAGAGTTTTCATACAAGAAAATAACTAAAAAGATCATAGATCATAGTTACATTTAAAGAGCCATGAACCAAATCTAAAGAAGTGTCAATTTTAGTTAGTATGCTCATAATTATGAGATTAACAGATTTATTCTATTTTTTTGACACTACTAAGGTAGCACACAAGCAGATAGCGCTTCCGATGGTAAGCAGTTACCATAGTTTTCGCAATTCAAATAGCTGCCTAACTTAACAATTTGGCCTTAACTAAGTGTTGGCCCTATGTATGGTGACTGATCACAATAAAAACACTTTGGCACTTCAGTTTCTTGTAATTCAACTAAATTAGTGCTTATAGTATTAGCTACATGGTAGTAACGACATCTCCTTGGTCCTATTTCCTCTATTAGTGTGTCATATGGTGGGGAAAGAATATCGAAAAATGCTGCTGGCATGTCAAGGGCTTCTATTTCATGGTAATTTGATATTGTTGGTGTTAACATACAGGTTTCTGAATTATCCCTACAAACACGATCACTAGTTATTTCCGCAAATAGTCTTCGTTTTTTATGGATACCCTGTGCGAGCCGCGCCGCTTCATGTTTCGCGCGAGTTTGAAAGTCGATAACTTTAACTGCTTCCTTCAACGGAAACTCAGTGAAAGCCCTTATTTTAACAGCGCCTGATATGACTTTAAGAAGTCCATGCATATGCGGATGATCATGAAGCGGCATCTTGAAACCCGGCTGCAGCACGAAAATACTCATATTTATCTGACTATTTTGAAACACTTCTATATACGTACATGGGGCCTTGTTGGGTTTCTTCCACGTTTCAGGATTTTTCAGAGTTTTGTCGAAGCCCAGATCTTCTGATTTTAATAAATCCATCATACGCTTTAGCTTATTCAAGTTGGTCGGTAAATCGGTTTTATGTTTGTCATCGAAAGTCCGTAAGGCCTGCCGATAAGTGGACACAATTGGAGGGACGTGGACGACTTCCATGGTTAACCTTGCGTCATGTCTTACATCCATATAAAATCTGCCTGGTTTACACAAAAATTTTGTTCTAATAAAGTGTGTAGAAGTATAAAATAATCTGGATGATAACAAAGAGCAACTGTCAAGAAACGTCATTTTGTTGTTTTTAATTTTTATTAACACGTTCCGTTCTTCCTGTTTTGCTTTGACGTAAAGTTTCTGATGCAGCAAATAATTAGAATTCTATTTCTTTTAAAAAGAATATTATCATATTTCATATAGGTACCTACAGAATAGAAAGGGTACCTTTCTAAAGACAAAAGATTTCGTTTAAAGTATTTACGCTTTTAACTGCTATCCTATTATTAGTAAAAAAAATTGCAACTTTTTTTTTGTAGTATTAAAAGGGTTGGCTAAATTCAATTTTGTTGAGTGCACTGTGTATAGTTAGAATTATATTTTTAAGATTCAGTTCTTTACTTTGTCAAGCTAACTTTTAAAAAGCCATCTTTAAGTGTAAGTACTTAATAGTACTTTTAGACGCTAGATGGCAATAAACAGGTAACTATCGTTTCTCAAATGTGTCAACAGATAGAGCTATTAGTTAAAGACTATGACGTTAGACTAAAGCTGACCTGCTAGACGTTGTCCTGGCAAAATTTCAATTTTATTTCAATTTCATGGAAAACACACCCAGTACACACGCTCAATTTTTTCACATTTTTTTCTTTCCTTATACACCTTATCCAGACTGTTAATAACATTAAAAGGGAAAAAATTGCTAAATCTGTCAAACGGTTCTCAAGCGCTTATCAAGGAAAAGCATTCTATTTTTATTTACATAAATAAATTACATTACATTACACAGATACATTACCTACGTAGAACTTAATTTAAATTATATTTGTTTCATATAACCTAGGTACACGGTACACCACTATCGATAAATTAAAATACCTAAAGCTTTTAATTTAAAACTATGCTAGCGACTATCTGTTTAGCTAAAAGAAAACAATAGCTTTTAGGTAGATTTCGAAGAAAAGTCTATGTATTGGTTTTGTACCAGTTATCGAATTTTTCCTGACCTGGCGAGACTGGCGGTTGTTTTGAGGTCTTGACCCTAAAACAACCGCCAGTTAAAAAGTTTATATATATATATGTCTGTACCTCAATTTTAACGGCACGATAGGGTCGCAATTATGCACTGATTGCTTTTAAACTTGGACGACAAATCAACAGGACAAAAATCAAGGTTAAGCTCGTGAAAAGGGGGATATTCCCCCAACGGGGGGACTGGGGGGCAGATTTTCAAAAAAATTAAAAAAACACTAAATCTGCCTCTGCGGGCCTGCTGCGACCCCGGTTTTTTGAACTTTTAGTGACCTTAGCGTTTCTGTATCAATGTTAGAAAATAGGTAGAGGGACCTTACCTATTGCTTAACCTAATAAGTAGATATTACTCTGTGCCAATTTATTTATTTAATAATTGAATTGTTTCTCATGTGCTCCACAGATTCTCGTAAGTAATATAAAACTATTTTAATTAAGTTTTATGCCACTAAGGTGCACCATGGTAAATAATGATAAATAATCACGCAACCCGCCTTACTTTATGCGCTTACCGAAGCTTTATATTTATATAATTGCTTCCGATTATATTAAAATGTAGAAAAGCATAAAGAAGTTAATTTTGTTTTCCACATATAAACAATATGGTTACCATTCACGAACATCGGCGTAACCTACATTTTAACAAGACAATACCGTTTAACTTCAACGTCAATACAATAAAATGTAATAATTATTTTCCAACAAAACACCGAAGCATTTCTATTTACGTTTTGATGAATTTATCTATGTTTATAGACTGCTGGTTAATCGATCTGTTTGTAGCGTTCTCGATAAAACGCAGACAGCATTGGGAACTCAATAAAATGCCCATCGAACATTAACGATGGCCGAGTATTTATTTAAGTGGTGTTGTTCCCGCCACCCGCGGCTTCTTCAGCCATTTTGTTGTGGACGGAAAGACCACACATTAAATGTTCTGGTTTAACGTGTTTTATTGTAAGTAAAGTACGGGGTTTTATTTCGATTCTGATGTATAAATAGCTTGGTTTCATTGTTGGAGAGCACTCTAACAGGTACCAGACTTTACTTTTAATCACAGAAGTTCTGGAAATGCTGAATGCTTCTAAAGCATTTTTGGTTCTTTTCTCAGTTTTGCCTTCTTAAATCTTCTATTAATTTATTCCCGTTACCTATATCAGATTCTCATTTTAACAGATTCTGCCGTTAGGTAGCGTGATTTCTTTTTATTATACTTATAGGGTCTGTGTAGGTCTGATAGGTATAGGACGTACCTGATAATAAAAAAATGCACAGTGACACACATGTCACCATCATTATTATTATTATTAATTATATTCTATACTAGCAGTTCCCGAGCGGCTTCGCTCGCGTGTACATTTATATACTTATTTTGCGAGGAGCCCTAATTCTTTTTCCAAAATAAAAATAGCCTAAGTGACTCCTTATAACACCACCTATCTGCCAGTGAAAGTTCCGTGGAAGTCGGTAGACCTTTTCCGGAGATTAGACGGAACAAACAGACAGACAAAAATGTTTCAAACTAATTTTTAGGCATAGGTATCGTGCAAATAACTGTATGAGGTTAAAAAAAACTATTATTTTGATATTACAAACGGACACTTCAATTTTATTTATTTGTAATGATTATTTCATATAAGTACTGATTAATTATTTAGTACGTATTTATTGATTTATTTAAAAGCTAAAACAACAAGGAATACTTTAAACTGTAATAATAATAAAAGCAAGTTAAGGAAAATGCGACCGGACATAGACATTTCGCATGCGAGCGCGCGGAGCCGCAGAGATGAGTATTTTTTTAAATATTTCAGTAAATAGATACTTAATATGAATACGTATCACAAGGTTTTTAAGAATATATCGGTTTCCTGGACAATCTCCTTCTACGGTACGACGAGTAAAATATTCGTCGCTCGCTTAAAATCCAGGAATTTACTGAAACATTTAATACTTTTTCAGTGAAATTCAAGTACCTGTAACAAAATGAGAAGCTACCGTGTTCTGCTGTTTGTCTTTTTGTTTGTCAGGTGTGGCTGCGTGGGTGGCCTTCCAAGAACCCTTTGTTAGGCGGTTACTGCCTCTGGCGATAGCTTACATGAAAGCGATAGCGATGCGACCTGGCGAAGTGTTTAATGTTCTTGGTATTTGATGTGTAAGTACATGAAGAGAGGCCAATCATACGTGATGTTAAAGTTTACCAAGATTTAAGAAACTGTAATGCTTTTTTGATGTAAAGTTAGTGGATTATTTTTCGTTAAATTTTTCAAGTGAAAACTTCTTTAGGCACGTTTGTGCACTTTTGCTATGCTGAAAAAGCACTGAACTCGTGACTGTCACGCTAATAAGACATATATAGATCCACAAGAAGGAGCTAATCTAAACATTCAGTTCTGTCAGCTCCTTATTAATTTTATTAATGTCACCAACCTGTTAATGTGACGTTTTAAGTTGGTCGTTTCGTTAAAGTTTTCACTTCTATCGGCAGTCCCATGACGTCCAATTTTTTTTTCAAGTTTTACCGTTGGATCTCATTTTATTATTTTATTCCTTATTAAACAATACAATTAAGATTTTGTTTTAAGTTTTCGAATGTTTTATTCCTCCCTTGTATTTTACTTCAATATTACCAGGAATGACGGTTTTGTAATGGCAGAAACTACAAATCTACCAAGAATAAAGACCGGGTGGACCAAACACTGGACAGGGTTGGATGGTGGTGACGTGGCGTGAGTGGTCGAAATGTACTACGCCGAGGACCATACGCGACGGCGGGCGGTGGCGGCGCTATGTGACATCTGCTATATGTCACACTCTCGTCGCGTCACCGTCTCGCCCCACCCACTGTCTGACTTGGCCTTAAGCTATTTCACGATAACGCCCAAATTACGGGATGTTAAAACACCGATGCATGTATTGTGCTATCTCCATCGCCAATCATAAAGATAGTACTCATTTAAAATTGCAATAATTTACGCTTTCACTAAGCATGTCGTCGTGGTTTACTGCTGAGATGACGTCATGACGGATGAGCAACATAGCGTCTAACGTTTTCAAAAATTTACGAGGAAATTTTAAGTCCAGTGGCGTAGCTACCGGAGGGCTAGACGGGGCAGTGCGGGGCCCCTCGGACTCTGACTTACAAACTAGTGACAATTTCTCCCACATTCGGAATATAAATTAATTTGTACTTGAATATGGAGTACAACGAATCTGGATTACGACAAATCTGGAGTACGTCGAATTCGGAACACGTCAAATACGGAACAAACGATTTTAAATAGTTTAGTTGGGGGGCTAGTTTATTTTTTGGCCCAAGGCCTAGTTTATTTTTTGGTTACCTAGCTACGCCACTATTTAAGTCTACAAATAAAATACTTTTTAATGCCACTTATTGATTTTGTAAAGTACATGGGCATTAGTAAAATTTCTGGTTGTTTATTAGGAACAAATTAAAGCGCTTTTCAATTTATTAAGGGAGGTGATACCCTATTGCCAGTAAAATTACAAAATATATAAAAAAACAAAATCATCATGCATCGGCCGGGAATCGAACCCGGGCCGCCCGCGTGGCAGGCGAGCATTCTGCCACTGAACCACCGATGCTTGACTTAAATATGTCAAATATATATTTTTATGTATCAATGGCAACAATTGCTTGAACTTACTAAAACTACGAGAGCCTATGACTGAGAGTCCAGATATGTTCCAGTCGGAGTATTACTCAATCCCTGGCCGATCCGCCGTCTGTCAAGCAGCTAGCCTCGTCGCAATGTGAAGCCGAATTTCCCCCTTCTAAATCTTCTAATGCAAGTCTGAAACACGGAGCGTTGAGGTCTATAATAATAATAATAATAACTTGACACATCTCACACACGGCCGTCTGATCCCAAACTAGGCAGAGCCTGTACTATGGTAACCAGACTGCTGATAAACATACTTATATATTTCTAAATACATACATATTATAGATAAATTACACCCAGACACAGAACAAATTATCGTGCTCATCACACAATTATTTGTCCTGGGTGGGAATCGAACCCACGACCTCTGGCTTAGCAGTCAGGGTCACTAACCACTAGACCAACAGGCTAATGTTATAAAGCTGAAGAGTTTGTTTGTTTGTTTAAACGCTAGCGCGTCTCAGGAACTACTGTTTCGAATTGAAAAATTATTTTAGTGTTGGATAGCCTATTTATCGAGGAAGGCTATAGGCTATATAACACCACGATAAGAGCGGTGCTGTGTTAATTTTCGCCGTTTTTGAAACATTTTTCTTTGATGTTCCGCTCCTATTGGTCGTAGCGTGATGTTATATAACCTATAGCATTCCTCGATAAACTGACAAACTACCTCTTTACAATATTAGTTTAGACCAGCAACCCGCCGCGGCTTCGCACGGGTAGCAGAGACATCTTAAACAATCTACATCATATTTCAACTAATTTACACAAAAACTTTATACCTAAACCTTCCTTATGAATCTCTATCATTGATGAAAACTGCATGAAAATCCGTTCAGTAGTTTTTGAGTTTATCGCAAACAGACAGACGCGGCAGGTGACTTGGTTTTTACAAGTTTTTATATAATACATATGTAGTGATAATTACGAGTACTAGAGATCGCCTGATAGACGAATTTCGACCGTTTTGAATGTACCTAATAAAATAATATAAACCAGTATAACTTGACCTGACATTGTACAGCCTTTTGTACCATGACAGGTCAAAATATATAGGGGGAGTGGGGGAGGATTGATACAGGTGGAGGATCGATACAGATGAAACAAAAAGCATACACAAAGCACAAAGTAGTTATGAGTATGACCAAAAGATAGCTCTGGTAGTTGGTCAAAGCATATGAATGGTGCCATTGCATCGGCTGCCAGGTTTTTTTTTATTCGACCTTCGTGTTTTGACAGGTCTGAAGTATTTGTTTTCCTGCTTGGAAAAAGTACAAGAAATAGTCCACTTTTACGAATTTTAACCAGGTAAGTGTCATTTTTTACCCGTGTAGGTGTTTTTTTTTAACTAGATTTGCTTGGTGTTGAATGAGAATACATTTTATTACTTATGTTGTTTGTGGGGAGCATTGATACAGGTAACCAAGGGGTGGACTGATACACTGTATCAATCGTCCCCCTGCACGCAATGTAAAGTATTGTAAAATATAATACAATACAATACAATATTCTTTATTGTACACCATAAAACTATTTACAACATTAAAATAAAAACAAATAATGGTACAAACGGCGGTCTTATCGCTAGCTGCGATTTCTTACAGACAACCTTTAGATGGACAGATGCAATGGACTTCTCTATAGGTATATAATACTTTACATTTTGCTTTCTTTCAGCATGAGCTTCACTTAATAGCATAACTGTTTTCCAACGTAATAATAAACATACTGATAAATTTATTCATGTTTCTTTCCTATCCAATCTCTGTATTAATCCACCCCTTGGAGGGGGAGCATTGATACAGAGGCCATTTTATTTTTAGGTCACTTATTACACTAGTACATTTTATAATTTCACCCAAATTAGCTCGTTAGGTTTTAAATAAAGAAACAATATCATTGAGCAAATACTTTTCATTCATGGTAAAACACCTAAAAATGGCATGGTTTGACAATCGTATCAATCCTCCCCCACTCCCCCTACTGGACACTACAGCTCTATGTGGCCGATTTTACATCATTTTTAACTTTATAGCACACTACCCGCCCCGCCTTCGCGCAGGTAGCACTATTCTCTTCAACAATCATCAACATATTTCAACCAATTTACACAAAAATCTTCCTCATGAATCGCTCTATCTATTGGTGAAAACCGCATGCAAATCCGAGTATATGATAACGAATGTAGTTTTTGAGTTTATCGCGAACAGACAGACGCGGCGTGGGACTTAGTTTTATAAAATGTACTATGTAGTGTTTAAACATTTTAGCTTTCTCCACTTCTTCTACATATAATCTTTAACTATTCCAAACTTCACATACCTGTGTAAGAGCCTGCTTAAAAATGCGTACAAAGAATTAATATCAAAGGAAATGATAATAAAGATGTGTCCATGGGTGGCGGCAGTCAATCAGGTGACCCATCTGCTCATTTGCACCCTATAACATAAAAAAATAGGCAGTCATGGAACTGCCAAACGGAAGTGAAAACTTAAACGAAACGACGAACTTAAAACGTCACGTCATTAGCAGGTTGGTGACATTCATTAAAAAGGAGCTGACAGAACTCAATTTTTAGATTAGCGCCCTCTAGTGCATCTATAAATGTATTATTAGCGTGACGGTAACGAGTTCAGTGCTTTTTCCCCATAGCAAAAGTGCACAAACGTGCCTAAAGAAGTTTTCACTTCAAAAAATACATGTCATAATATATGTATATATTTACTAATATTAATTTCTCCCAATAATAAACTAACAATTGAGTACTGATTATCGTATTATAATTGGCATCCAACTACCCAACAATATTTCCCTAAACATATAAAAACTTTCACTGGCCAATAATTTCATGAAAAAACCTCTATTTTTATAGTTTCAGCTTTATAGGTTGTGTGTAATGTGGAGCTAATGAACCGGAAGTGCCGCCATTAAACGATGATGATCGTACAACGTTCACTTGTCGTAAAATTTTCTTAATTTCAAAACGAGGTTGGCGTAAAAATAGTTCGTTTACATACAGTGTACATGGGCGATAGAAAATTAAAACGCTGCCAGCATAGCGGGTTATGAAAACATATAACTTGGACCAATGGGCGTCTCTTGTCGACATTCCCAGAATCTGGTTTAAATATTACTGCATTTAACTGTCAAGTCAAAATGGTAAGTTCTGCCTGGTACGGTACGATCTTCTAGTCAAGTCATTGAATTTTAAACTTTGAATTTACAATTAAAAAAGGAATAAGCAAATATTTAAATAATCCCGGTTCTTATTTTTTGAAGTGTTATAATAATATATTTTTTTTTATTATGACACGTCAGAATGACCTCTAACCGCCTGATGGAAAGCTAGAGTGAGGTCCAAAGACTGAGGACCACCATTATGGATACGGATGATACTAAAATGGTGGCCCTCAGCTTGACGGCCTCGAGAGACACACTTGAGACACCTCACTATTAGACAAAATACTTATATATTACTAAATACATACATTATAGATAAATTACACCCAGACACAGAACAAATGATCGTGCATATCACACAGTTATTTGTCTTGGGTAGGAATCGAACCCACGACCTCTGGCTGAGCAGTCAGGATCACTAACCATTGCACTAGACCAGTAGACTGCAGTAATTGACAAACCCTGGTGAATAAAGGTTACAAGAGGCGTTACTTCGTTAATCGTTAGATATCTCACTTCATCTTGGACTTCTACTTACAAGTAAAGACTCGTAGGAGGTAAGCCATACCAGGATACGGTAGGTGAGTGACAATGCAAATCAGTTTTTCTTTGTTAAACGTCGAAACGTCTTATTACATACAACATAAATTACGTTCTGTAGAAACCATAGAGATATAAGAATAGAGCACGCAAGGTAAGCCTCATAGTGTCTCACGGTGCGAGGGAGACCGCTGCACGCAGAGGCCCTCTCTATCTCTTTCTTAATCCCCGCAGATGCACACTATAAATTATAATAATGAAATATTAAATTTTGGACAATTGGTGAATGAAAAATGATACGTAGGTAAGCTATATACAATATATGTGCAGTAAGAGAGACAGAGAGGGCCTCTGCGTGCAGCGATCTCTTTGGCACAGTGGGACACCTCAAAACATTGGGTTGGGTAGGATTGGCATGCTGTATTCTTAAATCTCTATGGTAGAAACATGCATGTAAAGGATTTTTGACAATATACTCCGCTATTGTCAAATCATGTACTTCTAATGCACTCATTATCTTTTACCTGCAAAACCAGGTAGGTACGTCATATGCGAATGGAATCACAAACAATAGATGGTTGTACCAAAAACCCGAAGCAAGAGATTTTGAAGGAAGTATCGTGTAATTTAAAGTGACCAATTTTAGTTGTCAACAAAGAATAAAAGCATTTTTGAAAATTTATGAGTTTTTTTTTGTTTGTACGATTCGCGCGCAATTTTTGTTCTCGCTCTTTTTCGAGCGACTAATAGAGTTGCCAAATGGCCAGGAAATCCGGGAATTCCGGGAAGGTCTGTAATTTTGCATCTTGCCTCTTTTTAACAAAGTTAGAGTTGCCGACCTAAGCCACGATTCGTCTCAAACCACCATTCACATAATTATACCTTACTCAACTCAGTACACTCGGGTGTGTGACTTGCATTTTTCTTTTTCCTCAAAAACACAGCAAGTAAGAACATTATCGAGGCCTAATTGAATACCTATTTTCTAATTTAAGCGTTTATCTATTATGAGCCCTAGGAACCTAGGCCCTAAATTGCTCAATGAGTTGTTTTCATGGTGTACATTAATATATGGCATTAGAATACGCTGACTGAAGAACATTACTTTAGTTTTTTAATATTTATTTTGAGGTTATTACTGTGTAGGTAATTTACGATACACGCAATTGTCTCATTAGTATCGTTTTCGCAAGGGCTTTCATTTTTACAATTTATAATTACAGTACTGTCGTCAGCAAAAAGTGTCATAGGATAGTTAGATACTCGTGGCAAGTCATTTATATATAGAAAAAACATCAAAGGACTTAACACTCTCCCTTGTGGCACTCCAAACATGTATTATTTTCAAATGTATTTATTACTAAGGTCCAACTCCGTTATCCTTTTAGAATTGTCCCGGAAATGTTAAGTTAATTAATTAATCTGGCAACCCTAACTACATACAACTGATACAACCATAATCAAGTATACAAAGGAATATATAAAGGCCGACCAGTGCGTGTTTATTCTATGGTAGCACTGCTCACAAGCGCGAGACGCAGAGCGATTTCACTGTAGTCTGTTCACGTTTGCGTTATCAGGAGTGTCACTTGCAGTTTAACGACCATAGGAGGAGGTTTTCATTTTGGATGTTCATATTTTTTTTATGTGTATTCGGGCATAACTCCGTCATATATAAACGGGTTTGCAAATTTCTATTTTGTTCGAAAGAAGTTTATGCCGAAATGGTCTCGTTTAATTTTCGTACAGATCTAATGAGGACTTAATTTTTTATCATGATTAAAGTGCATTGAAGTCGGTTAACTCCAGTGTCATTGTATGTCGAAAACATGTCTTAATCTAGAACTTTCTAACAGCAATATCTAATTAATAGTTCCATGATTCATGGTTGATAGTCGGTAAAGTCGGTGTTGGATATCAGTGACGTCCACACGTGGGCGTGGGCAGCAGTCAAAGCTATCATTACGCCAATCGTATCGTATTTACATGTAAAATCATTTATTTTAGTTCGACGCTTACATCTGCAATTAGCGAGGCTCGGATTACGAGACTAGGGTAGCGTTAACCAAAAGGGGAACCAGGAATATAAACTTTTAACTGTTTTAATATTTTTTTCATTTTTCATTTACAAAATATGTAATTTCAAATTTTATTTATTAATTTTTGACTGGCCTGTTGGTCTAGTGGTTAGTGACCCTGACTGCTAAGGTAGAGGTCGTGGGTTCGATTCCCACCCAGGACAAATAATTGTGTGATGAGCACGATAATTTGTTCTGTGTCTGGGTGTAATTTATCTATAATATGTATTTAGAAATATATATGTATGTTTATCAGTAGTCTGGTTACCATAGTACAGGCTCTGCCTAGTTTGGGATCAGACGGCCGTGTGTGAGATGTGTGTGGAATTATTAGTTTCAAATATAACATTTTCTATTTGAAATTGCGATTTTAATCTCCTTTTCTTAACTCCTTTTCTATTTCAACAGCAAGTGTCGTAAGTATAATTTATCAGTTTTCGACCGCGGGTTTGTTCTCGCTTCCTTCGGGAATAGTAGATATTTTTTCTGAATAAAAGATACCTATGTCCTTTGCTGTGCCTTTGATGTGTATGCAAAATTTCACTATAATCGATTGAGTAGTTAGGGCGTGAAAGCATAACAAACGAACTTACTTTCATTTGTATAATTGGTAATACTAGTTAGGATAAAGTATTTATTACGTTACCTACGGCTAGCGTATCATGTAGGTATCAGTATATAGTAATATACTAATGTTATAAACAGGTAAAGTTTGTAATCGTGAAAATACGGGTTAATCTCTAAGCTACTAATCCGATACTAAAAGTTATTTCTTTAATAAAAGAAAGCAACACACATTACCGCCGATTGCTATTTTTATTGTACCATGTGTAATTGAAGCTGGGGCGGGTCGCTAGTTTATTTTTTTAACTCATTAATCTCAATAGACCGATTTGAATAAAAGCAGTCCACCTTTATAGTTGTCACTTCAGTAAAAATAATATATTTTGACATAATTAACTACACTTTAGTTAGAATTCATAGGAGCTTTAATTTTTTTTAATTGTTATATGTAAAAAAACATTTTGATGAAAATATATTTTTGATATAACTTGTTTTATTTTTCGTAGTATGGTATAACACCATCCCGTTTCGTGACAGAGAGCTTTACATAGAGTACCGTGAACACCATTTAGGCCATTAGTGACGAACTTTTCAATAGTAGGAACATCCTGTTTGTATTCCAATAATTTACTATGAGCTAAAATATGTCAATAACATTTGGAACAACCTTTTGCTAAATATTTTAACCACATAACAAAGCTATAAAACGGAATAAGTTGAAACATTATGACATTAAAATTGAACTGAGGAGATTTATCAAAAATTCTGGATAAAGAAAATTATAAAAAAAAAGTGTGTGTGTGCACAATTCACACACGATAGAAGTGAAACTTCATAAAAGTAGCCTACCAGAGAAAGATAAACAAAAAGTAATATTAACACTTTATTAGAAATATTTTTAAAATGTCATCTGTTCTTGTACTTTAAGATGATTTATATAAAAGTTATTGGTCAAATTAACACAGGCCTGTTAAATGATTTACATAAATTAATTAACCAACGAATTTTAATACGCAAACGCGTTGACATTAACGCATTTTCTGAAGGCTTCGTAGTACGCAGGCGCAAGGACAAAGATTATAGAAAACACTGTTTACTCTTATTCTGTCTCATTCTCTCGCAGGCTAAATGCTATTTATGAATGTTTGTCTTGCTTGTCTCTTTTTAGTGTATGTTTTTCTTTTCATCGAATTCCAAACCACAACGATTCTAAATAGTTTCACTTCAAAACACATTTCCAATGGAGTGAACTATACTTGGAGTTTCTGTAATGGATAAAAATCGTAATAACCGACATACAAACAAATAAACTGTCATTATTAACATAATAAGCAAGTTTTAATGGGCCGCCTTTGTTTGGAACAACACGAATCATATAGTGTAGACCACAACTCTTTTAACTAATGTAGAGGCGCCTAAGCCAGGTGGACCGACGGACCGCCTGGAGACGATGGCTGGGAGTAGCGTGATAGATTACCGGCAGAAGGCGGGTACGATGCGAATGGAAATGCTTTTTACTAGTAGAGGACTGCAATAGGTTATTAATATATATTAATAGTGTTAAACCAATATACAACCAGGTGGAGAGAACTGTGGTCATATGTCTCGTATAAATATAAATTTGTTATTAATTTACTTTCAATTTTGATTTTTTTGTTTCTTTATATCCTTTTTGTTTCTTTATAAAAATCAACTTTATGTGTAATTTCAGTTTCACGTTCAGTTTCTGTATTAGAAATCAAGAATTGTTCATCAGTTGTAAGCACTTTACGTCATTTACAGGTTTTACTATACAGTATACAACCCTAAAATATGAACACATCTTAATGTATTACAAACAAAATAGGGCCCAGTTTTCTATCGCTGTGTTTTTAGTGTACGCTGAAGCTAAACGCTTTTTAGTAGGCGTTCACTCAGTTAGTTTTAAAAAAAATATATGTTACCTACATGAATCTTAAAGCAACAGTAGTGTGAAAATATAACTCCTACATCAAATTTAATTCCTTACCTATTTACGTCATATTTTTAACTATGAAAACATTTTCGCTTACTACAATAACAGTTAAACTCAATTTAAAACAAAACATCTTTCTGACACTTTTGAGTGAAGTCAGTAGCAGCCGGACACCCGGACACCCAGACTCCCTGACAGCCGGACAGACAAGCAATGTTACAAAGCTCGCATCCGTCCAGCTCTGCCTGTTTGTGTTACGCAACACATTAGTAGCTGAAGCGAGTCCATCTTACGCATAATACTAAGAAGAACACTAAATTACGCCTTTGTGTAAACAGATTAGTTTTCTACAGAGATTTCAAATTTTGTTTTTGTTGTTGGAATTCGAGAATAGAAAGGCAATAACGTGGGAGTGATAAAACGACTTGTAAATAAAAAAACTAAGTTTATGCACTTCTATTGAAGTATTTTATTCTGGAAGTCCTGTTCAAAACCTGGAATCACCCATCTGGGGATATAATAATAATAATAACTCCACACATCTTACACACGGCCGTCTGATCCCAAACTAGGCAGAGCCTGTACTATGGTAACCAGACTACTGATAAACATACTTATATATTTCTAAATACATATATGTTATAGATAAATTACACCCAGACACAGAAAAAAATATCGTGCTCAGCTATCATATATATATATATATATACACACATACATACACATACATATACATACATACACACACACACACACACACACACACACACACACACACACACACACACACAGACATATATACTTAAATAATCCAGCTATTCAGTACAGATTACATAGTAAAATCTAAAGTAATTTTGATCTTAAGTGTGAAATGGAATAAAAATAAAGAATAAAATAAAGGTATTACTGTGATAGATAGTATTGCTTGACCATATTTTTAAAGGCTGTAAGGGTTTCAGCTTAATATAATATATGTGATCGAAATCGAATTTAAATTCATATTTTATAGGTAGTATATTATATATTTGATTAATCTGTGATAACACACTACTCTACGTTAATAAGAATCAAAGCTCTGGCGTGCTTCCAGGCTTGCAGCCAAAGACAACTAAATCTGTCTTTTGATCAATTGTTGTCCACTAGTGGGCAAAGTCTTTGTAAACTGTGTTAATAACACCCACTTTGATGTATACAGAATGGTTTGGTAACAGTAGTTTGTTGTTAAATTATGATTTTCATTGATCATTGGATGTAAATGATAGGTGTTTTGCGAATGAAAGGAAAGGCACCTCAAAAATAGTTTTCTTTACTAACAATAAGGTTACTAATACAATGGCGGTTGTTGGTGAGCAATGCGTTTTCATAACATCATCATCATCTATCTATGTATCCATTTTAATTTAGTTTTCATTATTCTGACACCATTTATTTGAAGCTTATACTTAACAAGTTTTCCTGGTTTCACATATTTTTTTTTATGATTGTTGTTGAGTCGAGGGGCTACCTGGAGCTAAGTGGTGACCGAGTAGGTTACAAGGTTAAGTAGTACTAGCCAGGTCAGTTTAGGATGGGTGACCATTCTTAACACATTGAGACCCCTCCGTGTCTTAGTCGTTAAACCGTCGCTACCGGGTGCCATATAAACATCTGTGGCATTCGTTACGGGTAGTTGGAGCCCTAAAAAGTTCTGACAACCTGGTCTAACTACAGAACTTCGATATCGCCTAGTACTTGGGTTGTGGAGGTCTGATGTCTGTCAAGCTACGATAGCTATGTTTGGTGTAGGCTTATCTCGGCGTGTTTACGACATCATGACAGGTGAGGATTCTTGGATTCGTCAATACTAAGCGTCCACTAAGCGCTAGTCAACAGTTCAGCTGTTTTACAATGAGCCAAGGCGATCAATCGAAAAGCGCAGAGAAGATTTTGATCGCTTGTGTTTAGGGTTCCGTACCCGAAGGGTAACAAACGGGACCCTATTACTAAGTGTCTATTTTCGAGACACTGGAGCCTTGAGGCTCAATAAAACGATGATAAATAGCGAAATTGATGTAATTTGGTACTATTCTTCGTTTTATTACAATAATTTTTACAAGGCTGTATGCGTTCGTATTGTATATAGAATAGCAAGTAGTTTATACAAAAAAAGTAGGTAGAATTTTTTCCTAAGTCAAATAATTAATTATTTCTAAGTACCGTCATAGCGGTACCGCCTATGCAAACAGATATAGTGGCAACGATCCGCTATGACTGTCAGGCGTTAACATCATCCCCCCCGTTAAAGGTCGCCGACTTTAACCTTCTATGAGATGCTCTGTCGCTGGTAGGGGGCAGAGTCGCGTGAAAGGCCTTCGGTAGGTTCCATGGATGGTTTGGCCGTCTGCAACGCGACACACTCCATCGGGACCAGGAAAGAGTTTCGTGATTCGACCCGTGCGCCAGCATAATGGTGGTAGATTCTCCTCCTGCAGCAGCACTAGGTCACCAACCTTCAATGGAGTATCATTGGTGCGCCATTTCGTTCTTTGTTGGAGTTCAGCCAAATATTCCCTTTGCCATCTTCTCCAGAAGTGCTGTCGGATTTGCTCCAGCCGTTCATAACGCTTCAGCTGAGTGAATTTGCAGTCTTCTAGTCTCGCCGAAGGTAATGCAGTTAGTGGCCGCCCGATTAAGAAGTGTCCCGGAGTGAGGAAAAGGAGATCATTCGGGGACGAGGACATAGGGTAAAGTGGACGGCTATTTAACAAGGATTCAACTTGTGCAAACAGTGTGGATATTTCCTCAAATGTTAAATGCGTGTTACCCATTACTCGTCTTATGTGATATTTAGCGGATTTCACTCCGGCCTCCCAGATCCCACCAAAGTTTGGAGCGTAAGCGGGAGAAAATAAAAATTTAATTTCTTCTTCGTTTGAAAACTCTGTTATGATCTTGTGATTGCACTTTAAAAAATCGCCAATTTCCTTAGCAGCGGCCACGAAGTTGCGGCCGTTATCGCAAAAAATCTCGGCAGGTTTACCACGACGGGCAATGAATCTGCGTAAAGTAAGGATGAAGGCGTCCTTCGAGAGATCACCTACTGCTTCTAAATGTACGCATTTAAATCTCATACAAACGAAAATACATAAATAACACTTTGTAATCCTGGATCCACGACCCTTTTTATCCAAAACAAAAAACGGTCCAGTAAAATCTATTCCAACACTTCTAAATGGGAAGTCCACCGTAACGCGCTGAGAGGGCAAGTTCCCCATAATGGGTGATAAAGACTTGCCTTGTACCCTTCTGCATTTTACGCAATTGTGTACGGTCCTCCTAGCCAGGTGTCGACCATTGATAGGCCATATGTATTGCCTGACGCTAGCCAGGAGAAGCTGTGGGCCAGCGTGTAATTTATGTAAATGTTCCCATTCAAAGATAAGTTTGGTGAGATGATGGGAGGAATGTAGTAAGATAGGATGTTTGCTATTAAATGCTATGGCTGAAGCATCCAAGCGGCCTCCTACTCTAATTAATCTGTCTGTGCTCATGAAAGGTGTTAACGATAAAATGTTAGACCTTGAACTAAGAGGTTTACCTTTGGACAACAAACCGTATTCAACAGGAAAAGATTCCCGTTGCGCCATGCGACATAACAACTGAAATGAATCCTTTAATTCTTCTAAACTAAGCGCTCCAAAACGTCTAAGTGTTTTAGTTTTACGCAAATTGTGTAAATATCTTAAAACATATGCATAAACCCGTTTAATTTTATGCAGCTTACTATATTTTTCAAATGGAATTATTGAATGATTATCAATTTGGGCAGCAACGTTAGATTTTATTTCAGGGATTTCCAACACCTGCTGAGATTCATTAAGTAATGTAGGCCAAGAAGAATCGTCTTGGACTAAAAATTGGGGTCCTGACCACCATAAGTCATAATTTTTAAGCTCTTCGGGATAAACGCCACGCGAGATGAGATCAGCTGGATTGTCCAGGGTAGGTACATAACGCCAACAAGAAACGTCTGATAATTCAAGTATTTCTGCTACCCTGTTCGCCACAAAAGTTTTTAGTTTTCTAGAGCTAGTATGCAGCCATGCAAGGACGACACTAGAGTCACACCAATACACCTTACGTGCAACTGGGAACCTCAGAGAATCAACCACAGCACTGCAGAGTTGCGCGGCTAGTAATGCAGCAGACAGCTCCAAACGCGGTATAGTGCACGCCTTTATTGGAGCTACCTTTGACTTAGAGCATAAGAGTTTAACATGTACAGTGCCTGTGCCATCAATTGACCTTATATAGGTGCAGGCGCCATAGGCTCTTTGGGAGGCGTCACTGAACGTATGCAGCTCGGTCACAACGGGTGAATCGCATAGAACCTGCCTCGGTAGAGTGATAAAGGTTAGTTGAGATAGACTGTTGGAAAACCTTTGCCAAGCCTTTTCGACATCCTTTGAAACTGGGTCGTCCCAACCGACCTTGTCAAGCCATAGTTGCTGCATAATCAATTTAGGTATAATGATACAGGGGCTCACAAAACCGAGGGGATCAAAGATTTTAAATGAGGTAGATAATATATAGCATTTAGTAATATTTTCTTTGATTGGTGGAATTTCGAAAGAATAATGTAAACGGTCTGTTTTGGAATTCCACCCTAAGCCAAGAGTGTTTGATGACTCACTAATGATCAGAGTATCGTTAGAGTTTTCCGAGCAAGATTCGAGAACGTTTTGTGAATTGGATTTGAACTTCCTTAAGTTAAAACAGCCTTTCTTTAAGGCGTCCGATAGTGAATTTTTAATACGTTTTAAGTCACCTTGACTATCACTACCGGTAATGACGTCATCGACGTACATGTCATGCTGTATTATAGTTTTAATGACTGGATCGTCGCACTCCCCGCCCAACTGCCAAAGACACCTTGTGCTTAAAAAGCTTGCGCTGGAGAAACCGTAAGTCACAGTATTTAAACGTAATATTTTAAGGGGCTTATTCTCGTCTTCTCTCCATATAACAAGTTGAAGATGTCGATCTGATTCATCAACTAATACTTGACGGAACAATTTCTCTACGTCGCCCGTTAATATGTACTTGTAGAAGCGAGCTCTAATTAGTATGGAGAAAAGAGAGTCTTGAATTTGAGGCCCAATCATTTGGATGTCGTTGACAGATAGGCCGGAGGATGTGCGTGCCGATGCATCGAACACTACTCTAATTTTTGTTGACTCACTGTTTTGCTTAAAGACGGAATGATGTGGTAAGAAATAGCAACTTTTAGATTGTAAGTCATTTAATGAAATTTCTGATAGATGTCCTAAATGTGCATATACTCTCTTATGAATTGAATATATTGCGATTTAACTTCGGGTTGTCTCCTAAAGCGTTTTTCTAAATTATAAAACCTTTTATTAGCCATATTGAAGGAGTCACCGAGACAGTCATCGGAATCAATAAGAGGTAGCTTAACGGAAAATCTTCCATTTTCTAAACGAGAGGTATGTTGTAAAAAATGAGTTTCACATGCCTGCTCGCTTTCGGTTAGGTATGATTTTGATGGAATTTTTTCTAACTCCCAGAATCTATTTAAATTTTCTTCAATATTTTCATTATGATACACATTAGTAAGTAAGTGATTGCATTTAATATTCATTTTGGGTGGTTTATGTTGTAAGGGGCCTCCCACCAACCAGCCCAATTTTGAGCTGTGCAATTTTGGGCAATTGGGGCCTAGTGACCGCTGCTCACAACCTATAATATCCCAAAATAAGTCTGAGCCTATAAGCATGTCTATGACAGCAGGTTGATAGAAGTTGGGGTCTGCTAAGACGATATTACTAGGCATATTAAACGATCTAATATCAATAAATATACTAGGTATGGAACCTGTTAATTGTTCCATTGCATAAAAGTTAGAAATAACAGTAAATGATGAATTTTTCGATTTTAATTGAACAATGCAATATTCCGTTATAGTGCCTGAATCATTGTTGCCAAAACCGATAATCTTAGTAGCATCAATAGGACGGTCCTCTAATGATAACCTTTGTTTTAGATTTTGACTTATGAAAGAGGATTGACTGCCACAGTCGAGTAGGGCGCGTACTGTTTCAGATTTTTTAGTCTTGGGATTGACTACTTCAATTAAAGCAGTAGAAAGAAGAGCTTGTTTGGTACCTTGGTTGTTACAGTTGGTCAACGTCTCAGCTGAACTGTTGACAGTATTTGTGTTATCACCTGTACCAGTAGGAAGGTGCAACAAACTGTTGTGTCTCTTGTTACATTCGCGGCAACGACCTAAGCGACATTTAAAAGTGGGATGACCAGATCTTAAACAATTAAGACACAATCTTAATTTATTTGCCTCTGCTATGCGTTCGCGTATGTCCTTGGCTTTAAATGATGGGCAATCGTATATTCTATGATCAGCATTGCAGCAGGGACAGAGGTATGATAATGATGATGATTGTGGTTGTGACTGGTTGCTACCGCTAGTGTATGCATGCGACTTAGGGTACGTATGCTCCTTATTCCTTGAATGACCATCTGAGCGTTTATTGTGAATGGGTTTTGGTGTGTTTTCTGGTTTACCACGGTGCAACGACTCGAGCACGGCTGCACGATCGTTTAGAAATTTGTGAAAATCTTTGAGTGTCGGTGTGTCAGTTGACAACGCGTTACGGTGTTCTTCCCATCTTGTTAAAGTTTGATTGTCTAGCTTAGAGGTGACTAAGTGGATTATTATGACGTCCCAATGCTCAGTGGCTTGTCCTAAATTAGAAAGAGCACGCAGATTTTTACTCACGTGATCAACTAAGAAGCGTAGTGATCTTTCGGACTCTTTGTTGATTGAATGTATGTTAAATAACGCACTGAGATGATAACTTATTAGTAACCGCTTGTTATCGTAACGTTCGAGTAATAGGTTCCAAGCTCCCTGATAATTATTAGAAGATAATTCTAGGTTTGAGATGGTTCGCGCTGCTTCGCCTTCTAAATATGAAATTAAATAGTGAAATTTATTGACTGGACTAATTCTACTATTTTCATGAACTAAGGATAGAAAGGTGTCGCGAAATTCCATCCAGCGAAAGTATGATCCATCAAATTTTGCAATTTGAATCAAAGGTAGCTTGAAACCCATTTCACTACCTTCAAGAACACAGTGAGTTGTATTGTGAGGGCTACTTGAGTCGTGGACGTCCTCATCCTTACTATGTATTTGTAACAAATTTTGTGCTGTTACAATATTGCTGATAAATTCCCCTTCTATTTTTTCTCGTTCTTCGAGCTCACTGTCTAAGAAACTACAATTAAAAATTTCAATTTGACTTTGTAAGTCATCAAACCTTGACGATAGAGTTTTAAACTTGCTCAATTTTAATGTAAGTTCCGCCCAATGTGTAGCAGTAAAATAGTCGAGCTGCGACAATTTTTCTAAATAATTTCTAAACTTCGTTACTTGGCCCTTGACGGAGCTACGTCTAACAATAAACTCCGCTAAACTCTTTGCATCGTCACCTGAAGCCATTATTATTTTTTGTTTATTATGTGGCTTAGTAAGTTACTAAGTTAATCTTACAGAGAATCCTCACGAGCAAAAAATTAAATTTATATAGAAGTTTAATAAGAATTAACGGAGTTATGTTAAAATTGAAAATAAATAAAAGTACGCTCACGCCCCTCGTTGGTGGTGTCTACCGCACGGGAGGCCGAAGTAGCAGCTGTGATCAGCGCGGAGCGGCGGCTGCGCGGCGCTGACGACGCTCAGCGGCGTACTGGTAATGCGGTCCCCAGCTGAAATGTTCGGCGGCAATAATCACTATAATGCAATTTATAAGGCGCGGCGGCCCTTTGTAAGGTTTTCTTATGAGAATAATGAAATGGCGAAGCTAACTATAACAATAAAGAACTGTTGTGGGTAAACGGGACATAAAATTTCGAAAATGCGCTTGAAAATGTAATGAAAGCTCTTATACCTTTAAATATGCAGTAGGAATGCTCGTATGAATTGTCAAGAGACAATATATAATAGCGAGCTTGTAAGAATATAACCAAAAAATATGTATGACGTGATATAGTAACCTTGACACGCTAAGTCTGTAATTGTATAAATTTACACGTAGTTTGCACAGTTATGAAACCAAAATAATGGGTAGGCAATAGGTTACGTAGGTAACAGGAAGTTTAGGAGCAAGGGAAGCCACTTAGCTGCAATGATATTGCTGTGCTGCGGTGCTACGTTGCATATAACGTTTATGTCTGGCGCTGCTGGTGCTTCCGATACCCGTGTAGGCTGCTTGTTCCAAAGGTCTAGATGCGTGCGTGATGGTGCGGTGCTGACCGGCTGACGGCTGCGGCGCTGTGCTGACCAACTGCAGATAGGCCTTGGTGCTGCAAACTCCCTTTAGATTTTCGTCCTGTCACGGTCGCCAATTATGTCTATTTTCGAGACACTGGAGCCTTGAGGCTCAATAAAACGATGATAAATAGCGAAATTGATGTAATTTGGTACTATTCTTCGTTTTATTACAATAATTTTTACAAGGCTGTATGCGTTCGTATTGTATATAGAATAGCAAGTAGTTTATACAAAAAAAGTAGGTAGAATTTTTTCCTAAGTCAAATAATTAATTATTTCTAAGTACCGTCATAGCGGTACCGCCTATGCAAACAGATATAGTGGCAACGATCCGCTATGACTGTCAGGCGTTAACACTAAGACTCCACTGTCGGTCCGTCTGCCAACACCAGGTATCATGATGACATGATAGGTAGACAGTTGAAATTTGGGCTGGTGCTTCGCCACGACACGCGTCCGCAGACTCGGTGTTGAAAACGAAGGACTTAGTGGACACCACACTGGTTAAACTTCTGTGTCATCCTTCTTACAGCCTTGCTTTGACAGCGTGTGACTTCTTTTTATACCCTAAAATAAAAAATCAACTCAAAGGAATACAGTTTCCATCGCTGGAAGATGTGTGAACTCCGTCGAGCAGGCTTCGGAGAAAGTGTCTGAGGTGCTTAGGAAGAAGTGTATTGAAAATTGGTTTAGATGTATGAAAATTTTCATAAATAGTGAGTTATTAGGTATTTCTAAAAAAGCAAAATTGAGTCTAAAGAATTTTTATAGGTTTTGCAAAATTGGCAATAACAATAACTTGACACATCTTACACACGGTCGTCTGATTCCAAACTAACCAGACTACTGATAAACATACCTACTTATATATTTCTATATACATACACATTATTGTATGTTACTTCCGTTGCAAATATAGTGTACAAATTAAGAATTATCTATCTATCTATAGATAAATTACGCCCAGACACAGAACAAATGATCATGCTCGTCACACAATTATTTGTCCTGGATGGGAATCGAACCCATGACCTCGGCATAGCGTCTGTCTGTGTGTCTGTTCGCGATAAACTGAAAAACTACTGATCGGATTTTCATGCGGTTTTCACCAGTAGACAGAGTGATTTATAAGGAAGCTTTAGGTGTATAATTTGTTAAGGTTTTGTGTAAATTGGTTGAAATATGTTGATGATTGTTGAAGATGTCTCTGCTACCCGTGCGAAGCCGGGGCGGGTTGCTAGTGTTTATTAAGTTGAAACAAAAAATAATACCGCTAGCAGATGCACACTTTTTATTGTTTTATCGCGTTGTCAAGCGTTTTAACAGTAACTAATATACAACTCTTTGAATCGTAACAAGCTAAAGAAAACAAACATTAAAAGGATATTGCAGCTCCAACACCCCCTAAATACGTGGTTCCACGAGTTAAAGCATAACACCTTAAAAAATCTTAAACACACCTATTAACAAACCCGCCGATTATCCTTTACTCCAAAAAACTACATAATTATCTCAACTTCAAACAAATCTTAAGAATACATTGCCTTTTTAACAAAGTTATTTAATTTGATAGTTGATGAAAACAGGGTGATGGATGGTTAACATAGCAAAATCGTTTCAGTTTTTTTACCTGAAAGCGTATTGTAAACAATGTCTCAGTTGGGACGACAAAAAAGCATTTAAAATAAAATTAATAGGAACGCGAACGGCGTCACGTGTACGTTCTCGGAAACTAGTTGATTACGCGTTGTAAACTAATAAAACTTTATGTTATGGAGAAATATGGTGAGGCAGTTAGCCCTTGAGTGTGACTGGGGGCTGAAGGGTTAAGTGTGCCTTTATCTGTTTTAACCAACGTCGAAAAGGATGTATAACATATACATCCTTTTTGTGTGTGTGTGACAAATAAATACGCATGTACTATGTATGTCGGTACTTTGATTCGTAAACTATTAGACATTGCTTACTTACTTGTTTAGGTACCTAATGAAAGATTACTAAGAATCTTTAGTCAAAGATCATTTTGTCGACGGAGCATTTTCATTCTACATTTACATTTCAGTAGCATAAACTCGTGATATGTTTCCCCTACCTGTTTTCTGAGGTCGGAAGTGTATGGTGACTCGTTTACTTTCACAAGCTAGCATTGGCTACTACTGGAACACAGTAATGGGACAGTAAAGAGACAAAAACACAATCCTATGTTTTCACACAAAGTTAATGTTAGAAATTAAAAAAATTGTGAATTTCATTATTGTTATAAGTAGGTAATAATTTTCAAGCGAATTATGAGATTATAACATAACATATAGATTCCTAATAAAGCAGACTAAAAGACAAACAAATAAAAAACCTGTGCGTTTCGGAACGTCCGATAGAAGTGATAACTTAAACGCCCGACAGACTGGCGCCGTAACGCGTTACGTAACGAAGCGGTTTACCCTCCCATAAGAAGTTATCACTTCAAAAAGGGGAACTGAAAGTTATGGCTAATTTAATATATTCAAAAGTGTTTTAGTGTACGTCTATGTATATGAGTTAGTATGTTTGTTGGATGAATTAGTCCACATTTACATAACCATTCCCTAAAATAACTCGCCTGCTTCAAGAGTTTAGAAGTGACACAACTGACATAAGCCACCTTTTACATATGTATAGAAAGCCAAATTAATCAAGTAATCAGCAATTCAATTCGCCCACTGCGGTATGGGTGCTAAACGCTCCCTACATCCTTTCAAACATCGCATCGTGTCTAAGTCGGTTTTATTTTTAATCAAACGGCACACGTGTGGATTGTTTTATGCCAGCTAAAACTGAAGCTTTATGCGGCTAATTGATTTCTAAACGAGCGGTTGAGTCTCTTGGTATCTATGTCTTTGATGACGATTGAGTCGTTGGTCTGTTTTTTTTATAATAAAGGCTAAGGTGTCATTTTCGATTTTAGTAATTTAGTGTAGCAGACAGACTCATCTTACTTATTAGATATATCTAAAAGTCACAAAATTTTCAATTAGTTTATAATTACATACGATTGCTGATTCATATTTCAAGGGATTTTGTAAGTACCTGTAAAAGGGTCACATCAAATCTTTTTTCATCCTTTTGCTTTTGTTGTGACAAATAATAAGAATACCTATATCACTACATATTATAAAACAAAGTCCCCCGCCGCGTCTGTCTGTCTGTTCGCGATAAACTGAAAAATTACTGAACGAATTTTCATGCGGTTTTCACTAATAGACAGAGTGATTCATGAGGAAGGTTTAGGTGTATAATTTGTACCCGTGCGAAGCCGGGGCGGGTTGCTAGTCAACTAATAAGAAGGCATGACCAGAGTTGTTTTTTCTAAACAGTACTCCTTAGCAGGATTATCTATGGATAAGGATACGTAGATATGCATAAGTACGATGGAATAAATGGAATTAGTTACACTGAGTGTCATGAGAATGATCAAAACGGTAAGTTGTTGTAGAAATAAAGGCAAGGAAGGTATTACTATCTTTTTGCATAGCATGACATCAAATGTAACGTCGTCGCAGCACTTACACCAGCAATATTTTTAAAGAATAATTTGACAAACAAGCACATGGAACATCTAATGTAAGTGGCTAATGGTGCCTAAAGAAATACGGATTGATTTAAATAAGTATTAACCTGTATCCAAGTATGAGCATCAGTTCAAGACCTCACAATATGCTTCCAACAACATGCACTAACGCGAATGAGTGCTTGATGCATGCAGTGATGTGTATATATGAAAGAAGAAAGTTATGAATAAATAACCACTTTTTCAATTTACCACACACAGCAGTGGTAATAAAAGTCAGTTGATAGAAAACCGACTAATATAAAAATAGCGACGGTCTAGTAATGTGCAAAATATTTTATTTGAAAACCTCGCGAATCACCTCATCACGTAAACTCAACATTATATTGAACGTCTGTTTTAATTGAAACAACGTTTAGCCATTTGGCTCATCTATTTGTAGATTTGTGTTCTTAATTCTTTGTAATTATACGTATATTTTTAAGGTTCCGTTCCTCAAAAGGAAAAAAGGAACCCTTACAGGATCACTTTGTTGTCCGTCTGTCTGTCTGTCAAGATCCTTTTTCTCAGAAAATACCACCAAATACATAAATCTACGGTTCCTTGAAGCTATAAAAAAGTCAAGCTTCTAAGTGAACGCAATCATAGGATATGGCTACTTAAGCCTAAGATTTGATCAAATTTGTACATCCAAAACCTATAGGGTAGTTCCCATTGACCTAGAATCATGAAATTTGTTAAAAAGCAAAGTCTGACAGTACAAGTAAAGGAAAAAATCCGAAAGTCGTTAATTTGTTGTTAAATCTTCGTGTCTGTCTGTGTGTCTGACTGTGTGTCTGTCAAGACCCTTTACCTCAGGAACGCGTGGAGGCCTCAAGTTGAAATTAAAGATACTTATAACAGCATTCCCTTGAAGCTGTAAAAAAATCAAGTTTCTAAGTCAACGTTATCAAAACATACGGCCATTAAGCCTTAGATTTTAACAACTTTAAACATGTCGCAGGTAAATCAAGACCTATAGGGTACTTCCCATTGACCTTGAATCATGAAATTTGGTAAGAAGCGAGGTTAGACCAGACTGCAAGTAAAGGAAAAAAACCGAAAGAGTTTAAATAAAAAAAATGTTTTTGTGATTACAAACTTTATATTTTGCTGTAGGAAAGTTGAGTTTGTCGTACATCGCAACCGCAAAGTTAAGTTTGTCTTTTGGAAAAGATGGGCAAAAATCTTCGAGAATTGATTCCCGAGATGAACGTACTATCCACATACAAGTTTGTTTGCTTACGGAACCCTCGCTGCGCCAGTCAGACTCGCACTTGTCCGGTTATTCAACTATATTTTTGATTTATTGTAATTGGCAATTTTAATTTCGTTTCATACGATTGTGTTGATCAACGTTATCTCCTAAGAATAAAAAAATGGATAAAAATAAAATAAGAATTTTAAAATAAAATTAGGAATATTATATTTAGCCATTTAGTTAATGACGAATATATCGATTCTTTTTGTTTGCAAAAGTATTACGACGGCCATCGTATAGATTTTAATAAGCGCTTATAAGGACAGAACTCTGAATAAAAATATTAATTAGAATATTTTGTTTAATTAATCACACAAAAAAGAAAAGAACACAAAGTGTACCTATTTGATATTTTAATGTCTTTTTTTACAGATTGATTTGAATATTTAAACTAAAATATTACAATAAGTAATAGCATATCTTAGCCAAACTCCTAACCCAGGCAATTATTGACTATGTTAGACTAGGTACTAGCTAGGCAACGTACTTGTGACTCTTGAGTTGCAGGTGTCCATGGACGGCGGTAGTCACTTACCAGTTGACCCGTCTGCTCGTTTGCCCCTTATATAAAAAAATCGATAGTTCTAAACATTTATTAATACTACGTCTACTCTTGAAATTTATTTCTTTATCCAGTTCCTAATTTATCACTAACTCGTTTATGACAAACATACATATGGGAGTGCCGGCGAGGTTGTTAAATGAAAAAAAAATTACCTAAACCTAAGGTAAAATACATGTGTGCGATTGTTTATTTTTCTTCCAAGTATGTGTGTGTCACTAAACAGACTGTATTTTTTATTGTATTTTACGACACGACAGTAAAGTCGAGGCGTTTATTTAATCTGTGCCTTGCGGTGCGATTGCGCGCCATTAAAAATGTTAATAACAGTTGTTTCTGTAGCGCATGGTTGCGAGAATTATTTTGGTGCTTATTATGATAAAGTGATTTGGTTACGTGGAATAAAAAGTTAATTATTAGGTTTTTTTTAAAGTTATGTATTATTGCGAATCATTGCCAAGAATAACGTAATGATTAGTAATTATAAGTCATTGTTGTCAACAAGGCGTCGGGGTTTAACTATATCTAAACAAGTAATTTAGAAAAGTCTTAAAATACCTATCTTCTAAAGGTAACTAATTTTTATGTTGCTTCTAGGCAACAGAAAACGGAATCAATGATGAAGACGACCGCGGTTTTGATCATCGACGACTTAGCATTCGTTGATAAAACGTGTAATAACTACAAATCCAAATTATTAAAACACAGAAAAAAAAGACCGAACGTCGTATTTATCCCATTTTAATTATATTGTCAGAAACTGAAGCATTGCCTCTCTAATCCTATATTGGCGATGAAAATTTACATTTCGCACCAAGTTAAATCTAGCGGAACTAAAACCCTAAAAGATGACGAATTTAGCCTAAATGTATTTATGAAACATTTGAGATAATCAACCGTAAATTTAGATTTGGCGTATTCATAGCACAAGTAAAAATAGTTTACATTATCTGTGCCAATAATATTTGACATGTGCAGTGCGTAAACCATGACACCGACACGATAGATTGAGCGGAGATTATATGATTGGCTGTAATTAATTATCTACGTAATGAGGAAAAAGGTCCAAGAAAATAGATTATGAATAATTTAACTAATAAAAATTGTGTTTTTGTACATGTACAAGTTTTCTTAGTATAAGAAAACGTCTGTCACGACTAAAATAGCTGCATAAGATTTTTTCATGTGAGCATAGATTACAATATCGTTGTAATGTGCTGTCCGAGTGACCGTTTGGGAGCAATTAAAATCATTCACCGACAAAATATAAACTTTAAGACATTGATGTACATTTCGAGCCATATTTACCGTTTATACACTGATTCGTGTATACAAAGTTGTTAATAAAAGCTAGAATAACTGAAGAGAATTAGTAATCAGATGGCTATTATTGGGACTTAGAAGAAATAGTATGTTTGTTTGAACTAGATTGTCTGATGGCTGCTTTTTTTTTAATAATCATTACGTTATTACTAAAAATACGTTTTATTGTGAGTTCAGAGAGAGAGAGTGAGAGAGAGAGAGTGTGCTCACTACTATTATTTAGGTACAGGTTTGTGAAAATCTATTTCTAGCTTTAAAAATAATAATATGTACCTATATATACATATACATAATGTGGGTCACACATTACTAGTATTATTGTGAACCCCCCCAACTAATCTAAATATTTGTGCACGAAGTGGGTTCACGTCCGTATTGTATGTGAAAAGTCCTAATACCCCGTTCCTGTAATCAAGAAACGATTCGTTTTGCTTACGGACGGTCAAACTTCTTTGAATTTTCAACGAAAATTTCTTGAATCTTTTCTTGATTATAGGAACGGGGCATTGATGTACCCATGCACAGTCAGTTCTGGTGATGACGTCATCGAATTACCTCACCGGGGTAAATACTAAAACCTCCAACAGTCCTGTGATTCCTGGAAGCCAGGAGCGACAGCAGTGACGAACGGAAACTCGGAGCATGACACTCGATGAATTCAAGGACAAGTACACTGTCTCGGAACCCACCACAAATTCAATCTAAAGTAGGTAAATTGTTATCTCACCTTTCAAATATAACTAAAGAAATCTGAAAAGATTGCGTCTAAATTGATAGATCCCAATTATGGTTGCCTACACCAATAATCCATTAATTTTATTCTCCTCCTTTAAGTGCCTCTTCATTCCTAAAGGTTGGCCGTCAGCTTCCTACACTCATCCCTGTCAATGGCCAAGGGGAACAAATATTCGACAGAATTAAATTATTAATTGATTGAATTAATTTCATAAAGACCTCTTTAGGCTGAAAACGACCATCACACATCAGCATCTCTGAACTTTGAGACCGACCGGAAGCAAACGCACCAGTATCGGTAAACCTTGTCGCTTTGCAGAAGAATAGTAATGCGATTAATTGGTTTACAGCAGCTTTCTAGTTTACTGACGACCTCTGTGGCGCGGCGGAAGTGCCTTCGATTGAAATGCCGGGGATCGCGAGTATCGTAATCGCGGCATTGGCGTGTTTCTGTGTAACATATTTCAGTATTAAAAAAAAAACTAGTGTTCTAGAACCCGTATAAGCTCTGCGCTCTGTGGTATGGGACATATCTCAGGATAATTGTTTTTAAACTTTCGCGACTTTCATACATATTAGATGTGTAACCACGTGTCCACTCGTGATCGGGTAATTCGGGTAATCAAAAGGTACTGCACCTTTTAAATATTATCGCGATTAAGTCTCGAGTTATTATATTATATTATATTATTATTATTCTCTTTATTTATTTAATATACTTACATATAAATTAAATTTTTAAATACATTTACAATAAAAAGACATTTAAAAAAATATTATTATTATTATTATTATTATTATTCCATAGTGAGGACCTTCGCATACACGCTACTTTTAAACGGTTGTAGTTGAATATTTTTAAGTTACTTCAGCGCTGGTTCATCGTGTTTTGGTTCGGTCAATCTATTAAAATCACGGGACTCCTATGATAATGCACTGTTTGCACCTCCTCGATGTAGTCTTCTTCGTCTTGAGTACGTCCTCATTCAGCATCTCGTCTTAGTAGTCTTATTTCTATATATGCTTTTCAATCACTACAGAAAACCGCGAGATGCAGCAACCGCGCCGGGTTTTAGCGACCGACTACATTATAAAATTAATCTAATTAATAAAATTTTTAGAACATAACGCTCTCGCTAAAAGCGACTTCGTTCGTTGCTTTTAAAGTATCGCGTGTGCATTGGCTCTTTCTTACAATATAACACACCACCCACATATTCCGCTTTTTACTCATCCATTCATAAACTTAATCCACATTCCCATACAAATACCGTGGCCAGTTTAGCTTAGAGTCAGTTTACACGTCAAAATAAACCATAGTTACTCGGGCAATGGTCATAATATTTATTTTGCTATGGTATCTGAAGGGATCATTTGGTTTAGAGCATTAGCTCAGTCCGTCAATTGATTGATTGATTGACGTGATTATTGGTTTAGATGCTTCAGTGTTCTTTTATGAAAATAGTGGAATGCATCGCGGGGTTCTTACCTACGCATACAATATTGTATGCGGAAGTTAGTCGTCTTATTTATAAAAATAGAAGACTATTGTAAGACTAACCGAGGGAAGGATATAGTGCGTATAGTGAACATCAAGTTCTAGGTATGGTTAGGCAAATTTGTCACAGACCGTATTTGTCCATACATGAGAGATCGTATTGAAAAAGATCACATCGCTCTGTAACTTCGAGAGTAGATAATAAGTCAGGTGGCCGGGTAATGTTATTAATAAGAGATCGATATGGAATGTCAGCAAGTATCTAACCCCAAATATCTTCAAATATATGCCTGTATAATTTTAATTTAATCAAATTTAACAAAACATCATAAGATTTCAGGAGTCTTTCTTTTATAACTATGTATGCACACGGGAATTAACGCGATCACGAAAAGGTATTGCATACGAGTACCTCTGAGTAAATCGTATCGTATCGAATTCAGTAGCCCGTTCTGAACTAAATAGTTTCAAGCTACCTACGGTAATTAAAACTAAGCAGATTATTGTCACCCCAAGATGCTGAAAAAGCGAAACCTAGTACCTAGTACTTTCACAGGATACTTTGCTACTAGACAACACTTATGCGAGTATTAACACGAGTGTTTTTTTTTAATAAAGAATACTAGCAACCCGGGTCACACATTACTAGTATTCTTGTTTACCCCTCCAGCTGAGCTAAATGCTTGTGTTAGGAGCGGGTTCACGTCGGTAGTGCACTGGGTGGGGTTCGAACCCGCAAGCAATTGATCGCAAGTCCGACGCCTTAGCCATTACGCTACCGCCGCTTGCTTTTATGAATATCTAAACTAAACAATGTTTGAATATTTAATGTTATGTTCAGTTTATGTGTGGTGATTATAACATGATTTTCTAAATGCGGTGTTCCAGGGTGTACACTTATAATGAAACAGTCATGATCTATAACATCTCGGAGATAACCGTTGACATAGTCCTAGCCTGATCGGAGCCTGATTGCTATATCGTCGAATATTAAAACGCTACTACTAAATAGATAGAAGACGTAAATGCGTCTCCTTGTATTGCTACTATTTCCCTAAATTTAAAGAGACAGCATGTAAGTGTCACATTAGACAATTAGGTACCTTAAACCTGGTAAGACCTTCCCTTATTAAGAAGCTCTGGTAGAACATACGCAACATTATAATTAATAATATCAGCCCGTTAGAATCCATGCGTGTATAAGATCTAAACTAATGAAGGAACGAACATAAGAACATGACGTATTTCATTGGAGACTGGACCTTTTACCAGTCTGTATCAAGGGGGGTGTACCATAAAGTCACATTGTCCCCCTTTTAAAGTCATCGGTACGCCAAGAGCTCCTCCTCTTCACACAATTTTTTTTATGGAATCTGCCTTAATATTATGCTACATGGAGGGCACGGATCAGTGTTAGCTAGCTTAAACATAAATTATTATTTTAGGTAGATTTCGAAGAAATGTCTACCTACCTATTGATTTTGTACCAGTTGTCGAGTTTTCCAAAAATTTCTTCACAGGAGGTCTAGTTATGATCCCTAGACCCCAAAACAACCGAAAGATAAAAAGTTTATAGATATATATATATATATATATATATATATAATTATATGTACCTCAATTTTACCGGCACGATAGAGGTCGCAATTATGCACCGATTGCTTTTAAACTTGGACGACAAATCAACAAGGCAAAAATTAAGGTTAAGTTCGTGATAGGATATATTCTCCCAAAGGGGAGGACTGGGGGGCAGAATTTCAAAAACATTAAAAAAACACGAAATCTAAATCTATTATTTGCTGTGGCCCCGATTTTTTTTTCATTTCTATGACCATTTCTGTTGTTTCGCTTATGTTAAAATAGTCCATTTTTATTTTAAATTCGATTTGGCGATTATTAAATGTAACTACATATAAACTGTTTAGAACATTGCTTTTATCAGCGTGGTTAAATCCATGGCAGTATTTCCTGGTGATTTTCCAAGAGTTTCTCGAGTGAATGCAACAGTCGGTAGAGCAAGGCAGTCACGTAGCAAGCACCCGTAGAACCACGGCAAATAAAAAGCTGAGTTGTATCCACCAATGGCGGCCGCTCAAGTACTTATACAGCATGTACCAAATCTTTTTTAAATTAATTTGGGAAACGAGCAAGGTCATCTGATTGTTCACCAGTAATTGTAAACACTTGCAATACGAGTGATGACACTTGTACGTTTGGGAAAACCCATTCGAAAATTTTTAGAACACTCAACAATAGTTTTTATAGGTTCGACAAACGGTAATTGTACAGTGACATCAGATAGCTGGTGGAGCAGTGGAAGTTCTGTAAGTTGCAGGTGGTGTTCTGATAAAATAAGAGTGTGCTGTAGTTAACGTAAAACCCGATTTATTTTCAATAAGACAATTATTACAAGTTTGCCTAATGAGCGATTAGTAGTAGGCTACGCAACGTGTGTTTAGTCCAGCGATCGATATTGCACACTGGTTATAAAATGTATTATAAAGATATATTACGAAGTGTGGAGTCATCAAATCATGTACGAAGTCGTACACAGTCGTAAGCATCCGAACGCCCGCCGACCGCCTGCCGCCAGGCGAACCCTATGCTTGTTTTCCAGTTAAATGATATAGAAATACGACATCGGAATAAGACAAGTTTCAAAGTTTTAGTTTAAGTTTTCTCCTGTTTACTACTTCTGTGAAACCTGGAGGATAGGGTTCCAGAGTCCTAATGAAATAACTAGTTTTGTTTACTGTCACGGTTAAACGTATATCATCATTAGAGATCGGATATTCGGATGCATATTTACCTAAAGTTGAGATGTTGGCTATTATGGAAAGCACTTTTTTATCGAAAGAATCCCGCGATTCCAGGAAATTCAAATTTAAGTGTACCTATACTCCGTGAGATGTAATAAACCCCAGTTTGACACAAATGACACTTGCTCTGTTACAACGTATAATGGTTGCTTTTCCCTACTTTTATTGTCAGTGATTTTTGACGAAGCAAAAACAACCTTTTTACATTGTAACAAGTGTCAAATCGGGCCTATTAAACCCCAGGAAATGTAAGCATTTTGTAAGAGTGCCAGTGAGACGGCAAATTATACTTGCTTGTGCGCAAGTAGCGACGCGACAATACAACTGCGTTCGTAAATAAAAATATGCTTAGAAGCTGCTTCCATAATTTGTTATCCAAAAAATAACTTTAGGTAAATATGCATCCGATTATCCGATCTCTAATCATCATGCAGGTCGTGTATGCATTGCCAACTTAATTGTTTAAAAGTAGGTAATTAAAGAATTGCTCTTGACATTGGAATAACACTACCCTAATCTATTAATGACTTCAGCTTGCCATGTCATTGTAGCTCAAAGTACGTTGTGCTAATAATGAAACAACCTGTGAACGAAAAGTGCTCACCAATAGCCAATGATAAACGGCGCGGTCAGGTGTGACGTTGTCCGGTGAAGCGGCACTGCAGGGGTGAGGGGTGAGGAGCGCACGTTCAACGGAGGGGCATCGGAGTGCGGGGAAGGGGACGACAATCGCACCCTAATGAGTCGCGCTCTAATAATAATTATCTACCTACACTTTCTGTTCGACGACAAGACTTAGAATTAGGGTTGGCACTTATAATTACCTAACGTAATAGAAAAAAAGAGTGTAGACAAAAAATCGAATTCAATGGCTTGAATTCAGGAGATGACGTGTCTTAATATCAACTAACCTAATGTCGATGTTTAACTTCAATTTTTTTTTATATTTTGACTTATAATATTATAAGGAGTTCTCATCATATCAAAAAATGTGTCTGTTACTGAAATGGATCTTACAAAAGCTGGTGCCGTGAGCTCCCGTGTGGGCAACGCTGTCCGTTACATCGGCGACAATCAGATGTTCTTGGGAGAACTTGGCCTTGGAGTTAGAAAGGACTTACGTAATAGATTGACTAGAAGTACTCTAGGAGTGTTCAAATTTCAAATTCAAATTGTTTTATTGTGAATCAGTGTATAGCATTATATCAACCAGACAGAGCAGGCTTCAATTTTGTGGATAGTGGTGTAGCTAATTCCTACTTACAAACTAATTAGTGAAGAGTTTCATAATTATAGTTTAGTTAAACTAAAAAACTCGTTTTAATAGCGAAATGAATTGAAAAGTAAAAAAAGGGGTTCCATTATCCACCTCCTGGCTTCATTATCAGACCATCGTTACCTCGCCCAATCTGCTGGACTCCTCAAAATGAAACATAGGAGCCCGAACTTGAAGGGTTCACTAGTAGCCACTGAAGAGATTCACTATCAGCCTTCGGGGTCCATCATCAGATCAGATTAGCGAGATGCCAAATTACAGCATTGTCATCCAAACAAACCAATATGGGTTTGATTCCCATCCAGGACAAATAACTGTGTGATGAGCACGATAATTTGTTCTGTGTCTGGGTGTAATTTATCTATAATATGTAGGTATGTATTTAGTAATATATAAGTATGTTTATCAGCAGTCTGGTTACCATAGTATAGGCTCTGCCTAGTTTGGGATCAGACGGCCGTGTGTGAGATGTGTCAAGTTATTATTGGTCAATAATAATATATCGAAATTTCATTTCGATACGATACGATTAGAAGTAGATTAAAATTGATTTTCAATATTTTGTTTACACGCTAGTTTGTTAGTTACTTACTTAGCTACAAGTAAAGATAACAAAAACATGTTAAAATAGTAGTCAAATATGTAAAAAATGCAGTTTCTTATAATTGTTTAATTCTAATTAAATAGATACCACTTTCTGCGTTGATCTTGGTTCCCACAAATCGCATCTGAATCCATTTAGCCGTTAGAATGTGATTGATGAAATGATGACACATACTTTTACAGTAACAAAATGTAAACTATCAGGCAAATAATAAGGTAATATCTCAAAAGGTCAGCCCTAAGATAAAGCGGTTCGGCGCGTGGCAACCCTGTCCAGCAATAATAGGAAATTTGTTTTCCGGTTCGGTAGCGCGTTCCAATTACGGGATTAACGAATTATTTCCACTTTTTTCCTCTGATCGGCTCCTCCCACCTCCTCCCTTCTCCTCTTTCACTCCTCGTAATTCCTTCGGGCGGTTTCCGCCTATTGAATCCTTTTTGATTAGCCTTCTTTCCCGTTTGAGGCTAAATTGCGCTCGCTCCGTCACGTCCGAACGGAACCAATCGACTCCGTATTGAGTTTTCAGCGAGTGTTCGTCAAGTTTTATTATAACGTTTGCTTCTGTTGTATTGAAAAGCAGTCGGAAGTTATTTATAAATACATGTCATACGATTTCTGACAGCTTCCTTTTTCTGATACATAATTTTAAAAAGTTTAATCGGATCGGATGTTCTTCTGTCTTCCGGAAAACTGCGCCTTTACACGCGATCCGGTCTGATCATGGGTCTCAGCGCGGCCATGGGGAGCACTAGAGCGCAATCGCCTGATCTATTATTATACTTGTTACCTTGTAACTATGATGATTAAATTATTTTTCGTTTTCATTCGACTTTGCTTATAAACAAATCCACTTCTGGGCATGGGCTTTTTGCGATGCGGTTTAGCTCTAATCCACTACAGGTTGGCCGAACTTCTCCTCCTGCTGTAGTTGAAATGTTATATTAAATTAAGCTTTTGATGTTCCACCGTGGCCACCTCAGTACATTATGAATCATCCTTAAGGGAGAACACTAATGTGTGACCATCGCTATCACTTAAAAAAAATCAATTAAAAGATTATTTTTGTGAGTGTACCTATAGAACCTAACCTCTAACAATTTAAAGTCATATTGTACAAGACTTTACTGCGAACAGCTAGAAACTACTTGAAGCTTTAGGTACAGTGTACACGGTATAGGTGTGTTCTGCCATTAACCCGAATGCACGAGTGTGGGCTAAATGTGGGCCTAATAGACCACTTGAGTTTCGCTTGCCCAATTCAACGGCACTTCTTTAAGGTACTGTTGTGTACACAAGTTCTTTATTATTTGTAAACTGACAACTCTACTATTTATCAGACGGTTAGCGATGACTCTACGCACGTTTGCAACATCAGCATGTTTAGAACGTACATACAAATTACCAACATCACGGTAGTTTTCAAGATTGGTATAATTATGACTGCGATTTTTTAGTTTTTAAAAACTTAGTTAATTAAAAATTCTTGTAGGTAGTTAATTTTATTTTATTTGGAAAACCTGGCGCTAAAATATAGTACAAGAAGCTAAATATATATTAAGGCCAATTAAAAGTTTTCACAATGAATACTATTTTAAGTATAAATGTTTGGACGATTTACACAAATAATTGATAAATCTATACATTATAGCGAAATTAATTAATTAATTAATCATTAATTCACGTAAAAAACTGCGAGAATAAAAATATTCGTAATTATTATATTTTTTTAGATGAGAAGCATTGGTAGCAAATCCACGTCTATTTCCTCTGATAGCTTATTCAATGTTCTGTAAGAAACAGTCTCAAAACCACTGATATAAACTATGAAAATCACTAACTAACAGCAACTGCCAAGTTGTTCGTACCTTTGTTTGCACTAAAGTCAATCGTTCTAAACATATTCCTACCCTTTTATAATTCCACAATTTGTTAATATTTATCCATCGACCAATAGTATTGCGTTACCGGTATAACCATTCAAAATAATATCTATTAACTTATTTTTATTAAATAGTGAACTGTGTTATCAGTATCACCTATTTTTAATAAAATAAATAAGAGTTTTTAATGTGGCGACAACAGTTCTACATAGACCAATCAACGAGACACGAGATTAAACAAGTTTCCTTTGATAAATAAAGCATAAGGCTGATGTATTGTAGAGTACATCTACCTTATGCCTTAGTACTCTGAATTTAATTAAAGTTGAAAACTCATGTGATCACTGATACGATTAAAACTAGACAATCAATGTTACTGTATCCTTACTGTACTACAGTACTATTACAGTGCTCACTGGTGTACTTTTCTGCAGTACTTTTCCTGGTCTGCCATTTAAGTACAAGTACTGTATAAAAGTACAGTACTTGTACTTAAATGGCACTGTACTTTTATTGCACTGTAAGTGTACGTCACGGTATTTTGACGTATCAAACTTCTTATAATTCGATGGAGCCGGCTGCACGCACGAAAAAACATGACTCATGCGGCGTTACCTCGCCCTCGCTCTGAGGCGTCCCTATGACGTTTTTTTTTATGTTATGGGGGGCAAACGAGCAAACGCGTCACCTGTGGTAAGTGACTACCGCCGCCCATGGGTATTCGCAACTCAAGAGTCACAAGTGCGTTGCCGGTCTTTAAGGTGGGTGGGGGAAAGGGGGAAGGGGGGAGAGGGGAAAAGAGAAGGGTTAGGTTAGGTCACGGTATTGTGAAATGATAAAGATTATTTAGAAGATCATACACCATTCAATCGCCAAGTATTTGTGAGTGTATTCATTATTTTTTTCAATTCTTTTACTTTTCTCTACCTTTGAGTTTGCAATCTTTAAATAAAGAAACTGCATGATTTCGAATCATACTTTCAACATTTTCTAAACGTACTCACTTGAACTATCTTAAAAACCATTAAATATAATTTAGTAATTCCATACTTTAATTAGTTCTCTAACTGAAAAATTTAGACATATGCTTTTAAAAATAATACGAGAACACATCTAATGGACTAATGGGCATGCCAATCTTTCACATCAAATAATGAATCTTTCTATTTCTATGTAAATTTTAGACAGCAATATATTTTAGTTATTTAGCTATAAATGTATATGGAGCCTGCTTAGTATATATATTATGGACCAAGTAATTAAACATCCCACTATTTATATTGCCAAGTCCAATCGGGCTGTGGGTAAACTTCAGTATTAATCACTTTGTCTAATTGCTACATAACTGTTAAGCAAGTTGATCATTTTGCCAATTAAGGTACATTAGGCAGGGCGGTAGGACCAAGAATGTACAAGAAAGGACAATGGTGATTAGCAAACACGAGTTGCTACAGAGTGCAGTTGTTTTCTATTTAGCTTAATTAAAAGCTAATAAAATCGGACGGCTTATATTGTCTATATCTCGAATTGAAAACTAATAGAGACGAAACTTCGGCAAAGTGTGTTAAAATAAGTAATTACTTTTAAAAAGTTGATATGTACTTGTATGAGCATTATGAAAGTGTGTTAGAATGGCATCAGGAGAAAGACTTATCTCATCAAAAACATAAACGTAAAAATGGAAGCCAAGTTAAATATTAAAATGCGCATGGTTGTCGACTTCGCCCGACAAAGGAATTGAGATCTAAAAGGGTGTAAATAATCCTGAAATTTACAACATACAGAATATACAACATTCTAATCTATTCTTGTTTTTTTTTCTACTACAGCAAGGTTTGATATTTAAAAATATTACTTTTTAAATTTGAACAGCCACTTTTTTACACAAATGAGAAAACTTCTGAAAAAGTGAAACTTAAGATTTGACTAATAATGACAATGTAATTCTAAAAAACTAAAATATTTTGTATTCACTTTAAATAAGAGCCGCAGCCGTCGATAATAAAAAAGAAACAAAACACTTTTGTTAGCGACTGTATGTTGCTGATTCTTTTGGCAACTGGAGTGGTCTGATCGCGTACTTATGAGTTTTTCCGACGCACTTACTCTGTAGTTATCGTAAATCATTCGGTAGACGTATAAAACAGACCATCATTGATTCAATGGACGCCAAGCGATTTGGCATCCAAGTCTTTGTAATCATCTACCTATTTAAGTTATTTGCGAATTAATAAAGTGGGTATTACCGGCCGTTTCATACTGTTATGATGGCTTCTGAGAAAATAATATTATGTTTTTATTTTATATTTTTGATGGAGAGCTCCGACATCCCGGCAGCATCCAGCTTGAGTTACAGGTTTGCGAATGAGACAAGCTCGACTCATAGCTCACACTCCTAATCCATCCATAAGTAGGTATAAGCAATATTCATTCCCCTCCATTGCCTTCTCTGCTTACATATCTTCTACAATTTTCCCATTTTTAATTCTCAAAGTGGCCACTTTGAGAATAAAAAATGGGAAAATTAGTAGTATATCCTAATTTTCCCATCTTTAATTCTCGAAGTGGCCGGTTGACAGCAATAGGCTTGCCTCCTATAACGTGAGTACCAAATTGTAGCTGCCGAAAGGTGGGTGTTTAAAGCCTATGCCTACCTCTTCGACTATACAGCCGTGAGCATATGTATTGTATCTTACAAGAAAAAAAGTAAAGTAGGTACGAGGTACGACCGAAGCCGAAGAATCTTTTCAAGTAAATTCCTGAAAATCCAAAGTGAAGTGGTAAACATTAAAAACGTTGTATAACATGTTGTCGGTAACTGTAGCATTTATTTCGCCACCGGGACTGCTGTGTTTTGTCACACAGATAAGGGAACACACAATATCAGGTGAAGTGCTTCTCAATGAAGGAGTTGGGAGAGTATTGCTATGAGTTTTGACGAATAGGGTTGTGGGTGCTCTTACTATTATATATCGATAGACAGTCTACTCTGTATAGTGATTATTGAGTAAATTTATAATTTTATAGTTTTGTTTAAGGGCGAGTGTTCGGCAATATGTAATGAATATAATGATTTACATTTGTCTCCTTAGTCATCACTTATACATTATTGGTCAGTGCTAGAGTTGAGTTGTCAAATTATAAAAATTCTTACAATCGTAGGAGACAGCTTACATAAGGTCATCAAACCGTAACATCAGATCATCAAATGAAAGACATACAATCTGTCTTTAAAATAATCGGCTTCTATAATAACATTAATAACATAAATCAATGAGCCTACTGCAGTCCACTGTCGGGTATAGGCCCTTCCCAAAGTGCGTCATAGAAATGAAAACAAAAAATTAAAAAAAAACATTATATACAATAACATAAAAGCGAATACTTTTTCTTCTTAAATTATTATATTATAAGAATAGGTTAACTATAGGTAGTCATTTTTATACAAATCTGTTACGCATGTATTCCGTTCCTTAGAAATTATCCTAATTTGTCTGTACTGCCTGTACTTTCATAGTTTAGCAAACTCTAGTGATGTACGAGTAACACTACGTGTTGTAACACTTAAAATTAGTCCGAAGAAAAACTTTTGTACATCGCGACGATGTTCAGTTACTTTTTATCGATTGTAATAAAGCCCAACACTATCGAACACTCGGTTAAGCATAACAACTCCTTAAGTGGCACGTAACTCATTGACGTATATCTACAACAACTTGTTCTGTCTGTTTACCTCTTAAGATAGCTCTTGTGCTACAGAAGCACTACAAGCTTTCAGTTTTAAGAAGTTTTAGTATATAATTTCTGCACTGAAATTTTGATATTAATAGTCTCAGTAACACACACTATACTTCCATATGAAACAAAGACAACGCTTAGTTCCATTTAATAGTTGGTAATCAATTATTAATAGTAGAGATCGCCTGGTTTTAACTTTAGTTGGTTTATTTCATTGACTACTCTAACTTGAACTATCATTGTATCGACTTACGTACCATGGTCGTACGTAAGTACGTACAGGTCAACATATATTCTGGACGTGTGTAGCTTGATGAAGCCGTTTTAAGGTAATTTTTAAATTTATAACACACTAGCAGCGCCCCGCGATTTGACCCGCGTAAGTCCTGATCCCGTTAAAATGTAGGGATAAAAAGTAGCCTATGTGTTAATCCAGATCTCCAGCTATCTACATACCAAGTTTCATCGCAATCAGTTCAGTAGTTTTGGCGTGAAAGAGTAACAAACATCCATACATCCATACTTACAAACTTTCACGTTTATAATATTAGTTATTAGTAGTTTATAATATTAGTAGGATAAATATTGTTTCAAAATGTTGGCTTTCTGCTATATATGTATAAACTTCAATTTCTTGTGTTTCCAATAACAAAATTTTTTAATTTTCTACTACTATACATGAGTCTATTTACCGCAGAATGTCACTAGAACTTATGCACGTGGTTATAATAAACATTTAGTAATTGTAAAGAAATCCGGCTATTAGTCATTGTTTAAATAAATTGTTTTTCCAGGCTTAGCAATTAATTAGCGTTTTGTGTTTTTTGCCTTTCATCCTTACCAGGTCTATTGTAACCAGTATTGCTTAGAAGAAACGTACAATTATGTGCTTGGACAACAAATGTCAGAACGACTGGGATAGACTTGACAAGACCAAGATCCAACGGGGCTCCATAGTGCGGTGATCTAACTTATGTCCGCAGTGGGCTTTGTTCAAACTGGACAGGGACCGTAGTAATCGAAGAACGGTGAAACCGCGGGGCGCTGCTAGTATATAATCATTTGGCTTCGCAATTCTAAGTATGTCATGCTCGCCTAAAAGTACTGCCGATGGTGGCGTTATGACGGGTCGTTCGGCTCCCTTCAACATGGTTGATCTGTGTTTTGGTTGACTGCCGTTTGGTCGGGGCTGGTCATCTCCTGACTACTATTACTTAAATATAGTAGTACTACAGTACATTGTCCTTAAGCAGTCTGTTATAGGCAAGGTAACCAGATAATCGTACAAAACATGCTGAATAATAGTGTCATTGGATTTTCTTGTCTGGTTATCTCTATACGATCTACATATTGAAACCCAACACCTAAGCTCCACGACTGACTTATTCTGACTGACTCGTACTCTGACAATTTAAAAATTAATTGGTTTAATTGTAACAAATGGTTTTGATTTTATTAAACTTACCCGGTACCTAATTGGTACTTTACCACTAAACCTATGTAACAGTGTGTATTTTATTTACGTACTTAATGTGTATATTTAGTTCATGGTTTGATTTATTAATTTAAATGTTTATAAGACTTTTAAATTCGTATCTTTGGAATATTATATCTCTCTCTCTCTATCACTTTTCTCTGTTATCTCTCTTTAACATGTCTTTGCACCTACCACTTTTATTTCTGCATCACCCCAAGGTTGACTGGCAGAGAATGCCTCAGGCGTTAAGTCCTTTGTACAGTCTGTGCATGAAGCATTAATAAATAAATAAATAAATTGATTTAATTATGTTTATGGTCAAGGGGTTTGTTATATAGTTTGATTCATACATTTGCTTATAATGATATTCTCTAGGGCGTAGTAAAATAACTTTATAAATACACGTCAAGTGTTTGGACTAGCATCCATCTGGCTGAAGTGGTGCGTTATTGCTATTGGTATTGCGCAAGCGCAGCTCACTAAATCATTTGGCCAAAATTGCAATAGTTTTAGGAGTGTTTTATTAGATAGACGTTTGTTGGGATAGTCTTTAGGAAAGGGATTTAATCAGCAATTTATGACCTATGGCTGGAGTGACGATGATATCAATAATATAATGTGCTGAGAATAATAACCGGGAGTACCTCTTCAGCATAAGGTGACATTGTTGTATCCAATTTATTTTTGTACTGTAGTATATCTATGTTACATTCATAATAGTCTAATAGGTCCGACTCCGTGACTCCCATGCCTTAACGACACTTTTGTGAATCTGGGGTCAAATGACGCTGTGCGTATCGTTTTTCATCAGAACACACTCTGTTTATTTTGGTTTCTATTATTATGTATCGATACGATGCGTGTTCCTACAAATTTATATATTTTACGCGGAACCCTAATTCTTTTTCCAAAATAAAAGTAGCCTAAGTTACTCCTTATAACACCAGCTATCTCTGCCAGTGAAAGTCCCGTAGAAATCGGTCCACCCGTTCCGGAGATTAGCTGGAACAACCAGACAGACAAATAGACAAAAAATTAAATTAAAATTGTATGAGCTTAAAAAAAACTATATATATTTTGACGTTACAAACAGGCACTTCAATTTTATTTATTTGTATTGATAAAACCTCCAAACACCGCACCGTCTAAAAGTATATTATGTAGCATATGTCCGCGTTTCCACTGCTTGGATATCGTTATCCTTTTTATCCTAGCCGCTTCCCACAATTTCATCTGCGTTTATTGGCACTGCTCTGCTCTTAAAGGTCGTACCGTGATGTTACATAGCCTTTACCTTCCTCAATTAATACTCTGTCCAATACAAAAATAATTATTGAAATCTGACTGATAGTTTTAGAGGAAATCGCGTTTAAACAAACAATCAAACAAAAACTCTTTACCTTTATTATATTCGGTATAGATTTCTGCCTTTTTGAAGTTTATTAAACTATTACTACTTTTATCAAAGGCTCTATGTGTATCAATAAATTCAGCATAGGTCCTTTACAAATGACCATCGGTCATTTTGGGTATGGGTTGGCCTGCCATCACTTAAATTGCCGACGCCGGACAAAAACATAAAAAAATCCGGACACATAGGTGAAATCGAGATTCTTTCCCGGACACCTTAAAATAACCGATTTCATTTAAATTTTTAGCTTGTTAACGATTCATCTAACATCATCATCATCTAACCCTGGCACAGAGTGTCCTGCTTTTACCCGGACACCTTTTGAAAATCCCGCCCAGACGCTCCCCGGACGCCTTCTAAACTTCTAAACCCGGACAGATGGCAGCCCTAGATATGGGTAAAGGAATTGTGTAAAATGAAACGATCACACCGCTTTATTACAATATTATTACTTACCTACTCCAAATTCTTCACGTAACCATACTTATATATACACATTTATTTCCCAGATGTGTCCTTTCACTGAAGAACTCTGTTCAGTAGTTCCATAGTATATGATGCACCATAGATAATTATAATTATAGCGATAAGCAGCGTGGTCATCAACCACGTCCTTTGAACGCATTAGCTCCTGTCAAACAGACAGTACGTAGACTTTAGTAACGGTAGAGAAGAGCAGACTAAAAGAGACCATTGTGTAATGTGTAATGCACAAATTTGATTGTCGCATGTGTTCGTACTATGTTGAAAGTTTGAATATAATGTAATGCCGCCTGTCGTCAATTCGCCAGAACTCCTTAAGGTTTGTCTACCCTTCCACTACTTCTACTACCTACACTCTTAAAGGCTTGTCTACTGGCGACCGTAAATGGAACTCGCTCCAAACTACCAAACGTATTTTTAACCCTCGACGCAAAAAGAGGGGTATTATAAGTTTGACGTCGATGTCTGTGTGTCTGTCTGTTGCATCGTAGCTCTCAAATGGATGGACCGTTCCAATGCGGTTTTTTTTATTTGAAAGCCAGTTTCCTTGCGGTGGTTCTTAGATATGTTTGGTTGATATCGGTCTAGCAGTGTAAGAGTATCAGCTCGTTTCCAAAATAATGTAAGGCATTTTTATTATTATTTTGTGTCAGGGGTTTTTTAAATTTTTAATTTATAGTTATCATAAAACTGTTGACTGAATATTTTGTAGACAATCAGATAATTCATTGTTTAGTATATCGTTTCTCTTTTTGCAGTTACTCTTTTTTGGTACCAAAACTATGACTGTAAAAGTCTTTAAAAGCAGTAGTATCTTTTTAAAGGCTGATATTCATAAATAATTCAAAACTAAGTAAACGATATATATCACGGGTCTTGCGTCCGAAGTTTTCGAATTTAAAATAACAAGAAAAATGTTCATATAATACATTGTTTTAACCCTCTACTCGTATGTTTCGTTAAAGCTTTATCAAGAAAAAAGAAAAAGTAAATTCTAATAGATTCTAAACCCTGTCAAACATCATCGTGGGAGCCTGACCACCTCAATGCAGTATTGTTTGTCCTTGGCCCTTAAAACTATATATTTCTACCAACTAAAATATCAACCTTATTAACTGAAATATAAAGTTAAATATACTTCTGTGTATATTCACCACACGATAATTGACAGGCTCCTGTATAAGTGTGGTATCAACATAAGTGCTTCTTCGGGTTTCAGTACTCTTCAGAGTTGAGTTGAGTGCCATTCCGTACTACTGCTCCTACTCTTGATACTTATAATATAATGAATAATCATCTGCGTTCATTATAATATGAATAAGATACAAATTGAAACAGTGCACCAATTTTAAAATTAGAATGAATACATTTTCGTCCTCCTCCGAGCTTTTACGGGTAGCGACTGCCATCAGACCTCTACAACCCAAATACTAGGCGATATTGAAGTCCAGGTTGTCGGACTTTTTTTAGGGCTTAAACTACCCGTATCAAATGCCAGAGATGTTCGTACGGGAACCGAGCCACGCAGGGGTCTCATGTGTTAAGAATGATCACCCATCCTAAGTGTGACCTGGTTAGTATTACTTAACCTTGCCATGTGCTAACCTACGCGATCACCACTTAGCCACGATCCCCATTTTCATTTTAAAACAATATAAAAGTATTTTTAATTTCAGATTTCGCCTCTATAAATTATGAATTTTTAGTTTAATAATATTAACTTCACACATCTCTCCACATGGCCGTCTGATCCCAAACTAGGCAGAGCCTGTACTATGGTACTATGGTACTATGGTACTATGGTACTGTGGACTGCTGATAAACATACTTATATATGTATTTCTAAATATAATAATAATAATAATATATATATATATTTATATTTTTTATCATAATTTAAGAATAAAATAGCACATTTTATAAATTTATACACAACAATGATTACTCGGAACAAATTTAAAATGAAAATACGGCAGAAATCACATAATTAACCATAAAAAAGGTGATATGACATGACATTTAATGTCATGTCATGTCATACCAAAATAATGTATAAATTAATTTATTAACCGAAGACGATGCTAACAAGAGCCAGAACAAAAGCACTTTTACCATCCCCGGACTCATCGCTCAGCTCCGCCTCGCAGCCCCCGGAACCCACAGCAACAGGTCCGGCCATTGCAGAGGCGTCGAGCTCGACTTCGAGTGACGAGTTTTTCTCTCCGCCGACGTCGCCAACACCTGTACGTCGGCCGGGGAGAGGCCGGCCACCGTCCTGCTTGGGACCCCGAGGCCCATCGGCTTCGAATAGGGCCCCCGCTACCGGTGGTAATGTGCATCGCATGAAATGGACGAATTCGATGAATGAGAACGTCATGCGAGCATATTTTGTGGCTACAGAGGGAAGAGCTAACCTCACTGCGTATCGTAATCGTATGATGCCTCTGTTTCAGGAACTTGAGCCAGCTGTTAACGTTTCGGTGCAAAGATTATCGGATCAAGTGCGGGCCATCCAGCGATGTAATTTGCTGGATAACTCCGTACTTGATAGGCTACGCTCGGACTTGCAGGTTAGCCTTACTACTTCTCCTCCTTCACAAATTGTGACAAATGCAGACTCTTTGTTGTTACAATCTTATCCCGCTGAAGGAGGGGAGGAAAATGATGCTTCATCTGTAAGTACTCAGTACTCTGATATAATAAGGAATACTTTGGAAGGCGCTATTCTGGAATATCGGTCCATGAGTTTTGAAAGTAGACCACGTTTACCGCGTTTGCCAATGCATAAACGAAACAAAGCACTAGTGTGTACCCTTGATTCGATGTTACCTATTTATTTTGAAGAAAGCATAGATCTCAGCGATACACACTCAATTTTGTATTGTGCTGCTGTTACAGCATGTCGAGTAGCTGGTGTTAAATTCCCAGGCAATGACACCGCTACTCGGTCAAAGCTTGTTGTTCCGGCGTGGCAATGCAGGATTGAGCGTCGTATCGCTGAGTCGAGGGTACTCATTGGCAAGCTTAACTGTTTCAGATCGGGTAACACACGCCCGAGAGTAATGCGTTTTGTGAATCGGGCTTTTTCGGGAACTGGTATCAGTTCCTGTGATTATACAGCACGAGTCACAGAGCGCATTGACTTTCTGAAACAGAAGGTTTATGCATGGGCAAATCGCATACGAAGGTACAAAAAAAGGGTAGACCGATATACTCAGAATCGCACATTCCAAAGGGATGAGAGGTGGGTTTATAGAAGATGGGAGCAGCCTGATTAAGTGAGCGACATTCATTTACCAGATGCTGAAATCACGAATTCATTTTGGCGTAACATCTGGTCAATGCCTGTCGCTCACACTGAGGGTGAATGGATGCGAGATGTCGAACGTTCATGTGAGTCAATTAATAGAATGGAGCCAGTATTAATATCAAACATCGAATATAGCTTATGCAGTTCGTTCGTTGCCGAATTGGAAATCAGCGGGACCGGACGGACTGCATAACTTTTGGTTAAAATGGCTCCGTAGCTCACATATATGTTTGGCATCTCAATTTCAATCATGCTTAGAATCGGGTTCGCTTCCAACTTTTATGACCACAGGCGTGACTCACCTGCTATATAAATCGGGTTGTGCCACGGATCCCAAGAACTACAGACCCATCACCTGTCTACCAACAGTATATAAATTACTGACGTCCATTCTGAGAGTAAAGATAGCATCTCATGTTACCAACAACTCTGTTATGTCTTACTCTCAGAATGGATGTAGAAGAGGGGCACGTGGCACTAAAGAGCTCTTTATTATTGACACGACCATTAACCAACAAGTTCGCCGTAACCGAAAAGATCTGGCGACATGTTGGATAGATTATAAGAAAGCTTATGATTCTGTGCCGCATACGTGGCTCCTGAGGGTGATGGAGTTGTATAAGATTGATACAACTCTATGCACTTTCTTGGAGGCATGTATGCAGCAATGGAAAACGATTCTTTGCTATCCAGGATGTCGACAATCTCAGGGTGACGGCGAGTATATAAAGATCAGGCGGGGTTTATTTCAGGGTGACAGTTTGAGTCCCTTGTGGTTCTGCCTAGCTTTGAATCCTCTCAGCACTATGTTGGAGGGTTCAGGACTAGGCTATCGTTTGCGGAGAGGAGGTCAGGTTATATCCCACCTCCTTTTCATGGATGATTTGAAACTTTTTGCCTGCAACAATTTCCAACTGATAAAATTACTAGAGGTAACTGAAACTTTTAGTAAATGTATCAGGATGGAATTTGGTGTGGATAAATGTGCAGTCATGCATGTAAAAAGAGGTAAGATTGTGGAATCTGAAGGTATGAAACTCTCAGATTTTACACACCTTAGATGCCTTTCCGCGAACGAAACTTACAAGTATCTAGGAATGTCACAGGCGTTAGGTTTAAATGAATTGACTATGAAGCAATCGCTACAGGAACGCTTGTTTGGCCGCCTGAAAAAAGTATTGAAAAGTCTTTTGTGAGGTGGTAATAAGGTGCGGGCCTATAACGATATGGTTATACCAGTCCTAACCTACTCCTTTGGCATACTTAGATGGACTCAGACTGAACTTGATGCCCTGGATAGAAGAGTCCGTACATTGCTAACCGCGTACCGAATGCACCATCCACGTTCATCGGTTATGAAATTGTATATCCCGCGGAAATGTGGGGGTCGTGATTTTTTAAATGCCAGGACACTACGTAACCGCGAGATATGCAATCTTAGAGATTACTTTCTCTCTGTTGACGTGGAGATGCATCAGGATGTTGTGGTAGTGGACAACGGACTCACTCCGCTTGCTCTAGGTAGAGAGAACTGGCGCAAACCTGCAGTACTCAATATTACAGATCGCAGGGAGATATGGAAGAGCAAAGAGCTGCATGGACGTTTTTATCAGGCCTTAAATGGGCCCGAAGTAGATCTATTATCATCTGTGTCCTGGCTACGTTTCGGTGATCTCTTTGGAGAAACTGAAGGTTTTATATGTGCAATTACTGATGAAGTTGTTATGACGAACAACTATCGGAGACATATCCTGAAGGACGGCACAGTTGACATTTGTCGGGCATGTCATCGTCCCGGAGAAAGCCTCAGGCATATAATTTCCGGTTGTTCTCGTCTTGCCAACGGCGAGTACTTGCATAGACATAACCAAGTGGCCAGGATAGTCCATCAGCAACTTGCTCTTAAATATAACCTTGTGACTGCGGAATTACCGTACTACAGGTATGTGCCCGACCCAGTTCTTGAAAATGGTCGTGTAACATTGTACTGGGATCGGTCTATTATCACTGACAGGACTATTAATGCCAATAAGCCTGATATAGTGGTAATAGACCGATTAGAGCGCCGAGCAATGATTATTGATATTACCATTCCCCATGACGACAACCTCTTAAGGGCTGAAAAAGAAAAACAAATGAAATATTTGGATTTGGCCCACGAGGTGGTCGACATGTGGGATGTGAATTCAGCAATCATTGTACCGATAGTCATATCAGCCCATGGGTTGATTGCAAAGAGCCTCGACCAACACCTTCAGAGGCTCTCGTTAGGCAGCTGGCCTAAGGGCCTGATGCAGAAGGCGGTCCTTCTTGATACGGCACGTATTGTGAGGAGGTTTCTGTCTCTGGAACCTTAACCACCGGTAGCTTGGTCCCTGTACCCGATACCGGTGGGCCACTATTTTTTTTATTTTTAAATGTATTTTTGATATTATCTGAATGTATTTAAAAATGTAATTTATATGTATATTTAAATGAATAAAGAGAATAATAATAATAACTGGACACATCTCACACACGGTCGTCTGATCCCAAACTAGGCATAGCCTGTACTATGGTAACGAGACTGCTGATAAACATACTTATATATTTCTAAATACATACATATTATAGATAAATTACACAAAGACACAGAACAAATGATTATGCTCATCACACAATTATTTATGCTGGGTGAGAATCGAACCCACGACCTCTGGCTTAGCAGTCAGGATCACTAACCAACAGTTTTAAATAATATGTAATTAATTGATTTTATTGTAATAAAAACCGAATAATTTTTTAATAAGTGCATCGCATCCATAGACCGACGAAAGATTTTTTAAATTGTGGTAGTGGTTCCGGAAATTATCCTTGATTTACGAAAACTCACTACAAGTCCACATCTTGCTAGTTGTATTTTTTTGACTACACGTTACGTTAGGTACCATACCATCAGGTGACCCGTCTGCTTGTTTGATTGTGATGGAATGGCTTGGCTGCTGGTAATTGATGCTAATTATTAACCTTCGACGCAGAAAGACGGGGTGTTAAAAGTGTAACGTGTATATCAGTGTGTCTGCCTGTGGTGTCATAGCTCTTAAACGTTTGCCAATTCACATGGGTATGACTTTCATACAATACTAAATGCAAATGAGGCGCCCCTAGACCAGGTTTTTTATTTTCATGGTCAGGCTATACCACGATAATTATGTGAAACCGACTACAAACAGCTAAAAGCTTCCAGTATGTATGTTGACCTGTGATGTACCGAAAGTCTATACAATAACAGTTCAAGTTATACTAACATTCCAAACCAAATGAATTATATGGTCGAATATAGACGATCTCTCTATTATTATTTTTTTTGATGTTGTAACGAGCAGATGAATGGTAAGTGACTACCGCCGCCCATGGACACCTGCAACACAACTGCGTTGCCGGCCTTTGTGTACAATACAAGTCTTTAAAAAAATAACAAGATAATTTTGAATTGAACTTCAGATGCGATGAAAATGCATTCGAAATTCAAATTCAAAATAATATTACGTAGTTTATTAAACCCGTCCACTGATCTGTAATCAATTTCCGAACCTGTTGTTTTAGAAAACGTTGAAGCCCCATAGGGTCTCGAATCTCGAAATCGAATACATTGCGAACCACTTTTCTCTCACGACTATGAATAATCTTAAACACATAATGATCTCGCAAACTCAAAAATTAGACCACGCTTACACTTTGAGAGTAATCAACAATAAATAGGTAATAATGACATGTAAATGATGTTTTAACGTTACTCTTGCCATTAAAAGAAATCAGTTCCATTTGTTTTCCGCATCATGACGAGGATTTTTATTTTCCTAGTCAAGCTATATAAGGAACTTTTATAAAAAAAATATTATAAAAAACTGAATAAACCTATGAAACTGATACTGCACGGAGTCAGTACACAAAATTTGGCGGTTCATATAAAACGCCCCTCTTAAAAGCCAAAGCGGAGTGAAGTGATTGTTTGCGATCAGCGGATCAGGCGATCAGCAGGCAAATCTGTGTGCGCACTCAGTGATCCATCACGCGAACTGACATAGACTAGGAGGTGGTTATACAAGTTTTTAACACATGTATACCAAAATGAAGTTAGTTAAATATCCTGGGACATATTGATGTTGAAGGGCTATTAATCCAAAGATTACCTATTATTTTGTTTTAAAACACATTTCTAGTATCCTGGCATACATAGCAAAGTATTCAATAAACAGATTATTGTATGTATATGGAGTCTTAGTTTATTGTAACTTAGAAGGATTTAATCAACACTATTCGGACACTGGATTGGATTATATACATAAGTTGCATCCTAAAATGTTACAAAAAGTACCTAACTGTTATAATATAGCAGGAAACCATACCGCCACCGGTTCTCCATGAATTTACTCATTGTATGAACCTTAAACATACCCATGACTGCAATTGTGTATACGGTAATGAACTTTACTTCACTACAGATTATAAAACAAAGGCTTTCACCACGTCTGTCTGTCTGTTCGCGATAAACTGAAAAACTACTGAATGGATTTTCATGCGGTCACCAATTTACAGAGTGACTCATGAGGAAGGTTTAGTATAGTGTATAATTTTATAACGTTTTGTGTAATTTGTTTGAAATATGATGATGATTGTTGAAGGTGTGAAGCCGGGGCAGATTGCTAGTTTATGTATATTTAAAAAAAAATACTGTTTTTTTGAGAATTTAAGATTAGAAAATTTGGAGTGTATTGAAAGGTGGGTAAAAAGAGACGGCAATAGAAGAAAAGGTATACTGCATACAGGGCTGGATTGGAGAGAGTTAGTGTGACCTTGAGCAGGTCAATTTCATATACTTGTGACTCGAACTGGCTGTTGACTGGAAGTCCGAGCTCTCTAACCAATCCTACCCATACTAAGGTATAAAAAGTAAATGCCAGTTAATAGTAATAGTTTATTTCTATTGACTGGCTCCCAGACTATACGAATGGCGAGACGCACCACCCCCGTCGGTCTCCGCAACACAACACTTTAATGTACCACTATGGTGTGTTTGTCTATTTTATAACACTTTATACTGTAGAAGTGATTTCTATGATAAAATTAAATATGTACCATTTATGCCAGGCGACGTAATACTTTCTCCTGCATCTCTTGGCGTGACCTGAGTTTAGAGAAGTAGTTTACTTCCCTCCTGAAACACTCTCCAATAAAGATGAAGGAGTTAAAATAAATAGGCGATCTCGCTTTTCAGTGTACAAGTTATGGTGCAGTGTTGCTACTAGTTACACTATTACTTATTCATTAACTATAATTTTAAACGCCAGAATAATAATAAATCTAAACCTTAATCACATTAACAAACTATTAATATAATAAATCCTTTACATTAGATGTGTGGCGTGCGTCACAGATCGACGTCTATTTATTTAAACTCAATTTTAGTATCGAATTACCGGTGTTTATGAAAAAAAAAATCCGCAGTGCCTTCTTCAACAACTGACAGTGGCTTTCAAAGTTTATATATGGGTAATCACCCGGGTTTTTACCCAGTCGTGAATCGTGCATTTATCCGGGATAAAAATCCCATGTGCCATTCCAGGTTATATTCTGTTTCTGTGCCAAATAAAATATTAGTAAGATTAAATTTATAGTTAGTATTTAGGAGTTATGGTAATCATCAATACAAATAAATAAAATTGAAGTGTCTGTTTGTAATGTCAAAATAATAGTTTTTTTAAGCTCGTACAGTTATTTGCACGATGCCTATGCCTAAAAATCAGTTTTTAATATTTTTTGTCTGTCAGTCTGTCTGTCTGTTTGTTACGGCTAATTTCCGGAACGGGTGGACTAATTTCGACGGGACTTTCACTTGAAGGTAGCTGGTGTTATAAGGAGTAACTTAGGCTACTTTTATTTTGAAAAAAGAATTAGGGTTCCGAGCAAAATATAAAAAAATCGGTTGTCTGTAAAGTCGGTTTACTGACGATAGTTGAAAGTGACAACGTCATAAGAAAATACTGATGAAATGATTGCATTTTATGGAACGCCTCCGAGCGAGGTAACGCCGCATGAGTCATGTTTTTTCGTGCGTGCAGCCCATCGAATTATAAGACGTTGTCACGTCAATGTATAAATATGTACCTATATGTTTTTGCATGTTATAAGCAATAGATATGTAAATCAATATTTATAGAGATACTGATATTAGATAATTGTTTAATCACTAAGTGCTAACTGAAAACAAAACCTCAATAAATGTTGACTATCATAAATATGAATGTGAGTTCGTTTAATGGCTGTTTATTTGTTTGTTACGCTTTCAGACCTTAACTATTCAATTGATCATCATAAACTTTTGCTAGACGTTATCAGGGGTACAGATAAAGAGCATATGGTACTTTTCATACTAGAATCTATAATAACGTGAACCAATGCGCGGACAAAAACTGGTTATAAATAAAACTTAAATATTATTGTGAATACATTTTAAATAAATGAGTAATTCGAGTATTCAAAAGAAACGAATTAACTTTTATCAAGATTTTAATAAAATATTTATTATTTATTGGTTGTCAATTTATTTTTAACTAGCTGATGCGCGATTTAGTTTGCGTAGAATCATCAAAAAAAGAATTAGTCAAAAAGGTAGAAACATTATTTATATGTTACCAAAAGTAGATAGATGAAAATAATAACGATATGATAAACTTTCATATCCCTAAACTAGAGAAATTATTGGTCTCCCATTCCGTCCATCTCTATCTCTATAGCAAAATTATCTAGATAGGTGCAACGGTTTAGGCTTGAAAGCGTAAGAGATAGATAGGTAAAGTGTACGTGTTCTCACATTCATAATATACTCTGTTAACCCCTCCAACTAACCTAACTGCTTGTTAAAAAATGGGTTCTCGTCGGTCGTGTAGTTGGTGGGGTTTGAACCCACAACCACGTGATCGCAATAGCGACGCCTTCAGCACGGTTGTGTAGTTTCAGGGGTTTGAACTCGTAACCACGTGATAGCAATAGCGACGCCTTCTGCATTACACTACCGCCGCTTATATTACATGTAAAGAAAAAATTAGATTTCAGCATACTATAGATATTTAAAGAAGTTTCGGCTTTCCTCGTAGCCGCAAAATCCTGTTTCGGTCGGACACTATACTACACTACTAAGAAATATAGAATGACTATCTAAGTGAACTGCTCATTTATATGTAAAGTATCTTTCATGTTTGCACTTTCTCTAATGTATTCGGAACATCGAAGAGAAAGATGATCTGCTTACTACAAAAATTTTGCCAGCTGACGGATTACAAGGAAATTATAAATGCTCAACAAAAACTTTGGGAAACATAGTTGGCGATGAGCGTGCCCTGCGACGAACGACTATTAAGTAATAGTTGTACGCGCCGGATGCGACGAGTAAATATTGCTGTGAAATGCTGTGAGCTCCTCTAGGACAGTAAAATCCTTGGAGTGCATTTTTTGTTGCATGTTTGTTTCGAATCTGTGACGTGAGATGCTGCTAATGAACAGAGGCCCAAATTGTAATTTACCTTTTACTGTAAGGAATTACGGAACTATGCTTTTATGGCTGAAATTTTATAAAATATATATGTATTACTTATTAGTCTTAATCAACTGATTTCCGTTTAAAACAATTCATCAAAAACATCAAGGTGAAAAATAAAAAAAGGTTTATAAAAGGTAGTAAAATAGATTTAAACTATACTTACTACATTGTATCCTTAATCTTAACTATGAATATTATGAATGAAAAAGTGGGTTTGTTTATTTCGATTTACAGACTACATTTACAAATATGCTAATATTGAGAACGAAATGAAGCTGACGTCAACACAACATATAAGAACGTCATAGTCGACAAGTAATTCCAGCACAACATTAACCTATGATATTTATTTATTACTGTAATAAAAGAAATGAGAGAATGTTGTAAGTTTAACGTTTGTACTCGTATCTGTGTGTCTGTCTGTGGCATTATAGCTCCTAAACGGATTTTGATTTATTTAATTGTTTGAGGCGACTTGACCGAGAGTGTTCTTAGCTATAATTTAAGAAAATTGTTTAAGGGATTTTCGCATATTTTAACATATTTAATTTAAATACACGAAAACGACTCTATTCCTTTGTACTTCCGCTTTTAAAGCGCCAATAATTTTATTTGAGTTACATTAAAGACGTCAATCGCCTGCTCCGCAGATTGTATGCGCATACATCATCTACCTCATTGCTCCCACCGTGTTAAGCTATTATCACCTTTATGACCCATTAAAACTGTCTTCATAGAAAATTCGGCACACCGTTTACGCCTTACACTAAATTTAATGTAAACAAAATGTAGTTATTTTGGATCTTTTTAAATATAAATGGGGCTCATTGAGGACGGTGTGTTCAATGAAATTAAAAAACCGGAGTGGTCAAGCACGAACTGTACCTTTACAATAACAATTCCGTCGTCATCTTTCCTGAATATAATTTATGTAATAACAATTTCACCAGTTTTCGCTTAAGCAATATTTACTTTTTTTTATACCATTACCAACACCATCACTATGCCATGTTATGATACAAGCGGAAACTGTATTTTTTACTTATTTATTTATCATAAAGAACAATATAATTATGTAGCCTTCCTTGTATAACCTTTACCTTACCAACGTGTTACATTATATGCTCTGCAACACTGCAGGACCCCTGTCCTGTCATGTTTGATTGACCATTCTATGGATGGGACCCTTCCCATCCATAGAATGGTCAATCAAACAGAGTTTAACACATTTGCATATCTCTGAAGGGAAATGAAGAGGAGTGCTAAATACAGACACTGCTACGCTAACGATAGGAAAAGGGTTAATAGAAAAATCCGATAGCAAGTTTCTCGACCTGTCTGGACTCAGGACTCGACCGATCGGACACAAACGTAGGAACCCAACTTATATAAGAGATCATCAGACTTATACAGCAGTATTTTTCTCTTGCTTGAAAAGAGGTAACCAGTTAGTTAAGACGTAAGTAGAAGAGTAACTTGGAAACGGAACCCTAAAAATAATTAAAAATAGTGTTAATGGTCTTACGGAACCATTTTATGGGAAATTAGACAAAGGAAGTGTCTTGACGACTTTTTTATCTGAACATTTTACGAGGAAAGAGGTTTTATATTCATAATTATGTGTTTTTAATGCACGTAAAGGAGAACGGATAATTTGATGTTAGTAACTAGAAGTGCGCGAGCGCACAGTGCATAGGTAACAGGGATGGCAAACTCTGTAACGGTAGAAATCTTACTAATATTATAAACGTGAAAGTTTTTGAGGATGTATGGATGTATGGATGTTTGTTACTCTATCACGCCAAAACTACAGAACCCATTGTCATCAAACTTGGTATGTAGATAGCTGGAGACCTGGATTAACATATAGGTTACTTTTATCCCAATATTCCCACGGGATCGGGACTTACGCGGGTGAAACCGCGGGGCGCTGCTAGTATTTTAATAATTGTAACAAAAAATACTATCATACATAACAGTTTGGGTATTCCAAAAATTTTACTTACCTGCGTAGTGAAATTTAAAATATTTGGAAAATCCTACCCAGGTAGGTAAAAGTTGTAGATGCATTGATAGTTCCAATAAAAGGAGCTCATGCTTGACTGATAGTCCAAGTAGTCCAACGCCTCTGTCACTAGTTTATCTCTAGGTAGGTCATAATAAACTATAAGCAATTTTCTTATGTATTTATTACCTTTAGGTTTTCAGTATTTGTTACTCCCAAAATTGCTCTCTATTATTATTAAAACCAGGTAAAATTTCAAGCGGGGTTCACCCATATGTAGTTCACTATGTAAATTAACTATCATCCTACACACAATCTGCTCTCACAGGACTTTAAAGTAGAGGGATCGGTTCCATTTCATGGTCTTCTCCCTAATAGAGACGCATGTTGCTTACGTATCATTGCATGTAAGGTCGTTTATGTAAAAAAAAATATATATTTATAGTTTAATTGAAAGCTACTTTTGATAACCCTTAAATCACAAAAGAGGTTAATGAGTTATTCATAGTTAAAATATATAAAACTGCACAAAATAAGTTTATCGCTAACTGCTTACTTATTTTCAAAGAGTAGCAGTTTTACTCCCGCGCAAATTAGCTTAGATCCGTTAAATATATTCGAAAAGAGAACGAATTATAACTGAAACGCTTACCTGTATGTACGAGTATTGTGCTTGTACAAAGAATCGTAGTACATAATCCAGTTTTACTAGTATTGGGAAATTTCGTTTACATCTAAAAAATAAGTCGTGAAGTTGGTTTAATGTAATTTAACCTGTTTAATATTTTGTAACTATTTATTAATTACTTTCAAAATTATAACATTAATTAAATACAACACCAGAAGAAGAAAAACTTCAAAACTGTATTTAAACCAATGATCATAGTTTATTTAAAGATGTATATTTAAATATACATCTTTACTCGTCTAAAGACCATTAAATTTATCAGATGCTCTTGGTTTTAGTAGGAATAATATGCATAAGTATGTCACACACCAAATGGTTACTCGTTTTATTTAAACGCACACGGTCAAGGAGTACTTACTCCTTTTGGCACATACGAACGAAAAAGAAAATTAAATGAACAAATTTATAGAAACAAATTTATTTTTAGCTCATACACAGCTATGAAAGATTTACAAGAGGCTTATAATTAAAGTAAGAATCATATTTACAATTATCAAGAAATACCTCAGCATGAGTTAAAAATGGTCTTTAGCTCCGCGTAATGCTACTTCGAGAAAGTACCGCTTGTATTCTGCTAACACCTAGTGATATAGGTATATGGATGATGAGCTGTCAGGTTATTACAATGAGAGAAAAAAGGAGAAAATAACTAATACCTTACAATATAATCTTCTATATATATATAAAAATTAATCCCTATTTTCCTTAGTCACGGCATCACCCGTGAACGGCTGGACCGATATCGCTAAATCTTTTTTTTTGTGTTTGTTATTGTTAGGAGAAGGTTTTTATGAAAGAAAAAAATTAAGAAGAAAATTATAAAACTTAACGAGGGATTTACGCGTGTAATACCGCGGGGCGCAGCTAGTAACTAATAAAAATAAAATTATTATGAATAATATGATAAACAATTATGATAAATAATTATTACATAGTAAACAATAATATATTTAATATACAATTTAAATAAAATTATACAATTTTCTAAGTTTTCTTACTACAACAGAAACTAATATCTACCTATTAACATTTGAGATCAACGTACAACTACCCACAAACGTACTATAAATCTTCTCAGCTCTTCATTTTCCGTAAAAAAATCCCATTCACAAACGCAATTGTAGGACCACCGCGTGGGACCGTGGATCCTTAAAACACATTAGCGAAAGTCGGCGAGCTTGAAGTGACCGCGCCGGTGGTCGACGCCCGTCAACTACGTCTAGACTGGCGACACGAGTTAACGTGACGAGCGAAAGTGAAATAAGCGTGAGATGATTTCATTTCGTAAACTCACTAGTAAACAATAGGTAGTTCTTTATTTAAATTTCGAGTATAACAGTCATATCAAATTGTCGATGACATTGTTTGGTATTTAGCGACCAAACTTTACTTTGCATGAATATGTCTAATTTGCATTGGGCTGGGGTGTTTCTCTGTACTATGGGTGTACCTATAATAAGCTGTGCTTAGTTTGGGTCTAGATAGCAACATGTACCTAATATGTTCCAGGATATGTAAAAATATAAAATTTATAAGTACGTAACTGACATACGTGTATTAAATAATTGATTCATGTTAAAAAAACTAGTGACGTTATGACATCTTAAGAAACATTTTTTCAATAAATATAACAAGCGGCTAGCACACGGCTCAAGTTAACAATTCTTTGGCAAAAAAAATAGCAAACAATTAGCAAAAAAATATAGTGTAAGTTTTTTATGGCCCTAGCGGCTCTAGACGCAACGATGCAGCAGATGAATTAACTAGGAGGGCATCGGAGATGTGCTTCATGGGTCCAGAATACATAGTGCCCCTCCCCTTCGGTCAAATTCGGACATTGGTAAGGATGCGTACTAGAGAGCAACACAATTTCATATGGGCAAGCCATGAAGATTGACTGACCATGATGACTCCCCGCCATTAACAGCCGGCTATCGAAGATGCTACTACGGCTGAACAAGCGTCAGCTGCGAGTGGCAACCGGAGCTATCACCGGGCATGGCTCGTTTAACATACACCTTTCTGCTATACGTGCTACGGACAGCCCACTGTGCAGAGCTTGCATGGAAGCAGAGGAAACAGCAACCCATGTACTTCTGGACTGCCAGGGGGTTGCAAAATACCGGGCTAAGTACCTTGGTTCGCCAGGGTCACTCTCCGAGATCGTCGGTAACGTGAAGGGGTTACTGGGATTCTTCGGGGAGTTAGGGTGGCTGGAATAGCTTTTATTCCCACCAACGCAAAATACGCGCCTCGTCGTGGAGTTGCGGAAAATTGCCCGTAAACCTAACCTATTATGGCCCTTTGACTTCGCTACGCTAGCTTCATAGACACTCTAAAACTAACCCGACGCTTTATTGTACCAAAACAGCTACACTTTACGACGCTGATGATGTTTGTACGTAATTGGATAATAATTTATTTTATTCGGAAGAAGAAATTTGAAATGCAATTCCATTTCAAAACAAACTCAAAATCTAAAGAGTTTCTACAGAATTAAACTGTCGAGCCAACTTTTAAATAAGTATATAATATTCATTTTCCTATCCAGTAGTAGGGGCGGATAAGCTCAGTGAACATTCGCGTAAGCCTGGTGCGATTTTTTCAGCGTCGCGACAAAACGTTAGTCTGTTTTGCCCCTTAGTTAAGTGCCGTGGCGAATCTTTACTAATTTACTTTTTGCATCATTTTTTGTTTAAAGGGTTGTTAAAAGGTTACGCCATATTATGAGCCAGTAGGGGTTGCTTTTTATGGGCATTCGGTACAAAAGATCCAAGTTACATGTTACTATAAAAACAATTTCATGCAACTTTTTTTTTTAAGATGTAATTTTGTATTTTGTAATAAATGAATAAATAAAAAAAGACGTTTGGTGTTTTCTTTTTTTTTTTATAGACAACTCCCGCATTAGGAATTTTCCTGGGTCGCGCTTCGCGTTCTTCACAACAACGGACATAGAGAACACCTGACTTTTTACGTGTGTTTCTATATTATTAGTATTGTTGTTCAGTAAAAAAAATACCATTTTTACTCTATATTAGTTAAACTACTATTCACTTCGATATTTAAAACATATTTGACTTATTTAAATGAGTAAACTCTTCACTTTTATCATATACTAGCAACCGGGGGAACGGGTACAAATCTCACACTCACACTCATCATCACACTCTGTCTATTAGTGAACACTGCATGAAAATCCATTCAGTAGTTCAGTTTATAGCGATCAGACAGACAGACAGACAGACGCGGCGGGGGACTTTGTTTTATAATATGTAGTGATTATGACTGAGGGAGATTGGTTGAATCGGAATATTTGAATGTTTGTAAGGTTTCACATCGATATTGATAAAGTATTCAAATAACCCATAATCATGTCTTACGATAGCTCTATATTTTCGTTGGAATAAACTCGAAAAATAAAAGAGTTATTATTTCACAATAAATTTATTAAATGGAGGCGATATATCAGCCTTGCGGCATTCCAAACCTGATATTGTAGGCTAAGAAAGAATATTCCAGACCGAATGGTAGGTGCCTTACCTATAAAAATGAAGAAAAGCATATGTTGATTTTCAAAGATTAAATAATGATAGAATTACTAGGTGTTGCCCGCGACTTCACCTTCGCAGTACGAGCATACAGCGTGTGTTTGAGCTACGCAAAAAACTTACAAAAATCTCTTCCTGTTTATACTTATCACAAAAGTCAGTTCATCATAAAAATGCGAGATTGAGGATTTATAGTCATTAGTTTCATTTGGCGCCACGCAATGAACGCGGTGAATTCTTTTTGTGCGGTACGGTGAATGACCTTAAACGTATGGCGCCGTCGAAGCAGCTGATTGCATAAATGTTGGTTAATTGATTACATTGCAGCTTATCGCCGTATTTTTTTACTTATTATTTTTTTGTAAAAAACATAAGTAAAAAAAATTATGAATTTTCCGGCAGAAGGTTTCAATAATTTTCGACTCAGAATGGTGGTCTGAATACACTATTTCAATATTCGGTACGGCGTTTCTTACACCCTGTATGTATGTAAGATACATTGTGTCCTTTTTCGTATTCCTGACATTTTGAATTTTTTTATGGCAAATTTCATGGTGATCGGTTTAGTAGTTAGGGTGTGAAAGCGTAACAAATAAACAAACAAACTTACTTCCATATTTCACTATTAGTTAGGCCTACGTATTGCATTGGAGTGAGTACCTAGTACCTACATATGTAAGGTTAAATGATTATGTTTTGTGCTCTGTCGATAGGTTTAGAATTGCTTTGTCACGACACTTCTTTTAACTGTAAAACTTCAGTCGCCGGCGTCGCCGCGTCGTCGTCTGTAGGCATGGGCTTGAAAAATTTGGAACGGGAAAGGCGGAAACACGAACGAAGCAAGTTAATAAAAAACTTAAAAAAAAGAAAGACGGTCTTCAATGTTAAAGGAAACAAAACTCGGTCTAGTATGCTACGGATACAAGTCTTTCGACGTATCTAATCTCCACATGAGAACCACATCAATCGCGATTCATACCAAATGTGTTCTTCATGTAAACATCGCAATGATTCCCATTGCACTGAGCTCGTTACGACCGCCATCAAAACGATTGCGCTCGCACAGTTATAGCTGCCGTATGCCAAGTGATAATTGCCAAGTGTTCTTTTATTGCGAAATAAAAAAAAACTATGCAGAAACTTTCGATTATCATTGTTTAGTCTCAGCTTTGGCATCTGGAACTTACGATGCAAACTTAAGTATTAAATTATTGAGATGTGATCACTACTTAACGCGAGAGGAATGGTGGGTTCGTTACGAAAAAACAGCAACATATTTAAAGACACTAAACTAATAAATCACATGATAAGAGTTCTGTAGGATAAAAGTGATCCTCTACTCCAGTAAACTAGTACTACAGTGGAATATTGTAATTTACATTGTTGATTTGCTTCTGAGTCCTCATAGTTCCTTTTTGGTAAGGAATAAGGATGTCAATCCACGAGTGTCCTCATTAGATGTACTTTCTCATGTGATCAAGGAAAAATCAATACATCATCCACCATCAATACAAATAAATAAAATTGAAGAGTCTGTTTGTAATGTCAAAAAAATTGTTTTTTTAAGCTCATACAGTTATTTGCACGATACCTATGCCTATAAATTAGTTTTTAAAATTTTTGTCTATCTGTTTGTTAAGGCTAATCTCCGGAACCGGTGGACCGATTTCCACGGGACTTTCACTGGGAGATAGCTGCTGTTATAAGGAGTTGCTTAGGCTTCCTTTTTTTTTGGAAAAATAATTAGGGTTCGTGCTAAATATATAAATATGTAACTGCTAGGTAGTTGAAAATAAAATCAATTTCAACTTTCGACTTTCTACGATAGACACATAGGTAATGTCTGCAAACAAAACCCACTGGCGCATGGCGCTTAATAACTCATGGCAGGGATGGCGATGGCATTTACCATTATAATTATATCATCATCATCATCATTTAGCCTATCGCGGTCCAATCTATACATCCATACAAATAAATAAAATTGAAGTGCCTGTTTGTAATGTCATAATAACAGGGTTTTACTAAATGCATCTGAATGTTTACAGGATACTTAAACAAAAAAATTTGTCTGTCCGTTTATTCCGGTTAATCTCCGCAACGGGTAAACCGATTTCCACAGGTCTTTCGCTGGCATATTGCTGATGTTATAAGGAGTAACTGAGGGGAACTCTTATTTTGAAAATACGTTTCCGTGAAAAATATATAAACATGTACACGCGAGCGATGCAGCACGGGGCACAGATAGTAAGTAATAATTAATTACATTGAAAAAATTTAATACAAATAGGTGTCAATACTATCTTCAGTGACACAAATAATATATTAAATCCCAAAAATACATTAAACATTAACAAATTAACTGAATAATGACTATAAATAGTAGCTAATTGTGAGGACTAGTGACGTGCGTGTTTGTTTACCTGACGACATATCCGGCGCACGTGCTTGTAACACTAGATAGCGCTGCCGCCGAGAGCGACTGTTAATGTAAAGTGCACTGCACTAGTGATGTACTACTACTTATCGATATATTAAACATATTTATAAAGGGTCCTTTGTTTATCATTTCACAAGCATCACGAAGCGAGTGACTTGTTCTTGTTCGAAATTGTTTCATTTAAACATAATTAGTAATATATGTAGGTACATATGTGTTTGGCGAATACAGAGTATAACGTTTTAGAATATGAAGTACAATTAGCGAAAAAAAGGAGTAGAACTTTACCAGAAGAATTTTACAGTGTTCATGAATAGGTAAATTAATGTTTCATACACTCTTAGATGGATGGCAACATGCTCTGCTTAAATTTTTCATATTTCATGACGGGCCGGGTAGTTAGCGATTCTGACTGGTAAGCTTAAAGTCGTTTGTTCGATTCCACCCAGACCAAATAATTGTGTTATGAGTACAATCATTTGTGTGTCTGGGCACAGAATACATAAAGTACCGTCTGGGTGTAATTTATCAATAATTTCGTAATATATAAGTATGTTTATCAGCAGTCTGGTTACCATAGTACAGGCTCTGTCTAGTTTGGGATTAGAAGGCCGCGAGTAAGGTGTCAAAGTCAAATAATAATTATTATGTATACTCGTACGTATGAAGTTTTTTAATCTATTAAAGTGATAAAAATTAAACATAAATAAATGTATATAATATATATAAATAGTAAATGGTTACCGAGTCGTCCTTCCTTAACCTATTTTTAAAAGACAGTTCCCGCTAAAGGGAATTGGAACTTTCAATTTACAACTAACGGACGCATTCCTAATCTCAGAATAATATTTGTGATTTCTTTTGGGGTAGACGAAAAATGTTCTACTCCATTGCTTAACAGTCATAATGTATGAAAAGTTATTATAGGTCCAGTGAGATCCTTCCATTAAACTTTGTACAGAATAAACGATTTAGACGACACAATCAGTAATTTGTTTATCAAAAGGTACTAATAAGCTTTTAACCTCAAATAAAATGTAACAACTTTCCAACTACATAAAATATATAGTTAATGCGTCGCATGTATCTTGATATCGATAAAAACACAATTCCCATCACTAGGGAGTCCTATTGAGAGGATGAGCGGTAATGCACTGTTTACAAGTTAGTACATCGACAATCAGTTAATTGCGTTCCCCACGTTTCGCCGGAATCACTCAACAACAAAACGAAATATGTAGCTTTTGTACAGAACAAGGAATAGGATTTATTTGTGTAAGGAAAGCATTTAAAAGATTTAGATTCTGAAATCCGATTTGGAAAAATCGAGTTAGTAACGGCGAAAATTTAAATTTAAATTCGTTTGATTTATTATAGACTCGCAGCGCCCCGCGGTTTCACTCGCGTAACTCCTGATCCGTTCGAATATCGGGATAAAAAGTAGCCTATATGTTAATCCAGGTCTCCAGGTATCTACATACCAAGTTTCATCGCAATCGGTTCAGTAGTTTTGGCGTGAAAGACTAACAAACATCCATACATACATACATCCATACATCCTCACAAACTTTCACGTTTATAATATTAGTAGGATCCCAGCTTAGGTTTATATTTCTAAGTTGGGTGTAGTAAAAATAAAACTGTGGTTATTTTTACATGTCAGATGACTGAGGCGATATGATGTGGCTTATACATATTAATCTGGCGACCAAACTCATAGCTAGATAGAAACATAACAACACTTATACAAACTACGGGCTGTCAGTTGATTGACAATTCCTTTTATTTTTATATTTATAAATTAATTTATTTATAAATCTGCCTTTGACAGAGACATTTCCATACCAACGCAGAAGACCTCTTCACTGTACTATCTACATCGACTGAATAAAATGATTATACCAAGCGAATTTAGTGAATCATCATGCTGCATGATAGACTCTCAATAGGTCCTTCATGCGGCATGATGATTCAGCATGTCATGACGCATGATCATCGTCTAGGTTCCGCTTTACACACGTCACGAGCTTCCTCTATTGTCTGTATTTACCGTTCTTCAGAACATCATCATAAGTAAAAAAAATCCTTTTTACCATTCCACCGTTTCCCGTCTCCTCGTTTGCCCTACCGTATGTTGCCTACCGTAAATACCTACTGTATGTCGCACTGCAATTACGAGACTGTATCAACTCAAAATAGGGTAAATTTGAAATAATTCATTTTTCATACGTAAGTATCAATTCTCTACACGTCAATAAATATAAAATTATAATAATAAATTGTAATAAGCCAAAATTTTCAACAAAACAACTAAAAACAATTCATTTTTTTTTTATTTGTTCAGACAATAGAGTATTAACTCAAAAATTGGAAATAACTTGATAACCTGCAATCTTTTAAATAATTAATCAATACAGAAATCACTTAATTTTTTAAATAATATATATACAGTGTTCACTTTTCCTAATCTTTAACAGGAAGCGAGTAATCAGTTTTCTATCGTTTCTGAAAAAAGCTTCATTTTGAGTTGATACACTCTTGTAATAGCAGTGCGATGTGTTAATAAAATCTAAAGAACATTTACAATAAGTCTTAAAATGATTTTTCACATTAAACACACTAAGTACCTACTGACATACACTGTTTACATTTTGTTGATAAACCTATCTACCAGCCTCATTTACCATTCCCACTTCAAATATGCATCATTTTATTTTCTATTCATAAGTTGCAGGGCCAACAGTACGCGAGCATCACTCATCGGTACGGGAGTCTTAGGAAATTCTTCGTCCGGAAGACGAAGCTTGGCATTTTCATAATGTCTGCCAACTCCGCCCCACCGCTGTGCTTCTCCCAACTAGTATTCATATGATAATTTTATTGAAGAACATGGCTCAGTTGTACGGAAAAGGCTTTTTAGGAAACTGCAAAATAATTTTCGTATTTTAACATCTCCATAACTTTCACAGTAATGGCCCACATGCACAAAACATTATTTCTGTTCGAAAAACTGCAGCCCAACTAAAGTAGTAATGAAAATCTTTAAATGACCGCACAAAATTAGCATGCTATAATATCGTAAATGAGCCCATGGTTGAGGTTTTTCAACTAGGAAATAGTGTCGATAGATCTTTATGAAAAAAAGAGGATAGGGAGACCACTAAGACTTGTATTGCGAGCAGTGGCGTAACTATACCATCTGAGACTCGTAGCTGATTCATCGATGTCTGTAAATCTGACTCGCACTGTTTATTAAATTAGATAACTTATATTACTTACATACAAATTTCATATTTTTTGCCTCCTGTGTTCAGGGTCTATGGTGCCGAGGAGTCCCCTCGAGGCACGGCCCGTGGCATTTTGCCCGCTCTGCCACCATATTGTTACGCCCCTGGCTGCGAGAGTGAGCATAAAGTTTTATGGGACTTAACGCGATAGCATTTTCTACTGTAGAGTGAGGTAAGGAATGCATAAAGCAGGTGCATCAGTAATGGCCGATGTCTAGAAAAACTGTTAGAGGTGCTCTGTAAGGAATGGAAATGGTAATACTTCTATCTTTGGGGAGGCTTTTCTGCATCCAGCTAATATTCTGCCGATACTGGAGTATTAAACAGTTTAGACCGCTTTGTTGCTTTGGTTTAGCTGACTTTACACTTTCAAGCATGCTTTCAAGTATATATATTTTGTACTAATAACCGCAACTGATAGAGGATGTTTCTTAGCTTTTTAGGTATTTTATTTGCAATTTTGTAAAACTGAGGTAACATACAAAGTCCACGGAACACCTGTTGTGACACCCACGACTCCCACGAGACACTACACTATTAGTGTAATACATCATGTAGTTCGTTCACCCACAGTCTTCCGCAGCGTAGAATTACTGTCCTAGTTGGTTTATAAAAAACCAAAAAATAAATATATTATTGTCAAAATATTTATATGATTTTTGAAAAGCCTTCTCCTCTATAAGTGAGCACATCACTCGTCGTAGATATTGAAGCAATTTGGCGCGCGGTGATTTCGCGGGCATTCTTCACTTTCGTCGAGCACCATCTTTACGTGGAGCTTCGGCACAGTTCGGCAATTACCGGAGACACTCGTGACAAGTTTGAGAGTTGAGTTCTAAAGTTAAAAGTAGAAAATTGCTGTTATTACCTACCTCGATTGAGTTTTTTATTGCTTCTTTGTAAAGATTTCATTTTACATATTCATTTCTTGATAGTTATTGAAGTGCCATTATTAGTCATTAATGTTTGAGTCTAGTCTAGGTACTAAAATACATACATTTTGGATTACCACGCATTTTTATTTTTGGATAAGTCGTAAAAAAATGCGCTGATTAAGAATTTCGATATCTGCAGTCTGGACAAGTGGGGCTTAATTTTTTTTAACAATTTAACGAAAAAAAAAAAAAATTTTTTTACATTTCGTGTGATATTTCGTTTCCAGTACGTTTTTCGTGATATGTGACGTGAGCTTTTTTGTTTTCATTAAATTACCTACAAAATGAGACCTGTTCAACGCTAGGTGCTTTTGTTCGACAGCAAATGAAGGTCAAAGTTAAAAACGAGCGTTTTTTTCAACATTTCTTAACTTTGAAGGGAACGTACGTAGAAATCTGCAACTTTCTGAAATTGTAGCTTGTGATGATATTAAAACGTGCTATAAATTTCAGCGAGATTGGTTTTAAACTTTTTAAATTATTACGATATATTTTTATTTTTAACCTTAATTGCAAACTGTGCCATTTTTAGCTAACAAGTTTATTTTTCGCTTTTCATTACCTTTCTTCTTTCGTCGATTTAATGTTTCGTTAAAATGTTTGTTTTTTTAAGCTTTTGTGTCTCTAAAATATAATTATAATTAATAGTTACTTATTTAAAATTATAACTGACTTGCTTAATTATTATTTATTTAAATGATGTAGAAACCTCTAAATTAAAAATGTTTTTTGGAAATAGAATTATATTATTATGTTGTGTACACATATCTAAAAATTTATTTGAATAATGTTTCTATCATAAAACTGTCTAATTTTTTTCTCTTAATTTACGAATGATACAGTTGTTAATAAGTAGGTTCTGATTTCTAAACTTATTTTTATTATGTAAGTTCTTTTGGAACTAGTAAATAAATGTGAATTTCTTGTCTAAGGAGTCAAAAGTGCCGATCACCACGGCCTCACAGAAAACCGGCAGTGAAACAATGCTTGCATTGCTTTTCGAAGCGTGAGTGAGGTTACCGGAGGCCCTAACCCTTCCCTTTCCCCTATTCCCGTCCTTTCCTCCCCTGTAAACCCCCTCTCCCCTTTTCCCACTTTCCGCCCCTCCCCCTCTTCCCCTACTCCCACCTTAAAGGGCGGCAACGCACTTGGGACTCTTGAGTTACAGGTGCCCATGGGAGCCGGTAGTCATTTACCACTACTGCTCGTTTGACCCTTATAACAAAAAAAAAAGTCACGGTCTTCTCTCTTTTCTTTTCTTTGAGCCATAAGAGTAAGTAGAGGAGCGTGGTAAGGACGAGAGATAGGGTAAGAAAAAAATCATTAACTTGATTGCACCTTTATTAAGCTTCCTTAAATCCTAATTTTGTACTATATACAAACGTGCCAATGAATTTGACTATTAAAACATTTATTCGAATAATCTTAAAAATTATTTACAACATAATAAAAACTAACAGTAACAATTTCTACTAACTACGTGCTTTGGATAACTTTACTTAATCTTTGATTTGGTTTATTGCCACATAAAAAAATATTCTTTGGTATATTACTCTTTGTTACTTTATTTTCATTCGAAATTCAAAATTTGTGCGACTAAATTAAAACTTTCGCACCTCATTTCTATATGAATTCTAAATAAATATTATTGCATTCCAAGTTCAAATCATAAAGTTTTGAATTTGGTCTACAGCATGATTTATTAAACTACATACATACTTTAACAATAGAACATTGTCACATTCAAATGTGTTTTCATTCAACATTTTATACAATTAAGTACAACTTTTTCACGTAGGCAATGTGTGTACATTACACAAAAATCACCAAATCTAAGCTATGATTAAATCTATTATTAATTTTCGATTTCAATGTTACTGGCCATGCTCTCATTACTGTTTTCATTTAAATCAACGTGAGTTTTAACTTTAGTTTCCGACTTCTCTTTATCTTTTGCTCTAAATTCTTTGGTATCAGTCCTGTCTTGACTTCTGTCTATATCACACGGTACGGGCATTCCGAACGTGGAATGTCCGGGGTAATACATATAAGGTAGTGGCAAATTTGAATAGTTGACACTTAAATGTGGGCCATAGAGCGACTGTAACACAGCTTGGTTGTAGGATTCTTGTAATAAGGTTTTGTACTCTGGATTTTTGGCGAAATCTACACCGTAGACGCCGGCAAAGTGCTTCAAAATTGGCGAACTTTCCAATAAGTTTGGTGGTGTGAAAAGAGGGTTCAAGGCCTTCCCTAGCATTGGGTTGTGGTAAGGTTTTAAATCAGGCAAGCTTGGCTGTCCATTATTATTGACAAGGACTTTAACAGCAACTTTTCTTGCATGATTTGCTGCAGCGGCAGCTGCTGCAAGCATTCCATTTTCTTGCATCTGTAACTGCTTTCTTTTAGTTTTATATCTTCTGTTTTGGAACCATATTTTCACCTGTGTCTCGGTCAGTTTTAGACTTATTGCTAGATCTGCTCTCTCAGGGCCTGAAAGGTATCTTTGTTGGCTGAATCTTCTCTCAAGCTCATATACTTGAGCATGAGAGAAAGCTGCTCTCGATCGTTTCTTTCTGACCCCATTTTGGGAGTACTCGTTAATGTTGTAACTCGGGGAATGAATTATTCTGGCATCGCTAGATGGGGACGAACATTTGCGGGTTTCGAAGTGTAAGAAGGGCTTATATGTGATATCGGATGATGGTGATGAGTTTGCTCGGCGTACTGGTGAGCCCGTATTGGATGAACGGGAGTCGTAGTCATCTGAAACAATGGAGAATGGTGATTGGTTATTATTTTCATCATTTATGTATTATGTACATGGCTATAAAGTAATCTGGATGACGACATGGCGTTGGACTAGCAACACTTAGATATAATTGTTTGCAAACTAGTTGCTACTCTCGAATTCGTTTTTTCATAAGCCTCAACACACGCAAGGCTATCAGTTTATTAGATTATATTTTAAAAGTTTAAATACAATTAATCAATTAAAATTTATGATTTTTTTTTAAATGAAATTTTAATCCAATACCCAAGATTCAGCTCTTATAGACAATTGTAAAGATAGTTATTTATTTACAGAATGTAGTAATATTTCTGCTGTTTATGTGAAAATGAAAAAAAAAAAACGAAATTGTTGTTTATCTTTATCAGGCGTTCCGTCGTGGCATCGACGCGGCGACGTAGCAGAAACGGCAAGCAATCTACCAACAATCTTAAAAGTATACGCTTAAAGCATTTTTGGCTTGATCAATTTTGATTTTAATAATGAGCGCCGTGACCGACCAGAGAAGGAAGTCGATAATGATGATTTTAAAGTCAAAATATAAGCAGATACAACTGAAACCAGGCTAGTCTTCAACGTAAGTGATAACACGATACTAATATATTTACGTTACATTGGGAAAATATCAGAAAGTGGATATCGTATGAATTTACCGAAGAGTAATCGGATTAGAATTGATAAACCTATAATTAAAATCTCGTCAAAGCATGCCTTTACTCTGATTCGGAATTAATCGGATTATGGCCCTTAATCAATAGTCGTTTCTCTACATAACACAGAGGAGGCATGCTGAAAGGAATTTCAAACGACGATGGATAAACTCCCTGTCAAACATAAGAGACTGATCAGTTGTCCTAGTCCACTCCTTCTTCACGATAATGCTCTTCCATACAACCAACAATCCTCGCCTCAAAACTATAGGAGTTCGACTGGAAACTACCTATGAACATAATATATTATAAAAAAAAAAAAAAATTGTCAAGGATAACCACTTGACATCTTTTTTAAAGTGAAAACTTCTGTAGGCACGTTTGTGCACTTTTGCTATGGGAAAAAGCACTGTACTAGTGACCGTCACGCTAATAATACATATATAGATCCACTAGAGGGCGCTTATCTAAAAATTTATTTCCGTCAGCTCCTTATTGATTAATGTCACCAACCTGCTAATGTGACGTTCTAAGTTAGTCGTTTCGTTTAAGTTTTCACTTCTGTCGGCAGTCTCATGACTGCCTATTTTTTTATTGTGTGGAAACCCTGGTCATCACCTCAACGGGGCTAACGGAAAAGCGGTACGTCGGAATCGAACCAACTAAAACCACACGGTGTTCATCACGAGTGGGTTTACTGCAATGGACCCGTGTTTACCCTGAGAAGGATGCCTCCAGGAACCAAACTGGGAACTTATCACCATGAGCTAATGTGCCTTGAAATATAGTCGTATAAAAAAAAATATTCCCAATTAATTCAGCTGTTACTACTCAATACCGTTACCTCATAATAAAACTAGTTGGTAACAGAAAACTCTAAACTCATTAGCACTAGATTCATACGATCAGGGAATCAATTAAATCGGTTATCGGCACACGCCATCCGCGTATAAAGGCGAGCACACAATGGATCCATTACGCAAATTGTCGCCGGTCATTAGACGCGGTAACTCGCGGTAATATACGGTAAAAGGCGGTAACGCCACGGGGTCGATTAGTAACAGTATTTTTGCGTGCGATGCTCTATTGTTGCAAGTTTTCGACTCATTTATATTGTCACCCTAACTCTAATTGAAGTGAGGGGCCAATAATTTGTTGGGTAATGATTTCATTTAGAACTTTAGAACTTTGATCTGATTATGATTATAGGTATTAAGTCTTAGTGGTAATTTTTATCTAATGTACGTAATTTATGTATATTGATAGCAAAAAAAAAAAACAAACAAAGATTATGGAATGAAATAAACTAGCATCTTATTGATCAACATCCTGACAAAGAGGACAAATAGCAAAATTGGAATTGCAAAGCTATCTTAGATCAAAATTCAAGTCAAGCTTTTTTAAATTTAAAGATCTATATGAAATATCGAAGATAAGAAATAAGTTTGAAATTTTGTATTTGGTAGAATGTGGGTGGTGATAGATAAACCAGGTAGCAGTTTATTATAATGGCATTATAGTAAGATATTATTATTATACACTAGCTGCGCCCCGTGGTTTCACCCGCGTAAGTCTCGATGCCGTTGGAATATCGGAATAAAAAGTAGCCTATGTGTCCAGGTTTCCAGCTATTTACATACCAAGTTTCATCTAAATCGGTTCAGTAGCTTTTGCATGAAACGATAACAAGCATCCATACATCCACACATCCATTCATCCTCACAAACTTTCACGTTTATAATATTAGTAGGATATATTATTAGACATGAATAAAGTAATTATATTTATTACTAAACAACGTATTTCATGTCTATGTAGTTTGTGTACTTTGTTGTGTAGTATGTAGTACTGTTCCCGAGGGATGGAAAAAAATATGTCCGAGCGAAGTTGTGGCAAAAACTAGTATGGTGTACTTAAAAAAAAATTGAGTTTTGCTTTTTTGTTTATGTTTAGTTATAATTTACAGTTAATGTATTTTGCCTTTCAGAAATGAGAAGTCTCTTACTACCAAAATGATATAAAATTTTCATTAAAAAATTTCTACCTACTGTCTCAGTGCAAAGGGGAAACAAAACTGTCTAAGAACATATTGTAAACAATAACCTTAAACCTTGTTAAATCCAGTTTAGGTCACATTCTTTTAAAGAACACACTTCAGAACACTAGGGCTGTAGCAATTAAAGAATGAAATACGTAACATAAACAATGAACGGTTGATATGAGTCAGTATTCTCAAATAATATAATAAAATATTCTTATGCAAACTTCAATGTAATGGTTATTGAACAAAAAAATATATTCGGCATTATTATGTGAACTTGATTGATTAATACAATTCTGCGACCTTTCTCACAAAGCCACTATACCTGATTTTCTAATAATAAAAATTTACATTAAAACCGGACAGTTTGTGCGAACTACAAACCTTGTAATTACAAAATTGAAAGGGTGAATAGCTTTTAAGCGTCATCACTTATAGTAATGAGGGGGTAGCGTAATCGGTGGAAGAACGAAGTGACGGCTAAGTGGCGACATCGCGGGGCGGTACGACGCGCGACTAGTGTGGTGTGAACGTGCCCTTACATTCATTGTCACTTGTCGCCTGCCGGTAATTGCTGACTTGGAATCATTTGAATTTGGAATTTTGTAACAATCGATATTAGGATGCCCTTTTTGTTGTCAACGTTAATGTTTTGAATCTATGGTAGAGCGAAAATTTAAAAAGCAAAAGCTATAAATATATTTAGTGTATAATACTCAGTTTTTTATACTGACTATATTAAAAAATGTAAATGAGTAGAAAATTCTTTGTGTTATTAGGTATAGGATCGAAATTATTTTGGACGGCTAGCGAAAATATTGCTAATCTATACATATACTAATAAGTATTATAAAGCTGAAGAATTTGTTTGTTTGTTTGGTTCAACTCGCTAAACTCAGGAACTACTAGTTCGAATTAAATTTTTTTTTTAAATATATATCGCCCATTTATCGAGGACGACTACAGGCTATATAACATCACGCTACAATCAATAGGAGCAGAGGATCAATGAAAAATGTTGCAAAAACAGGTAAAATTTACAACCGCGGAAAAACTTTATTGTTTGAGCCTCATAGGACTCTTACTAGTCTAATGGATGCAGGCACCTAGTATTTATCTAACACCAGCATAATTTATAGCAATTAGAGGCGATGGGAAAGAATTGAAATCCCATCTAACAATGTCCACAAAGAAATATATTTAATCGCATGATTATGTGTACAAAGGTAAAATAATGTAAAATTCGCCTAGTTCAATAAATACACGGCTGTAATAACATGACGTTGGCTGAGTGCTATATTTATGATCCCAAATTAGAAATCCATAAAATGTCCAGTGATTCCATTGCTGAGTTGCTAAATAATCTAGATGTGCTAATATTATAAACGTGAAAGTTTGTGAGGATGTATGGATGTATGGCTGTTTGTTGCTCACGCAAAACCTACTGAACCGATTGCGATGAAACTTGGTATGTAGATAGCTAGACACCTGGATTAACACATAAGCTTTTTATCCCGATATTCCCACGGCATCGGGACTTACGAGGGTGCAACCGCTGGGCGCAGCTAGTTAATTATAAATGTCAATTCTCATCTTCTCGTCTCGGAGGTCCTCTTGAGAAAGGCTTAGTCCTCTTCACGTTTGAAACGCGATTAAAAAGCTATTATATTTAATTAAAATAGATTTATCTACCAAAAACACCTAAAATAACTTTTTAGACTTTATGTTCTACTGTATTCTGATAAAAAAGTAATGATTGATCCCCGACGCAACAAGAGGGGTGTTATAAGTTTGACTGTGACATCGTAACTCTCAAACGAATAGACCGATTTAAGTGCTTTTTTTTTGTTTGAAAGGTGACTTGATCAATAATGTTCTTAGATATAATTCAAGAAAATATGTTCACCCGTTCGAAGATCATCAGCCCTTTTCTAATCATTGTAAGGGTTTTCGAGTCGGAGGTGTTTTAAATTTTAGATTTATGATTATTTTACAAATTTTCGAAAATATTTAAAACAATACACTAACTGTTTACCTATACCTACATAGGTAATAAAAAGTTTCTAAAAGACTCGTACTTATTTGTATAACTGTATAAAACTGAGTCAGCTTGTGACCACGGCCAGTGCAACCTGGTCGAAACGTCAGGCAATTCAGAGGTATATAATACCTTTTCGTAATCGCGTTAATTCCCGTGTGAATACATAATTATAATATAAATAAATATGGGTATATTAAAATTCAACATGAAGTAATATCTACTTTAAATGTCGTTTACATTAAGACAACTGATAACCTGGTTAACTGATAACAATAAGTAAAAAAAAAAATAAGCCTATTGCCGTCATCCGGGCACTTTGGAAATTAAAGATGGGAAAATTGGGGGTAGGTATATTGGGAAAGGGAAAAGTAGGAAAAAAGTTGTAGCCGGGAAGTCCAAGCTCTCTCACATCTAATCTCACATCATAATAATACTAGCTACCCGGACACGCGTTGCTGTGGCTAAGTAATTTGCAATAAAAATAAAATAGGCGGTTATGGGACTGCAGACAGAAGTGAAAACTTAAACGAAACGACGAACGAAGAAAAACGTCACATTAACAGGTTGGTGACATTAATTAATAAGGAGCTGACAGAACTCAACCTTTAGATTAGCGCCCTCTAGTGGATCTATATATGTATTATTAGCGTGTCGGTCACGAGTTCAGTGTTTTCTCCCCATAGCAAAAGTGCACAAACGTGCCTAAAGAAGTTTTCACTTCAAAAACAGATAATTTGGTATAGGTACTAAAGGAATATAATGATTTACCTGCCTATAAATAAATCTATTAACTTAATACTTACCAACGGAGATTTTTCATTATATCTGCTTAGATGTTTCAAACGTTAATTGCATGGACTTTCAATACGAGTAATTTATTTTAGAGTAGGTACGTAAAAGTGATTGATATAGAAAGGCCGTGTAATCCTTACTTCCTTACTAATATTATAAATGCGAAAGTAACTCTGTCTGTCTGTCGAATTTTCCCGCCAAAACTAGTGAACCGATTTAAATGAAATTTTGGTACACAGATAGTCTAGAGCCTGAGAAAGGACATAGGCTATTTTTTAATGCGAATAAAGGGGTGTAAGGGGTTGAAAGGTGGGGATGAAAAGTTGTATGGAAGTATTGTCAATAATTAAAAATTCTACCCAAAGACACTAAACCACGCGGACGAAGTCGCGGGCACAGCTAGTTATCCATATTTTGTCAAGTTCTTATTATTAAAAAGTTCGCATTAATTAAAAAAAAAATAGGTATCAACCCTTCGCATGCCAAGAGCCGCTGATATTTTCGTCTTCATTTTCTTTTTATGGTGGTATATTACTTAGATTCGGTTATTTTTAAACTTACATGATATGATTTTTATTATGATTAATTTTTTTTTAAAAAAGTCACAATTTTTATTTACTTTGTCTATTACTCGGCCCATTCAGATCAGCAATAGACATGAAATAATTTTGAAAAATTACACGGTATAAACAGAAGCTTTATAAATTATGTCAGCCACACTGTAATCTGCAATCAAATGGTTTTATTTCTCGTGTAAGTGAGAAGTAAACAGAGTCCCTTGGGGTAGGAGTAGAGCAGCAGCAGCAATATTCGAGTAACATATCTGAGCAGCTTTTAGAAGCATCGGTAACAAATTACCACGAGATGCGAAAATGTTGTACAAACATAATTTTGTTTGACTAACTGATTGAAAACCAAAACCGTATGTGTAAATAAATACCTTTGTCTTTTAAGAATAAGTACAAAAAAAATTGGTTGAAAATTTAAATAAAAGAAATTAAGGACAGCAAACTGCACAATCTTCGTATGTAAAATTGAAACCATGATGGATAGAGTTATGAAGTTTTCATTGTCTATGACAAATAAATACAAAACATCCATAGATTATTAAAAAGAAGAGCGAATAAGCTGGACACACTAATTAGGAAAACAGTATAACTCAAGTAAAAAAATGCTTTATAATAAATAGTATTAACAAAGTAAATAACACATGACAAATAAAGAGTTTTTAATCTAGGCAAGTGAATAGTTTGAACAGTACAAATTGACCTACCTGATAACTCTGTGACGGGATAATTGTTTTTCCGCGACATATCCAATGCGCCATCACCACCGTAGTCTCTGTATCCGCTACAGTCGTCATAATATTTCAATCCTTTCTCCAAAGCCTCCTTCTGTGAGCCATGATATCCATCCTCCTTGCTGTAACAGCTTGCTGCTTTTCCCAAAAAGTTCATCTTCCCGCCAAAATTTTCCGAACAAAACATTCCATTTTCAAAGTCGCACTTTGCTTCATTCTCTTTGGTCAATATATCATTAATCGAAAAAGGAGTATTTAAATTAGTCTTCTCACAATCTTGTATAGTTAAAGACTCTTTGAAATTATTTAATTTCGATTCCATTTTTTTTAATTTAAACACATAAGTTAACACTTCACAGTGCGGGACTCGACTCACCGCAAAAGCGTTTCTCAAACGAATAAACTTTGGGTGATAGATTGCCCGCCTGTTTTTACGTGTTTAAGCCTTAGAGCGAGACGGAGATACATAGCTTTTGACGGTGGCTGTATGTGTTAGACTAAGATAGAAATGATTTAAGGCGGTCGTTTTTTTAAAAAGCTCCCGAAGTAGCGTAAGTAGTGGGGATCGTTGAGTTTTTCTTGAAGATGTTTACGTGAACGCGATTTGATCGCTTAGGTCACATGCATATAGTATTGACGCAGTGAAGTGGCGGCTGCATCGAATTTGGTGACTAATTGGATGAACAAGAAGAAAACATATGAAATTCGTCATTCCAGCCGATTGAAGATGAGATACTATAGCAATTACGATTATATTAAGTAATATTAAATCAAGCCCTAGTTCATGTGTCGTTTCATAGGGAGATAGGGAAGACACTGGTCAAGGTGGCGAGATATGGTCAATGTGACTTCTACCCCGCTTTTGTATGCCGGAGATAAGTCTAGTCTTATTTATGCAGAACAGAATTATTTAGATATATTCTTTTTTGTCTGAATAGTCTAATGAAGAGAGTTTTATAGCACTATGCTATTAATCAAGCATACGCCAATCTGTAATGGGTATATGGTATGGGTATACGTTTAGTGCAGCCTATGGATGCCAGGGAAACCACTATAACTTGTAAAAGTGTCTGTACTGTCTGTACTGACTCGACTCTTGACTGGCGAGCTCAAGTTACTCACGTGAGTCAAAAGGTCACTGGTACCCTTCGAACACTATATCGTCTTAAGAATTTCCTGCCCCCTAAAACAAAAACTACGCTCATGCAGTCCCTAATTATGCCTATTATAGACTATGGTGATGTGTGTTATTTTGACATGAATGCAGACCTTCTCAATAAATTAGATCGTCTTCTCAATAACTGCATTCGATTCATTTTCAATCTTCGCAAGTATGACCATGTGTCTGCTTTACGTTCCCAATTAAAATGGCTACCTATTCGCCAGCGCCGTAATCTGCGAGCACTGACTTCTCTTTTTTCTTTTCTCAACTCTCCATCTTCGCCTTCCTATCTAGCTACCTATTTCCGCTTCTTGTCCTCTAATCATAACAGAAATCTTCGTTCAGAAAATAATCTGGTTCTCTTATGTCCCTCCCACAACTCCGACTTCGTAAACTCGTCTTTCTACGTTCAATCAGTTCTCCTCTGGAATGCACTCCCTCTTGAAATCAGGATGGCCACAAACCGTCTTATATTTAAAAAGAAAGTTCGTGATCTCCTTCACAATGAGATGACCGAATGAGTTGGACGCTAGTTACTCGACTCTGTATTTCGGTATTCATAGTGTCTGAATATAATGTAAGCATTTATATGGATATGTGTATATATGATTTGAATATATATTATTATTTTGTTATATTTTTTATGTAAGTAATAGTGTGTACTTCTGTTTATGTACTGTGTGTAACTTGTATTGATTTTATAAATAGAATGGATGTGATTTCTGTGCACCTACCTTATGAGATTTCTCCACCACCCCAAGGTTGGCTGGTAGAGAATGCCATCGGCATTAAGTCCGCCTTTGTACATATTGTGCATAAAGATTTAAATAAATAAATAAATAAATACTGTCGGTGCAAATATCAGAGGTTGTTTTCTTGCTGACGATGCACCAATTAGTTAAACGAAAGTAAATGCTAAATAACCTACTATAGGTCCACATAATTTATACTACCTAGACTTAATAAGTAGGTACCATGTTTAGAACAAAACAAATATTGAATTACTTTGAACATAATGACTAACATAAAATCATAGGATTTCCCCATCTTCACCAATTTATAGCAGCCCTACTATTTCGCTGCATCGTCCATATAATTCAACTTCCTCAGGCGCCCACCGTTAACGCGCGCTTTATCTGTAAGTACTTGACAAGTGTCTATCTATCTCTGTTACGCTTACACTTGTCTACCTTACCCTACTTCCAGCGTCCCTTTCCCTCGGTAGAGGCTCATTTAGACCAACCAATCACATGCAGCCGGCTCTTGTGTCGGACCAATAAAAGAAGTGGGTGAGTGGAAGTGTCAACATAAATTTTCTTTTTAATTTTCAAATGCGGAAAATGTATTTCGATGTTTTTATGGTGGCATGATTTGTAATTAGAATCGAATACTGGTGGCCATTTCCTCTGTATTATTTATGTTTATTAAATTTTTTAATTTATTACAGCACTTCAACGGAAATATGTAGTGAGCTAGGTATTAAAATAATATTATTGATTTTATAATTTATTGATGCAAATTCCTGACAATCGGCTGTGAGAATATGGGTTTTATACTACTTTAGCAAAGAAGTACTCATATCTAAATTTGGATCTTCAGCTGCCATATTGTATTTAACGTCATTTCATTATTTTATATTGCAGTATTTTCTGTATCTGGAACCACACTTTTCCACCACTTATCTTGCTTTAACTCATTGTTTTAACAGTAGAGGCAAATAACATTTGTTTAGAAACTGAATTATTACTTGAATAGTGAGTTAATTAGTCATTTTAAGTCTATAGAGTAATAACATTACTATTCTATGAACGCAGTGTTTCGCAAATTAAATTGTTCTTACAATTAAAGATTAACAATTTATTAATTGTTAATCGTGACTATCACCGTCACAATAGACAATAGGTAAATGATTAATTTTCTAATAGAAAAGGACATAAAATGGAAAACATTTTTTTATAATATTATGTACGTAGATACATAGGTATATGTATATTTATATATCTCTATGTTTGTCATCGTCCGACAGATACAGGACTGATTAATTGTTAGTTTTAATTGTTTTGTATAAACAGTTAAAAAGTAAATTGTAATTATTTTGCAATGAATAAAGCCTAATTTTAATAAATTAATTACAAAGTGCAATTAACGTTTAACTGTGATTAAAAGGCTTCAAGTCCGATTAGGTAAATTAATTTCAATTAAGTTTTTAATTAATTGACTTGATTGAATTTTTAATTGATTGATGGCCAACTCTGCATGTATGAATGTGTGTATAATTGAAAAGAAACAGCGAATTTACTTTCACTTTTCGTATTATGATGAGATTTGTACACGCACACTATCCGTACCCAGCAGCTTCCCCCTCGTTAACGTTCACTGCTTTTATCCTAAGGGTCGTAATAAGGCTATCAAATACAAAAACTTTTTTTTATTTGATTCCTAGTTCCAGAGATTAGCGCATTCAACAAAATTAGCGATTAGCGCTTTCTTCAGCTTTATTTTATTATTAAATAAAAAAGAAAAAAGGGTATAGGAAAATAATAAAAAGGTGGCAAATTTTTTTTACTAATTTTGTCAAAAAAATCTTTGAATTATACTAAAATAAAATTAATTTCACTATTTGCTTTCTTAAACGAATTAATAATTTCATTTAATCATCTAGTTATAAATCACTGATCATGTTACACCTAGTTACTGAAATAATCTTTCATAGCAATATAAAAATATGCATATACTTATATATAAAAATATCATAAATTTTTTGAAAAAAATATTAATATAATATATACATAGCTATTTACTTTTAATTTATTCGTAACAATTACCAGCAACTATATCTACTATGCACTCCATAAGTTGACAGCTCACGACTGACACCAAAAAAAAAAGTAAAAAGAAAAAGATAAACTCTGATTTTAGACCATTCTAGACCAGACCATGTAATAATTGGTCACAATTCTACATAAGCTCTTACCTTTTAGCTCAATAGTTTAACACCTGAGGACGTAGGTATAAAATAAATTGACGGGCCTGTTGGTCTAGCGGTTAGTGATACTGACTGCTGAGCCAGAGGTCGTGGGTTTGATTCCCACCCAGGACAAATATTTGTGTGAGGAGTACGATCATTTGTTCTGTGTCTGGGCGTAACTTAGTAATATGTGCCGTGTGTGAGGTGTCTCAAGTTATTATTGTTATTATGTAGTTTATAGACGCTAGTGCCTGTAAGATGAGTGTCGAAAATGGTATATACCTATCTAAAATATTGTAGGTATAGTGGGAGTCGACGATCGGTCGGCAGGCCGGTTTTGTACTCCTATAGCCGATGATTGCACCCGTATAGAATATTCTACATGTATGATGTACTATCTATAAGCAAATTACCCCATGTAAATGTAATTGTTTCTTTTTGGCTTAATAAAGAATTATTATTATTGTTATTATTATCATCTGAAGGGAGTTTCTCGAATAGCAGATAGGAAGCGCAGCGTATGACGTAACCCATCGTGTAGACCGACGGCTTTTTTTAAAGAGCCGGTACTATGGTAATATCAGACTGCTGATAAACATACTTATCACTACATATTATAAAACAAAGTCCCCCGGCGCGTCTGTCTGTTGGCGATAACCTCAAAAAGTTCTGGACGGATTTTCATGCGGTTTTCACCAATAGATAGAGCAATTCATGAGGAAGGTTTAGGTGTATAATTTGTTAAAGTTTTGTGTAAATTGGTTTAAATATGATGATGATTGTTTAAGATATCTCTTGCTTCCCGTTAAACATACTTATATATTACTAAATTACATCTAGACACAGAACAAATGATCGTGCTCCTCACACAAATTTAACCGAGTATGAAACGAACCCACGACCTCTGGCTCAGCAGCCATGATCACTCATCACTAGACCAACAGGCCGGTCATAATAATAATAATAACAGGGCTGTATCAGTTACCTAACTATTCCTAACTTTGCTAACTAACATTATAAATGCGAATATAAGATTGTTTGTAGGTATGTTACGTATTTACGCCGTAATTATTCAAATGATCATCATGAAATTGTGCGTATCTACACGTTGTCAGGGGTATTGGTATTGGTATTGGTATTGGTATAGGGCTCTGTTTCCGCATTTAGACTCATTATGCGTTCAGATAGGCTGACTAGTTGAGCCAGCCTAGCTCCTTCCAGAAGCGCAGAAGCCTCCTGGGGCGTTCACAGGCTTCTAGGAGCGACCTCGCACCCGCGAGGATACGTGGCCGTTGTGTGGCCACTCCCTCGCACTCCAGGATAACGTGGGCGGCCGTTTCATCCGCGTTGAGACATCCTTTGCATAGGGGACTGTCTGTCGAACTGATGGTGAATAGGTGCCGGGTTAAAGCCAAGTACTGATTCCTATGTATGTATAAATGTCAAGTCGGTTAAGACTGAGCAGTCTGCAAGTTAAACGTGGTGAGATCTCCGTCAACACCAGTTTAGACTGCCTACAGCCAGGTGTGTCGGTCCAGCGACCGTTGTGCGCTTCACGAGTCCGTTGCCTTACCCATGAGCAAAGTTGATTAAAGGGAAGTGGCAGCAGTATAATTGGACCTGCCACTGACGTTACAGATCCCTTTTTTGCCAGCTCATCGGCGACGTCGTTCCCGAGTGAATTAGCCCTTTGATCCATTGAAGAATTGTTTTTTGTTGCCAGGGGTACACAGAAAAGGGCACAGGATACCTAAACCTAAAAAAATTACTGTTGACGCAGTTGTGTATTTTGTTTACTTGTAAGTGTACCTACTACTATTATATATATACCTATGCCTATATGATGACATAACGCTTAGTTACAAGTTTATATAATTCTAAAGAAAGGAAGCCGGTAGGAAGTATGTTACATTGACTTTAAGCCGCGTTGTGCGGCTGTAAAATACACATTACGTATAAAACAGGTGCGCAAGAAACACACTGTTTGGTACATATTATAACAAGATAGTTTTCTTTGTCACTTTCTAAAGAGTCGTGAATATAGTGACCTGCGAACATTTAGCGGTTTCAAAACCTCTTCCAACACATCACCCCGTCGACGCGACTCACGCGACGGTTGTGACGGACCGAGGGGACCTCCACACACACCGAAAAGTCCATCTTCGCACTTACTTTTCCATGTGTGCTTAACGTATGTGGACGTCATGGACACATGAACACCAGGCCCTCACTACTTATCAATGAATACTCAGTCACGCACACAATTTTATTTTACGTGTAATATAAAATTGAATGAACATCAAACCCCACATCAAAGACAATAAAAGCCAAATTAAATCTCCACTTAATAACGCCTCAAATAAATGACGGTACTTAACCCGCTCTATATCTAGTTGATTGATTATCGATATAATCGGATATAACATCGATATGGTCCCACACACACCACTTATGAACACTTCGGTCTACCACTTATGATGAACATAGTATTAAAAAGGTTTTAGAGTAGGCAGGGACAAATCTATTTTCTTTTTACGTTATTAAGTATTCGAATAAATGATCAGCCAGTGACAAAGGCTAGGCTGGCTAAGGGTAACCTGTGTGAAACAGCAGGCAGTTACTTATGTACACACTCAACCACCTAACCTAAATGAGTAAGAGATTACCTAACACAGACTCATGAGTTCATGACACTAATGACACAACTTATTAACGCCAGATGAGTCGATTTCAGATGCATAAAATGATAGTAGTACCTATATCTTATTGCATTATAAATCCGTAAATTAAAAAGAAAATAAATATCAAATATTAAAAAAAAGGAACAAACAACTTCAGCGCATTTTATTCATGCCAATATATGCTTTTAGAAACTTTAATTAGCTATGTTTCCATCCTATAAGAAGTTTTTATATCTCTACTTTTACGTACCGTTCAAACCATAAAAATAGAAAAATCGATAAATCGAAAAAAAACGTGGTAGGTGGTTTTTGTAGTGATTGAGCATACATAAAAAGTCCGGTGATTGAGAACCTTCTCCTAATTCTAATTTTAAAAGATTATCCCTTTGTCTTGTCTTTTAAAGTACCTACTGAGATTGCAAATTGCACATTCAGCTTAATGGAAAGCAGATACAACAACAGTGTAATCTCATTTAGCACGCACTATTCTTAGAACTTACACCTGAGATTAAGCACCGTAAAACAGGCTCAGACAGAAAAAAAAAATCAACGAACATGTTTGCTTCTTACAATTAGACAGAGTCTCACATCTAACGGTTCAACGGTCTATGGTACACCACTCGATGGTATTCGATATCCGTCGATCTTAAATGAACATCATCTAAATGTAATATAAAACGGGTACAACAGCTTCCTTATTTGCTTGTTGTCTGTTCACTGTTATATTTGTGTCATATAATATACATGTATGATGAAAGTTTATTTAGATCACCTGGTTGTAAACATCGAGTACTTTGAAGTACCTAATTATATTAGATTTTGGGTCTAATGTCGTTTCTACCATTGCGTCAGCATTATGTCCATACAGCCAGGTCGCGTTTCAAGTATTGGTATTGGTAGAGTTTTCGCATTTAGACTAAAAACGGTCCATTATGCGTTCAGATAAGTCTGGCTAGTTGAGCTAGCCTAGCTCCTTCCAGAAGAACAGAAGCCTTCTGGGGCGTTTACAAGCTTTTAGGAGCGACCTCGTATCTGCAAAGATTCTTGCCCCTTGTGCGGCCAATCCCTCCGATGGTGTTGTATCGACAATATAATATAAATAAATAAGATTGAAGTGTCTGTTTGTAATATCAAAATAATAGATTTTATAAAGCTCACACAGTTATTTATACAATACCTAAAAATCAGTTTTTAAATTTTTTGTCTGTCTGTTTGTTCCGGCTAATCTCCAAAACGAGTTCACCGATTTCCACGGGACTTTCACTAGCGGATAGCTGTTATTAAAAGGAGTAACGTAGGCTACTTTTATTTTGGAAAAAGAATTAGGGTTCCGCGCAAAATATATAAATATGTATGTACACGCGAGCGACGCCGCGCAGGAACTGCTAGTTATTAATATCTTTGGCATATAGTTTGTTGAGAGACTGGGAGTACTGTCTTTATAATGTTCACTCAAAACTCAATTTTGTTTGCAATTTGTGTTAATTAGGCAAGATGCTAAAAACGACAATGTAGATAAAAAAACGCAAGGCACCACATTGGGCGCCAATGTAACATCTTAACATAGACCATAAAGAGAAAAAGCCCTACGTTATACGCCATATATACGCCATTTTACATCTAGATAGAAATGAAAAGGGATCGAACTGTACATTAGGCGCCAATATTACAGGCATACCGTAACCAAGCAATTTTAATATAACGATCTACATTTTACTTCAAAAATACATATGATATGTAGTAGTCGTGATTTACAATACGTACTGCAGGCCTGGTGTACAGCTGTATAAATAAAACGCCCTTTGATGCACACATACCTATATATGGATTTTTTGTGGCATGCATTGGCGCCATATTGGCGTTGAATTGGCATTGCAATTTCAGTGCAGTGGCGTCGGGTTATCATTACAATGGTGATTTTCCTAATTGAGGGTTCTTACTCAAATAATTACGAATTTTGTTTTATGTTCCTGCAAATAAGAAAAAAAAAGAAGTAGGTACAAATGTACCTACTTCTTTTTTTTTCTTCAGACTGAAGTAAGTAAGTTTATTTTACTGTGCATTTAAGAAGAAAGAAAAGAAAACATACTATGTCTAATCAGGCCCAGAAAAACTATCTATTAATCACAGAAAAATTTAATTGCATTGGTGTTAGGACCCCATCTTTACACGAGATTACATAGACAGTACCATAACATTTGTTTTTTATCTCCTCACCTAACTATTTTCTTCTTTGTTCTTACCAAGAACAAAGAGAGAAATCATATCAAATTTCATAAAGACATCGGTATACAAAATTAAACCAACACTTTTTGATCATTCGTAGCTATAAAAAGATGTCGATCAATTAAGACCGATTACCATTCACTTTAACCGAATCGATTAGTAAACAATCGAGTGAACGAGTGGCACTTCGCAAACAAAAGAGTTCCTAATCGAATCGAACACTCGGTTAATCGGTTCGTAATAGATAAAGGTGCGTACATACTGTGTCATGTTTGTTCCTGCCTATATGAACTAATAATGAAACTAATGTTAAAATTCTAACTTCGGAAGCACCGTAGTAGCCAAGTGTCACATTTAGTAGCTAAGTGTCATATTTATTCTGTCTGTAGTTACTACAGCATACGGAGTCATCATTTCATTTTTAAGTGGTTTAGTGATTTTAACTATTTATTTCGTCGCGGAACTATCAAGTGAAGGTAAAAAAAAATTAAAAAGCTATATTGAGTTCCTCACAATGTATTTCCTTGTATTTCATCATGTGAGAAGTTGATCTATGTTCGTGCTCATTGAAGGAATTAGGGCTACCTACAAAATATGATTAGGCAGTATGGTATGGTTTACCTAACCTATATTGACAGAAATATTATAATGTACCTAAATAAAAAAATACTTTTCATGAGGTAATGAATATCCAATTCTATGTGAATATTATCAAAAACCAACGCAACCTGTGTAAAGCTTGAACAATTTCTCGGATATAAAGAGGAACGTTTAAATTCTCTTGAACCCTTGTTCTGTTACTACGAGTATGGCGGCGGTAAAGCGGTTAAGAGGTTGCATAAAAATTCGTCACCCAGTTGTTACAAAAAAAAGAAATCCGTCACCAATTTGCTTCTAACCTTCATTGCTACTAACAAAAAAGCTAAAACGTTTTATTTCCTGTGCGTGTGTAAAAATTGGCTGGTGTTCACAAAACTTTATTCAATTACTACAAAACGAAGAATTGAGTTAAATACGTTCCGTGTTGTTCAGATGCGGTGAACGCTCCTTATTTGAAGATGGGAAAAGACTAAAACTGGATGAAAGGTAATTTCTTTAGTAATTTTCAAGCAGATGGGAGAGGTATAGAAGATTTTTATAAACTTAAAATTCAATTTCTCACTAATATTGTCCAAATTTATCGTATCGTATTGTAATATTTTAAATCGTGTACCAGGTGCTATATCTGTTAAGCTCAGTAGATATTATTATATACTCAAGAGACAGGCAGTTTAAATATTTTTTTAAATTAAAATACAAAACAAATGTAATTTTTTTAAATTACAAGTTAACAGTTCTTAAAACTATGAGCTCAGAGAGCGACATCTATTTTTGAATGCAGGCCAAATTTCGGAATGTAATAAGGTAAAGAACGACCATACTGTATACTATACTAGTTAGGCAATTGACTACTAGATGACTCTGATAAGAGATTTTTAAATATTGCCATAATTATACTTATGAAGAAGCAATGGTCGTAAATTATATTATAAAATGACTGTTTAAGTACATTTATAGATATGGCATCAAGTTGTTTAATTACTATTTAACTATTTTCTAAATTGTTACTACTCAGCGATAGATGGCGCAGTTAAAACTAAAACTACATTATTATTCATTTTTAAATCCAATATATTTATATGTTTATTTACCATAAATAAACAACAAACAGTTTAACTCTCATAATTTTCTAAATATATATATAATCCCTTATAAATCACAAAAAGAAACCTCGCTAAGCTTCCCCTGATATAAACCACATGGTGGAGCGAGCCGTCATGTTTGAACGGCGTTTAATTCTGTGTAATTGATACGATAATCGCCCTCTGTTTTAATAAGTTCGGAGATTTACCTACGTATTATGTACAGAGTTAATTAATAAGCAATTTAATTTTGCGTCTAAAGACAACCTTTTTTAAATCTTTAGGTTCATAAGTTTGTGATCATAAGACCCTTTCAGCAAATTGCTCAATCCCAAAATACCTTAGCTACTTTCAGAATAAAATCGTCACAAGTTTTTGCATATGGCGCCAACTCGCCTACGCACCCGGGTGTTAGCAATAACTCAGGCGCATAATCCCGGGACGCACGTCACGGTTCCATTACATTGTCTTCGAGGGTCCCCTGGGGTCGGACTGACCCGACGATTTTTTGTGATAGATGTTTTGACCTTTTATCCTTTTTTTGTGATATAACAAAGAATCTATTAGTGAATGGATATTAATACGTAAGCAAAATTATTTAACACATTTTTAAGAAAATTTCTCGAATGCATTAACGTGAAATTTGGAATACTTACAATGTTTATAAAAGAAGTGCAGAAAACTAACATTTTTAAACAATATGCTAACGGCCAGTGCAACCTGGTCGAAACGTCAGGCAATTCAGAGGTATGCAATACCTTTTCGTGATCACGTTAATTCCCGTAGAAATACATAATTTAAACAATAGGTAGGTATGTCTTACAAATTTAAAAATTATGTGATCTGGATCTGGATCAAGTTACACATGTCCAGTATATGTGTTGACCTGTCATGGTAAATAAGTCTATACAATGACAGCTCAAGTTATAATGGCCATGATGAATTCAACCCTGGTCGAAATTCCACCTCCCCGCGATTTTTAGTATAGGTGCTTAAGACAATGATTTCAAAAATAACAACAGGTTTTAGTTTCTTGGTGGACGTTTTGGAACTTTTCGAACCAAGCAAGGTTAGATTCGGATGAATACTTCCTAAATGAAATTGGGCTCTCAACTGTAGTAACTACTCAGTAATCTGTCTCTGACCTAGGTACCGTGATAGTAGGTGGTATAATTCGTAATAAAAATGGTTGGACACATTGATGGAGTGACATCATCATTAATGGTGAAGGAAAACTTGTATAAAGCATAATGAAAAAAGCAAGATTGCAAACAATAACACGAGTACAGAGAGGCACACAACACTGGGTTAATCTCAGCTGCAGATGATGATGATGATCATAAGTAGTTAGAGATTCTGGTTGCTGAGCCGGAGGTCGTGCGTTCGATTCCCACCCAGGACAAATAATTGTGTGATGAGCACAACCATGTGTTCTGTTATTAAATGTTAATTTAGTAGGTAATATATAAGTATGTTTATCAGCAGTCTGGTAACTATAGTACAGGCTCTACCTAGTTTGTTAATTTAACAGGGATAATTAAAATGTTATTTTAACAGGGATTTCCTTTCTAGGGTATACCTGAAACCCCGGCCACAAGACCCGGTGACAGAACACTGTGTGGTTTTAGTCGGTTCGAGTCCGATATACCACCTTGCCGTTTGGCCGCGGTGTGGTGATGACCCGTGGGGATTTCCACACATAAAATAAAAGGATATTAGTTATTATTTTAAGTGCCTGGTGCTACCTCGACAATTTCTGGTCTTCTGTAGCGCACTCTTGCTTTAAAGTTCACTGCTCAGACTTATGACTTTGAGAAACCTCCAGATCCTATCAAAAGGATATTAAAATCATGAAACTCATAATCTTCTCTCGCCATTCAGTGACACTCGCAAGGGTAAAATTAAATACCTATTTGATGACCTCTGTTTGATTTCAACGTCTGTGCAAATCTGCGTCTCTTTGTATATATAATATATACTATACAAGCAGTTCCCTCGCGGCTTTGCTTGCGTGTACATATTTTTATATTTTGCGCGGAACCATAATTCCTTTTCCAAAATAAAACTAGCCTAAGTTACGCCTTATAACACCAGCTATCTGCCAGTGAAAGTCCCGTGGAAATCGGTCTACCCGTTCCGGAGATTAGCTGAAACAAACAGACAGACAGACAGACAGACAAAAATGTTTAAAACTGATTTTTAGGTATAGGTATCGTGCAAATAACTGTATGAGCTTAAAAAGAAACTATTATTTTGACATTACAAACAGACACTTCAATTGTATTTATTTGTATTGATTATGTATTGATGATGATTAACAAAATAAATGTATCTATGTATGTTTATCCGTGTTCTAGAAAAAAAGAAACCAATTTATTTTGATCTCGTACACAGAGTTGTAATTAAATTACGGTTACAATTTTCTAATTTTCAAAAAATACCTAAGTATACTTTATACGGTCTGTTTAATTTGGGTATAGAAAATGCCGTACAAAATGTCACAGAATCCTATTGACATTTCTCTAGTTCTAAGTGGTTTGTGCAATCATACCAATTTTCAGCAATTTGATCTTCTGAAATATTTGTCTCAAGTCCAACCAACCGTGAGATATTTAAGGGCTTCTATTACATAAAAAGTTGTACAATCCAAGGGCGGTGATGGGCGTCATATTGACATGGCAATGTTATTTATTGGCAGTTCGGCGCCGTTGCGGGTTCTCGCGTTTTTTGCGTAATGTTGCGCCCGCAGCCGCGCCGATGGATGTGACCTCAACTTGTCAAATTGATAACATGGCCTTTCTACTGCCACTGCCGCATTTTAAAAGCTTATTTTTGAAGTTTTTGAACGCAGTTATGGATAATAAAGAATATGGTTTATGTTTGACATTTCACTTTGTAGATAGAAATATGTTTTGTTTGAGAAAGTGTTAGATAATAAATAACAAATTTTATAAGATAAGGAATTGGGGAGGAAAATTGTAGGCTTTTGCTGAAAGACAACTAGGTATCTTAAGTATTGTACCTACCTACTTAATCCCTTGGATAGATGTTCGTACAGAAAAGATCTCATTCCAACACATGCGGCTTAGTCAATTTTATTGGCATGCAAATTAATACTATAATTTATTGATACAAATAATCATATTGTATATAGTCCAATACGTCTATATTAATATTTATGATAATGTCAATATTTTAATACAATAATGTGACAGTTTTAGTTTAGTACTTATTTAGGAATGATCATTCATAATACATTTACTTCAAATTATAGAACATTACAAGATATAATGTAAACAAATTGAATTGTTCATTTAATGTAGAAGAAATATTAGTAAACAATGTAAAAGTCGTTTGGTTAATCATTTTTAAAACGTAACAAAGGTACTTGTACTTTGGTATGTGATTGTAGATTTTTGCCGTCATATAATATGATTTTTTTATGGTGTTCAGTTCTACAGATAGGTACCTAGAGCTTTGTTTCATCGCTGGACATGACGTGATTTATATGTTTTTTTTAATCAAAAAATGAGGGTATCCTTAGCTTGGTGGGAGTGACACCATACGTGTTATGGGTGTTTAGAGCTATATCCCGAAAAACGCTTAATATGAGACGCTCCGTCCCTTTAGTCGTAGGTACATAAAGATCGTTGAAGTCGGGATGATCATACCTATGGGTTGTGTTTCTGCCAGAGAGTCGAGACTAAAGTCTCCTATAACACAACCTATGGGTTATCCCATAGTTACACAATACCTAAAGGTCCTAAGAGCTTCTTGGGGAGAAAGACGAATTAATAATAATAAAAACTTGACATATTTCACACACGGCCGTCTGATCCCAAACTAGACAGAGCCTGTACTATGGTAACCAGACTGCTGATAAACATACTTATATATTACTAAATACATACATACTATAGATAAATTACACCCAGACACAACAAATGATCATGCTCATCACACAATTATTTGTCCTGGGTGGGAATCGAACCCACGACCTCTGGCTCAGCAGTCAGGATTACTAAGCCCTAGACCAACAGGTCAGTCAATTTTCGTTACCTACAGAGTCTTTTTTATTTGGCAAAGTCCAAAGATTGAAGGCCTCCATTATTTATATATTTTCAGTTTCCCTATTGTCATATTCTTTTTCTAGTTTATTCACTTTTAATTTTAAAAACATAATAGCACACAACAAAATGATGTGATATTTACTGAATATTGTTGAAACTGTCTGGTTTTTCTTTTTTAAAAGAGTGGCCGTGAGTTTGTTTGGAAACGGGCGGTTATAGATCGAAACAGGCAGATGTGATATTATGTTATCCATTTTGTTTTCTTAAATCATTTTACATTTGACGAAGCAAACTATTGTTGCGGTGACTCTGTGTGTTTAGTTTTCTGTTTTCTATAATTTTTAATTATAATAATTATTTATTAAATCGACGATTTCGAATAATTAATGGTAAATTTTATGAAATAAAGATTTTTTTTGAATTTGAATAGACACGTGTTTAGTTACTGTATGTGTATGACATTATAAACTTTACCGGGGAGTTATACTTAGGCGCTACTTAATAAGGTAGTAACTCTGCTTCGGTCGCGTTGCCAAAATCCACTTCGAAATGAATTAATTGAAGTCTTATTATTGAGTAGCGTTTGATTACTTGAATGTAAGATGTCGTACTTGTCCAGATCCCTTAAAATGAAATAAAGATTTCTAAGACATGTATCGATAAATCACTGATCAAATCAATTTACCAAAAATACCGATTACGAATTATATTTCAACATAATTCATCAGTGAATCATATCGAAACTTCCTATTAAATAACCATATAATTCTTGGTAATGTGTTCAGACACAAATTGGTTCATTGAATTATATTATTATCATGTCCAGCTAGGGTTGCCAGATTGCCGGAAAATCCTATATGGTGCTAGAGCCATGATTCGGCATATATGGGCCGGCTCGACCGGAGTGATACCACGGCCTCACAGAAAACCGACAGTGAAGCAATGCTTGCATTGCTTTTCGCCGAATGAGTAAGGTTACCGGAGGCCCTAATCTTTCTCGCCCCCTCCCCTCTCCCCCTTCCACCCTTCTCCTACTCCCATCTACTAGTGACATCATCATAAGTACATACAGATTCCGGTATCCCTGGATATTCCCTATCGTTAATTTTGTCACTACGTATTTAGTTCACAAGTTTATTAAAGTAAAGATAACACTTTCACAGACAAATTAATTACTTTTATTTATAACATTAATTTATTTTACTATCTTATACATACCTTTACATTACGCCGTTTAAATCCAAGAATGTGGAGAAAATGACGGACGCTTCTCTGACAACCCTATTTATAGTAGCCTTGCATCCTAACTTCACTTGCGGGGTCTATTCATAGATTACAGAAGCATTTTCTTTTTTTAAGTAGGTAGGGAAACAAATATATGGCCAATCCCATGGTAAGCGTTTACCGTAGGCCATCGACTCATGACGTCATGATTATTTATTATCATTGCGCTGGCAGTTTAACGATACCTTCATTATCACTGAGATTTGTGTTCTTGTGCTCTTTAAATAATGTCTTTTAGACCAAACAGATTTTTACTGCGACCTTGGGCTTAATACTAATATTGGAGGTAGTTCACAAACGAGGAGCCCTGGTGACGTATCTGTATGAAACAGAATCTTGCAGCTACATATTTACACGTGTGAAAATATATGACGACCAGTACGTAATGTTGCTGTACCCACCCCTGGCATTGCAAGTGTTTACAGGCGAATAATTATTTGCCAAAATCTATATATAAAAATGAATCCCTATTTCCCTTGGTCACGGCATCACGCGTGAACGGCTTTACCGATTTCGCTAATTCTTTTTTTTTGTGTTTGTTATTATCAGGAGAAGGTTCTTATTAAAGAAAAAAATAAAAAAGTTCCTCGGAAACTTAGAAAATTTAAGAAAACTTAACGACCATATTAACTTTTCTAATGTAACCTTAGCGCTTTTGACATAACTGTCAATCGATACCTATTCATAGTGTAAGACAGAACAACGTGTGTCGGGGCATCTAGTAGTAGATATAAAAAAGACTTTGTCCGGTTTAACTACCAAAGCTAAGAACACTTTTAAAGTAGGTATATATAGCTTTGTCAAGAATATTCACTATCTACAACTTGAAATTGAACTGCGTGTTAATCATTCTAGACCAGGTGTTGACAACCTTTTGAGTCGCAAAAGTCAAAATTACAATTAATTTACAAAATTTCAAAGTTTTTAAAGAGCCAGTTGTTCGTCGTATATAGAATTAAAGAATTTGATGACCTTTTTTTATTTTAAGATAAAAATGTGAATCAAACTGTAATTAAAATATTAAAATTTTGTTAGTAATTAATATTTGCGTATCAAACTAAAGAGCCACAACTTCACATCCAAAGAGCCGCATGTGGCTCGCGAGCCGCAAGTTGCCGACCCCTGATCTAGACATATCTACATGTTTCATTCTAAATGTGTGTAAAAAATATTTCTATCTCGTTTTCTACTTGAACTATCGCTTCGTCTTGTCATTACAAAAAATTATTTCAGAAAGTATCAAGATCTCAACTGGATTCGACATACAACATTGTATTGTAAGTTGTAAGCATATATTAGTAGGTAGAGTTTATTATATTTGTGGAGCCACATCATCGGGCGGCAATTAATTGAATGAAGTCGAATGGGAACATTAAACTGTGCACATGTACCGGCCACTGATAACGCTGAGAAAGATCATAGTGTACACTGCGGGCCGAAGGAAAGTACGCCCTCACCACTCTGTTTATACATATTTGTATCTTTCTGATATCATATAATAATACTCTTCATTGTACCTGTAAAATAATACCGGTATTGAACACAATAAATAACTTATAAATATAGAGTGATCAGCAACCAAAGATGGAGAGAAAACGTCATATTACATATACAGAGGTATTGTAGGGCAATTTTCAAGTGGGTGAGCCATGCTGGGCACGTATGGGCCGGCTCGTGTTGCTAATTATAGTTACACAGAGAAATAAAGACACTCGCTGGCACACGTCGTGTCGTTGACATCCTTCGATGGGTGCATACTAGCTGACCTTGGTACCAAATTACTAGCCGTCTGCGTAGCTATAAAACCTTAAAAAAAAAGAAAGATTAATTGTTACGTTGTACAGTAATTTACAAAAGGAATACGTATTTATCATGTGCCTTAGCTCTATCTCTCTCCCATGTAATTCCAAACGCAGTTGCACGCGACTTCGTTTGCTTGGAATTTTCCATAACCGTCATAGTAGTAGAGTCGTATATTTTTCCGAGAATAAAAGTAGCCTATGTGCTATTTCAGACTATAATCTATCTCTGTGCTAAATTTCATCACAATCCGTTTAGCCTCACAAATTTTCGCCTTTATAATTTTAGTATGATTAGTAGCCTTTGCCCGCGGCTTTTGCTGTCATTGGAACGATATTTTATACCTCAAGAACATACTCTTTACTGGACTAAAGATACCCTGTGTAATTTTCTGTACCCTGACAACATGTATGTGAAATATCATGATGATCGGTTGAGTAGTTGAGGCGTGAAAACGTAACAAACAAACAAACTCAAATTCGGTATTAAATTATTAGTTATGCAGTAACAGTTTCCACAAAACTCTGTCAGATGTTTTACTGTATGTGACCTCCCGGTCTAAAATAAATTTATATTATTTTTATTGTGGAGTCTGTTTTGTGGTTGGAAGTGTAATGCTGGTTGGAACAGGAGTCCGGCGTCCAAATAAAAGCTAACGAGTAGCGCGCAGTGCACGGGGGCTTAGTAATGGTGTACACGCACACGGCACCATGACTCATGGACGTGAGCAGTCCTTTTGTGTTATTATATTGAAAAAAAAAATAGGATTAAGAAATAAAGAACGAATACGGATATTTTATGTTTGTGAACGTTGATGTTAAATTGATTTCTGTCGTTATTATCTACGGAATTTGCTATACTGCTAAATACATACTCTAATTATTTATTTAAAACTTATAAGCATCGAAACATCCATATTTTAATACCAGTTTTAAATCAAATTATGCTTAAATATGTAAGATAAAGAAAATTTCAAAAATATAGGAAGGTACATACTTTTATATTTAATTTAAAATAACTTTATTTTAAGTACGAGTATCCCTGATTGAGACCCATTAACTAAAACTTTAATATTTGTTCAAACTATGAAAGTATTTTTATATTTTATATCGGAAATACAAAGTTAACAAAAATATTACTTGATTTTGTTACTCACGCATTGATAGGGACGTCATACATAATCAATTTAGAAAATTTAGAAAGCCCTAGAGAATTAGAAAACTATGAAGAAGATTATGAATAACTAAATAATTTGTGCTTGTATGCAGTGGCGTAGCTACCGGAGGGCTAGACGGGGCAGTGCCCCGGGGCTCCCAAGCTCAGGGGGCCACTCGGACTTACCAACTATAATTTGAACTAGTGATAATTTCTCCCACATTTGGAATATAAATAAACCAGATTTTGTAGAACCAGAAGTTATCAGGTTTGTACCAGAGTTGTGACTAATCCATTTATATTAAATTGCGTGTTTGACCTAAATATGGAGTACGACGAATCCGGATTACGAAAAATCTTTAGTACGTCAAATTCGGAACACGACGAATACGGAACAAACGATTTTAAATAGTTTAGTTGGGGCCCTAGTTTATATTTTGGCCCAGGGTCTTTGGTTACCTAGCTACGCCACTGCTTGTATGTAACTAGACAATGATAAAAGCATTATTACCAATATCAAGAACTACAAGAACGAACAGAGATTTGAAAACAAAGATAACACTCTATAAACCATTATGTCTTGCTGGTGTACAGTGCCATGGCATCGGTCTATCGGGCCAGATCACCTTCCACCCAGCGATAACCTTAAAAGCACCACAATATTAATACATCAAACACCCACGTGCTCTTACAACATGCGTAAGAGTAACGCACACACAAACGAACTGTATCAACACACCGTGCTTATATTGGAATGAATCCGTACTGATTTGTGGGATTTGATCAAAACGTCATATACTCACGCCCTATCCTATCCTTGAGGGGGGTAGACATAGGCGTAACACTCACATTTTGTCACTAACGAGCGGGGTTTTAAAAAAGTATCCGGTTAAAACCCGGACACTCTGTTCCAGGGGACAATTATAATTCTTAGATGAATCGGAACAAGCTAAAAATTTAAATGGAATCGGCGTTTTTTAAGGTGTCCGGGAAAGAATCTAGATTTCACGCATGTGTCCGGGATTTTTTAAGTTTTTGTCCGGGGTCGGCAATTTAAGTGATGGCAGGCCTACGTCAACCGGGCACTTTGGAATTTAAAAATGAGAAAATTAGCGATATTGGGAAAGGGAAAAGTTTGAAAGAAGTTGTAGCCGGGAAGTCCGAGCCCTGTCACATCTTATAATAATAGTAGCTACGCACACGCTTGCCGTGACCAAGTAATTTTCAATAAAAAAATATTGTAACTATAAATTGAGATAGAAGCTATCCTGTTTCTCAAGGACCAAACTGCATACAGTGTGCAAAATTTTAACAAAATCGATTCATTAGTTTAGCATTTGCATCCGCGGATGTTAAAAATCTTAGGATTACCAAAGTGAAAGGCATCGACATCGCCGAGGGTGTTGACAGGCTGTGGCAGCCACTTACCTTAGGTTTGATGTTTGTTTGTTTGCCACCATTGAGAGTATAAAAAAAGTATAAGTGTGCACAAAAGGTTTTTATCAGTATCTATAAACAAAATACTAGAAGTGACCCTCGCTGCTTTCCCCCAATCAGCTGATTCCAATCTTTTTTTATAGGTACTTGCTTATCTTATGTATTGATGGAGTTTTCTTGTCCCTATCTTTACATAAATAATTATAATAATATAGCCTCTTTATTTCCATAATTAATTACTTTTAAAAAGTCATACCATAGGATTATTATATGAATGCATAACATAACTATTTCAATTAATACAATAATTTAATTGTCATCATATAATAATATAATAATGTTTCTTTGCATGCAAAAAACATTTTGATTTCCTATAGAGTTTTTTTATGAATTCTTGATATGTTATATTAAATTTATAAATAAATAAATTAAATTTTTGAATCAAATTGACAAAGTACATGAATAATCCCATTAATATTATAAATGTGAAAGTTTGGATGGAGGGATATTTGATACTCTTTCACGCTAAAAGTACTGAACCGATTGCGATAAAACTTGGTATGTAGATAGCTGGAGACTTGGACTAACATATAGGCTACAATATCCCGATATTCGTCTCTTTTATTCACAATAATAAATAAACATTCTGAGGCACAACATATCGAAAAAGCTACGTTTAGTTTAAGCATCGCTTTTATGTGTGTAGAAATACAATTCTTCTTTTTATTTGTATGTTCTTGACAGAGCAGTCTTGGTCAGGCATGTTGTTTGGAGGCGCGCAGCACTACAGCTCTTCACTTGTCTTTTGCTGATGGAAGGCGGGCGGTTTCATTTACCTTGCGATTTTAGAATATTAATTCAACTTAATTCACGTTAAAATTCCAAAATCGAAATCCATTTGTACATTTACGTAGGTACATGTAAGTACATTTGTGCCATATAAAATATGATTGATTTTTCTTGTGCTGCATTGGCTTTTGTTTTAGTCAAAAGTATATTTATTTCTTTTAACTTACTTCAGAAGTGATCGTCCTATAGTTTAATGTATTTGCTATTTAAATTTACCTAAGATTGTAAAAAAAAAAAAATACTAACCAATATCTAGAACAAAAGCCGAGAAGGGCCCGGTAAATTATAATAATTTCGTTTCTCACAATGTCCGCTGTAATCTTATTTCTATTTTTGAATTTCAATAAACTAAAATTAATTTTAAGTTTGTTGTGTCATCAATTAAAAAAAAAACTTTTTTTCTATTTTGTGATAACGAGCGATTTAAAAAAAAGTTTGAATACAATTCAATATATTCCTTTTTTATATTGTATTCGAAAATACAAACCATCCAAACTAAACATTTCAGGCCTACAAGAAATATTTTATTAATAGATCAGTTGTGTTGGCTATTTCTAGTTTAGCTAAAACCGGCAGCTTTCAGTCCCAATAAATCAAACTAGAAACAGACTTCTTATCAAAGTTATGCACTGCACTGAAAATTGTTTGTTTTAGTGTTTCTTTTATTATAATACGTAATATACTTATTATAGTACATATTAACAAATATTGAGCAGTCTCTGTACAAACCAAAAACTATTTAATAAATCAAAATGCGTTTAAAATATTAATACTAGCAACCCACCCCGGCTTCGCACGGGTACAAATTATACACCTTTCTCATGAATCACTCTATCTATTAGTGAAAACCGCATGAAAATCCATATAGTAGTTTTTCAGTTTATCGTGAACAGACAGACAGACAGACGCGGCGGGTAACTTTGTTTTATAATATGTAGTGAAAAAGTGCAATAATTGATATTTTCACAAGAGATAAGGCGAATTTAAAGACACGTCATTATGTGGAAATCCGTCACATTTGACGGAAGAATTCTTAATCTTTGACAAAACCCATTGGTTTTGTCAAAGATGAAGAATTCTTTGGCACGTTTAAAAGCCTTTAATATTAGTAATTAATGTATACACACCTGAGCACGAAAAACATTACCCTGCTCGGCAAACGGTAAACCTAATTAAGGCATAATTAGTAAATATCAGGCATGAATTAACCGATTTTAAACTAAAAATAGAAAAAAATCTTCCTCGTGTTTCCCTCTAAGCAACGGAAGGGGCAACGATTTTTCTATTTTCTTTGAGGCGGGTATTGTGTTGAGTTTGAGATTACGGATAATGTTCTGTCGAGGCGGAAGTCACCCTCAATTTCTCCGGATATCCGTCTAACTACTAAAAAGTAAAGTGGAAAAATTGAGGGGACAGATGTGTTCTCTGACACCGGATTCTTTTAGAACAGTGGACACATATATATATATATATATATATACAGACTTCCGCTCACCCTATACCTTGACCGGCAACTGCATGGGACGATGGTTTCGGAGGAGGAAGTAAGGAAGAAATGCTTTAAAAAAATACACACGATGCATTTAGTAAAATGCTGTTATTATGACTTTACAAACAGACGCTTCAATTTTATTTATTTGTATATATGAAACTCATGTATTAAATACATATATCATACATGCAGTTTGAATTTCTAGCTTAAGAATTCCTTAAAATATTTTTTCTGGACTTTAACAAAATTCTTATGTTAGTACTTTTTTTTTAAATAATCTCGCACGCTTAGTCCATAAAAGCTTTTAGTAAACAGGTGGTGGTGCAATATTCCCATAGCTGCAGGTCCCAGAACTAAGCCCAGCCGTGGGCGACACGTGTTACAATCAATATCTTATCCGCTTGGCGCCGGCGCCTGCGAGCGACGGGGATGCGGGTGTGTAGACAAGCGTTGTAAAAGCAGCGTTTTTGTAGATATTTCTAGTGTTTATATTTCAAATAATATTACAAGTAACGAGAATCTGTAATCTGGATTACTGATATCTTTCATCAACATCATCATTCGTTCACCAGTATTTTTTTCTTTTATTCCAATTAAGATAATTATTTATAATTGTTATTATAGAAAAGGATTTTATTTAATCTAAAACAACGTATTAATTCGAAACACACATTAAGATAAGACTTTTTTTAATCAAAAAAGAAGACCTGTCCTAAGATCTATAGCAGGCTGTTCGTAAAGCTTAGGTAACTTTTAATTAGACTTTTTGCCACCTTCTTAGTATAATAATAGAAGTTAATTCATATCTGGATAGTCCAGATTTGTAGATGTAGTCTTATATTGAAGAGGACAAGTCGTTAAATAAAGTCAAAAATTAATTAACAAACTTGAGTGTTCTTGATTCTTAAATTTCGTCCATTCGTTGATTTTTTTCTTTTCAAATAACTGTATTAAAAACTAAAACAAAGACCACATTTTGCAACGAACATAGGAATATATATATAACTTAGTCTGAGATTATAGTTTATAATAATTGCAAACCAGAAATTAAGTCCAAAAACTTTATTCGACTTTCAATTTATCAATTTTGGACGTAACAATTGTATAAAGTACAAAAAAGCTAATTTTTTTGGCATTACGTTTCAGCGTTCTAACCGCTGCGTTTCATCTGCTCGTCTGCTTGAACCAACCCTCATTCGCCGCGGTGTGGTAGCAATTCAGATAAAACGATCTCTCTACAAATTGAACCAAAAAAATATTGAAACGTTCAACCGATACACACTCTGTTTCATGTTCGTTTTTTTTATACATTTATGTAAAGTTTTATGAGCTAGCTTTTATTATGATAGATGTACTTAATGCATTTTAAATACGTGGTTTACTATTTCTTTTATGTGTTAATGTCTGAAGGGGTAATAGATATTTTATTTGGTTATACAATTAAATGTTCATGTTAAACGAGCAACCCGCCCCGGCTTCGCACTGTTACAAATTATACACCTAAACCTTCCGTATGAATCACTCTGCCTATTAGTGAAAACCGCATGAAAATCCTTTCAGTAGATTTTCTGTTTATCGCGAACAGACAGACAGACGCGGCAGGGGACTTTGTTTTATAATATGTTGTGATAAGATTGAAATTATGTAGGTACCTACTTGTTTCATACTATTGCATGTGTTAATAAGCATTCGATTAAAAATATAGGATGGATTTATATGTAATATATACATAATATGTATTATATAGTACATACTTTCAGCTGAGGTAGGACATTGATTTTCGGCTGACGTACATAGGGTAGCCAATGTTAAGAACTTAAATGAAGTATCCACAAATTGCAGTAGTTATCATATAAATGTGATGTTAATATTAATACGTGAAGTGCTTTTGTCCCCTCTTTAGGCAAATTTCGTGGACGGGGGAATAGTTAAAGTTTATTTGCAGGTGAAGTATAGAAAGCTAACATTTTTAATCATTGTGTGTTATAAATATAAAAATTACGGAAAACGGTTACAAAAAGCTATAGGTGTCCAGTATATGTTGATATGGCGATCTGCAGTAGGTAGTTATTATTAGGTGAGTGATAAAAAAAAACTGCTCCCACTGTGTTTCAAAATTTAATAAAAAATAATCAGGTATTGTAGACAATATTATGTACAAAACAGTTCTTATAGTATAAGTAATACTTTGGCGTATTTCAAGTCTCGTTGCATTAACATGCACAGTCCGTTCTAAAACTATTCAATAACAAAATTAACACTAAAAGATATAATACTCTTTGGCAATCAGTCTAAAATGGCACAGTTTCAACTCAAATCAACAAACGAAATTCAATGGAAAATACTTTTTAATTTCAGGTTCATCATATATTTCCTTTCGGTCGTTTAAAAGTACATTGTCAGTGGTATACATAGCCTGCATATCAGGTGTATTGCCTACGTGAGCGGAGTATTTTTCTGTTTGATGGTCAAACGTTAAACTATCATCAAAATAAATTGTTGAACTCAAGTTTTCATTGCTAAAAGGTTTTGTATCAGACCTAGTATCTTTGTAGACTTCATAACTGGGGGCTGGAACCTGCACTTCCCTATTTTCAGGTTTAAACAGCTTCTTACCACTTAAAATCTTGCTAGGTTTGGCGTCCGTCGACGTGGAAACTTCGGGTGATTTTATCCTTTTACTTTTGTATCGTCGGTTCTGGAACCAGATTTTCACCTGTGTAGGTGAAAGGTTAAGTGTCAAAGCAAGCTGTTCCCGTTCAGGGGCTGTCAGGTACCGTTGGTTTCTGAAACGGACTTCCAAGGCGTGGACTTGCGTTTGCGAGAATAATATCCGAGGTTTTCTTTTGGCACTTTTGTCTTTTCTTTCTTTTTCACACGTAGGGGTTTCTGTGGACAAGGAAAGAGATATATTATTTATTGTAAGATTGTTACAGTTTTGAGAATTTGCGTTGAAAGATAACAAAGAAATAAAAACATTTTGAAAGACTTTGTATTATGTAATAGCAAACTTTTGTCTAATTATCTTAGATAATAAAAGTTAATAAATACATTAGCTTGCTTCATTTATCTTGGGATAGGGATGAAAATATTAAATATATAGAATTGAAAAATACTATTGAACCAGAATAAAAAGGTCCTTACTTGAATTTTTCTTACACAATTCAGATCCTTTTATGATATGTTCTGCTGAAAACTGCGTACATAAGTTTTTTTCACTTTCTATCCGTTCAGGCAAAGTGGTGGTCGGTACAGCCTCTCTTTCAACATGCTCAAGATATAAAGGAGTAGATTCAATTTTCAATGGATTTTCTGGCGAAACATTCAACGAAGCTCCATCACTATACTGTTCATAACTTTGATGATGTATATTATGAGCATACGGGTTGTAATTGTAGTAATCTTCTGCTTTGTGATCGTGGTATTCTTGGGTCCAATATGGGTCAATATTTGGTACGGGCACGTTTGGATAAACTTGGTTAAAGTACTCCGCTGGGCAGTATCCTTGGGTTTGGTACACCGGTTCGTAATCGTATCCTCTTCGTTCCCTCTCATTGTATTTCCAGACTTCATTTCTATCGTAATTGTAATTCGGTTGATTTATATTCAGAATATCTCTCACTAAAAATGGTGTCGTTAGGTTCTGATTTGGTTCTTCGATTTTCACTTTGAAATTCCTCTGGTCGTAATAATCTTTTTCCAGCTGTTTCTCTTTGTCTAAATAAGTAATATCTACGTATTGATAAAATTCGTTTTTACATTCGTTGTAATTATGTTTTAAACTATTGTTGTTATAAGATGTTGAAACTTCATTATGTTGTTCGTAAGCGTCCATTTTGAATATATTCACTTCATTAATCTTTGTTTTACTAATTGTTTTGGGACACTAATTAAGCTGTTGTTTAAAAGGCAAGCGGTGGAAGACTGATTGTGTATAGATTGGTGGCCGAAGCCAATCCACGATGCGTGGTGTGTTATGGGCGGGGTTAAGGGTGTTCGTGCTGTCTCTTTTTATCTGTAGAAGTGTTTGTATACTTCTGTCCTTGTCGTGAGGTCGGAGTGTTTACTACGGAGTGTAAATAAAGCGGATGATTTCATTTCGGTGTTGAGATGCCCTTTCGATTCGGCTAATGACTTAATTACGTTTGGTTTTTATAAAAAGTGCGAAGTGGAATTTTGCTTATTAGTATTGAGTACGGCATTTAAGAGAATATCAATCAATATCAAACTACTGAACTGATTGCGATGAAACTTGGTACTTAGATAGGTGGAGACCTGGATTAACACATAGGCTACTTTTTATCTCGATATCCCCACGTCACCGGGACTTACGCGGTTTAAACGGCGGGGCACATCTAGTACTACATATAAATTGCTTTTTGAATCATCAAAGCCCTTACATGTAACTACAAGACAATGTAATAAAGATTTATGGAGAAATATAACATTATTTGTAGAAGGTATATTCAATTTGGCAAACAAGCATATCACTCTATTAATAAATAGCATTTTAGCCTGTTATCTTTTCATATATTAGTAGAACAAAAACCTTATAATCAATACTTTGGTTATTTAATTTAAATAAATAATGCAAGGTTGCCCTGTCATCTCCCGTGACCAATATTCATGGCCAGAGAATTGATTACTGTAACGTGTTGACAGAAGAACGTAAACATTCTCGAGTACCTACCGTTCATACAAACAGACCATAAAGATAGATTGATTACTTGAAATATATTTAAGAACAATGTCGTTTAAAGGTTCTTGCTTAATTTTGAGAAGGGTGTGATTATTTGTAGCATTTTATCAGAGGTCGCGGATTCGATTTCCACACAGTGCAAAAATTTGTATGCATGATTACTAGAGATGAGATATTTGGCCACTATCCGGTATCCGGTCTGTCCGGCTGGATACCGGATAGTAAATTTAGGTAATTTATTTAAATCACATAACAATTTTATTATTATTGAAAATTGCATGCTGTTAAGTAATAGAGTAAGTTCCAAATTAATATTTTTATAGTTATGTAATTTAATTATGTTTAATATAAATTTGCAACTATCTTAAGTAAGTTAAGTGTTACTCTATGATAGTAAGCAGACCACAGAGAAATTGTTTGTAGAGAAAACAAGTGTGTGTTGGTTATTAAACTGCAAATATCTTAAAACAAAGCACCCTGACATGGTAAATCAAAAACTAAACAATGAAGTATTAAAGTAACATAATAAAAAAATGTTTAACTGTTTGTTTTTTCCAAATAAATAAATTAACAAATAAATCTTACTAATTGATGTTAATTATGATAGTTGGTTTGTTTGTGTGTAACGCCCATCATTAAATTTTGCATACAATGAAGCCCTCGTGGTAAATCAAAAGTTCTTTGCCCAGTTTCATCTTCTCCTATTTTCCTAGGCAGCCACGTGACTTTACTTTAGACATCCAAGCTAGGCAATTGACAATGTTTTCCCAGATATCCGGCTATCCAGCCTAGTAGTTGACCGGATATCCGGTATCCGGTTTCCGGCGCAACAGCTATCCGTTTCATCTCTAATGAATATGTCTATTTGGTCTGGTACTTCTAGGTATGTAATGTAAGAAATTTGAAAATGCATGTAATGTATATTGTAATCTAAGCAAGTTTATCCGTGTTCTAGAACAAGATAGCATTACTTTCATATTGCTTTCCTTTTCTGCTGGTACATGTCTCGTGAATATCGGTCCACCCGTTTCGGAGATTAGCCGGAACAAAGATACAGTTCGTCAGACAGACAAAATAAAAAAAACAGATTTTTAGGCATAGTTATAGTGCAAATATAAATATATAGCTGTATGAGCTTAAAAAAAACTTATTTTGACATTACAAACAGACACTTCAATTTTATTTATTTGTATTGATGATAACGATAAGGTTGGTAGGTATTCTAGGTAACTCCAGACCAGTAACACCAGATTATCATCACCTTTTATAGAATTTGGGTCTTGAGCGGAGAAGAAATAAACTTCACTTCTGCTAAAAGTAATGAATGCTAAAAATAAATCAGCATAGAATATAATTGAACATCGAAAAGATCGTGGGTCGATTCCCATCCAGGACAAACAATTTATGTGATGAACACGATCACTTGTTCTGAGTCTGGATGTAATTTATCTATAATAATGTGTATTTAATAATAATAATAATAGCATTCTAAAGGCATTATTGTATTGAACACGCAGCACTTCACCTCTGGGAACCTTTTGACCTTTGAGGCACCTTTTGACCTCTGGGAACAATTGATCCATAGGCTGCTCGTGTAGTAAGTTTGACTACACGAGTATGCTTTAAACAGAGTTATTTTGACTTCTCTACTGCAACGAGCAAACCTACGGGCCAACATGTTCCCCCTGATAGCTACTGCCCTGCGTTCTCTCTCTATATCCACCTGGTCATCAAGGCTGTCGGTAACATAGTGTCCCAGATATTTAAACTGATTTACCCTCTTCAGCTCAACTCCATTTAACATTATTTGTGGTACATGAGAGGGACATTTACCGAAAGCCTTGAAAACCATGTACTCGCTTTTTGAGCCATTATATACAAGACCCTGCTCACAGGCATATTTTTCACACGTTTTTAACAATTTCCTCAAGGCGCCAATAGTTGGACTCAGCAAAACCATATCATCAGCGTAGCTGAGATTGTTCATGCAAACGTTGTCAATGGAACACCCGATTCTGGTTCTGCTGAGTTCAACTATTAGATCGTTAATATACAAATTAAACAGCTTGGGAGAACTCAACCCTCCTTGCCTCACCCCACAGTCCAGCCTGTACGTGTCCGAGAGACTTTTAGCCCACCTGACGCTGTTTGTCTGGTTGGCATACCAGTAATGAAACAGCCACTGCACCTGTGTATGCACGCCAGTTTTCTCAAGCTTCTGCCACAATAAATCATACGACACCAGGTCAAAAGCTTTAGACAGATCAAGAAAGCATGCATACACAGGTGTGCTTCTCTCAGTATAGTATTGCACAGTGTGCTTAAGACTTAATATTGCAGTTTCAGTAGAGAGCCCTGATCGGAAGCCGAACTGAGCATCATGAATATTTAGATGTCTTTCAAGTTCAGAGTCAAGCACACTGTCCAGCACCTTAGCTATTACTGTAGCCAGAGATATTGGTCTATAATTGCATTTTTGCGATAGGTCACCTGTTTTGTTTTTAACTACCGGAACAACTATAGTACGCATGAGGTCAGGGGGCAGGTAGGAATGATTCAAACATAATGTATAGAACATCGCAAGTACGCTAGCCATATGCACTCCCGCAAACTTTAAGTGTTCAATGCTAAGCCCGTCGTGACCAGGCGACTTACCTCTTGACATACGTCTTATAATCTTAGAAACTTGTTTAGCTGATACTTGAAATAACTCACCTGATTCGACGGTCCCAGCATGGACACACAAGCGCGACGGACCCAATGGCGACGTCACAGTAAAATGTTCTCTGAACATTTCCGCTATGCTCCCGCTGTCACACACACCCTCAATGCTCACAGGGAGGCCGGGTCTAGGATTCATCTTATTAGTCGCCTTCCAAAAATCAGCAAAGTTCTTTGAGGCCCTATGCTCGGCAATAACATCCATTTTAACCTGTTCTTTATTGTCTTGACACCACTTCAATTTAGTTTTAAATATTTTCCGACTCTCAGACATTTCACTGTATATCATACCGTCTCGAGGTTTATTATGCGAAACCCATTTTAAATTTAAGCCTAGCCTCCCTGTGGGCTTCACGTACATACCTATTCCACCCTACTACATGACGCTTATTTCCAAATGTTCGGTTTACACTTTCCCAGCTCTGTATCGACGATTCCGTAAAAGCATTAATTATATCATCGTAAAGAATATCTAATCTATATTTATGTTCAGAACTATTACAAACATGAAATGAACACTCCCTAAACTCAGCAGGAAAATCAATTAATTTAAGTTTACTATTGCACAAATAAGTATATTCATTAATTTGATCATTAGTCCTTTGACCCCATATAATTTTATTTTTATTATTATTAATACTACCATTCCAATTTTTCTTACGCACGATACAATTCAACTCGCACTCAATAACAAGCGGTAGGTGATCCGACCAAAATGTATCATACTTTACAAAAATGTTTGTTATTGTTTGCTTAGCAGAATGACTAACAACACAGTGGTCGAGCCAACGCGTGCATCTATGCGCTTCACTAATAAACGTATAGTTCTTAGATTCCTGCCCTAACATATCTATATCCGCGCATATCCACTGGGTGTCCTCACATAAGCTGTTTAATTCTTCACCGAATATTTCCCCCGGGTTTAGTAATATAGAAGTAACGTAATATCTCGATATTTTATCAGCAGTCTCTGCCTATTTGGGATCAGACGGCCGTTAATTACAATAATAACTTGAGACCTCACTCACGCAGTGAGGTGTATTACTCTCAAGTTATTATTATAATTATATATTGTTCTAATCACCTCTCAATAACTTTTAACAACTTTTTGACACATTTTATAGCTAAATAAAACATCAGTAAAACTTAACAAGAACTACTGAAATGTGGCATTTAAAACATTTAGAATTTTTTTCTCAAAAGTATCGTGTCTTGGTCATAAAAAGTTGCGTTCGTTTCCGTGATGTAATGTGACACTTTATGTCTGAAGAAGCGTAAAATGATCGTTTTAGGGGTGGGACAACGATACTATTGTCTGATTATTTTATGTGGTTTGTCTAATACGTAGATTGTTGCTTAGTAGGTGTTTATTGTTGTTTAATGTTGGTACTACTCTACCCGAAATGCGTTGAAATGCCTTTTTGAAGTGAAAACCTCTTTGGGCACGTTGTGCACTTTTGCTATTTGGAAAAATCACTGAACTCGTAACCGTCACGCTAATAGTATATATAATAATAATATATCTCTTTATTGTACACCAAAATGATTTTGAAGAGTAGAAGCACAGCAATGTTTTGTGGTAGATACAATTGGCGGCCTTATCGCACTGAGGCAATCTCTTACAGGCAACCATGGGATGGAGCGAACATAGGATATCGATTTTAGGGCAGTAGGGTGTACGCTCAGTAGGTATATAATATAAGTTAAATAAGGATGACGTATCTTACATATAGTGTAAGAATATACATACAAGAGAGCAACAAATAAATAAATACATAAGCTAACATAGGTATGAGGATTGACATATAAATCGAATAAAACAAACAAATATAGGACTATACTACATTTAGTCAAATAAGAAGATAAATAGGCAATTATAATATGTTGATCCATAAATAGGCAAGTATAATATGATATATCCACTAGAGGGCGCTAATCTGAACACATTGAGTTCTGTCAGCTCCTTAATAATTAATATTTAAAAATATAATTAGTTTAATAAAGTACTTATTGTGTGCGCAATTTACATGGTCAGTCGCATGACTGCCTACTTTTTTCTTATTAAGATGTTTTGGGCCAAAATCTCTCCCGGGCGTTCTCAGAAAACCAAGATTTCATCACAATCTAATCAACAGTTTAAAAATGCATAGAGGACAAACACACACATTGATTTTTATTTATATAACTTGGAGACATCTCACACACGGCCATCTGATTCCAAACTAGGCAGAGCCTGTACCTACTATGATAACCGGACTACTGATAAACATATCTATATTACAGATAAATTACACCATGGAACGGCAAATAATCATGTTCATCATACAATTATTTGTCCTGGGTGGGAATAGAGCCCACGACCCTTCTCAGCAGTCAGGATCACTAACCCTTCCCTCTCCCCTATTCCCGTCCTTCCCCTCTCCCCCTCTCCTCCTCTTTAATCCCCCTCTCCCATTTTCACGCTTTTCCCCCCTCTCCCCTCTTCCCCTATTCGCATCTTAAAGGGCGGCAACGCACTTGTGACCCTTGAGTTACAGGTGTCCATGGGCGGCGGTGGTCATTTACCATCAGGTGACCCGTCTGCTCGTTTGCGCCCTATACCATAAAAAAAAGAACTAACCACTAGACCAACAGGCTAGTCGGTATATATATAGACTAGCTTTTGCGGCTAGATTTTGTCAATGAATTCAGGTTTCCCATTGGGAACAGTATCTCTTTTCTAAATGAAAGTTACCCTTTTGTATAGCCATAGGGTATTTTTTATTCAGAACAAAGAACAGAGAGATTTGCACAACCACTAAACAAATGTATATAGATAGGTCTATTCAGACCAAAATTAAAAAAAACTGATTTTTAGGTACCTATAGGTATGTATCGTGCAAATAAACTGTATGAGCTTTAAAAAAACTATTATTTTGACATTATAGACACTTTAATTTTATTTATTTGTATTCATGAAGAGTGCAGTAATTTTTTAAATGTCATGTCTACTTATTGTACCTATTATGAACTTTCCAACGATACTAAACATGACTACTTCCATCAAACGGTTTGGATTTTAAAAATTGATATAGAAGTTTCACAAATAATATTAAGTAACAGCTATTTTCTCAATGTTTTTCATTTTGCCTTTTTCAAGTACATATGTTGTGCCCCAGTGACCCAGTGAAAACAGGTTTTTTTAAATTTCTTTTAGATAAGATGGCAAATATGTATATATTGACAGATTTGTTACTTCAATAATTTATTTACAAAAGATTTCTATATTTAGATATTAAGTTATTTTACGAGGTACATTGTAAAACGAAAAATTAGTGACTGAAATAGGTTAAGATAATAATTATACTGTGGTACTTAAAGTGGTTCAATAGGTATACTTTCTAATATAAATTTAAGTTTGCAGAATATAGCAGATTGCAAATTTATTAAATAAATATACAATAAAACATAAAAAATAAAATTACTTCTGTAGATGATATCATCTACAGAAGTTATTAAAAATACATTTTGCTTAAATGTAATCAACATCAAGAATCCTACTAACATTATAAACGTGAAAGTTTGTGAGGATGTCTGGATGTTTGTTACTCTTTCACGCAAAAACTACAGAACCGATTACGATAAAACTAGGTATGTCTATCGCTACGCGGGTGAAACCGCGGGGCGTAGCTAGTATACAGAAATTTGCTTGAGTGTAAAACCTAGTTTAAAAGTAAAAAAGAGATCCACTATTCACGACCCGGCTCCATCATCAGACTATCGTTAATAAACCCAATCTATTGGACTCGTCAAAACGAATCATATCAACCCAAACTCGAAAGGTTTACTAGTAACATCTGAAGAGTTCAGTTCCACTATCCTCCTCCTGGCTCCATCATCAGATCAGCTCCAAGATGCCAAATTATAGTACTGTCATCCAAATTATATATACATACAAAGGTTCATTTCGATACGACAAGAAGTAGGTTAAAATTTTCTTCCAAAATTTGCTAACATAAGTAGGTTAAAATTTACTTCCAAGATTTGCTAACATAGTTACGCAAAAGGGTGTTTGAAAACAAATTTTCTTTACCTTAGAAGGAGTTTTACAGTTATCAATAAATTGAATGAATTACCTACCTACGCTCGTATTTCGACCTTTGGGCGACCACTGAATAAAACCACCAACTGAACAATCAAAGGGGCGTTTTCCCCATCATTGTGTGTGTATGATTTATGTTAAATTAAATATCATTAGACCGATGTTGGACAAATAGATGCTGCGTCATCTCGTGGTGGTATTACGTGGCACGTCCGTGACCTTAAGCACTGATAGGTCAATGGTAAATACCTTTTTACTCCTAAGTAGTTGAACAAGTATAGTGTTTAAGTATAATGATGGTAAGTGTAGACTATGGACGAAGGTGTGATTTTGGATGTATTATTTAAATATTTTAGTCTCAAAACGGATAATTGCAATCAAGAGACTCGATTTGTAGTATAGGTATACTACAAATCGAGTCATATGTGTGACAATAGATCTAAAATTGTTTTGTCATTTTTCATTATCATTCTCCGTTCCTTCATCGGACGACTAGACAGAGGTTCCTTTCATTGTGGAAACACCAAAAAGTCGAACAGGTCTGGACAGGTCGCTAGTGCAAAATGAAGTGGTTTAGATATGTGTAAAAACAAAACTTTTTAAATGGCATTCTTTATAGAAATGTCCAACATAGATGAGAACGCCCATAGCGTTGGTTCATGTATTTAAAAGGTTTTTTTTTAAATCATAACTTATACAAATTGGTCCTCATTTTAAACACTTATGTTGCCAATATCAACACTTTTCTCCTTGTCAAATACCTTGCAATAAAGTAGCGAGTTTATGGTGCCCCTTCAGACTTCAAGTGGGTTCGTTCTTTACAATTTGTAAGCGAAATGCTTAGCTGAATGTGATAAAACCTCTTACCTTATGTAGGTACGGCAACTGTTAGTTCAAAGGATTTGTTAAAATGATACGCATTTTTGTATTTATATTTTTTTCTGGTTAGACGTGGTTTTTAATTTTTTACCGATAGGTAAAGAGGTAGTAAGTTCCTAATTGGTCATAAACCAATTGTAATAAAATAAAAACCTGTCAGTGGTAGGACTGTACGTCAGAAGTGAAAACATAAGTTACATATACACACACAAACATCTGTATATATGTATCTGAGCGTGACGGTCCGCGAGTTCAGTGCTTTTTCCCCATACCAAAAGTTCCCAACGTGCCTAAAGAAGTTTATCTACACTTAAAAAATTATATGCATTTTATATATGCTAAAAAATAAATTATTTAGTTTCGTTTTTGTTTGCGTAAATTTCTGTAAAAAATACAACACTCCTCATTAAAGGCAATTGCAAAACTCATGCTAAGTTCCAGCTCAAGAAAATAAAAAGCAACATGTACTGGCACCTAGTGTCGAAAAGCACAACTACACTATTGTCGCATGTGGCTCCATCTGTACAATTTTTTTTTAACTATTGTTCTTTTAACTCTATACTTGTACAAAGTAGTTTGGCTTTTTCCTGATAGATGGCGTTAAAACAATTTTCTATACTTTGGTACAATGCATGCGAAGATTTTTAAGTGAGTTGTGAAGCTGTCGAATATTTGAAAAAAATTAAGCACTAATTAATTGTAAATGGACACAGTTCTAGTTTTGGTGCTAGTATTTTTACGGTACTACTTTAGAAGTTGCTTTTATTTAGAGAATAAATGGAAATGTACTCAGTTTAAGCTACCTCCAATTGAATATCAAATAAGCGATATGTGCGAAGGCCCCTTTTCTTTACATTTGGTAAAAATTTGACAACCGTTACTTCAATGATAAATGTGTAAGAACTAACATTATGGTATGGTATAATATATTGTCTTGTCCATCAGCTTATTTCATAAAAGAATGCAGAAATGTGGATGGTTGATGGTGTTCAGATAATTGTTAGCAAAGGACTAACGGTTTCTAAAAGGCTGATTAACTAATCGTGTGTCAAATCTCTTGTAAGCACGGGTATATTGAGTTGCTGAAAGCAATATATTTTAATTTATGGATGAAAGCATGATTAGGTACTTATTAACTGCAAATTTTACTGCAAAATCTTGTGTCAAATGTCATTCGAACTTCTTTATGAAATTTATCACAGATTTGCAAATTCTATGATGGCCAGTTGATGTTCCAGTCATGGCCAGTTGATGTTTCTGTCCTAGTGGCCTCTCCAATCACAAGACGGACATTCGGGTACGCGACCCCGGTCTCTTCGAGCGACTGCAGTTTCAAGTCGCATTCGTGTTCGAGTCAAGTAGCTGGATGACAGCCAGATAACCCCGAAACGAGTCAGTTCCTTCACCAAGACAGGCACGTTCAGCAAAAAAGAAAACGAAAAGAACGAAGTAGAATGACACAAATAATTGTAAAAACTTTCACGCGCCCCTTCGTAGCTTCGCACCCCTAGGGACGTGCCTAGTTTGCCTTAGGGATAATCACACCTCTAGATGACTTTTGAAAAAAACAATATCTCTCAAGATTGTTCCACAGCGTAGAGCAAGTAAAGGTACATGAACACACTTGTTTTGCGATTGACATCTATTGACGAAAAGTAAAACTATTTTTTAAAACTAGACAGAATCAATTTGCAATTCGTTCACCATAATGTGAACAGATGGCACTGCTTAAACACCTTTATGTTATCATAGTTTTAATAATAGATGGCGTAGTAATCCACAAAAAAAATTGTAACTACAAAATATTAAGTCATATCGATGATAAAATATGTAATATAAAAGCAGGAAATTATCATGAACATAATTACTATACAAATGTTTGTTAAAATGATGCAGCTGTGAATTAATTTGCATATGTTTTTTGGGGTTAGAATTCACCAATCAAATTAAGGGCTTCATTAAAAACCCGTAAAGATTGGTATCGGTAGGTAGAAATATCAAATAACCCAATACCAAATTCTTGGTTATTGCGTTATATTTTATAGAACTAGCTTTTCATGTCAACAGTCTCATGTATCAGATAAATAGAGGCCTCGACTATTTCCGATTACGTAATTTGGATCCAAATTCATACACTATTTTACGTAACCGTTTTTATAAGACCTGAGTTGTTTTGCGTACCTACCCAAGTACACTACAGCATGCAGCATGACTTACAATATGAAGCTTGATTTCGGCAAGTGCAGTTAGTTTAAGGTTTAAGTATACATTCCATTCCAATTTTGATGATTTGATTTGTCCGGATAAAAATATCTAGTAAAAAAAGAAATGAACTGTAAAAAAACTTGGTATACATGAGATCATACCAATAATCAGTACATATTACTATATATACGATAAACTGAAAAACCACTGAACGGTGTTTCATGCGGTTTTTACTAATAGAGAGAGTGATTCATAAGAAAGGTTTAGGTGTATAATTTGTTAAGATTTAGTGTAAATTGATTGAAATATGTTGATGATTGTTGAAGATGTCTCTGTTACCCGTGCGAAGCCGGGGCGGGTTCCTAGTGATCAATAAATTGTAACGAAACTTGTAAATATATTCCCTTTATTTACGTTTCATTTATTTTAGAAGTTGACATCACTATTACATTTAGAATATAAACTACACCAAAACCTTTTACATGGTCTTCTAATTTAGTAGCGTAGTCCTCAATTATTGTAGCATTTTACATATACATACATGCAATGATTATTTATAGGATGCGACTAAAGTTTTAATACTGTTTCACTCTTAAATTAAACGGGTGTTATCGGAGCTATATTTAATAAAATTCTACCTGCCACTGGATAACGCCAATAGCCGAAGCTGCCGGATGCGCAACGCGGTACAGCTGCAGTACAGTAGGTATTGTTGGGAACAGAAGGGCCCACCTTTTTTGAAACAATTAAATTGACCATTTTAAAATTCAATCATTTCAAATTGGCCACACTAATGAGCGATTCACCCGTCGTAAGATAATAATAATAATTTGAGACCGTGTGTGGAGGTACACACGGCCGTCTGATCCCAAACTAGGCAGATCCTGTACTATGGTAATCAGACTGCTGATAAACGTTCTTATATATTTCTTAATACTTACATATAATAGATTTACATTATATACATTACACTCAGACACAGAACAAATGATCATGCTCATCACACAATTATTTGTCCTAGGTGGCAATCGAATCCACGACCTCTGGGTTAGCAGTCAGGATCAGTAACCACTCGACTTAAAGGCCAGTTGATGTATTACTGTACAGTAATTGTACGTTCGATCGAATGAACCGTTCGTCGTCGTTAGATTACAATCTGACGAAAGTGTATGCAATAGAAGAATTGTTCAGTTTGCCGACTTTATCCGGATTCAATATCAATGTTAGACCATGGATTGGAGGATTTCCTGAATTGTAAAGCTATACTAAATTCGACGTGTGAACAAACTGATTTCCTAAGGAAAAAATAAATCAATAGGTAATAAGTTTTAATAAGTTTTTAACGCATAGGTATGTGACCTGAACAAAAAAAAATATTGTCTAGTCCTCTGATTTTTCCGCTGTAAACAAATAAGTTTATCAGATAATTAGTAATTAATTGACTAATCATGTGCCACGACCGCACGCGCGTTCATTTCGCCTCGTCATCACGCCTATCTCAAAGGCGATCACCGAATCGATTCACTCGAGCCAAATAATCGAATAGCTAATAATCGAATTTATTGTATTGTTCTAAACCCTGGCTCGGTGGGTGGGCAACTGATTGCTCAGATAGATAACTAAATGGGTAATTATACGTCACGGTTTTGCGTTCAACAAAATAATCATGTTTCTGTTTTCTTTGAGATTTTTGTTTTACCTACTGTTTTTTCTTGTGTGTTTTTTTAATACAGGTTTATATATGTATACATTATATGTTATCTGTTCTCAAAACATTTAAATATGTAAATGTTTATGGTATCGAGCATGTCTTTGTGTCTATGGTTAAACCTGTTAAAGTGGAATTTTACTAATATTAGGAAAGTTTGTGAGAATGGATGCATGAATGTTTGTTATTCTTTCACGCGATAACGGCTGAACGAATGTGGTTTAAATTTGGCTCAGAGATAGATAGTGTACGGTTCCCCTGTGATAGATTTCACCAAAAATTTTCGCAACAGCAACAGTTAGTAATATATAATAGGAGAAAAGTTTATATATTTTTTGATAAAATGTGATTTAAGTAATATTGTTGAACCCTCTGTCTTGGTACGAGTCCAAATTAAATTCATTTTTAATAACAATAATAATAACTGGAGACACCTCACACACGGCCGTCTGATCCCAAACTAGGCGGAGTCTGTACTACGGTAACCAGACTCCTGATAAACATACTTATTTAAATACAAACATATTATAGATAAATTACCCCCAGACACAGAACAAATGATACTAGATTTAGATTACGAGGGCGGCACCTAAAATTTCGGGAATCAAGGAAGTGACACAACATTACTATTTGAAAATGTATTTATTGCTTTTCGAAGTATTCTCCGCGAAATTTGACACATTTTTCCATAAGATGGAAGTTGGGGTCTCCAAAATCTCTGACCACGCAATTTATTCTTTATTTTAGGGAAAGTATAGAAATCATTAGGGCTTAGGTCGGGGCTGTACGGCGGATGGTCTAATAATTCTATGTTTTCTTGCTTTAAAAACTCTTTTGTTCTGTGCGCGGTGTGAGAACTCGCATTGTCGTGATGGAGGATGATGCGGCGGTTGCAGTTCTCTTTACGGAGTTTAGAAACGACCTGTGGCAAACAAATGCTAGCATACCATTCTGCATTAACCGTTCTTTGTCCCTCAAGAGAAATAGTCGCAACATGGCCGGTTTTGGAGACAAACGTGGCCACCATTTTTTTTGCAACACTCCGTGAACGAACAATTTTTGTTGGCTTTAACTCATTTTCGAACACCCAAACTCGTGACTGGTTTTTTGTTTCGGGTTCGTACGCGTATATCCAGGATTTGTCACCTGATACGATGTTGTATACAGCATTTGAGGATCCTGCGTGGAATCTTTCGAGAGTTCTGACGCACCAAGTAACGCGAGCCGCTTTTTGCTCTTCACAGAGCGAATGCGGTATCCATCGTGAAAACAACTTTTTTACACCTAATTGTTCATGCAAGATTATTTGTATTTGACTCATGCCAATGTCTAAAGTTGCCTGAATTTCGCGGTATGTCACATGTCGATCTTCCTCAATCAGCTTACGCACAGCACCAACTTTTTCTTGGGTGACTGCAGTTTTTGGACGACCTTGACGGGGATCATCACTGAGCTTGACACGTCCACGTTGAAATTCAGCAAACCAGCGATAAATTGTGGTTTTGGATGGGGCTTCGTCACCAAATGCAGAAATCATCCGGTCAACACACTGTTTTTGCGTTAAACCACTTCGAAAGTCATAATAAATCATCGCTCTTGATTTTTCTCGAGTCAATTCCATTTTCTCAACGACTAAACAAGTTTTACAAAATCTTGTCATAAGACCGAGAATCTTTTTTTAAATAAATAAATGGTATTCGATTTTTAAAACCAAGGTGTTTTCAATTAAAAAGATTTTAATATGTCAGAAACAGTGGAAATATTCCATTCCCGATACTTTTAGTGCAGCCTATTTAATACTAGAATACGGTAGACTGTCAAAAAACTAAAAAATTACTTACTTTTCTTAGATTGGATATTAGCATTATTCTTTATTATCCGTTCCCCACAGTTTCTCCGTTTATGGTAACTGCTCCGCTCCTAAAGGTGTGTCCGTAATGTTACCTAGCTTATAACCTTCTTTAATGAATACTCTATCCAATCCAAAAAGAGTTAGTTAAATCTGATCGATAGTTTAAGAGATTAACGTTTGTAAATAAACAAACAAGCTAACATAAAACTCTTCATCTTTATTATATTGATTATATCTAACCTACGACATAATTATGATCAAATTTTACAATAACTATGTATATGTAATTATGTACATTATATGTATTAGGCATAGACAACTCTTATAATATATCTCTCAAATAAATACATACTTGTCTTCGATTGTTTGTGGTTTATATTACGTCAATATTACTGTCAATATTTCTATCATGCTGTAATCTAAATGTATTCTAAAAAGTCTTATAATTTCTTCGTTTATTTAATGGCGACAGTTGATAATTGAGACTCGAGGACACATCAAAATTGGAGGCAAAATGGTGATTGGTGCCAACATATCAAAATTGCGCAGCCTTCCAGAACAATTTCCCGTGCTGCGTGGAATGATCTCTTATGCAATAATATGGCCTGCATGCAGCATTACACAGGAATACTTAGAAAATGGAACAACCATAGAAGAAGCCAACTGGCCACGAGCAGCTCGCTTTGGTTTTTTCGGCGCTTTTTTCATGTCACCAGTCTTTTACGGCTGGATGAAGTACACAAGTCGCTTCTTCGTTGGCAAGAATCTTCTCACAGCCGTCAAAAGAGCAGCTATAGAGCAAGTTTCATATTCTCCGCTTGCCATGGCATATTTCTTCTTTGGCATGAGCATATTAGAAGGGAAAAATTTGAGCACGTGTGTCAATGAAGTCAGAGAAAAGTTTTGGCCGACGTACAAAATCGGCGTTATATTTTGGCCGACGGTGCAGACTTTAAATTTTTATTTTATATCCGATAAAAATAGAATTGTGTTTGTTAGTGCCGCCAGTTTTGTATGGACCGTATATTTGGCACATGTAAAGTCCAAAAAGCAAAAGAATGACAGGCTCAAGTGAGAGGCTTTTATTTATTGCATGGTTATTCGGTACAGGGGCGTCGTTTAGGTAGAAATATTTTTTGATATACATTATATATATACTTATATACCTTTTGTATTCATATGGGCGTTTTAATATTTGTAACCCATCTTCCCTTTTTATATATATTTTTTTATATGTTTTTGGTCTAGTTGTGGTAAACCTTTTTTTCTTTTTAGCCGACACATTTTTAGAGAAAGGTATGGTCTATTTTATTGCACCTATTCTATGTTATTTATATTTTTAAAAAAAGTTTCAGAAAGTTTTTTAAAAAAAGTTTAGCTTCACACGGGTAGCAGAGACATCTTCAACAATCATCATCATATTTCAACCAATATACACAAAACCTTAACAAATTATATACCTAAGCCTTCCTCATGAATCACTCTGTGTATTAGTGAATACCGCATGAAAATCCGTTCAGCAGTTATTCAGTTTGTCGCGAACAGACAGACAGACAGACGCGGCGGGGGACTGTTTTATAATATGTAGTGATCATTGCGTTTGTTTGTATATTTGTTATTCTTCATGAATTTACACATCGTAATGTCACACATTTGATAGCTATACACGAATTTTCGTGTTTTTACACCTTTTTCTACCTGTGATGCTACATGTATGTAGTCATATACATCGGATAGTAGTATACCATTTCTTATTGTTATTATATTAAAACTTACAATTTCAGTTAGAACACTGGTGAAAAGTAAAAACTAGCAATTTATGCGGATCGAATTTTAATCATTGGGGTTAGGCGTGTCTTAAAAAGCAATTTGTTTGAATAATGGATAAATTTGTACATATTGAGATGAAAATAAATAATAAAAAATTTTATAATGTTGTAAAATAATTAAGTAGCATGTGGGCAATCTGGTGAGTTAGACGAGCCTGGTTTATATCTGTTTTGTTACATTTTCTAAATAGCGATTTCCAAATCCTCGATTTCTGCCACCCGCAAATTGTTTGGTTTTTCTTCTCAGCAATTTTAAGTTGTGTCAGAGCCCTAAATGTGCCCCAGAAATAGCTTAAAATTAGAGATTACCAGGAATGGAAAACGAAAACTGTTACATACAGTAAACAAATCAAATAGCTCTAAAGAAATTAAACTGATGGACTGATGAGGCATTATGTAGAAAGGATTAAATGAAAAATCACTCAGTGAAACATGGCAAAATGGACAATTAATTGCATACCGTTAAATGAGACTAGTAGTTCCTTAAATTTGCTTTTGGATTTTTGAATTCTTTTCATAAGGAGATGATAAGATTGTCGAAGGTACCAGTCTTACAGTTTACCCAAAGACGTGCTGTGAGAATCGTCCACGATCCCAAACTCACAAGCGTATTGAACGCTTAAGCCTAAGGAGAGACTTTGCCTCCTTGTGCGTGTTCTACCGCTTATATAATGGGTTGTGCTCTGAAAAACTGATATAATGCCCACAGCCGCATTTTACCACCGCACCGCTCGCCACCGGCAGGGCGTTCATCCTAACCAATTGGAACCTAAATGGTCACGCACGGTACGGTTCCAGAGGAATTTCCTCCTGCAAACGCTCCTGCTGTAGAATGAGCTTCTTCCCGAGGTTTTCCCGAGGGGCTACAGTATGGGGTTCTTCAATAAAGTAGTGTATAGGTTTTAAAGGTTCGGCAATGCGCATACGAGTCCTTTGGAATTGCAAGCGTTCATAGGCTACGGTAAACGGTTTCCCACCGACGTAGTACATAAAAAAAACACCGCGTTCTGGTGGTCATTGCTCCGCTCCCATGACTGGCAACAAGATTTTCAAACTCAAATTCAAAACCATTTATTTGAATAAAAATAATAACGGGTATTTTTTAATTGTCAGGAGTAGGAGTCAGTCAAACTAAGTCAGTCGTGAAGCTAGTTGCCTGTTTCAATACGTAGATCCTGTGGAGAAGAACAGGCAAGAAACTCCAAGGACACTCATTTTCAAAATGTTTTTTACAAATTTCTGGTTACATTGCTTAGAAGCGTAAATGTAATGTGAGGACAATGTAAGCTACCTATTATTCTAAAATATAAATAGACGCTCTAAAACTAGTAAGTATAGTCTTCCTCAACAAACAGACTATCGAACGCAAAAAGTATTTAACAAATTGGACTTAGACATAGAACTTGAGATTAACGGCCTAATTTAATTTGGGACTTCATAAATAATGAAATATAGTGTAGTATTGTAATGCAATGTTATCATTAATTAATATTTTTATAAATAGCAATTAAGGAAAAAATTGCATGCTGTTACTTGAATGGCTAAATGAGCTTGTACATTCATTTAACTAACAACCTACCACCACTCTGTATCTGTTTATTTAAAGCAATTTAAGTGTTTGTATTTGTATTTGTGGAACAAACAAGCATATCCTTTATTACATTAGTATACACGCATAGATTGTAATAATTTGCCAATAGAAATATCAAACCAAACTGTTTAGAGTCTTATGTAACATTCCCATAGCCGTCGACAGCTTCTCATCGTGAATAATGGCGATTATTATTTCCACACCATTGCCTTCGGATTCGACATGTGTGTGTGGCTCACAATTTCATTCACCAAAAGTCCAAAAAAACACCAACCTTTGAGGTGCATTCTTTATTTTTTTTAACAAAAAGCGACGATATTATTATAATTAATAATTTCAATGATTTTAATGTGAATATTTCTTCTATTGGACTCCATTCATCATGTTTTGTCAGCGGGTCAAGTTAATGTGTGCGGGAGTTTTGGTTTTTTACTCTTTTTTTTTCATCGACGGAGCGTGTGGAATTAGTATGAGATATCGTTATGCTAGTCGGTTATAAACTTGAAGTGATGTGTATTAGACCTTCGACAAAAGACTTGTTAATAATGCTTTATACTTAATTTTCACTGGAGTTAATGGAAGTCTAAACTTAGCCTGAAGCTCAGTAACATTTATGGCAAAAGTTTTTTTTCAGTTAGGAAGTGTACACATTACAGTGTGCACACTTTTTGGCTACTGAACACCGTACGGCTTTGTAGATTTTTTATTAGACTGAAACACTTGTTTTTTTATAGTGTTCTGCACTGAAAATAAATGGGCCGTCGGAAATACGATGCCGCATAACGCCAACGTCAGCTCACTAATGCGATGTATGGAAGCATTGAAATTTAAAACCAATATATATATATATATATATATATATATATAAATAAGTTAAATGCTTGTGTTAGGAGTGGGTTTACGTCTGTAGCATACTGAATGGGGAATCAAACCAGCAACCATTTGATCGCAAGTCTGATGTCTTAACCATTACCAGACATTTTCAATGTTCTCTAACTCCTGCTAGACGCGAAATTAGTATCGTGTTCGGAGGAGCTTTGTCATTTCATTTTGTTCTATTTGCTCCCCCAACGTATATGAAATATAGCCATGCATGTTTGACGTAGATCAATTAATTATTTATGACCATCAAAGCCCCAAGCCCGCTGAAAGTGTCTGATAGTACATAATTTATGTTGTATTTATTTTTAAAACATACAACATAACATAACATATTATGAATGAAATATATCTTTAAATTACCATGAACAATTATTGCAGAAATCTTTGAACACTCAACCGTCGTTGAAAACTTAAAAGTACAATATTCTTCATTTAACTATATAGTTAAACATTACCATTGATGTATTTTTATTTATTCTTCAAAAGTCATTCATATTATATGTGTGCGAGGAGCGACATACACTATTATATGTGTGCGAGGAGCGACATACACTATTAAGCACTTATGTCTCAACTAGACATTAAAAGCGTCATTCAAAAAACAAATAAGCTAAATCTTTTTCTTCCGTCTCAGCAACATTGTAGGAGATCTGTCGAGATAAAGCTGCGCTTCGGTGGTGCTCCCTGGCCGTTTCATGACGAAGCTATAACCAAAGGTCTGAGCCACAATATACAACTTTACTAACCTAACCTAACTAAATATATACGATTATTAACTCAACTCTTCTAGCAGAATCGCCATATTTCTGATACATTGGTTATATACTCAATTTTTAACCCCTGACGCAAATTGTATTATTGTGTTGCCATCCACATTACATCTATTTGTAAAACTAATCGCACTGACCATTAGAAGTAGAGAGCATCCGAAAGACTTGTTCAGATAAAAGAGTTGAACGACATCGCTTACATAAAATATGCACTTAAAATTCGCATTAGTATCTTATCCCAAAATGTTAGACATTACTTAGGTGTTTGACACAAAATATGCGTAGACTGCGAAAAGAGATTTCGTTTGCTAAAATGTAGATGTATCCTATCAAAAACTTTACAAAATAAAAACCCAAGTCTCGCAAGTCGGAACTCAGTTCTTCTACCACAAAAAAGTAGTGAAATCTAATTGTTACTTAATTTGTTAACTATTAATATTTTATAGTGGCCGTGTCAATATAGCTTTAATGTTATACCAATCGCGATAGTAATACAATAGCACTCGGTGTGTTTCTTATTTACGGTACGGTGGTATAGGTTTTCGCAGTGTCAAAAAAAAATCAATCAAGTCTATATCAATTTGGGAAGTGTGACTTACTTAAATACATACCTACTTTAAAAGTTGTACATGAAAATCTTTTGTATAAGACATCTTTATTTCTTTAATAAATGTCACTATAAAATGTTTATGTTAGAAACAATGTGCGACTTGCGAAATGTTTGAGTTTTTCCTTGCTTTATAGGTTAAATACTAATTGAGTTAAAATTTGGAGCTTGTGTGGACTTACTGTCCAATCATCAAAATTTTACCTCTGGTAGACACTAGATGTAGAATTTTGATGATCGGTGAGTGAGTGAGTCAGTGACAAAATTAAGGAACTTTGACTTGCTATACTACAAGTTCAAAATAAATGTAATTACGGAATACTCAGTTACATTATGCCCACTTAGTCATTGAAAATACAGGCTTCTAGCTTTACCCACAACGAAAGGGTCTAAAATGTTCTGTATGGTTTCGAGAAAACGATCTTTCAAACGGTTGTGCCTTAGTTTTTTTTTTCACGACTTGGCGGGGGCACTGCCGTCCTGATATCTTTACTTATTAAAAATATTAAGGTATGACAACAATTCCGTACAAAGGTTGTCATGACGAGATTTTAACCAATTAATTTGCCTAAATGTTAGTAACTTGTATAATACTGGAACGAGAAATAAATAAATAAAAATCATTCTACATTTTATTAGCGTAATTAATTAATACAATTCTTCTACGTAATCTAATTAATAATTTTAACAGCTCTAATAAAACTACAAGTGCTATTTCCATCTTAAAAACATCTCCAACAAGTCAATCACATCTAAATTGACAACTACCGTTTTGGCAATTTGCGTTCCGGCGCAAATTAGCCAAGATTGTCTCCACTATCTCAATCCATACACATTAAAATTCAACTGGCGAGTACAAGCCGATTAATTAGGCCGATAAAGCCGGTGTCGTATCGGCTTGCTACCGTCCTAACGTTGGCACAAAAGAGCCGAAACAGGTCCTTTTTCACTTAACGATCTCTCCAAGACGCTACCAAAAAACATTGCTAAAAAAATACTTTTACCTGATACGGAGAATTGTATAGAGGTGATGTTACCCTCTTGTAGTTATTTTGTATTAACTTCATCTGTATCTTTATCAAAACCTTTAAATATAATGAAAAATAACTTAAAAACAAATAGACATTTTTAAAGACGAAAAGTAGTATAGTTTGTAAAGTACCAGGTTACGATTTAGTAATTAAGGTAACCAAATTTTAGAAAAGGGAACAGTCAAGACAGAACGGTCTAGAAACGGTTAAGACCATTCGGTTGGAGTTCGGTCAAAGTTATCAGAACTTCGAAGAATGTTGTCACATTTATTTTGTACTCTTCTAATAACGTGTATTCATTGACTGACTCTTATTATATTAGTATACGATAAACATATTCTGTAAATTATAAAGTCGATTAAATCATAAAGTCAACACTTAATTAATTTAAATAGTATTTATTGCAAATAGAACAGGCTCTATTTGCAGACTTGATTTAAAGCTGACTGAAAGTGGTTACAATGCTAATTGAGATACTTTATGTCAACCGTAATATCTTTTTAAGAGTCATTTCCTACGCGTTATACAGATTTACATTGAAATTTAAATACATAAAGTGTATACGATAAATATAATCGGTTATTCTCAAGCCGTCAGTCAAGCCTTATTTTCAACTTAATTATTATAGAAGTAAGTAGAAATGTTTGTGACCAATTTATCAGCTTTCAAATCAGGGTTTAAGAATGTACATGTGAATCGTAATAATGAGTATTTAAAAAAATAAAGAACCCGTTTCAACCCTGCCAAATAATGTCCTTATCTAATAAAAGAGAATCATCAAAATAAGTTTGAAAGCATATATACAATATACATCCCACTTCCTACTAATGTTATAAATGTGAAAGTTTGGATGGATGGATGGAAGTTTGTTACTATTTCACGCCAAAACTACTGAACCGATTACGATGGAACTTGTTATGTAGATACCTGGAGACCTGGATTAACATATAGGCTACTTTTTATCCCGATATTCCCACGGGATTGGGACTTACGCGGGTGAAACCGCGGGGCGCTGCTAGTAAACGTAGACGAATAGAAGAGCTCTTTTAGAACTGAGTTAAAAGAGATACGCAATTGGTGGTTTTAATGCCTCTATAAACTTCCCAAAGTGAACTATTTCACGCTAAATCCACAGAGGTCTATATTTTGTAAAAGATAAAACTGACCAAAATCACAAGGACATAAAGTGGGTTTTTTGCCCACATCGAGTGTCCCATGAGTGTCCCATAGCCTGTCCTCACCTGCTATGGGCATTATTTATAGTTTTAGTAAAAAATGGAATCGGAACACTTCATTTATACTCTGTAATAATCGATTTTATTTCTGACGATATATAATTAGTGTGAAATATGACTTTCTGAAGTCGTTTGGTATATTTTTTTCAGAAACAGGTACCTCGAATTTCGGGCCAACATTTTAAAAAGTTTATTGGCTGTCGGATTGATTCATAAAATGTTAAATTTGTAATGGGACATAGGTTTTTTTCTATTGCCTGAGTGACGCCTATTTTTGAAGTGAAAACTTCTTTAGGCAAGTTGGGCACTTTTGATATTTGAAAAAGCACTAAACTCGCGTGACCGTGACGCTCAAATACATATATAATATCTGTATATATATACATGTGTGTATAGATAAATAAGTTTTCACTTTAAATATTGTTTTTATTATATATTATATTGTCTTTAAACATTGTGGTTTTAGTGGGATGGATTCCGACATACCACTTCACCGTTACTAATAATACCGGTGGTAAAAATAATAACAGTTGCCTACTTAAAGCGTGAAACACACTGAAATATTGTACAACTAAGGTAATTTTAGCTATTATATCACTTACTAGGTTTTTTTTTAGTTCAATCAGCGACATTTAGAAAAACATGTTTAAACAACGGCACTCTTACTAAAAGCTGTTCAAGTTGTTCATTTAATTTAGGATTTCTAGGTAACCTGTCATTCTAACATATCAGAGTTTTACTGTACAATCAGACTAGTTACAAAGTGATATTTAATTTAAATAATATGCAATTGCAATCACAAATGAGGTTAACAGCTGTCGTGACGTCGAGCTATAAATAATTAAAGCAATTTTGAATAAAATATACTTCTATCTCTTGGAACTATCTGGTTACACTAACAACGTTTTTACATTATTAATTTATTTATTTAAAAATATATAATTGCATTGTACTAGGCAGTTATAATGGCATAGTGCAAGCTTCCAAAAATGTTTCAACAACAGGTTGCTGAAATTATAGATTAATTCTATTGTAATTATTATCCAGACGATGGAGATAATTATATAAAAAAACTGACTAATTGTAAAAAAGTTAGACTATGGAGTTCGTTGAAGTTTCTTCCAAACTTGTAATTTTCTCACCAAATTCAAAGCCAATTGAAATTGTTATTCTCTTAATCCGCAATGTAAAACTGACCAACAATGCCTGCATTATTTTCTGCCAATGCAGTGACTCCTCGGCAAAAGCTGAGGGGCTATCAACGAAAATCACACTTTGGCTGTACAAAACGATCATACGGCTTATTGTCACGTATGGTGGTATTGCCTGGTGACAGAGAATAGAGCTAAGCGCTGGCAAAAACAAACTGTAGTAATTCCAGAGACTCGAATGTTCTGCCGTCTCTGGTTGCCTGCACATTGCGCACAACTCCCACAGATGCCCTTGGAGTGGCTCTTGATTTAGCATCAGTAGACCTGTATATACAACAGAAGGCAGCTATGGTATTCATCAGACTCACCTTGGATTGTGGTACAACTGACAGGGTCCCCATTTCAAGTTTTCGCTTAAAAAAATAGAATATCAACCACTAATAGCTGCCCCATGCATGCGACACCAACCAAATACATGCAAATAACCGAGATCAATCTGGCAAAAATGAAGTCCGGATCTACATGGATGGTTCCAAGATGGGGTTAAGGCTGGACTTTTCTTACAAGACGACGCTGGTATAAGCTGGCATGGAATTGATCTACATCATCGGTGGCAAGTTCACTATACTGCTGCCACTATCCTTCAGCCAACTTCAGCCAACTATATCTAAAACCACTCAGTTATGACAGCACTGAAAAACTATTACATATGGTGATATAGTATATTATTACCTGACTGTAAAAACATGGTTTTGGAATTGAAAAAAAATAAAAAATAAATAAATAAAAAACAATAATAATAAAACAGTTTTAATAAAAAAAAAAACATGGCTACTCCTTTCATTCTGTCCACAATCCGTCCGTCAATCAATGCAACCCTTCGTAGACCTTACATTTTAACAACAGACTATACTCTCATTCATCCGCACTTTACTCTGACTCCAAACATCAATAGCAAAATACACGCCATATAAGTATATGTACCCCTAAAGGTATGTATTTCAATAAACACAAACAATCATTTAATACAAATGATTAACACCCACTCGTCTGCTTGTTCTCTCTTTAACTTTTCTTTGCTTCTCTTTATATACTTACTTATTTTGTTTTACTTGTTGTTACTGATTTGTTTCTCTAGCATGTACTTAAGACTAGTTTTACTGTACCTACAATGTATACAACTGCCAGATGGGACCTGGTGACTTGTAATACAGGTTTATAAAAAACCCTTAACAGGCACAAGCTCTCACAATGTAGACTACTTACTATGTATTCCGCTTTAAGACCTGTTTTGTTAGTCAATTGTGAGAGAAATAAACGAAATTATTATTATTATTATTAAACTTCGCTCTTGGCATACTATTATTTATTCTGTGCTCTTGAGTAAAATTTTGGACAATAATTACTGTCGCGTTGTGAGTTTTATTTCTTGTTAATTTTAAGATTAAGTTGGGAATTGTTTTGAAACCTTTTTCCATTCAGGTATTTGTTCTACATCAGGAGGTATGTGAATTTGTAAGAGACCAACGTTTCGTCAGCTTATGTTTAAGTCTCGGGTGGGGAGCTTTTTTGCCCTATATCGGATCTGACTCCAAACTTTGAGACTCCAATTGAGTGTTTTTTTCTTAACCAAAAGACTCATGGTCTGATTCGGTAGTAGTATCGGACCCATTCCGCACTCACGGCCATTACACACTAACTGTTACATTACACAAATGCGCTGTAACTATTTCATTTTAATCAACTCCGCAAAACCTTTGAAGGCATTTTTAATTTAATCCAGTTTTCACTTTATATTGCAAGTACAGTGGCAACCATAAAATAGTTAATTTAAAACGAATTTAAGCAATCAGATCAAGAAATAAAACTGTTATGCTGCGAAAACTTTAATTGCAACAAGAATACAAGTAAAGGTATATTAAGAAGGTAGTTTTACGATCAATTTGGTGGATAGCTGGTCCGATTCTCGTCTCAGTATCAATAATAAACACACAGCGGTTTGTGGTAAACTTTATGGTTAAAGTTATAGGAATTTAAGTGGCGCTTTGATAAGATTGAGTTGTATATGATATTTTGACAGGGTAGTGTTTTTAATTATGATCACGGCGTTCAACAAGACGATGTAGCAAATAAAAGTCACTTGAAATACTGCCTCAACAATTTTGCGATAGACAGACAATAATAAGGTTATGTCTTTATACCTACTTACTGTATTTTGAGTTAATTGTGCTTGTGTTACATTTGTTTTCTTTGTATTAGTTAAGTCTATTTCGAGTTTACAGTCTACATCTAAAATGACTGTTGCCTAATGTTTACTGAGAGACCTTCTATTAAAAAGGTAACTAGCTAAATTAATGTGTGGCTAAATCATGGGCGTACCCAGCTTTTACCCCATTGGGGCAAAATTGTTTTTGTCGGTCCAGGGTAGGGTAAATCAAAAATTTCAAAATTACCTTAGTACTACATAAGCTTGCTAAAACCAAGAGGGGGGGGGAGGGGGGGGAGGGGGGGGGCAGCTGTCATCCGATGCCGCGTGGCGTGTGATTGACAAAAATGCATGTTGACCTTGATGAGTAGGTGTGTACCATTCAATGGCACACACCTACTCATATGTCATGGTAGTAAAATAGCATATCCAATCGCAGATATGAAAAATATGTTATGTGTATTTGCAACTTAGAATCGCAGTTTTGTGGGACAGGTTAACGATACAAATAACAAGCAGAACATTTCATTCAACGTGGCCATAGGTGTATAAAACCGGCGCTTCCCATTTCACATCGACGTTTTACTGTAAATAATATATATGTTTTTTTTTTATTGCAAATCCTATTACCTTTATGGTAACATAAATAGTTGTCAACTTTCTCACTTTCTCGAATAAGAGCGTTTAATTTGTACAGTAAAGTGTGGGACAGCCATGCTTCAGCAAATATGAGCCGGCTCGACCGGAGTGATACCACGGCCTCACAGAAAACCGGCAGTGAAGCAATGTTTACATTGCTTGTCGCCGAGTTAGTGAGGTTACCGGTGGACCTAACCCTTCCCTCCGCCCCTCTCCCCCTCTTCCCGCCTTCCCCTACCCCCACCTTAAAGGCCGGCAACGCACTTGTGACCCTTGAGTTGCAGGTGCCCATGGGCAGCGGTAGTCATTTACCATCAGGTGACCCGTCTGCTCGTTTGCCCCCTATATCATAAAAAAGAACTTGCCACGAGGTGACCCATGTCCGACCTACAAAAAAAAGGTATGCTATGCTGCTATGGTATCTATACATAATATATAGTAACAGATAATTAAGATTGTGATTGCACCTTAATATGTTCTTGGTAGTTACCAATCTAATTTTTATTTCGATTTTATTTTAAACAGTTAATATAAATCATTGGAAGTCGTTGTCGATATAAATCGGCTACCAAGCCATCTATTAAAAAAAGATTTGTCTTTTAATAAAAAATGGACAGCAGCATCTTCCGGGCCTTATTATATTTTTATGATAATTAAGATGTATAGAAAAAACAGTGGAATTTTATTTTGTGTTCGTATAATAGGTGGGCGGGGTCTTAGTGGGGGTCCAAATAATAGTTATCTGACAAATGAAGTTATTGTTTCCCACAAACATCACATTTAATCTATTTCAAACGTCTGTACAGATTCAAGCTCTATCAGTTTCAAAATAAGATTCAAATTCTTTTACTCCTGTCTGCGGTAATGAAAGTGTTACTTTGTTTTTTATCTTTTTCTCTTTTCGTTCCGTTTTTCGTTTGACGTGAGTTGTAATTAAACGTAAAAATTATTGTGATTGGTTTTTGGCAAATTGCAAATTGGTTCTTAATAAAGTGGAAGACAGAAATTAAAATGGCGTCGGCATTTATTATTTTATATTTAAACATGCTATAATTACTTAGTACCAGATAAATTACCAAATTTTATATTGGTGAAATGTTATTTTTCGTGGGAATGAGAGAATATTGAGTTTTAACGCTGTAATGGTATGACAAAATTATCTTTTAATTTACATTAACGTGAAAGGTAAAAAAGTAATATAGTGTCAAGCGGTAACTGAATCGCGTCTCGGTGTTAGCTCAAAATATCCATAAAGTTGTAAGGAGATTTTTCTTAAATAAGAGGTGTACCAACATATCATAATTGCCTATTTATCTTCTTATTTGACTTAATGTAGGATAGTCCTATATTTGTATGTTTTATTCGATTTATATGTGAATCCTTATACCTATGTTTGCTTATGTATTTATTTGTTTGTTGCTCTCTTGTATTGTATGTATATTCTTACACTATATGTAAGATACGTCATCTTTATTTAACTTGTATAATATACCTACTGAGCGTACACCCTACTGCCCTAAATCGATATCCTATGTTCGCTCCATCCCATGGTTGCCTGTAAGAGATTGCCTCAGTGCGATAAGGCCGCCAATTGTATCTACCACAAAACATTGCTGTGCTTCTACTCTTCACAATCATCTTGGTGTACAATAAAGAGATATGTTATTATTATTATTATTATTATTATACCATCCCCCGAAGCAGAACTAGGAAAAGCCAAAGTCTTACTGACTAAAGACGATGGTAGTATATTCAGAAAACACAACAATCCTACTCGATCAACGGAAAAACATTATGCTCGAAGTTCTGCTTAATCGCCCTCTTGCATAGGGTGTAGGCTTAGATTATATATAGGTCCAGATGCCTAATCCGCACCCCAAAACTGAAGCCAAAAAAAATACAAGCGACTAATACAAATACAAGCGACTCACTCGTCATACGCGAGCGAACGTTCGCCGCTGAAGTAAGACTAGAGCCGCTATTTATGTAATATTCAAAAATGCCTGGTTGTGCAGTTACATCCTGTAAAAAATATACAAAAAAAATCATAAGTGTCCGAACATCACATTTTACTTCTAAGTATTCTATTTCCTAATGTATTTATAAACAATAGAACAAAATTTCAAATTAATAAAATTGCGGACGCCATTATTAGAGATGTTGCCAGGGACGTGAATTTCATTTACCCATAACGCATTCTAGCAGTATGTATAATTTTCTTTGCCAAACTTGTTATTTATAGAAAGACGAGAAATATGCTTACTGTTCATGTTCGCGAAATTGGAATCCTTCAAATATTCTTAATTTCAAAGCTCTAGCGCCCGGAGTTCAATGTGTCCGTCAAACGATACTTTGGCTATAGGATTGTACTCGTATAAAACTTATTATTACTACTCCTAACGAACAAAGCTATAGAGCACTTAGGATTTGTAAAATTTTGCTAGTTTCTTGATAGTTTATAAAAAAAAAAATATATATATATATATATATGTATATATATTAGGGCCAAAAAATGATTTAGATTTTTTTTTTCATAAGTTACCATGAAAGTATTGTTCAAGATGACGTAAAAATAAGTCTGTGAAAACGGCAGCTCTTAATATTACTATTAAGAGGTGCCGCTTCGTGATTTTTGATTTCCCATTTAAATAACGTCATATTTTTTTTGTTTTTAAAATTTAATCGCGTTCCAACGAATTGACAAGTTGTAAAAATCAATACATATTCTTGTAGGAAATTAAACGATCTACAAAAAAGGTCGGATATGATTTTTCGCTAAGTTGGCTCATTTAAAATTTTGCAATTACGTACTTGGAAGTATGATAAAAACTATAAATTCTACTATGTTGAACCTAATTGTTAATTTTTATTACTATTTTCATATTTCACCGCTAAAATCACTGTAGTTATCGATCTGAGCGCCACCTTTATGGCATTATTCAGATGTAAATAATACTTAAAGTTAAGTCAATCTCTCCAACTGGGTTTACTGAAATTTAACCTTGAATAACTTTTAAACGAGCTAACTTAGCGAAAAATCATATCCGACCTTTTTCGTAGATCGTTTAATTTTCTAAAAGAATATGTATTGATTTTTACAACTTGTCAATTCGTTGGAACGTGATAAATTTTCAAACAAAAAAAAAGTATATATATATATGTATATATGAAAGTATTGTTGTAAATATGTCTTTAAATTTACATGGTTTGAGTGGCTGAATTAAAATGCAATAATATTGGGATACAATGCTCCGGTTTCCTGATACATTGAGTATATAAGTAGTTCCTACTAAGTAGCTTTATTTTTATTTAACATTTGTCTTTTTAACTAAACGATTAAAAAAAAAAGAAATAAACGAATACTTGTAACACATTTAAATACATTCAAAATGTCTTTATTTAATATTACTTACATCAAAATATACTATTATGTTTCATAAAAAAGTCCCTACATTTTGGGGTAACCTCTATGCACTGATAGTAAAACCGTCACGCACACAAGCGCATTTATTGTACGTTGACATTCGCGTTGGGCGGCATTCACTTACACAGCTCCAAAAAGTGGCTTCAAAGTAAACGGTGACTTTTGTACTGGTCACGGTATCTGGACCTATATATAATCTAAGGGTGTAGGTTATTAACACAACCAAATCAACTGATAAATCTGATGTGTTACTTTTTAAAAGATATTTGATAGTTATCAGATCCGCAATAAAAACTTTAAATTAGTCCAGAATGATCGATTGATGATATTGATACACAAACAGTAAAAAATATATTTTTCGCACTATTAATTTATTTTCTAATAATTTTCACAAGAAACATGTAATAAATCAAGACTAGATTTTTATGAGATCTTTGTTTCAAATCACTATTATTAAACATGCAGACTCTTAAAACATGCAACAATCTTATTTAAAATACCTACCATATTATATTAAATAAATTTCTTACATACCTTTCGTCATTATACTTTACAGACTAGTCTAGTAGTTGTTTAATTTCAAATCCATCAACAGAGTAAAAATTCGTGCTTTCCAACAAAGAGCTGTCATAAATCGTCGCCATGACAGTCCGATGTCACATCAACTGTCAAAAGCGGCCGTCACACGTCACACTCGGCTCATAATCGAGCTTTTGTTTTATTTTAACCTTAAAACTGTCGGAGTTGTTTTGTTTTAACGTCACAACATTATTTATTGGTTGTTTAACGACTGCTGATGAGGTGTTGACGGGTTTAGACGGGATGGATCAGCGTTGACTTTAAGATGATAGTTGGTGGTTAAGTTTGTTTTAGTTTACACAACTTAATCTTGTAAGTCTTCATAAATTTATGAGGGTATTAGGAAGGTATTAGTAAACATTTCTTAGCTATAGTTTTATTGTAAACTGGTAATCTTTGGGCTTTCCACTGCGTAATAACTAATAACGATAATTGCTTTTGATTTTTAAATATATAGCTCGTTCGAAATATAAGTGATCCTGATTAGTGTCCATTTGAACATTTTGAAGCTGAATGAAAATATGTCGCAATATCATAATTTTTAATTTCACTGAAAGATTCGAAATGTATTCCCTTTTTCTTTTTGTGCTACTAAAATTGCAAACAAATATGGCACATCGAAATCGATGTTTGTCATTTATGTTACATAATGCCGCGGATCTAAGTGATACATCCCACTAATCAAACTAATATTATAAATGAGAAAGTTTGGATGGATGGGTGGATGGATGTTTGTCTTTCACGTCAAAACTACTGAACCGATTGCGATAAAACTTGGTATGTAGATAGTTGGAGACCTGGATTAACATATATGCTACTTTTTATCCCGAAATTCCAGCGGGATCGGGACTTACGCGGGTGAAACCGCGGGGCGCTGCTGGTATAATACGAGTATAATCTACTATAGTAGGACCTAACCATACATAGTTATTATTTGTATGATAAATGAAGTAAACAACATTCTTAAAAAAATTAAAAAAAATGGTAGCTGACGGCACGTTACGAATAGCAGTTCGAGTGCGGGCGCCACTCACGCGCAGCACACGTTGTCACAACGGAAGAATTCTGACATGTTTTACTAATACTGTTAGCGCTTTTTAATAGAAAATACAACATAGGCTCACATGGGACTATGCGATATTTCCAAAAACGACACATAATACCCAAAAATATTGGCTCCACTAATTAAAAGGCAGCTCAATTGGAACTATTTGTTTAAATATAACTGAATCTTAATTAGTGAACAGCAGCTTCTTTTTGTATACCAAGTAGTTGGAGAAGAACACAGCCTCTTTGAAAGCGTTGGGAAATAGACAATCCTTCTGCAATGTTGAGTGATGTAATCCTATCTACTAATATTATAAACGTGAAAGTTTGTGAGGATGTATGGATGTATGGATGTTTGTTACTCTTTCACGCAAAAACTACTGAATGGATTTTAATGAAACTTTACAATAATATAGCTTATATATCAGAATGACACATAGGCTATAGTTTATGAAGATATTGTGTATATTGGCCAAAATATAACTATAAGTGTTTAGTAAGTCGGAAAAGAATCTGTCCTCTGCGAGCCATTCTGGCGTGCGGTGGGAAAACTGTTAGAGTTACACGAATAAAATGTACGGTGTTATTGTTTCTCCTAAATAGTTTAGGAGTAACAAATAGATTTTTATCAATTACTTAATATTAAATAAATACTTTTATCGCTTCTGATATTCAAAGTAAACTTTGTCTTTTAAAGTACGTAATTTGTCGTCAAATATTTTAAAAGATACGACTAAATAAAATTAATATAAAATTGTGCGGTGCGTTGCGGCTGTTTGGGGGGGGGGGGAAACATCGCTCATCGCCGCGTGGCCTGAGCCCCCCGAACGCGGGCAGGGCAGACGCGTGAGGGCAGACGTTGTTGACGGTTGTGTCCGTAATGAGAATTTTCAAGACATTAGCGATTTGTTAAAAAGGCTCTGTGTACATATATTTATATAATACTAGCAACCCGCCCCGGCTTCGCACGGGTACAAATTATACACCCAAACCTTCCTCATGAATCACTCTGTCTATTAGTGAAAACCGCATGAAAATCCGTTCAATAGTTTTTTTAGTTTATCGCAAACAGACAGACAGATAGACAAATGCGGCGGGGGACTTTGTTTTATTTATATTTATATTATATATTTATATTATATATATATATATATATATATATATATATATATATATATATATATATATATATATATATATATATATATATATATATATATATATATATATATATATATATATATATTTATAATATGCAGTGAAGAAATTAAATGTGAAAAAAAAATTGAAAGTTTGTGAGGAGGTTTGGATGTTTGTTACTCTTTCACGCAAAAACTACTGAACCGGTTGCGATGATACTTCGTATGTAGATAGCTGGAGACCTGGATTAACACATAGGCTACTTTTTATCCCGATATTCCCATAAGATCTGAGTTACGCGGGGGAGACCGCGGGGCACAGCTAGTTCTCCATAAATTTGAATGACGAATCTTTTTAATCCTGAAGTTTGAACACATCTTCTAGTACAGCAATGATCCGCTTTCGCAAAAATTAGATTCCCAAGCCGGATTAATGGATTTGTGGTGTAGTCCTTTAATCAGATCGAAGCAGTGGCCATCATTTTCATTACATCATCATCATCTTTCTGCACTTTTCTCAATTTTATTTCAATAATTTAAATATTATGTTAGAATACTATTAAATATAGCGATTTTATAGATATGTGTGATCTTACGATTTCGATGCAGATTTGGCAATGACGTATAACCAACGTGGTCCTTAATTCTAAATTATATTTTACAATGGACTTTGATGCCATGTAAACCAATTCTAGAAACACCCACATCTATCCACAGAAAAAAAAACAACAGTACTTTGAGAAATAAATGTTAGAAAAACGCCGGCGAGATAAATAGTCGCCGGTGTAAGCGATAATTATGTGGCGGCGGGCGGTGGCGGAAACGGTGATATTAGTGGCTTTTAGTCGCTCGCCTTAATGGCTTTTGAATAATTTAGCCAGATTGAGCCATCGAGACACTCGGATATTGTAGGGTTGACTACGGATAATCGTTCGAATTTTAAAATGTTATTGGATTGTTTGGATTAGTTTTAACTTTTTTGATAACACAGATTATGAGATCAAGTTACGAATCCTTGTTAGTTAGGGTTATATAAAGGGAGAATATAAATAATTCTAAAAAGGTAATTTGCTGTTGATTTGGAAGGGCTCTGGCTGATATTTATTTAGTTATTAGTTATTGTTCTTTTACTAAAACAATGCCATCACAGGATTATGTTTAAAGCGAGCCATATTCGTATAATTTTAGCCATACATTTATCCTACTAATATTATAAGCGTGAAAGTTTGTGAGTATGGATGTATGGATGCTTGTTACACTTTCACGCCAAAACTACTGAACCGATTGCGATGTAGTATGTAGATAGCTGGAAACCTGGATTAATATATGGGCTACTTTTATCCCGATATTCCCACGGGATCGGGACTTACGCGGGTGAAACCACGGGGCGCTGCTAGTTTATAAATAAAAAAATAAAAATTTACCGGAGTCTAGAATAAAGAAACCTATTGGAAATGGTCTAAACAATAGTTACTGAACAATAACAATGATCAGTGGTTAAACATAGCAGCAGCTGATCACTTGAATTAAACATACCACACAGTATACAAAATGAGTAAACTATTGTATGCAAGTATTGTCTAGGTACCTACTACACTTTAAAGAATCGACTTGCCTAGCTTGTTAGGGCCTATACCACAATGAGAACTTATAAATTCTTTGTCACCTTTTCACCATTAAATCTCTGAAATTTGTGAGATGAAATTTTACAAAAGAGTGGCAAAAAATAATAATATTAATATCCTGATGACGACACTATTCCTGTAGTGATTGGTAATTGGGTATGTGAAAACTAATATCAAAAAAGCTAATGTAATAATAGTAATCTTTAATATTTGTATATTTGCTACATTCCCAATGCTAAATTCGAAGGTATGATTACTTATAACTATAAAATGTTTCTTACTTTTGTTATTACCGTTGTTAGAAGCCTTTGATAGTTTTCTTGCCTTTTTTAGAGTCTCGTGCCTCTAAAGGATAAAAAGAAACCCTTAAAAGATCACTTCGCTGTTCGGTTGTCTGTCCTTCAAGACCCCTTTTCTGAAATATCAAGTTGAAATTAAAAATCAATTACCAACTTATGTCTACGGTCCCTTGCAGCAGTTAACCAAATTAAGCTTCTAAATCAACGGAACCAAAAGATATCGCGATTTAAGCTTTATATTTAACCAATTTTAACACTTCGCAAGTAAATCAAAACCTATATAGGGTGCTTGTGAATCAGTTTTGACGTAATGCAAGGTCTCACAGCATAAAGGAAAAAATCAATTTATTGTTATATCATATAAAAATATATTTTTTTGGGATCACAAATTATATTTTGCGCTTGGAAAATTTATTGTGTCATATATCAATGTATAGGGGAGTACTTTTAGAACGGCAAAGTTAAGTTTGTCTTTAAATCTCACTTATTTTCCGTGCTTTCACATAGGTTATGCACTTAAATTTGTACGGAACCCTCGATGCGCGAATAAAATAAATAGAATAAATCCCACTAGTATTGTAAATATGAAAGTTTGGATGGATGGATAGATAGATTTTTGTTACTCTTTCACGCCAAAACTACTGAACCGATGTGATTAAACTTGGTATGTAGATAGCTGGAGACCTGGATTAACATATAGGCTACTTTTTATACCGATATTCCCACGGGATAGGGACTTACGCGGGTGAAACCGCGAGGCGCTACTAGTGTTCCATACTTTAGAACACGGAACTAGTTTTTTCTTATTTCATTGAACGTTCGGGTCCACAAGGGTATTAACGCCAGAAATTTGCGACCTGGACTAGAACCAGAGATTAACGCAAGCAAACTCTTCAGCTAAGTACAAAGAGGTTTCCCATTATCGATTTCGTATCCGATCAGGCGATAAACCTCGTTGCCATTGGTCGTAAGTTCCTCCTCGTTTGACAGGATATATAGGTACTTATATAAAAAACAAATAAGGTAGTGTTGGAGTACACAGCAAAGATGTTTAACATTTGGTCTCGTGGTCTTCGGTAATGACCATAGTAAGTATTTGTTCTCGAGACAAAATTTACGAAAAAGTCTCAACCGGCAATTCTTTTTAACCGACTTCAAAAAAGGAGGAGGTTCTATGTTCCACTGTATATATATTTTTTTTTGTGTATGTTCACCGATTACTCAAAGACGCCTAGACCGATTTGGAAAATTCTTCTTTTGTTTCAAAGGGTATACTTCCCAGGTAGTACTATGATCATTAGGTCAGAATCTGATGATGGGATCCTGGAGAGGTGAATAGGGTCATCACAGCGTTATGAGAATGGGAAAGGATGTCAGTGCAAAAGTAATACCACGTGTGCTGTGCGTGTTAATGGGTACCGATAACCGCTTACTGTCAAGACACAACATTAAAAAATATATTGTGCAAATATCTGATTTTATTGCCCTACTTCTCGATTATTACCATTTATGTCACGATATTTAGAAAACGCATCTGACAACACAACCGATTACAGGTCTTTCAAATACCTATGCTGAACTACTGAAATATGAGTCCTTCCTAATTGGATGAAGTTGTGTTCCTTCTAAATAAGGAGATGTAAGTTGTTTATGTTCGCTAACAGGTCGCGGGGCCCCTCTACGCGGGGCTCCGCGGGCCCTGGGCGGTATCACTGCAGTTAATACCCGGTTGATGTCTCAATACCTCCCAGTGTGCGAGCCTATTATTTCTGTCCCACACGATGATATTGCACTGCTGCTTAATATGGATACGGATTTTTATTTGATTTTGAGTATGAAGTAGTAAAACATACACTATCACTATGATAGTGTATGTTTATCAGCGGTTTGGTTGTAATACAGGCCCTGCCTAGTTTCGCATCAGACGGCCGTGTGTGAGACGTGTCAAGTTATTATTATTTCAATATCTCTTTTGCATCGATAAAAGACTTCCCAAGAACACAAACTCTGAAATATGTTCTACGTGTTCATTTTCAATCATTACATTACATTCGTCTTACTCGCGTTCTCTGACGTACCTTTATAATTCAGAACCTCATTCACATTACATTAGAGTATCAGGTAGTAATTGTTTAATTCATTCAACGTTCAAAATCTCATCTCCTGTCCTACCTTCCTTAGACACACAGTAATCATAAAGGGTTGGTTAAATGTGTTCCACTGAAGGTACCTCCACTTTCCCATTGGCTATCTGAAGTTCGAGCGGTGCACGGGTTTGATAAATTTCTTTATAAAAGTCATGGTTTTATTTCGGTAGCTGCTTTTTAAGATAATTTTTTTACATATAGCTCTGATTTCCTTGGAAAGGCTTCTCAAAAAGATATTTATCTATTCCGGTGTCTAAAAAATTTTGTCTAGTCTAAAATAATAAAATTATACACCTACTATTACCTACCTATAAACGTAAACAGGGCGTAAACAACAAAAGTGATTACTGGCCAACACTTAATTTTTCTTTAATGTTGTTAATTGTGTCACAAACATCAAAATCTTTAACTTCAGTTGTGATAAAAGTATGCTAGATATTATTCATCTGCAACATTCTCTAGAGTAATATTATTATCGGATTGCAATAATTATTTAATTCAAACTTTTTCGTTAAAACTATTTGTTGAAGTGAAAACTTCTTTAGGCACGTTGGACACTTTTGGTACGAGGAAAAAGCACTGAACTCGCGTGACCGTCACGCTTAGATGACAGATGTGTAAGTTATGTTTTCACTTCTGACGTGCAGTCCTACGACTGACAATTTTTTTTTTTAAATAAGGGTTTTCGCTAGTCGTAGATAATACGCAACTATCAGTAGTTAGTCACTTTATCTCTCGTGCTCCCTATAAGTATTCTAGAAGGAAACCCTGATTATCAGCACACATGGTTGTTATACCATTACTATTATAAAAAATAAATTTACTTACTACTCAAATAAAATACAGCCAATGTGTTTTCCATTAACGGTCTTAGAAATAAAATGTATTTATTTTTGGACTTAACTAGGTGGTCCGCCATACAATCACCCATGCAAAGAACTCACAGATTTTTTACCAGTTAATTAATACAAATGTCACATCGCTATGGTAATAAATATACTTCAAGCTGCTACATTTCTGAAGTGTTACATTGTTTTACGGTTCAGTTCTTTTGATCTATTAAGTAAATAAAAAGAAGTTGTTTCCACAACAGTGACCACCCCCTATTTAGCTTGTACCAAAGCGTGGTGCATGTTAGCCTACAAAGCATTTATATGTTGCACTTCATGCATACCACTCCTGATATTTAGACGTCATAAGTCGAACCATGGCTATACTAAAATCGTTCTTGTTTCCTTTAAACAAAGATTTATTTCGTTGATATAATTAAATGTAGAAGGTTTCTCAGCATATCGTTCGTGAATTGATTTGAATTTGAAATTTATGTACATATGAAAAGAATTTAAACTATTCGAATTGCGATGGTACATCAAACGTTTTGAAATTTGAAGCCCGATTTTCAGATCTCAAATCGTTCTAGTTTTACGAAAGCGTACATGATGATGGCACTTCAAATGTGTAAGTTGAAACATTTTCCATTGATTTAAGGTTTAGTTTCATTTGTAGGTGTAGATTACTTAAGTTGAAAAAGGTAATATTGCTTCGTGTCGCTGGTGTGAGGTTAACTGAATCCCGAGAAAGTAGCGCTATTTGCTACTGTATCGCGCGCCATCGCGGATTCAGATGTCCTCAACATTTGACAAGACATTAAATAACAAACTATTTGGTACATTGTGAAATAATTGCCTGATTTTATAACACATAAATTATTAGCCTTTAGTTATAAGCTCAAGTAAGTCATTTCCTGTGGAAGGGATGTTTACAACATTATTTTGCTTAAATTGTGATATCTTCCCAAAGAATGACATCCTCGCTTGTTAGAGTTCTTGTCGTTACTTTAGGATCGTTATAAAATAAATAAAAAATAAAATAAAAGGTTTGCGCTACCTGTAAAGTGCATACGATGTCACATCTGCCACTCTGCATCCGTCCAATCAGCGGCATTATATGTTAATAGCCTATTAGAATATAGGCTGCAGGCTTCTTCGCACCGCCGCTCGCGCCAACCTATCTCCAATGCACTATAATTCCACTACCAAAACAACTGGACCTCTCATACCTATTGTCTACATTACAAATAAGAGGCCAAAGTAAAATGGGTGATTGCTAAAACGTTCCAAAGTTATACTTCGCTTGATATATCACATTTTAACAATCTAATTGGTTGAAATAAGAACGATGTCAGCCGTAAATATAAGTTTGTATGTGTTTTGCACGGTGGCTTGTTAGGCGAAGTGTTCATTGTTTTTGTTCTGATATCTTATTGTATTTATGTAAGTTAGGGCTTTGTTACCTTCTGAGTTCGTATTTCAGTGGGTGGCAGCTAACTTAAACGACTTTACCAACTATAGCAATCAATTTAGTAATACCCATTATCCTTTACTTGTGTTTTATTAACAGATACAGAAATTCTAAGAAGTTCCGGCATTAAAATTTGAAGAAAAAGAAAAAATATTCAACGACCCATTCCTAAAACGTATCGGGTCCCGTTCTGTCCGCGGTGTCTTTGCTCGGCCGGCGATAAGATCTGCTTTATAATGTTTCAATTAACCAGTAGCCAGTATTTATTGGGGACACGCGGCGGCGGTAGCCGATTCATTACCTGCTCGCTACGAATTAACAAAAAATGCAAAGGATACGCCGCGTTTCAAAATTAAACCCACAACGCTACAATTTTTAATGAGAATTATTGTTTAAAAAAATTGCTTCGAAGCAACTAGAACCTTATTTGAAATTTCAAACAAAGAA